>OX463223.1:112555421-113838328 GCA_949820135.1 Sylvilagus floridanus
TCTTAGAGTAGATGAATTTGCTTCTTGCTTTGTCAAAATAATATTTCTCAAAATATGTGTTTTGTACTGATAATTCCTGGTTGTCTTAGTGAAAGAGCCTGTGTTTTTCCTACGAGGCTAATTTCTCCCTGGCTATTTTCATTAGCACCATTGCCTATGTACAACAGAGCCTGCATCCAGGAATAAAACATCGATACCTTCAAGTGTTCTCTTTTTGTCTAGCTGTTTATTACCAGCCCCATAGGTGTTTTGTTTTTAGGTGATACATAAAAATTGTACGTATTGGGGGGGGGGGGGCAACACTGTGTGTTGCTTCACTGCATGCATGCTGTATGTATTTAAATCAGGGTAAGAATATCTAGTTCCTCAAACATTTATTGTTTCTTCATGGTAAAAACACTCTAAGTCCTTTTCGCTAGCATTTTTCTTATTCAGAAAAATATACAGTACATTATCGTTTATTATTTATAGTCACTGTACTGTGAAATAGAACAGCAGAATTTCTTACCCCTGTCTAACCAGAACTAACTAGCCTTTAACCAATCTTTTCTCTTCCCTCAGTGAAGCCTACAATAACCAGATTTCTATGAATCACCCAGACTGATTTCTAGCTGTGATCACAATGATTCAATTGTTTTAAGGAATTAGGGGCCACAACTTAAATTGTTTGTTTTTATTTTTTTATATCCGGTGCCTAAAGCAGTGCCAAGCACATAGTTCAATGCATATGGAGCAATATTTTTTTTTAAAGGTTTACTTATTTGAAAGATAGAGTTACGTAGAGAGAGAGAGAGAGAGGGGTATCTGATCTGCTGGTTCAGTCCTCAAATGGCCATAGCTGGGCCAATCTGAAGCCAAGAGCCAGCAGTTCCAAGTCTCCCATGTGAGTGCAGGGACCCAACGACTTGGGCCATCCTCTATTGCTTTCCCAAACCATAGCAGAGAGCTGGATCCTGAGCAGAGCATCCGGGACTTGAACTGGCACCCATATGGGATGCTGACCGTGCAGTGGTGGCTTTACTTGTTACTCCACAGCACAGGCCCCAGAAGTAATATTTTTTTCAGCTGTGCAGACACTTTTATGATGGGCTTTGTTACCAAGATGAAGGTAAAGGATGAACATTTAAATGAATAAATTACATTTCTGTCAAAGGATAAAACTTCATTATAGAATATTAAGTGAATAGAAAACATGGGCTATGGAGGAATATAGAGCTTTTACATTGTTCAACAAAATACCGTGAGAGGAGGAGGATTCTTTAGAATGGTCAATAAAACAGGAGGAGGAGAGAGCATCACCTGCTTTAAATCAATTCTTTTTTTTTAATAAAACTTTTATTTAAAGAATATAAATTTCCAAAGTACAGCTTATGGATTACAATGGCCTCCCCCCCATAACTTCCCTCCCACCCGCTACCCTCCCCTTTCCCGCTCCTTCTCCCCTTGCATTCACATCAAGATTCATTTTCAATTCTCTTTATACACAGAAGATCAGTTTAGTACATATTACGTAAAGATTTCAACAGTTTGCCCTCACATAGAGACACAAAGTGAAAATACTGTTGGAGTACTAGTTATAGTATTAATTCACAATGTACAGCACATTAGGGACAGAGATCCTACATGACTTTTTTTTTAAAAAAAAACTTGATTAATTATCTATGCAATTTCCAATTTAACACCAAGTTTTTTACATCATTTTCAATTATATTTATATACAGAAGATCGATTCAGTATATACTAAGTAAAGATTTCATCAGTTTGCACCCACACAGAAACACAAAGTGTAAAAATACTGTTTCAGTACTAGTTATAGCATTACTTCACATTGGATAACACATTAAGGACAGATCCCTCATGAGACGTAAGTACACAGTGACTTCTGATGTTGATTTAACAATTTGGCACTCTTGTTTATGGCGTCAGTAATCTCCCTAGGCTCTAGTCATGAGTTGCCGAGGCTATGGAAGCCTTTAGGGTTCACCGACTTCGATCTTATTCCGACAGGGTCATAGTCAAAGTGGAAGTTCTCTCCTCCCTTCAGAGAAAGGTACCTCCTTCTTTGATGGCCCCGTTCTTTCCACTGGGATCTCACTCACAGAGATCTTTCATTTAGGTCTTCTTTTGTTTTGTTTTTCCAGAGTGTCTTGACTTTCCATGCCTAAAATGTTCTCATGGGCTCTTGAGCCAGATCTAAATGCCTTAAGGGCTGATTCTGAGGCCAGAGTGCTATTCAGGGCATCTGCCATTTTATGAGTCTGCTGTGTATCTCACTTCCCATGTTGGATCATTCTCTCCCTTTTTCATTCTATCAGTTAGTATTAGCAGACAGCTCAATTCACAATTGCTAAGACCTGGAACCAACCCAAATGCCCATCAACAGTAGACTGGATAAAGAAATTATGGGACATGTACTCTATAGAATTCTATACAGCAGTCAAAAACAATGAAATCCAATCATTTGCAACAAGATGGAGGAATCTGGAAAACATCATGCTGAGTGAATTAAGCCAGTCCCAAAGGGACAAATATCGTATGTTCTCCCTGATTGGCAACAACTAACTGAGCACCAAAGGGGAAACCTGTTGAAGTGAAATGGACACTATAAGAAACAGTGACTTGATCAGCTCTTGTGCTGACTGTTGTTGTACAATGTAATACTTTATCTGTTTTAGTATTTTTTTTCTAGTTCTAGTGGTTGAACTCTGTAATTAACACACAATTGTTCTTAGGTGTTTAAATTTTAACTGAAAAGTGATCCCTGTGAAATATAAGAGTGGGAATAAGAGTGGGAGGAGATGTACAATTTGGGACATGCTCAATCAGACCTGCCCCAAATGATGGAGTTAGAAATGTGCCAGGGGATTCCAATACAATCCCATCAAGGTGGCATGTACCAAGGCCATCTCACTAGTCCAATTGATCAATTTCAGCTCACAATTGATCACACTGATAGGTCTAAGAGTCAAAGAGATCACATAAATCAATTCTTTGAAGTGTTAATGAAGTTTATTTTAGAGTATACTTTTATTTATGTTTTTATTTTTATTTTTTTTATTTTTGACAGGCAGAGTGGACAGTGAGAGAGAGAGACAGAGAGAAAGGTTCTTCCTTTTGCCGTTGGTTCACCCTCCAATGGCCACCACGCTGCGACCAGCGCACCACGCTCATCTGATGGCAGGCGCCAAGTGCTAGGTGCTTTTCCTGGTCTCCCATGGGGTGCAGGGCCCAAGCACCTGGGCCATCCTCCACTGCACTCCAGGGCCACAGCAGAGGGCTGGCCTGGAAGAGGGGCAACCGGGACAGAATCCGGTGCCCCGACCGGGACTAGAACCCCGTGTGCCGGCGCCGCAAGGCGGAGGATTAGCCTGTTGAGCCACGGCGCCGGCCTTTGAGTATACTTTTAATAGAATTATTTTTTTCTTGTTTTTGCTTAAAGATTTATTTATTTATTTGAAAGAGTGATAGCGAGCGAGAATGAATGAATAATTAATAATGGTTGACTCCCCAGATGGCCACAATGCCAGGCCGAAGACAGGAGTGTATGTTATGTCTCCATCCAGGTCTCCCACATTAGTTCATGGGCCCAAAGACTTGATCCATCTTCCTCTGCTTTCCAAGGCTCATTAGCATAGAGCTGGATTAGAAACTGAGCAATGGGAACTCAAACCAACTCCCATATGGGATGCCAGAGTCACAGGCAGTGGCTTAACCTGCCACACCACAATGCCAGCTCCTAATAAATGTTGCTGTATTGCAGAGTTCAAATGCCTTTTATTTTGCAATGTAAATTTTACATTTTTCTATTGATAATTTCCAGATGATCAGCAAGAATTTTCAGAAGCTTATATTTTATAATTAAGAATCCATTCTTGATGGAATGGTTCATTGGTATGTTTCTTGTCTTCTGCATTATTTACTTGAAATTATTTGCACGAAATAGTATAGAATCTGATTAATAGTTTCTAAGCATATATGATCACATATTAAACATATATTTAGTAAAGTAATTTCTTAAATATCAATAAATCATTTTAAAAGTATATGTTGCAGAGGCTGATGCTGTGGCATACCGGATAAAGCTGCCACACACTATGCTGGCATCCCATATGAGTGCCAGTTTGGGTCCTGGCTGCTCCAGTTCCAAACCAGCTCCCTTCTGATAAGCCAGGGAAAGCAGTGGAAGATGGGCCAAGTGCTTGGGCCCCAGCACCCATGTGGGAGACCCGGAGGAAGCTCCAGGATCCTGGCTTCAGACCAGCCCAGCTCTGGCTGTTGTGGCCATCTGGGGACTGAACCAGTGGATGAGGATCTCTGTTTCTCTGCCTCTGCCTCTCTGTGATGCTGCCTTTCAAATAAATAAATCTTTTTTTATAAAGTATATGTTGCATTATAAAATATGGATTTTTAAGAACAAAAGTATATACTCATATATTCATGTATACGCACAAACAGATCTTGAGCAGAGATATAAAGGGAAACCGACACACATAGAAAAGCTGGACAAGTTTGCTGAGAAAAAGATTAGAGAATGATAACGTCAAAGACTGAGATGTTTTTATGAACAAGGTGATTTCAAGGAGGTAGTTGTAGTTATCAGTAGTTGTTGCTGTAATAAGAATTGTACATGGCAAGGAGAAAATCAGTGACTTTTTCTGATAAAACATCCTGTATAACTGAGTGCTAAAATCTGAATAGATATTTGGACTAATATTGAATATAAAATGCTTAAAAGAAAATGGAGGCTGTGCTTGAAGAACACTCAGACGATCCCCTTAACCTTGAAAAGAAGGGAAAAATTGATCTGTGTATCTGAATACATAAATTAAATTTTTATATATCTAAAATGTTTATATGTGCACATAACATGTATGTGATGCAGAATTTCAAAAATTCTGTGGACAAATGGGTTTGAAAGGTAATGTGTATTTTTCATGAACTTTTGAAAAACACCGTGTGTGTGTGTGTGTGTGTACCCTTGTATGAGTGTAAATGATGGAGGAGACAGGAGGATTAGAGTATTGGAAGGAAGAGGAAGATGGGAGTCTATTAATTCTTGACTTAAGGATTTTACATGATTGATACTGTTTATTTCCTAGTTGGGTAATTATTTGTTGCAATTATCACAATTTGATATGGAGAACAGGTTTGTGTACCCAACATCCAATGTAATATGCAGTTTCTAGAAGACTTGAGTTTCATCCAGCCTTATTTGATTGAGTTTGTAGCTTTATTTCCACAGGCTTGTTCTGTGACTGCTGTACATATGTATAGTTATCAGAAATTTTAGTGAATTTGTGCCTTAAAAGTGAAACATAAATAGGAAGAGAGTCCACTGTACTGTATAAAGGGAGACTGTGCTAGACTAGACCTTACTATGTATAAACTGTGGACCGCGTGCCATTTATAGGTACTGGAAATGAAGTGGAGAAGAAGATAGGCAAGGATACCTGCCTGGTCTTAAATAGTTTACATTACAGTCCAGAGAGAAAGATGGAAATCCAGCAAAATCTATACATAAAACATTTGAGATATTAGTGGTAAATACCAAGGAAAAATAGAGGGAAAATCAGTGGTTAGGCAGTTGAATGTATGTGTGTATATACTTTATATAGAAAAATTTCTAGGAGACAATGAGAGAAGATGGGAATACTAGGAACTACTGAGTCAAACCATTTTGTTCTGGAAGTTCACCTGTCTCATTAGGAATGTGTAGGTGCATGGCCAGATCCCTGGAAACCAGGGTGTTTCAGAGGTGTTTATTTAGTCAACTCTGTTAACACCTTTTCACATATTTCCATAAGTAAGCTATTCTAATTAGTTCTTGTGTCAAAGTGTTTTCCTAAACTTCTTTTGAAGTTTACTGAGATCACCTTTAAATAGAATAAGCACATGCTCCAGTTTGTCTTGGACAGTCTCAGCATTTTAAAAATAATATTTATTTGTTTATTCAAAAGGTAGATAAAGAGAGAAAGACTGAGATAGGCACACACACAGAGACATCTCTGTCTGCTGATTCAGTACCCAAATGTTCACAACAGCCAGAGATTGGCTAGGAAAAAGTCAATAGCCCAGAACGCTACTTGTGTCTCCCATGTGGGTGGGAGGGACTGAAGCTTGAACCATCATCTACTGCCTTCCAGGGTACACATTAAAAGAAGCAGAGCTAGGATGTGAACCCAGGCACTCTGATATGGGATGCAGGTGTCTGAAGCATCATCATAACTGCTCTGCCCATCCCTCACCCCCATCTCAGTTTGCTTCATGCCATTTGTCTCAGCTGGATTATTCTTTGCTCCCCATTTTAATGTAAAAATTGTCTCATTTTGGCAAGTAATTTATCCTTTAATATCAAAAGGCATGGATAATAGGTATCTTTATTTTTACTTAAAAATGCATTGAAGCTCAGAAAATTTGAATCATTTTATTAGGCCAATCAGCTAGTAAGAAATAGAAATAGAACTCAAAACAATTGCAGAAAAAGCAACTGAAAGCTTGTCTGTCAGTACCTTCTTTATAATTTCCTTGCTACTGTAAATTTTATTTTTAGTCAACTGTCAACAGCTGTGTTGAAAATGAAATGCATTCTGGACTCTTTTCATCTTTAAAATAATGTGACCTAACAGAATCCAGAAGTCACCTAAATATTGACAAGAATATATAGGCCATTATCTAGTTCTTTCTAGGATCTATGACTCCAAATATGCACCGGTTACTTGGTTTGCATATAATCAACATCTGATGACGGAGTGAAGGTTCTGGGCTATATATTGAGTTGGTAATAAGTTTATAGACCTTCAGTTTCCATTCTGACCAGCCATTTTTTCTGATACTTTGGTGCCCATGCTGAATTAATAGCTAAATATTTTGTATATCCCTGACTAAACAAAAAACTCAATTTTATTATGAGTTATATTCTGATATGTTCAAGCCTGTTTCATTAGTTTCGACTGAAGTACCCACAGAAGCAATAGAGTATGTTGGACAGAGAGCTGAACTTCTGAATAGAGGAGTGGAGTTCTAGTATTGGGTCAAAAACTTTACAATTCTATGATGCTTGATTTATGTGTTAATCTTGTTGATGTTCAGCGTTCTGTGTGTAAAATGGGATAGTATAATGCTGGTTTATTCTATTTCACAATTCTTGTGGCATACTTGTGAATTATGCACATAAGCTATAATTTGGAAAACAGTGTGATAAACTTTGTTTTCAGTGTGGCTTGGTCAAGGTTTACAAATTTTCCACAAACATCTGTGTGCCTTATCTTCCTCCTTTGTCAAAATGAGGTAGAGACAGTATCTACTCCTTCGGTTGTTGTTTTGTTTCAATGGCTATTATTATTTATAATATTTATTCTAAACAAATAATTTGGAGTTGAGAAAACATGAATGTTGAGCTTTGGCCTGGATATACTTTTAATCAAATGTTGTGGCTACTTGATATTCATGCACTTTTCAGTTCAACCAGCTAGTTAGAAACTTCCATGATTGTTCACCATCTTGTGGAGATAATTCAATACCATCTCTGTGAAAATGCATTTTAAGGCAATCTAGAAATTTTAACTTGCAATTAGAGTGGGACTGGAAGCACATAATCACAAAACATTGCAATGTATCTGCTTTCAAATTTTCAAGTGGAATGTGCAATAGTAAGATGCACCTGTTACCTTGAAAATTTCTTAACGAATGAAGAGAAAGTAAGTTTTCATCTGTTGCCCTTCAAAGTCTAATGTAAAGTATATCTTTTCAGCTGTGCTATGGGCACTTTAAACAACTAAATTAAAAAGATCATCATTTCATAGTGCTTTATTTCGTGGTTCATGTATTCTAAATTTTAATTACTATTTTTTTTGTGTGTGTGTGACAGGCAGAGTGGACAGTGAGAGAGAGAGAGAGAAAGGTCTTCCTTTGCCGTTGGTTCACCCTCCAATGGCTGCCGCGGATGGCGCGCTGCGGCCAGCGCACCGCGCGCATCCGATGGCAGGAGCCAGGAGCCAGGTGTTAGGTGCTTTTCCCTGGTCTCCCATGGGGTGCAGGGCCCAAACACTTGGGCCATCCTCCACTGCAATCCCGGGCCACAGCAGAGGGCTGGCCTGGAAGAGGGGCAACCAGGACAGAATCCGGCGCCCCGACCGGGACTAGAACCCGGTGTGCCGGCGCCGCAAGGCGGAGGATTAGCCTGTTGAGCCACGGCGCCGGCCTAATTACTATTTTTATATTATAGCTGCTCCTGAATACAATTTATTTTATTATTAGCAATTAGATCTTTTAGTGTTTTCATCTCTTTGTATAGAATCTAGTAATTCTAATTTGTGAGGTTTTTTTTTTTTTGAGATTTTAGGAAACTTCAGAGTAATTCTTGGTTCATAACAAAGTTGAGTAGAAGGTTCAGAATTTTCCATATAAACCCTGTTCCTACACATACCTAGTGTGCTCATTATCAACATCCCATACCAGAGTGATACATTTATTGTAATACGTGAAACTGCATCAACGTATTGTTATTATCTACAATTTATAATTCACATTAAGCTTCACTGTTGTCATTGTATGTGTTTGGAAAAATTATTATGACATGTATCCATCATGATATTATCATTTAGAGTATTTTCAGTGATGTGAAAATTCTCTATACCTATTTATCTTTTCTTCCCCCAGCCCTTGGCAACCACTGATCACTTTATTGTCTTCACAGTTTCCCCTTTTCCGGACTGCATATATTTGGAATCTTAAAGTTCTGTAGACTTTTCATGTTGGCATTTCATTTAGTGATTTCTATTTAAGTTTCCTGCCTATCTTTTGATGGCTTGATAGCTCATTTTTTTATTGATGAATATTTTTCGTCTAGATACACCACAGTTTATCGATTCACAAATTATGGACATTCTATTGGTTTCCAAGGCTTGCCAGTTAAGAGTAAAGCTGCTATACGCACCCACAGCAGGGTTTTGTGTAGACATTACTGCTAGACTTTATGACAAGAGTAGGTTTAGTTTTGTAAGAAACCTCTAAGCCATCCTTCAAAGTGACTGTACTGTTATGTACACTTATCAACAATGGAAGTTCATGTTCCTGCTCCCCAGTATTTGACAGTGTCAGTGTTCTGAATTTTGGACACTCCATAGTTGTGCGGTGATATTTTGTTTTAATTTGCAATTCTCTGGTGATATGATCTTTTCATATGCATCTTTTCATATGTTTATCTATAATCTGTAAGCCCTCTTTAGTGAAGTGTTTGTTAAGGCTTGCACCTGATTATTTTGTTGTTGTTTGTTTCTGTTAAAGATTTATTTATTTGAAAGAGTTCCAGAGAAGCAGAGGGGGGAAAGCACTAGGGGGCGGAGAGGGGCTTACATCCCTTGGTTAACTCCCCAAATGGCCCCATGGCTGGAGCTGGGCATATCTGAAGCCAGGAGCTTCTTCCGGGTCTCCCATGCAGGTGCAGGGGCCCAAGGACTTGAGCCATTTTATACTGCTTTCCCAGACCATAGCAGAGAGCTGGATCAGAAGTGGAGCAGCCAGGACTTGAACCGGTGCCCATTTGGGATGCCACAACTGTAGGCGGCAGCTTTACCCGCTGCACATCAGTGTCAACCCCTGCACCTTTTTTTTTTTTATAATGAATTTATTTTTTAATTTTCTTGCTGTTTAGTTTTAAGAGCGCTTGATACATCTGAATAACAGTTCCCTATAAGATATGTCTTTTGCAAATATTTTCTCCTAGTTTGTGGCTTTCAATTCTGTTGACAGTATCATTCACAGACAAGAATTTAAAAAAAAAAAATTCCAGCTTACCAATTCTTTCATGACTGATCCCTTTGATACCACATCTAAAAAATTATCAGACTCAAGATTATCTGGAATTTTTCTCCCCTGTGTTGTTGTCTAGGAATGTTACGCTTTTGCATTTAACATTTGAGGCTGTGGCTCATTTTGTTTTAATAGTGGTGAGGTTATATGGTCTGCATGTACATTTCTTTATAGGAATGTCTAGTAATTCAAGTACAATTTGTTGAAATTACTCTTTTCTCCACTGGATTGTCCTTACTGCTTTATCAAATATCAACTGATACTATTAACACAGATCTATTTCTGAGCTCTCTATTCTCTTCCATTGATTGATCTATTCTTTTGCCCATATCACACTGTTTTAATTGCTGTAGTTTTATGACAAGTTCTGAAGCCAGATATTGTGAAGTCCCCCATATACAGAACTCCTTAAAATAATTTTTAAATTAGTTATAGATATTTTAAATAGCATTTTCAAAGATGTAAAATGTATGGATTATTTTATAAGTACTTTTTGATATGATTGGAAAACAGTCTAGTCTAGATAATTACTTCACATCTAGCATTCTATATTATCTACATTTGAAAATATCTTTGTGTTCTTTCAAAGGGAAGACTCTAGATCTTCATATTTACAGTTGTCAATTCTGGATATGGATGACTATTTAAATTTCAATTAAATTTAATTAGTTAATTCAAAGTTATTTCCTTAGTCACACTGGTCATCTTTCAAGGGCTCAATACCCACATGTGGTTATTGGGTGCCATGTTGGATACCAAGGATATATATAACATTTTTATTCTTGTGCAAATTTTTACTGAATGATGTTGCAGAGTGTGTGTGTACGTATTATATGCCCTCCAAACTGTACTTCAATATTATGCCATGGAATATTTACATAAATAACCATAGATCTAAAGAAAGTTTTTTGAAAAATAGTTTGATTTAGTATAACCCCTGCTCAATTTTCAGTGTAATTGTTTTTGTAATGCTGTTAGTCTCAGAAGAGTTACCCTTACTGGGTGTTGTTGCAGTACAGCTTTATTTTTCCTGTGGCTAGTTATGTTTCATGTTTCAGGACATATGACATTGTTATTAACTACTTCTAATAAACTACCATACTAATGTAATTCTACTTTACAATTTAAACCTAAGACAGTTAAAACCCATGAAGCATTTAAACCTTAGAAGGTAGGTTTACAATTTCTTTCTGTAAAGGTATTATTAGCTAAACTCAATTTTACAGAACACTAGTATTTATTCACTTATATCATTTTGCATTAGCTCAAAAGTTTTCTCTGATTGTAAGAAATAGACAAAGGAACTTATAAAGATCTTTGGAAATGAATCTGGTTGTCCTTGGAAATGAGAATACTTTGTTTTTAGAAAGAAACATTAGCCAACAGTCTGATATTTAAATACGTTTTTCTTCTAAATTATTCATACTAGTGTACTTTTTTCCACTTTATATAGTTATTGGATTCTCAGTTTAATTTTTAAAAACTGAATATATTCTTATGTTTTTATAAATAATTTTAGTGGTATCTTTAAAAATACCGTTTTAAATATTTGACACTTTGTCTTTCATTGTTATAATTTATTGTTTCTGCAGATTTACACTGAAATGTATCAGAAAATCTTGTATAAAAAGTTAAAAAAAGAAATCTTGTTGTTAAAAACTAGCAATTCAGGATTAAAGTGTCTTGTGCTTTCATTGGCATTTTAGTGCGGAAAGAGTTGAAGAAAAAAACTTCTTTAGATTCACATGATAAGCTGACAGAGTGAAATATCTTAAGGCTTGAAAGGGCAAGTAGACGTTATAATTACTGTGAAGATTCACAATCCTTGTATTGAAATACTCACCTTTGCTATCATGCTGCAGGCCATAGAGCGAGAAAAAGCCGAGAAGTTCAGAAAACTGCAAGATGCCAGCAGATCAGCTCAGGCCCTGGTGGAACAGATGGTGAATGGTAATTACATGAAGTTGATTTAGATAATCTTCTTAGAGATTTGATAAACACATAGGTTCATATTTATCAGCTAAATTGTATCAGACAAGCACTTTTGGAATGCAGATTTAAAGGGAGTGTTTATATTTTTATTATTTCCTAATGCTAAGAAAATTATCAAGGGAAGTTCAACTTTGAGTCTATTATAAGAAAATGGAGTGTAGTGGAATATTCTGTTACATAGAAATAAATTTTAAAGTGAAATCTAACATCTCAATAATTTCACAAAACAATGTTTGAATAAATAGTTGTATAACCAATCATATAATATATGTAAAGTTGATTGTAATCTGATTTTTAATAATTTTGTTATTTATTTCTCCAAGCATACTAAATTATGTGTAGGACTTGATCATCATACCAGTTTCCTAATAAGTTATTTCATATTTTTCATGTTACTGTAAATCTGTCTCTCATTTAAAAATTTTTTCTTGGAGTTGACATTTATTTTTAAATTTCCCACTTTTGGAGTGAGGTAAGAGCACAAAACTTCTAAAAATTTTTTTTCTTTTTTAAAAGCATGAATTAAAATTTTCTAAGATATCCCAAAAAACTCTCTACAAAATGTTATTTGCATAAAATGTTAACAAAATACTTTCAAATTGTTATCGCTATACTCATGACATTAAAACATTTCCAATTAAAAGTGATTTTATGAAAATATGAACTAGTTGTATTTCAAGAGAATTTTTTCAATTTGCAAAGGATATATTTGTAAGAATATAATAAACAAACATTACAAAAGATTGAGCATGTCAGCTATTCCCAGATTCTGCCTGTATTCTGAGGCATAAATTCTATGCATGAATTATTTTTGCTTTAATTGCTATGTTGACATTAAAAAGTTCAGTGATCTTCATAGGAAATCAATTCATTTTCTTCTAATGAGCCCCAAGACTGTATTTGGTTAAAAACATAAACAACGAAATATGACAGCTGAGAATTAGGTTAACAGGTTATTCAATATATATAGATAATGAAAAATATTAATAGGTTGTTTAGATGCATGTTGATTATCTTAAGTGAGGAGTTAAACAGCACAGTTAAATAAAATGATAAGATCTTAAATTAGCCATGTTGTTATATAATTCCTCCCTTGTAACTACATTATAACATTTTCATTTTAGTAAGCTGGTATAAAAGCTATAAATGTAAATGATCTCACTTGTAGTTAAACAGCAAACATATTTCACCTCAGATCATCTGATAGCAACATACAATGAATTATTAAAATTTTAAACATTTAGAAATGAAGAAAATTATTTTTTGCTAATTGAATCTGTAAACAGGATTAAAATTGTCTTGTGATTAATGACAGTATTATATTTCTAGATTATTGCCCTCATAGCTAATTTTGGGAGTCATGTGGAAAAATCAGAATATGGTATTTCTTTAATAAATATTGATTGAATTCTATCCAGTAAAGAAAAATTAAACCATTAATTAAGATAATGGCATTGTTACTTTTGATTAGGAAATAATAAGACCTCTGCAGGAAAATACAAAGAGCAGTGGGGAGTGGGTTTGCCATTTGAGACATGCCTACTTGGGTGACTACAATGACCATATTGTAAGTGGCCTGTTTGTTCTGTAGTGATGATATGGTTTAGCTGATACATGACTAGGCTCAAGGTTGGGCTACTTCTAGGATAACTTGAAGTGACCATAGCTCTTTTGCCTCTATTATATAATAGAGTCTACATAATTACTAAGAAAAAAATCTAACTTCTCTTGTTTTTCTTGCTTTCAAAGAACAATTTGCATAATATTTATTTTATGACTATACAAGTTGTGAAATAAGCCAGTCACACAATGAGTGCCTGGAGTACCTGTTATGAGTATTTGAGAGAGACTCCTTATTTTAATTTACAATCACTTCTCCAGTATAGAGCCAAAGAACTGATGTAATGGCATGGCTCATGAAGCTGAAAGACAAATTAAACTTTCTCTACTAAATAATCTCCAACAGTTATTTTAGTAAAGCTCTTAAATTTACAAACACAAAATCTCCTGAATCAATTTTGGCCTATATAGTTATAAATAAAACACATGACCATGTAAGACACATGCATTCTTTTTATTAATACAGAGGAAATTGAGACACAAATCACCCTACTTCTCCTAGGATCGCATGTAAATGCTTCTTTTAATCATATATATATTGTCCTCAGAAAGTTATAAAAGTAAAAAATTATTGTGAAATGTTATAACATGTCACTAATACAAATATATCTTTAATGTAAATGTATATATATATTTACCACAATAAAACATTTAGAATATATTCATAATGTGGAAATATGTAGAAAGCATATTAAAAGAATAGCATAAGATGGCTATTATATATACTTCCCTGATACAGGCGATACCATAATCATGAATGTTTATTATATAAAATATTTATGTATGTATTTATTTACTTGTAAGGTAGAATGACAGACAGCCAGACAGATATCTGGTGATTTACTGCCCAAATGGCCTCAGTAGCTGGTGCTGAGCCAGGTTGAAACCAGGAGCCAGGAACTCCATCCATCTCTCCCATGTGGATTACAGAGTACTTTGCATGTACATTAGCAGGAAGCAGAGTAGCTAATACTTGAACCAGCAGTCCCATATGTGACACAGGCATCCCAAATGGCGACTTAACTCACTGCAAAACAGCACCTGTCCCAGCTACTGTATTTCAAATACAACTTTTTTGTAAACTGTATTTTATCCGTGCGCATACCTACAGAGCAAACTAAATTTTCTACTGAAAACAGCTTGTCATAAAGATTAAATATAATTTAAAAATTTTTAGAATGACTTTGAAGCTCTTCAGTTTTCAGAATCAAACAGCAATGCATGCGAAAAAGTCTTCATAGCTTTTGTTTTCCTTCAGTTTTGACATGAAATTTTATATGAGGCATAATGAGAAATCATTTTGTCCATTTCTAAACATCTGTGAAACAATGACGTTTTAACACTACTTAGGAAATGCATAAAACTAAATCTGTTGTTCATGAAAGCATATTCTTAAAGGAGTTTAAGAAGTGTGCTGAGGAGCAGGAAATGTGAGGGTGTGTTAAGATTGTTAAAAGTACAGAATTTACTACAGTTCCAATGTAGAAGAAGAGATATTCACTTGGCTTTGAAAACTATTGCTTAAATGGAATTGTACATCTTAACACTGTGTCTTATATGGTATGTTCAGTTTTTCAAGATCACATGGTCCTATTATCAACTTGAAAATAATTTTCATTCTGTACTTTATCGAACACAAAGAGCTTTATACAGAATTTTAAAGCTTAGTCTGTATTAACTGTGTGGGGATTTTTTTAGTAATGATTTGTATTTTATTTCATTTGAAGGATATGCAGATAGTAAGAGATTCTTACTACTTTATTTGGGGCTTTTTTAAACCATGAAGAAGAGAGTTGCCTAAGTTGCTTGGATTCTTTAAAGTATACATGGATATTTTGCTTAAGTGTGCCCCAGTTCGTTTGATCAGAGAGAAAGTCATCTATAAAAACTATAGACTAAAAATAGTCCAGTAACAGAGTTTTAGCTAAATCATGTTTGTTACTTTGGCATGATTTTTAACTTTATGTATGTCTTTCTTAACTCTGTTTTTGAGTGAACATTAAAATTGATTTACTATTCCTAAGTAATCATCAGCTGTTGGATGAGGATGGGGAGTATTAGCCAAAGTATTGGATGGTGGAGAAAACCATTTCTTATTGGAGAAAAGTTTGTACAAATGTAGTCGTCATGAATCTCACCATCATTTGCTAAGATTAGAAACATAGGGTTAGTTTAAGAAATTAGTAACTTGGGCCATCTTCTGCTTTCCAAGGCAATAGTAGGGAGCTGGATCAGAAGTGGAGTACCTGGGACTTGAACCAGTACCCAAATGGAATAATGGCACTGCAAGCAGTTTTACTTGCTACGCCCCAGCCCCTAGACTTTATTCTTAAGTACTTCTGTAAAATAGTACTGTGTGAATACCTATGTCTCATTATGCACCAGGTGTAATGAAAAACAAAGTCCAGTTTAAGTAAATTGTTTTCCCTTATGACTATTGATGTGACCAAAATGGTTATATCAGAACCTTCAGTTCAAAACATATGTACGTGTAGCTTAGTTCCCATTCTTTAAGTGATAAAATGATTTAACCACAACTTTCAGAGAAGATACTATAATTATCCAATAGGGTTAATGATATTTTAATATTAAATTGTGCTTGACATTTCAGTTTCCAACTGTAATTTCCTGTGTATTAATAAAAAACCCAAAGACAATTACATTAAGAAAATATTTAAGTAAAGTAGTAATGATTATTATATCAGACTTAAAGAATATCTCAAAACTATTATCTCATAAGTGCTAGATTACAGTATTTAAGGTGAATATCTGATAGTAAGTGTGCTAAGGATTATAATTAAATAGCATAGAAGAATAAAGCAGAAAAGGGCTCCTCTCAGTTATAATAGTAACTATGAAGTTGTATTTTGTATTTTGGTTTATAGCTTGCTAAAGACTTTGACTTGAAAAATGTTGTTTGAGTTTGGGCTGCAAGATTTTGTGAGATGAGTGAAGAAAGGTTTATAGTCAGATTGTGTCCTCACCAAACCAAATTTATCAAGATCTTACCTCTTCTAATCATATATTTTAACGAGGCACAGTTTGGTAATGACCTGTACTATTGGGGCATTGAAATAGTACTATTTGTCATAGTCCATCCCCTCCATCATGAATGAATAAATTTCCATAGTTGCATGTATTTCTCTTTTTTCATTCCTCCCTCAGTTCTGGGTTACTTGAGTTATGTTTTCTCTTCCTACATGCAACACTTGGGATAATGTTCTACAAAGGGTTCACATCCAATAATATTTTTCTTGACTTAACTCTGTCCAAAAGGATGAGCCTCTGGGCTTGTGTGTATGTGGAAGAGAAGCTGGGGGAGGGAGGAGGAGATCATGGCAGTAACTGTTGTTGAGAGAAATCTGTGGTGAAAACAAATATAAGTAGGAATCAGATTTTTCTTTTATAATACAGCGTTGTTTAGAAATAGGAAAAATTATTTAAATATCTATTTATTTATCTGAAAAGGTTACATAGAGAAGGAGAAGCAGAGAGAGAGAGGGAGGAAGGGAGGGTGGGAGGTCTTCCATCTGCTGGTTCACTCCCTAATTTGCCACAATGGCCAGAGCTGCGCTGATCTGAAGCCAGGAGCCAGGAGCCTCTTCTGGGTCTCCCATGTGGGTGCGGGAGCCCAAGGACCTGGGTCATCTTCTACTGCCTTTCCAGGCCATAGCAGAGAGCTAGATTGGAAGTGGAGCATCTGGGACTAGAACCAGCACCCATAGGGGATGCTGGCAGTGCAGGCGGCAGCTTTACCCACTATGCTATGGCGCTGGCCCTGAGAAATAGGAAAATTAAATAAGGGATATATTACTACACTTTTTGGTTTTGTACTCACTTGGAGTATGATATAAATTGATAGATGATTGACAGAATTGATTTTAAAAAGCAATTTTAAAAACTGGCATACCAGTTATGTACATGTCAGCGTGGTTCCAGGAGCCTCCATAATTTAGCATCAGCCTTTCATGACTCCTGACAAAATTTCTATTACACTTTAGGCTATTATAATGAACACCAAATGGACTTATAACCCTCATCTAAAATGCAACAAAAATAGGAGACTGCTTATTAACAACTTTAAGTTCTTATTCCAAATATTCTTCCAAATCAAGAACTCAGAAAACACAGGTTTGGCATTATTCTGCCTTGGCTTCCTGGCTAATGATGAATATACTTGATGAGGAATACTTCACTTTAAGTGGCAGTTCTGAAGTACTTGCATGGAAGGTGGCGCACAATTAAAATTATTCCAACAGTCTGCTATGCACTGTACACAAGTAATAAAATTAATGGATGCACTTCAAGTAATGATCCATTTCCTCTGGGTGCAATATATTTATTCATAGGCTATTTCAGGGGTTGTTTAGAAAGTGAGATGTGAATGGATTATGATCCATTATCCCTGAGATTCTAATGTGCTACTGCAAAATGATTTTCTTAAGTATTGTTCATAATGCCTAGTGAATTAATGTTTGTATTCTGAAACAGCTAACAAAAAATTTGAAAATCAAATGCTCAAATGATTGATACTTAAACTTTGAAGGTATTTAAACTTAAAAATTGTAATGAAAATTAAAATTTTAAATTGAGTTATGGTGCACAGTTCTATGAAATACATGCAAAATAGTTATATGTAATAGTAAACTTTTTTAAAAAAGATTTATTTATTTATTTGAAAGTCAGAGTTACACACAGAGAGAAGGAGAGTCAGAGAGAGAGAGAGAGAGGGAGAGAGAGAGAAAGAGCGAAGTCTTCCATCCGCTGGTTCATTCCCCAATTGGCCACAAGGGCTGGAGCTGAGCAGATCCGAAGCCAGGAACCAGGAGCTTTTTCTGGGTCTCCTACCGGGGTGCAGGGACCCAAGGACTTGGGCCATCCTCCACTGCCCTCCTAGGCCAAGCAGAGAGCTGGATCTGAAGTGGAGCACCTGGGACTCGAACTGGTGCCTATATGGGATGCTGGAGCTTCAGGCCAGGGCTTTAACCCACTGCACTACAGTACTGGCCCCGATAGTAAACTTCTTCATATGCGATTATTCACTTATAGAACATGTAGAGCCCTTATTTATTCTAGAAATGGTTAATGGACATTCTTATGTCACCAGTAGTACTGGCAAATGGATGAGAATTAATTCATAAAGTCAAAAAATAGCGTTTCTAAAATTCTTTCAAGAATGATGTTCTAAATGTTATGACATGCTTCTGATGCTTTGCCCAAGTATTTTAAAACACATTTGAAGTAAGAGAGACTATCTCTGTATGACTTTTTGATTCTGTGTTTATTGCTCGCTAATGTTTGTATTCATATGAGGTAAGCTATTGAATTGGTGTTTGGCGAGTTTGCAAGTATAGAGTACTTATTCTGTTTCTATTCTAAAAAATAACTCTATGAGATAATGCCAGATATTTCCTAGAGGGGCTTACAGTTTATAAAGACAATTTATACTCTAGTTTAACAACAAGCATGTTCACAAGTTAATTAATGCAATGCTTATATACAAATTTTTCATAATTAAGCTCATGATTCTCTGGGTTTAATGTGTCTTTGTTAGTGACATCTAGAATTTTTTTTTATTTTAAAGTGTTAAATATTTGATTAATATATAATACGACTAGTCATTACTGTTCTTAATGTTTGGTTTAGTTGTCCATTGCTACATTTTTAAAAAGTGACAAATATATGATCAAATATTCTAAGATTCCCTAAAAATTCTTAGCAGTACATTGCTAGTTATTGATACAACTTCTAAGTAATTTATACATTTATGCTCTATATCTCATATTACTTCCAATTTATATAAAAATTAGTAATGCTTTAAAATATTAATCATTTTTCTTAAATAATCTTTCAGTTATTACAAAAGGAATCTGTCTCCCTCTAACTTCAACCCTTGAGAGATTTAGTCTTTTTTTCTTAATTCCTACATATTCTTTGCTGTTTTCTGTACATTGATATTCCTTACTATTCATTGGTCACCTAACATGTAGAACAATTTAAATAAGTACTATCTATATTGACTCAGGGTTGATTTTGTTTTAATCATATTGTATTAGAAAAGTGAGACTTGATGAGATTAGATGATGTCTAGTAAAGGGACATCAATTTTGAACTTAGTTCTAGTAGCAGAGTACTCACTATTACATATTATACACACACACACACACATATATATATATATATATATATATATATATTTGCTTTTATATTTAAAGGCAAAGATACAGATATAGAGAAATGATATTCAATCCCACTCATTTATTCTCCAAATGCCTGCAACAGTCAAGGCTGGGTCAGGCCAAAGCCTGGAGCCCAGAACTCCATTTGGGTCTCCCACATGGATGTCAGGAACTCAAATACTTGAGCCATCACCTGCTGCCTTACAGGGTGCACATTAGCAGCAATCTGGAACCAGAAGTAGAGCTCAGACTCAAGCCCAGGAATTCCAATATAGGTTGTGGGTGTTCCAAGTAGCAACTTAACCACTATGCCAAACAACCTCCCCTAAAATCCCCACTGTTAATGTCTAATACCTTTCTGCCTGCCACTCCCTTTATCCTGACATGAAAGTCCTCTTTTATATGGAAGTCCCATGACTTCCATAGAATTGAATATATTAAATTACAAAGATCAATATGCAAATAAGAGTGTTATAATTTCATAGTCTTATGGGCTTACACAAAGTTGACTTTTCTCCTTTGTTTTTATTCCTTTTGCAGTAATATTTAGCATCCTGATGTTTGTTGGGACAATATAGTGTTTTGTGTAATGCTCAACAATGATTCATTAAAACCTGTCCCTGAATTTCAATAGTCACCACAGAACCCATTGGCACTTTATTATAGTTTATCTTTTGTGAAAGAATAACAGATGTTATTAATATTGAGTATTAACTTAGGATTTTATTTTTCCATTTGCTAGGAGTCTTCATGTGTTTGACCTTTCTCCGGGGCACATATTTCTCTGTTCCCTTATTATTAGACAAATGTTAAATAAAACTCAGTCTAGCAGGAGTCCATCCATACTTGTAATTTACTTAAGATCTTTTATTAGCTTAGTTAAAGTTTGGCTCATCTTGTAACACATCATGGACTTCCTTTTTGAAAATGCTTATTCAACTTCAATTCATTTTAAGACCAAACATTTTTCCTAAGCATCTGATCCATGGCACAGTTTTGATATATTAACTAATGTAGTTTAAAAACTCTCTCCAGTGAAGGAAAAGCTTTACAGTGAGCTCATGCTCCCTTTGACATCCTTGAAGATAAATGTAGAAATAGGAAGCATTCAAATGTTCATTATTTCAAGCATACAAGAGTGTTACCACATCTTACACAGTTATGTTTTAAAATGCATGATATTTGGGGCAGGTGCTGTGCAATGGGTTAAGCCATTACTTGGAACACCCATATCCCATACTGTAGTGCCTGGGACCAAGTCTTGACTACTCTGAGGTTCCCATCTAGTTTCCCGACATGCACCTGGGAAGGCAGCAGATGAGGGCTCACTTGCATGGGACTCTGCCATTCATATGGGAGGCTTGCATGGATCTCCTGGCTCCTGGTTTAGGTCTGGCCCAACCCTGGCCATTGTAGGCATTTGGGGAGTGAACGAACAAATGCAAGATAGTTCTCTGTCTCCCCACCACTCTCTGTTTAAGATAAATTATCTTTAAAATGCATGATATTATATGTAATCAATATTTTTCATTATATAATACATCTTTTAAGAAAGAAAATATAAAACTAACAGGTCTAAGAAAGTCTAAATTTAGGGAACTAACTTTAGAGAATATATATTTTTTCTTTTTTCTTGTTCTTTTTCTTTTTTAACTTTTATTTAATATAAATTTCCAAAGTACAACTTTTGGATTATAGTGGCTTTTTCCCCCCATAACCACCCTTCAACCTGCAACCATCCCATCTCCCACTCCCTCTCCCATCCCTTTCATATTAAGATTCATTTTCAATTATCTTTATACATAGAAGATCAATTTAGTATATACTAAGTAAACATTTCAACAAACTGCACCCAAACAGAAACGCAAAGTATAAACTACTGTTTGAGTACTAGTTATACCGTTAATTCACATTGCACAACACATTAAGGACAGAGATCCTACATGGGGAGTAAGTGCACAGCAACTCCTGTTGTTGATTTAACAATTGACACTCTTGTTTATGGTGTCAATAATCACCCTAAGCTCTTGTGATGAGCTGCCAAGGCTATGGAAGCCTTTTGAGTCCGCCAACTCTGATCTTATTTAGACAAGGCCATAGTCAAAGTGGAAGTTCTCTCCTCCCTTTGGAGAAATGCACCTCCTTCTTTGATGGCCCGTTCTTTCGCTGGGATCTCACTCACAGAGATCTTTCATTTAAATTTAACTGAAAAGTGATCTCTGTTAAATATAAGAGTGGGAATAAGAGAGGAGATGTACAGTTCGGCACATGCTCAATTGAACTTACCCCTAATGGTAGAGTTAGAAACGTGCCTGGGGATTCCAATTCAATCCCATCAAGGTGGCATATACCAATGCCATCTCACTAGTCAAAGTGATCAGTTTCAGTTCATAATCGATCAGAAGGATAGGAATAACTGTCAAAGGGATCACATAAACAAAACTAGTGTCTGCTTAATACTAACTGATAGAATCAAAAAGGGAGAGAATGATCCAACATGGGAAGCGGGATACACAGCAGACTCATAGAATGGCAGATGTCCTAAACAGCCCTCTGGCCTCAGAATCAGCCCTTAAGGCATTCGGATCTGGCTAAAAAGCCCATAAGAGTACTTCAGGCATGGAAAGCCAAGACACTGTGGCAATATATATATATATATATATATATATATATATATATATATATATATATATAAATTTATGCATATAAATATATATATATATAAAACTAACATAGCATATTAGTTTTACCACTTTTAAAAATTTATGTATATTCTACACTTCTACATCATATGTCTTCTTATTTATTTATGACATTCATATTTGTCTAAGATGCAACTCTAATAATTTGCAATCAGTAATCAGAAATCATCTTCATACTTATATACCTTTAGCACTAAATAGTTTAATTTGAAATCACACGATGAATACTTTTGTAATTGCAATGTAGTGGTTTTCAGATCTTTCACCCTGTGACTTCAGGGCATATATTTAAGATTTTTAAAATTGTTCTTTCTAGAGGGTGTTAATGCCGACAGTATCAAGCAAGCCTTGGAACAGCTGAACAGCCGGTGGATAGAGTTCTGCCAGTTGCTGAGTGAGAGACTACACTGGCTGGAGTATCAAAACAGCATTATCACTTTCTATAATCAGCTACAACAATTGGAGCAGATGATAACTACTGCTGAAAACTGGTTGAAAACCCAACCCACCACTGCTTCAGAGCCAACAGCAATTAAAAGCCAGTTAAAAATGTGTAAGGTAAGAATATTTCCTTCTTCCATTTGGAACATGATAAATAGGTATTTCTTGGCACTTCCAAAAGACAGTAGCAAAGTGTTTAGTAAAGAAATTTCAACCTCCTACAGATTTAGCTAAGCCACTCAAGATCAAAATATAAGCAAAGAAAAACAGTTTGAATAGATAATATATGGATGTCCAAATTCTAAAATTGTATCGTCAGTTTGTAAAAGGATGAGACAATTTGGGAATGTGGAAACCACAGGCATGCTTCAAAAGCGGGCCTCTGCTTTGGAACTCTTTCTTTGCTAACTGCAAAATCCATGCATATTTTAAAATGTAGACTCCATACAAATAACTAGAAACACAGGTCATAGTAAACTGATAGGCTCTACAGTTGGATACATAAGGAGAATCTTTACAGCTGAAGGCCCGCTCAAATTAGGGTATTATGAAGAAGGTTTCTTTACAGAAACATAGTTTCCAAATATGGTTAGAGTGTAGTAGAGCCACAAAGGACAGGGAAATAAAGCAGCAAGAGCTATTCTGAAAAGTCAGAGTAGATGAAAGAGAAGGAAGGTATGGAAACCGAAAGGAACAGAGTCAAAGTCTCATGGAAAAGGCAGGCTTAGGAGCCAGCCCAAGATACCCTCATAGAAACAGAGCCAGGAAAATCAATACAATACTTTACTTTCCTCCTACCTGTGTGGACAGGGAACTAAAGTCACTAAATTAACAAAGTGCTGTGATCTGTTAAATATCAGTCATCTGGGTCATAGAATGGTGAGCAGTGCATCTGGAAAGGCGTTTGAGAGGGGCTGGAAAGATATTTAAGTAACATTTCTGTAAGTGTATGAAAACAAAAGATACAAAGTAACGAAACTAGTGTGAATTTTTTCCATTGTTGCTATGAACTATGCATTTTTCATGGGTGAAAAATTGACTAGAGGATGGATTAAAAGGTTTCCAGGATGAACTTTTCATGATAGATTGAGATGATTGTGTTGAATACAAAAAGCTATGAATGGGGGTTAATTCCCATACTTTAAAGGAGTGGTTTAAATAAAGGGAAAGTGAAGAGGGACCTTGGAAAAGGTATTGAAACCATTTTGAAGGGTCAGACAGTTAAAGGACTTGATGATTCTTCTCCAGTGACTTACAGCTTTGCGAGGTTATAAAAGAAAATCAGTAGGTATATTTTTAGATAAAGACTGTAGTGTAGGAATCAATTTAGTTTTTTAGGCAAACATCCAAATCTAGGGAATTACTGTATATGGAGCCATTTTATAGTTAAATAATAGAATCTTTGGATTTTATGTATGAATTAGTAGAATAACTTGTGTTATTTTTTCAACAGAAATCAGATATTACCTTAGCCTGATTCTTGATAATACGTTGCAGAAATCAGTAACACCACACTTGCAAAATATATTTACCAATAAAATATATGATAGATCTTCAAAATGTTAGTGGAAAATATATATTACAGAAAGGCTCTTCATGGATTTCAAAGACTTTTTGCACCAAAATAAACTTACCTTGTGGTTATATTTTTCCCCACAAACTTTTGAAGTACCCTTGTATGTTCAGTGTTTCTAATTGCCCAAAACAATGCTGATAATTAGCTTGGTTACCATACATTAAAACATTAACTGCATGGCTTAAACCATATAAATGTGTTTCCTCAAAGTTCTGGAAGGTAGAAAATCCAAGATCAAGGTCTGTTAAGGTTTACATTCTGGCAATGGATCTTTTAAAATAAAAGCTTTATTTTTTATTTATTTGAATTGCAGAATTATGGGGAGAGGAAGAGAGACAAAGAGAGCTTCCATCCACTGGTTCATTCCCCAAATGGCTGCAGTGGCCAGGGCTGGGCCAGGCTGACACTGGGAGCTCAGAGCTTCTACTAGGTCTCCCACGTAGGTGCCGGAGCCCAAGCACTTGTGCCATCCTCTGCTGCTTTTTCAGTTGCACTAGCACAGAGCTGCTCTGAAGTGGAGCAGTCAGGATGCGGGCATCACAGGTGGAGGCCCAGCCTGCTACAGCACACCGCCAAGCCCCTGGCAATGTGTCTTGACCAAGACAGAGCCAACAAGGGGAGCTGCCTTGATGTAGGGGCATTTGAACTATTTGTGAGGAGCTGGATTTACTGACGAGAACAAGAGTCTCAAGGCAGAAAGAACCCAGAGAGAGCGAGCAGGAAAGACCAAGCAACTGAAAGTAGTTCCATGTGAATGCTGAGATCAGAAGAGCTGAGAAACAGGAGGAGAGACAAAGCAGTGACTACAGGAATGCTAGGATGCTAGGAATTTGATCTGAGTCTGAGGATCCTATGGCAATAGCTGGAGATTGTATATAGTAGGGCGCATCAAAAAACTTCTTGGGAAACAGACAAAGAGAAATTTGCTGTGGTACAAAATTTTGAAATCTATGCATGTGACAGGACGTCAAAGGGTTCACGAAAATTGTGTATCATGGAAAATTATTGAAAATAGATTTGAACACATTTTGCACCTAAGTAAGTTTATCTTTTAAATCTGTTTTTCCATGTCCCATTTGCAATACCTTCATAGTACACATATTTTTGAGGTTTAGGAAGTCACCCAAAATGAAAAAAAAATTGTATTATATCTAGTCACAAAAATTCAAATTGTGTTGACACAGTCCCCCCTCTCTTGATGACCTTTTACTCTTCCTCTCACCCATTGGTTCCTATTCCTTTTAGATGTTTACTTTCGGTAAAATATTTAGCAAAATATGCTTAATACTCATACAAAAGCTAAAATATATGCGGTTTGGCTGTTAGTGATAAGTAAATAGAATATTATGTCATGTTTGTCAGTACTTTCTGTTACTTGGAGATGCTTGAAAAACTGGACTACAGATTTAGCTCATAATCTAATTCTGGAAAAAAACTGTTTCCTAATATGTTGCTGTTGGAGAACCTCTTGAGAGTTGGAGGAATTCCATGGCTCCTTTCTGAGAAAAATTCAAAAGCTTCCATCAAACAGTCATGTGATTTTCAAAGATAAACAGACTCACAGGGGAAAACTTACTCTGCAGGAAAATCACAACAAGTATTTTTATGGAAATAATGTCTAATTGTTAACATCTTATAAATGTATATTTCTGTTCTAAATGATATCACCTCTGATTTATTATCAGAACTTAAAGGTCTCAACTGAACACTTGGCCAAATGTTCTAGTAGCTTCAGAGTCCCCTTTGTTTTGAAAAACATACTTGGCTATACCATGGGCTCCTTCTATAGCCCCCTAAACAGGAAAACGATTGCCTTCCATCTGGCCAAATGTAAATCAGGATGTTAACTGTTTACAGCAGATGCCAATGCTACGATTTGAAAATCTAGTATACAAAGTATAGTCCATATTTCTATAATAAAAATAGAATATTACCCTTGACCTCTCATCTTATTCTTTATCCATGAATACACATCAACCTTCCTGTGCTTGATAGGATTTATATTAGAATGAAGATGCCTCACCTCTTCATTTTGCTAAATGTCTTTGATCTTCACCCACCCCAAAAATTGAATTGTCAGAGATGAGCTTACCTGAATCAACCCATTCTTTTATCTTCTCTTTAAATCTTCTAGAAATCAGGACAAGTAGCTCTGTTCATTAGGTATACTTGCAACCATGAAAGAATTTATGTCATAAAGGTATCTCTTATTGCAACAAAATGGATGCAACTGGAAACCATTATGCTCAGTAAATAAGCCAGTCCTCAAAAGACAAATACCATGTTTTCTCTGATATGTGGTAGTTAATATAGGATACAAAAAAATGTGTAGGAACAAAACTGATACCATGTGATTTGATTATTGTTTTTAGCCCTTGACTATACTCCTGTGTAATAGTGGTCTTTGTACTTTTTACTTGTTGAATATTATGGTTAGTGGTGCATTAAGCCTGTGATTATAGAGTGAATTGAAATTATGTTTTTTGCAAAAGATTAAAGGAAAAATAAGGAAGGGAGGAAAGAAGGGGGTTAGGGAAGAGATGGAGAGAGGGAAGTATGGCTATCTTAGTATTGTACCTATGGGGGCTTGCAATATGGATTAGCAGGTAACACAATCACATGCAGCGCAGGCATCCCATATGGGTGCTGATTTGAGTTCCAGCTGCTGCTCCACTTCCAATCCAGCTCCCTGCTAATGCACTTTGGAAAGCAAGAGAAGATGGCCCAAGTGCTTGGGTCCCTGAACCCACATGGGAGATGTGTATGAACATTCTGGCTCCTGGCTTCAGACCTGACCAGGTCCACCCATTGCAGCCTTTTGGAGAGTGGATCAGCAGGTGCAAGAGTCTCTCTATCTATCTATCTCCCCCCCCCGTCTCTTCCTCTCTCTCTCTCTGTCCCCCGTCTCTCCCTCTCCCTGTCTCTTCCTCTCTATCTCTCTTCCTGTCTCTCCCTCTCTCCTTAAACTCTGTTTTTCAAACAAATGAATCTTAAAAAGATTTTTACCTATTAAATACATGAAATTTATTTTATATTAATAAAATTACAAAAAAGTGTCTATCAACACTAATATAAAGTTTATTCTCTCCAAGAGTATATATGCAGCCAAAATAATTGCTGATTTTTTTGACTTTTCATTTTGACTTCCAGGAAGCTCAGATTTAAATTTAGTTTGTAATTACTATAACTCTTTCAATTTCCCCCTCCTTCTAATTGGCTCATGATCCAATTTTTTTTTAGTTTTAATTATCCTGCTTTTTACATATTAAATGGTAAACAATCCTCAGGTACTTTTTTCTAAAAGTTGCATAGGTATGAATTATGAATATGCAACCATGGTAACAATACTTTTAAAGGAGAATTTCAAAATTTCACTTTGAGTTCAAAATATATCTGTATAAATTCAAACTAATTACAACCTCTGTGGAAGCACAAATATGAAAACATGTAAACAAATAATAGGACTGACCAGAAGAAACATAGCATGTCATAAATTTTAATTACATGTATAATTTTAAATCTTCTAGAAACTACATTTTGAAAGAAAATAAATGAACATCAGTAATGTTTTATTTAACATGGCTTATCAAAAATACTATTAAATCAATATTTTGAAACTGAGATAGTTTCTGTTTTTAATTTTTCATACTTCGTTTTCAAAAGTCAGTGTATATTTTGTAATTTCAGCACATGTAAATTTCTTCTCAGCAGCCACATGTAGCTTAGTGACTGCTATATTGGACAGCACATTAGCATCCGTGTTCTCAACATCCAATTCAGGGTATTATGAAGATTAAAAAGAGGTGCTAGTAATTTTGGCAGAACAATAAGAGAAAACCTAGGCAAACCCTTACACTAATTGAGTAACAATTTCCTTATGGTGAAAAGAATAAGACCATGCAAAAGGTAGATTAGAGATATAAATATATGAACATTATATACACATAATACATCTATATAATGTATATATATATATATGTTCACATATGTTTGGGTGTATATACTTTATGTTTTAAACAAGTGGAAAAAAAAAAACGCCATTCATTGAATGAGCTTAGAAGTTTCATTAGATCACATCATGTAGAGATAAGAGGTAAACATGCATATTCAACCAATGGAAAGGATTTAAGGTTATCCCCAGCAGTTTTCAACAGAACACATTCATGCCTATTGATGCTGTAAATTATGTTGACTTGAAAATAAAGATCATTATTTATGATAGAATAAGCTGAATGAAAAGCTTCAGTATTCTTAAATTGATGACCCATGGGAGAGTCTTGCCTAAATTATTATGGATGTGTCATATCCTTGTGTTTGTTAAGAGTGTCAAGCCAAGCTTGTATAACTGTTTTTTACACATTTCTTTACAAAAATATAATGTATGCAAATTTAAAGTGTTATTTATTGATAATACTCTAAATTATGGCACAGGATGAAGTCAACCGGCTGTCAGCCCTTCAACCACAAATTGAGAGATTAAAAATTCAAAGCATAGCCCTGAAAGAGAAAGGACAAGGGCCAATGTTCCTGGATGCAGACTTTGTGGCCTTTACAAATCATTTTAACCAAGTGTTTGCTGATGCACAGGCCAGAGAAAAAGAACTACAGACAAGTAAGTAAAAACACTTAAAAGAATTAACTTGAGATTTTTCAAATCGGTTATTTGTGGGGCAAGCAAAAAGTACCAACATAAAATAATTTCTGTCTGTGAAACCGTGTTCCCTACAATGTCCTACAACCTACATTAACAAGGAAAGAAATACTGGGGTTGGAAAAGAGACACATTAAATATTCGGATTTTTTTCACCCCATAATTATTTTATGACTTTGAGGTAGAACTAAAACATGTTTTGTATAGATGTAACATCTCCTTGGTAGGTTGCAATTTCAGAATCAGACATGTTAAACATTAAAGGAAATAAAAGAAGAATTGAGACATTGTAAGTAGATTTTCATTAACTCTGGTTGTTCTATGTGCAGGGATATTTATGTAGGCATTTTTTGATACTCCTATCAACTTGTCTGAACACTATTATAGCCATAGTTTATATATAGCATCTAAAACTCAGTGAGGAGAAATTACTCTTTGGGCTACACTTTACTATTGGATCCCTTTATTAACATAAATACCTCTTTTATATTTTGATGGAAAAATAAAAGTGGATCAATTATGTAAAGAAATACCACATGACTAGCAAATATTTTAACATGTCCCTTTTGTCTCTCACTAACATCCTCATATAAAATGCTATTACATAGGATCTGCTCTAAAGTATCTCTACTCATCAGCTTAATTTTAATACAAAAATTCTTTCTGGATGCAGGTTTATGAACTAATTTAATCAATAGTAAATTAATGATCCACCATACACATGCATACATATGTTCATGTGTGTACAAGGAGGATTATAAAATATAATTGGGATGTAAAGCATTAAGATAAAAATAATCTTTAAAAATTCCTTCCCCAAATGTGTTGTGAAAAAGACAAGAATATATATTTGTTTTCCACTAAAATTTTATTTAGTTGGAAACACATTTTCTTTTTGCTTTGCATATATTCAAAAACTTTACCACAAAATAACATTTCTAGAATTAATGTACTGATATGTATGGGGCTTTTCTCACTTCCTAGCATTTATTTCTATAACAATAAGGTGAAGTAGGTAAAGCTAAAATATAAACACATAATTTTTTCTTGCATTTCAAAGCTGTTTTTGGTAAAGAATTTATTTTCTTGAAAGTGAATCAAGTCATAAAAGTTTACAATAATATCAGCTCCCTCTAGTGGATTTCAACATAGTTGATACTGTGCTTGTATAAAATTAACTATGGAAAGTATATGGAAATGTCCTGAATTTTCAAACATTAACCTACTTACCTTTGATACATTTTTTCTTTTCATAAAATCTATGTACCACCCTTAAAGCCAAGTACTTTCTGGTAGACATTGTTAACTGGTAGACAAAATAACCTAATCACTGAAAAATTATTTCAATTTACATTTACCTATTGATCATCCACTTTTCACCATTTAATTTAAAGACTTTCAGAATATACTACTTGGTAATGGCTGATATTTTCCTAATTACATAATTTGTTCATGATATCACAAATATGTAATAGTATATACTCTATTCATACACCTATCACTTCATCCACCCATTCAACTGTAGTTCTTTTTGCTTTCATACATATGTATCATGATTGTTTTTAAAACTTTTAAAATTTTCACTCTATTTATAACTAAATAAAATGGCATCCCTTACACTTTATTTTAAAATTTCTCCATCATTTTTATTCATCCTCTTAGAAAGCTTATTTTGAGAAATTAATAATCACTTAATTAAATATGGAATATATAGGTAAAATAAATGAAAATTTTATCATGCCAGATAATAGTACAATGTTTTGCTGATGTGTGAAAAACTGTATATGTGCATGCTCTACCCTCAACAGGCACCAGGGTTGTAAATTGCATTTCTTAAATTCCTAACAGTACTTTGAACATACTAAGTACTCAACAAATAAGAGCTACCAGAAATACGTAGGACGTCTGTCTTGACTTCTAGTTCCTCTTACCTTTTTTTTTATTATTATTTTTCTCACAGTGAAACAAATACCTGACTTTTTAAGTACACTTTGAGTAGTGAAAACCAATATGAGGAATTGGTGGATGTTACTTGGCATACGTGAAATGGGGAAATGATATTAAAAGATAAAGTACACCCTATGTGCATAGTACTTTGCAGTCTATAAATAACTTATCCCTTAGTTATTATTTTTAAAGATTTAAAAAAATATTTTGAAAGAGTTAGAGATCTTCCATCCACTGGTTGACTTCCTTATTGGCCACATTGGCTGGGGCTGGGCCAGACAGAAGCCAGGAGTCTGGAACTCCACCCTGGTCTCCCAGGTGGGTGGCAGAGGCCCAAGGTGCTTGAGGCATCCTCTGCTATTTCCACAGGCACACGAGCGGGGGGCTCGATTGGAAGAGCAGCTGGAACTCAGATGGCAGCTCCTATGGGGTGCTGGCATCACAGGTGGCAGTTTAACCCCATGCACCACAAAGTCGGTCACCTCCCTCAATTATGTGACTGCAGAGCTCAGAGAGCAGCCCCTTCGATAAATGTTTATTATCATAATGTCACAAGTAGCTAATGTGGCTTGAATAAGTGAAAAGAAGGAAATGGATGATATAGAAACTATATATCATACATAAATATATTTATAACAGTATTATTTATAATAACTAAAAAGTGGAAGTAGCAAAATGGGAATATCTATACAACATAATATTGTTCAGTTGTAAAACTGAAGATATATTATACTGATATGGTTTGCAGCAAGGATTAACCTTGAAAATATTATTCTAAGTGAAAGAAACAGACCATATGTCATATGGTTTCATTTCTAGGAAATATCAGCAATAGGTAAATCTGCAGAGACAGCAAGTAGATTAGTGGCTTCCCACATCTGAGAGGTTATAAGTGTGGAATTGTCTCCAAAAATACTTGCCACAGTATTTTTCTAAAAAGCACAAGCCAGAAAGGGCATGTTCTACTCTAGATGAATATAAAAAACATAGTTCCTAGTTTGTCATATTATTTGAACAAAGGATAAACTGTCATTTCTAAATGTAAATAAAAGTGACTGGGTATTGAAGTGCAATGGGGTAAGCCCTTTTTTTAGGAGGTTCAGCATGCCATATCAGAGTGCTGGTTCAAGGTCCTGCTACTAGGCTTCTGATCCAGCTTCTTGCTAATGCACCTGGGAAGGCAGTGAATGATAGTCCAAGTGTTTGGGCCCCAGTTAACCAGGTGGGAGATGTGGATGGAATTTCTTGCTCCTGGCTTTGGCCTAGCCCAGTCCCAGCTGTTGCGGACATTTGGGGGAGTACCCAGCAAGTTGAAGCTATTTATCTCTCTTTCTCTGACTTTCAAATAAATAAATCATTAATACAAACTAGAAAAGAAAATAAGCTAACACCACTTGTAATAAAAAATAATACATGTTGGCAAGAATATGGAGAAAATGATACCCTAATACATCTTTGATGGGAATGTATACTAGAACATTATGGAAGACAGTCTGGAGATTCCTCAGAAGTCAAAAAATGGATCTACCATATGACCCAGCCATTCCACTTCTGGGAAGGTACCCAAAGAAAATAGAATCAGCATATGAAAGAGTTATCTTTACCCCCATGTTTATAGCAGCTCAATTCAAAATAACTAAGTTATGTAATCAATCCAGATGTTCATCAATTTAAGACTAAAGAAACTGTGATATATATACACAATGCAATGCTACTAAGCCTTAGCAAAGAATGAAATCTTGTCTACTGCAAAAGAGAGAGAGGTAAGGGGAAGGGGGAAAGAGAGAAAGAAAACAATATACAGAATATAAAAAAATTTAATGTGTATGAATGAAATTGACATGATTTGATTCTTGTTTATATCCCTTGTCTATTCCTGCAGAACACTCGTTTTTCTACGTTTTATTTATACAGTTCTTTGTTTAGAGCAGTATTGAAGTTGTGATTGTAAATTAAAGTATGTTATCACAAAAAATGTTTTAAAAAAGGAAAGAGGAGGTTGGAGGAAGGGAAGGATGAAGAATTGTTTCTGCGAAATCTGTTCTCTATATATTAATAAATAAATTTTAATAATAGCTGAAATTTCTAGAAAAATTTTCATTGAAGAGACCAAATAATCTAATTTATATTTTTGGAAAAAAAAAACAGCCTTTAACTGGTATGTAAGGGGAAAATTGAATGTGGGTTTGAGGGAAAAAGTAGGGAGCCAGGTAGAAATGTATCCATAGAGGGAAGAGACTATTTTACCTTGGACTTGAGTTGTGATATGGATGATAGAGAAAAATAAATGTATAGGTGCAGCCCTAAAGAAGTGGTGGTTCAGGGAGGTGTGTTGGGGGGATACTCTCTTAAAAAAAAAAAAAAGATTTATCTATTTATTTGAAAGTCAGAATTACACAGATTGAGGAGGAGAGGCAGAGAGAGAGAGAGAGGTCTTCCATTCGCTGTGTAAATCCGAAGCCAGGAGCCAGGATCCAGGAGCTTCTTCTGGGTCTCCCACGCGGGTGCAGGGGCCCAAGGACTAGGGCTATCCTCTACTGCTTTCCCAGGCCAGAGCAGAGAGGTAGATTGGAAGTGGAGCAGCTGGGACGCGAACCTGCAACCATATGGGATACTGTCACTGCAGGCAGCGGCTTTACCCACTTCGCCACAGCGTTGGACCTGGGCGGTGTGGCTGAGGGATATTAGCAGAATTACAGAGATTATCTGTTCCTTCTTGGAGGGATAGTAGAAGAGCATTTTAAGATAGCCCCCCAAAATGCTCTCTGTGACTATAGTTGAAAAGTTTGTGGTTAGTCCCTGATACTCCATGTTAAGACACTGAGATTAGCAAAGGAAACAGATATCGGCTTGAGTTCACTCTTTCAGTTTGAGGTCAGAAAATTGTGCTGTTTTACTTTCTGAAAATCTTAAATTTTATTTAAAAAATTAATATAACTATGAAATATTTACTCCAGTAGAAATATATTCTATTACTTTGCTTCTTAGCTCCAGAAATAATTAAGACAACTTGGTAAATGGTCCGTTTTAAATTCTGTTTTATTTATCAATGCCATCAACAGCAAGAATAACTGACATTTATTTTAGATGGCTATGTATTCTATAGAAGTGCCATCCAACAAAAACAATGTGACCCATACATGTAATTGTAAATTTTCTAAACATTTTAAAAGGTAAAATTAATTTTATTATATACTTTATTTTAAAAGTGGCAAAATAGTGTTGTTTCAACATGAAATCATGATACAAAATAGAGAAGCAGTTTTTCATTGTTTTATACTAAGTCTTAAAAATCTGGTGTGTTTTTTTGCTTGCAGAACATCTCATTTCAGACTGGCCATACCTCAAGCACTCAGTAGACCAGTGTAAGCTAGTGGCTACATTATTGGACAGCATAGCTATAATCTATCACTCCCTGACATTTAAGTACCTTTCTACACACTAAATATTTTTAATTTTTGTGAGGAGGGATAGTTTCTATTTTTTTTCAAGTCTTAGAATCACATATTCTGAGATCTCAGAATTATCGCAAGAGTTCTCTCTTAAAACAAGATAAAAATCTGAACTTTCAAAACAGGTCTGTGTTTATCTTGCTTTCCTGTTAAGGAGCTTTGCCCTTGACATAACCTCAGGTGTGTCAGAAAAGTGACACTCAATTTCATGCTTAGCTCTTTTGGTTTATAATGAGATAATTTTGGCTTACCTCTCACTCTCAACTTTTCTCACCTCTACTATTCTCTCTTATTTTTTCCTGCAGCCCCTCCCTCTTTTAAGGCAGTTGGGCAAAGGCAGGAATTTTTAAACAAAAAGTTCAGCAAACATTTTTTTCATTCATCTCGAAAAAATTTGAATGTGAATTTGCCGACACATTTTAATTGTCATCCTTCACAATTTTGTACTGAATGATTGAATTATTGAATATTAGTGGAATAGTTTTACCTTCAAAGATACACAGTATAGCATGATTGCCCTTAACATTTATATTCCCAGTAATTTATAACATTTTATAAACATGCAATCAGTGGTATTGGTTTTCTTTTTTTATATATTCCCTAATCATAAGTGAGAAGTAAGAATTATGTATATTTTTGAATGGTATTTTAGCAACAGAATTATCAAATTATCATAAAATTTATTGGAGATCGTAGTTCTATATTTATTAAAATATTTGGCTAAATGTTAAATCCACAGGACTGAATGAATCAAATGATAGAATTCTTTTATTCTAATAACTTGTTACATTGACTATGTTTATTATTCTATTGCTCTAATTAAAGAGAGACCTATTAGTTGGATTAGTAATGCATATTTCTACATGAAAGGAAGAAGGGAACCTCACTATTTTTAGTCCTTTGCTGGGATTACAAAAGCAGCATTGACAAATACCTGGCTGAAGGGTAGAGCAGTTCATATTGAGTTTGGTTTCATTGATTTCCACACAAGACTTTCTCTCTTTTTTAAAGTTTAAACATAATTAACTATCTTTGATTGGCAGTCTTCAGCAAGCCTTATCTAAATTAGATATTCCACACAGTTGCAGATTTGTCAGAGCACTTTCCTCAAAATTGATAGCAATACTTGCTGGTGTTATATCATTTTGTTGCATTTCAGATATGGAAAACTGAAAGAAAAAAAGAAATATTTGTTTTTATGCGTATGTATTTTGTATTTTCCACTTTGCTTCAGAAACTAGGTTATATAGATTAATTCCAAATGAATCTTTGAGAATTTTTTTCTTAAAACAACACAGCAAAATAATTGACAACAAATTAGCTGTTTCTGTGTGTTCAATTTTAAGAAAATGCAATGCCAAGTTTGGATGAGGATTAAAACGTGAAGAGGAATTGAAAACGTATATATTTTGAGCATAGTTTACCAGTATGAAATCATTGCTGTTAAAATTAGCTTTCAGGCTGTTTAACATAGATAACATGCAAAGAAATAACAGACTTACTAAATGGAAGACTGTTAGCAAATTAGAGGATCTCCTCTCCTGTATGTCTCTCATATTCAACAGGTAGAATTAATTGAAAGATATCCCATTGAGTTCAGAAGAAATTATTGAACACTATGGGTTTTTAATCACAATTATACTGCAATTATGATTTTGTATTATAAACACTGCGTATAATTCTGAGGAAAACACTAACTTCTCAATGAATTAGAATTTGATATAAATTTAGTATATCTTAAACTAAGTTTTTCATGATTAAAATGTGTTTATTGAATTAATAAATTCTGTAAGTATGTGAAGAACAACACCATAACCATACTGCAAAATTTTTTTGCCAGTTCCAAGCTGTTTTGATTATAACTGTATTGTAGTATGTCTTGAAATGTGTTCTAATGTCTCTTTGTTTTTGTTGTATAAGATTGCTTTAGCTATTCCAGATCTCTCATATTTCCATATGAATTTTAACATCATGTTTTTCTAGATCAGAGAAGAATGTTGTCAGTATTTTTATTGGGATTGCATTTAATGTATAAATTGCTTTCAGTAGAATGGACATTTTGTTTGTATTAATTCATCCATTCCAGGAACATGGAAGATTTTCCATTTTGTTGTATCTTCTATGTCTTTCTTTAATGTTTTGTAATCGCCATCGTAGAGATCTTTGACCTGCTTGGTTAAATGTATTTATTATTTATTATCACTGTTGTATCCAAGTGGAGAGTGAACCAGCAGATGGAAGATCTCTGTCTCTCTCTCTCTCTCTGACTATGCCTTTGAAGTAAAATAACCTAATCTTTTTTTAAAGCTTTTATTTAAAGAATATGAATTTCCAAAGTAAAGCTTATAGATTACAATGGCTCCCCCCCATGACTTCCCTCCCACCCGCAACCCTCCCCTTTCCCGCTCCCTCTCCCCTTGCATTCACATCAAGATTCATTTTCAATTCTGTTTATATACAAAAGATCAGTTTAATATATATTACGTAAAGATTTCAACAGTTTGCCCCCACATAGCAACACAAAGTGAAAAATAATGTTGGAGTACTAGTTATAGTATTTTTTTAAAAAAATTGATTAATTATCTATGCAATTTCCAATTTAATACCAAGTTTTTTAATCGTTTTCAATTATCCTTATATACAGAAGATCGATTCAGTATATACTAAGTAAAGATTTCATCAGTTTGCACCCACACAGAAACACAAAGTATAAAAATAGTGTTTCAGTACTAGTTATAGCATTACTTCACATTGGACAGCACATTAAGGACAGATCCATCATTTGGGGCAAGTCCGATTGAGCATGTCCCAAATTGTACATCTCCTCCCTCTCTTATTCCCACTCATATTTAACAGGGATCACTTTTCAGTTAAAATTTCAACACCTAAGAATAATTGTGTGTTAATTACAGAGTTCAACCACTAGTATTAGAAAAAAAATACTAAAATGGATAAAGTATTACATTGTACAACAACAGTCAGCACAAGGGCTGATCAAGTCACTGTTTCTCATAATGTCCATTTCACTTCAACAGGTTTCACCTTTGGTGCTCAGTTAGTTGTCGCTGATCAGGGAGAACATATAATATTTGTCCCTTTGGGACTGGCTTAATTCACTCAGCATGATGTTTTCCAGATTCCTCCATCTTGTTGCAAATGACTGGATATCATTGTTTTTGACTGCTGTATAGTATTCTGTAGAGTACATGTCCCATAATTTCTTTATCCAGTCTACTGTTGATGAGCATTTGGGTTGGTTCCAGGTATTAGTTATTGTGAATTGAGCTGCAATAAACATTAATGTGCAGATGGCTTTTTTGTTTGCCAATTTAATTTCCTTTGGGTAAATTCCAAGGAGTGGGATGGCTGGGTTGAATGGTAGGGTTATATTCAGGTTTCTGAGGAATCTCCAGTCTGACTTCCATAGTGGCTTCACCAGTTTGCATTCCCACCAACAGTGGGTTAGTGTCCCTTTTCCCCCACATCCTCTCCAGCATCTATTGTTGGTAGATTACTAAATGTGAGCCATTCTAGCTGGGGTGAGGTGAAACCTCATTATGGTTTTGATTTTCATTTCCCTGATTGCTAGTGATCTTGAACATTTTCTCATGTGTCTGTTGGCCATTTGGATTTCCTCTTTGGAAACATGTCTATTGAGGTCCTTGGCCCATCTCTTAAGTGGGTTGTTTGTATTGATGTTGTGGAGTTTCTTGATCTCTTTGTAGATTCTGGTTATCAACCCTTTTTCTGTTGCATAATTTGCAAATATTTTTTCCCATTCTGTCAGTTGCCTATTCACTTTCCTGACTGTTTCTTTTGCCATACAGAAACTTCTCAATTTCATGCAATCCCAATAGTTAATTTTGGCTTTGACTGCCTGTGCTTCTGGGATATTTTCCAAGAAGTCTTTACCAGTACCTATATCTTGCAGGGTTTCACCAATGCTCTCTAAGATTTTCATGGTGTCAGGTCGTAGATTTAGGTCTTTAATCCATGTTGAGTGAATTTTTGTGTAAGGTGAAAGGTAGGGATCTTGCTTCATGATTCTGCACATGGAAATCCAGTTTTCCCAGCACCATTTATTGAATAGACTGTCCTTACTCCAGGGATTGGTTTTGGATCCTTGATCAAATATAAGTTGGCTGTAGATGTTTAGATTGATTTCTGGTGTTTCTATTCTGTTCCATTGGTCTCTCCATCTGTTTCTGGACCAGTACCATGCTGTTTTGATAACTACTCCTCTGTAGTATGTCCTGAAATCTGGGATTATGATGCCTCTGGCTTTGATTTGTTGTACAAGATTGCTTTAGCTATTCGAGGTCTCCTGTGTCTCCATATGAATTTCAGCATCATTTTTTCCAGATCTGAGAAGAATGCCTTTGGTATTCTGATTGGTATTGCATTGAATGTATAAATTGCTTTTGGCAGAATGGACATTTTGATGATATTGATTCTTCCAAGCCATGAGCATGGAAAATTTCTCCATTTTTTGGTATCCTCTTCTATTTCTTTCTTTAAGGTGTTGTAATTTTCATCGTACAGATCTTTAATGTCCTTGGTGAAATTTATTCCAAGGTATTTGATTGTTTTTGTAGCTTTCTGAATGGGATTGATCTTAGAAGTTCTTCCTCAGCCGTGGCATTGTCTGTATATACAAAGGCTGTTGATTTTTGTGCATTGATTTTATATCCTGCTACTTTGACAAACTCTTCTAGAAGTTCCAGTAGTCTCTTAGTAGAGTTCTTTGGGTCCCCTAAATAAAGAATCATATCATCTGCAAAGAGGGATAGTTTGAGTTCTTTCTTCCGAATTTGTATCCCTTTGATTTGTTTTTCTTGCCTAATAGCTCTGGCTAAGACTTCCAGAACTATATTGAATAGCAGTGGTGATAGTGGGCATCCCTGTCTGGTACCAGATCTCAGTGGGAATGCTTCCAACTTTTCCCCATTCAATAGGATACTGGCTGTGGGTTTTTCATAAATTGCTTTGATTGTATTGAGGAATGTGCCTTCTATACCCCATTTGCTTAGGGTTTTCATCATGAAAGGGTGTTGTATTTTATCAAATGCTTTCTCTGCGTCTAGTGAGATAATCATATGGTTTTTCTTCTGCAGTCTGTTAATGTGGTGTATCACGTTGATTGTTTTGCGAATATTGAACCATCCCTGCATACCAGGGATAAATCCGACTTGGTCTGGGTGGATGATCTTTCTCATGTGTTGTTGCATTCTATTGGCCAGAATTTTATTGAGGATTTTTGCATCTATGTTCATCAGGGATATTGGTCTGTAATTCTCTTTCAGTGCTGCATCTTTTTCTGGCTTAGGAATTAAGGTGATGCTGGCTTCGTAGAAAGAATTTGGGAGGATTCCCTCTTTTTTGATTGTTCTGAATAGTTTGAGAAGAATTGGAGTTAGTTCTTCTTTAAATGTCTGGTAGAATTCAGCAGTGAATCCATCTGGTCTTGGACTTTTCTTTGTTGGGAGGGCCTTTATTACTGATTCAATTTCTGTCTCAGTTATGGGTCTGTTTAGGTTTTCTATGTCTTCCTGGTTCAGTTTAGGTAGGTTGCATGTGTCCAGGAATCTCTCCATTTCTGATAGGTTTCCCTGTTTGCTGGCATACAAGTCCTTGTAGTAATTTCTGATGATTCTTTTGATTTCTGTGGTGTCTGTTGTTACGTTTCCTTTTTCATCTCTGATTTTATTGATTTGGGTCTTTTCTCTTTAATCTTTAAAAATAGTAATGAGATTTAAAAATACCATTTGATATGGTAGTATAAAGTAAGACTTCTCATTGATATGTCGTCTATTTGGGAAAATGGCCATTTATATTCAAATATGTCTTGCTGCGTTTTTTCTGGGATACAGTTTCATTGTACTTTCTAACCCTTTGAAATTTTTTTTTGAAAGTACTTTGGTTGTACAAGGTTATGGATAAAGGGTGATAAAGTGATATGTGTATTAGGTGAGTGGTAATCAAATAAGCTTAGCATATCCATCTACTAAAACTTCAAGTAAATTTTGATATAGACTCAGCAGTTGCACAGATTATGGGTACAGTGTGAATTCCAATTTATGTACATAATGTATACTAACCAAATCAATGCAACCTGTGTTTCCTTCTCATATCATCACTCTATGCTTGGAACTTCCAAGCTCCTCTCCCTTATATGTCCATCACTATATGTTATAACTTACTCTGAGTTATTGTCTCCCCACTGTGCTGTGTGCTTTTAATCTATATTTTATTCCAAATATTTGCTTCTGATCTGTCTTCAGATTTAATAATCCTCTGCTCAGCCTTGTTTAATTTGCTGATAAACCTGTCAACTTAGATCTTATTTTTACTTGCTGCATTTTATAGCACTGCAATTTTTTGATTATTCTTAAAACCTATTATTTTCATTTTTTCAGATTCCAGTTCTTTTGCAGTTTTCAATGTAGTGTCTTATCTCCTTGAACATTGTCAGTATAGCTATTTAGTCTCCTTTTACACCCACAAACAGAAGCAAAATGTCTTCAGAAAATCTCGCAAATGGTTATTACCAAAAAAGCACGGATTGCAAATATGATTGTATCAAAATAAACTTAACTTAATACTACTTTTCCACAAACTTTTTGAGGTACCAACACATAGATACACTTTAAAATGTGTATGTAGATATAGTATACATATAACATTGCCTAATATATATTTTATGTACATATATTTTAATACATATTAAAACCAGGTGATATATAGGCCTGGCTCTGACACTTACTAATGGCTTTGAGTAAGAGCCAATCGGTTGTCTCCTTTGTTTGTAATCTCAGATTCCTCAACTGTATATAGGATTAACAATTCACTTCCAATGGGATTAATAGGATATAACAATGATATTATATACGAGATTACTGAGGTGTCTGATATATAAGCACATTTAAACTACTTTTGTTTCATTAAAATCAGAGGTAACATGATGTAATTTAAAGTGTCAGAGGCTTTTAATTCTAATATTTTTTTTTTCTCTAAAGGGCAACATGTAGCCTTTAATATCAAGTAAATATACATTCTTCTTGCCTTCTCTGAGTGCCATCTTTATAACCTACAGCAAATTACTCAGACATAATATTGCCATTTTCTGACCTTAAAATTGAATTTAATGGCACAGTTTTTGCAGGGCTGATTTGATAATTCAATGTGATATCATTGAATTTTCTGGCATTCTGAACGTTAGTAGAAATTTACCTTTCTCATCATAATCGCACCCTAATTTATAGTTCATATTTTCACATCTGTTTGTAGTATGATTGAGTTTGCTGACAGCTTAGAAAAAATAAGACAAAGGTTAAAACTAAACAATTCTTTTTTTTTTTCCTTTTGATACAGTCTTTGACACTTTGCCCCCCACGCGCTATCAGGAGACGATCAGTACCATTCGGACGTGGATCCAACAGTCAGAACCCAAGCTCTCTATACCTCAGCTTAGTGTCACTGAATATGAAATCATGGAGCAGAGACTTGGGGAGTTACAGGTCTGTAAAAATTTCAGTCATAAACAACACGATGCAGATCTCTTTGGCCAATGAATCACGTCAGTGAAACCTTAAAATACTATTGAAATTAAAAGTCATAACAAGTATGTTAGTTCACCAGTAGAAAATATAAAGATAAAGCATTAAAGATATAGCTTATACATTGCATTGTGTATGTGTGTGTGTGTGTGTGTGTGTCTGCATATAGTGTTTTTTTCTTCAGCTACTTTGTTTCTTACAAAGAAGGGGTAAAGTTTTTTTTAAAATATCATTTTAGTGCCAGAATTTTCATAGAACGTATTTTTTTGCCGAGTTTTTTTTTTCTGGAATACGTTTTTGTTAGACTATTTTGTTTAGTTATTTATTTTAAAGATTTTATTTATTTATTTGAGAGATGGAGTTACAGACAGTGAGAGGGAGAGACAAAAGAAAAAAGTCTTCGATCCACTGGTTCACTCCCCAAATGGCTTCAAAGGCCAGAGCTGGGCCGATCTGAAGCCAGGAGCCAGGAGCTTCCTCCTGTTCTCCCATGTGAGTGTGGGCAATCTTCTACTGCTTTCCCAGGCCATAGCAGAGAGCTGGATCAGAAGAGGAGCAGCCAGACTAAAACCAGCAGCCATATGGGATGCCGGTACCATAGGCAGAAGGTTAACCCACTGTGCCACAGCCCTAGTCCCTAGACTATTTTTTTTGTATTTTCTAATGCTTTACAACTTTTATTTTTTTAATTTTTTTTTAAATTTTTTTTTTTTTGACAGGCAGAGTGGACAGTGAGAGAGAGACAGAGAGAAAGGTCTTCCTTTTGCCGTTGGTTCACCCTCCAATGGCCGCCGCGGATGGCGCGCTGCGGCCGGCGCACCGCGTTCGTCCGATGGCAGGAGCCAGGTGCTAGGTGCTTTTCCTGGTCTCCCATGGGGTGCAGGGCCCAAGCACCTGGGCCATCCTCCACTGCACTCCCGGGCCACAGCAGAGGGCTGGCCTGGAAGAGGGGCAACCGGGACAGAATCCGGTGCCCTGACCGGGACTAGAACCCGGTGTGCCGGCGCCGCAAGGCGGAGGATTAGCCTGTTGAGCCACGGCGCCGGCCTACAACTTTTATTTTTAGAAGTACTTAGTTGTATTATTTCTGGATAAAGAGTAATAATGTGATACATGTATTAGATGGGTTGGAATCAAATAAGCTTAGCATTTCCATCTACTGTAGTTAGAGTCTGTAGTTTAAACTCCCTTAGTTATACAATAATTGCAGTTATTTTTATATATAGACATGATCAATAAAATTAGGTATCCTAAAACTTTTTTATTAAGATATATTTTGGATATGCTTAATGTTTATAAGAATAGGCAGACTGTCAGTTAATATTTGCAAGTAACTCACATAATTGTAAAATTTAAATCACTGCTAGTTATTTTATAACAATCATTTTATAATTTTATAATCATCTACTTTGTTTAAATTTGTGAATCACAGAACTTTCACCTTGTATTCACTTAATTTAGCTGAAACTAATAAATTATCAATTAGTATAAATGTATTTTGTTTTTATATTGAGGCATTACAAAGTTCTCTGCAAGAGCAACAAAGTGGCCTAACCTATCTCAGCACCACTGTGAAAGAAATGGCAAAGAAAGCACCGTCTGAAATTAGTCGCAAATATCAGTCAGAATTTGAAGAGCTTGAGGGACACTGGAAGAAGCTCTCCTACCAGCTGGTGGATCATTGTCAAAAGCTAGAGGAGCAAATGAATAAACTCCGAAAAATTCAGGTATTACCAGATTGTAATTCTCAGACTCATTTTCATTAACTTCTTTCCCCTGACAGTGCATTGTAGAACTTAAAGGTAAGTAGAAATTTGACCTTCAGAGTCCTTCAATGTCAGTAATAAGATGAAAGAACTTTTTTTTTTTTTGCTCAAAAACATGCAATTTTATTACTTTGTCCAAGAGGATGAGGATTAAATGTTATGCTTCTTGGATTTTCTTTAGAAGGAATTTTTAAAATTTGTTTTACTAATTCTAACAGTAGGATTTTAGCACATTTTAGCTTAATTTTCAAAACCATTCATTCCTTTAGTCTGATTTCCCCTTAAAGTGTCCCCTACATTATAATAAAATTAAAAATTATAAATATTTTATCATGATTTCAATGTCATCTTTTACTTCTAAGTGCATTATTAAGTTTTGCCCTATCTCCTTCTTCCACAAACCAAATTCTACTCACTTAACTCATTTGAGTAGTGCCACCGTATTAACTACTCAAGCTAAAAGTAGTAAACCGGCCGGCGCCGTGGCTCAACAGGCTAATCCTCCGCCTTGCGGCGCCGGCACACCAGGTTCTAGTCCTGGTTGGGGCGCCGGATTCTGTCCCGGTTGCCCCTCTTCCAGGCCAGCCCTCTGCTGTGGCCCGGGAGTGCAGTGGAGGATGGCCCAAGTGCTTGGGCCCTGTACCCCATGGGAGACCAGGGAAAAGCACCTAGCACCTGGCTCCTGCCATCGGGTCAGCGCGGTGCGCCATCCGCGGCAGCCATTGGAGGGTGAACCAACGGCAAAGGAAGACCTTTCTCTCTGTCTCTCTCTCACTGTCCACTCTGCCTGTCACTATTTTGACTATTTTGACCACTAAGGAGCCCATATTCTCTTTGAGAGAGGTGGGTATGCTCATTTGCTATTGTTTCTGAAATAAATTATTGCAAATGTAATGATTTCAAGCAATACAAACATATCATCTTAGAGTTCTGAAGTCAGAAGTCCAAAATCAGTCACAGAATACCAAATCCAAGTTGTCAATTAGGCATTGTCCCTTTTGGAGGTTTTCAGAGAGGTTTCCTCGGCATAATTCACTCCTAGGTGGTACAGTAGTTCCTTCTCTTGTTCCTCCTAGTTTGCCCTTCCTGCTCCATTCTTCCCCATGTCTCTTCTCCCTGGACTTGCCTCCTTTGTAAGAACTGACCATTACCATCTACCCAGGTAGATAATCCAGGATAATTTCCCCATCTGGAAATTCTTAACTTTATCACATCTGCAAATTCCTTTTTCACATTCTAGGTAATATTTGTGAATGTATATTGCTTGGGAGGGTAGTATTGCTATTCAAATTAGCAAAGTCTGTAAATTAAGCAGCATGATGTGCATTATAATAATAGGCAGGAATGAAATCCAGCACAGTCAGAGAGAAGGGGATATGAAATATTCTTGGAAAATTCCAACTATAGTTGGAACACCAGGATTTAGTCACCTAATAAAGAGGAAGAAAGAGCACCTGACCAAAATAAATGACCTATTCAATAAACAGGAAATAGTTCAATATTGGGGAGAATAATGCAAATAGTATTCAAAAAATTTATGGAAAATACATATTATGAAAAAACTATTCATGGGTTTCAAAATTTTCTGTACCAAATAAACATTTAATTGCATTGCTCAGGACTTTTAAAGTACTTTGGTATGATTTTGTAGATAATAAAACCTATAGTTGGAAAAATGTAATGGTGATGGGGTTAATGAAGACACCAGAAAGAATAAGCGACTATTATCAATATTTTAAAGAAGAAAATATAAAATGATAGTTGAGTTTTTAAAACATCACCATAAAAAGAGGAAGGAGAAAGGGAATTTACTGACATCAGAGTGGAAAAGTGAGGAGAGGTGGTAAGACTGAGGCAGATACCACAAACAGCTAGTACAGTGATGACAAGTCAATAGAAAGAACTGAACAAGGACATGGGAAATGTGGAAGAGGAGCAAAGCTAGGCTTAACAGGTATCAAGCAAGGTCGTATCATTGAAGATCTTAGGTTAAGTCCTTTGCTGTTAATGTTAATATATTAATGGGGGAAATTTTTGTGTAGCACATATTTTCAGTAGAAGCTTCAGAAGACGAAATTAGCACATGCAGCTAGCATAGTTCAATTGTGTAGAAGTAAAGAAGTGACAATTTTACATTTGAAAAGTAGCAGAAAAATGTTAATATAAGAGAAATGGAAAGTAGTTGGATTCTATACGTGATAAAAGATGACCTTTTTTCAACTGATCATGAATTCAAAATGCTCACATAAATTAGAAATTTAACACAGAAGCTTTCTCTATGAAGTTGACAAAATCTTGGCTTCAAAGTTCCCAACTGGAGGGACTATTTAAACTGTCAACTATAGGAAACAATTTGTAGAAGTTCAAGTCTAGAGAAGCTATAAAGACTCCATTACAGTGAGTTTATTGTTCATAGTTTGTTTTATGTACTGTAAGGGCACATTGTTAGTATTATCATGAGTTGTTTTTTAACTTGAAGTTTCTCTAGAGGGTGATATGATTTAATGTTCTCTAGAGTAACATCATAAAACCACATTTGGTAATAATTTTTTTTATTTTTAACAATAGCAGACTTCATACATCAGTGCTCATACAGTAGACCATAAAAATGCAGTCTTGGTAAAAATACTATTTTCCTGAAATGCTACTTAGAGACATCCTTCAAACACAGGAATTGTTTCTGGGCTTGTATTTAGATATCACTGTGATTAACTGTGTTATGAGCAATCAGCACACCAATAATGCCTTAAAATGTATATCTTATTCCAGAATCACATAAAAACTCTAAAGAAGTGGATGGCTGAAGTTGATGTTTTCCTAAAGGAGGAATGGCCTGCGCTTGGGGATTCTGAAATTCTAAAAAAGCAGCTGAAACAATGCAGAGTAAGACTTTTATATGATTCCTGTCACATAAAGACTTTTTTATGGATACTGTTATTGGCTGGATCAGTGGTTAACAACCAGGGGCAATATTGCTTCCCCATTACACCCAGGGGATATTTTACAGTGTCTGGAGATATTTTTCTTGGTCTCAAATTGAGTGGGGCATTCATACTACTAGCATCAATGGGGAGAGTCCAGGGATAGAGTAACATCCTACAATGCACAGAAGAGCCCCTAAAACAATTTTCAGCCCCAGATTTCAGTAGTGCCAACATTAAGAAACCCTATATTAAATAACTGAGAAATAGACAAAACTTTGCTTTTTATTCAAATCTCACTCAATGAGATAATTTTTAATATAAAATACAGTACAATTTAAAGGTAAAAAATCATTTGAGCTACTATTTTTATCTTATTGCCAATTAGTATTTGTACTGTATTCCCTCCCATGTATAATGCATTGTACTATAACACAATATGGATTTTCAAAACAATATTCATTATACTAATGTCATCCTGCAGGAAGAAAATAATCTGGCTCTTTAAATAACTTTCTTTACAAATACAAACTAAAAAAGCAAATCTACCTTAGAGAAAACCTTCACACCCATCATGCTATCAACAATTACTGCAGTATCCTGCGTTTGAAAAACAGAATCCTTTCAAAAATAGTAATGTACAAAGCCCATCATTTTCATGCATGTTTCCAACAAATATTAAATTTATTTCTTTTTCTTTCTTATAGGAGTAGAATACAGATAATTGCATACTTCATTCATACCCTAATAACCACTGCACGTGTTTTACAAGACTATTGTAGAGATACCTATCTCTGTCATTACATCTGAATATCGAATTTTAAAGAACAAATTCCACACGAAGTGCCATTATTTCTAATGACATGTTTTCTAACTTTATTGCTTTTCTATGGGGTGATAATTTTTGCAGCCAGTTCAAATTGTGTTGTTTCCTTAGCTTTTAGTCAATGATATTCAGACAATCCAGCCCAGTCTAAACAGTGTCAATGAAAGTGGGCAGAAGATAAAGAATGAGGCTGAGCCAGAGTTTGCATCCAGATTTGAGACGGAACTCAGAGAACTTAACAGTCAGTGGGATCACATGTGCCGACAGGTATGGATAGCCCACCCTCATTGTGCTTCCCTCAATTTAATTCCCCAAATTTTCTTAATGTCTCCTTTACCAGTTCCTGTATTCAAAACTTTGTTCTTAACAATGTTGATGCTTTAAAGCTTCAAATTACTCTTTTGTAACATATACAGATAGTTTTATAATAGGGATTTGAAATATTTTCTTACTTTGAGGCCTAACATGAACTTCTTGAACATTACTATTATACTGAAAAACAAATTCCCACTATAAGACATTATTTTCATTGGATTTTTTCTCCAAGACATAAATTGACAATCATAATTGGATTTACAACATATGTTTTATACACATATAGTTAATACAGGAATAAAATTAATTGCATACATGCATGCACAAATGTGATAAATGCTATTAACTTCTGGTTAAGATTCAAAGTTTGTCTTCTTTAATACAAATGGTTATTAGTAACTGGGAATAAAAATTAAATGACTATAACTTCATATCTTTGTTCCTCGTTTTTATACAGTAGAATATTTTATAGATATTTATTTTAATTTTAAAGATTAAATTATGGAAAAATATGTGATAACCTGTGTATATTGAATATTTCTCATCCAAAGGATAATATTTTTTACCCTAAAACGCTGATTACTTTTAATTTACCAATACATTTTTGAATTTAATGAGAGGTCTCAATTTATGTATGTTAGAGGTTGTCAGTCTTTGTGCTTTTCTAAGTAAACTTTCAAAGTTGCAAAGAAATAATGCCAAAAGGCATAAACTAGATTACAGATAAATTCAGAAAAGTAAAAGTCAAGGCAAGTTGCCCAGCTAATAGTCACTGACGAATGCTCAACAGTTATATTAACTTATAGATGAGATACCCCTGGGCCAGCAAACTTGGCTTCTTCTGGAATAATTCTGTGCTAGAAGAGTCGTTCAGGAAAAAAAATATTACTTAAATAATAGATTATGCCATTGATGTTTTCCTGGAAGGGCAGTGTGAAAGGTATTTGTTTGTTGAATGTTCTTTAATGGAGAATAGAAAGAACACCAGCAATTTATTTAAAGAAAGGGGAAAAAATAGGAAAAGAATGGAAGTCAGCAATCTTACTGAAACCTTAAGGTTATTACGTTTTATAGAAGTGTGATTTTTAAAATATCTTGTTTTTTAAAAGGTCTTTGCTTAAGACATTGTGTCTGCTGTAATACACAGCAAGAATCAGTTGTTCAAGAAAACCATTTTAAGCATATGGGCCTCCTGCAAAAAAAATACATATATTTAAATCATAGTCATGTTCTGATCAAATTTTCTCATCCTGAAATATTTTATGTCTGTCTGCCTCTTCTTGGAATATCACTCTATCCATGCTCTAATTTGGTCAGCAAATGACTCAGGGTTTACAAAAGAAAAACAAACAAAACAAAATGAAACAAACAAGCAAAAAACACCCACATGTTCTACAGGGTAAGAGGAAAACAAAAACAATGCTTTTAAAGCAGGGAAGCCAGGCTGGGGTGTTGATACCAATTCAGTGTTCCAGAGAGAAGAATGGAAGCATGTGTCAATCTATGCATTATATGAATGTCTACACAACAAATGAGCATGTGATGTTCTCTCTTTGGTTAAAATATCTTTTTTATTAGCCATCAAGGTCTGGAAAATGTAAATAAATATTAACTTATTCAAATGGGTATTAGACTTATAGATACCATGAGTTCCTATGACCTGATGATTCTGAAAATATTCAGTGGTTAAAATTATTTACATCCTAAATTGTAGGTATTTAAATGAAAACATCGATTCTTCTTGTTTCTACAACAGAAATACAACCATTATTAAAACAGCTTACCAATAAAGAAAGAAGGGAAGGTGGAATAGAAGGAAAGAGATGTTTAATTACATATATATACACACACACTCACATGCATGTGCTTATATGATCATAAACTTATAATATTTACTTGACTATATAAGTATTAAAATTTAGTATTAGATATAAGTGGGATAAATGAGACATAGTACTTACCCTTATGGAGATTATAATTTAGTGGAGAAGACAGAAAGTAAATGAGCTAATATGTTATCACACCTCATTTTATTTGTTGGTAAGTGCTCTGAACTTAATAAGAATGCTCTGAATGAGAGTAATAGGAACAAGGAAATTGCTTTCTTTTGAGGTTCAGTAACATCTTTTCTGAAGAGGCAAAATTAAAGCTGATTCCTGATTACTGAAAAGAAACTGACAGTTGGATATTTTAGACCAGAGACATTCTGGAGAGAGAAAGGAAGGGGAGGAACTTTTCAGGGAACAAAGTGCTAAGCATGTTTCAGGGATTTAAAGGAAGCTGCTAAAAGAAAAACAGCATTGAGCCAGGAAAAAAATGAATGGAAAATAAGAGTAATGAATGGACTTATGTAAGACGCAATGAGGATTAAATCTGTATGTCAAGTACGTTGGGAAACTATCAAAGACTTTTAACACAGGGGTGGCATTATTTTAGGAATTTGCCTCCCATTTTTTATTCCAGGATCTTGTGGTAGCATAAGATAAGAATTTGAAGCAGAAGCATAAGTAAAGTGCAGTAATGAGAGTAGGATTTATTTAAAATGAAGACCATGAATACACATTCAGGCTTCAGTGTAGGTAAACTCACAAGGAGAGAAGCTCCCATGGCAGCACCAGAGAAAAAGTCCTGCCCAAGGGAAAAGGAAAAAAAGGGCGGGGGGGAAGGACTCCCTATGGTTGCCATTTCGGAGGAGGAGGTAGTGTCTTAATTTAATATGCAAGTGGGGTGGAGTTTGAGCAGTGTTTAATATGTGTGAGGCCCTCTAGAGCTCAGTGTCTATATGCTCAGCATGGCAGCTTCTCCATCATCATGTAGGATACTCAGGTGTGTCATGGGAAAGTGGGAATACTGTATTGGCATGTAATGGAGTGGAGTTAAGGTGCAGGGATAGATAAAAACTGGAACATTCCTGCTCAATTTTCCCTACCTCCCTCCCTGCCTAGTTCCCCCATATCAGCATCATTTAAAGTAATTGTATAAAAGTCTGTTATATGTATGTCCATTGTATGAAGAATGATCAGAAGTAGAAACAGGTAGGAATTGCAGTTGTCAAGATAGAGCATATTACTGGCAAAGATAGAATATTAATGAATATTGAGAGATATAAAGAAATTTTACGTAATTATCCTTCTGTGATATCATGCTTAGCTTGCTGTCCAAATTTCTTCCAGTATTTTCCCAAGTTATTTGACAGAACTGGAGATGGCTTCAGTAATTATTGCTCTGTCAAATTACTCTGTGTGCACGTGCACACACACACATGTTTTCCCTTTCTACATGTTATTCTCAGCAAACTGAGCTGAAGTACCTAATGTGGCTCAAACTTTGCTGAGACTTCTGTCTTCCATGACTAGTTTCCAGAAGGTTTATTTCCTTTGTGTGGACAGCACCATCTTTGTATAACATGATTGTGTTTTTCCCTTCTGTTTCTGCCAACCTATTAGGCTAGTTCCTCCTTGTCATATTTTTGATGAAGCCTTTTACACTCACATTTTCTCAGAACTACAATTCCATTCCTAACATGAAACATTGCTTCCTTCATTGTTATTAGATCTCATTAGAAATGGCAGTAGTTGCTGAAGGGAGATTTTTACTGAAAGTCCAGAAAAAAAGATGAGGTAAAATCAGCATATTCAGAGTTGTCTATCTTGAGGTACAGTGTAGGACATGGTAACTTTAAATAAAGTCAGTCAGTCTGGGACTAAGGGAGAAACAGAGTATACTCACTGAGTAAAGTGATCAGTGCTCCATATTGGTCATGTTTGTTTTACATGGGAAGACAACCAACATGCGTCTGAAATTCAAGTGGGATATTTGAACTCAGCTTATAAACTATATTCACAAGAATGAAGAATTCTTATTTTCCAGTGAAAGTATTTCCCACTCTTCATCCCCTAAAATTCTTGGCCAAACTGAGTAATACCTGGACACTTGGGAGTGCAAAAGATTGTTTTTCTTGTTTAAACCACTATGTTGAAGTATCATTGCCATACAACATACTCTCTATGCTTACTGTTTATAACTTGATGAGTCTGGGGATAAGTGTGTACTCATGAGACCATTATCATAGTCCAGGCCATAATCTTATCCACCACCTCCAAAATGTCTCTTCTTCCTCCATTTTTTTTAAATTTTAAGGAACTGTTTTCTTCTATAGGAAGAACATTTAGCCAAAGATCTATCCTCCTAATGAGTTTTTTAAATAAAGAAGTATTGATAACTCTAGATCATATGTTGTACAGTATATGTCCAGAACTTATATGTCACATAACAAATTTTCTACAATTTAAACAACATGTCCCCCAATCTGTCCTCTCCCTAGTCCCTTGAAACTACTATGTGTCCTCTGGTTCTAAGAGCTTTGGTTAATTAATTAATTAATTTTTAAGGTTAATTATTTGAAAAGCAGAATGACAAGAAAGACAGGGAAGGAGGGAGGGAAGAGAGAGAGAGAGAAAGAAAAACAGAAAGAAAGAGAGAAAGAGAGAGAGAGAGAGAGAGAGAGAGAGAGAATGGATCTTCCAGCCTCTGGTTTATTCCCTAAGTATCAGCAACTGCAAAGGTTGGGTGAGGTTGAAGCCAAGAGCATCCAGTCTTTGATGAGGATGAGAGGTACATGAGTACTTTTTCCATCATCTGCAGTGTCCCAGGTGTATCAGCAGGGAACTAGATTGGAAGTGGAGCAGCCAGGACACAAACAGGTGCTCATATGGAATTGAGGCATTGCAGGGGACAACTTACCTGCTTCACCAGAATACCAACCTCTGTGAAGAGATTTTTAACCTCTCTGTGATTTGATTCCCTAGTTTTTAAAATATGGGATATCAATGCTTACCTCATAAGAATTTAAAATTATTAAATGAATAAATCTTGGCATGAGTACCTAGCACAGAGTAATCATGATGTCCATGTGTGGTAAATAAAATAAATGAAAAAGAAATATAAGTATACACATATAAACACAAAGCATGCATATTTTGAAGTAAATAATGTATGATTATGTATTTCAATTATTGAGGACTATAAATTTATAGTAGTTGCAATGAACAGTGGATTTAGAGACCAGGTGCATGTCATTTTACATAACTTGTAGGTCATTCATTTTCTTTCTTAATATATCTTTTGGGGATAGCCTTCCACACATCTTTATTCAGATTTCTAACAGTTTTTCTTTACTCTGTACTCTATGACAATTAACTAGCTTCCTCTCCCTCTCTCTGAGAAAATAGAAGTATTTGTAGGGAAGTTGTAAATACTCCCAGTGACCTTGAGGTAAGCTTCATGAATGCTCCTCCCTTCTGTACAGATGACCTTTCTGAGTTTACAAGGGGAGCTCTACCACTTAGGTACTGTATGCCTTTCCCTATTTTCTGCACAAAAACATTACAACAGCTACTGAATAGTGCTTCATTTCCTACCTCTGTTCTCTACTAGATCATTCTTAATAGCTAAGAAGGAGCCTGCATTATCATCTCTCATTAAAAACAATCCTTGGTTAACCCCATAATCTCGCTAGACATCTCTCCATTTACATTCTTTACAGAAATTCATTTTATCTCCCTTCTACTACTTCCATTATTTCTTGATGTTACCTAATCAAAATTTTATCATCTCCACTCCACTGAAGCACATTTTCAGATTCCCCTGTGAATTTATATCACTAAATCTAGTATTTAGTCTTTAAGTTGGCTGCTATAACATCGGTCTTCCCAGTTCTCTTGTAGCTTGATTTCTTTGGCTTGCTGACCACGCTCAGTATCTTTGTGGTTTCCTTTACCTTGACTGCTGAAATGGGAAGTATTACAGGGCTCAGTTTTCATGACCTCTCCTCTTTTCTGTCATCATTAACTCCATAAGGTAAACTTATCCAGCCTCATGGTTTTATTTATTTATAATCAGCAACTCTCATATACTGATTGACTCTCCAAATGCCAAGTAGAACTCAATCCAGGTCTCCCACATGGGTGGTGGAGACTCAATTACTTGAGCCATTGCTTGTTGCCTTCCAGAGAATGATTTAACAGGTAACTGGAATCAGAAGCATTGCCTGTATATGAACCCAAAAATTCTAACATGGAATGTTGGCTACTATCAAGTGGTCATAACTGTTGCACTAAATTCCCACCCAGCCTCATGGATTTACATATAATATATAAATTTTCTTCTGCAATTTTCATTAACTGCACTTTTCTCATAAATCCCAGAGCTGTATACCTATCTGGGCTCTTTATCCTTCCGTGTAGATGAATAATAGATACACTAAATCTAATACTTTAACCCTAGACTTTTCCTTGTCACAAAGAAATATCAACTCCATCCTTCAAGATACCTAAGGCAAAGCCCTTGAGGTCCTCTTGTCTTCTATACTTGCATTTCTTTTACACACATATATCAAATTTGTCAGCAAATGCTGTTGGTTCTACCTACAAAAATCCCATAATCCGAGAATTTTTTTGTCATCTTCTGTACTCACCCTGGACAAATCCACCATTCTTTGTCTCCTAGATAAAATTTCCTGAATTCTTTCCCTAGTCCCACCTTTGCCAGTTTCCACAGAACATGTTTGAAGCACAGCAGCCAGACTGAGACTATTAAAATATCAAATTATTTCACCCCTCTCCTGAAAACCTTTCATTAACAATCCAAGATAGCCTTTATCAAATCTAAGCCTGTGTGTTGGTATATGCAACACTCCTGAAAGGAGTTAAAACATAGTTTGTTTTCCATAGTATGCTGGTAGAAATTTAGTATTTGGTAATATGAACATTGATCTGTCATATAGTTATAGGAACACACTTAGCAGAAGTCAAAACTACATTTTCTCCTGTCTGTTGGCCACACAGATATAAATACAACAAGGGAAAACAGGACTGGAATGCTACTTTATATGTGAGAAAAAATAGAAAATTGTTTTTGAAACAATGATGGGAGAAGATAACTAATGATATAACTCTAAAAAACATTTATATTTAAGTATTATCAAGTAGAAAGAAGCCAACAAGGCTACCGGGAAAAGAAAATGACCAAAGAAAAAGTAAGAGCAGTGACCTGATTCTGAAATATCAAGGAAATAAAGGATTTCAAGAAATCAACTTTAGTTATGATTCGCAAATGCTACAGAGACACAAGTTCCCAATAAAAGAGAGGTTAGGTAATAGATTGGAAAGTACACATTAGGTTTAGAATTCAGAAATCCTTGATGAACTTAGTAAGAGGTCACAAAAACACAGTTATAGTTGGAAATTATGGAAAGAACAGTAAACAGAGGAGTAGACTGTTCTTCAAAATAATGCTATGTTATGGTAAGATGGATGTTTAATTAAATTTTAAATCATGGGGGTGGGTATGAGCATATTTATAGGATGGCCTAAAAGAAACAAGATAGCAGATTTTAAGACATTGTAATGGGGGAATATACAAAAAGTAACCGATTTCAGAACATTTTGCTCTGAACAGCAGTCGATGACTACGGGGGAAGTCCAGAGGCATCCCTTGTTCTGAGACGAGAGATTAAATAAAGTGTGTTTGAGTGTGGAAGACAGTGGTGAAGAGCTTTCTATTTTACATATTGTGACAAGGCAATGTAATCAATTTAAAATGCACAGTAGATTAGTCAGCTTAAGGCAAGCATTTTGGAATCACTAATATGATAAGGGTAAAGGAATAATGTAAATTTAACCTAAACTATTTCACAGTTGATGAATTGAGCTGCTATAAACATGGGGGTACAGATAACACTCATATGCTGATTTCATTTCCTTTGGGTAAATTCCTAGGAGTGGGATGGCTGAGTCATATCGTAAATCTATTTTCAGCTTTCTGAAGAATCTCCATACTTTACAAAATGGCTGTACTAGTTTACATTCCCACCAGATTTGTATTAGGGTACTTTTTACTCCATATCTTCACCAGAATTTGTTATTTTTTGATTTTTGAATTTTGGATGATAACTATTCTAAATGGAGTGAGGTAAAACTTCATTGTGGTTTTTGTTTGCATTTTTCTGATGGCTAGTGATACTGAACTTTTTTTCATGTGTCTGTTGCCCATTTGTATTTCATCCTTTGAAAAATGACTGTTCATGTCCTTTGCCCATAACCAGAATATTTATATATCCTGGATATTAATCATTTATCATTTACATAGCTTGCAAATATTTTCTCCCATTCTGTCCGTTGCCTCTTCACTTGATTGTTTGCTTTGTTGTGCCGAAGCTTTTTAGCTTGATGTAATTCTGTTTGTCTATTTTTGCTTTGATTGCCTATACTTCTGGAGTCTTTTCCAAGAAGTCTTTACCTATGCAACTCTCTTGCAGAGTTTCCCCATTGTTTTCCTCTAGTAATTTCATGGTATCAATTCATATATTTATATCTATTATATAGATATAAATTATATCCATTTGGAGTTAAATTTCTTATAAGGTGTAAAGTAGGAGTCTTGTTTCCTACTTCTGCATTCATAGATCCAATTCTGCCAACACCATTTGTTGAAGAGACTGTCCTTTCTCCAGGGAGTGATTTTAGTTTGTCAAAGATTAGTTGGATTATAGGTGCATGGGTTAATTCTGAGGTTTTTGTTCTTTCCTTTTTTTTATTTTTTTTTATTTTTGACAGGCAGAGTAGACAGTGAGAGAGAGAGACAGAGGTCTTCCTTTGCCGTTGGTTCACCCTCCAATGGCCGCCGCGGTCGGTGCACCGCGCTCGTCCGATGGCAGGAGCCAGGTGCCAGGTGCTTTTCCTGGTCTCCCATGGGGTGCAGGGCCCAAGCACTTGGGCCATCCTCCACTGCACTCCCGGGCCACAGCAGAGAGCTGGCCTGGAAGAGGGGCAACCGGGACAGAATCCGGTGCCCCGACCGGGACTAGAACCCGGTGTGCCGGCGCCGCAAGGCGGAGGATTAGCCTGTTAAGCCACGGCGCCGGCCCTGAGGTTTTTGTTCTGTTCCATTGGTCTGCATGTCTATTTTTGTACCATTACCAGACTGTTTTGATTATAACAACCCTGTAATATGTATTGAATGTTAGTATTGTTATGCATCTGGCTTTGTTTTTATTGTTTGGATTGCTTTAGCTTCTCAGGATCTCTGTTGATTCCATATGAATTTTAACATCACTTTTTCCTAGACCTGAGAAGGATGGGCTTGGTGTTTTTACTGGGTTCACATTGAATCTATAAATTACTTTGGGTAGTATGGACATTTTGATCATATTAGTTCTTCTAATCCAGGAACACAGATTTTTTTTTTCATTTTTTATGTCATCTTATATTTTTTCCCTAATTTTTGTTTTGTAATTTTCATTGAAGAGATCTTTAATATCCTTGGTCAATTTATTTGAAAGTATTTAAAAGTGTTTTAGCTGTTGGGAATGGTATTAATCTTACAAATTCTTTCTCAGCCATGTTATTGTTCATGTATACAAAGTTTAATGATTTTTTGTGTTGATTTTATAGCCTGCAACTTTGTCAAACTCATAAGAGTTTCAATGGTCTCTTATAGAGTCTTTTGGTTTCCGTAAATATAAGATTATATCATCTGAAAACATGGGTAATTTGGCTTCCTCCTTTCCAATTAGTATCTCTTTGATTTCTTTTTCTTGCTTAATAACTCTGGCTGAAATATCTAGAACTGTATTAAATAACAATGATGAATGTGGGAATTCTTAGTAGAAATGCTCCCAGCTTTCCCCCATTCAATATGATGCTGGCTTTGGTTTGTCATATACTGCCTTAATTGTGTTGAGATATGTTCCATCTATACCCAGTTCCCTTAATGTTTTCTTTTTTTATCATGAAAGAATATTGTATTTTATCAGATGCTTTCTCTGTATCTATTGAGGTAATCATGTGATGCTTATTCATCAATTTGTTAATTGGATGCTTTACATTTATGGGCTTGTGTATTTTGAACCATCCATGCATCATCCTTGGAATAAATCCTATTTGATCACCTTTTGATGTGTTTTTAGATTTGATTAGCTTGTTTCTTTTTGAAAATTTTTGCATCTATGTTCATCAGGGATAGTGGCCTACAGTTACATTTGTTGTATCTTTATCTGGCATTGGAATTAAATGATGCTTGACTCATCAAAGGAGTTTGAGAGGCTTTCCTCCCTCTCAATTGTTTTGAATAATGTGAGAAGTAGGGTAACTGGATAAAGCAAATGTTGAATATATACACAGTGAAATACTACGCGGTTATAAAAAAATGAAATCCTGTCTTATACAGCAAAATGGATGCAACTGGAGACCATTATGCTTATTGAAATCAGCCAGTCCTAAATCCCAAAAAGGCAAATATCGTATTTTTCTATGATATATGGCAGTTAATATAGAATATAAAATTTTTAAGAATGGAACTGATATGATTTCATTATTTATAGCCCTTGTCTAAACTCCTGTGGAACAGTGACCTTTCTACTTTCTACTTATTGAACATTATTGATGAATTAGAATTACATTATTAAAATACTTAAAAAGAATGGAAGGAGGTGGATTAACAGGGAGGGAGAGAGGGAAGTATGGTTATCTTCTTAGAATTGTATCTATGAAATATATCAAATTTGTTCTCCATATTAACAAAACTTTTTTAAACAAAACCTTTTCACAGAATTCTATCTATATATGTAACCAAAAAACTCCCCCACACTCCCCATCTCTCTCTTTTTATCTTTGATTAGCTGTAGAGTTTTTGAATGTTACATTTGAAGACGACCTTGGAAATCATCTAGTCCAACTGTTTGGTTAGTTGTGAAGCTAAAATATAGAGAAATGATGTTTCTGGGTTCATTTAGCTTACTGGGGATTAAATCCAGGTCTTCTTATTCTGTAGCTGTGCTTCTTCCCAATAAACTCATGCTTTCACTTCAAAATAGCCAAATACCTTTCTTTCCTTAAAATAAATTACTTCTGATTCCTTTCCTCTCATTTAGTTTTAAAGCATGCAATACATTTTCATACTGCAAGTTTTGATTAACTTGTTCTCTATAACCACACGCAGTGTTTTGTGTCTTGCCTCTAAACTCAAAATTGTGTATTAAGAAACTTTTCATTTCAGTTGGAGTGATGCACAGGTGATACATAATATTCTATGATATGGTTGTGTTTGTTATTTATTTAGTCTTCTAAGAAAGTGTATTTGAGTTTGTTTCCGATGTGTTGTCATATTCATAGCTAAATTGAACATTATACATAAAAATCTGTTAAGTGTGTTTGGTATGATATACTCTTAAAAGTGGGAATGTAGACTCAGATTCATGAACATTAGCAATTTTATTGTATTTTGCCGATTTGCTATATGAACAGTTGTACTATTGGATATTTCTCTTAACAGATACAAAAATTTTATTTCTCTAAATCCCTGCCAAAATGCACATCTTTGTTACATTTTTGGCCCATCTTACATGTGAAAATATAATGATTCCTTTTAACATACAACCATTTGACTACAAATGTTAGAAACAAACTTTACGTGCTTATGTATGTGTATGTATAAGTTTGTATGCTATCTGTTTGAGAATGACCTAACTGCATATTACATTCATTATTCTTTTTTATTCACAAGAGGTTTCTCCAGATATGTTGTGACTAAGTTCTAGGAAATATTTTATTCTTAAAACAGTATTAAAAAGCACAAAGAAATAATGCTTCTGTGTATACTATTAAAATTGCAAGGACACTTTGGTTAAACATATTACAGAAATAAGTTCTGTTTGCTGTCTATTCCCAAACATTGCCACACATAAACTGTTTTCATAGTGAAATCTGTTAATTTTATTAAGTTTACCAAGGAAATGACTATATCTAATTTTCACTCTTAAGTGAAATTAAGTGTATCTGATATTCATGAGATATTTTTCTTATGCATATAAACCTTTTACTTCTTACTTCATCTTTGCTATCTAAATTTTCTGTTATTTACAGACTGAATGATAATGTGATGATGTTTGGTCACTGCCAGTTCATGCTTTGCTTGTTTGCTTGTTTTATGGAAGGTCTACACCAGAAAAGATGCCTTAAAGGCAGGCCTGGATAAAACTTTAAGTCTTCAGAAGGATCTATCGGAGATGCATGAATGGATGACACAGGCGGAAGAAGAATATCTGGAGAGAGATTTTGAATATAAAACTCCAGATGAGTTACAGACAGCAGTTGAAGAGATGAAGGTAAAATGAATTAAAAAAAAAAAAAGAAAATTAGGAAATAAACATAACTTGATTTTATGATTATCATCTCATCATCTTGGTTTTAGAGATTGATTCTTAATTATTTAATTTGAAGTATGCTATCAACTTGTATTTTATAAAATCTTCTTTATTTGATTTAAGGTAAACAAATTTCATGTATTTCATATATACTGATTTTGGAACACATACTTCCCAACCCACCAAAATCTCCCTCTTGCCCATGTTCCCACTCTTTGTTCTCCTTCCTTTCTTATTCCCTCTCTTAATTTTTACAATGATCTAATTTTAGTTTACTTTATACTCTTTAGATTAACTCTAGACTAAATGAAGAGATCCATGGTGCTAACTAATAGAGTACCAAAAATACAATGTATTGGAGTGAAATGGACATTTTGAGATTCAATGAATTGTTTATAGCCCTTGTCTCTACTGCTGAAGCACAGTGGTTTTTTTTTTTCTTCTTCTTACTACAAAATCCTTTGTTAAGATTTACTTGAAATTTAGTGAGTGAGTGCAAGAGAGAGAGAGGGAGAGAGAAAAAGTCTTCCATCTGCTGATTCACTCCCCAAATGTCCACAACAGCCAGGGCTGGGCCAGGCTGAAGACAGAAGCCTCCTCCAGATCTCCCACATGCGTGCAGAGGTCCAAATACTTGGAGTATCCACTACTGCATTTCCAGGCAGGTTAGCAGGAAGCTGGATTGGAAGTAGAGCAGCCAGGACTCTAACTAGTGCCTATATGGGATGTCAGAATTGCAGGCAGCTGCTTAACCCATTACTCCACAGTGTTGAACCCCAAATTATAAACTATTGATTAATTTTAATGCATTATGTCAAAATATAAAGATTGACAGTCGCAATTTGAAAGATTATTTCTGAAAATTCTGTATGGGATGAAATCCGATGATCTCACTGGATATTTCTAGCTGAGGCAAGGTAAGTTGTAACTGAGGCTAAGTGTTCTTCATAAGACAACATGTAGTCAACACATTGTATTAATTTGGTAGTTTGAAGAGGTTTCTTTGAATTTAGCTTTTAATATGGATTTAAAAGACCAGTTTACATGTAATCCTCTTGAAACAAAGGAATAAACAAAAGAAGAACAAGGAAATGTATGTAACATGGGTTTGGAAATAAGGACTGTGTATTGTACACAGTGGTATTTTCAGTATGGGCTTGGACAACTCAGTAGTTCCCATAATCCTCAATTTTATCATGTTTGGAATATCATAGTTGCTAACTTTCATGTGTAAACTCAGGATTGAAACTGAAATGTAAGTAAATTTCCTAGCACAGATTGGAAACATGATTTTTAGTTGTAATCCTAAATGATATCTTCATGTGGTAGCACAGACATATAAGCTAAAGACCCTAACCCATGGGGAAATATTAATAAGATATTTGATCCCACACTGTGTGACAGAGAAAATCAATGTGAAGTCACACAATTGGGTGTAAAATTTGGTTCAGCCTCTTGCAAACTCTTTATCTTTGGTGAGTTATGTAAACTCACTGAGCTTTAATTCATTTGTGATCTCTGAATATCAGAATGCCCACAGTTATTGGAAGAATGGAACATGAGAGTGCTAATGCCATGCCCAGCATAAATTAAGTACTTACAAACCCAGTAGTTATTTTGCAACTATTATCATCGGTACTGCATGTTCAGAAACTAATTCAACATATTATTATTATATTATTATTATATGATTTTATAATCATTCATAAATACTTATAGTCAGTTCCAGAGAGTATTTCTGTGAAAACTCATATGCTTAAATACAGTATCTGTTGCATGGCTTTAATCAATTGTAGAAGCTAAAATTAAAACTAAAAAGGAAGATTGCATTTGGTGAATAATATTCATTTCCAGAGTATTTTAGTTCAATAGTGTTGTGTATCATTCACTCATGATCAATAAATATTGAGTATTTACAGTGAGCTGAATGCACTTCTAGAACAAAGATAGTGGTAATCAAGACTACTGCCTACCCTTTTTACATTGTACTAGAGAGGTGGAGGAGGCGATGAATAGAGAAATAAATAAAATCATTTGAGATAATGGTAATTTGCCTAAAAATTAAACCAGGTTTGTGAAATAAATATGAAGAGTGTTTGGGTAAGGGTTGGGAGTGGTGGGATGCTATTTAGAAAGGTTTGGCTTATAGAACTTTTGTGAGGAATCGTATTTAATCTAAGAAATCTGAAATATACAGAAAAGCCAGTCAGAGGGAAAAGCTTTTACAAATAGTTTTTAAAGCTCATTAGGAAGAGGAGGAGGCCTTCCTGCCTGCCTGCCAGGAGTGAAATGGGATAAATGACCTGAGATGAGTTTGAGGGTATGGGCATATATCCACTAACACAGGGGTTTTATAAGATATTATAGGAATTTCAATTCGAAGTGAAAAGGGAAAGCTATTAGAGAGATCCAAATAGTGAACTATAATTATTTTAAATTTGGCTGTGGTAGGGGGATCATCATGAGGGAAACTATGTCAAAATTGAAGAGCTAGGAGGTTCTTTAAATGTAGAATGCCATTTCTGTCTTGGCTGGCAAAAAAAACTGAAATCCCCAGAAAGGTCAAATAATTTAGGCATAGTCATATAAGCTTTATCTGAGACAGAACCCAGAGAGTTGAAGGTATTTCAGCTCATCTCATCCAGTCCCTTCCCAAGGTATTCCCTTTTGCCTTACTTACAAATTGCATGCCATCCATGTGGCTTTTCTCCTTTAATTTCAGTTTCTCATCTTTTCTCACTATGTCTTCTAATGTCATCTAGCCACTACTTCAAATCCCTATATAGGCTATTTCAGATAACAGCTTGTCTTCAGCTGCTGATTGTCTCCAGGTTTCTTGGTTTGATTTACACCCTCTTCCTATCTTTCCTCCCTCCTTGAAAAGTCTACCTGTGTAGGCAACCACTCCATCACATCCCTTTAATTTCCAGTGTTGGAGGACACACTGTCACACATTCTTAAATTTTAAAAACAATTGCTGAAATGAATGGTCCAATCAATTTGTCCACATTGATTGGCATATTTAAATAATTTAGCTATAAAATTACTGCACCATGGCATCCTTATTAAAAAAAGGAAACTCAGTAGCTTCTACTAACAACAACCAAGGGAATTGGCAGGAAGATTCCTATTCCTTGAGAATTTTTCCTTCCCATCAAGGTAATCTGTTTAGATCAATTTCATTACCTAGAGGGTAGTGCCTTGTCTAGAACTTGAACCTGTGCTCATTTTAAGAGAAAATTTTCCTATATTATCAGAAGATATTAACAGAACTACTTTGATATCTCTCCTTGATTTACTCAATAAAAAAGCAAAGATCTCCTTCTGTTTGTTTTATTTCCTGTGTTTTCCCTGAAAATGACCATTCTGTTTTGATAACTTATTTTTTTCTTGTTAAGAAATTGTTTTCTGCTGATGTGTACAAGCAGAGGGAAGTATTTGATATGCAACATCTGACCTCAGAATTCTTTTAAAAATTGGAAATGACCATATGCTTAAACTTTGGTTGGAAATGATTTTTGAAAAATTTTGTTTATTTGAAAGAGAAGGAGAAAGAGAGCTTATGTTCTTTGGTTCACTCCCAAAGTGGCCACAATGGCCAGGGCTGAGCCAGCTCGAAGCCAAGATTCAGGACCTTGATCCAGATCTCCATGTGGGTGGCAGGGGCCCAAATAAGTGGGCCATTTTCTTTTGCTTTCCAAGGTCATTAGCACAGAGCTGGATTGAAAGTGGAACTGCAAGGCATGAACAGACACCCATATGGGATGCCATTGTCACTAGCAGCTTTACCTGCTGTACCACAATGCTGGCCCGCTGAAATCTTTTTTGTATCATAAAAAACACATACATTTGAATGGAGAACAGGGATTGTGTGAATGACTTGTTTAAAACACAGTCTGCCTAGACTCACTAACTGCTTCAGTGGCTCTTGGGTGGGACATGAGCTTTTTCTCTTTAACAGATTCCCATGTGGTGTCAAGGGACAAGTTCCAGAGTGTGATTGTGAGGATCCATATTTTGAGAACCGCTCATTTGAAATACTGGCAGTGAAAGATGTCTGAACATACAATGATTAGATTCATGGACATAAAGTGATTAAGAGCCTTTTTTGTGAGGGTTATGTCTGGACTACATCATTCATTTTGCTTTTTATTTTAAGGATTATATCTAAGCTATACAAGTCATTTAACTTTCTATCATTTCCCACAGAAGAGAAATTCATCATAATCTCCTTTTCTCATATCTACTACATTAATAAATTTTGCTCTTTTTCTCCTATAAACCTTTCCCCAAATCTAAGCCTGCTATTCAAAAAGAATATATGAAAGCCTAAAATTCAATGGAAGAAGTGTTTCTTTGTCTACATTTTTAGACAGTTTTATGGGTTGTTTATTGCCTAAATGAATTATTTCATTGATTGAATCCACAGCAACATGCTCCCTTCTCATCTCACAGGAGATTTGATACAGGCTTAACAGAAACTAAGAAATAAAAGATGTAACTCCCAGGACCATTTACTTAAAACTCTCTGAGCTGCAGTTTTCTATTGTCTAATGTAGAGAAAATGCATTTCAGTAGATTCTGTTAAAGACCAATGAGGTATCCTGAAAGACATGGTGAACACAGCACACAGCAACACATACTAAGTGATTCATAGTTGTCAAATAGTTGATAATGCTATAATTATTACAAGCAAATATGATATGTGGAGAAACAAATCTCATGCTCAGTGATTCACTCACCACTGACTGTATACTTTTAAGGAATTGTGGGACTAAATCTAAAGGAATAGGGTGATTATTTTGGTTAATATAAAGGTCTTTTTAGCTGACTGTGTTCTTCCCATAATTCTTTACTATCACCACATCATGGTATGCAGGCCCCTCTTTGTCCTGCCAGAACTTGCATTTCTTTACCTGAGGGCTGTCCCTGGCCACTGAATCTCACTTTCTCCCCTGTCTAGTAGACTGCAAGTGCTAGGAAATTAACATTTTCCCCACCAGCTTTCAACTAATTATAGAGAATGATATATAAATTATATCTAGGTTCCCTCACCCCAAATGGAATAATCTGGAGGCAGATGTTACCCAGAACTTACTGAAAGAATTAAACTCCTGTCAGCAACAGTGGTTACTGGAATTAAGAACTATACATTTTTAAAGATTTTATTTATTTGAAAGAGTTAGAGAGGTAGAGACGGAGAGCTCTTCCATCTGCTGATTGACTCCTCAAATAGCTGTAATGACCAGAGCAGAGCTGATCGGAAGCTAAAAGCCAGGAGCTTCTTCCAGGTTTCCCACATGAGTGCAGCCTCCTAAGGACATGGGCCATTCTCTGCTGCTTTCCCAGGGACATCACCAGGGAGCTGGGTTGGAAGTAGAGCAGCTGGTACTTGAATCGGCACCCATATAGGATGCCAGTGTTGCAGTTGGGGCTTTAACCCACTGTGTGACAATGCTGGCCCCAATATTTATACATGTATAGTATTTTTTCCATGTATTTTTTCCATTCCGCTTTCTGCCCCTTCATATCCCTCACACACATAAACTAAATGCTTGAAAGCCCACCATATATGCATATGTGTAGGGGGGTGTTTCTGAAATGAATGTACATATTGGAAATTAAGGAGAATCAATGTCTTATTGCCAAAAACCACCAGCAAGTTTCCCATAGTTGAAAAACTTGGATATGTTAACTTTTTGTAATGAGGGGAAGTATATTCCATGGGGTACAGTGGAGTGTGTGATTGAGTGAAGAGCCATATAGAGCCTGTCCTGTGTTTGGTGGTTTGAGGGGAGTTTAAGGGGTTTACTTTGAATTGCTTGCTCTCAGTGAGTAGGGGTAACTTTCTGGGTATCTTGTGCAGTAGGAGGGAAGACTAGAGTGAGGTAAAATTGTAGTTGATAAAGCAGCAGCAGCCACTCACATTAACCTGGATAGGAGAGCGTTTGATATTTTGTGTCTTGGTCAATGTTGACATTAGTGTCTGTATTCAGGCTTAATGTAGGAGTGGTCCTTTTGTGGTCTCAATCCATCATGTTAAGGAAGGGGCTTTGTCCCCTTCCTTAAAATTGAAATTGTTGAAATTCTTTGAAACAAATTATCTTCCCTGAGAGGGAACCAGGGCATAGCTGTAAAGGCCAGGCCAGATTTTAGGGACTGTGTTTCTCTCTCTTTTTTTTTTTTCTCACATACATTTTTCGATTACTGAACAGAACATTTTTTTAATCAAAATATGGTTCCAAATATAAAAGTAAAGGACCTTTCTGTGTTAGTTGTCTTTTACTTTAAATAATGATGTTTGTACAAATTTCACTGTTATTCATCCATCTGAGTGATTTACATGTTATTTCTATTCTAGACCGCTATAAATTTTTGAACCTAAGATAGTATTTATTTGTTTCTGACTTGTTTAGAACAACTTTCTACACACACATACACACACACACACACACACACAAACACACAGCGCCACAAATACATATCCAAGCATTGACTGTTTTCAAAGTCTTCATATTAAGTGTTATATTCTGATCACAAATTTTCTATAAAGATTCTAATTACAACCAACTCTGAATTCACAAAAGGGATTGGAGTCAGTATTAGATATATTATCAGGGACAGCGCTGTGGTGTAGTGGGTAAAGCCACCACCTGCAGTACTGGCATCTTGTAGGGGTGCCGGATCAAATCCTGGCTGCTCCACTTCTGATCCAGCTCTCTGCTGTAGCCTGGAAAAACAGTGGAAGATGGCCCAAGTCCTTGGGCCCCTTCACACAAATGGGAGAACCAGAGGAAGCTCCCAGCTTCAGACTGGTGCAGCTCCAGCCATTGCAGCCATCTGGGGAGTAAACCATGTGATGGAAGACTAATTCTCTATCTCTCTTTCTCTGCCTCTGCCTCTCTAATTCTGCCTTTCAAATAAATAAATCTTTTTTAAAAAGATATTTTTCATTAATCTTATCCTAACAGCAATGTTATGAGGACAAAATGACATGATACGTCGGAATTCATTTTGGAAGTAAAGCCATTGCCTTGACATTAAAACAATATTCACTGTTTTTCAGAGAGCTAAAGAAGAAGCCCAACAAAAAGAATCAAAAGTGAAACTCCTAACTGAGTCAGTAAATAGTGTCATAGCTCAAGCTCCACCTGCAGCACAAGAGGCCTTAAAAAAGGAACTTGACACTCTAACCACCAGCTATCAATGGCTGTGTACAAGGCTGAATGGAAAATGCAAGACATTGGAGGTCAGTTGCTTTTCTGAATTTTGTTACTTGTATACATATGGTCATATGTGAAGCATAGTGATTAAAATATGTTTCTGGCATAAAATTACTGAGGTTTAAATTTCTTACTCGTGCACTTTTAAGTTGTGTAACTTCAGGCTTGTTCAACCTGTATAAACCTGTTTGCAATATGTAAAATGAACATTAGAATACAGCTTCATAAAATTGTTGGAAAAACTAGGTGAGCTATTTCATTTCAGTTACACACACACAAATACAAACGTGATTTATATACTGATCATTTGATACTTAAAGGTAGATACAATTTAAATCAGTAGTTTCCAAGATACATTTTTTACCCCATATATACTAGTTATTTCCAAATTACACATTTCTAATTATAGGATGCAATCTCTAAGTTACTATGTTATCAATTCCAATCTCTTCTTTGCTTTCCAGTACTTAATCATTTTTAAATCCAGTTCTCCTCTCAGACATTTAACAAAGGCCATCTTTGTGCCAGGACTATTAGAGTTGTTGAGAATGTGAAGATACATCTCTAACATTAGTGCTGTGTGAGTGTTATAGAATAGAAAATAGAGCAGGAATGGGAGGGATGGCATGATAAAAGTTTCATGGAAGTGATAACAAATCTACTGTCATGATACATGAGAAAGGGCATCTTTACATCTAGAAAATTGCTTTATGACAATATTTAAATAAAACAGTTGAGTATTATTTTCTCATTTTCTTATTATCTTACATAAATATGCTTTGCTTCCTATTATTAATGTTGTTCATTTAAATTATATTTTAGGGTATTTTTTCAATATTTTTAGGGATTTTTTTTCTCAAAAATTTTAAGAGCATTTGTTGAGTTATTCTTCCACTTCCCATTCATTTGTGATAACGCTTCTAACCTTTCCTCTTTGCATTGAAACTATGAAGTAACTTAGTCCTTTTTTTATTCCTTCTCTATTTGTTTGAAATGTGATTTATTTAACAATGCGCTTAATTACTATCCTGCATATATTAATCAACAAAATTTAGCAATGATAAATTTTACTGATGTGCCTATTACAATTTAATATGGGAGAAAATTCAACATTATGTAATTACCAACATGGTTAACCCAACTTCTACATTTTTGTTGCCTGGTGTTTCATTTGTATCTTATTTCCTACTCCCTCCAGTTATTCAGTACCATTGCTATTGCTGCTATTGTCGTAATCATTATTTTGCATTATGTTTATTTACTGTAGCCAGTGTTATTTAACTAGTTTTGTGATCAGTTTCCTAATCTTTCCCTTTGTTTGTGTAGTCAGTTCCTTTCTTAAACTTTTAAACTTTCATTTAGTGTAACAAATGCTCTCAGATTTTGTATGGTTGAAAATATGTTTGACCATAGTATTAAATAATAGCATATTTGAACATTGAACCACGAGAATATGGCTTTTTTTTTTTACAATACTGAAAATATGATTCCCTCCTTTTCCTGAAGTTTCTTGCTGTTAAGAAGTCTGCTATAAAATTATTGTTCTTTTCTGCTTTTCTCTGGCATACTTTGTTTTTGTCTTCAGTGCTTTGCAGTTTCACTGTTTTGTCTGAATGTTTACTTTCATTTATATCGCCACCTGATATATTAATAAGAATGGATAGATTAACCCTTTCTTCCATATATTCCTATTTTAATATAAAGTTATGAGATCTATGAAAAATCTCACCATCCTATCATCGTTTGTTTCCTTTAATATCTTTGATATTATTCTCTAAATCTACTTGATTCTGGGTGATTTCCTCAAACATTTCTTCAAATTCTTAAATTTTGTTTTCAGTTGACTGTGGCATAATTTAATTCTTAAATAGATAAATCTACTCACGTCTATCTACAAACGCTTTGATTCATCTATGTATGCATGACTTTTTATATTTTTACAAAGTCCATATTTTCTGTTTCTCAATATTTTAGTTCTTTTGGAAATCTGTTCTTTTTTTTGTACAATTGATCTACTTCTATGTAAGTACTCCATATGCAATAGGTCTGAATAAGTCTCAATCAGTAATAAGCATGAAACAGTTATTTTTTGATAATTGTAACCAAACATGACAAACTCCATTTTTTGTTAGCAGTTAGCTTCTTAAACAATGTTAGAGTCTGACCTCATAACTTTATATTAACTCTTAGTTATTAACATTTAATATAGTTTAAATTTCAATCTCATAGTATATTTAAATCTTAGTTTAAATTAATTTGGTAACTTATAGAGGTAGGTTTGAGAAAAACAGTGGTCTTAAAATCTCCCTTCTCCCCAGTTTCTGCATGCTCATCTTTTCATATTGGCATAAAGAAAGGTGAAGAAGAGGAAATATTCTCCATATGAATGTTCTCTTCTTGCTGGCCACAATTGCTATTTCTTGTTTTGCTTTGTTTTGTTTCGTTTACCTCCCCTCCCCTCCCTTCACCTCCCCTTCCCCCTTCCCTCCCCTCCCCTCCTCTCCCCTATCCTCTCCTCTGCTCTCCTCTCCTCCTCTCTTTCTTCCTTTCTTCCTTCCTTTCTTTTGACACCCACACACATCCATGAAATTAGTCTATGGTCCCTTTTCTGAATGTTATCATCACTGACCTGGCTTGCTCTCCAAAAACTTCATGCAGTCTGTTGGGGATCTATATGGGTTTTGGACCCCACCCCCCACACACACACCCACCAAAGCTTTCCTAGACATTCATGGTACCTTGGATTGTTTAACAAAAGTTTCAGGCTTACTGTTGCCAATAGCGGGACACCACATTCCATTGCTGATTTCCTCTTTCTGACCAATATTTCTTTGATTCCCTGGGTTTTTATTTACTTAGCACATCTAAATTCAGACCCTATGGATACTGGAAGAACCTGCATTTCATTCTGCTCAGGGGTGACAATTTTTAAAGAGTTTTTTCTTGATTCCTCTTTGGCCATACCAATAGCTCAACATGAAGTTCCGTATAAATGACTTCATAAATAACTCAGCAAGTACATGAGTAAGTCTGATAATAAATAGAATTCAGATGTATTTTTTTCTACCTCTCCCCATAGAAAACTAAACAAGAAAGGTTGCCCAATTTCACTTCCTTTAAATATCTTCCTCTTCAGCTCCCCTCAGCCCTCTCTAATTGCACCAGGGCTTGTGAAAAAGATGAATAAATGTGCTCCCAATATAACATGTAGGCAACTTGGTGATTTTTTTCTTTAATATGAACATTGGTTGCCAATCTCAAGAAAATAAATTCTACTGGAAATATATTTCATTAGAATAAATATATTTATCATAAAATCATCTTTGTCCCATTATCTCTATGTCATAAAGTATAGATTTTACCACTTGTTAGAACTAATGCTAGAGCACTGATTCTCCTCATGGGACCTATATCCTTTTTTATTTCTGAAATCACCTATAGTACGAATTGTTTCTCCTAGAAATTCTTTCTGCTATGGACTATTGCAGGGTCCTTATGAGACCTCATATTTGTCTCTACGAGAGTTCTAAAGGTACTATGCCCTACTCTCAAGTGTGATATAAACTTAGATTGGAATTTCTTATAAGTGGAACCTTATTTTCTAGCCATGATTCCAAAAGATTCTTGACATCCTGGCTCATTCCATGTACTCCAGGATTTGGGGATATATATTTTTTTGTTTTGTTCCAGGAAGAGTTATATAATACATTATTATTTTCCATCTTCCTGCCATTCATGAAATCTATGCCTCATTCCCAGCTCCAAATTAGCGTTAGGTACTCTAGCTTTATATCATATACCTCATTTTGATATGCCAGGATTTTGTTGAGCTTGGTTTCCCACATTCAACTTGTACTTTGTTCTTTTTTTCTGACACTTAAGGTTTTTATACTTATTTTAAAGACGAGCTATGAATTGAAAATATTTTCCTTATATTATATGCAGTATTTCAGCATGACTTAAATAGGGTTTGGGGATAGAGGTTACCACATTAGCTCCATCGACCATTTTGAATAGATGTTTACTTCTTAATTTGTGCTGTCCTTCAAATCCACTGTGAATTCTCTGATTTCAAAGTAATTTTAAGTTCCAAATGGTTAATCTCAATAGTAATTCTAAGTGCCTTTTAGCTCCAGTTCAGGACTGTATTTTATTTTGAAAAGGTGACCTGTAAAGCTAGTACATTCAGTCTCTCCAGCTATGTCCTTCAAATGTATCAAGCACAGAAGAGGCCATACATCCTGATGGTTAAATCAGCAAGGTAGTTCATTATCTCAATCTGCACTAAAGTTAATAAGACACATTACCAATTGCATCCCCTTATCTTCAAACCTCTAAGGTACACTCGGGTATTTAAGGAGATATTTATGTTTTCCCAGTGGGATCTTTGCCCAGAAGGAAGACAGCCTGTAGTCCAGCAGGAGCTGGAATTGACCCAGATTTAAGATGTTTTTATCACCTTTTAAAGCAAAATACTTAATTGCACTTTGTGTGATAAACTGTATGTAAAATACCAAGCAAGTATAGAAAGTAGATAGGCTTGCATTGTGCATTGGACTGATACTTCGCATCAGATAGAAGTGGAATATTCTCCATCATTTGTAAGGGCAATGAATAAAGGAGAAATATGGAAATATAATAGATTTTTTAGCTACTTTTAAAATTTCCTCCATAGGCCTACTGCAGAGGGTACTGTGGGGGACTGATTGCGGGTTGTGGTGATTACACCACTGTATTTACTGTATTTCTGGGTTTTTCCAATATTTACAATTCCAGTGCTGTTAGAAAGTGGCCATTTTTATATTCTTTATGTTCTCTTTCTACCTTTTTCCTCAACAGTCATAATCATCATCCAGAAATTTACTTTGATTATTTCTCTGTTTAAAAATATTTTATCACACATAGATGAATGAAAAACAATAAATTTAATTTTGTTCAGATCATTACAGAAAAGAATAACCTGTAATACATGGTTTCCTAGTGCTTACTCATAACATCAGAGTTCAGTGTATAAGATTTTTCCTCATTGTTCTTTCTGATGAGTGTATTCATATTTCTATGTTTTCTGCTTAAAGGCAACATAGCCTATTTACCCATTCCCCTTCCAGTGAGCATTATGTTGTTATTTTAATTACTATAAACAATACTAAAATGACTGATCTCATAAAACGGTTTCTCTGAGGATCTATATCAAATAATGAAGTCAATGGAACTGTGAATGTTCACCTTCTTGAGAATGATGAATTGTTTTCCAAAATGGGCATTCCAATATATATTCTCACAAGCAATAAAGAGAAATTTTTGTTGTATACCTCCCTTGCATAGGGAGTTCTAAAATTTGTGATTTGTGTCTGTCAACATGGTTGATAAAGAGGTTGAATATCTTTATATGTCTTGCATATCTACATTACATTTTCTTTAAAACATTACTTTAATATTCCTTTAATTTTCTGTTGAACTATTTATCTTTTTAATGTCTTAATGAATTTTATGTTTTTATTCCTGTATTACAAATATAACTATTTTATTCAAGCTTGAAGCTATTTTTTTCAAATTTTCATTATGTCTTTTGGTGATTCTAAGGTTTGAGTTTTAATGTAAACAAATCCATCCATTTCTTTAGCTTGGGTCATTTTTTTTTCCATTTTTAAACAAAATGTCTTATTTAATATATCCCTTTCTATTTGCAAGTCAGAAAGATTGCTTGTATATTTTTGTAGCAATCTTAAAGTTTTGCTTTTTTATTTCTGCTTTTTAAATATTATTATATATGAATCAATTTTATAATATGTAAGAGCAAGTTCTAAATACACTGTTGAGATTATCAATAGGTATTTTATATCTCAATGCAATAAGAAATATGTGACAAAAATCTATATTCATGATGATGGGCATTACAAATTTTGACAGCAAACAAAACTAAAAATTGTCTGCCCAATAAATGTCTTTTGTTAAGTAATCAAAAATGAAGCCACTTAAACAAAGCTTTACATTTTCATAAAACACATGGCTGCATAAAAATATGCAGCAAATACATAATATTAAAAAGAGAGTTATAAACTCATACCTTAAATATCAAATTATTTAAATATGATAAAGTTTAGAAGTGGTAGAGGTTGGAAATAGTTAATATTCTTTTATTTTGTGTTTCCCAGACAATAATGGTGATTTGTTAAATTTAAAAATGTAAATCATGGGCTCTTGAGTTTATGCATGTGATAAAATATATATTTAGTGATTTGTATTTATAGATATTAGATGATCAAAAAGATTAGTTGCATTTTAAATTACTGCAAAGCAAATATGAATGATACAAAATGTTGTATTTTAAGAAGTTCTAAAAATGAAATGCCAAAGTCCCACCTTCACTCTTAATCAAAGTATTGAAACTGTGATATATTTTTCTTTCTTAGGAAGTCTGGGCATGTTGGCATGAGTTATTGTCATACTTGGAGAAGGCAAATAAGTGGCTAAATGAAGTTGAAGTCAAACTGAAAACTACCGAGACTCTTCCTGGTGGAGCTGAGGAAATCTCTGAGGTGCTAGATGTGAGTTATGACTTAATCTAAATGATGACAATTTAGATGTGGTGTTGAAACAAGTGTGCGGGCACTTTGTGTTATGCTTGTGTTCTATGCCACAAGAGTTTTTAAGATTTACTTATTATTTGAAAGACAATCTCTGGTTGGTGCCGTGGCTCACTAGGCTAATCCTTGGACTGCAGTGCCTGCATCCCATATGGGCACCAGATTCTGTCCCAGTTGCCCCTCTTCCAGGCCGGCTCTCTGCTGTGGCCCGGGAGTGCAGTGGAGGATGGTCCAAGTGCTTGGGCCCTGCACCCCATGGGAGACCAGGAGAGGCACCTGGCTCCTGGCTTCAGATCAACACAGCGCGCCTGCCATAGCAGCCATTTGGTGGGCGAGCCAATGGAAAGAAGACCTTTCTCTCTCTCTCTCTGTCTCTCTCTCACTGTCTAACTCTGACTGTCAAAAAAAAAAAAAAAAAAAGAAAGACTCTCTCTCTCTCTCTCTCTCTCACTCACACACACACACACACACACACACACAGAGGGAGCGAGGGAGGGAGGGAGGGAGGGAGGGAGGGCCTCTTCCATCCATCCACAGACTGGGCAGGGCTGAAGCTGGTAGCCCAGGAACTCAATCAAGGTCTCTCACAAGGGTAATAGTGATCCAACTGCTTCATCCACTGTTTCTCAGGGTGTGCATTAACAGGAAGCTGGGTGGGAAGCAGAGGCGGGGCTTGATCCTAGGCACACCAAAACTGTATTCTTCCTCTGAAGCAAGCAGCCATTTAGCTCTCTATACCACAATGCCTAATCCAATCTCAAGATTTAATAAGAATTTAAGTAATCTTTTACAGAGAACAATTGTCTTTTGTTATGTTTCTAAGTTATATGTAGATATTTTACATATGTTAATCTACTAGAGATGTACAAGCACCATTCCAATAAACAATTTCCTCTTTTGGAAGAAAACTGAAAAGGTTGATAATATGAAACATTTCCATAATAAAAGCTAAATTTGTTGAATAGGTACATTTTGAGATTATTTAAAATCACAAATTTATATCTTACAGAATGTGTTGAAGCATTTAAGGGGCATGCTTTGATTATGGAAATATATCTTTAGCAAGTGCAGAGAGTTATGTATTTTCAGGTTTTGAAGATTTATTAAATTTTTTAAAAGTTAGCATGTACAAATTCTGATTTATGTTAACTTGTAACAATTAATCTTCAATGCCCTATGGACTTTAGATTTATCCTTTATATGCCATGTTTATGTAGTTTTAGCATATGTGATGTATGCAGAGTTCTTTCTAGTATTGCAAATAGAACATGTACAGGTAACCTATAAAGAAAGTGTGAAATGTTTCTTTAAGCAGAATAGAATTAGAATCCCAGAACATCAGAGCAGAAAACTACAGATCATTTTATACAAATTCCTTATTTTCAAAAGAATATTGTAAAACCTGAAGACATCAGCGAACAATGGGGGAAGCCTCAATTAGCCTACAATTCTGAACCTGTTGTTTTCAGAAATGTTTATTGACCTATCACCCCTCCTGAATCATTTGATTTGTCTTCAAAAAGTATGCAATACTTTTAAATCACATAAATAAGAGTACACTGGTGAGAACCAAAGTTGAGAAGATATATTTATCCTATGAAATGATCAGTCCGTGCATGAAGTACTAAGCTAAATTCTTCATGCTATACTTCAAGTGATGATCTGAAAAACTAATGGATGTTCAAAAAATAATGAGGAGAGAAAATTTGAAGCAATAATTGAGAGTATTTAGAAAATGGAAAGGGGCAAGGCATACTGTTAGTATTTACTAATTTCTTTTCCAGTTTAAATAAAATAGTCTTTGGCAGTATATTTTTTTCTAAATTGACACATTTTGCCTAGTCAGAGCTAGAATATCATTTGTTAAGGATAAAGAAATATTTAATTTCTAAGTTTCCTTGCTACTCAAGACTTCCATAGTTGATTCTTTAATTTTGCTTTGTTGCTTATATTGGAAATTGTTTTATAATTACCAGTCTATATGTTTAATTAGGAATTATAAAGAAAAATATATCTGTGAAAATAAAGTTTGCAAAATAAAATTTTATTAGAATTAATAAAATATACATTTATAATATAAATTAATAACAGTTTCATATAAATGTGATAAACTTAAATATGGCATTTATAGTCAAAAATTTTGTACAAAACCATTTAGAAAGTCTGTTTATTTCTTCAAAATGTAGCAAGAAAGTATGATTTTGGTTGCTCAAAATCTGAGAAATATTGGGTATGTAAAAAAGTATTGAAACATTTCCATTTTTTAAAAATGAAGAAAATAACATACATTAAGTTGTTTGGAACATAACACTCACTTCTTACAGAAATGTTTAAGATCCAGTAGGATGATACTAAATCACTAGTGGTCTAGCATGCCTAAACTTGACACTGGTATTCTTTTTTCTTGTGTAATGTAGCCAGGCAAATTTGTCAGCTTTGAGCAGTGTATATTTTGAGGTAGACTGCCGCATTGATAATAATAGAAAAACAGACAATGCTTTAAGCTCATAAAATTATCTTTTCTCATCACAAAGATAAGATTGAAAGGAGGTTGTCCAGGAATGACAGTGGTTGAGCCATATGATGAGGCACCCAGGTGATCTCTCTCTATTGTCTCTGAGTAGGAAAGATTTTATCCTCATTGTTGTGACCTCCCACTCCAAATTCTGCCTGTCCTACCTCCAGGATGCATATGGGTGAAAAAGTGGGAAGAGCAGCTGGATTTCTTCTTAAGAGTCTGTCCCTTCTTTTTAATTCAGAAAAGTAAAATATGCTCATGAATTTCTGTGTAAATATGTCTTCAGAATAATGTCAGCCAGATGCCACTACCCATAAGAGAGATAGAGATAAGAGTATTTTACCTTTCCGGGGTTTAGAGAATGTCATTGAAGAAGTTGGCTGACAATCATCTTTTTGGTGCTCAGTTCATAGTGCTGCTACATGCCCATTGAGATTCACAGACTGAACTCTTATTTTTTTTTTTTAAATAACAGTGCTCTGTCATGTTTTATCATCCAACTAAATGTTGCTTTAAATTACTTATGACTTAATTGTATGGAAGTCAGATGGTTCTGAGCATTTTGTATTAATTGAATGTATTTAGAAAAAGAAGAGAAATAGTAATTATTGCAAATGTATTTCAGTCACTCGAAAATTTGATGCAACATTCAGAGGACAACCCAAATCAAATTCGCATATTGGCACAGACCCTAACAGATGGTGGAGTCATGGATGAACTCATCAATGAGGAACTTGAGACATTTAATTCTCGCTGGAGAGAACTACATGAAGAGGTATGAAAATAAGAGAAAAATATCTTTAATCTAATTTACATAAATATACAAGTATAGTGGATATAGGCCTGTCAGGTAAAATGAGGAATACTTTAAATATTAGCTCAGCTTCTAGTTTTAGATGGTCCAGTGCCAGATGCTGACTGAATTCTTTCCTTCTATATTATTTCATTCTTGCCAAAACCTTACCAAGTAATATCTTTGACAAAAGAACTTAGATGCACTTAGAGGAGTAGCGCGCTGAGGTCCACCAACTAACAACCATGTAATTCAGACTCAGGTCTGTTCTGATTGCAGTCCTTTTCCCTAAGCAAGTTTAGCAATATGTATGGGTATAGTCCTCTAACCTCTCTCCTTCACCTTCTCCCGTTTTCCTCTCTTCCTCTTTCTCTTTCCCTCACTCTTGAAAACCAAGACATTACAAATGAGATTAAAAGAAAAGATAGTTGTATTTGATTATAAAATATACTTTTAAAGCAGGAAAATAAAGTTAAGCTAGAGATTAAATCAGCATTCTACTGAGAGAACCTGAGTTTAGATTCTATAGCAGGAAGTGAGCGTGTGTAGTTTAGCATTTTGGATGCTGATGAGTATAATTCAGTTAAATACAACACCAATCTGAGGGGTTGTAAATTTTGTCATTCCATTGGAGTGTCTAGGTCAGGAGACACACTAGTCACTTTGCCATTTCTCAAACCTGGCAAGCTGTTAGATTCCAAAACACATTCTCTCTGATGGATTCAGCTCCTGACTTGATGTCTGTGAGGCAGTTTCCCATCTCAGCAAAATCTCTAAGGCTCAGGAAAGGATTTTTGCTCTCCTTTTGGTTATTATACAGACGTTTCGGTTTTATAATATTATTCTTCACCTCTTTTCTCACCCCTTCTTTTCTTCCTCCCTCCTCCTCTGTCCCTCTCCCTCACACCTCCCTGCCTCTCTTCTACACCACTTACATGTATTATGGTCACCTATAGACTGTTCATAATACACATCATTGCAGTATTATGCCTGATACTGTTTTTTTTTCTTCTCAATAACTTAAAGTTTTTATTTACACATAATAGAAAAATAATATTTCAAAACTCACATGTCATGAGTTTTTTTCAAATCAACTGTGAAATGATAATATTTTCCTAGTCAGAATTTTACTTTATCATAAATTGAAAGTGAATAACTTTTCAAAAGAAAACATTTCGTAATGACATTTAGATTCATATCCATTTACTGAGTGCAACTACTACATGTGAGATGCTGTTCTGTTTGATAAGAAAAATATTCCTATCCTTAAGGACTTATGGACATTAATAAGTTATGCATAGATGAATGGATTTCCTAGTGTGTACAGGATATAAAAACTAATAATATCTGTGTAAGGTGTGAATGAAACAAAAAAAAGACTAAGAGAGGTGGTATCTATGAGGATATGCTAGAAAAATAATGATATTCAAGTGAGGAAAAACTTCATATGTGTAAAGCCTTGAGTTGCAGAACCCTACTCCCTCTGATCCCTCTGATGGCATGCAGTTCAATATGAATATTCCAGGGGAATTCTTCAGTCTTTGATAATGGCATTACATTGGGGAAGTACTCTATCCATGTTTTATCCATATTAACATAAGGGATTAGAGATCGTAAAAACATGATTCCAGTTTCTAGTCCCCTCACTGTTGTTATATGGTTACTATATCTGAGCGAAAGACGATATTTCCCTCAGTTTCAGCTACATTGGCAGTCAGTTAAATATCGATTTTCACATAAAGTTACAATTTCTTTTTAAATATATTTGAATATTAGTGTCAGGTAAAAGATTACAGTTCACATAAAACATCAAAAGTCACATTGTAAAACTAACCTTGGCTAAACTGTGAAAAGGCCCAAATTTTAATCCTTAACCTTATTCAGTGTCTATCCCTTCTGCCCTTAGAAATATACAATTCTCTGTGGTTTCAGTACTATTTCTTTAATTATCTTGTAATTTTTTTACTTAATTCAGAAATATATTTTAAATATATTTGGTATGAAACAGATATTTCCCCCAAGATAATGCAGGATTAACATAGTTAATCTGAATATCAGAAGTCGAAAATGCTCAAAAACCTGAAACTTTTTGATTATTGACATAATGCTTGATGTACAAAATTTCATACTGGGCCTGAGACAAAACACAGACATATAACAAAGTTGTATACAAGTACCTTTACGCTATGTATATAAGGAATATATGAAGCATCCATGAGTTTATGTTTTATACTTGGATCCCATCCTCAAAGTATTGCATTATGTATATGCAAATATTCTAAAATAAAAAACAAAATCCAGAATCCAAGACAATTTTTGTCTGAAGCATTCTGTTATGTTGTGTGTTTATTACTGTACTCTGTAAAATTTACAGGTATTACATAATAATGGGAAATTTAAATAGAATAAGAATGAAGTATTAAGAACCAGAGAAATAGATTATCATTATCACCAGACTGCACACATTTTCTCATGACTGTGACTCAGTAACCAGTTACTAAACGAAATATTCTATATCTTTCAAAAAGAGCTAGCAAATAGGCCTTTGAATGTTTTCACCACAGACACGGCAAATATTGGGAGAAACAGATAATCTTGCACTGATTTAAATGCTATACAGTGTGTGTGTATAAATATCATATGGTACCATACGTGTATCAATTAAAAATCAAAATTAAAAATAAGGACATTTAGCCAAAAATAAACAATAATGAACGGCAATAAGTGAATAACTTGCACACACCTCCACAATCCTTATGTAATTGATTATGAAATTTTGGCTTACATTTTCAAGCTTTCATTTTGTCAGCTGTGATGACAAATCCTGTTTTTCAGTGTTCCATGACAACATATAAAATACTGCATTGACAATCTTTACTATGGTTCAAAGAATATACTGCATGTTTAATAAGTGATCAGCATTTATATTTTGGTTAAATGTATGCTAGAATAGCTACCCTTGAAGAAATATGTTTCTTTGTGTACACATATATGTGTATGTTCCACTAAGGGAGAGGTGGAGAAGGGGAGATATCTTCCATTGACTGGTTCACTCCTCAAATGGCCACAACAGCCAGAGCTGGGCCAGGTACAATAAAGCATATTAGATACTTCAGCCTTTGATAAAATCTTTATTATTTTATTTTAGAGACAATATCCTTCTCAAATTCTGTTGTGTTGGTCCTTAATTAGATGATATGACTTTAAAGATAGGATGATGCATTACCACGATGAGCAGTAACAGAGGAACAGACAAATATGTATTTTCTAATATAAAGAATAATGAATTGTACATACCTTCATTAATGAAAGAAAATAAGATAGGCAAAAGGCATTGCTCATTCTTTAGCTCTTAAAATCAAAAAGAATTCTTGACTTCAACAATCAGTTAATAAGAATGCTGTAATAGCAGTAAATGAACCTGAAATTAGTAAACCTGAAACTGTCATCAGTCTTGGCTATATTTACACTGTGTATTTAGCAAATAATAACTTTTAAGTTTATTTAACAAGGAAAATAGTATTTCTTTGGCGAACAAAGTCAAGAATATTATGGTTTAAAACAAACTGAGAAGCGCTGGCTATAACCTGTTAAATTTCAAGCTGGATTTTGGGGGTAAAAACAAATATAAAACTCTGTTATTATCATCTTGTTTTCCCAGCTCCTCTAGTAATTTTTCTGAAGGTCTCAGCTACCCTGCAACAGAACACCAAACTTTTCACCTAAGTAGGCAAAAGGAACATTCAGAGTATTGATATGTCTAGCAAATTTTTACATGTCTTTCTATTACCTAAGTAGTTTGGAATTGATCAAAGTGCCCAGGTGACATACTAACATACAAAAAAAAAAAAAAAAAAAAAGCCCTGTTACTGCTCATCGTGGTAATGCATCATCCTATCTTTAAAGTCATATCATCTAATTAAGGACCAACACAACAGAATTTGAGAAGGATATTGTCTCTAAAATAAAATAATAAAGATTTTATCAAAGGCTGAAGTATCTAATATGCTTTATTGTACCTGGCCCAGCTCTGGCTGTTGTGGCCATTTGAGGAGTGAACCAGTCCATGGAAGATATCTCCCCTTCTCCACCTCTCCCCCCTCTCCCCCTCTTTCTCTTTACCCCTCTCCCCCCCTTTCTCCCCTCCTCTCTACCCCTCTCCCCCTCCCCCTCCCCTTTCTTCCCTCTTCCCCCCTTTCTCCCTTTCTCTCCACCTCTCTCTTCCCTCTCCCCCTCTTTCTCTCTTCCCCCTTTCCCTCTCCCCTTCTTTCCCTCTCCCCTTCCTTCTCTCTCCCCCTCCTTCCTGTCTCCTGCCCCCCTGTCCCCCTCTCCCTCTCTCCCTCTCTCCCTCTCACCCTCTCACCCTCTCTCCCTCTCTCTGTAACTCTATCAAATAAATAAGTCTTTAAAATAGTATTTATATAGAGTCCTTTCATTTGCAGATAAGCCCTAAGACCATTTTCTTCTCAATTACATTCCAATGTGAGAAGTTGGTGAGGTTTTTTTTTTTTTTTTTTTGACTACCTAATGTTTCTTAAAGCTGCAATTATGTAGAGTTAAGGTAACATTCAATTGCCTGTTAAATCAATCAAACAGCTAGAGTTTTTATTGCCTATGAATATTTAAAAGAGATACGCTAGATCCCATCCCTAATTTCAAAGTGTGAGTTTGCATTCAGATAAGTAATAAATTATTCCATCACTTTAAAAGGCATCTTTCACTCTTCATAATCATATGACACTACATTTTCTACCCACAGTAATTATTTGAAAGTTGTTTTAGTAAACCAGGAAACAGCTACAGAAGCCATACACAATCATACAACTATTATAATAGCTTTATTTTACACTAGAGTAAGCAAGCTGCATAAGATGTTTTACTAATACAATAAAATGTATATAATGATAATAATAAACTGATTACAAAAACCCAGATACTGCTATAAGTGTTAAATATGCCTTTTTCTCCTTTAGTTCTCACAGTAGCCTTAGGAGGTACAGTCCTTATGTCCACATTTAAGGTGCAGCAGATTAAGCAATTCTGGCATCCCACATAAGAGTACTGGCTCAGTTTCCAGCTGCTCTTCTTCTGATCCAGCTTCTTGCTAATGTGCCTAGGAAGGCAGTAAATGATGGCCCAATTGATTGGATCCCTGGCATCCTTTGGGGAAACCCAGATGGAGTTCTGGGGTCCTGAGTTCAGCCTGGCCCAGAACTGACTTCTGTGGCCATTTAGGCAATGAACCAGTGGATGGAAGATCTCCGTCCCCTCCCCACCCACTCTCTCTCTTACACACACACACACACACACTCCTTCCCTCTGTGTCACTCAACTTTCAAATAAATAAATAAATAAATTTATCTTTAAAAAAGAAATAGAGAGGCTGGCGCCCTGGCTCACTTGGTTAATCCTCCGCCTGTGGCGCTGGCATCCCATATGGGCACTGGGTTCTAGTCCTGGTTGCTCCTCTTCCAGTCCAGCTCTCTGCTGTGGCCGGGAAGGCAGTGGAGGATGGCCCAAGTGCTTGGGCTCCTGCAACTGCATGGGAGACCAGGAAGAAGCACCTGTCTGCTGGCTTCAGATCAGCATAGCTCCAGCTGTGGTAGCCATTTGGGAAGTGAACCAATGGAAGGAAGACCTTTCTCTCTGTCTCTCTCCCTCACTGTCTAGCTCTATCTGTCAAATAAATAAATAACAAGAGATAGAAATAGGAAAAAAAAACACAAAAGCTGCAGAATAAAGAGGCTAGTGAGAATTTAGACCCAAGAATCTTTTATTGGAACTTGGACACATGATCATTTGAGCATACTGCCTTTAATCTGTGATCTCGCACTTGTATAGTTAGTCCTCTGTATCTGTAGTTTCAAAATATGGATATTCAACCAGCTGTGAACAGAAAATATTTGAAAAATATACTTTTGTTCTGAATATGTACAGACTTTTTCTTGTCATTATTTTCTAAACAATAAAATTTAACAACTGTTTCCACAGCATTTACATTTTATGAAGTATTATAAGTAATCTAAACATGATTTAATATATATGGGCGGGTATTCATAGGATATATGCAGATGCCATGCCATTTTAGATGAGGTGCTAAGGCTCCTTAGTTTTGATATCCATAAAATGTCTTGGAATTAACCCCTCATTGATATGGAGAGAAGATTATATCATAGGTATTTAGTTTTCCAAATGTTAAACAAAGCTCATAACAGGCAGAATAATTAAAATCATTTAATAATCTTAAATAGTAATATATATTTAGAAATACAAAGCTGTTACAAGCTCTCTTGATTGCTGATTATTTCATCTTGCTGATGTTTGTTGCTTTCAAAACTGACATTAAATAGCAGGTAGAGTAAAAGAGAAGAGACAAAATCTGAATTGATTAAATCTGTTGGAATAATAAAATTCATAGTAGCCAGATAAAGAGACCCATGAATTGAACCTGGTAATTATTTCTTTGGGTTGTTCACTCGGCAACATATGTGTTTAAATATACATAGACCAGAATGGACAACTATTTACTGAAGAAATACTGTAAAGTAATCCCAAAAAATAAGTGAAACCATATCAGCTATGAGATTTAATTATATGAGAAAGTCATTTGTCTAATAAACTATTGTTATAATTAGATTTGATTCACTTCTCAGATGTTGAGATAAGACAGACTTTTATTCTCAGGAATAGAGCTAAGTAAGTCTCCTAAAATGCCCTCTGCAAAATACCAAGATAATTGAAAATTTCCAACAGATACAATTTTAAGTGTGTTTTAATTTGCAGGGAAGTATAAGTAAACATTTATGGCTAGGATGAAAAGAATTGGATGAAAATTAAGCCATACAGGTAATGCCGCTATCAGCATTGATCTTTGCATGAGTATTGCCCTGGAGTTGAAAGCGAATATCAGGAACTTAGATTTTGAGTGAAAAATGCCATTTGGTAGAAAAGAAATCTGAGTCTTACTCTCAAGCAAGAGGAGCATTAAACAGAGATCAACATACAGCTGTAAGGTTGTATCATCAGTACTATTTACTCAGCAAACTCATATAAAGGCAGAAATGTTGAAACTAGATTAAAGCATTGAATTTTAAAATATTATGTTTAAGCGATGCGTAAAACACAAGGAATAGAAAAAGATTTTCAGTACGTGTTAATCAGCACAAAGCTTGGCAGCCTATCTTATATCTAACAAAATGAACAGCAAGGTAGATATAATTATTAGGGATAAAGAGGAATAAAATACAATAATTCTAAATTTTGTACCTGTAAAATAGCTTCAAAATGCATAAAGGAAAAAATTAACAAAATAACAAGAAAAAAAATAAAACTACACGAAGATTACGGGAAATTTCAATACCTCTTCCTTTCAACACACCAGATAAATATTATGAGAGACAATGATAATTAGCAATTAACAAAGTAGATATAAAGAGCATATAGAGAACCCCAAAGTCAAGGTATAACATATCTCCTATATATAAGCATCAGTGCATTCATGTATTTGATTTTCTTAGAAAAAAATATTCTTTTGGGCCATCCTCTATTGCTTTCCCAGGCCGTAGCAGAGAGCTGGATCAGAAGTGGAGCAGCCGGGACTAGAACTGGCACCTATATGGGATGTTGGTGCTGCTGCAGTCGAAGGATTAACCTACTGCACCACAGGGCCAGCCCCAATTCCCTATCTTAGCTATCATGAGTTGAGCTGCTGTAAACATGAGAGTATAGATAACTCTCATATGCTGATTTCATTTCCCTTAGGTAAATTCCCAGGAGTGTAATGGTAAATCTATTTTCAGATTTCTAAGGAATATCAATACTTTCTTCCATAGTGGTTGTACTAGTTTACATCACCAACAACAATGCATTAGGGTATATTTTACCCCACATCCTCACCAGTATTTATTATTTTTTGATTTCTAGATCATAGCTATTCTAACTTGGGTGGAGTGAAACCTCATTATGATTTTAATTTCAATTTCCCTGATGGCTAGTGATCCTGAGCATTTTTTTCATGTGTCCATTGGCCATTTGTTTTCTATCCTTTGAAAAATGCCTATTTCTTAATTGGATTGTTTGCTTTGTTGTAGTCGAGTTTCTTGAGCTCCTTATAACTCCTGGATATTAACCCTTTATCAGATGTATAGTTGAAAAATATTTTATCCCTCTCTGTCAGATTGCTTGATGCGATCCCATTTGTCTGTCTGCTTTTATGCCTGTGCTTCTGCTTTCTTTTCCGAAATTCTTTGCCTATGCCATTGTCTTGCAGAGTTTCCCTGAGATTTTCTTCTAGTATTAATGGTCTCATGTCATAGATTTAGGTCCGTGATCCATTTTGAGTTGATTTTTGTAATCAAGGTAAAGGAGGAGTCTTGTTTGCTATTTCCGCACGTGTAGATCCAATTTTGCAAACACCATTAGTTGAAGAGACTGCACTTTATCCAGAGAGTGATTTTAGTTTGTTTGTTAACTGATCTTTATTAGTTGGTTTTAGATGTGTGTATTTATTTCTGAGGTCTGTAATATGTTCGATTGGTCATCTTGTCTATTCTTGTGCCAGTACCAGGCTGTTTTGGTAATAATTTCCCTGTAATATGTCTTCAAACATGGTATTGTGACGTTTCTAGCTTTATTTTTACTGATTAGGATTGCTTTAGATATTTGGAGTCTCTTGTGATTCCATATGAATTTTAGGTCCCCCCACCCCAAATCTTAGAAGGATATCTTTGGTATTTTTGACTGGGATCACAATTAATCTGTAAATTGTTTTGCATAGTATGCATGTTTTGATATTAATTCTTCCAATCCATGAAAATACTGAATGAGGAAAAGTTGGAAGCATTTCCAATAACATCTGGGACCAGAAAAGGATGCCCACTCTCTCCACTGATATTCAACATAGTTCTCTAAGTGCCAGAGGCATTATGAAAGAAAAAGAAATCAAAGTGATACAAATGAGAAAGTAGGAAGTAAAATCATTCCTGTTTGCAGGTGAGATGATCTTATACATTGGAGAACCAAATGACTCAACTACAAGCTTATTAGAATTCATAGAGTTTTGCAAAGTTGCAGGATATAAAATCAATGCACAAAATAAATATACACAAACAAGGCATGGCTGAGAAAGAACTTTTAAAATCAGTTCCATTTACAATAGCTATAAAAATTTTAAATACCTCGGATAAATTTGACCAAGAATGTGAATGATCTCTACAGTGAAAATTACAAAACATTAAGGAGAGAAATAGAAGACACAAAAATGGAAAAAAAATCCCAGGGAAGAGGGTGAGTGGGGAGAGAACTGTGAGATTAAAGTGAGGTACCTAAACAGAAAAGGGCAGTGGTAAATGTTCATTGATGAAAAAATGAGAGACAAGTTTCAATAATTTGAGTTGAGCAGTAAGGCCGATGTGTTGCTGATTTTCAGACTAGTAAAAATGTAAGCGTATTTGCAGTTTAAGGGAAGATAAAATAGACAAAGTAGGGAATATGTAAGAATATGGTATTGCAGAATAGCTAAAATGGAGTGACTTACTTTGCTAGTGGGAAAGAGAAAATCGAGATAATATGGAAATATTGGGAGTACAAAATACTGAGGATGAGGAAATTTACCCATGAAGGAGTCCATCCCTGGAAGGGAGCTAGACCTTCGTTTAGGTTGTATGGGATTGCTGGCATGAGGAAGGATTAGAGGAATACAGAACTGGTCCTACTGAGGAAGTGAGACCCTAAGGTATTTGAAATAAGAGTTCTTTTGTTGTAAAGATCTGGCTACAATAGGAAGAGGTATTAGCAAACAGTATTTTGCACTTTTTAAGATGACAACAAAGGAATTTTCAGAGAGAACAATTATCTGACTTCTGCCCATAGTTTCCTGAAAAATGCTAATTTCTTCAGAACCACATATATACCAACACATACACGATCAGAGAAAGGAGATTTTACTCATTTTTTCTTTGATTGGTATCTCCAGAATGCGGAGGCTTCCTTCCAATTGTATGCTTACTTGGAAGTCACTCATTTAATTATTCTTTTTTACTCCACCAGTAAGTCACTGTGCCCTCATACCTCTAGTGTGATTTTCGTGTATTTCTTTTCTTTCTCTAATTTACCCAGTTTAGTTTAGATACTTATTTCAGCTTTTTTCTATTGATCATTTTCCCTGAATTAGTATAATTAAGCTCATTACATAATTTTCAGAGTCCAGTATAAAAATAAAATGCTAGATTCCCACAAAGATTAAGAATTAAGAGAGAACATCATCAGAGAGGTAAACCAGATATAGGTTCTCTTAAACATGGGTGACCGTTTGCACAGGTTGCATGCCCATGAAGCCAGGTCCAGGTGCCATTTCATGTATTGGGTGATTTTTACATCCTAATTACATATGAAAATATTCAGGAATTAAGAACCTAAACTCAGTTATGTAGAATGCCATTGCTAAAAAATGTTACTGGGATGACCAACCAATGATAAATGCATTGATATTTTGAAAAGGTACAATTTTACCTTATTCTTTGTATGCTAATAATGCATATATCTCCTAGGATTATATTTTTCCATGTTTTGAATTTGATGCTTTATTTCTCTGCAGTGGAGAAAAGATATTAGATATCTGGAATCTTGACTTCCCTAGATTGAACACTCTGTGATAAAACTATTCAATTTATGTAAAAATTGCACTGCAAGCAGAGTGCTATGCCAAACATCTGTGTTCAAGGTGACTTCATTTTTGAGCTGAGTAGTGGACTGTGCAACTTGCTCTCATAATAATTTTAATTGAATAATGGGGCAAGAGTGATTACAGTTTTGAGGGAAAGAAACTCACTTGTGTAATATTTACACAAAGGTAATAAACCCAATAGTCCATCCCCCTTTTATATAAAAAATTGACACGAAAATATATGCTATTTTCTTTTTAAATTAGAAAATAATTTTGTGTCTTCCCTATTTGCTTTAACTGCTTTCAATATGTAATAAATCATTTTTTGTTCCAACAATCAATTTGGGGAGTTATTCTGATTATTGTTTTAGTTATACTGTAACATGCATCTTCTTGTTTTGAACTTAATTGCCCTCTATTTTATAGATACATAACAGAGGAGTGTATGTAACCTTGACAAAAAAGGTACATGGCAAATGTGTTTCAGACTCATGTTAATTACCATGAATCAAAAATTCGTTTATTGGCCGGCGCCGTGGCTCAACAGGCTAATCCTCTGCCTTGCGGCGCCGGCACACCGGGTTCCAGTCCCGGTCGGGGCGCTGGATTCTGTCCCGGTTGCCCCTCTTCCAGGCCAGCTTTCTGCTGTGACCCGGGAGTGCAGTGGAGGATGGCCCAAGTGCTTGGGCCCTGCACCCCATGGGAGACCAGGAAAAAGCACCTGTCACCTGGCTCCTGCCATCAGATGAGCGCGGTGTACCGGCTGCAGCACGCGGACCGCGGCGGCCATTGGAGGGTGAACCAATGGCAAAGGAAGACCTTTCTCTCTGTCTCTCTCCCTCACTGTCCACTCTGCCTGTCAAAAAAAAAATTGTTTATTTTATAAATAGTAATTCCTTAATGATCTTTAAATATAATTTACCTTCAATAAATAGTATTTCCTTGGGCACTTGCATTGACATATCTGAACTGTTTATAAAATAGTATTTAATTTTTTATCTGAATATATATCCAAGTATGGCATATTAGGGACACACAAATACACACAAACATGTATGTAGTTATAAATATATATGTTTAAACATACATATTTATGACTCGTGCAGTATATTTTAATATCTAATATTTATATATTATCCAATCTCAACAAATTGTATATGCTTTAGAAGAGTATTCCAGTATTTATAAAATATGTGACTATATCCATTTATGAGTTTCTTGTCTTTAAATTTCTTACAATTTTGTGATTGAGCTTGTACCTCTATAATTGAAACAAAAGAGAATTAACATATGAATGAAAAACTTAAAATTAATTATTTGCAAATTCAGTATGTAGTATGGGTTGGTAAATTAACATTTTTGAATGAATTTTTGGATTAAATTTTTTTCTTTTAACTTTATTGTCCATATATATTTTCATAACTGTTCATGAAAATTTCCAAGATTTATTTGAAAGGCTGAATGCCAGAGAAAATGAGAGAATGGAGGTGGTGGGGGAGAAGTGCTCCATCTGGTGGTTCATTCCCCAAATGGCCACAACAACTGGGCCTGGAGCAGGCCCAAGCCAGGAGCTCGAAACTCCCTTTGGGTCTCACATGAGGATTGCAAGGGCCCAATGACTGGGGCCATCATCTGTTGCTTTTCCAGGTGCCTTAACAGAGAGCTGGATCAGAAGCAGAGTAGACATGTTTTGAACCAGCACTGTAGTACAGGGTCCAGCACAGACTACAGCTTAACAGGCCCAAATACGTGATTTTTTTTCTTTAATAAAACTTTTAATAATTTTTACTTATGGCTCATCATAGTTTACAATTAATGTTTAATCCCTATAATATAAAATATATTCTCCAGGTAAGTATCTATGTGTCTTAACCAACTTACTTTCCTATTCTTGGCTCTATTTTAGCCATTTTCTTTTCAAGCCACTCCATAGAATTTTTAGTTTGAATGATCAAATCTGTTGTTTAATATTCAGGCAAAACAACAAAATAACTTATTAAATAAAAACAGAAATAGGAGATGGAATATTGAAAGTTTCTTTTAATGTATTCTGGCATCTTGAGAAATCCATGAGTGTAATGAACAATAAAAATAATTTGCATGTTCAACAAGTAAGGTATAGCATATAGGCTTTGGACTACAACTGCCATCTTCCAGTAATTTATCAAGATGACAGACACAAAAATAAAGAGGAAAGTCACCTAATACGTGTTATCCATGTCTTTTAGAAAATGAGAAATTGTTCCCTTGGCCCATACACGCACACCAGTGAGAAAGGTGATATTGTAGACAACAAGAGAATGGGTACTGGCCAAAAAGGAATGCCCCATACATGTTGCCATGGCAAAACTGGGAGAGTCTGCATTATCACCCAGCATGCTGTTGGCATTGTTGTAAAGAAAAGGGCTTTGAAAAATGCCAGTTTTATAGTGCTCTTCCCATTGGTCTTTTTGTTGTGAGCCCAATAAATTGTCTTTTCCTATATGTTCTTACTTGTTTCTTATTTAAGTCCTCTTTTCTTTCAAACTCACTCTTCATAAGTCTTCTCAATTTTAGCTCATCATCAAAATTACACAATTGAGAGGGAACAGGGACTTTACCTTTTATTTGCCAAGATCTATTTATATATATATATATATATATGTAACAGCACTTGCAGGTCATGCAAAGTTATTAAATTAAAAATTAGCCTGCTATAAATTTATTGAATTTTGAGTTCTGCCGGAAGTTGCTTTGGCAGTGCCAGACCAAATGACTTCATAGACCTTATATAGCCTGTGAACCAGACATTTCCCACCCCTGGCACGTATTTCCTTTCAACTGCCTCTGAATTGCTACTTTAGTAAATGTTGATTGAGCCCAAAGAACTGTGTTTAGAAAAATTCTCTATATTCTGATGATGATTCTAGTTCAGAAACCCTCTTCCAGGTCTTTATTCCAAGCACATTTAAGGCAGTGTGTTTGATTAATGTGCCCTATGTCTCAGATTCATTCGTACTGTGGGCCAATAACTTTTTCATGCCTATCCACTGTTCATCACAGCTGGTCATCCCTGTATCACACAGAAAAAAACTAATTTCCAATTGCTGAACAACTAAATGAAGCAGGGGGGAAAAGAGTTATCTTTGTCAGCCACGATTCTCTGTTGGAATGAAATATACAGTCTGTAGCAAACCACAACAAACATTTCATGTCATAGAAAGAGCATCACCATGATCCTCACAATGAAACATTTATCTCTGGACTAAAACAGAAGCTAGATGGAACAAGCATTCCCTGTAAGAAAGACACTAAACAGTTCTGCATGGCTATAGATACAGTCCACAACTTAATCTTGAATGTCTGACTAGTGTTAACAGTCATACAATGGAGGGCCTAGCACTCGAGACCTGTTTAGTTCTCCCCCATACTAAACAATTACAACACAAAGATTTGCACTCACAGATGATAAGATGATGTTGGTAACAGAAGGTAAGGAAGACATGAACTTTGGAACCAGTTTGCATCTGTTTCAGTCATGAAAGCAGGTGCATTCGATGCCAGATGAACATGGACACTAATAAGGAATGGAGTCTAATGTGCCACACTGTCAATGTTTATCTGTTTCTCTTGCTTTTGGTAGCACATTTGACTCTTCCTTTGCACTCCCAAACTACTTCCCAAGCTCTGTAAAAATATTTGGAAAGCAGAAGGAAAAGCAGCTGTTCCTATGTCTTGCTCCTGCTGTTCAAGGTACAATTCCAAGCCATGTGAATCATATCAAAGCCAAAGACCCTAGCAGGAGTCCATTTCTACAAAACTGCAGGCTTGTCTATCTTACCCACTTGAAGGAAAAAAAAGAAAGTAAATTCTTACAATAACCTAAGACAAAACAGTACAGACACTTACTGAACTAGACCTGAGGACTTTGTCAGTGTAGTGTGGATATGTAGGATGACAGGAAGTAATAAACATGCTCTGTCATGCAGTTCAACTTCTTCCGAGTCTGGACAGTCATCTGGAGTTTTTGTGACAAGTAAAGATTGTAAATCTTCATGCTTTTGGACAGGATGAAAAAGGATCCGTCATCTCAGATCCCAGCAGAGAGGGAGAATTTTCCAGTTTCTCAGAACTTCAACTAGAAACCAGTTGGAATGATGATTGAGCATAGGGACCAGTAGGGTCCATAACATTGTATTTACATAGCCCAAGCTCTATCCTACGTTACAGGAGAGATCCAGCAGAGATCTCTGTGTATATCAGAAAAGCACCATTTCTGCTTTTCAGGGCTATGTCTGAGACTTTGAAGAGTGCAAACTCATTACACATAACCCACTCTTGTGACCTTCCTTAGCTGAACTAAAAAAGGTACTGTGACAGATGTGCTTTACTCATATTATGTGACTTACAGGAGGACAGAAATATTGTATCCAGTGTTTATCCTAAGAATTTGTGTTCCTGGGTGGCGAGTTAAGTATTACCAAGAGTATTAGCTTCTCAGAGCTTTCTCAAACTATTGTGTTGACTGAATATGAATGCCCTTATCAGGGTAATATCAAATGACTAGTTCATTTGATATAGTGACTAATTGCCTTAGAACCCCTAACATATCTGTACTTAGTTTTCAAAAGGTGTCTCTCAATTAGGTACTATTTTACTAGGATAATTGCCTATACATCCCAGCTTAGAAGCACCAGCTATAGTTCGTTTGTTTGAACTGTGATTTCTTGCCTTTTCCTACTACCTATGCTTATGTAGAGTCATTGCATCTGTGGCTTCCTGGAATAACAGAAGTAGTTGCCAGCAATCTATTAAGTGGATCGGTGTCTACAGCCTTCCCTTTGTTTCTGACTTCAATTCATAGCAACTATGGCTTGATTTGAATTTTGTACCCACCTATGAGGTTTAGGTACTGCTTGAACCTGTTGTCTTAATCCTAATTGAATTGTACCTGGACTCTAATTTTGCCCCACTATTCTATATCAGGAGATTTTTCTGTGACATTTTAATTATTTGTGATACCAGTAAGACATTCATTGCCTACAGTTTAGACTTTCATATTATGAGTATACCTGAAGTCAATTAGCAGGTTGCCATTGGACCAGAGAATTTTGTTGACCCAGCGTCCTCTGAAGTTGGATAAGAGGAACTCCATAATTTCTTTCTTGGTTTTCTGAATTACTTTCCATCCATTTTTTCAAGCTAAAATAAAGTATCAGTTTACTCCTGTCAGGACAGAAGATCAATTTTGGTTTTCTGCACATTAAGATGAATGAGTGCATCAGAAATCCAGAAATGTCTTATATATGTATTACTGTACAGTTCATTGACCATTCTATCAATGCTTTACTTGAAAGTGTTGGCTATCTGATGTCAAGTTCCATTGATAAAGTGATTCCCAAACATTACTTTTCAAGTATGCTTCCCTCAGAGGTCACGAATGAACTTCAGTGACCTACTAAGACCTAAAACAGATGAAGTCCCAACTAACCATGACACAGATGGTTTTAACATTTATATTATTCCCCTGTAAAAGACATGTAGAGAGCTCCATGCATATGCTTTTGCTTTCTCTTCCCAGTGCTTTAAACACAGTGACAGTCATAAAAATAAATTTTAGAAGGCCCTTGTTCTGTGTGGGTGCAAACTGTTGAAATCTTTACTTAATATATATTAAATGACCTTCTGTATATAAAGATAATTGAAAATTAATCTTGATGTGAATGGAATGGGAGAGGGAGATGGGAGGGTTGTGGGTTGGAGGGAAGTTATGGGGTGAAAAAGCCACTGTAATCCAAAAGCTGTACTTTGGAAATTTATATTTATTAAATAAAAGTTAAAAAAAAAAAAGAAGTCTACTATATTGCAAAAAAAGAAGACCCCTTGTGTATAATATAAACTTTTTTCATGTATATATGTAATGTGATTATGTAATTATAAATACATGCAAATATCTCTGATTATTTATAGCTTACATTCCTATCAAACATAGCAACAAATATAGCACAAACTCAATTATATGAAAGCCCCCCCCGCCACGAATTACATCTAAAGTGTCTTAAAGCAGACTATTTAAAAAATTTATTGCGGCCGGCGCCGTGGCTCAACAGGCTAATCCTCTGCCTTGCGGCGCCGGCACACCGGGTTCTAGTCCCGGTCGGGGCGCCGGATTCTGTCCCGGTTGCCCCTCTTCCAGGCCAGCCCTCTGCTGTGGCCCGGGAGTGCAGTGGAGGATGGCCCAAGTGCTTGGGCCCTGCACCCCATGGGAGACCAGGAGAAGCACCTAGCACCTGGCTCCTGCCATCGGGTCAGCGCGGTGCGCCGGCCGCAGCGCGCCAGCCGCGGCAGCCATTGGAGGGTAAATCAACGGCAAAGGAAGACCTTTCTCTCTGTCTCTCTCTCACTGTCCACTCTGCCTGTCAAAAAAAATAAATAAATAAAAATAAAAAATAAAAAAATTTATTGGGAATTTCTTGTCCAATGAACACAGTTGAGGGACCTCCTTTCTTTAGAAAATGGCAGGAAAGATTAATTTGAAAACAGGATAAAAACAACAAAGCAAATATTTTGATGGTTGCTGAGACTGAACATTGGTAAGTTCTTTCTGCTGTAAAATTATCTTCTTTTTTTCCTCAGAATCTCCATTGAATTCCCTTTGCAAAATCTTAATTGTAGTTATGTTGAAAAGCATTATTTCCTCAAGATTTTTGGAAGCATATCTAGATACTCATACTTTTAAATGTAGCTTTGTGGAGTTCACTTACTTTCTTAACACCATATGAAGTCATGAAAAATAGAATCTCTAAGCAATCCCAAGGAGGTTCAAATCTACAAAGACAGCCCAAGGTGTTTTTCAAATTTTAGCTTCTTTGCGGATATACTCAGTAGTTCTGAAGAAGTAAACATTGTGAAAACCTGTTTCTGAGACAAATACAATCTTCTATCTCGACCTTAAATAATCACTGACATTTCTCTGGCACATCTTCTTATAAAAATCACGCCTCATATATATAAATTGGTTCAGTGAAGTTATCAGTCAATGGGCAACGTTGCCTTTGATATGAGCAATAGTACATACATGGTTGATTCATATCCTTCTATATCAATTGATTTATCTAAAGCATTGAATTTGCTGGCTATTGCAGAAAATAAAAATATCAACACGTATTTCTTAGCCTTCTAATCACATAACACTGTTATTATACTCAGTGTTTCAAGGAAGTATTTTATTTCCCACGATTGTCTTTAGCTTAGTCTTTCAGGCCACCATTTCCTATCTTTTCCTGGACCACATGCTAACTGTTGTAGTAACTGTTACATTCCACTGGCTCTATTTCAGTTCAGCAAGTACTAAATTCATGTACTGTGTTGGTAGTTTGCTGCATAGATTGTATTAAATAGGGCACATTCCTCAACAATGTGCTTGATTATTCTTTCTTACTAGCATCCTAACTATATCTCATTGTTTTCTAGGCTCTGTAGCAATTCCACTTTGGTTTAGGTTAAAATTTCAGTTTTATATTTATTTTAATGTTTTTCCATTTTCTTCTCAAGTTTAAATTATGGTCTAAGGGACTTGACCTAGAAGAAAACAGTGACCATCTTTCACCTTACCCTGTCTGGATCATATTACTGTCCATTAGCCAGGGAAGTAGGAATGAAAGAAAATGGGAAAATTCCTCCTATTAACTAGTAGTTTTGTGGTATTCATGTATTTTATATAACAAGGACACAAACATTGGCTTTCTTTAGAGTCCAGGTATGGTCTCCTTAAGAGGTCTTGCAGAAACTCTTTAATCTTTCCATTTCTTTAACAAGGTATTTATGTCCTTTAAAACATCTTCAAGCCCTCTTTGATCTTGGGGTACTCAACACATCTTTGAATGTTCCTTCTGGATAGCTCAACCATGATTATTCAAACATTATTCAGTGCCACCTGACCTATGGAAAATTTTTTGCCAAACCAAGTACTGGAAAGTATAGGCTGCTCCTTCTCTTCCTTGTGTCATCATTTCTAATTCCAGTTTTAACCCCTCAAGAGGTACATGATTTCTAAAGCTGCTAGCTGCATAAGATGTGTTGAAATTGGTGATCAGGTACTATTTGGATGTACTTTACTCCCAGGCTCTATCAGTTATGGCCTTGGAACTTCACTGCCTTGCTTGAGGCAGAAAAGTGGAAATACTACCATTTGTTTCTCCTTGAGGAATAAGTAGAAAAGCCACCCTTAGCTTTCTGTTTCAACTTGGGTTCATATGACTGATTTAGTCAAAAATCTTCAAAAAGGGCGTGAACTTTGTAGAGTAATGTGAGAAGGGTGGCATCCCCACCTCTTCTGTAAGCTCATTTGTCTTGTTATTTCCATTTCGTAGTACCATTTTTTTTTCCCACTGAAGACTGTAACCAAAATGCTGTTACAGTAGAGTCCAGTGTATTCATATCTATAGTGGTGTTACTTTAGACTACCTCTTCAGTTAAATAGAAGAGCTAGATCAGGAAGAAACAGCTTATAAAAATTTCCTCCAAGGGGCTGGTGTTGTGGTGCAGGCAGCCCATATGGGTGCCAGTTCATGTCCCAGCTTCTCCATTTCCAATCCAGCTCCCCACTAATGGGCTGGGAAAGCAGTAGAAGATGGCCCAAGTCTTTGGGCTTCTGCACCCACGTGGGAGACCTGGAAGAAGCTCCTGGCTCCTGGCCTTGGACCAGCCCAGCTCCTGCAGATGTGGTTATTTGGGGGAGTGAACCAGAGGATAGAAATGCTCCCTCCCTTTCTCCTTCTCTCCCCTTATCTTTCTCTCTCCCCTTCTCTCCTCTCTCCCTCTCTTCCTCTCCCTCTACTTTAACACTCGCTATAAACTCTGTCTTTCAACTAAATAAATCTAAGATGCATACATGGGTCTGTTAAAATGAACATTCTTGTTACTTGACACTTGAATAGATTACAATCACTTGATAAAGTGATAAACAGTGAAAGGAAGTAATTGAACCATTTGGCCTACTGGCTGAACCTGACACTTCAGGAAAGAAAACTTCTTGGCCAGCATGGTCTGTGCATCCAAGTGGCTGTCAAATAATTAAGATTAATGTCATCTTATGGATCTGTATGTTAGTATCTCAGAAGCCAGCTGAGTAGGATTTGGTTTTAGCACATTCCTTACAGGATTCTTGTCCCCAGTGTCTATGAGATCAAAACTAACTCTTTATTACTCTACCCTCTGCAATATGTAAATATTTAGGGTGAAGCCAGTTCTTTCCCCCTGAAGCAGAATCTTAAAGAATTTGTGGTTAATTGCTTTCCTTCATTTCCATCTGAATTTGGAATTTTGTTTTCTTTAATCTACTACTAAAATTATTCTAGGAAATGAAGCTTAATTTTGACATTGGCCAAAATGTTTTATTACATGAGAAAATAACATGCGAAAATCAAAATATTTCACCTGTTCATATCACACTGGTGAGTTCTTATAAACAACAAATTTTGTGTTTTATTATAAAATCATAAAAAATTCCCATATAAAATCAATCACATGATAACTGCTATTCTTTATTTCTCTGAGACAGATATTAATAAGATTTAAATAACTACCAAGTGGCTTCTCTTCACAAAGAGGCTGAATTGTTTTTCATAAATAGAAGTATAGCGTGCAAGAAATTGCAGTTCCTCAGGAAATCCACACTCTTGGACTTGCAAGAACCCACATATATATAGAACTCCTTGCTCATTAAGGAGAATCCCGTTTTTTGGTATAAGACTAAACACAGATCTTATAATAAGTGTACTTATTAATTAATATAAAAAGAAAAAAATATAAGTAACTGAGCCTTCTGTTGCCTGGTGCACAGTAGGCATGTAAGAGTATTTTTTAAGTAATTGGATAAAGATAAAGGTTTATGAATGATCTAATGATTCAAAATGTGTCTTTAACACACATGCACTTCCCTTCCAAGACTTATGTGATTCTTGAACAACCTGCCCAACAGGGGAACCCACAGCAAAGAGATACTAGATGAGAACCTCTTTCCAAGCTGTTTGTACAGTTGACCTTCCCCAGTCAAAACACAGACATCAAAATTGCCTTTCTCTACTTTTTCACCTAAAACAAATACAATAGAACAATAACATATACCAATAAAACAATGACAAATACTCTCTCATTCCCATTCTTAGATCTCCTGGATATTGAAAGAAACATGATTTTATGGTCGGAAACTAAATCATACTGAGGATTCCCTTTCTCAAATGCATTTCTTAATTTTAGCCTATTGATTTGTATGCCATATTTTTCAAATTTGCATACTATGCATACAATACGAGGATTACAGTTAGTATAGGACAGTAAATTTTTAAAGATTATTTATTTATTTATTTGACAGAGTTTACAGACAGTATGAGAGAGAGACAGAGAGAAAGGTCTTCCGTTCCATTGGTTCACCCTCCAAATGGCCGCAATGGCTGGAGCTGCACTGATCCGAAGCCAGGAGCCAGGACTTTATTCCTGGTCTCCCATGTGGGTGCAGGGCCCAAGCACTTGAGCCATCCTCCACTGCTATCCCGGGCCACAGCAGAGAGCTGGACTGGAAGAGGAGCAACTGGGACTAGAACCCGGTACCCATATGGGATGCTGGTGCTGCAGGCAGAGTATTAACCTAGTGCGCCACGGTGTCAGCCCCAGGACAGTAAATTTTAGAAGAACATTTTCAGTAATTTAACTTGTGCAATGTAAATTTGATTTGCACTTGTTTTGTTTGCCTGAAAAATGATTTACCCTGGTATTCTACTACATTTTTCTTAGGTTTGGTTTCAATCTTCCTGTAGAAAGATACAGTATGTGGTTTAATTCTTCCAAATATGGTGTACTTTTTTTTAAACGTTTATTTAATGAATATAAATTTCCAAAGTGCAGATTATGGATTACAATGGCTTCCCCTCCCATAACTTCCCTCCCACCCGCAACCCTCCCCTTTCCCGCTCCCTCTCCCCTTCCATTCACATCAAGATTCCAAAATATGATGCACTTAATAAGTATTTGCTGCCATCTAGATATCGTAAATGTAAGGGAAATAAAACTTTATGCTAATTTTCTCAGCAAATCTTGTTTTGGTATTGAAAACACCCACATTCATAATTCATTTGCAATCATGAGCTAAAACATCCCTTCTTAACTGAAGTAAAAATTGTCTTTTATATTGAGTTTAACAAGTATAGTACAAGTGTAGGACATGTAGCTCTTTTAGTGAATGTTAATTTGGGAAAATGTTATTGGATAATTTGTCTTAATTTTCTCTATTTTTAAGCATATAATCACATTTTAAATGTATTTTTATTCCGATTTCCAGTTTTTCCTTGCACATGAGGAAGTCATTCATCCAAAGTTCTGTAGGCACGTTGTGCTTTGATTAAAGTGTTTGTAATATTGTGGTGCAGTGGTTAGTGTATTATTTTTAAAGTCGCAATATAAGGAAGCTTCATTTCACTGTGATAACTTATCAGTGGGAGAAAAATTGATAAAGACTTCATTTTTGTAACTTTTGCCTTAGTTCAGGTACAAATTTACTCAGGCAAGGAAGCATTTAGAGCTACCTATGATAGCGCTCACTTAGGATATATTTTTTAAAAAAATACATAAAATTGTACATAGTTTTGGGACACCCTGTGATGTTTTGATATGTGTATGCATTACACAGTGTTAAAATCTGCGTAAATGTATATTTCCTCAAACATGTATCATTTCTTTATGCACAACCCTGTTTCCTAGACTTTTCGATAGATAGAGAAATGATAGCCTACATTATAATTTTCTTTAGTCACCTTACTGTGTAAGATATCAACAGTACTTCCTACTCTTATCTCATTATAACTAACCACCCCTGAATCGACCATTCTACATCCCTTCCTTTTCCCTAGAACTCTTGCCATCCTTAGATAATTGCCATTTTACTCTGAGTTCTATGAAGTCAACTCGTTTAGGTTACATATATGAAAAAGATCATGTAGTACTCGTCTTTCTGTGCCCGGTTTATTTCACTTAGCATAATGGCCTCTAGTTCCACCCACGTTGTTTCAAATGACATCATTTTAGCAATTTTATGGCAAGTTTCATTTCACTGAGTTTATGAACTGCACTTTCTTTATCCTTCATCAGTGGGTGGACACCTAGTTTGTTCCCATTTCTTGACTGTTTTGAAGAGTGCTACGGTAACTGTGGGCATACAGATGTCTTCTTAGTAGACAGATTTCAGTTCTTTTTGTTACAGAGCTAGTACATTGCTGGATCATATGAAAGTTCTACTTTTGCTTTTTTGAGGAACCTCCACACTGTTTCACAATGGTGTACTAATTTACATTCCTACTAACGTTGTTCAGGGGTTCCTTGTTCTTCACATCCTCACCAGAACTTGCAATCTTTTGTCTTTTTTGGTAATACCCAGTATGACTGGAGTGAGCTGAGGCTTTAATTTCTATTTCTATGATAGTTAATGATGTTCAACATTTCTTTATGTCCCTGATAACCATTTGTAAGTCTGTCTTTGACAGATGTCTATTTAAACATATTGCTCAATTTTTATAGAATCCCTTGGTTTCTTGTTATTGAGTTGAGATAGTTACATTTTATGGATGTTAATCCCCCTTTTTAATTTTTTATTCATTTTAAAGAGTTGCAGAGAGAGAGAAGGAGAGGCAGAGAGGGAGAGAGGGAGAGGTCTTTCATCTGCTAGCTCACTCTCCAAATGGCCACAAAAGTCAGAGCTGCACCAATCAGAAGCCAGGAGCCAGAAACTTCTGGGTCTCCCACATGAGTGCAGGGGCCCAAGACTTGGGCCATTTTCTACTGATTTCCCAGGCCATAGCACAGAGCTGGATCGGAAGTGGGGCAGCTGGGGCTCCAACTGGCTCCCATATGGGATGCTGGCACTGTAGGTGGCGGCCTTACCCACTACACCACAGTACCGGTCCCAACCCCCTTTTTAGATGTATAATTTGTAAATATTTTCTCATTTTATAAGTTGTATTTTCACTCTATTTCCATTTTTAGTTTGTTGAAATTCTATTTCTCTATTTTTGTTTCATGTGCTTTTAGGGAATTAGATGCAGTACCTCCTTGCCATTTCCAATGTTGTAGCAGTTTCATTGTTTCATGTCTTACATTTAAGTCTTTAATCCATTTTGAGTTGATTTTTGTACGTTGGAAGAGTAATCTTTTTGTTTTATATGACAGTGATCTTAGAAATAATTCATTTTCATACATTTTGATTTTTATGTAGTTTTAATCTTTGAAAATTATTTTAAAAGTGACTTCATTGTGTTTTTCTTGGTAATAAGTATGAAGACTCACTTTCCTGCTTTTATATTTTTACTGCTGATTGCCAATCTTTTACCATTTATATAACTTCATATTTGCTGTTTCTGTCTAGCTATATGATTCCTTGTATAGAAGAGTGGATTAGCCAAAGAGATTAAATAACATTTAAAATTACAGATGAGCATTACTCTGGAATAACAAAAATCTAATATTGTTCAGGACTTCCTACCAGTTACATTCAAGCACAGGTCTAGTGGGCAGAGTCCTAAAAAAATCACAGACCTGGCGTCCCATCAAGCTACACTGAATAAGATGTTTAGAAATAGAAAGCAGCTTATGCCACAACTAGTTCAAAGAATTCTAAAAGCTTGGGACTGCCATCAGCTCTTTTCACTGCCTGAGATAAAGAGTTTGTGTAAATAAGTCCCTCTTACTGACTGCCAGGCTCAGCAAAGAACCAACCCACCTGAAGTCAACTCTGCCATCATCTCTTAGGCCGAACAGTTCCTTTCAGACCATGAAATCTCATGAATATGGAAAGTTTTCTAATAATGGTCATCAGGCTAGGTATATGGCTTGTTGTCATATTTCATATTTTTCTATATCAAAATTCTATAGATGTACATGAAAGGGTATTCCATTTACAGCTTTAGCAAGAGGAAGAACCAAATGTAAACAATGTCTGAGTTGCAATTATGACGTGATCTGATTGGAGGGTTGTTTGGCTACCTGTCAGAATCTTGAAATTGTATCATTGGAGATTGATTTCTCTAGATGAACTCTGAGTTACCTACAGGAAGATTCTTTTACAATGCAGAAGTCTCTGATTATAACCACGAGCCTTTATTATCTGAATTATTTTGTGATATAATTTCTAGTTGAAGTTTTGACTTAAAAATGCTCCGTTTGAATTAGAGTACAAGGCAAGGTCTTGGTCACTGGTCTTTTATACAGGATTTTAATAGAAAGAGAATAAAGGTTGCCCCAGATAATGTTCCATCTTATTCTGTTATTTTAATACAAAAATAAAAGGGAGATTTATTCTTCAAAGATCTTTGAGCAGTGATGACCTTTTTTTTTTTTTACCAATTTCTTTTGTAAATCCTTTTTTTTTTGTGTTTAACTGTTGAACTTTTCTGCTTTCCCCATTAAAAACCCTTCTTATCACCATTCATCCCATCATAATCGAAGTTATTTGGATGGTACTAGCATTGAGCAATGATAACCCTTGACCTCAGTAGAGCATACAGTTAAAGTAAATGTAGACAGTTAATCTGAAATTTTTGCAATGTAATGTGGCAGGTGCTAATAAAAATATAAAGTGCAGCAGATATCATTGGAATCATATGTATATAAGATAATGGTAATACAAATAGCTTTATTTATCTCTTCCACAGCATAGTCATCTATGAAAACATCATGTTGTATACCATAAGTACACACAGTTTTTACTTGTAAAATAAAAAATAAATTTCCAAAAGTCAAAAGGAACCCAGGAGAGGCATCTACATGAGTTTAGAGAGTATCAGGTATGGTCACTTGCAAGAGATATTGTGTCTGAGACAACTCAGAGGATAAATACACATTAGTCAAAAAGAGAAAATTAGGGACTAGATTGCATAAGAAAAAGCAAGTAGCATTGTTTAAGTCCATGAATCAAGAGAGACCTGACATGGGGCCAGGTTGCGGTGTAGCAGGGTAAGCTTCCCCTACAATGCTGACATCCCATTTGGGCACGAGATGGGGTCTGATGGTTCCATTTCTGATCTAGCTCTCTGCTAATGTGCCTGGGAAAGTAGTGGAAGATGACCCACGTACTTAGTCCCTGCCACCCACGTGAGAGACCCGGATGAAGCTCTTGGCCTCTGCCTGACCCAGCCCTGGATGTTGCAGTCATCTGGGGAGTGGGTCATCAGTGGATGCAAGATCACTCTGTCCCTCTGTGTAACTCTGACTTTCAAATAAATAAATGTTTAAAAGACAGAGAAACACACCGACAGACATGATTTATATTAGGAAATGTATTTTTTTAATTTTCTATTGCTAGTGCAGGAAGTAAAAGCCACTAGCAGGAACAATAGCATGAAAGCACATTTAATCCATATGGAGAAAGACATTCATCCTAAGGAAATTATGAATCACTGAGGAACTTTAAGCAAAGAACCACAATTTCATTTTCAAGATGAAAGACTGAAGCTGCTGTGCAGATAGATTGTGTAAGGATAAGGGTAAGCCAAAAAGCAGCTAATGGATTAGAAGCAAGAAACTGCAATGACCTTAACTTGTGTAGTGGCAATGGAGAGATGTAGGAAAGGATAAGAAAAGAATGGTGGTAGATTGATGAGGTATAAAATGATGATGGGGATGCTAGAAGAAATAGGAATATCCATAATTATTCTTAATAAAGGACAAACATACAACTGAAGTAGAAATACAGAGAAATAACGAAAGAAAATTAGGTACTTGATAAGTAAGTGAAAAGGGGACACATAGTGAGTCCATATTTGGTAGTTCTAAGTTGTGGTGATTGGAGGATATCCAACTCAAAACGTTTAGTAGGCCAATGCACATACAAGTGTGGAACTCAAAGAGAAATCTGGCCTTTAGATGTAAAGTCGTGAGTTGTCAGCATGTCAGGTGTAACTGAATAGAAACGTATGGGTAGAATGAGAAGCAAAGAAAGCCTAGGACAAAACCATATGGAAGTCAACATTTGTAATACAAGGAACAAACAGTGGGGAACCCCCCTCAGTCCCATAGCATCCCTGGGTTTCCAGCTCCTTTTCCCTTGGTCCACATGCCTTTAACCTTATTCTTACTTGAGCAAAACTTATGTCCTAGGTTTAATTCATGGAAAAAATGATTCTGTAATATCTTTTAAGCTTAAGAGCCAGCATTTATATTGCTGATATAATATCTAATATTTACATAACAGAAAAACCAAGATGATTTGTAAAACCCAAATCAAGTTCTGTGGGAAGGAAACTTACATTGTCTGGATAATCATGCCAATCTATTGTGTATTAAAAAATTAGTTCACATTATGCATGACTAAATTCCCAGTAAGTTGTATGTCTGATTCCTTACTTTTACAGCTACTCTTTTAAAGGTGAACAGATCCTTGAAGGGAGACATTACAATCTGTTCAGCATGCTGTTTATACTTGAAAACATTAAATTATCCTAATCATACTTATGGTAACAATCAAGATTAATTGCAGCTATATTAGGATTATGTATTATTTGTTCTACTTGAGCAGTAACACAAATCCAATTGTACAGTTTTCATAATCCACATTGTCAAAGAGAGTGTGTTGGGGGGCATGCAAAGCTGTTTGAAATAGTATTCAAAATAAATCCTTAACCAGATGGTTATCTACAATTCTCTTTTTGAAAAAGAGCCGATTCTGAACAGATTGTATATGTGTCTCGCTGGTGGAAGTGGATTATCTGCCTTGAATTGGATTGTGATGACGATGACCCTATTCTAAGTAAACCAAATCTCTTGAACTATATAATGAGATCAGGAGGAACATTCTGCCTGTGAACGACAGATTGCAATGACTGAGTTGATTTTGCTAATGTTTTTTTCCAGCCTCTTTCCTTGATGTTCACGATACTGTGGTTTTCTTTTCCTGCAGTGTTCCCTGATCTGGAAGTTCTGTGGACTAATTTTGTTTTCTTATTCTTAGCTTTTATTTTTATAAGCAGAGCTGAATGAGTGGCAGGAAGCTGCGGAATCTATCTTACAAAAAGGTGATTGCAGAAGAGTCTAGAATCTTCATTTGCTGTGCAGCAGGATTGTGGCAAAACTCTCAGGAGTATACATTTGACTGATTCACTCTTCCTTCTCTTTAGGCCGTGAGGAGGCAAAAGTTGCTTGAACAGAGTATCCAGTCTGCACAGGAGATTGAAAAATCCTTACACTTAATTCAGGAGTCACTTGCGTTCATTGACAAGCAGTTGGCAGCTTATATTGCTGACAAAGTGGACGCAGCTCAAATGCCTCAGGAAGCCCAGGCAAGTACAACTGGGAATGACCTTCTGTGCTTTTTTCTTTATTATATGAACCAGATATTGCTTTGCTTTTAACTAAAAATTCATTTAGTTGTGTAGAGAGTTGTTTTTATTGTCTCATTTGGCTGTTCGGAGGTAAGGGGGAGAAAGGATTAGAACTTTTAAGATTTATTTTTTAAAGTATGAAATGTAGGAATTAGAAATAGAGATACTTAAGAGCACAAAAATCTGGTATTTATCTATGTTTTCAAACCATACCAAAGGTGAAAGGACAATATAAGAATGTTAGTGATTAAGAAAATATTTTATGGTACTGTTAAAGCAGTCTTACATTTTATTATCTACTCTTTTTTGTTTATCATGGAATCACAAGTCATGTGATATCTGATTCAATATTAATGTTTTACACATTGATTGAAATTATATATATATGTATAATAGCATCATGTTACATTGTGGATGATTATGCCAGTTGTACTCACATGTACACACACGCCCACATATCCAACTCTTTAATCAGGATTATGAAATACATTTAAACAATTTTTCTACAATATGAGTTAAAATAGTAATGAAAGGAAATCTAAGATGACTATAACATTAGTAAATATAGGATATATGTAAAGTTACTTTTAGCTTGGGAAGTATTAACATTTAAGTGCATATAAAGCATCACAGGCGTTATTGATTTAATGTCTTGAATATTGCATGGCATAAAGGTAATGTACTTGTTTTTCAAAACTTACGTGTGCATTTTGACCTCCATAAGCAAGTATAACAGTTCTGCAGGCTATAATGTTAAGAGCGCTAAATGTTAGGTACATATCCCAAGGGTCCTCTCCCCATTGATCAGTTGACATTCCTAAAGTTTTTCACTTTAGCAGAAATTTGTGGGTAAAATATCAGATCTGCATGATTACAGTGCAATTACAGTACAATGAATCACAATTAAATTAGGGCTCAGGGCATCAGTGTACACAATAGCATGAGTTCATTTGCATATTATTTAAATTTGGCCAAGAAAATCCCTAAGAATGTGGGGCAGGCTATAGGTAGTTATGACTGACTTTAAATGGTCTAGGGAAAAGGAATTCCTTATGGAATGCATGCCATTATAGTAGGGGATAAAGAAAAGGAAGCTCCAGAAGAATCCTATGATAAAATCCTTATCACAGTCTTTCACTGGGGCATGAGTAATACTATAATATAAATGGAGAATAACAGAAAACATACTTGAAGATTTTAACCTCCCCTATATATACATTTTTTTTTAACTTACACACATCTAGTCAAGTTTTCTGGCATTAACCATTCTTGAGACTGTCCTAATTAGAGCCACAGAGAAAATTTTACAGGCAAGCTTTATTAAAATGCATAAAAGGAATGTTGAACTTGTTAATGAATTGAGAAGAACTACATGATTATAAAGTAAATGCAAAGTACAAGTTCACATTTAAAAGTTTTGAAATTTAGTGACATGACCTTAGAGGAATGTTTGATTTAAAAATGCTCATGACTTTCTTAATGGAAGTCAGGAAATTCCTGAATAGTGTAAATACTAAACCTAACATTATTAATTGGTACTTTAAAATATAGAAGGTGAGTTTTTGAGGCTCCTTGAATCAAACTAGGAGTAGAAAGATTCCCCATGTGTTTTCTAAGTAACTATTAAATAAATCACAGATACAAATTTTTGCATACTTATAGGGTACCATGTAATGTTTTCATACATATATGCTACTAGCAAATTAGATAAAAATAAGAGGTTTTTTAGAGAAGAAAAATCTTGTTTATTTAAAAATTAGTGACATGAAACTCTGTGTTTTCTTCTTGTTAGATATGACTGAAAGATTATATATACATGGATATAATATATGCTCATTACAAAGCATAGAAAATGATTTATCTGATAAAAATAAATAGTAAAAATATTAACTATAGCAGTTGAGAATTATTTGCAACTAACAACACAGAGGTAAATTAAGAAATTTCAAATCTATTTCAAGAAAAAAGAGTTTTAGAGTACTAACAAATTCAAACCTATTTTATGTGCATTTTTGGTTGCACTTTAATTTTAAAGACAGTGCTTTTCATTGAGCTCCAAATAGTACTATATGATAACTTAAAATACAAACCACCTGAAAGCAACTGAAATATTCTTCTCTAAGATTTTATTTTAAGATGACAGCAAGTGAATTGTTTTCTGGGATAGAGTTATCAAGAACTCAGATTTCCTTTAAGGAGAGTATTTACTAAGGCTCAATTTGCAACTCCCATGAAAGAGAGAAGGTACAGAGATTGTGAAATAAGAACCTAAGCACAGTATCAGACAAAGGACTTGATAAGAATATCAACAAAATGACACTTTTTAAATATATATGTAGATAGATATAGATAGAAATATAGTTTTGATTGGAGGTTAATTTTAATGCTTTGAATTAACAAATAACATGTTTATTTAAATGTGGGTAAAAGTTCCTTGCTAATTTACAGATTAGTGGGCTTTGTTTGCTCTCTGAGACTGTGTTACTATTTTGATTCATAATTGAGAAGCAGGGCAAAATGAATAGTATTAACATATTTAGTAGTCTTAAATAGCTTAAATAGCTGCTCAGATTTTCTGTCAAATATTGTTCACATAGATTTGTGGATGTCTGACTCCACCGTGTGGCGCACTGATAGTTTTGCTACTAAATTTAGATCTTCATAGAGCCTTCTTTGTCTGCATTTCAAGATTGAGAGCTTTGGTTATAAAAATTTCCCAATATTGAGAAACCATATATGTTATGTATAACTTTCTGATAAGTATAGTCTTACTATATTTAAAAGTAGATGCAGATCAAAATACTTCCTCTTGTTCACATTTGCATTTCTAACTATAGAGCATAAAAGAGCTTCCTGCTTTTTCGGTCTGTTTGCTGACCAGTTAACTATCATGATTAGAAAACATAGCACTCTCATTCTGAATTGGATTGAAAATATTTTACATTTGTTTAGTGACGTGAATTTAAAGGAAGAAACCTTATATTTTAAACAGTAAAAGTCCATGCCTAAAGGATATCAGACCATGTGTTAATGTGCGATTATTCTCTTTAAAAAAAAAAATCACTTAACCAAGCCATAGTCTTAAATCATACCACCACAGAATTAATTGAGTTGTGTCAGCCCATTTGAAGAGAGCCTTTGGCTGATGTGCAAAGTTAAGATAGCATCTGTTCAAACAAAGTTAAGCAAATGGGGATGGCAATTCTATAAATATATATATTCTATAAATATATTCTATATATATATATACCTAATATATATGTACATATATATACTTGTGTATATATTAGATATATAACCAGAAACTTAGACACTATTTCAAAACTACTGTGATTAAGAATGTAAAAACCTATGTGTGTTCATTTGAAACAAATTTTAAAATAAAATCATCAGTTGTTTAACTGCTAAAAAACACATGTGACTTGAAATTTTGACTCCGTAATTTCCAGAAATGTATAGTGAAGCTCAGAGGTTTTGTTAGCATCTGAGATCCAGTATCAAAAACTCATGTACCCACACTGTACCCCCAGTCGATCAAGACAGAATCACCAGGTGGACTCAGTCATTAGAAATTTTGGACTCTCCTAGTGGTTCTAATTGTAATGATAGTTCATTATTATTAATGACTAATTGTGCAATTGCAATTAATTGTAGATTTGTTCTAACATTGAATTACTATCCATATTTGTTAATATATACTCTGATTACTCCCTGATTTAGAACGACTGTCATTATTATTTTGACATATTTAATGGTGTGAGAAACAATCACAAGCAAAAAGAGGCAAAAGATCAAAAACACCGCACACATTGTTTCCTATACTTAGAACAACTGCACAGTGTCATGTCTTCACAGGATGTGATAATGAACTGAACATCTTTCAAATTATCAACTCAGAGTGTATATCTTCTTAAGTCCACAAATAATTTTTTTTTAATTTATTTGACAAAGTTAGACAGTGAGAGAAGAGAGACAGAGAGAAAGGTCTTCCTTTCATTGGTTCACCCCCCAGATGGCTGCTATGGCCAGCACTGTGCCGATCCAAAAGCCAGGAGCCAGGTGCCTCCTCCCAGTCTCCCATGCGGATGCAGGGGCCCAAGCACTTGGGCCATCCTCCACTGCCTTCCCGGGCCACAGCAGAGAGCTGGACTGGAAGAGGAGCAACCGGGACTAGAACTCAGTGCCCATATGGGATGCCAGTGCCGCAGGTGTAGGATTAACCAAGTGAGCCGCGGCACTGGCCCCACAAATAAATTATAGTGTCCTGTTGTGAAAATCTACAGATTCTGATTATAATGATAAAAGAAACAGGGTAACACTACAGCCACATTGAAGACTCTTGTAATAGTCTGAATATTCTGAGGCAGTTTAGATTTGACCCATTTTCCTGATTTTCTCTTACAGAAGTGGATATTTTAAAATTGGCTCACAGAGAAGGGGTTAATCTAAAACACACACCCAGATAACTCTTGGAGCACTCCTGTTTTCTGTTCTCTTCAGAATTTGCTATCTGAAATTTTTAATTTTTAATTTGCTTTTTTTAAAATTTGTTTGCCTTCCCATCCTCCCCTATTGCCTACCCATTAAAATTCAGCTATGAGAGAATAGGGCTACCTATCAGATTTTCAATAAATATTTTTTTAAGATTTATTTTATTTATTTGAAAGAGTTAGAGAATTAGAGACAGAGAGAGGGGTCTTCCATCCACTGGTTCACTTCCCAGATGGCCTCAATGGCCTGAGCTGTGCCAATCTGAAGCCAGGGGCCAGGAGCTTCTTCTGGGTCTCCCATTTGGTTCAGGGGCCCAAGGACTTGGGCCATCTTCTACTGCTATCCCAGGCCACAGCAGAGAGCAGGATTGGAAGTGGAGTAGCCGGGACTAGAACTGGCGCCCATATGGGATGCCTGCACTTCACTCCACGAATTTAACCCGCTGTGCCACAGCGCTGGCCCCATCAATAAATATTTTGCAAGTACACTTTAATTCCACAAATGTTTAGTCCCTAATTATGTGACAGATAAATGATAAGTATTGAACATTTTTCAAAAGTGGACAAGCCCCAAATGGCCCTTGCCATAATGCTTCTCTTTAGATAGTGTAGAGGAAAGAAGAAAGTTAAGGAATTGCTTGCCAATCAAGTTCACCATTATTCTCAAGCAGTGGAATATACTGTATCATCATGGCATCTTGCCATGATACTTCCTTATGATACTGCCAAAGTTTGGAGTTTGCAAAACACTTCCCAAATATTTTAAGGACTACAAAATGTAATTTTTCACATGAAAGGGAATGATAGATAGATAGTACCTGACTCAACCTCTGTACATATTACATACTTTTCAAGGACTATAACCATGTGAATTTCTAATATTTTCAAAGCATCCACATTAATTTATTTGATCATTATAACAACTCATTGTGGTAGATAAGTCAGTTATTTGTTTTTAAGAGATATTTGAACAGACTCAATAAATGAGGCTTGCTGTAAGAACAGAATGTAACTGCAGATGGACCCTAGGGATCTTTGGCAATTGTTGGAAATGTTATAAAATTGTATTACATTCATGGACCAACAACTGTATATTTACTGAAGTTTATTGAATTATACATTTCAAACATGAATTGTGAAATATGTAAATCACATTTCAGTAAAGCTGTTTTTCAGTTTTTAAAAATTTACTTATTTATTTGAGAAGCAAGAGTTAGTGGGAGAGGGAGAGGGAGGGAGAGAGAAAGAAACAGAAAGAGAGAAAGAGAAAGAGGAATTTTCCACCTGCTGACTCGCTCCCAAAATTGCTTTAACAGCTAAAGGTGGGCTGGAACTAGGAGCTGCTTCTGGGTGTGCCATGTGGGTGGCAGGGGACCAAACACTTGGTCCATCTTCTGCTTTTCCCAGGCCATTAACAGGGAGCTGGATCTGAATTGGAGCAGCCAGGACACATTGGGTGCCCATATGGGATGCTGCAGGCAGTGTCCTTACTTGGTATGCCAGAATATTGGCCTCTTCTCTTCTCCCCTCCCTCCTCCCCTCTCTCTTCTCTCCCCTCCCCCCTCTCCCCTTCCTTCCTTCCTTCCTTCCTTCCTTCCTTCCTTCCTTCCTTCCTTCCTTCCTTCCTTTGTAGTGTTCTCTCAAGTGAAATTGAACCAATAACTACTACATTGTCCAGAATTTTTCTATATTGCATTCCAAAATTTACCCTGAAGTTTGGTTTCTTCACTTATCTAAATTGGAAATTAACCATAATTGCTTGAAAATACATAAGTATAATGGAGTATTATATTATCATTATTATAATTAGTATGACACCATTTTTCAGGTATAATAGCAACACTGACCAATGTATACTTTTATATTTTTAAAAATGTTGTATGATCAAGTTTTCATAGAAAATGCATATATTATTTTTGCTTTCTGGATTATTATAGCCTACTTTTTTTCTACAAATTTATTTATTTATCTGAAGGTGTTACACAGAGAGAAACGGAGAGAGAAGGAGGAAAGGGGGTGAGGGGGAGAAAGGGAGGGGTCTATCTTCCATCCACTGGTTCATTCCCCAATTGTCTACAACAGCCAGGGCTGCAGGAGGAGTCAGGAGCTTCTTCCAGGTTTCCTACCTGGATGCAGGGGTCCAAGGACTTGGGCCATCTTCTACTTCTGCATTCCCAGGCCATAGCAGAGAGCTGGATGGGAAGTGGAGTAGCCAGGACCTGAACTGGTGCCCATATGGGATGCCAGCACTGGAGGTGGCGGCTTTACCCACTATACCACAGCACCAGCTCCTATAGCTTCTTAAAAAAAAAAATCAGTACTTAACAGTTAAACCATAAAAATAATAATCCACAGAACCTTGTGCTCTGAGAAATCTGTTTATATTATGAAAACCTTATATGTCAAGGAACAATGCAAGCTTTGAAAGCTTTCTGATAATATATACCTTCAGAGGGATCAGGTAAGAATGTATACTTGGGTTCTAGCCAGCTACAGAAGAGGCCCCCATTGAGTTCTGCACTCCTGGCTCCTTCTTGGCCCAGTGTGGCTTTGTAGCCATTGGAGAGTAAACCAGCAAATCTGTCCATCCCTCACTCTCTCTGCCTCTGATAAAACTTGAACAAACATTTCTAATTTAAAAAGGTTATATTTTCCCCTTATGATCACTAGTCTCAACATAATGTCTTTTCATATTTTCAGTGGTGTTCTCAAGAAATATTTTCTTTTTTTGGTATTGCAAAAGCTCTAATAACTTTGATATAGTTTTCTTTATTCCATTAAATACTTCAGATGGCTACAGCTTGATTTTGCTTGCTGTCTTCTGTCAGTATTTGATACATGAGTTTGGTGTGAAAGGTAAAGCATGATAAAAAGCCCCGTTCTTGGCTAAGTTAATTGTAAAGTGCTGTATTGGAAATGTCATTAATGTTTGATTGATTTTTTTCTGATTTTTGCCCTTTATCTCCTCTAATGGGAAAATAGTTATTTCCATTTCAGTTGTTGTACCTTCCTATTTTGAATATATGGTGTTGGTTATAAGCATAATTACTGTGTTTTCAAATGTCTTATTTTTCTGTAATGTTATAATTTGCTTTGTATACTTTCACTGTCATGTTAAAAAAAAGAAAAAAAAAAACCTCAGTTCTCCGAAGTATTGCCTATAGAGCCCTAAGAAAGGATACATGGGTGTTCCAGATCCTTTGCCCTGATTTGCTACTTGCTTCTACTTTATGTTGGAATTTATTGAGTTTTATATGAAGTCAGACTGATAATTTCACAAGATCAGTTATTTTTCTTTGAATTAAATATTTCTTCCCAAGTGCTTTGCTTTACAATATTCTTTCATTGTCTGAATGCAATATCGAAAAGATCACAGTGTTTGTCCTTTTTTATTAGAGAGATTTTTACTTAAAGGATTATCCATTCTGCCTGGAAATTTGCATGATATTCTGTCCTTTAAACAAATCACTTATCTGTTTCACAGTAAGCCTGCTCTAAAGTGATAAGAGTCTTTAATTATGTGCTTCTGGAATAATACTCTGATAATGTTAGGTAAATAGGAAGTAAATGATATCCCAAGTATGAACTAAAATTGCCATCTGATTATAAACATTATAGAATTAATTGATAAAGATGCTTGATAAATGTAAGTGCAATGTATGTTATACAACTTTCCCAATATAGAATCAACTAGCGCATATATATATTTATATATGTAAATGAATTAAGTTATTGTTAACATATTAATGAAATATATTACATAGCTTTTTCCAAATCTACTTGGCAGATATTCTACCAAAAAGAGCAAAAAGATAATTTAAGTAAAAGATAGACACAATGCAGATTAATACATAAAATATTTGAGTTCATTAATATACACAGCCACTCAATATTTTATGTATAATCTACTTAATTCATAAAGAATTTAGTCTCTAGATTGGAACAGAACTAAAGACATATGAATTTTTCTAGAAATGTCTGTAAGTTACGATGGATTGTCACTTTTATATAATATTCAACCATCATTTCTTCAGTTTTAATGATTTTAGTGATGGTTACCTAAGAACACAGGTACTCATCCTCTCAACAGTCTGAATACTTGATATAAACATGAATTTTTCAAATTCCATGGGATGCTTTGAACTGAATTTCTAATTACCTCACCTTCTTCTCATGAATTACGTGGTCTTTCGTGTCCCCTGGAGCAGATTAAAGTTCGGTTTGTGTTTGTGTATTTTTAAGCTATTGCTGCTGCTGTTGGTGATGAATTGTGATACCAGTGTGCCTCATTGCAAAACTGAGGGGTTTATCATCAGAAGAACTGCATTTTAACTATCACTTTAATTATCTTTATTTTGTAACACCAAACATCTAGAATTTTGAAGGGCAATATTTAGGAGAAAACAATTCAAATCACAAATAAGAAATCAAATGCTAGATTATGAAACTCAGGTTTCAGTGTGTTTATATTAGTGTCTGCTCTATATAATATCCTTTCTCTACCTGTGTTTATTGTCTTTCATTCTATAAAAGTAAGTGTGTACTGCACACCTCAAACATGATCATTGCTAGTGTGAGTCCCATTGCCTGGAGTGAGATATCATTTTCATGTGTTCAACACTTCTGAAACCTCTTGTCAGCCATGTCCAATATAAGGCATGCCAATCTGTTAAAATATCACAGGAGTTTGTAGTGTACACTAATATTCCCCTTCCCTTTGATCATAAGGCATCATGAGGTTTTGTATCATATTTCAAACATTTTCATTTTATAGTTTGCCTGTATCACTGTAAAATGACAGCCCCTTAAGTACAGAGACAGTGGTTTTGTTCTATGTAAAATTGAGTAGGTAGATGATGAACAAATATCTTTATTGAATTAAATTGATTAAATGATATCATTATACAAAAAATTAACTTTGTTTTCTCTGAAAATTGTCCAAATTTTAAAGGTTTATTAATTTGAAGAACAAGGAAAGATAGGGAGATATGTATACACATACACACACGCACAGAGAGAGAGAAGTCAGGTGAAAGCCAGGATCCAGGAACAATGTCTGGGTCTCCCACGTGGGTGCAGGGACCTAAGTACTTAGGCCACCCTCTGCTGCTTTCCTAGGCACGTTAGCAGGGAGTTGGATTTGAAGTATAGCAGCCAGATCCTAAACAGTCACCTATATTGGATACCAGCATCACAAATGGCTTTACCCACTGTGCCACAATGCCAGCCCTGACAAATGTCTGTGTGGTGGATATTCACATTTTTAGATTATAATTTAAGAGATAATATAATTGTTTAAAGGGCACCGAGTTTGCTATTTCTAAGTTATGTTACCTTAGACATAGTACTATTTCTATCCTCATCTTTATGTGAAGATGATAAATACATGTGCTCATTTGATTAGGAAATGGAGTAAATTACTTTATTATTAGGAAATGGAGTGAAGATAATGATAATTTCTTTCTGTGCTCTTCTTTCGTTTCTCTTGTATAAAAGGCTAAAGAACCATGTATAAGTTTCATTTTCTCCTCTATTATGCCTTGGTCACTGAAGTTACGTAGAAGGTAATGAAAGCTTGCAAACAAATAATGTTACAGATGTAAAATCTGGGTACTTTACTCTCTCTTAATATCTTTTTTTTTTAACTTTTCTATCATCAGTTTTATTTACCAATTACCACAGTAACTATTCACATTTCACCACTTTCCTTTAAAGCTGACCTTCTCTTCTTTCATGCTAAGCAAATACCAGGAGTCTTGTCCTTATAAGAAATTATATGTGGCACTGGTGCCCTGCGCAGTAGGTTAACCCTCTACGTGAGGTGCCAGCATTCCATAAGTGTGCCGGTTCTAGTCCTGGCTGCACCTCTTCCAATCCAGCTCTCTGCTATGGCCTGGGAAAGCAGTAGAAGATGGCCCAAGCCTGTGGGCCCTTGCACACTCATGGAACACCGGGAAGAAGCACCTGGCTCCTGGCTTCGGATCAGCACAGCTCCACCTGTTGCGGCCGTTTGGGGAGTGAACCAGCAGAAGGAAGACTTCTCTCTCTCTCTCCCTCTGACTATCTGTAATTCTATCTCTCAAATAAATACATAAAATCTTTAAAAAAAGAAAATTATATATAACATCACTAAAAAATTATGAATAAACCTTTGTACCGTATGCTCAGCAGGTGTTTCAACATATACTATCACACTCATTCTTTTTGACCAAAATCAATCTAGTTGTCAGCTGAAGTTATGAGAATTCCCCAGAAATAGTATCTACAAATTAAGATAAAACTTCATTGTTGTTTGTCATTATCTTTCCCAGTTTAGAGATGATGAAATTGAGGCTCAGAATCATTGGCTGCTTTGCCCAAGGTAGAAGTCTGAGATTTAACTCCTGGTTTCTCATACCATTATCCCATCATTATTCCCTGAGAGCTTAAAGTATGAAGCATTCAACTTAGTGCCTCTCCATGCCCAAAGTTGTCTTTATGTTTCTTAACTTCAGCATGTGAAAAAGAACTCCTGTGGGTATTTTCCATTGGCCGTGAATTTTATTCTTCATTCCATTTCCCTTATGTTTTCACTCTATTTGTCTAATCAATTATCTTCTTAAATTAAAAAAAAAAATAGTCGTTGGCTCTTTTCCCATAACCTTAAAATCACGTTCAAGTCTGATTGACCTGAATTTGCTTATGTATAAAGACAAATTTCTTCAAAAATAATTTTGACTATTTTTACTAGAACATTTCGTGATCTTTAATCAGGCATCAGTCCTTGAAGATTTCTGCTCTCATCATCCACTGACTACTCCAGCTACAGTGCACATTTACCAGCTAATGTATCCTTGTTACTGCTTATCTTATTTGATCTATATTAGAAATAATATTGTTGCCTTCTCTCTCATTCTGAAAATTCTCACAGCATTTGATTTATGTGGCATTCTCTCTTTCCTGGTCCTTTCCCTCCTCCTCCCCTTAGACTCCTCATTTTCTTCCGTTGGTGCTTTCTTCTCCACATCCCTTAAATACCTGTATTCATGCTTTTCCCTTTGTCCTCCATTTCTACTTCCCTCACATTTGAAAGCCCTTAAATGAATGCATGCTGCACAGTCGTATATTGCCTTTAACTTGCTGTCTCTCCCCCCATTCCCCACACAAATATACCTATAATGAATATTAAAATTCAAACTGTCCAATGCGTTATTAGTAGTAACATTTTCTCATTATGGATTCCCTTAGTTATTAAATACTGTCAGTATAAATACTATCTGTGATATTGATCAACTTTTTAAAATTGATATTCATTTTAAAAATACTAGAAAGCATTTGTTTAAGACATGAAGGTATTTAGTATCGTGTTAGTACCTGTGTTTCCACTTACATTTCTGCCATTCTCTTTGTACTGTTCAGTGCTCTGTCTTCACACCTCATTTCCCTCAACAAGAAATGCTTTGGTTTTAATAAATCCTGCCACTTTGTATATCCAGTATATTAGTTGGAACTATTGTTGATGTGTAAAAAAATTACCTAATGGGCCGGCGCCGTGGCTCAACAGGCTAATCCTCCACCTTGCGGCGCCGGCATACCGGGTTCTAGTCCCGGTCGGGGCGCCGGATTCTGTCCCGGTTGCCCCTCTTCCAGGCCAGCCCTCTGCTGTGGCCCCGGAGTGCAGTGGAGGATGGCCCAGGTGCTTGGGCCCTGCACCCCATGGGGAGACCAGGAAAAGCACCTGGCTCCTGGCTCCTGCCATCGGACGAGCGAGGTGCACCGGCCGCAGCGCGCCATCCGCGGCGGCCATTGGAGGGTGAACCAACGGCAAAGGAAGACCTTTCTCTCTGTCTCTCTCTCTCACTGTCCACTCTGCCTGTAAAAAAAAAAAAAAAAAAAAAAAAAAAAAAATTACCTAAAGCAAAACCAAAAATGAGACATGGAGATTTGTCACAAGGATGTAGAAAACTCTCATGGAAACAAGGGTACCATTAAAGTTTTGACTCAGAAACGTACCCAAGCCTATGTTTTATTTTTTGTATCATCAAATTATTGTTATTTCTGATAGTTTTATGAATCGATAAAGCCAAGCTTGATGGTTCTATCATGTGATTTCAGTGATTACTGTTGCTCATTGATTGGCACTTCAGCCATTATCTCCTCCCTCCCAGGGTGTGTATTACCAGGATGCAGGATTGAAAGCAGAATTAGGACTCTAACCCAAGGACTCTAAAATGGGTTGTCGGTGAACTAAGCACCTTAACTGTCATGCCAGTTCCTGCCCCATATTTTCTAGTAATATGTCCCTGAATTAACTCTATTTGGTTAAATTATTTTACACTAATATGTGTTATGCAAACTATTTTGTGTGATAATGTTTATGAGCACTGATAATAGGTTTACATTTTCATCTTTTACTTATTTGTGATAATCTTATTACTGATTATAATTAAAGTAATTTGACCACTGGCTGATTTTGAGGAGTCTTACAAAAAAAGATAATTTTTTGTTTTCTAATCACAGTGTAATATTTGACCCATAACTATAATTAGCTCAGAATCCCAAAAGTAAAATACAGATGTACTTTTGAACAGAGTTTGATAAAACTATTGCATATTGACTATGTAGACATTATTTATTGCTATCTAAATCAAGTCACTTACTTGAAGAAGCCATTAACCATCTTTCAGACAAAAAACAATGCTATTTAATTTCCCTCTCCTAGAATTATATTTTCTCTGAAAGTTAACTGAAACATTGCACAGAATGAACAAAGATTAAAATTAATGAACATTTTCCACTTCTGGATTTTGCATTATATTTTACTTCTGTCACTTTAGCTTGATCTTATACTTGGTCAGGTTTGATTGTGACATCAAAGGTAAAATGGTACCAATTGACTATATTAGATACAAATAGATATTCCCCATTGAAAATACCTGAAATATCTGTTCATTAACATCAAATCAAAAGGATAATCTTTCTGATAAAAGTCACAATAGGAGAGAACTAAGTCATGTAATTCTCATAATTTATGATCCATAAAATATTTTTTGTAATGTTGAAGCACAGGATACCTCATAATAATGGTTCTGAATTCCGTGTTCTCAGGAAAGTGAATTGTTAGTTGTAAATAGAATTCCGTGTTCTCAGGAAAGTGAATTGTTAGTTGTAAATAATTTTCAGTATGTGTTAACAGTGCTATTCTCTCAACAGAAAATCCAGTCAGATTTGACCAGTCATGAGATTAGTTTAGAAGAAATGAAGAAACATAACCAAGGGAAGGAGGCTGCCCAAAGAGTCTTGTCCCAAATTGATGTTGCACAGGTATATTTCATTGTATAAACTAAGGAACCTGCTTTGGCTGGGCATTCAAATATATTGTAACCTATATTAGACAATTTGATTATATAAACTGGAATTGAAGACTTTATTAAAAACTACAATGTGATGTCTAAACATTATGGGCTTTTTTGCTTTGTAATTTTAAACATAGAATAGGTTAATAAATTACCTTTTATTTAGTATCCCATTAAGAACAAATACTCTATTCTATCGAATATTCTATCAAATATTATAATAATATTCTATCAAATATTAGTCAAATTGAGAATGAATGATTGTGTTTTTATTTTATTTATACATGTCTTCAGAAATAAAGGAAAACTGTTAACAATTGTACGAGTTGTTATTGTTCGAAAGACAAGATTAAACCAGGGACTCCTATTGTCCTTACAGAAAAAATTGCAAGATGTTTCCATGAAGTTTCGATTATTCCAGAAACCAGCCAATTTTGAGCAGCGTCTAGAGGAAAGTAAGATGATTTTGGATGAAGTGAAGATGCACTTGCCTGCACTGGAAACAAAGAGTGTTGAACAGGAAGTAGTTCAGTCACAGTTAAATCACTGTGTGGTATGTATTCCTGGTGGCGAATATATAACTGCACCTTGCTTTTTCCTTACTAAGTGTTTGATAATTCTCTTTTGTAATAGAAATTGTTTTCAAGTAACTTTAATAATTATACTGTGTCATTTTAAGCTTAAGAAAAATGGAACAACTGTATTGAAAGCAAGAACTTTTACTGAAATTGTAGTCATTTTTTGCCTATTCTATATCATTCTTAATAATTCTGATAAGGACTGTGCAGAAATCAAAGGATTCTCGTGGAAATGAATATATATTTAAATTGAAATGCAGAAGAGAAATACATGAATCTGGAAACTTTAATAATAGTTATAATTGCAATAATATTAAGCATTCCAGCAATAATGAGCACCATGTAAGATACATGATCAACTGACATTTCTATTTCTCAAGACTGCAGATTTCCTGCAAGACAAACAGTAGATGAAGGGCAAAACGAGTTTTCAATATAGGTGCTCTTACTCCAGTTTCTAGTATCTTTCCATTAAACATCAGTGCTTGATACACATGGAAATAACAATACAGCACATAGACAAAATAAAAAGGCATGAAAACATACAAGTTGCCGGTACCCTAACTCTTCACTAGACTTTGGAATATCAAGTAGTATCCCACATTGCTGCTGTTGGAAATGCACCATCTAAGATAACATAGAGCTAAGAAATTTGAGTGTCTACCAGAGTAATATAAATATTATTATGTCTAATGACCATCAGAGTAAAAATTCACTTACAATGAAAGCACTTAATGGTATGAAGTAAAGGGAAAGATTAGTGCTTAGTGTTTTAAGTGTTATTTCTACATTTTTCCACAACATAAATGAAAAACTGACCCATTTTAATACAAATCTGTCATATCATTGTGAATGTGGAATAGCTTTGTTTATAACACATATTTTGAAAGAAATGTGTGTAATTGTTTGCAAGAAATTATGAAATATTTAATAAAATGTCTTTATAATTCAGGCTATACTTTGTGGCACCCTTACTTTAAATATTCCTATTCCAAAAAAAGGAATTTTGACTATAATGATAAACTGGAATTAGCTGATATTAGATGAGTAAAGGTAGCAATACAGGGGGAACATATCTGAAATTGTACAGTAGCAATTGAAAGCAGAAGTGATCCAAGTACATTATCATTATGACCAGTATTTGAAACGAGAGAGCTGTATATTCTAAGACCAACTCTCTAATTTTCCCTCATAAAACTTAGTTACTAGCAAAATGAGCCAGAAATGATACCACCTGCTCCCTGCTCTACCTTCGACCAGCACCACTTTGGCTTGGGTTCTAGTTTGAATGTCAGGACCAATACACATAGTCATTCCATGTGGATATGATTTCATTAGAACTTTTATAAGTTTCACTACTTAAGATCAATATATTTACAAACACATATATTTTATAATTATGACTTTCACAAATGAGTTTTGCCTATTAAAATGTCTTATTAACATGGACATAAAGAATATTTACCTTTCTTAGTTACAAATATTTTCTTTTCCTGTTGAATGAAATGATGTTAATTGCTTATAGTACCTTGTATAAGCTTTTTTTAGGATTTATTAATTTACTTGAAAGGCAGAGTTACACAGAGAGAGAAGGAGAGGCAGAAAGAGAAAGATGTCTTCCATCCTCTGGTTCACTCCCCAGATGACCGCAAAGGCCAGAGTTGCACTGATGCGAAGCCAGGAGCTTCCACTGGGTCTCCTACGTGGGTGCAGGGGCCCAAGGACTTGAGTCATCTTCTACTGCTTTCCCAGGCCACAGCAGAGAGCTGGATCAGAAGTGGAGCAGCTGGGATGTGAACTGGTGCCTATATGGGATGCTGGCACTGCAGGCATTGCCTTTACCTGCTATGCCATAGTGCTGACCCCTGTATGAGCTTTTATCATAAAGTAAATCACTGGGATTTTCATAAAGTTTAAGCAGTAAATCATTTTTCAGTATCTCTGATTCCAAAATTCATAGTTAGTTCCCAACATAACAATTAATGAATTCAGTGTTTTGAAATATTCAAATATTTTTAATATTCTAAGAACAAAATAAGGAGCTGGCACTGTGGCTTAGCAGGTAAAGCCACCACCTGCATTGCCAGCATCCAATATGGGTGCCAGTCTGAGTCCCAGTTGCTCCACTTCCAGTCCCACTTTCTGCTATGGCCTGGGAAAGCAGTAAAGGATGGCCCAAGTCCTTGGGCCCTTGTACCACGTGGGAGACTTGGAAGAGGCTCCTGGCTTCAGATGTGCGCGGCTCTGGCTGTTGCTGCTATGGTGGGGTGAACCAGTGGATGGAAGACCTCTCTCTCTCTCTCTTCCTCTGCCTCTCTGTAACTCTGCTTTTCAAAAAAAAATAAATCTTTAGAAAAAAGAACCAAGTAAAATGCAGTTAGAAAGAAATAAGCTGGAGGGGCTGGCACCATGGCTCACTTAGCTAATCCTCCGCTAGCAGTGCTGGCATCTCATATGGGCGCCAGTTCTAGTCCCAGTTGCTCCTCTTCCAGTGCAGCTCTCTGCTGTGGCCCGAGAGTTCAGTGGAGGATGGCCCAGGTGCTCAGGCCCCTGCACCACATGGGAGACCAGGAAGAAGCACCTGGCTCCTGGCTTAGGATCAGCGCAGCACCGTCCATAGCGGCCATTTGGGGCGTGAACCAATGGAAGAAAGACCTCTCTCTCTCTCTCTCTCTCTCTCTCTCTCTCTCTCTCTCACTGTCTATAACTCTACCTGTCAAATAAATTAAAAAAAAAAAACTTGAAAGCTCAGAACACACAATTAAATGAATATAAACATCAATCATCAAAGAGGGTATTAAGATGGCAATAGATTATGCATGTAGCATTGATTAATCATTCAGTGTTTTACGAAGTATTTTGTATTAGAGACTGACGTTAAACTGAAAAGAGAAAACAAACCCAATTTTACTTCAAATTGCAAAAAGTATTTATCAGCTAGCAAATTTGAGTGGTATTAAATAGCAGTTATTCAGATTTGCCACTGAACAAATGAAAGAAACAATAATCCGAACTATTATTCACACATGTATACATATGCAAGTACTTACATACATATATGCAGATGTACATAGTACCATGCCATCCCAGGAAAATAACTGCAAAGTTAAGTCATGACACCAAGAGGCAATGGCATAGTGGTGAACATAGCTCCCTCCCAAAGTTATAATGTTGTCTCATGCTACTTAGTTATTGCAACCTACCTTTTTATTTATTTGAAAGGTAGAATTATGGCATGGGGAGGATGGGTACAAACACAGAGTATTTCCATCCGCTGGTTCACTCTTCAAATGGCCTCAATGGTCAGGGCTGGACCAGGCTAGAACTGAGAGCCAGGAGCTTCTTCTGGAACTCCCATGAGGATGCAGGGGCCTAAGCACTTGGTCCATCTTCCACTGCTTTTCCAGGCACATTAACAAGGAAGGAGCTGGAACTCAAATGGAGCAGCCAGGACTTGAACTGATGCCCATATGGGATGCCAGCACTGCATGTCGTGGCTTAACCTGGTACACCACAATGCTGGCCCCAGTAATCATGATACTTGTTGTTTTTAGTTGTTATATACATGTAAGTTTGTATCATACTTTATATATCTTTGTATTTTTTGATCAACACAATTAAGAAAATATACTTCTGTAGTTAAAATATTTGAATTATCTTCCTTTTGGTGTATGAAATAATATACATTGTAATTATGATCTGAAAATTTACATGTTTTACCCTAATAAAATCTAAGCTCCATGAGAGCAACATTGTTATATCTTGGCCACCACTAGTTACTCATTAACTTAGATACTCTCTGGTATATGATAGGCGTTCAATAAATATCTGGTGAATGACAGAGTTAATTGGTCAAAAACCATAGCTAGACTTATATAAATCTAACATTTAAAATGGAAACCATGTAATTTTAGATGATTTTATGATTTTGGAGAGAAGAATTTAGTACATACATGATGTCCTCTATTAAGAATAACAGCAAATTATTCACATCTATATTTTGTACATAATTGGAAATGGAAACCTTAAGAGAAAATGTACAAGCTAGATATTGGCCACAGCTGCAAAATACTACTCCATTAAGATTGTAAATATATAGCAATTAAGCTGATACATACTTAGTAATACTATGAGCTAATTTAACACTTTGCTAATTTTCATGCTTTGTTTTGTATTTTAGAACTTGTACAAAAGTCTGAGTGAAGTGAAGTCTGAAGTGGAAATGGTGATAAAAACTGGACGTCAGATTGTACAGAAAAAACAGACCGAAAACCCCAAAGAGCTGGATGAAAGAGTAACAGCTTTGAAATTGCATTACAATGAGCTGGGAGCAAAGGTATGTGCTTAATGAGATCATAAACACTACTTTCTGCTTCCCTTAAAAATTGTGAAGCCAGAGACAGTAAATACCTAGAACTGGAGTCTCAGAAATCTTATTCTTGAAGATAGATAGATATCAATATACATGATAACTCTAAAGCACTGATCAGTCAATGAGGCTCTGCTTTTCAGTATAGAATGTAAAATATGTACTTGTGATGATTTGAAGACTGGGAAATATTAAAAATTACTATACCTATTTCTGTGTAGGTCTGCTGGAGCTGCTACAGTCTACATAGAGCACCTTAGGTCTGATGGAGTTGGCACATCCATAGATAATGTTGCCTGGTTTAGCAAGCCTTGTATCATGTGCCACGCTTGGCTAATAACAGCATGGGTGGCCAACTGAGTCCTATGGCTCTGTGGTTTTTGTGTTGTTGCTTTAATTGGAGTCCCATGAAATGATTCCAACTTACCGGTTACAGAGTCTTACATCGCTCTATTTCCTTAAAGTGAAAGTGTGGAATATCTAGGATTGTTACTTCACTTTCTTGAACTCAAATACACACTATATTTAGAGTTCTGATGGTTTTAAATTATGATATTAAGTTGCCTCTTCACTCCTATAATAGTATTGAGCAGCAGCCTTTTAGTTTGATGGAATATCATTTGTCTATTTTTACTGTTGTTGCTTGTGCTGTTTGGGTCATAACCAAAGATCCATACCTTGGATCTTTGCCAAGACCAAAGTCAGGAAACTTTTTGTCTTTCGTTTATTCTGGTCATTTTATTTTTTTAAAAGATTTATTTTATTTATTTGAAAGGCAGAGTTACAGAGAGGCAGAGAGAGAGAGAGAGAGGCAGAGAGAGAGAAAGGTCTTCCATCCATCCCCAAATAGATACAATGGCAGGGGCTGGGCTGATCTAAAGCCAGGAGCCTGGAGTTTCTTCCAGGTCTCCCATGTTGATGCAGGGACCCAAGGGCTAGGGCCATCCTCTGCTGCTTTCTTAGGTACATTAGCAAGGAGCTGGTTTGCAAGTGGAGCAGCCAGGACTTGAACCAGTGCCCATATGGCATGCCAGCACTGCAGGTGGCGGTTTTACCCATTATGCCACACCGCCGGCCCCTCTTGTGGTCATTTTATAGTTTGAGGTCTTATTTAAGTCTACATAGAGCTGATATTTTCTTTTTTAAAAAAAATAGTTTATTTATTTGAAAGGTAGAGTGAGAGAGTGAGAGAGAGAGAGAAATGTCTTCCCTCCATTGGTTCACTCCCCAACTGGCCACAAAGACCGGAGCTGCGCTGATGTGAAGCCAGGAGCCAGGAGCTTCTTCCTAGTCTCCCACGTTGGGGCAGGGGCCCAAGGACTTGGGTCATCTTCCACTGCTTTCCCAGGCCATAGCAGAGAGCTGGATTGGAAGAGAAGCAGCAGGGACTAGAACTGATACCCATATAGGATGCTGGCACTGCAGGCGGAGGATTAACCTACAGCACCACAGTGCCGGCCCACACTCCCCCTTCCTTTCCTATTATTTTTTTAATTTTTGTAGTGACATACTTTGAGTTTATTTTATACTTATAAGCTTAACCCTCCACTAAGTAAAGACTTCAACAAGTAGTAAAAAGAGGAAAAATAAAAAACAACACTGTTCCTCAATAGTGGAGACAAGGGTTTGTATACAATAATCAAACCTCAGAATGTCAATTTCACTTCTATCCATTACATGTTTTGTACTCTGTTACCACAGATCAGTAAAAACATATGGTATTTGTCTTTTGAATTACTTTACTAAGTATAATGATCTCTGAAATAAGGATCCAATTTTATTCTTCTGCATGAGGATAATTCATGTTCCCAGCATTATTTTTTTATCTGGTTATTTTAATGGACACATAAAAACTGTACATATTTATGGAACACTGTGTAATGATTCTACACATGGATACAGTACATGATGAATTTAACAGTTCTTTATGGTGAAATATTCAAAATACAGCCTTTTTTTTTAGAGAATTAATACTATATCTTCACTATCTGCTGTCATTCTACTTTGCAATACAAAGCAAAACTTCTTACACCTATCTAACTGTAGCTTGTTACCCATTAATACATCTTTGCCTATTTCTCCACAGCCCCTATTTCTCCCAGCCTCTGATTGTTTCCTTGGCTGTGTAAAAACTTTTGGTTTCTGAAATTTCATTTGTTGATTTTTTCTTTACTTTGCTTCCTATGCTTTAGTAGGTCTAACCCCCCCCCCAAAAAAAACAAAATCCTTGCTTATTCTAATGGCCTGAAGCATTACCCTCATGTTTTCTTCAAGTCATTTCAAAAGTTCAGCTCTTCATTTATGGTCTTGAATTATTTTTGAGTTTTTTTCTGTATATGAGATAGGGATCTGGTTTCATTTTTTTCCATGTGAACAACTAGTTTTCCCAGAATCACTTATTTAAAATATTGTGCGATTTTCAATGTGTGTTCTTAGAACTTTTGTAAAATATCATTTGGTTATGGTGTGGGTTCAATTTTAAGGTCTTTATTGTGTTCCATTAACCTAGGTTTCTGTTTTTATGTTGATACCATGCTGATGTAATTACTGGTTTTCATGTGAATAGTGGATTATTTTTCCTGTTTCGCTGGAAAGTTTCATTGGAATTTTGATAGTAAATTGAATTGACATTGTAGATTGCTTTGGGAACTATGGAGACTGTAACAAAATGTTTTGTAATCCATGAACATGGGTTATTTTTCCATTTATTTTTGTATTCAATTTATTTTATAATTTTTATAGTTTTCAGTATGCAGCTCTTTCACTTGATTGGTTAAATTTTCTCCTAATATATTTATGCTGTCATATATGGGATTGTTTTATTGTTTTCTTTTTCTGGATTGTTCCTTGGTAGTATATCACAACACTTATTTTTCTTTGTGATTTTTGTGCCCTGCAACCATAATGAATTAATATATTATTTCTAGACGATTTTTGGTGGTGTCTTTAGAATTTCATATATATAAGATCATGTCATCTGCATACAGAGATGGTATAACCTCCTCATTTCTAATTTTGTAATCATAAAAAATCTTAAAGCAGGAATATTAACAGCAAGGACTGACCTGGCATTTTCTGTGCCTGCCATCATTTTATATTCTTTTACACCTTCTGTCAGAAGTTCTAGTGCTCAGTGAAAGTCTTAACATTGTGGCAGTTCTTGTGTGTGTGTGTGTGTGTGTGTGTGTGTGTGTTTATTTAATAAATGTGAATTTACAAAGTGCAAATTTTGAATTATAGCAGCTTCCCCCCCATAACCTCCCTCCCACCCACAACCATCCCAACTCCCATTCCCTCTCCCATCCCGCTCTTCATCAAGTTTCATTTTCAATTATCTTTATATACAGAAGATCCACTTAGTATATACTAAGCAAAGGTTTCAACAGACTGTACCCACACAACTGCCCAAGATACAGAGTACTGTTCAACTAGTAGTGTTATCCTTAACTCTCATAGTAAAACACATTAAGGACAGAGATCCTACGTGGGGAGCGTGTGCCCAATGACTCCCGTTGTTGATTTAACAGTTGACACTCTTATTTATGGCGTCAGTAATCACCCGAGGCTCTTGCCATGTCGAGGCTATGGAGACCCCTTGATTTCACCAACTCTGATCTCGTTTATTCAAGGCCATATCACAGTGGAGGTTCCTTCCTCCCTTCAGAGAAAGGTGCCTCCTTCTTTGATGGCCTGTTCCTTCCGCTGGGTCTTGTTTACTGAGACCTTTCATTCAGGTTGTTTTTGCCACAGTGTCTTGGCTTTCCATGCCTGTGAGACTCTCATGGGCCTTTTAGTAGCAGTTCTTTATTTAAAAGTTATAACACTCCATTATATTATTGAATATCTGAAATAATTAGTGGATATTAATAATTACATATGACTTTGTTTCCTTTAATTTATGCAAGCAAAGTAATTTATTTATTAATGGCATTTATGGCCATTTCTCAGTAAAATAAAGTTAATTTTAAGTAAATTAAGTGAGAACATTTTGTACTTAAAGATTTATTTATTTTTTGAAGGTCTGAGTTAGAGAGATTGATCTTCCATCCGCTGGCTCACTCTCCAGATGGCTGCAATAGCCAGAGCATGGCCAGGCTGCAGCTAGGAGCCAGGAGCTTCATCCAGGTCTCCTGCTTGGATACAGGGGCTAAAACACTTGGACTCTCTTTGAATGCTTACCCCAGGCCATTAACGTGGAGCTGGATGGGAAGTGGAGCAGCTGAGAGATGAACTGATGCTCTTAAGGGTTGCCGACATTGTAGGCTGTGGCTTTACCTGCTACACCAAAGTGCCAGCCCTTAAGTGAGCACCTTTAAATGAGGAGTTAGTGCGGGATAGTTTTATCTTTCCAATAGTTAGTGTAGAAGGACAAATCAGTAATGAGCAAACTTTTGCTCAAAGAAAAGTTTCTTTTAATTAAAGAAACATGAAAGTAGAGTTCCAACATTTTAATTTCAATCTGAATGAAAGAACTGAGTCGTTGGGAAGAATTTTATTTACAACTCAAGTTCCCAACTTTATTGAGTGAAAGAGCAACATTGAGAAAATTTTCAATTTACACTACAAATTTGGGAGGCAACCATGTAGAGGTAAATTTGCAATATTTTATCATGACAGTAAATTTAAGGTTATATCTTAAAGCCCTGAATTGCAACTTATGTATCACTGAAAGTAAATCTTACACCTTAATGGAAATCTGAAAGTAACATTGGTAGTATTTATTTTCATATTTTAAAAACCCTCTAATTTTTATGCAGTGTGTTTTGAAAAGAAGTTTGTTGTCATGCTGTGACAAAAGATTCTCCCAGTTAATGAAAAATATAGGGCTGGTACTGTGACGTAGTGGGTAAAGCTGCTGCCTGCAGTGCCAGCATCCCATGTGGGTGCCGGTTGTCATCCTGGCTGCTGCACTTCCAATCCAGCTCTCTGCTATGGCCTGGGAAAGCAGTAGAAGATGTTCCAAGTGTTTGGGCCCCTGCACCCACATGGGAGACCTGAAGAAACTCCTGGCTCCTGACTTCGAATGGGCACAGCTCTGGTAATTGTGGCCATCTGGGGATGATATCGAATTAGTAGCAAAGCATGATGATAATCTTAAAGCACATTTTAACTGTTTGCATAGTCCACCAAGATAGGAATAATAGACATGTATACACACACACATACATACATATACTGTATATATATAAGAAAACCTGTTCATTGTATTAAAGATAACCACAGAAAGAACATTTAAATCTGCAACTGATGTTTTGTTCCAGTATTTATTGATGTTCACAAATGCTAATTCTTCCATATTTAACATCAGTTATAGAAGATTGAATAATCTCTAGGCTCTGATCAATTACAGATTAATTAATATCTGAAAATAATCTCAGCGCTATGATTTATGTGATTCCAGAGATGTGTTCTCAGTTTACACTTCATAGTTTACAACTTGATTTGTGTGTCTTACAGCAGGATACTGTGTTGATGGTTATCTTTTATTTAAGAAAATATTTAAGAAAGGGCTTTATCAGTTTATCTTTTCAGACATGAATTATTGCCTTGCCTTTTCTTTGCCAAAAATTAATTTCACAAAATTTTTGCCCTTGCAAAAGTAAATTTAACATAAAATAACATAGAATAAATTATTTAGAATGTAATACCAAAAAATGACATTAGAAGATAATTAGTACCCTCGATTATTATTAAGAATTGGATGACTCTCAAAATGATATGAACTTTATTTATCCCTGAAAACACATATTTTAGAGCTTAGCTTTGCTTTAACCATTTGGCACTTAGTAATAAATATCATTAAAGCCAAATTAAAGAAGTACTAAGAAATCTTCATTTCATATTATGACTGAATACAGGAAAAACATAGGCAGAACTTTATTTTTGAAGTAAATATTAATTTAGAAATATTAATAATTAAGATTTTGGAATCATGTATAAATACCATCAAATAGAAATGTGTTAAGTCATGTATTCCTTGTCTGAGAAAATAATTACCATCAATTTAATCTTCAAATCAGATTCAGTAATGATTTTTGGAGGGGAAAACCAAAGGCAATAGAGGTCATCGTATTCTGCTCTTTATATATAGATATATACATATATATACACACACACACAGACACACATACACACAGGTATGTGTGTGTGAATAAATGTATATAAAATACAAAAGAAGCCTTCTATTTTACTCATCTTCAGAATTTACATCATTGAATTTGCCCTAATTCAGTACATGTTACCTGTTTGTAAGCTTTGGCTGCTATAAGAAAATAAAATGGACAGAATGGCTTAAATAATAAAAATTTATTTCTCAAAGTTCTGGAGCCTGGAAATCCAAATTTGAGAAGGTGCTGGCTCATTTGTTTACTTACGAGAGCTCTCTTACTGACTTATAGATGGCTACCTAGTATTTTGAGGATTTTTGCATCTATGTTCATTAGGCATAATGCCCTATAGTTCTCTTTGTCTGTTGTATCTTTTTCTGGTTTAGGAACTAAGGTGAAGTGGGCCTCATAGAAGGATTTTGGGAGGATTCCATGCCTTTCAATTGTTTTGAGTAGCTTGAGAAGAATTGGAGTTAGTTCGTCTTTAAATGACTGTAGAATTCAGCAGTGAAGCCATCTGGTCCTGAGATTTTCTTTGCTGGGAAGATCTTTATTACTGATTCAATTTCTGTCTTGGTAATGGGTCTGTTTAACTTTTCTGTGTCTTCATGGCTCAATTTAGGTAGATTGTATGTGTGCAGTAATCTCCATTTCTTCTAGGTTCCCTGATTTGTTGGCATACAGCTCTTTGTAGTAATTCCTGATGGTTGCTTTTATTTCTGTGGTATCTGTTAAGTTTCCTTTTTCATGTCTGATTTTATTGATTTGAGTCTTCTCCTTGTGATTTTTAATTAGTTGGGCCAATGGTATATCAGTTTTGTTTATTTTTTCAAAAGCCAGCTCTTCATTTCAATGATCTTTTGTATTGTTTTTCTGGTTTGAATTTTGTTTAATTTTCTCACATACAGAGTGGGAAGGAAAAGAGGGAGGAAGAGGAAGAGATTTGTCTATAACTTTATATAAAGCAGGAGTGGGTAACGTTTTTTCTGCCAAGGGTCATTTTGAACATTTGTAAAACTATTCATAGATGGTGCAAAGTTATCAACTTGAAAATTACCCTACTAGAGATTTATTTAATTTTGAGTCCTCCTGCAGTTGCCTTGGCAGGGCCAGACTCAAAGTGATTTTGCTAGTTGGATGTTCCCCACCCCTAATACAAAACTACAGTCCTATTTCATTAGAGCCCCAGCATTATGAGCTTATTTAACCTGAATAACTTCCTAATAACTACATACAGTGATTCAAGCTACAGTAACAAAGGGGACTAAAGTTTAAACATATAAATTTTGAGAGGACCCAATTCACTCAATAACACTTTTCTTATATAATTTTATTATGTTTAAATATAAACAATAATTATTCAATGAATAAAAATAGTTCATTTATAAATTAAATAACTTTATTGAGAAATATTAAACCTTTTATCCTTGATACATTAATACCTATAATTTTTGATCCCATATGCTTTGATTTTTATGGAAATATACAACACTAACAATATTAGCATCATCCCCCAAAATATACTACTTTTAACTTTTAAGAGTTCATGAAAGAGTGACTGGTGAAACTGTAGGTGGCACTCTTTTAAACATATCTTTTCTTCTCAACAAAAAAATAAATTAATAAATGTAAAACTCAATTTTCCTTAAGATGGCAGTGTCTCCTGTTTTTTAAAAATCTGTTTAGCTGGATATAAACAAAATAAAATCAATAAAAATCAATAATACATTAGCTCTGGGAAGACAGGGTTTCTTTGAAATATTGAATCTAGATTCCTTTTCAACTACTAGTGCATTGAAAAAAATATCTGCTTATGGAAACACACCATAAAGGTGTATTTTTCTTCTCCTATATACAAATAAAATCCTTGCATTTGAAAGGGCAGATGCTTTACTGTCCTTATGGGAGAAAGAGAAGTAAGAAAACTATCTGTAAAAAATGAATTTGTACCCTCAGCAACTAAATATTTTCTAAATGTACACATATCTGTCTTAAAAGAACTGATTAGTTTTGTCAGATGTTTAGAATGCGTAAGAATGTTCTGGAGTTTTTATTGTAACATTTTTAATTCTTTACACATATGTTCTCTTTTGGTAATTTTTCTGCCTGTGGCTGGATTCTTATTTTGAGTGTTACCTGTTATGTCAGGATATAATGTGAAAATATGCACTTGTGTTTTTTCTCTATTATTTTAACCAATTTCCTTATACTTGAGATCAGTTTCAGTCCTGATTTTAAGATATCTTAGCCAAAAAATCTGTTTTTTTCTGGATTTCTTTATCTATAAAACCTTAAAATAAATATAAATAAAATTTTTGCTATGTACCTTCAGAGATGGTTTCCATTGAACTTTCCCTAAGGGAAAATAGTATTAAGGAAGAGACTGAGGTGTCCTCAAGTATCAAGCACTCTCAAACCATTGTCTAATTTAACTCTCACAGTAGCCCTATGTGCTAAGTAGGGTGATCTGATTTTTTAGATTCATAAACGGAGGAAAATCAGATACCCTGCCCAAGTTCAGAGGCAAGTTTAGTGTCCACTGGCTGGCACAGAACCTGTTATGCTTACCATGCTATCATGTTGCCTCTGCAGAGGCAAGTATTTACAACATATTTACATTTAATGCTCAGATTCTCCACCTCCATAACAGAAGAATATTTTGGTAGGTTTTTTTTATATCTTGGATATTGTGACTTATACCACAAAGAACAGGGGAGTGCTATATATCTTTGAGATTGTAATTTTAATTCTCTGTTTAAAAAGGGATTTATTTATTTTATTTGAAAGAATCACAGAGAGAAAAGGAGAGACAGGGAGAGAGAGATCTTCATCCACTGATTCACTCACCAAATGGCTGCAATGCCCAGGAGTTTCATCCAAGTCTCCCACATGTGTGCAGGGGCCCAAGCACTTGGGCCATCCTCTGCTGATTTCCCAGGTGCATTAGCAGGGAGCTGGATCATAAGTTGAGCAGCCAGGACTTGAACCAGCACCCATAGGCGATGCTGGCATCACAGGCAGCAGCTTAACCCATTTATGCCCATAATGCAGGCCCTATGATTTTAAATTTTTTGGTCAAGTAACCAGAAGTGGAATTTCTGAACGATATGATAGTTTTATTTTTAATTGTTTGAGAAACTTCTCTACTGATTTTCATTTTGGCTGCACCATTTTGCATTCTCCCCAACACTGTAGAGGGAAGGATTCTATTGGTTTCTCCATCTTCATCAGTGCTGTGTGTGTAAATTGCCATCATAACAAGCTTGAATTGATATCTCCATTTTCTCATTGTGGTATTTTAAATTTTCATTTCCCTGATAATTAATGACATCTAGTATTTTTATATGGAAGATTGTATTTCGCTGGCCAATGCACTTATTAATAGAAGAAACATATTAAAACCTCTAGTTTGCTTTTAAAATCAGGTTATTACATTTTCTATTGAGTTATAGGGCTTCATTATATATTTTAGAATTTAACCCCTTATCTGATATGTTCTTGATTGTGTAGGTCACCTTTTCAGTCTTGTTTCCTTTGTTTTGCAGAATCTTCTTATTTTGATGGATTCAGTCCCACTTGTCCATTTTGTTTTATTTACTATTGATATTCAGGACATATGATTTTGTCCAAAAAAGATTTTAAAATGTAGGAAAATGGTTATTTTTAAATCATACAAATACAAAAGATCCAATTAAGTGCCTGTAAGTAAACCTGAATTGAAAAGTGAATCAAATTATATTTTGTTATCATTCATTTCAGGTAACAGAAAGAAAGCAACAGTTGGAGAAATGCTTGAAATTGTCCCGTAAGATGCGAAAGGAAATGAATGCCTTGACAGAATGGCTGGCGGCTACAGATATGGAATTGACAAAGCGATCAGCAGTTGAAGGAATGCCTAGTAATTTGGATGCTGAAGTTGCCTGGGGAAAGGTAAAACATAGATCACTGAAGATTATTTTAACATGTAAATATATAGAGTTATGTGGTTTTATAAGGAACTATTAAGGTATAACAATAGTAAAATTATAAATATTTTTTATTTTCTCGTTCTCATATATTATAACCAGTATGTTAATTGTATATTTCAGGATCATACAAACAAACAAAAAACAATGGGAAACTTTACAAATATTTTCCTAAAGCTTGCTTAGAATTAGCTAGGTTATGGTTAAGTCCTTAAAATGCCAATATACCTGGATTTGATCTTTACACACTATGTACATATATCAAAACATTGCACTGAACCCCATGAATTCATAAAATTATTTTATAAGTCAATGAAAAATAAAAAATTCTACAGGTGTGTATATATCACTAGTTATAAATGTACCCCAGAAATGAGACTGTTTTATTAGATTTCCTAAGACTAAACTGCGCATATAGACTCCCTCCAGATCTCCCCCAACCCTCTGGCCCCATCCCAAACCACAAAGAGGTCAAGGACACAGAGACTGCTGACTGTTGGGCTGGATAGGACTTGTAAGATTAGCAGATTGTCAAGGTCACAATCGAAAAGAATCTCAAGGGATGTGTACAGATGCTATCATTTCCATCACCAAAGGGTACAGGGCCTCATTTCATCCTCAGCTAATAAATTCTTGCCATTTCTCTGACAGCCAATCAAGCATTTATTTCTGCCTAGAATTTCAGGTCAAGGCACTCATAGCTTAAAATTTCTTTACAGTTGATTCATTACTTGATTACTTGAAAATGCAATGATAAAAAAGAAATAGTTAATAACATGTTTTCACCTCAGTTTTGCCAAGACAATTAAAGCCTATTAAAAAATAAATCATAGCATACCCATCCCCTTGATTTTTTTAAATTAGTGAACATTCACATACTTCATATCATTTTTAAAAATTCTTTGCTTTATTTTAAATTCACTATGATTAGCCAAAGGGTGTAAATTTGAGAAATTTAAGTGTACTATCTGAAAATTTAAAATAGTATAACGTAATCAAAACTGAAAATAACTTTTCTAGTACTAAAATTTTATTTTATAAAATGCTTTCAAATAAATTGCAGTAAATGAAATTAGGTTGTGAGATTGAGTTAGTAAGGAATACACAGATTTCAGGTTAAAGATTGCATTAGTTTTATCTTTTCCTTATCATTCAAACATAGTTTACTTTTCTAGGTGATTAGTTAAATTAAACCAACAACAGTTACATGCTCAGATGCAGGTTGGGCTAGTGTAAGAAATAAGCCAAAAATACAGTGACTCAGAGAAGGTAGAGGCATTTTTCTATCTCGTAAAGTAGGTAACACAGGATAAGGAAGATAGATTCGTTTAATGAAATTAATGTGTATTTATATTTCTTGGGTAAAAATTTCTCATACTGCCAGATCTCGATTCTAGCCCATAAAAAAGGAGAAAATAATGAGGAAGAATATCAGATCTGTTTTAAGGATATATTATGAAATCTCCATGATAGTCATGTGACCATACCTAACCTCCAGGGAGGGTGACAAATTACAGTCTCTATTCGGATTGGCATGTATCCTCCTGTAATGATATTGTACTACAATGAATAAAGAGAATGCATTCTGGAGGACAGTTATTGGTTAGTGGCCAGAGCAGTGTTACCCCTGGCTTTTACATCATTGGATAAAGGGAAAAAAAAGGCCTGCATGACCTCCCTCCTACAACCCTCTTTCTCTCCCTCTTTTCCCCCTCCCTCCCTCCCTCCTTCCCTCCTTCCCTCCTTCCCTCTCCCTCCCTTTCTCTCATTTATAAAATGTATCTGACCTACTAATAGGCGTTCTTAGCATAAATACCCACTAGCTGTAACAAAAAACTAAAATATTTAGATCCATTGAGGTACGAGATACAGTAAAATATGCGTGGGTCAAGTAGCAGTGCATATCAGGGATTCATGAAAATCATCCAGATTTCGTTTTCAGTACTCTCCCCGTTATCACCATAGATGACATCTTTGATTGCTCATTGCACATTGAGCTGGTATATTAGTTTTCTAGGGCTGCTATAACAGAGTATCAGACTGGTGGCTTAAACAACAGGAATTTATTCTCTTGTAGTTCTGGAGACTGCAAGTTCAAGATCAAGATGTCATCATGAATAGTTTCTTCTGAGGCCTCTCTCCTTTCTTTGCCAAGTTGCTATTTTTTAATCTTCACATGCCATTCTTTCTGTACATATGCAGTCCCAGATTTCTCTTCTTGTAAAAGACACCATTCATACTGGATCAGGGACCATCTCAATGATGTAATTTTAACAGAGTTACCTCTTTAAAGGCCCCGTCTCCATTTAGGGTCACATTCTTTGGTTCTGGCAGTTAAGACTCTATCATACAATTTATGCAGGGTATACATTTTAGCCTCCACTGATAGAGTAGCTTTACATATACAATGGAGAAGCGACCATAACAGTGCATAATAGAGCTAAATATGAAGGAAGTTTGAGAAACACTTTATTACAATTTAAGAGAATCCTTAAAAAGTGTCGAACCCTCGCCAGCAAGGGTCCAACGACCGCTGTTGATCAGTTCTCAAGGAACTTTTATTTTTAGTGATAGCAGAAGGAAAGGAGAGAAAGAAAGAGAAGAAAGAGAAGTAGCCGAGAGAAAGAAGGAGAGACACTGAAGAAGCTGCCCCACTTCCAGCCCCTATCCAGATCTCTTATCCATCCCTGGTTCCCTAGAGCAGTCCATCAATCAGATCAAAAGGCACGCATAGCCTCAGGTCAAGGTGTTTCTCATCCCATCAGGTTGTTTGCAAGTCTTTTGTTCAGCACTTGACTTTGTTCTGCTCTGCAGGATGAGGCAGTGCAATGAGGAGGTTCCCACAAATTCTGTATCCCAGAGTCTTCATGAAGCCATTGAGAATAAGTAACCTAGTATAGGATCTTCACATTAGCTTAACCATGAAATTATTACAATATATAAGAGAATGAAATTTACAATTATATACATGATCCTTGTCAAATAGAAGACTTGCGTAATCTGGAGACATTTACTAAATCTGTCTGGATTTTTTTTTTCATAAATCCATGGAACCATCTAATTTGAAGTCTAATAGGAACAAAAGTTTAGAAAACTGGCATTTCTTATATTCCTGGATTATTTGAAATACTAAACTCTTAAGGATAAACATAAAGATCCTTCAGTGGTCAAGTGAAAACTACACATTTACATGTTACATACGTTCTAAAAAATTCATGTGGAAGCTTTACAAGTTTCTTTGAAACTTTCTTTGCTCTACAGAATTAAAAGTCACACTTAAAACAATTATTTTAATAATTTAATATTATAATTAATATGATCACATTTAGATTATTAGTATTCTAATTTAATATTAAAAAACCTGGGGACCGGCGCCATGGCTCATTAGGTTATCCTCCGCCTGCAGCGCCAGCATCCCATATGGGCGCTGGGTTCTAGTCCCAGTTGTTCCTCTTCCAATCCAGCTCTCTGCTGTGGACTGAGGAAGCAGTAAAAGATGGCCCAAGTGCTTGGGTCCTGCACCCACTTGGGAGACCAGGAGGAAGCACCTGGCTCCTGGCTTCGGATTGGCGCAGCGTGCTGGCCACAGGGCACTAGCTGTAGCAGCCATTTTTATGGGGTGAACCAATGGAAGGAAGACCTTTCTCTCTTTCTCACTGTCTAACTCTGCCTGTCAAAAATAAATAAATAAAATAAAATTCAGGCTCCTTAAAATATATAGTAAAATTAGAAACACCTTAAAGGATTCAATGTGACTCCATGTACACACAATTAAAATGTATTTTAAAACATTATACATTGTTTATTAATACGTGAAACATACTAAAAATAGACATGCATGTGGATTTTTCAAACGAGCACAGAACAGGAATTTTTCTGTATGTACAAGGGCAGAATTAATGAGATGGTCATAGGAAGTAAATTTTTATAATATTTCATTCCATATGATGGCTTATAAATACAGAACTAATTACACTCTGTATACTTCCCATGTGTCTAATATTTAGGAACATAAGAAAATACAATATACAAAAAAGTCATATCATTGGGATTTTGACTTTCAGAATCTTGTGCAGCCAAGTTCTGTGAGAAAAGTCTTAGTAATTAAGAAAGACTTTACCTATAGGAAATTACTAATTTCTTTTTTTTATGTTTTTTTATTTTTATTTTTTTATATATAAAGCTTTTATTTAAAGAATATAAATTTCCAAAGTACAGCTTATGGATTACAATGGCTCCCCCACACACAACTCCCCCCCCCCCCCGCTACCCTCCCCTTTCCCGCTCCCTCTCCCCTTCCATTCACATCAAGATTCATTTTCAATTCTCTTTATATACAGAAGATCAGTTTAGTACATATTACGTAAAGATTTCAACAGTTTGCCCTCACATAGAGACACAAAGTGAAAATACTGTTGGAGTACTAGTTATAGTATTAATTCACAATGTACAGCACATTAAGGACAGAGATCCTACATGATTTTTTTAAAGAGTTGATTAATTATCTATGCAGTTTCCAATTTAACATCAGGAGTCACTGTGTACTTACGTTTCATGAGGGATCTGTCCTTAATGTGTTATCCAATGTGAAATCATGCTATTACTAGTACTGAAACAGTATTTTTACACTTTGTGTTTCTGTGTGGGTGCAAACTGATGAAATCTTTACATAGTATATACTGAATTGATCTTCTGTGTATAAAGATAATTGCAAATGATTAAAAAATCTTGGTGTTAAATAGGAAATTACTAATTTCAAAAGAATATGGCCACTGTTTGCCTGGTCTAGTTAAGCGTCAGCCAGAAATAGATCCTCTGACTAAGCAAAAAGACAGGAACCTTAGAAGATCAACTTGGTTTTCTGGGTATCGTTAGCAGAATTACAGTATGAATGATTGATTCTTAACAGCAATTACATTGTGGAAATAGAATAAGGCAAATGAGTGGCACAGGCTAAGAATTGAGACTTTCTCTCAAAACAGAACCAAAGTAAGTGTGTATTTCTGTGGTAGCAATGCAGGTTCTACTGTCCTAAGAATGTGTCTATTCAGATAGAATCATCAACAGAGTAAATATATCTCTTCATCCCTCTCCCTCTCCTCCTATTCCTCCCCCTCTCCTCCTCCCCCTCCAAATATATTTTTTAAAAAGTATAAATATTATTTTGGCATAATTTTTGAAACACATGCATTTTTTCTTAATATGTATTTTCCATGAGCTTTTTGAAGACCCTTAATATGTATTGAATTTTTATTTTATTCATCATTCATCAATTGATTCTTAGTGATCCTATAAGAGAAATGATGGGAAAATTTCCAGGAGTAAGTAGAATGGAGGCAAGGTTGATTAACTGAAGGTAAAGCTGTCGGCAAGAAACCCTATCTTCCTATTCCCACCTTCCTTATTGCAGTTACAGATAACAAAATGACAATTTTAAAAAGCAGTACCAATTGTTAAAATGGTAAAGGCAATGTTTTAAAATATTAAGACATTTTAGAATAGTAACAGAAGTGAGATAAAAAATTTGACAATGGAAATTGAATGCTAATGTACTAATGTTAATTGAAAATTCCTAATACCATGTAACCCTTTCACTGTATTTTTACATTCAAATAATTTGTTCCCATCCAAATAGTAAAGAGGGCAGCATTAATAAGATTTTGAAAGAATGATCACTTCTAGCTGAATAGTTGGGGCAACAGAAATGCATGAGGAAGTTGTAAATGTGACATTCCTTACTGTATAAATCATCAGGCAATTTTCCCTTTCATCTCTCACAACTTTCTCTTAATGGGGTTTGCCAGGTTGAGGACAGAAACACTCAGGTTTCTAGAGTAGAAACAATAAAGGGAAATGGTAAGGCAAGCTAGGGGAGATGAGCAGCACCCAAAGAGTGAGAGCCAGCACTGCACAAGATCCTCCAGCTGTGAGGATAAACTCTATTATCTTAGACTATTACATTGACATTAGCAGTTCACTTGACAAGAGTACAGGGATCATGTCTGTTTTGGTTACATGCTATGTCCTACAGATATAGTGTCTGACATATAGTGTATACTCATTAAATATTAAAAACTAAATAGATAAAAATTAAAATGATAAAGTATTTTTAAGATTCAAATGGTGTACATTTGGAATTATGTAAGAATAAACATGTTTAGACAATAAGCAATCATCTCATTAAATGCCCATAAAATATTATAGATCACAAAGGAAACTGAGGGATGGCATGTGCTACTTTTACAAAAAGTAGATTATGGGGCCAGCATTGTGGTATAGCAGGTTAAGCCATGGCCTGCAGCACTGGCATCCCATATGGGTACCAGTTCGAGCCCTGGCTGCTCCATTTCCAATTCAGCTCATTGCTAATGCACTTAGGAAATCGGTGGAGGATGGACTCAGTGTTTGAACCCCCCACCCATTTGAGATACCCGAAAGAAGCTTCTGGCTTTGGCCTGGCCCATTGGGGAGTGAAGCAGCAGATGGAAGATCTAAATCTCTCTCTCTCTCAATCTCTCTCACTCTCATTTTAATAATCTTTCAAATAAATAAATGAGTAAATCTTTTAAAATGCTAAGTAGCTCTTAGAAATCCTACTTTCTAGTCACGTTAAAGTAATATAAAATAAATATATATAAATTTACATAAGATAAAGTAATATAACTAAAATAACAAAAAATCATTTATTATCTACATTTATTGTAGATACAAATAATGGCTAATTTTAAAGTATAGAAAATAGTTTACATTAAAATAAAAAATGCCTTTATACTATTTTATAATCTGTAGTCTGTTCCCACTGATGTGATTTTAGATTTCAAATAGTATTTGTTAATGTTTAAAAACACTCTGATTAGGTGGATATAAGTTAATAGATTCTGAATATCCCATTACTAGCCAAAATTGCTTAGCATTTGAGCTGAACATGAAAAAAATAGGAAAGTAAATATTTATATGATTAAACAGTAGTTTATTACTGTGATTATCATTATATTTGGAAAATATAAGCTTCAGCAAAGTTTAATCTGTATGAATTTCTGATTTAGCCACTAACAGATTTCATTTATTTCCAATTTTGTTTCATTCATCAAAAGTTCCATATCAATTAAATAATTCAGCACCACTAAGCCACTTTAATATCCATGGTGTTATCTAAAAATTAAAGTTGTAAATTATGATTCCCTGGAAAGAAATTTTTTGGCCCTATAATACATTAGACCCATCAAATTTTGGGGGAGTTCACATCTATCATTTTTTATAAATTGAGCAACAGATTTTATTAACAGTAGTTTTTGATACCAAGAGTTACTGAGAGAATTACAAAAATGCTGAATTCAAAATATTAAATAATGCAAAATAATTGATGCCCAGTAGCCATTTTTATAAAAAATAAATGTGCTTTTAAAATTTATTTTGGAGACAAATTTTTATCATGTTCAACATAAAGGAGAAAAAAATTTTCTCAGCCTTCTATTGCACTTCACCTCTAATATTTAATGATTGTCACTAAGCAAACCTCATGACAGACTGTGTCTTTTTGTCTGCCAGTGATTCTCACCATTTACTGCATGTTGGATTGAACTGGGAAACCTAAAAGGCTTGCTAATACCTAAGGCCCACCCTAGAGGTTCCGATTCATTGACCTGAGTTTAGCCAATGAAGCTAATATTTGGCAAAGTTGAGAGCCACGGGGAAAAAAATGCCTCACAAGATTTGTGAATTTCAAGCAGTTTGATGAGAACTACGTTCACTTCAGTGAACTATGTTGTGTATTCTTTTTAAACAATCAGCTTTTGTAGTTTAAAAAGATCTGGTTTCTGGTCCTAGATTATCTAGATAGTTGCCTCAACTCATCAGTCCTCCTAGCTATAAAAGCATGAGAGCTATTACTTATTTCTAAAGTCTGTTACACTATCATTCCAATGAAAAATTGCATATCTTTTTTTTTAAGGAGAGAATAGTAATTTATCTGTGAAGTGAAATAACACTAGCAGATCATTAACTTCATACAATGAATGCATCAAGCAGCTGTTACTTAGAAAATAGAACATCTGTTAAATGCCATTGGAGTCACTACTCACTGTCATTATAGTTATAGCTATAATTTTGTTCTGCACATTCTGCTTTCAGGAAATTCTTTAATAGACAATATATTATTAATAAAAAGTCAATACACACTGCTATAAAATCTGTTTAATGTTTTATACTCTTCTTTAATTTATCATTATATTATTCTGTCACATTAGCCTAAAAGTTAAACATATCCTAAACTTCTGCCAGGATGGAATAATGTAGGAGCCTAAAAGAGTAATTAAATATCAAACTGCATCTTGTTTAACACATACTAGATAGTAGGATGCTACATTGATTTGATTATAGCTGTTGAGGATCAAAAAGTATCACTATCACTTTAAATGTAAATATGGAAGGCATGCTTCACCTTAACTTCAAAAACCTTAAAATGTAGCAAATATGTGTCTTAGAATTGCAGTAATGTGGTGATTTTTTCATTATATCTCTATCATTATATTGTTTAAAGAGTGAAAGAATCACCTTCCATTTGTGATGCTCAGAAGTGGTATTGTATTTAAATAGTTGAAGGGCAGATTTCAGTTGGGTAGGGAACTTTTACTGTGATTTTTATGAGTGTGCTAACCCTTTATCCATAGAAGAGGGAACATGCCCAAGAGATTCAGAAAGAGCTAAACAGGAAGTTAGTAGTGCCTATTAAATGCAGAAATGTAGAAGGGTACTTCAAAAGTTCATGGAAAGTAGAATTAAAGGATATATTTATTTTGTTGCAATGTTTTTTGAAATCTGTGCATTAATGGGTCTTCAAAAAGTTTTTGAAAGTATATATTATGCAAAAAATACAGGGATTTAAAAAAATTGTGCACCAAGTTAAATTTTTTTTTTTAATTTTTGACAGGCAGAGTGGACAGTGAGAGAGAGAGACAGAGAGAAAGGTCTTCCTTTGCCGTTGGTTCACCTTCCAATGGCCGCCGCGGGCAGCGCACCACGCTCATCCGATGGCAGGAGCCAGGTGCTAGGTGCTTTTCCTGGTCTCCCATGGGGTGCAGGGCCCAAGCACTTGGGCCATCCTCCACTGCACTCCCAGGCCACAGCAGAGAGCTGGCCTGGAAGAGGGGCAACCAGGACAGAATCCGGCGCTCCAACCAGGTCTAGAACCCGGTGTGCCGGCGCCGCAAGGCGGAGGATTAGCCTGTTGAGCCATGGCGCCGGCTTCAAGTTAAATTTTTATTCTACTTTTCCACAGATTTTTTGACATTACTATCACGTACCTCTGTGGGTGTTTAAGCACATAGTTGACTAACTGTGGGGCTGAGTGTTGATGTAATCTCTGGAGCAGGATACCTACAAGAGAATTAAAAAAAAAGCGTAGGAATGATAGGCAATCAGATAAGAATCTCTCCTAGGAATATAAGTCCCTGATAAATTGCAAGAAAACTTGTGGAAAGCATTGGAAGAAATGAGTATGGGAGAGTCAAGACCAAGTAAGCTCTTTGCCTACCAGTGGGGGAGAATATCTGTGGATGTGTTCCTTTGGGGCCAGTAATTATTCCAATACTGTTCTGTCTTACCTTTAAATAAAATTTAAGTAGTTGTTTCCGTCCTGTAATTGTATAATCAGCAGAGTTCAACAGAACAAGGTCCCAGTCTGCTATTACATCAGAAAACTGAGTTGAGGAACTGATGACCAAATTCTTTACCTAAGGTGCCAGTTAAGATCTCTACATTCTGTTTACCTTGTTGATATGAGGAATGAATGAGAATGTATTCTTCTTCTTCCCATGAACACAGGAATACATTCACTAGAGAAAATTAATTTATTCCTCCCATTCTTTATTACAAGGATACTGGAGTAACATTTAAAAATTATTGACAGCAAATGTTTTATTTAAAATCATGAAAGCAAGTGTTCAATATTTATATCATACTGGATATATCAAATATTACAAATTAAACATATAAAGATAGAGCCTTTGATAGTGATTTATATTTAAATTGAAAATTACATCAGACGTTTTTCCTACGTCAGCAAAACCTTAGAGCTAATGACTCAAGTGTAGTTCATAGTCGGCTATACTTCAGTCTCTTGAAAGTGGACTTATGATCATGTCATACATCAAAATAATACTGGAACCTGAAAAGACACTAGAAATTAGTTGCTGCTTCCTTTTTTCCATTAAACGCTTGAAATATCATTGGACATTAAATGTTTTCTCTTATGAAGAGTTTTTTCAAATGGGGAGATAGAACACGGGAGGGCCATTCTAAGAGAACGCCACTGGATAGCTGTGCACTCCCACCTTTATTTAGAGAGTACCAGCAAGTCCACGAGCCAGCAGGCACTTAGGCAAGGTTATACATCAACTTAAGGATCTGGGGAAAGGAATTCAGTCTGGTGGTCTAACATAGGGATTAGAGCTGTGATGTAAATCTTCAGAGACAGGCCCATTTAGATGCTCCTGTAAATTTACAAATTCCTGGCCAGTGCCACTGCTTACTAGGCTAATCCTCCCCCTGAGGCACCTGCACCCTGGGTTCTAGTCTTGGTCAGGGCACTGGATTCTGTCGCAGTTGCTCCTCTTCCAGTCCAGCTCTCTGCTGTGGCCTGGGAAGGCAGAGAGGGTGGCCCAAGTGCTTGGGCCCTGCACCCGCATGGGAGACCAGGAGAAGCTCCTGGCTCCTGGCTTTGGATCAGTGCAGTACGCCGTACGCAGCAGCCATTGGGGGGTGAACAAATGGAAAAGGAAGACCTTTCTCTCTGTCTCTCTTTCTCTCTCTCTCTCTCTCTCTCTCTCTCACTGTCCACTCTGCCTGTCAAAAAAAAATTTTTTTAAATTCCCAAAAATATTCCAGGTACCAATTTATGTCCATTAGCCCCCTGCTGCTCCCATTACCACATTGCTTTGGGGCAGGTGTGCCCATCCCTGGCCTGTTTTGGTGTGAGCAGAAATTGCGGCAATGCATCTAATTTCAGGGGGTGTGCCCCACCAGAGGCATTTATGCAGTATCTCTACACTCTTGAAAGTCTAATGGAGGATTTTGGTAGATAATTGACATAAAATAATTTTCTATGCTCCAGGAATTTTTTGAAACAACATTTCCTAAATTCAAAACTTCCCCTGATCCTTTCTGAAGTTTGGAATTTTCCATTAGCTTTAACTGCGTTGCCTGGTATGTAAAAAAAAAAAAAAAAAAAAAAAGTAAAGATTTTGGTACATAAGAACTTTTTATATTCATGCAGAAAAGGATTAATGGTCTAATCCTTTTAAATGTTTATTCATTTTTATTTATTTTAAAGAGAATGATTGATTGATTGATCCTGTCCATTGGCTCATTCACCAAATGCCTGTAACAACCACTGTTGGGTCAGGCCAAAGCCAGGAACCAGAACTTCTGTCTGGCTCTTCCATGTGGCTGGTAGGAACTCAGTACTTGAGCCAGCATCTTGTGCCTCCCAGCCACATGAGCTTGAATGTGGATTGGAATATGGACACAAGACTTGATCACTGGCACTCCAAAATGGAATGTGGAAGTCCCAAGAGACATCTTGACCTGCAGTGCCAAAACATTCCATGCATAGTATAATAGTTATAGAGACATGTTCAGAGATAATTAGGGACCTTAAAGTAAATTAAATTTTTACTTAATAAGGTGTTACCTTTGTGAACAAATCAACTGAAATTATGAGCCACTAGCCTGAAATATAAGAAATAGACAATGTTCATTTGTACTTATTTTTATTTCTTTGACTAACCCATATAAGCTTTCAAAGGACAGGATATTTCTCTGCTTCTCTACCATTTTATCCACATTGTCCAAAACAAAGATCAAATTCTGTGTAATAAAAGTAGTTTAGGGTGCAGATGAAGGATGTAAAGTGCTGAAATCTATTGCAAGTCCATTCACAAGTCAACGTCCAAAGAGGCTGTTTCTATCCAAAGGAGACATTTCTCATCATTTTCCAAAAACACATTGCGTGGAAATAAATACCCTGCTACAAGAGTTTCTGCCATCTAGTAGAAGCTTAATAAACATTTATGCTTGCTGTATGAACAGTTTTAATGAATTGCTAAGCTCACTCATGTGCAACAAATGATACCTATGTTACAAATAACTCTCTCGGTATAGTAGCTAACCTGTAACTGAAATTCAACTTTTTCTTGTTTATAAATGTTGAAAGCAAACTCTAATAATAGCAGTAGCTGTGACTTGGTCACCGATAGAAATGACAGATATTTCATATCATGTTCCAGTCACTGAGTATACTTGGTATACAGAAGCAACGAGTGTGTTCCTCACTGCTTTGAAATTATCCTATTTAGTGACCTGATGCTAGATCCTGTTAGTTAATATTCTCGGAAACAAAACATGTATTACTACATCACAAAAATTTTAGAAACACATATATTATATTTTGACTTAATTGGTCTTATTTCAGCTCATGTTTTTTTTTATGCTTTTGTAGGCATTAAGAAGCAGTCATTAAACTTAATCAGATATCAGAGATCCCTGATACAAAAAGGCTAAATTTTTTGTAGATATACAGTGGTGCCATACTTTCTAAGTTTTTTAAAAAGCAATAGAATGTCAACCTTTAACCACGACATGTACAAATTAAGTCAAGATAAAAATATTTCGTTGAGCAATACATTTGTTTAGCAATTAAATATGTGCACTCAAAGATAAATAATAAAATTAACCACATTTGTGTATACATATATGCTCAACAATGAAACTGCAGTTCATATTCTTTGATTTTTATGGTTTATAAACACATGGTTGTAGGTTTAAACCTTTGTAAAATCTAACCAGAGTGACCATACACACAGCCATTTCACAGCATTAAATTTTAAGGCTACAAAATATTACTTTAATTTCAATGCTGTTCTTTTCGCAGGCTACTCAGAAAGAAGTAGAGAAACAGAAGGCTCACTTGAAGAGTGTCATAGAGCTAGGAGAAGCCTTGAAAACAGTTTTGGGCAAGAAGGAGACCTTGGTGGAAGATAAACTCAGTCTTCTGAATAGTAACTGGGTAGCTGTCACTTCCCGAGCAGAAGAATGGCTCAACCTTCTGTTGGTAAGAGGAGAGGCTGGAAGATTTTTGAACCCTCTCCATCAAAAAAAAAAAAATGCATGAACATTCACTGAGATCCTATTTGAAAATTCATCACATCCACATATACCCTGCTCTAAATTCATTGTCCATAACTAATTTTAATGTATTTTTCTCTATGAGTTTTATTTTACGTGAATGTTTTACTTAAAAGTAATTTAAATTATGATGCATATGTATTTTTGTATTTTAAGTTTTGTAGAAAGTAGAAAACAGTCCTTTAAGAATGTTTTCTAACCAATAATGTCATGACACGTCTCTGTACATTTAAGGAATACCAGAAACACATGGAAACCTTTGACCAGAATGTAGATCACATCACAAAATGGATCATTCAGGCTGATGCACTTTTGGATGAATCTGAGAAAAAGAAACCCCAGCAAAAAGAAGACGTGCTTAAGGTAGCAAACACAATATTTTGAAAAGTAATTTCCAAACTGTGCAACACCTGTGTCAGTCATCTATGTCCTAGAAGATGACGAGGACTTTTTAATAAGAGTGAAGTAATCTTTCTTCTCTCCCCTCCCCCTCTCTTCTGTCCTTTTTTTTATGTGAATAATGACCCTCAGTAGTTCTGTAATCTGATTATCTGTTCAAATTCACCTCTCAGTTAATTATACCCAATTTAAAAGCTCCTCAAAATGGGATTCTAGGATTTATTTTTGTATCATATCACAAAGTTCTGCCCATTTTAATAGTACCACTATGATCTGTGTCTAGTCCAAAGAACTTTCCCAACATCATACCTGCAGCCTTTCTGAGAAATACCAAAAATACAATCACCTGGGTATTTTGCATATGAAATATCTAAATCTTACTACACGTTGAGAATCCATAATCCCAAATTCTGAAATCAGAATTGGTTCAAAATCCACAATATTTTAATCTCTGACGTGATGCCACAAGTGGAGAATTCCGCACCATGAAGCTTTGTTTCATGCACAAAGTTATTAAAAATATTATATAAGATCATTATTCTTTATATATAAAACATATAACATAAATGAATCTCATGTTTAGATTTGGTTCCCATCCTCAACATATGTCAGTATGCTAATGGTCCACAATGTAAGGTAACAAAAGTCAAAGCCTCTTCCACACCAAGCATCCTTAACCTAAAATTATTCATAATGTTGGGCTTGTGTAACATTTAATTTTTTTTCTTTTCAACTGTGTGCAAATTAAACTTGGACTTAAATTCTCTCTTTTTGTATTGAATGTAATTAGGACATCCTAAGATTTCTTTTTCAAAGGCAAGTTAATTTTTTCTCTTAAAATAATTTCAGTAGCAGAGTATGAGAGATATAATGTACAAGTGTGTCTTGTTGATACTACATTTGGTGGTCTCCATTTGGTGAATTCTCTCTTTTCAACTAGACACAAAGAGTGGAATTTTAAGAAATCTCTCTTAATGTTTCCTTACAGGGTTTTGCTGAAATTTTTGTTAAGTTTTTACCAGTGGGTTATTATTTGAAGAACACACAAAAAGTATAGTTTCTGAATATAATTTTCATTTTTTATTTTTTGTCACTGACATTGTCCAAATATTTTAATTTCTTTTCATTAAAAAATGTAGGTGCATATAAGGCTATTCCCAAAACACATTAATCTGCTGTTTGCACCTTACTCCAATGTAGATTTACATAGTGGTCTTAATTCTCCCTTGATGTCTAGTCAGAGATGTTATCTTATGGGTGAAATTCCTCAAAGGTCTTTGAAATAAGAACTGAGCTGTTTAATTGACAGGCCTTTTGACCCCTTGCATCAGGAAGAGCATTCCTCAATATGTATGTGATGCAGAATCGAAATCTGTTAGAAAATGTATTTTTCTATGACAGTATAATAAAGAGGAATCCCAAAGCTGCAGGACGGTATAGGAGTGTGCTCTTCTGATCCTTTTCTCTAGAGCTCATATTTAGGTTCCTCTACAACTATTAAATTCAGTTAAGATAAGATCGCATAGAATGAAATATCAAATATTATGATTGTTTCAAAGTCACAGGAGGATTTGGAAACCACCATTTTTCCTTCCTCGGACTAAACAGACACCTAAGCAGACCTTCCTCAGACGAAAGGACATTGACCCCTTTACTAAGCTCACATGTACTCTCTCTCCTATTTTACGCAAGTTGACTTCTTGTCTTTCTTTTTATTATTCTGTGTGTCTCTCCCCCCTCCCCTCCCCCACCCCAAATCTGTCTGTTTATCTCTCCCTCCCTCACCCCCTCCCTCTCCCCTCCCTCCCTCCCTCCCTCCTCCCTCCCTTTCTCCCCCCTCCCCTCAACCTCGGTAAATTACTAACTTCAAGCCCTGTTTCTTGCTCATGGAATATAGCGCTTAAAGGCTGAAATGAATGACATACGTCCAAAGGTGGACTCCATTCGTGACCAAGCAGCAAACTTGATGGCAAACCGCGGTGACCACTGCAGGAAAGTAGTAGAGCCTAAAATCTCAGAACTCAACCATCGATTTGCAGCCATTTCTCACAGAATTAAGACTGGAAAGGTAGGAAGATCTACCCCAAGGTGGAAACTAGTGCTAAATGGTCTGTTGCGAAGGTTTCGCAGTGCTCTGAAAGGGGCAGGCGACCCCCACAGCAAGATTTTCAAAAGGAAAATGAAGGCAAAAATGTGTTTAAGGAAAATTTACCACTAACTATCATGGGAGATGAATCAGTCTCTCTCCCCCTCTCTCCCTTTCTCTCTTCTCTCTCACGTTTTTTTTCTGCCACAGCTTTTCTAGAACTACCTTCTGCACTGGTTTACATATGTACTTTCAGGGGTTACCTACAGCAGAGTAACAAATAGCATGCTGCAGGCCAAAACACAAAAAAAGCACAAAAGATATCTATGTATAGAAAGCATTACTGATTTATTTTGCCAAATCGAATATTGCTTGTGTTGTAATGTACATCACATATTCAAAATGAGACCTTGTACATTTCCTGCATGATCTAGGGTGTTTGTACCTCTTTCCTGGTTGTGCATGTGTATGTATTTAACTTGCTCATGCTAGTTGCAGACACTGTGACAAAATCTATTAGGCTATAATGAAATGCTCAAGCCATGAAAACAAATAACTGCAAGCCTATATATCATGATTTTTGTAATTTTATATTCCTGTTTATATTTATTTAATGAAGAACCAGGGTATATGAAACTTTTGCATGAAATCCTTTCTATTTGTGTAACATTTAATGAAGACAAAATCTTATAAGTAGTTTGAAAAAATATATGTAAATGTAGAATTATAGAATTTCAACTCTGGGGAAAATGTTAAATGCAAGCAATTACCCAGAAAATGCTATAGTGTAGCTTAATATATTGTCCACTGTATGTGATATGCTTTCAAATTTATGAATGTATACTTAGGAAATATATCTATTTAGGTATATAGAAAATGATAGAAATAATCTTAAATGAGAAAACCCTCTTGAAATATTTGTAAAAAAATATGACACACTATGTCAGGTAAGTATGGTATCCTTGAAAAATTGGAGAATGCATTCAAAAATTATTTTGATAAATATGGCTCACAATAATATCACAGTGCCACAAATGATACACTTGTTAAGGTACTATAACATATAGTGGTGTTATATATAACGTTTTATGAAAATAACATGATAAATCTTAGAGTTTATGCATGTGAAATATAGTTATCCTTAAATAGGTACCCTTCAAATTTCACCTTCCATTGTTAACTTACCTTAAGTCCTTGTTGCTTTTCTGTAGTAGTTACCTACTGAGTTCTACTCATGTATACACATATATGTATATATATATATGCACATATATGTAAATTTTAAGTAAATCATTACCACCCATGAAATATTCTTATAAGCTCTGAAACTTTATTTTCAGGGCATACTTTTTCCTTAGGAATTTACTCTGCAACTAGGAAAAATGATTGCCTTTACTTCTTGAAATATCAATGGCATATGTGTTACCAAATTAAAGGAATTTTATTTGTTACTACTTCATTACTAAGTTTTATATTCTCATCGCCTACATATATATACATTTTAAATAGATCACTGAGCTTTGGAATACTGAAGAGAAATCAGGATAATATTCTGAGATAAATTATGCTCCAAGATTGGTACTCACACATACTGTAATGGAAAATGGGAAGAATTCATCTAACACCATTGAAGTAACCATGCTAGCCAATATAAGTTTTTGACTAAGAAAAGACTGAGGTTTCATTCATAGTCTGCATGTATTTGTGAGTATACTTCCAGAAATCATACATGAAGGGAGGGACTCAGTGTGCTTCTTTAATTTTCCTTACAGAAATAAGGCATAAAGTCACCTGAAATCAGTATTTCCAATTATATATATTATATATACACAGAACAATCACATTATAACATTTTTAATTTTCAAAATATTTCTTTTTCTCTGAATTAGTAAAGACAACTTGATAAATCAATGATGTCACATTGGGGCTCTGATAGGATAATTATGCTGGATCCTCATGATGGAACCCAAACCACAGATTCAAAGCGTATCTGATAGTGTGCTTATTTGTTTATTGAATAAGCTAATGATATTGTACATTTCCTGCATGATTTAGGGTGTTTGTACCTCTTCCATGGTGCTAGAGAGTACAACAGCATAAAAGGATAGCCTACAAGATAACTGTTTCCAAACAGAAAATTACTTATAGCAATCATAAAATATGTTTACTACTAATTGCAATCATAGAATTTATGTAACACTAATGCATCTTTGTGAAAATATTCAGTTAATAGTGAGGTAATCCTTGCAGAAAGAACAATGAGATAAGAAGATTGACTATCAGACCTAACTTTTTCAGTAGTAGTTAGAATATATAATTCTTCCACATATCCGTTTCAGTAGATTTTAAAATGGAAACTACTCCCTCAACAACAACAGCAGCAACAAAAAGAGCTTTTCAAATAGAGTGGGTAAAATGGAAACTGGCAGAGGTACTAGATGGAAAGAATTTCTGCCATTTTTCTTTCTCCTCCCTCTGATCGGGTTCACGAGTACAAGTAATGTCCATAGAGCATGGTGTTAATTTCTGGATTAGATTAGTTCAACAGTCCTTGATAGTTCTAAAGTTTGCTAGTTCACTCTTATTTTTATAGATACAATGAGGAATTTAAGATATTTAATAGCTTATTAGGGAGTAGGGAAATTTTGGAAATTATGCAAATTTACGGGTGCCCTTTGATCTGAAATCAACCTCATTATAGTAGGGTTTATGTAGTTTAAGATTAGTTTGAAATATCTCGGGCTAGGTTTCATAGAGGAGAATATTTATTCTCCAAATATATACCAAATAAGTATAGAGGTACATATTCCAAATATATACCTTATGTGGTATGAGAACCAAGTTCAGAATAGCTTTTTAAAGATCAATTAACTATAGAGCAAAAACTTATCCTGAGAACTCACTGATAGATTCTATATTTTCTATTTGGTAAAGAATATTGTTTGGGGGATTACTGCGTCTCTTATAAGGATTGTCCATGATAAGAATTCCAAAACCCACGAAGTAATGAGCACTGGGATACTCAGGTCAGTTTGTCTTTGAATTTGTCCACCTGAGTGCAACTTTCTATAGTGGTAATTTTTGCCATCACTGAGGAGCAGTATGATGATAAGGAAAGGTGTTCTTAACTTGAAGCTACAGAATGTACTGTAATGGCTGTGCACATTACTGGTGTGATCTTTGATAAGTGCCTTCAACTCTCAGTCTCATTTCCATCTATAAGATTAGGAAGATGATGCCTGTATTATTTTAATCTTAAGATTGTAGTCAGAATCAAATTATGTAAGTTAAATGAAAATACATTTATAAAATCAATTTGTGTATATAAAATGCAAAAAATGTATCAATAATTATTTCCATCATTATATATACATTAGACTTGAATGTTCAGATTTTGAGTATTGAGGCAAAAGTTGTTGAAAAAAAGAAATGGATTAGTGGCTGAATTCTCCTTCAAGCTTCTGTAGGAATGGATGAAAGCCAAGAATACATTTCTTTACTATTTCTATGGCAAGGAACAGCTTTGCAAATAATCAAGTAGATCAATTCAAGAAGCACTAGGAAGTTTTGCTTGTTCCAAATACAACCCTTAAAATACATGAAATGATACCTCTTACCATTTTATTAAGGTTACAAGAGTATCTAATGACTTTAAGAAAACTTAATCTTTCTCATTCTGTGTAAAATCAGTTCTGAGGAAATGGTAATTATAAGAGTCAGAATTAAGTAAATTAGAGATCATTTTTAAATCCTGGATGCAGTTGATGGAACAAATGAGGATAGACACCGTCTCTCCACTCTCTTTGCCTTAGGGCACCTGAGCATAGTGATGTGGCTTGGAATGAGTGGGTACTATAAGCGAAAGAAGGTGCCAAGTAGACAGAAGCATAGAAAAACGGAATTGGAGAGGCAAAAATAAGCTCGCTACTTAATCCTGTTGCTTATGGCTTTCCTACCCCTCTCTATCCACCCTGAAGCCAAGTTGAAGAGTTAGCAATTTTGGAGAGATGAAAGTTGAGGTAAATTTTAAAAGAATGGGTGAAGGAGGATTTGATAAAAGGGAGTAATATGGATGAATTCTCAAGAACTTCATACTATTTCCAAATTGCAGTGTTTGGCACTGTGGGGGCTCTATTACAAAGTAACACATGATGGGTTCAAGGAGATCATTCTTGAGTGTTGGAACAAGTTAAGTTCATGGATATTGGTTGCGATTGAGGGCATCATAAGTTAATTGAGCAGCCACTTCATGATAAATTAATGATAAAACTACGACAAAGCTCAAGATCGTGCCGTGTGTACAAATGGAAATTAAGTTTAGTTTGCTTATAGAATAGAGGATGAGTAGCATGAAACTTAGTTATGGATCAGACTGAAGAAGAGAGTTAGACACAGCATGAAGAGATGATGACAAGCTAATCATTTATGCTTAATTAATTAAGCAATGAGGGTTTTTTTTTTTATTTTTTCTCATGCATTGTTGATCAATAGTCCATGGGTAGTTGTATGGAGAATTTAACTGAATAATAACAGAGTATAGAGAAACCACTAATGAGGCCATCACTATAGTCTAGAGGAGAGACAGTGATGACCTCAAATAAAGAAATAGTTACTGAGATAGAAAGGAAGTGTCATTCTAGGAAACTGGCTGTAAGTGACCTAGTATGCACTCAGAGGAACTGTTAAAACACAGATTTCTGAGCCCCACACTAGGTGGTTCTGAGTCAGTAGCTCTGTGATAGAGCCTGAGAATGTGCATTTTTAACAAGTTTGTGTAGGGACCATGCTAGAGAACCAGTGGTCTTCAGGCATCAAAAACTAGCATACAGTTAAATTATTACATAACAGGGCCGAGAAAATGATAAACTCAAAAGCCACTCAGGGTTCCAAACTGATTTGAGTGGGAAAGTCTGCATTTGAATTTCAGGAATAAAATGTACATCAAGATATGTTTGTCGTGCTGTTAGACTTAGTTTCTACAGAATTTTGACTAAAGAGATTTTAGTTTTGTCCTATTAGAGGAACATTTACTTTGTGAAAAAATTATGAAATTATACATATAATATGCTTACTGAGACTGTGTTCTCTTCTAGAGATTTAGAAACATTATTTGTCTAAGAAGATGAAATATTAACTTACTGGTCCTGAAATTCATATTAACCAGCAGAAAAGAGAAACCTTCTCTTTTCTTAATCCTTTACTAAGATGTATGTGCTATATAATATATGCACCATATGTTCTTTAATTTCCATATGGGCCTTGACAATTGCTACTAAAATCCATGTAGCAGCTTCTGTATTATGTACATTGTAACTATAATATTAGATTTGGACAATCGTGTCATAGGTTTAAATATTCAGAGTTTAGTTGCTGTAATAATTTAACGTGTCATGTTTTGATTTCCAGTCAGTGTCAGCAGATATAAAAGTAATCATTCTTTGAAACAGAGACTTCAGATATTTATGGGGTATAAGAAAGCCAGTGAGTTTCCTGTCTAATGTGGAATATGTCAAGGGAATAAATACATGATTCAACCTAACATACCTTAATCTGTGGTTTTATATTTAAAAAATAATACAATGACTTATGCATATATTTTGGCTCTCCTAAACATCAGTGGGAAATAGATTATGTAACTTACAATTATGATCTAGATATGAAATTCAGATTTATTGAATTTATAAATTTTAATTAAAACTTAATTTTTGATCAGCTTTATCAGTATAAATATATTGATAATTTCCCCCTTCTGTCTATTACTAATCATGTTCTAATTTAACACTCACTGATGGAAAAGAACATGATCTGCTAATTCATACTCTATAGATATCCACAGGTTTTCTATACAGGCATTTTAAAAAGCATAAGTAAAAGCTTAAAAGTCTATAAACACCGCATAAGTTGCAGCGAATGAATATGTTAGATAGCTAGTATCCTCAGGTAATCGTAACAGAGTAATAATAAAACTGTATAATCATATATCTGCTAATTTTATTTCATTGAAATAAATAAGGAAGAAAACCTATCGATGGGATTTCAGCGCTAGCAATATTTCTGAACACATTTGTATTTGACTATCCTTGTAACAAGGTTAATTACATTGAAAATTTGATAATATAATCCTTTTGTGATCATTTAAAGCATTTCAAAGTAGTAGATGTGTAAATCAGTTTCCTGAGTAATGTTTTTTGATTGAACTGACTGAGCCTTATTCGTAGGACAGTTGGAATGATTAGAGCTATTCGGGGATTCCTGATTGTGATCCTTTGTGAAAGAAAATTATTCCCTTGATATGCATTAGCAGATGTAAAAGTAATCCTTCTTTGGACCAAAGACTTTCAGATAATTATTGGATGCTCTGGAAGAAACTGTAAGGTCTCTAAATACTCAGATAGCCTAGTTAGACAACACTCCATCCCAATCATTTGTTTTGTCCATTCTAACGTGTCAATTCTCAGCATAGTTTATGACTATATATGAGCGAATATTATATATTTATTGTTTTAGTATAAACACATGGAATTTCATCTCAAATATGACTTCAATATGCTTCCTATATTAAAAAATGAACAAAAAGCAAAAGTGAGAAAGGAGTAAAGTAAGCAGAAGTAAAAAGGAAAGAAAACTAAATAATCCAGCTGAAGTTGAAAATATAAAATTCTAAAGTGTTATGTTTTTGTATTCAGTTAAATCTTTTTCTCTTCTAATGTTTTAGAGATAAATCCTTTTCTATTTTATTTATTATTACTAAATTCACATAAATTATGAAAGAGAGAAATGTCCCAACTTACAAAAGATAGAAAGTGGGCTGATTCTTTACCCACAAATATACCATAACCTACCAATACACTTTATATTCAATTTTAAAATGTGTGACCATGAAGTAAATTTCATCAACTAAAATAAGGAATCACTGGGTAATTAACAACACTTTCATACTTTCATCATCACAGCATTAAAGGTAAAACAATAGCTTACCTAAATTTTTCAAAAATTCAGTTAGAGAAATGTCACTCTTCTATTTGTTTAATTTATGAAACATTTCTTTTATTGTAGTTAGTGCTAATAAATTTAGAACAAGACAACTCAATAAACTGCTTTATTTGATTATTTTTGTTTTAGCATGGATGTAGATCTTTTCAGCACTCTATTAGTCTTTGTGAATTTTATTTCTTCTGCAATGTTTTGAAATAATTCGTCTGACTAGTAGTCTGTCTCTTCTGTATTATAAGGTTTTACTGCTCCTTGAAACTTGATTTATTTTGGTTGGCATGAATCATTCTTATTTTTCTATACAAATATTGTAATGATAAATACAGAATGGTGAAAGGAGACTATGGATTTAAAGCATTTTTATACTAATCTGTTGCACTTGGATCATTAATTTTCAACTTAGATTTTATGTAATTTGAATACAGTGGACATTTTTCATGATTACTGTGGTCCCATAGTCCATATCAATAAATGTTTACTTTCTTGTCTGTGCAAACACAGTCATTATAATACTGGTGTATCTATGCACGCTGAAGGAATATTTAACCAAAGGGAAGCTTACATTTTAAGTTTGAAAAAGTGTATCTGAGTCTTTCTGAATGCTTTCAATTTAATATGAATAACTGTAATTGATTTTGCTTTTCATCCGTCTGTTCTTTGTTAACCTGTTGTATAAGTCAACTTAATGCTAAAACTTTATCAAGCCTTAAATTTCATTAATCCTTAAAACATCCAACAAAGCACAAGTAATAGTTGTTAAGCAATTTGAAACAACATTAAAAATCAAGGAAAACAAAATACTGTTGTCTTTCTCAGTTTCTCTGTCTCTTCTTTCTTTTGTGTCCATTTATCTGTTTATTAAACTTCCCTGTGTTCTATTTTGTATGTACTTTGTATAATTGCGCAGTCATGCTAATGTTCTTAAGTAAAATAAAGGTACGAAATCTATGCTTGATATATACTTTCTCCTATACTATTGTAATTTTTGTTTATTTTCTATATATTCTAAATTTTGTCTATGGTAACATTGTGTGATTTTGTGATTCTAGCTCTTCTGTGGCCATATATTTTCTTTAAAGTCTATAGAACTAGTTTATCCAATAATCAAGATGATTTATTAACCTTTGTTTTCAACTGCTTTAGACAATATATCACAATTCTAAATTTCAAAACCAAACCTATATACTCTAAAATTTGGTGATTTGAGAGTGAGCTATTTAATTATTTAATAAAACTGCATAAAAATTACAAATTATAAAGAAAATGAAGGCCAAAGAATGACATGTAAATCATTAATTGGTTGGAAAAGTATCTTTCATATTAGAATTTTCATAACCTAATAGTGAGCTAGTGAACTCTTGGGAGAGGAATTAAGTTTTTCCAACTCTTGGTGTCTGAACAGAATATTAATCACATACAGGTCAAATGGCTTGTATGATTCTGTCAATAATATAACTCAAACAACTTGGTCGATTACTTGTGGTTATTTTGGTTTAAAAATTGAACACTGGTTAATACATAGGTAGTACTAAAACTATAAATTGATATAATAAAATATTTTATTATAAAGAGTTTATATATGCTACATAAAATACAGAATAGAACAACATATGTTGCCAGCTTCCAGGACTGATAATCCACTTAGGCAAACAAAGCATATATCAATCAAAGTCAAATAATACTATATTCATATATAAAAGAGAATATAACACAGCTATGATGATACACAAGTGAGGAATAGAGATTCCTGATAGAACCAGACAAGTCACTCCCATAATATATATAGGAGGACATCCTGAAAAATTCATATATATATAATTGAATGAGACTCAGATTATAAGAATTACCTAAACCTGCTGAGGTTTATTTAATAAAACATCAAAATTTTGACTATTTTTTGGAAGGCATTACCCTTGTAATATATTTCAAACCAGTAGTGAGTTATTGGTTCTTTTCAGTGTCATGGTTATAATAGTTAATATAGATCTGTACTGCCCAATAAGGTTGTCACAATAACATGTGACCACTGAGCAGTTGAAATGTGGCTACTCCAAGCTGATATATACTATGGACTTTGAAGACATAGTATGAGAAAGTGAATGTAAAATATCTCATTAATAATTTTATGTTATTATAGATTTGTATGAAAAAATTTCAGACATAATGGTGAAATAAAATGTATTATTAAAATAATTTTACTGTTTTTTAAGATAGCAACTAGAACATTTTTAATTGCATGTATATTTATAAAATATACTTGTATATTTATATTGAATTACATTACCATAAATGTTTTATTTGAATTAAGAGGAGAGCTCTTTATCATATATTGACATTTTAGGAAAGTATCGACTTGAAAAGAGTAGTATTTCTAAAATATGACCTAATACAGAATCTTTCATCCTCAGCTTATATACTTTCTGCAATGAAACTCATTATTTTAAAATTACTGCTTCCAGTAGATTGCAACACCAGTTGACTATTCTTATATTAATCAAAAATTCTATATTTTTGCCTATTGATTTTAGTTATTCACTTTGGAACCACACAGGATAATTCTAATTCCCAATCTACATAATTAACTTTTTACTAAGTATGGAATATCTTTTTGGAACATCTAGAACCTAAATATTCTACTAATGATGCCTATATTTGCATTTGCCTGCCTAAGTTGTTACTCATTCTGTAGAAATATCTCCTAAAATCTTTTTACATCTGCTAATTATTTTTTGTACCTGGTGGCATCATGTTGCTAGCATTGACGAGCAGTTGTTACATTTATATACACAAAGCACTGACCCATCAGGCTTTCTGAATTTTCCACACATAAATTGTGTTCCTTATTGTCCCAAGTCATTGAAGTACTTTTGAAATATATCTTCATCACTAGTCATTTATTTATATACTTTTTCAGGAAATACTTATGCATGCCTACTGGGTTCTAGGAATGACTCTAGGTCAATAAGCCAAACATCTCAACTTCTTTGGTATTCATGGAACTCTTCCCACTCACTGTATTTTTGTATGCATTTTTGTGTCTACAATCAATTCCTGATAAAAATGTTACCTACGGCAAAGCAAATGTAAACCCCTTGGGCATTCTCTTTGAGACAACTTGTATAGTTTTGAAGATCAGTTAATCAATAATTTGTTCAGAAAGATAGTCTATCAAAATGGAGTCTAAATTTTTCCATGTTGTCCATTAGCATTTTATGATTTAGGTCAAGTCCCTTAGCAAAATAAAAACTGAATCAAACAGCATTATTTTATACTTCAAATAATCGTGTTCTCAAAAGAGGAAAGTCATGATCTGAGCTACTGTATGGATTTGACTTTGAGAGGAAACAGGAGTCAAGGTTTATTAAGCATTTATTTATGTCAGATGGATACACAGTATTTTGAAAGAAAATAATAGTAGTGAATACTTATTGAGCATTTGTTACATATAAGACACAATTTTAACATATTTGACCCTCATAATGGCCCCATGATATATTATTCTTATCCCCATGTTACAACTAAACAAACCGTGACTCAAAGTGGATAAATAAGTTGTCTAAGGTCTCTCAGCTAGTAAATGATCGAGTCCTGATTCAGTGCATTCATGAATTTGAGCTCTTCATAGACGATAGAAAGCATTCTAAAGTCGTTAATGGAGGATACCAGAAAATCTGCACATGACCTGCAAGAATGGTCTGTATGAGGAGCTCTTAAATAAGGTTGGGAAGGTCTCGGGCACAAGGTTAGGGGAGAGCTTGGTTATCATGCTGTCGTTCAACTTCATTCTGTTTGTACTCAGGAAATGCAGGAGGTTATTGAGTAGATACATAGCATAATGAAAGCAGTCAGTGTTTGCAGACATACTGACCTGACTACTGTGCTCAGGCTGGAATTGGTTTGGCAGGAGGGTGGTTGTACACCCATATGGAGTTTTGTTTTATTTTTGTTTTTCCTGAGTTTTGGGAGTAGCAAGTAGATCATAGGGAATGAATTAACACTTGACATTCATTATATACTAGAATGTGATGTTCAAAAATAATACGACTTACGTTTTAGGCATGCATCACTAAGAAAAAATGGTCTTCTATTAGAACTAGGGAAGTTGATTTTGCAAGCCCTTTGGGGGAAAGATGAGCTCAGTTGTAGCTCTTTTGAATTTCAAGTGAGAAATTACATGGCTGTTGGAGAGTCTAGAACTGGAATTCAAAAGTTAAATCAATGCTAAAGATGAAAATTTGGGATATCTGAAAATTATAGTTAAATTTATGGAAGAAATACAATTTATTGTGGAAGAAGCAATGGGAAAGAGTAGATGCCCAAGTTCTGAGCCTTCGAAGCTACTCTATTTGAGTATGTGGACAGAAGATGAGCTAGAGAAGAAGCAGTGGAGAAAAACAGGTAAATCTAACTGCAAATAGGCCCATGTTATTTTGACAGCTTTGTACTGAATTAAAGATATTTTAAACATTATTTATCATCTTATGAAGTAACAATCATGTAGACTCTCACTAACACTTAACGAGTGTGAACAAGATTTTAATAGCATAACATGCAACCAAATTGGCATTGTGCAGTTATGATTCTTAAGTAATCATTTACTCTCAAAATTCTTAATAAAATTTTAATAAAAGTATGGTAATACAGAGACTGAAATACTCTAAAAGGATATTTATGGTACTACCAACCTGTACTGGTTCAATATGGTATTTCAAATTACAAATTATCATTAGAATTTACTAGTGATTTTGAATTCACTCTAAAATAATCACATTAATTCTTTCAAGGATGTGTACAGGTGCCTAGAAAATATGTTCTTATTAATACTGCATGCGGGAATCATGTCCTTGTGAATAACACTTGATTCTTCATTAGTAATAGACTTCCTTTAGTTAGTTGGTCGTACTTGAACACTTGTCCTTATTGTCCTCCAAGGGATGCCATCTAATAATGATAGAATAAACCTGTGGCTAGTAATGTGATTGGGAAAGGGTAAGTGGGAACAGAACTTGATAAATGTAATCATCTTGATATAAGACACTGAAGGTCATTCCTGAATTGATTCTACAAAGTGAATACTTTTACCTCTGAAATAAGAAACAGAATTTTATATGTCATTCATGTATTTTGAAAAGCTATCAGGTATAAACTTTTTCTAGTGTTTTAATGAAGAAAATTAAAAACAGCATAAAGATCAAGAGAGTAAAAATGTATCTTATTAATGAAACTTTATTAAATCTTGCCTTCTTTTATATACATATAATTTTGATATCTTCTAATTCATCATTTCTTTTCAAGTGTTTTGTTTAGAAAAATCTAAAGTATTTTTGATTTTTGAAAGTGTGGCCATTCTAAATTTCAAAATGAAAGAAAAACTAATGTTTATAAAACTGGTTTACATATTCAGATTCTTTATGTGAAATATTCTAGGTTCATTAATTTGAATTTGTTTGTGCCACCAAATAAACCATCCCTAAGACAAACTAATGGCATTGTTTGTCTTAGGAAAGCATACATTCCAATTTTGCTTACTGAAAATGTGATTTAATATATCTGAGAAGATCTCTGGGTAGTTTTTCTAAGGATGAGGTGACAATTCCACATTTCTACCTGAAGTTATATTATTAAGTGGCAATTTCTTATAAAACATATTTTCCCAAATGGTATTTATATTGTAATATTTAAAAATAAGATCAATTTAACTTTAGAATATTAAAAATTGGCCCAGACAAATGTATATAAATAAGATTTTATTGATACTACAGAATGATGAATTTTATTATTCTGCATATATGTTCAGCTCTAGTGATGTTAAATATTTCTCTTCATTTGTATCCTCAGGAATTTTCCTTGTTGTATTTCAAAATCCTCAAAAATATAATATAAGGACATAATGCATGTCATTAGTTTAGCAACAGGAGGTTGAGTAAATGTATTCCTTTTGGTTTATGTTTCTAATAAAAAAGTAATTTTGATTTAAATTAGCACTATCTTTTTTTTTTAGGCCTCAATTCCTTTGAAGGAATTGGAGCAGTTTAACTCAGATATACAAAAATTGCTTGAACCACTGGAGGCTGAAATTCAGCAGGGGGTGAATCTGAAAGAGGAAGACTTCAATAAAGATATGGTAAATTGGTTGTGATAAAAGTATGAATGAACTAGGAGTGAAAATGAATAAATATTTCGAAAGAAATTAGATAACAAGTCTCCAACTGAATGCTCAAAATACACCTTGCTCATTTTATGATTGTAATTTCTTTATTTCAAGTCCTGAATTACTATGGTGTGGTTATATGGGAGCACTTAGAGATTTTATAAAGAGAACAACAATTTTGTTTGACTTATACTATTTTTAAACTCAAACAAAAATGTAATCATAAACCGAGTCAATCAGAAAATATTAATAAGAAACTAAACTATTACAAAAAGCTGATATTTTTCAGTCATATTTTTGGTAGCAAAATGTTTATCTCATAGAAAGGGCAATTACACAAGTCATAAAGATTGATATTAAAGTTTCCCACAATGTGGTTTACCAAAACGTTGAGAGATAGTACAACATATATCCAAAATGTGTACAAATTGATGCTGCTTCTTTCATGATAGTAAAAGAAATAGAACTCTGTGGGCTATTCCTAGTCTCAGGAAATTGCTTTAATCCCGATTATCTTGCAAATATGTTTGTCATTTCTATCTGGCTTGAATATTTCTGCCTCACATCCCCGTTCACAGACTTTTGTTTCTGTTTTTGTTTCTCTGCCTGCACCTTCCTTTTCACAACTTGTTTTCCATTCTTCCACTGCAATCACCTCTGTGGCATTCTTTCCCTTAAATGCATTGATGCTGGGAACTTCTCAGGCGTTGCTTGAAGATGATATCAGAAGACAATATAAGCATTTAAGACAATAAACGTGCAGCAGCAATGGGAAAATATTTTCTCCAACCTTAGTTCCCACTGCAATCAATTTTGACCTCTTTGGAAATGCTGTAATCAGTACTCCCTGTGCATGGGGTTTGGTGACCTGTCGACTTAGCTCATGGAAAGACAGGAAGAATCTTTCTAAGATGCTGAGGTCTAGCTATCTCTACTCCATGGCAAAGAAGTAGAGGTCACTGAAGTGAAAAAAGGATCTGGCCTATCTCTTGGGCTGACCACCATCCCCACCCTAGGACTCTCACCTATGTGGAGAAAGAAGTGAAGTGGACTGTCTTAATGTTTGTTGACATAATAAATTAGGACATTTTACAGACTTTACAAATATAATATGTCTGAATTGTACATCCCATTAAGTTAAATGACAAATATCAAATAAAAATAATCCCAGTAACCCTAAACAACATTAATGGGTCTACAGTTGTGTGCAGAAGTTTAAGCATGCCTTATAGATTTAAACATCTCACATATTGATGACATCACACATGTTATTTTGAACATTATTATTTGTAACTGTTAACTCATCATTGTGTCTTGGATGCAATTGCACAGTGAGCCACCACTATAGAAACTTTTCCTATCCTAAGTTGAAGATAAGAAACTAGAGGTGAAAAACAACATAGTCACAAAGGTAACTATATTAGAATAGTATTATTGAAGTCATTTTACTTCTAAGTAAATAAAATACTGCTTTTGGAGCCTAAAAGGGAAAAAAATGCACATCGAAAAATTTTAAAGTCATTTTATATTCCATATGTTAATAATTGATCTTACTGAAAATTAACATGGGCATGACATTTTTAAAATTATTTGTAATATCTGACATTGAGATACATCATTTTGCTAATATACTGATATTTGTCCTAAATATCAGCATTTCATGTCAAATATATAGCAGACATTTTTGGAATTTAGTAAGCATTTAAAACTATTATCCTTTAGTAGTATGTTAGTATTTTTGGCTGTATAGACATTTCACACCTACATATGCACATCCATATTCTTGTATGGATCAGTTAATATTATAACTTAAAAGTTTATTGCCTCAACTTTTTAAAATTTCTAGGACTAAGCTAAACATACAAATCAAGATAATGCTTTGACAGAAATTCACAAATTCTCTGATGATGAATTACCTTAGCCCCCATCTTCCTACATGTAACCCTAAAAACTGTCTTCTTTGTACCTACACAGAATAATTCTCTTAAAATCTAAATCAAATTCTAAAAGGAAAGCTATGATCACAGTATCTTATAATAACAATCCCTGAAATTTTTAAATTTAAATTTCTGTGTTTCAATAACATGTTTTATCTTTGTTAATAATGTACAGCTTTTTAAAAACCAAAATGAAGACTGTACTTGTTGTTTTTAATCAGAGTGAAGACAATGAGGGTACTGTAAAAGAATTGTTGCAAAGAGGAGACAACTTACAACAAAGAATCACAGATGAGAGAAAGCGAGAGGAAATAAAGATAAAACAGCAGCTGTTACAGACAAAACATAATGCTCTCAAGGTATTAGAGCTAAAATTATATACTTTGCTTGTGGTTTCTTTTCATATATAGGGTAAAATATCTTATGCTTAAGAATGCTCATCAACAGAAAGTCACATTTTGTTTGATCCATATATGTGCTTTACCTAACATTTTTATGTGGTATCTGATCTTGAAAAATGTTTTTGCTTAAAATTTGCTTTTTAAATTCAGTCATATTTTTTCTGAGTGCTATTTAAAATATAAAAAATGTATCTTGTGTAACATCTATACATTTAGTTTTCTAATATTCTTCACATTTGTAAGTTTACTCTTGTATATGTGTTGAACACCCTGTATAACTGCTGGAATAACCAATCTATATTTTTTCAATTATTCTTCCTTACTCTATTAATTTTATTTATAATGGGTTCAAATTTAGTAACCTAACTCTTATTTAATAAGGTCTGGATTCTCATTTGTACATCATATATATATATATCTTTAATAGAGTCACTACTTGCAACTAAGAATCTATAAAAGTCTAATTTTATTTACACTAGAATTCCAAAAATAATATTAATAAACTTGAAAAACAAGTAGTATTTTCATTTTAAGCAGTGGGTATATGTGGTTTCAAGTACCCATGTTATTACTAATCAGGATTGTTCAGGAAAAACAGAATAAACTGCTGGTTAGGCTATAATATCTAGGAAGTTCTTGAGATGATGCTGAGCATTTGGAAACTTTTCTGGAAACAATTTTATGTATGCTTTAGAATATTTTCGATGAGCATGCATGGCTGATTTTCTAATACTGTTAAATGCTGAGCTTTTCATTGTAAATCACTCTTTTAGAGCTATGTACCTATGGTAGGTGGATCTACCTAGTTGGTGTATGGAGTCTGTTTTATATATGCCAATAAGAGAATGAAACTTTTTCCCTATAGTCAACCAAATAAACACTGCTGAGAATGTAATTACACAATATTGTGCCTGCAAGGAATCCACAAGGAAAGTCTAATTGGCCAGCAGGTGTTCGGAAGGTAGATGCTGATAAATATAGCAAATAGTAAAGTCCTCTTCCTCAAGGGAGTGTCAAAACAAACCATTATGTGCTCAGAAAATCAGGAAGCTGTGTAATTCACAGCCATCTAACTGTGACCAAGCTTTCAGAAGCATCTACACTGGTCATTTGATGTTATGTGTCCTGCTGAACAGCAATGTTTAATGGTTGTCTGGCATTCTTCTAAAGAAATCTATAGTGTGTCTCTAAATAGTTTTACATATTACACATGACCTTCTTGCGAAATAAAAGGAGTTTCATATTTGTGACTATCAAGCCCTTTCTCTTCCCAGAGATAAGATCTGTGTCAAAAAAAAAAAAAAGGCATGCCTCCACTCTGATTTATATGGCTGCATTGTGGTACCTTTGTAAAAGCAGTATCCAATCTGCTTTAGCCCAGGCATTTATTAACTCCACAGAAGGTTTCAAAATGCACCATGAAAAGTTCTGAATGTTATATCCCCAATTTTAAACATACTGGAGAATGAAATATGCATATTTCTTACAAAAAATGCTGCAAATGATTAATGCAACTGTCAGCTCTACTTGTCAAATCAATTTACAATACGAAATTCAGTAATTATGTCTACCTGAAAAGTGGTTCAAATTCTAGTCCTTCTGAAATATTTCAGAGATCAAAACTTTCCAGTTGAATGTTTTTTCCAACAGTTCTTTGATATGCATTATTTTCTTTAGCTTTAGTTAAAATTGTACACAAAACTTGATTTGCTACCTCTCTAAAGAAATGAAAGATGTCTGCAGAGCTCTTACGTTCCCGTGAGTTATCACAAAGTGGCATTTCAGCTAATTCTGTGGATCAGGGAAAATAGTAGGTATGCTATAAGGAGCAAGGTGATTGATTTCTCCCTGCTTGAATTATTAAATTAGACACCCTTATTTATCTCACGAGGTTGATTAGAAAACTTTTATTTCCTCATCTGTTTTTAAAATGTTCGTAATTTTGGCCAGCGCCGCTGCTCACTTGGCTAATTCTCCGCCTGCGGCAGCGGCACCCCAGATTCTAATCCCAGATGGTGCCGGATTCTGTCCCAGTTGCTCCTCTTCCGGTCCAGTTCTCTGCTGTGGCCCAAGTGCTTGGGCCCTGCACCCACATGGGAGACCAGAAGCACCTGGCTCCTGGCTTCAGATTGGCGGAGTGTGCCGGCCATAGCGGCCATTTGGGTGATCAACCAACAGAAGGAAGACCTTTCTCTCTGTCTCTCTGTCACTGTCTAACTCTGCCTGTCAAACAAAAATTAATAAGTTTACATATAAAGCATAATTTGGTAAAATAAAAAAATTTACAGGCAAATTTTTAAGGAAAAATATTTTTTTCATATTTAGCCATTTCCATGTACACTGGTAGCTAACCAAACCATCCTCGGGATTCTGCACATATAGCTTGGAACAATTTATAGGATAACTAAAAATGAATTTACATTTCTAGTCATACAGTATTAATAGCCTATGAAAACTTTTGCAAGCATTTCTAAAATCATGAATATATATTACTTGGTTATATACAATTAAAATTGTGTTGATAAGTCCATGGCCAGTGATATTAATTTTAGAGTTTGAACTTTTTAAAAAGTCAAGTACAACCTTAACATGTTTGTGCAGCTATCTAGCTAAGTCAATTTTATTGATATATTAAACCATTTTACATAGATTGCCCAACAGTTTAGTTAGGTCTTTAAGAGTCAGTTAAATATGACAAGATTTGTAAACAAGTTTGAACATGCCAAGAAAAAATCCTTTATGTGTGTTGATCAGGATTCTTAGATGCGTCTTGCCACATAAATACCTAATGTAGTTGTTTATTTGTGTGTTCTGCATTTACATGTGAGTATAATATATGTACAAAATGATTTAGAACTCAAATTATTTTATAAAAACTGCAGCCAGAAGTATGCTGTACATTATATATATATATTGATATTTTAATAATATCTGCACCATAAACAGGATTTGAGGTCTCAAAGAAGAAAAAAGGCTCTAGAAATTTCTCATCAGTGGTATCAGTACAAGAGGCAGGCTGATGATCTCCTGAAATGCTTGGATGACATTGAAAAAAAATTAGCCAGTCTACCTGAACCCAAAGATGAAAGGAAAATAAAGGTAATGTTGTTTTAGAATGTTAATACTAGATTTTATTGCTCAGTTTGATTACCTTAACTGTGAGGATCATATTTATAATGTTGATGTTCTTGTTTCCTCTAGTAGTATTCTCTTTGATGTGATATGTTCCCTTGTATTGTTTTTTGTTTTAGTAAATGTATTGTACTGTTACTCAATTGACATAATGTTGAATGAATAAAACGTTTTACTTTTAGACAATGTAAAATGAATTAAGAAATGTCTTGTGTTTTCTGGTAAGACTGTAATTGACTTTGTGTATCTTTGTTCCAGATGAACTAATGACTTATCGGTATATGGACGACTTCTTTCTCATGTTAGCACATTCATTTCATCAGAGCATCTTCACACATCAGTGTCAAATCTCTGTAGATTTCTTTGCATATTGTCTGAAGATGTTTTTCAGTTACTGTTTTACATTTTTATGTTGCTTCATTCTCTGTTGAGTTCCTCAAATCTTTAAAAAGAAAATAAATATCTTACTCCCTTACCCTCTCCATTATATTCTATATGGATGCTCCCTAATAAATAATGTGTAAGCACTCTATTTGGATCAGCCTCCAAAATACCAGGGCAATACAGAAGGAAAATTAAGACCAATTTAAATATTTTTATAATTAGAAAATCTGAACCCTCAAAAGATAAATACTAATTGGACTATTGGGTGAGGATGACAATGACCTCTTCCATGTTTGTAAATTTTGAAAAATTGACAATAAAGGAACAACAGCCTATGAAATTTCTGAGAGAAGTATTTGCTGCTTGAGGTTGGTTAATGTGGTTAGCTAACTGCCCTGGGCCCTGTATTGGTTTTGCTCAATAGGAAATTGATCGTGAATTGCAGAAGAAGAAAGAGGAGCTGAATGCAGTGCATAGGCAAGCTGAGGGCTTGTCTGAGGATGGGGCCGCAATGGCAGTGGAGCCAATTCAGATCCAGCTCAGCAAGCGCTGGCGGGAAATTGAGAGCAAATTTGCTCAGTTTCGAAGACTCAACTTTGCACAAATTGTGAGTTGTTACTGGCAAACCTATGTATGTGTTTGCAACTACTACTCTATTAACAGAAGCCTACTAACAAAACTAACCAAAAATTCCAGGTGCAATTTCAAACTTCTAATGCGCATTTTGCAAGTGAGTAGTTCCTCTCACTTTGTGCTTCTGTAACAGACACCTATGCTTAAAATTTACAGATTAAAGACCTTATAAATTAATAGCTAGTAGGAAGACACCCTTATCAAAAATGAAAAATACATGTTAATTTTTTTTGCTGCATCATTTTTCATAACATTGGCAATGTGAATTTGTCAATTTATCATACATTTACTTCAGTGTGTAATCCAAAAATATGTATTGCTTTCCTGAGATCATCCCATGCTAATTTTCCTTTTCTAATGTATACATGATAAGTAATAAATATTTTGTAAAACATCTTTTTATATAAAACTGTATAAAGTCTTACTTTACTGACATGAAGAATAACAACTTACTCCTCATAACTGGCTTAGCTGCTTAATGTATTACAATGTTTAGTAGAAGAATTGGATGGCCTAGTAAGAGGCTTGGTAATTGATGGTAGATTGAACAATATCAAACATTTTTGTTACTGAAATATTATAAGACAAAAAGAAAAGAAATGTCTACTCTCTTTCAAACAACTTGAATGGAAAGTTTGGTATTTTTTTTTTAACAAACTTAATAAGAAGAGAACAGATTTCATGTATTTCATAGGTATAGTTCTGAGAAGATAACAATATTTCTCTCCCTCATCCTATCCCTCAATCCCCCTCTTGGAAAGATAATTCCAGAATATGCACTCAGCATCCTCAGTTTTCTAGATGTGCTAGGATATAAACCATAGGAATTTTCTAGTAGATATATTTTGTTCTTATTTTGAGTTCTTTTAAGGTGAAGAGGAATGGTCCCTATCATAATCATCCAAGAAAGTATACCTCCTAAAACCAGGATAAATGAAATGAAGCAGATATTTGACTATTTTGTTTATGTGAATTACAGTTGTATGTGGTTCAATCCATAGTTGACACTACTTGGAAATTTCTTCTATGATATTAAAGATCCCACTTGATAATGTATTTATTTTCAAAGACAACTAAGGTTGCTAATATGTCAGTATCTATTTCTATCTATATCTATATATATATGGGGAAATATGCTGCATATAATTGTGACTTCTTTTTAAAATTCAAAAAAAAATTCATGAAGACACTGTTTTCTATTAAATCCAGTGTGCTAAAGTCGAATAGCAGTTAGATATTCTGAGCAATGGAAAGAAGTAATATAGGAAATACTGAAACTTATCATATTTAAAGTCTAATTTAACTCAATGTATCAGCCTCCTATCCTTCATATTAATGTTAGGGACATAATATGTCATAAATCTCTTAGGGTTGTAACAGAAAGCTTACGTCTGCAGATGCAAAATGAAGTAAAAGATTAAGATAACTATAAATAAAACTCCAGGAAACCAGTCCTGCCTCAATTTAAGATGTCATTCAGGGGAAAAATCCTTTACTATGAATTATTTGACTACCAACTCATTTCTTCATTCCAGTTTTCCATGTATCCTGACACACCCAATATGCAGGATTACAATGTGTTACAACTTCATCAAGCTATGTTACTATGCTTTAGAGTTGAATATACACAAAACTGTCCATAAACCTTATTGTTAAAATGCACTCATGTTCTTTCATATAGTAGGTTCTCAAAAAATATTTGTACAACAGAGAAATATTTTTACAAAAAAATAATGATTGGTGAAATAAAAGAAAGATATATGAACCATCAAAAATATTTAAAAATTGGAGTAAAATGCTTGAATATAGTTTACTCATAAACATTTATTCTTGATTTGTACGTATGAAGTGTTCAAAATTCAAAATGCAGGAACCAGTATTTTCATGTGATACCTTAATTATTAATAGAAGAAGGACTCACAATGTGTATGAATAATAATCAGCTTAATATTTCACTTATATTTTACTTTGGATTTTAATTAGATAATAGGTAAGTAGATAGGCAGAGTATGTGTGTGTGTGTTTGTGTGAGTTCCAAGGTATATCTTTATATTCCACCAATTACTATAGTTTTAAAATATGTATTACTGCATTTACAAAATTGATTTCAATATGGCCACTGATTAAAATTATCTTTCCCAATATTTCCGTAATAGTTATTTGAGAGCCATAAGTAAAAAAATTAATGAAAAGTTAGATTTGTTTTTTAAAAAAGATTTTATTAATTTTTATTTGAGAAGTAGAGTTATAGACTATGAGAGAGAGAGACAGAGAGAAAGGTCTTCCTTCCATTGGTTCACTCTCCAAATGGCTGCAACGGCCGGAGATGTGCCCATCCAGAGCCAGTAGCTTCCTCAGGGTCCCCCATGTGTGTGCAAGGGCCCAAGCACCTGAGCCATCTTCTACTGCTTTCCCAGGGCATGGCAGAGAGCTGGGTTGGAAGAGGGGCAGCCAGGACTAGAATCGGTGCCCATATAGGATGCCGGCACTGCAGGCGGAGGATTAACCTACTGCACCTCGGCACCAGCCCTGAAAAGTTAAATGTGGAATAATTGGAATCTACAATGGCCCTGATGCAATACTTGTTATCATACTGTCACAATTCCTTAGCTTCCCCTGTACTGTTCTCTCTTCTCTCATATTTATTTCCCCTAACTGACCCTTTAAGCTTACTAAAGTGTTAGTTGAATTTAGTTTCTCATGTTCTGAGAGTAACTATTCAAGATAGTAGGCACTACTGTAAAGATGTTAGCATCTGAGAACTGAGTTTAAAATGAGAGATTGCTTTTCATCATTTCAGAGATAGACTCCAAAATGGGGTAAGTAGTGTAAAATTAGTACACATAGGGGACTATTACCATAGCAGAGCTATCAGTGTCAGTAACAATGGTCAAGAAAGGCTGGGATTTTTAAGGGAACCATGATGCTATCCTCAGTGAGAAGAGTGCAGAGCAATACAGAGTAGGATGTATTGGCAAGTAGCAGTTGTCAGGATAACGCTGGAAACAGTGAAGGGACGACTCATTGGAAGAAAGAAGGCAACATTTTCTCTAGATAATCAGAATGGAGAAACCCCACCCCTCATTAGGAATAAAAAAAAATCTAATGTGTTTCCTCTCAGCTAAAAGAACAGACTGTTCAGTAAACACCAACTCAGTTGCTGCAAGTTTAACATATGGAATTTTCCTGCAGTATGTATTGTAACAGCAGTGTGGTCTGGTCAAATAAAAGAATACTCCCTGGCATGACAGTTCCAGAATATGAATCCCAATGACTTGGTGTGTTTGTTGCATGGTCCTGGTCTCAGCCTCATTTTCCTCATCTGTACAATTGGGATAAGGATGTTTGTTAGGACAAAATAAGGGGATACTTGTAAAATACCTATTGCATTATGTGGACTCAATGAGTCAAAGTTTCCTTCTTCATTCCAAATATAAGTAAGTTAACACTGGAAAAAATTATCCTTTTTTGAACTTTTATTTTAATTTTTAATTAGTTTTAACATAGTCAATGTGAGTTGTAGATACAGTTCTAAAAACATGGTATTCCCTTCCCCCCTCACTCATTCTTACCCTTTGTCTCCTCCTTCTTACCCTCCTTCTCCCATAATTTCTTTTTGTTAATTTTTGAGATAAAATATTTTAAGTTTACATTACAGTGAAAAGACTTACTACTTCACCAAATAAGAAGTTTAAAAAGCAAAAAGACCCTGGTTTAGGGAGTATAGACAATGGCTATAAACTATAACTGAATGACAAAATAACCATTTCATCCATATAGAGTAAATTTAAAGTAATCACATATCACCGAACTATAGTAGTATAACGTTGTTAGCCATTGGTTTTACAAAGGTATAAAACAATGTTTTATAAAACTGTTCTTGTAGCAATACTAATCAAGCATTCCTTTCTTTTCTCTTTTTTCTTTATGTTAGCTCCTTCATAAAAGGGAGAACATGTAGTGGCAAACATTTTTTAAATGGGTATTTTTCTGAGCCATTAAAAAAAATCAAGTTCAGGGTATACTGTTTGTTTAAAATGTCTTTAGCAACAGATATCAGATATATTATCCATAGGCAAGTAGTTTTGTCTAGAACCATAAAATTTTTGCAGGAAATTTCATGTAAAGTTGGCAACTTTATGAATGAGATCATGATTTTCCGTAAGTTTGCCAGTACAGCTCTATCTGTATTCTTATACGTGAAGGAAGAAGACTCTGGAAACTCCATAGTGAATAAGTATGCATTTTAAAAAATTAAGCCTTGTTGTAGCATTTGGCATTTAACCTCAGAGAACTCAAGCAAATACAACTAATAATTGCATACTACAACTTCTGAGCAAATTAAGCTCACAAATTATGATGGATGTGATAAAATTATCTTTCCAGTGATGTTAGTAGATACTAAATAATAAAAGGAGAATGTACATCTAAGAACATTAAATATAAGACAATCAGTAAATTACATTAAGTATTTTTAGTATTAAAACTGAAAAGGATGGAATGAAAGTTGACAAAAAGAACAATGCATTTTGAAAAGTGAACAGGAGGACTGAAAACAATAACACAACTTTTTAAAAAGTGGATTTATTAAAGAAAAATATATTAATTGAATGATTTTGGTGGAATTGCTACATTACAAAAAATACTAGAGCAGGTAAAGAATGTAATTAAAAGTTCAAATAAATGCATGTAAAGAATTCAAGATTGAAAAAATAGAAATCACAGGGAAGACATAATATTTTATATAAATGACTAGTATATAATAAAGAACATTCCCTGGAATGTGTCGGATAGGTGGAATAAATTTATATTTGCATGAGACATTAGATTAAATAAACTTCAACCAGTGTGTAGAAAATAAAAGCAAATCCAAACTAGCTAGCTCAAAATGAAACTCAGAACGTCAGTGACCAAGAAGGTAACACAAAAACTATTGAAGGTGAAAGAATGCTTCTAGGATGATGGATTTTTAATTATTAATTTATATAAATGGAGCAAAGTTCATGTATCTCATACATATAGTTTAAAGAACATAATGACAGTTCCCACCCCATCCTCAACCCTCACTCCCACCCTTCCTCCTACTTCCTGTCTTGTTTTGCTTTTCAATTTTTGTGATAATATCCTTTTTTTTCCCTTCAGAACAAGTTTTATTATTAATTGAAGAAACACTAAAGGAAACAAGCAATGTCATTTGCCCCTAGGCTTATCTAAAACTTATGGAACATAAGAATATCCTCCACTTAATAAACTAAAATGCAGTAAATCTTTGAGAAAAAGTTTCACTACTAGCTTTCATAATACAGCTCTTTGAGGACAGAGGTCCTGCATGGGAAGTTTGTGCACAGTAACTCCAGTTGTTAATATAACAATTAACACTCTTATGTATGATGTCAGTGATCATCCAAAGCCCTTGACCCTTGACATGAGCTGCCTAGGCTATGGAAGCTTTTTTTTTTTTTTTTTTTTAATAGGCAGAGTGGACAGTGAGAGAGAGAGGCAGAGAGAAAGGTCTTTTTTTTTTTGTGAATCCACTGACTCCTTCTATATTTAGAACAAGACCATGAGTAAAGTGGAAGTCCTCTCCTCCCTTCTGAGGAAAGTACATCCTTTTATGACCATTTCTTTCCACTGTGGTCTCACCCACAGAGATCCTTCATATAGGACAGTTTTTGCCACAGTGTCTTGGCTTTCCATGCCTGAAATGCTCTTGTGGGCCTTTCAGCAAAATCAGAATTCCTTGAGGGCTGATTCTGAGGTCAAAGTGCTACTTTAAGCAACTGTCTTTCTGTGAGTCTGCTGTGTGGACTGTTCCCCATATTGGAGTGTTCAAGCCTTTTTAATTCTATTATTATTACCAAATACTTAATCCTGTTTGTATTATAGCTTTAATATTTAATCCTACCCATATGATCAGTTTAACACTTAATCCTATCCCTATGATCACTTTAACACTTAAAATGCTTCTCCCCCAACCCGCACTTTTGGGGATTTGGCATCCCATGGCAAGTTTTTAAACTGTACCCTTAGAAGTAAGTCTGTAAGTATTTTCTATTATATGCTTTGAATTCCCTGTGATATTTTGCTGTGAGGTTCCCTTCGTTTACCTTCTTTCATATTGATGGCCGTGTTTCTGTGTTTGTGTGTAACACATCTTTAAGCATCTTTTGCAGGGCTGGACGAGTGACAAAAAATTCTTTCAATTTCTGTTTTTCTGTAGGGATGTATGCCAAACTATACAGCTTTACAATTACAAGTTAGGTTGCGGATATTGACAGTGGTCTTGATCAACAATAGTTTTTAGAAAACGGTGGGATAAATTCTTTTATATGCTGGACAAATATCATGTAGACTTGGAGTCAAGAATGATGGAAAATATCTTCAGATATATAACTAGTTTCATATAAGCAAGAGAATATACCTGCATATTTTTTCTGAAAAAACTACTAAATAATATACTTTAGTAAACAGAAAATGAAACCAAAGGGCAAAAGCAAGCTATATAACACTGCGTAACATCATTTCCTCTCTGTAAAGCTGAATTAAAAAAAAAATCTCTAGTGAAACGCAGGTAAGTGCTGCAAAGGCAAACACAGTACTTAGGAAATTAGAGAAGTTGTTTATCTGATACCATGGAAAGAAAGATACAACGAATAGGGTCTTTTCTAGATGATTTCAATAAATATAAGCCTGTATATAATGTGTCCATTGTGAACTATTGTCCATTGTTATGTTTCTAGAAGCTAGAAAATGTAGTAAGCCTTTGGAGTACATATTCATGTATTACCTGTCCTAGGAAGGGGAATGGAAGAGAAAACACAGTTTCTTGGTGGGCGAATAAAATGAATTATTCCTTTTCTAAATATAGTAACTTCACTTTCCCTACATATCCTATGGTATTAAACACCAAGTATTTGATGATGTTATTCAACATCTTATTTTAGCAATTTTCATGCAACTTCTTATCTTGGATGCCTAATAGGCACTTCAAGCATAGCATAGCCAAGTGAGAATAAGTGAGCCATCCCACACCCATCTATATCAAATGGCATCTACCAGGCTCTCCAGTTATTAGTAGGCTACACTCTCTTTCACATAGATAAAAATTATGCACGTCATTCATGATTCTTTTCTCTTACTCTAAACAAATTATTTCAAATCCTATGTGTCTACCAGCAACATATGTCTAATTGAACGACTCCTCTATAACTTCTATATCTGCATTATGGAAACTCTAGTATACGACATCATCATCTTGCATCTGGGTTACATGAACAGCCTCTAATACCTACTTCCAGCCTGTTTCTGTTTACCCTGTATTCGCTCTGGTGAAGCCAGAGGATTCCTTCTACAGTGTAGACAAATTTACAATAGGTTTCTGCTGCCCATGTCCCTTTCAATGAAATCCCGAATTTGTACATGATCTAGCCCCTGTCTATCTCTCAAACTTTGTCTCCCTTTTTGCTATTCTGCAAAGGTTTCTCCTTTGTCTTTAAACAGGTCAACTTCATTTCTGTTTCAAAAATTTTACATCTATCATTTTTGGATGGAAAATTTTTCATCCAGAATTTTTGACATAAGTGCTATAACCTATTTAGCCATCCTTCCTTTTAGGATCAATGACTCTTTATTAAAAGATTGATATGTAATCTGAGCAAGTAACATAATATTTTCTATTATAAAATATGTTACGCTTCTCATAATTATGCATTCAAAAAGAGCATTTACAACTGTTTCTCAGAACACCAGTTGCTATTACAACTGTTTCTGGAAGCAGATATATTGAAGAAAGACAAAATTTCTGAATCTTAACAGGGAAATGGTGTTGGAGGAAGATAAGGAGGATTTCAATAATGTGTTGCAACCAATAACTTTTATTATGGCAAAGAAATTGTAATAAGGTTTTTTATTGACATTAAATGAACATATTTCCAACATGGATAAGCTCTTGAAGAATTGATGAGAAAGATCTTTTTGCACATAACCTTAAATGCCGACATGTTATTTAATTTCATCCTTTAGTAAATAAATGTAAAATGAAAACACTTTATTGCATTATTTTTTAAGATTTTATTCATTTATTTGAGAGGTAGAGTTAGAAAGAGATGGAAGAAAGATATTCCATCTGCAGGTTTACTCCCCAAATGACTGCAACAGCCAGAGGTAGGCCAATCTGAAGCCAGGATCCAGGAGCTTCTTCCGGATCTCCCACGTGGGTTCAGGGACCCAAGGACTTGGGCCATCTTCTGCTTTCCCAATAGCAGAGAGCTGGATCAGAAATGGAGCAGCTGGGACTCAAATTGGCACCCTTACGGGATGCTGGCATTGCAGATCGAGGCTTACCCCTACTATGCCACAGCGCTGGCCCCTGAAAACATTTTTATACAATGAATCTTCCACTAACCTTTTTATTTATTTATTTATTTTGACAGGCAGAGTGGACAGTGAGAGAGAGACAGAGAGAAAGGTCTTCCTTTTTCCGTTGGTTCACCCCCCAGTGGCAGCTGCGGCCAGTGCACTGTGGCCAGCGCACTGCGCTGATCCGAAGGCAGGAGCCAGGTGCTTCCTCCTGGTCTCCCATGTGGGTGCAGGGCTCAAGCACTTGGGCCATCCTCCACTGCACTCCCGGGCCACAACTGGGACTAGTACCCGACACCCCAGCCAGGACTAGAACCCAGGGTGCCAGCGCTGCAGGCAGAGGATTCGCCAAATGAGCTGCAGCGTCGGCCCCACTAACCTTTTAAACTGTTTTAACCTTTTTAAAACTGTTTGAATGTAAATATTCTACAAATTTATATCAGGACAGTTTGAGTAGGAAAATATTTAGGATTAGTAATGAAGGAGCTGGCATTGTGCTGTAGTGGGTTAAGCTGCCACGTGCAAGGCAGCATCCCATACAAGTGCTGGGTCAAGTACTGGCTGCTCATTTCTGATCCAGCTCTCTGCTGTTGCTCCTGTGAAAGCAGTGGCTCCTGCTACCCATCTTGTAGACCCAGATGGAGTTTTGGGTTCCTGGCTTTGACCTGGTCCAGCCTTGGCCCACGTGGTTATGTGGAGAATGGGCTGAAGAATGGAAGATCTCTTTCTTGCTGTCTCTCCTTCCTTCTCTGTCACTCTGCCTTTGTTTTTTAAAAATGAGAATAAACTACTTGTTTGATAGTGACGAATTGATATTCTTTAGGAAAAAAGATGAGAAAAGCATAATTGCACTATTCTTTTTTTCAATTGTCATACACTTAAGCATAGATGGACGAGAAAGGTAATCACAGAGGTGATTTCTATTACCTTATGTTAGAAGCTAGAAGCTGGATTTAGTACTCTGCTACACATTTGTGTATGTATTTTTCTCCTATAACATAATGGAAAGCAATTCATTTTAAGGACAAAATAAGGAAGAAAACATTTTCATCGCATAATTGCTACATAGATATTTTCTTTGCCTTGAAATAACAACAGAGATTGTCAGCTGCCAGTGCCACATCCCTGGAGAATTTGGGAACATAAGTAATTTTCTTATTTAGAGACAGACTTATTCTTACTGAATATGAAAAACTAATAATGGTTGCTAAGAGGAATGTTGAGCTGGAGGTAGCTGCTTATAGAATTTTCTTCCTCTCAGCTTCAGCATTGTATTTACCATATCATAAGGGTTAAGGAAGAAATTATATATGTTAAAATTATATGTTTTTCTAGAGTGTTGATAAGCATAATGGTTATTGCCATGTCTATATTAAGTTTTTCTTTAAATCTCTAGTTATAATCATTGTAATAGTTGTTTACAAAAGAAACATATGCTCAGCTAGGATCAATTCCCAAAATGATGGCATACAAATTCCTTCACCCTCATTTCGAATGCATGGTAATTTTGAATAAAATATAATTTTAAAACATTTAAACAGCTGAATTCAAAATATATGAGGGGAACTTCCTTTCTCTGTGGTGCCATAAATGAGTGGATCATCTTGTGTGATACTGCACAAAGGTGGAGAACCTAATGACTTGGAGAAAACTTCCAAGATATTTAGGAGAAACTGTTTTATATGGTCTTGTGCACCATGCAATATAATGTTGAAAATTAAATGCCTACCTATACTTGAAACCTTCAAGGTCTGCTTTTAGCATGCAAAGAAGAATAGATGAAATCTGCCCACAATGGATAACAAGCATTGTGATCCAGTGTGGACAGACCATTTGAAGTGATAATTGCTTAGCATTTTCCAAAATTAATCAGTGGTCAAATACTTGGATTCTTAAGCAAGAAAATTTTTTTTAAAAAATCAAACAGGAATGTAGACCATCATGATGAAATTGATGAATTCCAAAAATGTAAAGAGAACTTAAAATGTAGCTGGGGGGACAGATTATCTTAGAAAGCAATGACACTTAAAATGACAGCTGATTTTAGAGCAATGATAAAAGCCAGAATGATGGAATAATTATCTTAAAAAATGGTGAAAGAAAAACTACATATGATCCTAGAATTACATACTGGTGGAAACTCTCAGGATTTCTTTTTGTAAATCTTTATTTTTAACCTATTTTAAGACAGAGACAGACAATCTCCATCCAGTGGTACATTTCCCAGATGGCTGCAACAACCAGTGTTGGGCCAGACTGAAGCCAGGAGCCACGAGCTCCTGAGCCTCCCACATGGGTGACAGGGGCTCAAGCATTTAGGACATCTTCCGCTGCTTTTCCCAGGCTATTATCAGAGAGCTGCATCCGAAGTGGAGCAGCCAGGACGTGAACTGGTGCCCCTACTGCACCTGCTGTGCCACAGTGCCGGCCTCAGACTTTATTCACTGTGAAGAAGTGCACGTTACATGTCTCACAGGACCTTGTATCACGGAAGGCAAAGAGCTGCTGTTGAAGGAGAAGCATGAAAAGCTAAGAAATATATTAGCACTACTCCATCTTGGTGAAACTAAGGTTGATTTTAATTTTCATTATGTGTTATTTTTCTCTGTTCTCTAGATTTTTATACAATGTGAGTTTCACATTTGGGAGTCCGTAAAAATGTTTGAAAAATAATTTCAAGCTGCAGTCCTAGGGACTAGGGACTGCTTCCTTCAACTCTCCTGCCACTTGTTTCAGCAGTGTGGCAAACAGGCAGCCGCTAACCAGAACACAGGAGTTAGCAGTCAGTTGCATTGTACCACTCCACCTTGGTAGCAGGCATCAACCCTCCTGCTCTGCTACTTTTCTACCCAGTCATCTGGATTATCCTCTGCCAACACTTTCAGCTACTACAAGGTGATTATTTCTTAATAAGTGTGCTCTATGTGCAGACTTCAAAGAGCTTGTTCAAAAATCGAATTAAAAGATACTTTATTTTATGCAGAAATTTTTGAAATCTATTTGTGATATTTTCTCAGGAGTAGAGTAGCCAGGACTTGGTCTCTGACTCTGATATGGGATGTGGGAGTCTGAAGTCATGGCTTAAACTACCAGAGCACAATACTCATCCCCTAGAATATTTTTAAATGAAGATATCTTCAGACAATACATTACTTTACTATCACAAGAGTCTCGCCTTTGAAGGGATATTAAGAAAAATCCAGATAGAAGTTTTAAACTTCAAGGAAGGATGATGAACTATGAAAATGGTAAACAAATGGAAAAGCCTTATAGAAATATTTACTATATATAAAAGTCTGCATTTTAGTAATTGAATAGAAATAAAACACGGAGTTCAGAGGTGAAACCTGAGAGGGGCATTGCTTTGTTTTCTTTACCTGCTTTACCACCCCTCTCTCCAGTTGTTCCTTTGTCAGCCTCCATTTGTGCACCTCGTCCTCTTCTCCAATCCTGAAATGCCTTGCTGCTCAATCCTTGGACATTTCCCATTGTCTATTTGGACTGTACATCCTTTACTGTGTTCATCCTGTCTCATGACTTCATCACAGATACAAGCTTAGGAAAAGTACATTTCCAAACTCAGACAACAGTTCTTGGAACTGCAGTGGCAATACTGTTCTTTCAGCGTTTCGGGGAAAAAATCTCCCCTCTCACCTCGGGGTAGGCGTTTGGCTTAGTAGGTGACAGTGGCATCTTACATTAGAGTACCTGGGTTCAAGCCCCAACTGCTGAGTCCAGCTTCCCACTGATTCACACCCTGGGGGGTGGCTGTGGCGGCTCAAGTATTTGGGCCCCTGCCACTTGCATAGGAAACCTGGATTGAGTTCCCAGTTCCTGCTTCAGCCTGGCTCAGCCCCAGCCATTTAAAGTGTTTTGTGAGTGAGCCAGAAGCTCTCGCTTTTGCTCTCTTTGGTTTCACTAAATATAAATAAACAAACAAACAAATATTCAATCGATCAATCTACCTTGATGCCCCTTAACTATTCTCAACACAGTAGATAGACAAGGGCATCATTTGAAAACATAAATCAAATATAAATCTAACCTTCCACTGAATTTCCATCTAATGGCGAACGAACCCCAATACCCTCCTATAAATTTTAAAGGATTTAAGAGCTTACAAGTCCTGTTATTAACTCTCTGGCCTTACCCCTAATACTTTATCACTAGTTCACTCTGATCTGGCCACATAGTTCTTCACACATCTTCTCAAATGCATCTAACATGCATTATTTGCAGGATGTCATCTCTTTGCCTAAAATACTGTTCTCCCTTTTATCCATATGACTCCATTTCTGCCTCTGAGTCTTTCCTTAAAATCGTTCTTAGTAAATCCGTCTCTCTCCCTCTTCCCCTCTTTCTCTTTCACACACACACATGCACACTTCATCAATACCCTATTTATATTTTCTCCATAAAGCATGCTAGAAATGAAGTTCTATATATTTTCCATATTTATCTTATTGATTATTCCCCTCCCTGCGATGAGAGCAGGGGATCTTTGCCTTTTCATTGTCATGGCTATCTCCTTGAAACTAAAAGTTGTGACTAAGTACACAATATATATTTGTTGAATCCATGAAATAAGTAATTAGTGATAAAACAATTTTAAGATTGTCTTAACTCTTAGAGGGACATTTTGAAACAGGCATTGTGCATGTTAATTTTGGAGTTACCATTAACATGTTAGAATGAGAGCATAAAATTTCTGAATAATTGAGGGGAAAATAAATACATATTACTGAAATAAAGTGAATAATCCAAACAGTGAGGCTTAATAACATGAATTGGCCTAGAGTCATAAATAACTGTGTTAACACAGGACTTCACGTCTTTTCTCTCAATGAAAGCTATTAGAATAAAAGTGTATTAATAACTCAGTATGGGGCCAAAAATATAAATAAACATAGGAAAAATGTTACCTTATAGTACCATACAGTGTCAAATTTGGCCATCAAGTGGAAATTTAACACATCCTTCACAAACTATTGATAGTTACATGCTATGATTATATGCTTTTCTGAACTCTTAGATATAAATATCAAATTAAGCCTCATACACTATTAATATGTATAGTTTTATTATGTAATTTTATTATGTAAAATTAGAATATAGCTTATTTTTCATATCAGATGAAATAATGATTTTCATGGAAATTAATATCCTCTTTCCTTGGAATACTGCAATCTTAAAGTTATATCTAAAAGAACAATTTTAAGATGTTTTATTGGTTCTCATTTTGAATAAGGACATTAAGAAAAATTTATCTTCCTTTTATAATGCAAGTGATTATGAATATGTTATTTTGTTGCATGTTATCACCGACATTCTATATAATGAGGTATGTCAGCCTGGATTTTTACAAAGGGTTTCTCTGCTCTTTACAAAAGCCTAACAAAAATTAAAATTTATCAGGAAACTTTGCCAAGTTATACTAAGATTTGAGGCACAGATTCCAATATCAAGGCATAGTGTTTATAATTAATAGAGAGTTTTAGTGCTGTTGGATTTTTTTTGATTGTGGTGTTGGTTTCTTTGGTTTCTTCCATTTTTGTTCATTTTTAATGAGAAACTCCCAATAATGGTGAGGATGAGTAAATCAAAATTCCTTGCATTTACCGGGAGTCTATAAAGAAATTCAAACTCGTTTTGGATACATTGAATTTTTTTTTCATTTGGTAAACATTTATCTAGTGTTTCCTACGTGCGAGACAAAACATAAAATAACTTTGGTAAATCCATAGCAATCATACAAATGACATGATATTCGGTAAACATAACTCATATAATGAAGGGAAACAGAACAAGAATTTATACAGTTAGTTGACCTCCCTTTGAAACTCAACAATAAAAAGTGTAATTTTCTTCAATCTAAATTTGCTTTGAAAATATGGAACACCAGCTGGAAGGGAGCTCAGATGCCTTCTGCACTGGGGTTGAAAATACCCTTCTGAGCATGCCCAGAACAACTGGTTAAAAATAATTGAATCATTCGTACCATCTGTGAATCATTCTGATTGTTCAATGATTACTTAAGACTCTCATTGTATAGAACATATTCTGAGAACAGATGAATAAAATTAATCCAAGTGTATAGCATTACCCACTTTGATTCTCACTAAAATATTTTAAAGTTTCCTAAGTTATTCTGATAAATCTGTCCTTGATGAGTCAATGGTCTTTGAAATAGTAATATGTGTAAAATGTGACTTTACCTTGATATTATAAACGCATTTATTTTTAGGTATAAAATTTTATAAATTAATTTGTTTAGAAAACACTTCATAATTTTCCCTTATTTAATATTTTGTGTATATCTCAGTACCCCTTTAGTAATAGACAGTTATCTAATGGAGAAACAAATGAAAGTCTAAATTTACTGCATTCTCAAATTTAACAGCATATGCTACAATCATGAATATTTTTTAAAAATCTTAAATGGCTATTTTAACACATGTAGAACAGAGGAAAGCTATATTTAGTGGTGACTAATCCATGAATACAAGATGCATGGATCTAATTAAAAAGAACTCATATCTATGCAAGTTTAAGACATTCAGATTACTTGACAATTAAGAGGCCTTGTTAATTGTTTAGCTGGATAACAATGCATGGGGGCTTGGTATCAAAATAAATTAATTGGGAAAGTTTCTCAGATGAAAGAAGATAATTTTCCAAAATAGCTAATGCCTTTTAAATTAAAAAAATTGGTTACAAAATAGAAATAATTGCTTAACATGAAGTTATCTATAGTGTTGAAAACTTTTGTGACCCGTATAAAGTTAGAATTAAATAATTTATATCTGAAAATCAGAAAAAAAACACATTAAACATTAATAATATGGGTCATACTGTATTTGTTTCTTGCTTCATAGATACACTTGACTATTTCCGATGTGGAAAGTTAATTTTAGATATTTAAGGTCCTTCATATCTTGGCCTTAGTGGAAAATATAATATTTCTAAAATTTATCTTTTAAACAATTAGTATATGATACGCATACATTTTATGGGGTACAGTAAAATTGTTAATACATGTAAATTGCGTAAACTGAACAAATCAGTCAGTTAGCATTTTCATTTTATTTTTTCTATGTTAAAAGCTTACCAGCTCCTCTCTTCCTGTTATTTATACAGAATAACACATTAGTGTGAACTACAGTTACCCCACTGTGTGCTGGAAAACTGGAACTTATTATTCCTATCTGATGGTGTTTTGTACTCCTAATCCAAACATTTGGTAGCCTTTATCCAACCTATCTCTGTCCACCCTCTTCCATCCTTGAAGCCTCTAGCACTTACTATTCTGTATTCATATCAATTTTTAACTTCCACATAGAGAATGTGATACTTGTCTTTACTGGATTATTTCACTTAAAATAGCGACTAAAATATTTCATCTATTTTGTTGAAAATGTCGGTATTTAACTTTTCTATGGCTGAATAATATCCCATTGCGTTTATATACCACATTTTCTTTATCCATTTAGCTATTGTTGGACACCTAGGCTGATTTCACACCTTTGCTATTGTAACAATGCTGCAATAAAGAGAGAAGTGAAGGCATTGCTTTTGTACGCTAACTTCATTTCCTTTGGCTGTATAACTAGAAGTGACATAGCTATGATAGATTCATTTTTAGTTTTGTGAACAACCTCCATACCATTTTCCATAATGACTGTACTAGCATACATTCCTGTCAACAGTGCACAGATACTCTTTCCTCCACATCCTCACCAGCAATTGTTTCGGGAAAGGACTTCTTTGATCTACTCTTGTAATGGCCTCATCTTTAAACGTGTCACCATGTCTTTGACCGCAGTCTTTGCACCTATGTTTTCTTGGCTTCAGTATCTCTCTATGATTTCTGCTTGGTGTTCTCCCATATTAGTTCAGGATGCAGAGTAAAAATCGCTTTTCTTCACCATTTCTGTCTAATGTCATTAACAATACTCCCTCCACTCTCTCCATCGTGGTCTCTACAGCATTGTGTTGTTTTGCTGATACCACTTAACAAAACCTGTAAATATACACTGACATATTATTTATAACGTGCTTCCCTAAGAATTTTGTCTGTCTCATTACCTGGAATTTGCCCAATGCAGAATATATGTTGAATAAATGAGTGAATTAATGAGTGAAGGAATGGCATCTTCCTGTGGAATTTATTGCAGTTCTTACTGAGTTGTCCTTTATTCACACATCAGTAGTACCCTAATGCCAGACTAAGTGTTCCAGAAGTTTTCACTGGTCCACAAGGAAAGGAAAATTTGAAGAGCAAGATTGTTGACCTTTCCATAAAGTTAAATGATACAAGAACTGTCAATTTTTCTGAAATTATGACTTTCTACAGTTTTTGAGCTTTCAAAATGGGCTTTCTTTTTTGGTTTATTTTTAAAATTATTTCATTATAAATTCTTTATCAGAAAAAGGTAAATGTGGAGCATTGTGGTGTTCCCTAACTTTTTTTTTTTTTGATATTTTTTGGCCAAGGAAAGTCAAGTCTGTGAACTATCAAATTTGAGAAACATTCACAGGAAAGAGCACCATTCCTATCAAGTTTATATGTTGATTACTTGAAATATTTAGAATGAAGAAGGTAAAGCACTATCTCACATCATTACCACATATTTTTATGACCTTTCAGGCAGAAAATACCGGCCACCCAAAATTTACCCCCTAGAATAAGATTTTGGAATTCCATGTGTCCTATTTGAGAAAAAAACATAAGAACAAAAATGCAAAATAAAAAAGGTGGAATCAGGGTTTCACAACATCTGCCTAATATATTTTAGTACAAACACAAGTAATGAAGTTACCAAAATGATATTTGTTTATAAATATTTTCATCTGGACTTAAATTCATTTTCGTTCCTTTCAGTGATATAAACAACTCATACTAACATCATTTGTTAATGTATTTGGAATCTAAAAAAATTTGTTTACTATAAAATAAAAATGTAACTTTTATGCCTTATCAAAATTGAAAACAAAATACATGAGGATAAGAAACTGGAAAAATACATTTCTGTTAATAGGCATGTTTTCCTTAACATTTATCAGTTCCAAATAACCATAATGCTACTTGCTTAACATGGTCCTTCACAATTTACAAAATGGCTAGTTAAATCTTTAAAAAAAAAAACACAAGAATATTAAGGGAGTATTCTAAAAATTTCAAGTTGTGAAAATTAAAGTTCCTTTTTTTCTCTTTGACAAAATACTTCTATAGCAACTACTTTTACAAAGAGATTTTGGAAATAAAATGTACATTTAAGACCTCAGTTAATTACCCTTTAAAAATACATGATCTAAAACAGATTTAAAAGTGATCATGTGAATATGATATCTTAGAGCTAAAACTTGTAAATTCACTAGGCAGAACAGTACAATTTTATATTGGAATTCTTGCCACAGGAAAATACAATGGTAATGTATTTCCTGGAACATTGACAAGGACCAAGCTATTTCAAGAGAAGCTATCTTGATAGTAAAGTGAAGCACGTTATGCCAAAGTTGCCATTAAATTTGCAAAACACTAAATAATATTTGAATGTAATCTTTGGTAAGAGAACAATGGTTTTTGTTCAGTGAGTGTTATCATATTTTGAAAAGTTACTTATAGCCGGGGAAAATGTATTATCTGGGGAACATGATATTCAATCTAATAGTTTCTTCATACACAGTAGCACCTCATTTGTTCACCAGTCATATGGACATACTCTACTTTATCTGGAGCAAAGCTATGAATTAAGAAGTGGAAAAGAAGGTCTCTGGATTCCCAAAATCAATTTTTTGAAGTTTGTGAAGTGCAAAGTTTACTTAACATTTCTTTGAGATACTCGTTCAAGTACTTCTTCGAAGACTTTAAATTTTGCTGTTTGACAAAACAGCAATAAACTGAATGATCTGCCACCTGCAGATTAGAAGCCAAAATGAAACAAAAAGTGTAAGTGGCCTCAACAAGAACTAATAGCTGCAACCAGGTAGAGAGGAAAAAAGAAGCTATACACAGGAACACCCTTTTTGTCAGAAACTCTTTAGCACAGGACAACACAAATGAAGGAGGAAAGTAGAGACAGAACAAATACATAATTTGTGTTCATTATTGAATTGGTTTGACTAACAAGGAACAATTAGTTTTAACAGTTTATTCAAAAATAAAAGGAAAAGAAATCATTAGATTTTCACCTACTATGTGTAAAAGTGTTTAATGCATACTGATGCGTGGCATAGTAGCTTTCTAAAAAACGCCTACACACTGCCACCTCTATCTGTTTGAATCTATCTGTATATATACATTTGCATATATCTATGTATGTTGCATATAAGCTTATGTAGCTAAACATATTTGCATACTTTGAAATACATACTTTAGCTTGAAAAAATGCCTGCTGAACTCATTGAGATGATGATTTTTTTGTTTCTCTCCATCTTTTAGATTCCAAAAGTTCTGTTATATATCTCCCTATTTTTATTGCAGGCACATAAAATTATTGTGAATTTTTAATAGAATAGAATATGGGCTATCAAATGCATGTTATTTAGAGTTAGGTCATATAATTTTATAAAGAGAATTAGTCACATATCTCGAAGTTATTAGTACCCATCAAATAAAGATGACCTAAGGTGTCAGACCAAAGAGGAAAACTTCTCAGCTTAACAAAGGAATTTAGAATGCATGGGGATCATTAAGTAGCCACTTCTTTTTTTAAACTGATTTATTTATTTGAAAGAATTAGGAGGAGAGACAGAGAGAGACTCTCCATCTGCTGGTTCACTCCCCAGATGGCTGCAGTGGCAAGGACTGGGCCAGGCAGAAGCCAGGTGATTCTTCCAGGTCTCCCACAGTTGTGGCAGGAGCTCAAGCATTTGGGCCATCCTCTGCTACTTTTCCCAGGCCACCAGCAGGGAGCTGGATTGTAACTGCAGCCAGCCAGGTCTTGAACCCACATGAGATGCAGACGTCATATGCCACAGCACAGACCCCCTATAGCAGCCATTTTTAAAATGGAACAAAGAAGCCAAAACTGTAATTTCATTGATTATTCTCACCTTAATAAATGTATGTTTTGTTTTGAGTATTTTTCTCAATAATTATATTTTATTAATTAGCTATTTATAAGCCTAGTATTTAAGACCAATCAAAATCCATCTAGCATAGGATGCCATCTGCCAGTGCTGTTTTCCATTTGCTGTTGTTTCCTCCGTCAACTTCTGTAATCCCTAGCATCTAAAAATAATTGTCTTCTTCCTGTACAACAGCAGCCACCAATCTTTGCCAGGACTTTTCAGTCAGTTGGTATGCCGTGAGGAGCACCCATGTTATTGCAGGTGATGATGTAAATTTCTTTCAGAATACATTCATTTTCCTTTCTTATGCATTTTATTGCTCTAAGCTTCTATAAATGTTAGAGTTAATTACTAGTAAGGCTTTCCTATAATGTTAATAGATGTAAATCATTCTGTTATGGCCAAGTCAATTATAACCAGAAGTGCCTGCTGATAACCATGTTGCATATGTTATATAAAGTATTTTTTGGATTACATTTTTATTTTTATTTTTTAAACTTTTATTTAATAAATATATATTTCCAAAGTACAGCTTATGAATTACAGTGGCTTTTCCTCCCATACCCCCCCTCCCACCCGCAACCATCCTATCTCCCGCTCCCTCTCCCATCCCATTCACATCAAGATTCATTTTCAATTATCTTTATATACAGAAGATCAATTTAGTATATACTAAGTAAAGATTTCAACAGACTGCACCCACACAGCAAAATAAAGTATAAAGTACTGTTTGAGTACTAGTTATACTGTTAAATCACATTGCACAACACATTAAGGACAGAGATCTTGTCATGAGCTGCCAAGGCTATGGAAGCCTTTTGAGTTTGCCAACTCCAATTTTATTTAGACAAGGTCATAGTCAAAGTGAAAGTTCTCTCCTCTCTTCAGAGAAAGGTACCTCCTTCTTTGGCCCATTCTTTCCACTGGAATCTCACTCACAGAGATCTTTCACTTAGTTTTTTTTTTTTTTTCAGTTCATAATTGATCATAATGATAGGATTAAGCATCAAAGGGAGCACACAAACAAGACTACTGTCTGCTAATACTAACTGATAAAATTAAAAAGGAGAGAGTGATCCAACATGGAAAGTGGGATACACAGCAGATTCATAGAATGGCCTAAACAGCACTCTGGCCTCAGAATCAGCCCTTAAGGCATTTGGATGCGGCTAAAAAGCCCATGAGAGTATTTCAGGCATGGAAAGCCAAGACACATAAAGTATTTATTTACTATTACAACCACTTTCTTTCTTTCTTTTTTTTTTTTGACAGGCAGAGTGGACAGTGAGAGAGAGAGACAGAGAGAAAGGTCTTCCTTTTGCCGTTGGTTCACCCTCCAATGGCCGCCGCAGACAGCGCGCTGCGGCCGGTGCACCGCGCTCGTCCAATGGCAGGAGCTAGGAGCCAAGTGCTTTTCCTGGTCTCCCCATGGGGTGCAGGGCCCAAGCACCTGGGCCATCCTCCACTGCACTCCCGGGCCACAGCAGAGGGCTGGCCTGGAAGAAGGGCAACCGGGACAGAATCCGGCGCCCCGACCGGGACTAGAACCTGGTGTGCCGGCGCCGCAAGGCGGAGGATTAGCCTGTTGAGCCACGGCGCCAGCCACAACCACTTTCTTTTTGCTTCTATTACTGAATGCTATTTCATAGGTCTGCTTGCTAAATTTAAATGCATTTATTATTAATTTCTCAATTTAATCAGTGCACAGATGTATAAAGAAAACATCTCAGTTTTTTCCTACTCTTAATTATACCCTCTCTGAAATAAGTAATGGTAAAAGTTAAGTATTATATTTTCCTGATATATAATGATTAATGATAAATGTTAAATATAGATATATTTTTGTGTTCAAAAATATTGCCCCTCTCTCCTTCTCTATCTATAGAGCAGTTTGTAGGTATAGGTTTCCTATCTATCAGGAACATTTTTCCCAAACAGTGCATACAAATCTGCATTTTTTAAAAGCATTAGAAGATGAACCAAAATATACTCTATCATTTATCCATATTTCTCGATTATTAGATTATGATAAGAAAAGTGACCTGTAACATCACTTTTCTATGTTTTAAAGTTTCCTTTGTGGATATATGATATTTTAAGTTTCCTTTGAGCACAAATTATGAACTAAATTTATGTTGATTTAAATAAAATCACTTCTATCCTTTTTTTTTTTATTTGTTCTGATCTAACAAATGGTGAAAGATGTATATGCAGGCAACCAATAAAACTTATGGTTTTTATTCTTTCTTTTACTTTATTTTTACCTTATATGAAATTCACCCAAATGTTTAGGGCATAAAAATGAATGCTTCTTGGTATAAGAAATATAGCTTTCATCATTGTAATGGTTCTTTTCAACCCATCCAGTGCTTTTGGAACTTGAGTCCTGCTTCATTTGATATTGTTTTGATTCTTAATTTTAAAAGTTATTTTCCTATTATAGCGTCATCTATCCTTACCTTGTTTTTATATGTTTCTCAAACACTTTCAAACTAGCATTTTTAATATTTGTTTATCTGAAAGGAAGAGAGAGAGAGAGAGAGAGAGAGAGAGAGAATCTTCCACCCTCTGGATCACTTACCAAATACCTGCAACATTGGGGATTTGACCAGCCAAAAGCCAGGAACACAGTGCTCTGATTATCCCACATGGGTAACAGGGACCTAATGACTTGATCTGCTACCTCCCAGGTGCATTTGCAGGAAGCTGGATTGGAAACAGAGATGGGACTCTATCCCATGCACTCTAATATGGGATGTAGGTATCTAATAGTGAGTTAACATGCTGTGCTACAAAGCCCATCCCTGGAGTGTGTATTTTAAACCTTACTGAGAATTTTTTATCTTGTTATGGGGAAATTTAAAGAAATTCATTTTTGTTACGCTACTTCTTATGACTCTACAATTATTTAAATTCCTTCTGTCATTTTTATGCTCATTTTATCAAAGATTTTATTTCCCTAATCCCTTGTCCATAATTTTGCAATTAATTATCTTCTTCACTCTGCTGCATCTCTCCCCCACTTTCAGGTAACTTAGATGTTACAGTTTACTTTGCCATTTTACTAAATCTTATTTTTCTAGTTTTTTTTTTAAACCATTTTTTTGAAATTCAGAATGACATACAGAAAAAGAGAGAGAGAAAGAGATTTTCCATCTTCTGGGTCACTCCTCAAATGGCTGCAATGGTTGGAGCTGATCCAGGCTGAAGCCAGGAGCCAGGAACTGCATCCAGGTCTCCCATGTGGGTGGCGGGGCCCAAGACTTGGGCCATTCTTCACTGCCTTTCCAGACATATTAACAGGGAGCTGGATCAGAAGTGGAGCAGGCAGGAATCAAACCAGAGCCTATATATGGGATTCCAGAGAATCCAGAGAATCCCGTATATAGGTGGCTCAACCTGCTATGCCACAATGCTGGCCCCGAGTTTCCTATTTTTAACTAATTTTAAGCATGTATTTCTGTTGTGTCACACTGAAAGAAGAACATGGCCCTCCCTACAAGATGATTTATTCAGAAAATTTCTCAGTTTTTTCAAGCCACGATACAAACCAATAATTTGTAATTGCAGTTCTTGTCTACTATTTGCTTTCCTTTTTATCAACACTTATCAATTCAAGAAGTCATGGCATCACTTAAATTACACTTAACTGATCATTGTTCCACAAAACTTAACCAAAAGCATCACAGCTTTTATTACCGATCACTATTTTGTATTCTTTATTGCACTTTGTTTAGTACGTTTTATTATACTTTCTGTTTAATATGATTGAAATACTTGGGAAATTTCCTTATAAAAATATGGTGGTATACTTATAAAGCCTTGCATTTTAAAAATCATCTTTTGTAATCATAATGGATTTAATGGATAATAGCATTCTTGAATCTTTTTCTCCTCCTCTTTTAATAGTTTCTGTTAGTTGGATACAACTAATTTTCAGTTCCCATTGTTTCCTGAAATCCAGTGTTTTCTGGGTTCCATTGTTACCAGTTCCATTTCTTTGTATTTAAGCCCACGTCTTTCTCAAATTCCAGAAGATATCTCTACCTGAGCTGTCAGAATGCAGACCTTTCCTTAGTATATAAAGTAAAATGTTTTCAAATATGTGTCCCTACTTATTCTTTTATCTCTTTGCATAATAGGGTAACATTTTCAACTTTAACCAGTCAGTGATGTTTTAGCTCAGGAAAATTTCCACCTATTCTATTTATTACTTCTCTTCTGTCCTTTTTTCTCATTCTTGTGCTTATATTCACCTTTTAGATGTCTCAGATCTGTCTTCTGAGTCTCACATTTTTCACTTGTGATTTCGATTTCATTTTATTTTTCTTTAACTTGCGGGATATTCTTCTGTTTGATTGTCCAGAACCCACATTTCACAATGACCATTGGTTTACAAATCACCTATTGAACTTTAAAAAAACAAATAGCCAGGGCCAGCGCCATGGCTCAACAGGCTAATCCTCCGCCTTGCGGCGCCGGCACACCGGGTTCTAGTCCCGGTCGGGGCGCCGGATTCTGTCCTGGTTGCCCCTCTTCCAGGCCAGCCCTCTGCTGTGGCCCAGGAGTGCAGTGGAGGATGGCCCAGGTGCTTGGGCCCTGCACCCCATGGGAGACCAGGAAAAGCACCTGGCTCCTGGCTCCTGCCATCGGACAAGCGCGGTGCGCCGGCCGCAGCGCACCGACCGCGGCGGCCATTGGAGAGTGAACCAATGGCAAAAGGAAGACCTTTCTCTCTGTCTCTCTCTCTCACTGTCCACTCTGCCTGTCAAAAAAATAAAATAAAATAAAATAAAATAAAACAAATAGCCAGCTTTCTCTGCTTTAATGTTATCTTCTAATATTTCTCACTTTATTTCTGTTAAAGTTCCTTCTAGATGCATAGTTTTGTCTCCATTCTTCATTCCCTCATGTTTCCTGAGATGGTCTGTCATCTTTTGCTGATACTTAAGTATATCTTAGTACAAATGCAATTCAGGTTTGTGGATTCTCATATGTAGTTATCGAGAAGCACCAAAGATAATAGAAGCATTTATTTGTTTTTCTGGTGAAGACTGGTTTAACAAATTGGAACCTCTCCAGAAGTAGTGTTGTGAAATCATCTCTGATCACATGAGCAAGGGCTGGAGGTAAGGCTCTTCTCAACCATGTTGTATAGTTGCTGTCCAGTGAATCCTGAATGAAGCAAACACGCAGGTCCTGGCCATCTGTTTAATCAGTGATCTCCCACACATCACCCTGTATACACATCTGAAAATCATCAGATTAATTCCATCACACATTGTGCCAGAGATTTACACATCTTTCAAAGATCATCAGTTCATGATCTTTATTTGTAACTGTGTTTTATTTTCTTCCAGATTCTAGCATTTGCCATGGTTATTTTGAGTTCAATTCTACTCAGCTGAGAGAGATAGAAAATATTGCCTGTATGAGATGATGTTCCCATTTCCTCAACATTTCCATTTTGCATATCTGTATGTACATATATACAAACATGCATGTGCATGAATAAACTTTGATAAATCCATATTATAATTCACAGTATCTGAATATATTAACTTCATCAGAGATGAGTGAGCTCTGATGTACTTAAGCTATATCTACATGAAAACAAAATTTGTAGGAAATTCAATAAAATAAATCGTGGTATAATGATACATTGATTTTTTTTTGACAGGCAGAGTGGACAGTGTGAGAGAGAGACAGAGAGAAAGGTCTTCCTTTTTGCCGTTGGTTCACCCTCCAATGGCTGCCACGGCCGGTGTACAGCGCTGATCCAGAGGCAGGAGCCAGGTGCTCCCATGGGGTGCAGGGCCCAAGGACTTGGGCCATCCTCCACTGTATTCCCGGGCCACAGCAGAGAGCTGGCCTGCAAGAGGGGCAACCAGGACAGAATCCGGCGCCCTGACCGGGACTAGATCCCAGTGTGCCAGCGCCGCAGGCGGAGGATTAGCCTAGTGAGCCGTAGCGCTGGCACATTGATTTTTAATCTTCTGAAATTTTAAATTGCATTCAGTAGCCAGTCTAAATCATCTTTGTTTGCAAAACTAGATATGCTACAAGAGTTATTTTCTGATTAGATAAAATACTAGTGTTAAAATTTTTCACATAAAGATATTTTTCTACACTATTGATTTTGTTATACTTTAATCTCATCAGCAATTTGAGAAATAAATTATTTCCCTAATGATTGCCGTTGTGCAAGAATATTAGTTGAGTGTGTGTTAGGTAGCTTTGATTATAGTAGGTACTGGATATCCCATTGGAGAGGGACAATGAGTAGGATAGGAAACCATCACAGACCATATTTGCTTATAAAGGAAACACATTGGATTTTCTAGATTAGTATTCACCAATAAAACTTGCTGTACTGATGTTTTTTTTTTTAATATATCGGCACTGTCGAAAACATTAGTCACTAGATACCTGTAGCAATCAGGTGCTTTTAAAATATGGCTAGTACAACTGACATACTGAATTTTTACTTGTATTTATTTTAAGATTTAAATTTAAGTTGTCATATTGGACAGGGTGGTTGTAGACATCTTCACTATTACATTTCTTTTTTTTTTTTTATGACTTATTTATTTATTTGAAAGCCAGTTTCACAGAGAGAGGAGAGGCAGAAAGACAGAGAGGTCTTCCATCTGATGGTCCACTCCCGAATTGGCCGCAATGACTGGAGCTCCTCCAATCAGAAGCCAGGAGCCAGGAGCTTCTTCTAGGTCTCCCACGCAGATGCAGGGGCCCAAGGATTTGCACTGTCCTCTACTGCTTTGCCAGGCCATAGCAGAGACCTGGATCAGAAGTGGAGCATCCAGGACTCAAACCAACACCCATAGGGGATGCCGGTGCTTCAGGCCAGGGTGTAAACCCACTGTGCCACAGCTCTGGCCCCATTACATTTCTAATAATAAAAAAAAAATCATTCAAAAATTTAATTATGGTACATACATATTCAGGCATATGTACTGAATTTTCACATTAAGTAATGTAAATAGTGGTAACGTTTTCTGATTTGCTTGAAGAGAATAGAAGTAAATAACATTTTGAGTCTGTTCTACAAAATTCAAGCTAGATGATCCACAGGACAATAAGAATTAATATAGTAGGATAAAATATTGCAGAATGTAAGAAAATTCCATGCTTTTGTATGTTATTTTTATTTTCATATTGAATTAAATATTTGTATGTATTCATTTTATATGAGAAAATATGAAAGTATTCCTATGCCAGATATTCCCAAGCTAGTAAGCTGTTTCAAAATAGGTGATATATATGTAAGTGAAAAGTTTATGTGAAGAGTTTGGAAAGAGTTATCAAGAGTTAATTGATTTCTCACTGCCAGTCTTCTGAGAATCTTCAGTCTGCATTGTGACCAAAATTGTCTGTATAACACTACCTCAAATAGTTGTTTCTGGTTTTGTTCACATATACTGAGCTACATTAATATCTGAAAAACTATTGAAGACCCAAAACTTGTGTGTTCAATAGCACTTAGGTAGTGTGTTTTTAATGGGGCAAATGTGTAGTTAAATCTAGAATCTTTTAAATCTATACTAATAAGGAGTACATTATGAAATTAACAAAATCCCTGTTTGAATTCTGGGAACTTTAATCTACAATTTATATTACTAGAGATCCCAGCTAACAAATAGCTACTTTTTTAAAATTATACTTTCAATTGATATTTATTTGTGTTCACTTATGCAACAAATATTTTATAGCCTTTTATGTACTAGGTACTGTACATGAGTCTTTGATGCGTTTATTTTGCATTGTAAGGTACGTAGGGCATGTAATTTATCTGCTTAGTTAAATTATTTTGTTGTTCTTCCCTTACAAGGCAGACCATATATGTTGATACTTGTATGTTGGTGCTTATGTACTGACACTTACCATGATGGAAAGCCAAGACCTTTTTCTTTCAATTTTATCACAGGCCACCAAACTTAGTGACAGAAATTCTACCAAGTTACTAATTTATGTTAATTCATGGAAAATCCCTATTAAAATGCAAATGTTGTCCTTTGAAGGATAACACATTAAGCCACTATAAGCCATTAACACATTTTTGAGATTCAGTTTATCAGCTTAATTAGATAGTAATTGAGCTTGGCCCTGAGGAATTAGGTAAATTTAATGGTAGAGAAGGGAAGTATCCACATGAGGCAGGACACTGAGCAAGTCTGACTGGACCTTCTACACAGGACACTATATATGGCTGGCCATCTAGAAGCAGGCTGTGTTAATTTAAATACAGGCAAATCCAGCTTTACCTGCATCTCTCTTCTATTGACAGCCTGACATGCTCCAAAAATTCATTCTAATATTAGAAAATAAATAATACGGTTATAAAGGAAGATTTTCTGCAGTATTTTACATTAATTACTTTATGTATTTCTGTGGGTTTTATGTTTTTTTTTCCATCATGAGAAGGGTAAATTGTAAGATTAACATAGATTGTTTATGGGTTACTTAATGATTATTCACTTTTTTTGTTCCATAGCTTCACGTAAGCTGTTTTCTAGATGATATAACAAGGAGAGATTAATCATGGAGGAATAAATACTCTCTCATTGCTATTTTCTCTATTCAGGTCATAATCAATTCATTTGCACTTATTAGACTGATTACTCAAGGTGTTTCCATCCAGTGCCTTAATTACAACATACATGACTAAGTATTGTCAGAATTCTAGTATTGCTGTGGCATTTATGTGTATCCAAAGCAGTGAACATGGCACTCTAAATCCACAGTGATCTTATCTGTTCCCTACTCTTGTTCTGGTTTTGTTTTTTGTTCCTTTAGGCTTTATCATTTTAGGCTTTTGTTCACCCAGGGAATCGTTATTGTATTTTTTTTTTTTTTGCCAATTTTGATTTTTTGATTTGCCTTTTTCCACTTCTATAAATGACCCAGGAGAAATCAATTTAAAAAAAAAACTGCTTTCCTTAATACTGTAATGAACTTTCAAAGAAAGCTTACTTGTCTTTGCCTTAGTAATTTGGAGGGTAGGAGACAAAATGACTTGTCTAAGGTAATGGTAATCTTTCCTACTTCCATTTCATTTTTACCCATCAGATCCCACTTGAAGTCTATAATCCTATTTGGGATTTACAAACCTCTGTGTTAGTATTTTTTAATAATCAATGATATTTAAGAGGGTCTTTTGGGGAAAAATAATATAAATTAATGCATTTTATGTCATGATTCACAGATTTTCGTTTAATGACTCACTTGAAATCATTAATACATGTTACTTCATTGTAAATATTTGAAACATTTTCATCTTTACACTAATACAGAAAATTACTGGATTCCTATATTATCTAAATAGTAACCATTTTCATAAGTTTTTTTTGAATGTGTTGGCATATTTTCTATATACCATATTTAAGGCATTTTTGCAACATTTATTTCTATGTAGCATATTCATACATAAGTCATTGTGACATCATAATGTGACATACAGTACATTTTCATTTTGAGTTGCATTGACCTCATGACTCCTAATTGGACCAGTAACCACAATGCATTTGAAGGAGAAAGAAGTACTTTGATACATGGAGAGGATGAAGACAGTATATTCTTTTGGGTATGTTTGATACATAACACTCAGGCATCATGGATAATAGAATTTAAATGGTACACATCAGCTCAATAGAGAAAGCTATGGGATGAATCTGTGAATTTTCATGAGAAACAGAAAGGAGCCAAAGTAATTCTTTGATACCACTAGAAAACAGAAACTGAAACAGAAAGTGAACAGAGAGAAATAAAATGAATTACTATGGCTACAACACTTATTACTACTGATGCATGAATATATGTAATGTACTGATATAAATGTGAGGATATAAGATAGTAAAGACCATTAACAAAAGCAAGTTGAATTTCAAAAGGTTAAGATGTGTACACATCAGAATTCAGAGGGATATAATTACTCAAGATAGACTTAATGAAATTCATATGAAAAGGCTTAATCTGAATATAAGTGCATGGATTTTGCATAAAGAAGAGAAAATGAACATGATACTTCCAATTACACTGATTTTTTAATGACTGAAATTTTTACTAAAACTGAAAGTCATTCAGTTGCTACACTTACTCATTATAGACCTGCATGATTTTGGCACAAGGAATGCCATATTTTAGAGTCTATTTCCAAATGTCTGATGCTCTTTAATTTTTGGCAGTTTCTTGAATATGAAAATTATGAAATAATATACCTTAATATTATTGTATCTCAGAGAATGCAATAATATTCAGACAAGATCAGGCACATTCAGGTTGGTGTGGCCATAGACTTAACGACAATATTCAAAATTTATAAAACAGAGTGTAGAAACAGTTTCTGTTTCCTAGTGGTATCAAAGAATTACTTTGGCTCCTTTCTGTTTCTCATGAAAATTCACAGATTCATCCCGTAGCTTTCTCTATTGAGCTGATGTGTACCATTTAAATTCTGTTATCCACGATGATTGAGTGCTATGTATCAAACCTGTTGGAGGAATTAAATCCTCATATATATATATATATATATATATATATATATATATATAGAATGCCCATTAACCTTTTAGCTTTATTTATAAAATATAGTGTGATCAGTGGTCACAGATAATTGTTGTCATTTTAGTAATTATGATCATTTAATACTTTTTTTGTAATAGGGGAAAAGAAAAGAGAGAAATTACTTAATTATCAGTAGCTTAGGACAGTAAAGATAGCAAGGTCCTTCTCATCCACATCTTTTATAAAACAAAAAGCTATATCTTTCTTTTATTGCTATAATCAACTGTTAAAAGTTTAAACATTTATATTTTGGCATAGTCTACTTATTTCCTTGAAATGACACCAATTGCTTTAAAATTTATCTCTGGCAGTCTTGAGAGTAATTACAATACACATATTAACTGAACATTCCCTACCTGCAGTGCAATGGTTAATGTTTCCCAAAAGGGAATCACAATCATGTTAATAACGGCTTTTAAAGACATTTTTGAACAATGATTTCTAGAACTACATGCAGAATTTAAATTATTTGAAGATTTGGATATTTGAGTAGAGGCTATCGAACATTCCTCTGAAATACTGAAATATAAGCAAAAATATTTTTTCTCCTGACATGCTGTTGAATAGGTATTGTGAGAAAAAGAAGTTCCTTAGTCAATATATAACAAAGGATCTATAACAGACATGTGTAGTTAAGTAGAGACAAGCTTAACAAATGAGAAGTCAGAAGACAGTGTGCTGCCTATTTTCTTAGGATCCTGGTTGAGAACTTATGCTGATAGTAGATCTTACTTGCTGAGATATACCATTCCAGCCTTCAGAGCTATGTAGTCAGCACTAATTATTACTAAAGTAAATCTTAGTTTCCTTTAAAGTTCCTCTATGCCAAACAAAATATGATTAGGCGCAAAAACCAAAGCAGTTATAAATTTGAGTCTTAAATTTTGTTTCAAGGAGCTAAATCTGAGTTAGTGGTCAAATGTGAGTGCATTTTTAGTGTCTTTATTGTATTTGACCAATCAGTGAAGTTCTTTGCTACCTAGCATCCATAATTACTATATTCAAGAGGTACTAAGGTTGCTGAGAGCAACCTAAATTTAGATAATGAAGATCAAGGAAACTTTATGTCACAGAAGAAAAAAAGAAAAGGCTATGAAGAACATAAATTATTTTCCTTTTGAGAAAAAATGAAGACATACAGAGAAATCTTTTAGATTTTTTTGATGAGGCACAAATGTTCTCTATATAGTTTAAAGATATATCAAATGATTCTGTAGCAACCCCTTTGGTTAAACAACAAACTAAATGAATAAGGAAAAACTACCACTTTCTTCTACCTACCTCTGTCTAAAACCACTGTTTTCTAAAAACTTACAGGTATAAAATGCATATGATTAAAACAAAGGTAATACTACTATAAGTGTTATAAGATGCTTGTTTTAGGTGACGCAAAAGTATCTAATTAGGGAGATAAAGCAAACATGCAAATAAAAAAGACAGTTATTTTTTAAATATTTATTTTAGTTATTTGAAGTGTAGAGTTGGAGAGAGAGAGATCTTCCATCTGCTGCTTCACTCCGCAAATGGCTATAGCATGTGGGGCTCGGCCAGAGTGAAGGCAGCTTCAGGTCTCCAACATGGATAGCTGGGGCCCAAGCACTTGAGTCATCTTCTACTGCTTTTCCAGTTGCATTATCAGGGAGCTGGACCAGAAGTACAGCAGCCAGGACTTAAACCCATTACATCACAACACAGCCCAAGACCTACATGAAGACAAATGTATTAACTTCAAAATTTTAATAAGAACAACACAATCACCAGACTAATGGAATGCATAAAAGTTACAATAAATTTATTTGACTTCTGTTGACTGTACTGTTTAGTGTTATACTCAATGTATTAGTAGAAAATGCACATTTTCGAATAGCCCATTTTGTATTTAATATGGACATTGTTTGGATTGAAATTCAGAAATTGAGAATTTGAATTTAAAATCTATGTCTAAATACTGAATTATCTTAATCAAACTTTAGCTCAAGTTTCTAATATCACTGAAATGCAAGTAAGAAATGTGTGTACATTATCATTGCACTTACCATGAAGGAACGTGTGACATGAATTTAAACAAGATTTGCACAGTAAGCCAAACTTGGCAAAAAAGGTATAATTATGTCATTGTAAAACTAACTGCAATTCTGTGTTTTCGCTATGTCTCAAGTAGATGCAACATCTAAATTAGAATGATTTTATTTTTATATCATGTAAACATGAGTATAAAAATACTGGGCATAAAAATATTGGGCAAGAAAATTTATCAGGAAATCATAAACTGGCCAGCTTATACTTTTTATTCATCTTTGGGGGGGATTCAGTCTGAGATCCCACATCCCATTTATTTAATTACATTACTGCAAAAATGTATGTGGCCTTGTCATAAAAGGCTGCACAGTAATAAATGGCTGTGTTTGCATGCTTATTGTCCAAACATCCCCAGAGACCCTGCCACTGAAACCTTCTGCTGACCCCATCAACAGGCAGGTGGCAGTTGATCAATTCCAAACAGAGTTACTGGGAGAATAATTTCAATTACCAGACTTCTGCTGCCTAGAGTGTAGACAGAAGAGAGCAGAGGTCATCCATCTTTCTGGATTTGTGTGCCAAGTGGTATTTATTCTTGCTCTTTTAAGGAATGGGGAAAGAAACACTACTGAGAAACTCCAAAAGAACTCTAAGCTACAAACCCTTATCATCCTTAACACTTGAAGCTCAGATAGGAAAATGTAGACTCAGGTGGATTGGCTATTGCTCCCTTAGACCTCAGGACATTCTGACGTTCTTATTAAGATAAATTCCACAGCAGGTCCTATACACCTAGTACCTTGATTAAGCAATAAACCAGCATCAAAGGGAGAAGTTGATGTCTGGAATTTGGAGGAGAGTGATGCTTAACAGAAAGGTACTTAGCAGGAAAAGAAAACAGCACTGTATTGCCTCTTGTACTTCAATCAAAATTAAGCAGGGAAAGTATAGCAAAGATCCCTTAGTTATAAATATAACAGATGTAGGATCACCTCCATAACTAGGTTTCCAGGAAGCTTAGAATTAAAATTTAAAAGCCAGTTGTAAAAATAATCATTTTCTTAGAGTAAAGATTCCATCTTTGTGACCTTTTGGCTTTTGGTCTTTCATTTTATAGTCATGGTGCTAACATGTATTTTTTGGAAGAGGAGAATATATAAATAATAACCTCTTTACTACACTTACCATCATGAATTAAATTTATTTTCAGCCCTCTGTCAGCTAGAGACTGGAACCTATGTAAATTTAGTAGTAGAGTTTCCATTATTAGGAAGCTAAAAGGATTTTTCTTTTGTATATCTATACCAGCACACTGTCCGTGAAGAAACGATGGTAGTAATGACTGAAGACATGCCTTTGGAAATTTCTTATGTGCCTTCTACTTATCTGACTGAGATGACTCATGTCTCACAAGCCCTATCAGAAGTGGATCAACTCCTCAATGCTCCTGACCTCTCTGCTAAAGATTTTGAAGATCTCTTTAAACAAGAGGAGTCTCTGAAGGTAAAAGCAATGCACTTGCATTCAGATCTCTCAAAATGGTCACATGGATCGTCAGCAGCACTGTAACAACCAACTTAAACTGTATACACATAAAGACATTTTGCCTTACACATAGAATTCTTGAGGATATTTTACAGGATGATTAGCTTTAGGAATCTGGGACATAAAGGCAGATATATATTAGAAGAGATATTTTGTAACATTTACTGTAGAGAAGCTTCCTAAAACAAAGGCATATTTAACAATAATAGTTTGCACACTTGCTGCGTTCAAAAATGAATTATCAAAAAAGCAAGCCTTGGGAGAGAAACAGTTTTTATTCCCAAGCAAATATATTAATTTTTTCTCCCAACAAGGGGAAAAATTAGACAAGATTTGAAGTTACATCTATTACATATTTTGTTTTATATTTTCCACTTATGCGTATTCAATTTTAAGTCAGCGTCAAAACCCCTACTGTAATGTATGGAGTATAAGTGAATAGAAACCAATAAACATTTTCTTTAAAACAACCAGCCAAAGCTTACCAACAAAATCTAGCCTGTTTAAACTAACAAGTTACTGAATTCTGAACTAAGACAAATCATGATGGAAAAATAGGCTATGAATTTTAGTAGGCAGTGTTTGAAGATAATGAAGCATCAAGAATATGTACATAATAATAAGTGTCTCAAGATACTTTTGATGATCATTTCCCACTCAAAATAAAATAGTATAGTATAGCCAGAACTTGGTATTTTCCACAGCAAACAGTATAAGATCCTAGACAGAAGATGAGTTTGCTATCAGTAGCATATAATAGCTAAAGTATTTTATACCCTAAATGATTTCTTGGGAGTTCATTCCATATCATATATTTGTCTGCATATGTATACAAATAGATACAGCTATTTGTTTTGGAAATCAGTATTGCAATATCTTGGGTGACTTGACTTTAATATCTTACATTATGTCAAATAAGCTGTAAAATTACATACTGAAACAAAATAACAGCTACAGGGATCTTTAAACTAGTCCATTATTTTCAGGATGATGCTATTTCTTATTCTCTTTGAAGTAAAAGTCAAATTACTTATAGGTATAGTGAGGAAGAGAAACCCAATCAATTGATAAAGGAGACATTCCAGCATTCCCGTCATTTTTCACATTAACTAATCTCTTGTGACAGCACAGTTTGTAAGTTCGTCATTGTCATTCAACATGCAAATCATTTTTAATCAGCTAATATTCATTCTTTTCCATGTTCATAGACATATGGGTCAGAACAGCAGTGACCCTGAGCTTATTAAGTTGCCCATTGAATACTTTTGTATACCTCTTAAGCTGACACAATGAGGATGATAGGCCTCTAGCTACACTCACAGTTAATCAGTTGTTCAGCCTGATGTATTTCATATTATTGTGACTGACACCAATTATAATAGTACTGATTACTATGGTTTACAAGAAGTTGTTATTGCAGGTTTAGTTTAACTGAATTACTGAGTCCTCATGAGACAGGCATAATTCCTTTTTTCAGCTAACAAATCTCCTGTAGCAGGCAAATGGGCTTCTTACCTTCATGGGCTTTTTAAAGGGTGATAGTTTTGAGCTGAGTCTTTTCAATGAATATGTATTTCCTCTTAAAGACATTTATCATTGTCATTATCCAGTAGTAAAAATAGAAAAGCAGTGCATAAATTGTACAGCTGCTGGTTGGAAAGGTTTGAAATTAAGTTGTGGTTGATTTTATTCCTGACAGATTTGCATGAATCAAATTACACAACTTACAGTAGGTGCTGCTGTGGTTTAACATACATATTTCTTCAAAGCACAATATAACACAAATATTGGGTAATAAGTTAAAATGATTACTTTCTGCACAAAATATTACTAAAATACATATGATTTCCATAGATATATTGAATTTAAAATTACCTAATCCTTTTGACAGTAACTATGCAGATAAATGTCTACTTACATATGAAAATTTTCATTTATAGGTAATATATTAAGGCATAACTACAGATGAATGAGAAACATAAGTAGTAATTATTCTGACAATAGTAGCATGGTTGATTGTGATCATACGTAGAGTTCATAATATCTACTACATGAATAATAGTATTATGATTTTGAAAAAATTAAATTTTCTGAAAGTTTTAAAGCATGTTAAGAATAAATTATGTTTTGTTTTTGAGGAAAATTAATAGCTAAGTAAAATTTTCCAAAGTATGGTTACTATTGTTGCCACCAGATCTTGCTTTAATGTATCTCATTTGAATTCATAAACACAGAAATTCTTAACATCATGTTTTAAGTTTGAAAAAAATTATGCTTCAGAGCTTTATTTTAAATCTTGTTGTGAAAGTAGTGTTTATCCATTTAAGTCTCTATTTACCTGTCATTACCAAAAGCTTAAGTTTCGTTTGTTTGTGAAACAGATACTCTTGGGAACTCAACCATACTCTTTACTTACTCAGCATTCCCTCTACTCTGACTGGCAGCTGCCAACTCCAAGTGCCTGCGACTGGTTTAGGGTTCTCTTAAGTGATCAAGGCCCACAATTCCTAGGGGGTTGAAGTTTAGCTTCATTTCTCCCACCATACCTCAGCTGAAAACAGGTAGCTATTGGCAAATAAACACCACTATTCATTTACCATTCACTTTGGGTAACTCTGAAACATGATTTATATTCTCGCACAACTTTATGTGCCCTGGCCATATTGGACATATTAAGACCACATTGGACATAGTAGAACCTGTCTCATATTATACTCTTTACTGATTCCTCTCCTGCATTATCTACTCCCTTGCCAGTACATCCTATGACCATTCACAAATGAATCACTTGGTCTGCCTCTGCACGAACTCTATCTTGTACAGTTTTGAAAAAACAATAGCATGTATACTGTGTAGTTAGCATTTGTCAACAGAAGTGTTCAGAAATACTGAAATTTGGGACTCCTCAGTGGTAATGATGCTCCCTCACTAAGTAGTTCCTTAGTTGTTCAATTTGGCCAGGACATTGGTAAATACATTTTTTGTACAAAAGTACATTTTATAAGAATTATAACTTGGCTATCCTTTTTGCAATAGTGAGAATCAACTATTATTGTCTTCTTAAGCACTCCTAATAACTTAACTGTATTAACTCATCTAATCCTTGTCATCAATCTACAAAATACCTGAAATTCTTATCCCCAAATTACAGATGAAGAAACTATAAATGTAATATAAACTAAACAGGCAAAGTTGATATAACAATACTAGTGAAGCAAGGATGTGAACCCAAGCAACAGTGTAGTTCCAGACCCTGTGCTATAAATCACCTTTTTATCTTTTTTCTTGTTTTTTTTTTTAAGATTTATTTATTTATTTGAGAGACAGAGTTACATAGAGAGGCAAAGACAAAGGGAAAGGTCTTCCATCCATTGATTCACTCACAAAATGATTGCAATGGCCAGGGCTTGGCCAATCAGGAGCAAGGAGCTTCTACCAGGTCTCTCATGTGTGTGCAGGGACCATTTTCTGCTGCTTTCCCAGGCATATAAGCAGGGAGCTGGATTGGAAGAGGAGTCCATATAGGATGCTGACGCTGCGGTGGAGGCTTAGCCTACTATGCCACAGCATTGTCTTCTATGTACCACCTTTCAGGTGGCTATTTCTAGAATGCTGTGTTGAACTAGGTGAGAGTAAATATGGGTGAAACGAAGTAGAATACTAAAGTCTGTTCATGTGAAAATTTCTTGCATTTTAATTCTAGATTATCCCAGGCCAACTTAAAGAGTTTCCACAGAAGGAGGGAGGTGAAGGGAACAAGGGTAATGGGCAGGAGAATGTGTAGGGAAAGAAGGAAAGAAACAAGGTAATTAGGAGGAAAGAAGAGAAGAAAGAAGTAAGGCATGCGTAATTTCAGATATCACATTGAAACTGATGATAGTACAGTAATAGATTCTCTCTTTGAGGTGGATAAAAGTGTGCTGTGGTTTTGGGAGCCAGGATGATGACAAGAAATGTTAACATATGCAGAAAGCTCACATATGTTAACGGGAGACTAAGTTATAATTAACAGTTTAGATAGGGTGAAAAAATAAAGTCAGCCTTTATTCAACCTTAACAACTGAAGGCTAAGCTGATATTGTGTTTAGAGAGTCCAGGATGGTGTGAAGGAAAGATTTCAAATCTTCTCTGAGAATGTCAGGTTTCAGGCACAGCTCTAGGGGCCTAAAGTGAATTCTTAGCACAAGTAATAATCTAAGGAATGAGCATTCATTCATTGTAAAATATTTATCATGTTTCTTCTGTGTGCCAGACACTAGGGAGGAGGAGACATGAGGAAATGTCAGTTCAACAGTTAGAATATTACTGTTGGATGGGAAGGATAGGTTCTGGTGTTCTATGCACAGCAGGATGAAGATAATTAACGATAATGAAATGTGCATCTCAGAACAGTTGGAAGAAAGGATTTCTAGTGTACTCACCATAAAGAAGTATAAGATGATAGATATGCTAATTACCCTGAGTTGGTCATTACTCAGTGTGCACATGAATCAAAACATCACACAGCATCTCATAAATATAGACAAATATAATGTGTCAATCAAAAAACAAAAATAGAAGAAAACAGTGAATGAAACTGATGGATTCCTGCCTTCATGTGGCTTGTACTATAGCAATGGGAGACAGAATATAAGCAAACAAATAAATAAGTAAATAGTGTATATTGCAAAATGATGCATTTTGTGGACAAAAGAAAGCAGAGTTTGGCAAGGAGGTATAGGATCAATAAAGAGGTAAGAATTGGAGAATGGCAATAGTTGGAATTGTAGTTTTGACTGGGGTGACAAGGATATTTTGTCCACAAAAATGCATCATTTTGCAATATGCAATATTTACTTATTTATTTGCTTGCTTATATTCTGTATCCCACTGCTATAGTACAAAAGTAATTTAAAATAAACTACTTTAAAATAAATTATTAAAATGTAGTTTACATATTGTTAAATTGTTTGTATAGGACTTTACTTTTCGCTTCCCTTTTAGTGAATAGGTATTATACATTATAGTCATAACTAGCTCATGCTTTGGTACAGTATTTTATATTTTTAAAAGAATTATTTATTGTATTTGAAAGGCAGAGTGACAGAGAGAGAGAGAGGAAGAGAGAGAGAGAGACAGAGAGAGAGCTTTCATCTGTTGGTTCACTCCCAAATGTTTACAACAGCCAGGACTAGGCCAGGCCAAAGCCAGGAGTCAGGAACTCTACCCAGGTCTCCCAAGTGGATTGCAGGAATCCAAGTACTCAGGCCATCATCTGCTGCCTCCCAAGCACATTAGCAGGAAACTAGATTGAAAGCAGAGTTAGGACTTGAAACCAGGCACTCCTGTGTGGGATGTGGACATCCCCAGTGTCACCTTAACCCACTGCACCACAATACCAACTCCAGTTTTCTTTATATTTTCTCCACACCTCTCTTTTATAAGAAATTATTCATTTTTCCCCACCATTATTTTATCAGACCTAGCAGTTGTCCTACTTTGACTCCTATGCTGAAATTTACTCTGCTAAATGTATATTCAAAAACTGTTTATACTCCTCCCATTCTCCTAGCAAGACTATTTTGGAAATCCTCATCCTGTAAACTCTGGAAATTTAAAACACTCACTTTAAATATTATAAATTATGATACTTGTAGAAATTTTAAGGTTTGGGGCTGGTGCCATGGCTCACTTGGCTAATCTTCTACCTGTAGTGCCAACATCCCATATGGGTGTCGGGTTCCAGTCCCGATTGCTCCTCTTCCAGTCAAGCTCTCTGCTGTGGCCTGGAAGGGCAGTGGGGGATGGCCCAAGTGCTAGGGCCCCTGCACCTGCATGGGAGACCAGGAAGAAGCACCTGGCTCCTGGCTTCAGATTGGCACAGCGCCAGCTGGTCGTGGCGGCCATTTGGGGGGTGAACCAGCAGAAGGAAGACCTTTCTCTCTGTCTCTCTCTCTCACTGTCTAACTCTGCTTGTCTTATAAAAAAAAATAAATTTTAAGGTTACACTTAAATTGTAGAGGGGTTTTCCTTCTATTCGTGAACTATTTCAACTATGCTTCCACTGATTCTGTAATATAATTTTTGATCTATGATACATACTTACTAATGTATTACTTATACAAAGATGATGCATCACTCTGTAGTGAACCTTTGGGCAAAAATGTATAGTTGTGTTTAGGAAGAGTATTTTTCACATGTGGACCATAAATCACACAGAAAAAAATCACGAAGTCAGCGTATCATGGAACAATTAGAAATAACTTAAAATTTTTAGAAGCTCAGGAAAACCTAATTAACAAGTACTTTAATGCCATTTGATTGATCACTCTTCCTAATTTGATTTGTCATTAATAAAGCCCCTGGAAGTTAGATAGGATATGAAGAGTATAAGAATTAGATTTCTGTAGTCTATTGCCTTCATCTGTCAGATAAAGACAAATTCCAGAGTGAAAATGTACTGAAGTTGTAGTCTTTGGTGCTCCAAGTTCTGTTTTCTCAATTTTAACATAGATTTACTCCCCATCAGCTGCTGTCACAACAGCTATTAATGGATTTTTCTAATCTTTTATTCTTAGAAATAGTTTGTGTGCTTCTCTGTTAACCAAGTCAATGTAAAGTGATTAAAACTGTTGTTGTCACCTTCTCCAAATGTGAGAACGATAGCACAGGGTTTTGTAGATCTGAGAACACATACACATACATTTAAGTTTGTGTATACTCACTTAAGTGCAGTTATGAAGATAGTTATACTGAGTTAACAGCAAAAACAAAATATGATTTTCAGCACTGGCAGTTATTTGTGAATGAACCGTGTCTCCTTCTGACCTATTCCCTATAGTTAGCAATACCCATCATAAGAAAAGTCATGGCCGGTTCCATGGCTCACTTGGCTCATTCCCTGTCTGCGATGCCGGCACCCCGGGTTCTAGTCCCGGTTGGGGCGCCAGATTCTGTCCCGGTTGCTCCTCTTCCAGTCCAGCTCTCTGCTGTGGCCCGGGAGTGCAGTAGAGGATGGCCCAGGTCCTTGGGCCCTGCACCCGCATGGGAGACCAGGAGGAAGTACCTGGCTCCTGTCTTTGGATCGGCATAGCACACTGGCTGCAGCGGCCATTTGGGGGGTGAACCAATGGAAGGAAGACCTTTCTCTCTATCTCTCTCTCTCATGTCTACTCTGCCTGTCAAAAAAAAAAAAAAGTCATGAGAAAGGAAAACAAAGAACTATGTTTTTTCCTTTACACTACTGTACCTACAAAGCAGAGAACAATATCTAACACATACTAGGCACTAAACATATCTGTTGAGGGAATTCAAGATGATTTAGTACATCCATGCATGAACTCTGAGATAAGAGAACATAGTAATGTTAGTCTACCAGTGCCAAAACTAAACAAGGAAACAAAATTAGTTCTTTTACGTTATATATTGACTCATCAAGTTAAATCATTCAGGCATGTGAATCCTAAAATTCTGCACATATGTCATCATGGAGACATTTGTTCTAGATTTGTGCAAAATGATTTAAAAATCACTTAATGGATGGAAGAGGAGAGTGTGCTCTTATCCAGTGGTTCACAGGCTTGGGGTTCGGGCAGCACTGAGAACCAGGAACTCAATTCACGTCTCCCATGTGTGTGGCAGAAACACAATTACTTGAGCCATCACCTCTGCCTCTCAGGCTCTGCATTAGTAGGAAGCTGGAATCAGGATCTAGAGCCAAGTTTCGAACCCAGACACTCATATGTGGGAAGAGGCCATCCTAACCTAAGGAAAGTTTAACTGCTAGGCCAGATGCCAACCCACACAGTAATTTTAAAGCACTTTATGAATGTGTGTGCAGTGAACTCACATGTAATTAACATATCACTGGTATTTTTCCTGATCACTGAGTTTCCTTGATACAGTTATGATAGCAGCAGGCTAGAGAGTTTGACAAAGTTCTGAATTGCAACCCTAAAGACTCAGATTTAGGTACAAAACTTGATTGCTAATGGCTGTGCCCTTGAGCAAGTAACATAACATTTCTAAGCCTATTTTCTTAACATTGAATCAAGATCAACTGTAGTTATCTGTCCCAGATTACTCAGTAGTACTTTTGTGAAAATATATACGATTAGGTATAAGCAGTTCTCATTAAAATGTAAAATTAGATAAATTTCATTTCAAAGTTCCTAAAATCCATGTTAATCAGATGTCCAATGCCATAATTATTGTAAAATAGTTTTCTATGTTAAGAATTCTAGAAACCATTTACCTTTAAGAATGTGTTATACCTTATGAAATTTCACATTTATTTCTAAATATCATGCAAATAAGAGTTTAACAAATTCATATAATATAAAGTTATTTCCAGATTTGACAAATAGCCTGAAGTTTTAAAAAGTTTATAAGCATATACATAGGCGAATGATTGTTTACTTTTAATGAAAGCATTTCTTAGACAATCTTATACCCTTTGAATCATATTCCTTTACTGTATTTCCAAGGCTAGATATTACTAATTCAGGAATAATAATACTGTTCCTCTGTTTACTTTATATATGCAATAGCTTACCTTTTCATATTTCTTTTGAAGTTCAGAAATGTAAGCTTTAAGTCATTGTAGTCTCCATGTATCATGACATTTCACAAAAGGATAATGCTGTTTTCTAGTTGGTTTAATTTTGTTGATGCTGTTTGGTTTTTAGAGCTTATTTTTTGTGAAGACTTATTTATTTTGAAAGACTTAGAGAGAGGGAGAGATAGAGGGATCGTCCATCTCTTGATTCACTCCACCAGATGGCTGCAGTGGCCAGCACTGGCCCAGGCTGAAGCCAGGAGCTTCAGCTAGGTCTCACACATGGGTGGTAGGGGCCCAAATACTTGGCCTTCTTTCACTGCTTTTCCCAGGCTGTATCAGAAGTGGAGTAACTGTGACTTGAACCAGTGCCCATATGGGATGCAAGTGTCACAGGCAGTGGCTTTACTCACTACACCTCAACACTGCCCCCTAGGGTTTCATTTTTAATGAAATACATTGAATTCATTGTTTCCAATTTAGCTTAAAACCACTTGTTCTGACCTAAAGTATTTTAAAAATATTGAAGTGAAAATAGTTTAATTAGCAGTATTTTTTTCCCTTTTCTTTGGAGACTTGACATTTATTTTTTGTTGTTGTTTTTTCTTGCCATTTTAAAAATGTACTTTGCATTTTTCTTGCTCACATTTGTATCAAGGGCATGTCAATACTGTAGTCATATTCAGGTGAACCTTGTGAAATGACATTGTATCAGAAAAACTGTTCAAATATTAGCAAGTTCATGTAGTTCAATCTAATACAATGAATTTTACCCAAGTCTTATTTCTGAATATTAATGTATATCATTAAACATTCTGAGAAAACAAACTTTAACACTTGGTATTGCAAATCACATGCGATTATTACCAATTTTCACATTTAATTTGCCAAAGCTTAGGCAGAAGATTAAAGGGCATTCTCTTCATTAGGAGAATTTAAGGAACTTCCAAAAATATAAGAAAATTGAATAGAGTGGGTCCTGCTCCAGATAATGATATCTTTTTCTTTGTTTTTTGTTGTTGTTTCTTTAGATTTATGCATTTAGGCTTAGAAAAACTGTATGAAATGCTGATTTTGCTTTTTCTAACCTCCATGTAAAACACTGTGATGAAAAACAAGTTTGCCCAGCATTAGCAGAATTTGACATTTTAAAATAGACATAGTATTTCCAAATGTGTTTCCTATATTTCCAAAATACTCTGTCATTTGTTTCAATTCAGACACATCTGATTATATTTACTCTTGAATAGTAGCATTCTGTTAATTTCCGTGATCACTGAGGCATGGTTTTTAGTTCTTTATCAAAACCATAAAATCGTAATGATTACATATTTAAGCAAGACAAAGAATACAAAGTGAAAAGAATAAAGAAAAGTACCCTGTGCTCATATATCAACCCCATTCTTTAGTGGGGTTTTGAGGTTTCCTTCGATTATTGTGTTGCCTTAGAATTTTTCCCTGTAAAATCTACCTGTTCCTCCTCTGCTCAGTTCTACATGATTTAAAAGCATGTCTTGATTCTAATAAAAATTGAAAATATGTGTTGCCATATGTGTAAATTTTAACCAAGAGAACAGAACTTGCTTCTAGACAGCTCATTTTGCCACGTGTAGTAGTCAGTTTTTAAAATCAGAATTTTTTGTAAAATGATTTGCATGATGCACGATGTGCACAAATGAACATAAAATGCACCTCTCATAACATGACTTGCTTTCCGTTTAGTTGGTGCTGAAGAACTAGAACTGCTGTGTGAGGAACACTTGAACCAGGGAAGGGGAGATGTTGTATCTTTCTCTTTGTTCTTGTTGGTGCTCTTTGGCATCTGGGACACAGGCAGATGCAATTCAGTAGGAAGTATGTTACTGTTTGTTAGGGATCTGAGGTACTGTGACAAAAACGGGGAAATGCACCAGGAAATGCAGATGCACTGGTATTCCACTGTCTACTCTTAACACCTAAATAAACAGTAAACAGCAAATAAAATAAACAGGGAGCTATTTGAACAACATGTAACATCTGTTCAGGCATGAACGGCTATCTAGAGTGGTTATAAAACAGTATAACAGATCTTAAAGGATTTTTGGCTCTATTCAAAAGAGATTTTCATAAGCAAGTTCAACTCAACTTTTCCCTTCAAATCAGCAAATAATTATTAAGGCCCAAGGGATATGTTTAACTCTGTAAGAGATAGTAGAGAAATATAAGATTTGATTCCTATACTCCAGGTATTGGTAGCATTATTGAATATACATGTCATAGTTATTTAAGCAAGTTATAAAGTAATACAGTCAAGGACATAGCCCAAGCTAAAATATGTATCATAAGGCATGAGTGTAACTAAATTCTTGAAGAGGAGAAATCAATGTATAAAGGAGAAACTGAGAAGAATTTTTCTTACATAGAGAGGGAAGACAGGTTGAATTTTGAATATAATTAGAATATTGACAAGGCCAGTAGCTAAACTTACTGTTTAATATTGATCCAGGAAATATTCTAAATGCTTTACTCATAGTAACTCATATTATCATTCTATGAGGAAGACACTATTATTATAATCATATCCTAACAGAGGAACAGAGGACCACAGCAGTTACACAGTTGGCCCAGGTGAGATTGTTTGGAAATAGCCTAGTTGGAGTCTTTCCCTGATGGTTTAGCTCCAGAGTTTCTGCTCTTAACAGCTGTACTGTCCAGCTGCTTAATGCTGGAAACATTTTTAAATGTAGAGTAACAGTGTTAATGAAGGCAAAAAATTGTGTCAGAGGGATGTGTCTGCAGGATGACAAAGAGGTTGCCCTCCCCAAATAAAGGTGTCTTTGCTGACAAAGTATTTGGAGAGCAAAGTGGATGAAAGCTGTAAATTTCACTTTATTGTGTAGTCTCGGATTCCTGATAAATGAGCTTGAAATTTTCCAAAAACTAAATTGATGGATTTTGGTCTGGGATAATAGGTCCCTTGTTTGGTACCCTAGATAAACTGTAGTCTCTAGTTTCTTTTTTAGTCTATTGCAGAATCAAATTCCACAATATTTGTATAAACAAACCTTTTGTAGGTTCAAATTATTTGTGTATAATTCTCCTTTAATATTCCCTTTTTAAAAGGAGATTTTTCTATTGAAATCTTTATTTTTCTATTTCAAATGAAAGGCCTATATTACCATATCTATGTTATCAACTCCTCTTTTGTGTTTTTTTTAATTTTATTTGAGTTATACAAGTTTCATGTATTCCATATATACAGATGTAGGAACATAGTCACTTTCCCTCCTACCCTCCTTCCCACCCACACTCCAACCCTTCCTCCTCTTCCCTCTCACATTCCCACTCTTAATTTTCTTTCCCAGAAACCTTTTATTTAAGGTATACAAACTTCATGCATTTCATAAATACAACTTTGGGAACATAGTGATTCTTCCCAGTATAGCCACCCTCTCACCTGCACTCCCATCCTTTTTCCTCCTCTATCTCCTATTCCCATTCTTATTTTTACTAAGATCTATTTTCATTTAACTTCTTACACATAAGACTGATTCTATATTAAGTAAAGAGTTCAACAAATACTATGAAAAAAACCTGTTCCTCAACAGTCTAGACAAGGGCCATTCAAAGTTGATCTCTCTTTTTCTTTTTTTGTCCAGGAGGAGGCTTGATCAGTTCTGTTGGTGTAGTCTCATGTTCACCTCCTCTCCTCCAAGGAGACCAATGCTTGGGCACTAGCCCCAGTAGGTACAATATTCTTCTGTGCTGCCACAAGAACCACACAAAGGATCCCTGTAGTCCTCTGTGTGAGCATGGATTCCACACACATGACCTTCACCAGGCAATCAGGGAGCTCAGAGGATGTGGAGCCTCCCACAGTGACTGCCCAAAGTCCAGCCACACCCTGCACCCTCCCATGCAGCCACAGTGTTTCACAGTCCCAGCAAAAAGGCTCCCACAGTCACAAGGACCCAATCCTGCTGTCAATTATCCCAGCCAGACTTGGGCATGTCCTCTCAGCTGGTTGCTGGGTGCACAGACAGAAGCTAGCACAGCTGTTAAGTACGTCCAAAATGGTACCCACCGTCTCTCAGCTAGCTACCGATGCCATTATCAGGTGGTCGGGGAGAGAGAAGCATGACCCCTTTCTTTTCCTCTATTTTGGCAGGTACATTGTCCCCGACAGGGCTCCAAGCCAGTCTAATACCAGGCTCTCCCAGCAGCATTACTGCCAACGACTTGGTGCCACAGTTTGGCCTCACCTCACTTTTCAAAGCTGGTGCTGAGGTTCTCAGGTTCTGGGCTCCTGAGTTGTATGCATCCACACCCTCCATGTAGATCCATGGTGTCCCTCTGATTTGTGTGGAGTTTCCTCTGCAGTTTTCTCCTTCACTCTTCTTGAGATTGTACTCTTTCTACTTTTTTGTTGTTGTTGTGGTTAACTATCTTCCCCTAAACTAGAGCAGTAAGCTCTCCCTAGTCTACCATCTTGGAACCCCTTCTCACCATACACTAAGTAAAAGAGTTCAACAAGTAGTAGGAAGAGAGAACAAGAAGGAAAAAAAATTCTTCCTCAGCAGAAGAGATAAGGGCTATAAATGATTATCTATTCTCAAAATGTCTATTTTACTCCAACAGATTACATTTCAGGTACTCTATTAGTTACCTCAGATCAGGGAAAACATATGGTATCTGACTTTCTGGGACTGGCTTATTTCACTAAGTATAATGTTTCTAGTCACATCCATCTTGTTGCAAAAGTTAAGATTTCATTTTTTTTTACACATCAGTAGTACTCTGTAGTCTTCATGTGCCATAATTTCCTTCTCCAAACAACAGTTGGGTTGAATCCATACCTCAGCTATTATTAATGGTTCTGCAATGAACACGGGAGTGCACATAACTCTTTAATGTGCTGATTTCTTTTGGTTTGGGTAAATTCCCAGGAGTGGGGTGGCTGGATCATATGATAAGTCTATATTCAGATTTCTGAGGTATCTCCATACTATCTTCCACAGTAGCTGTACCAGTTTACATTCCCACCAACAGAGGACCAGGGTACCCCACATCCTTGCCAGCATTTGTTGTTTGTTAATTTGTGTATGAGAGCCATTCTAACTGGAGTGAGGTGAACTGTCACCATGATTTTGATTTGAATTTTCCTGATGGTTAGTGCTCCTGAGCATTCTTTCAAGTATCTGTTGGCCATTTGAATTTCCTCTCTTGAAAAATGACTATTAAAGTCTTTTGTACATTCCTTAACTGGATTGCTTGTTTTGTTGTTGTTGAATTTCTTGAGCTCTTTATAGATTTAGGATGTTAACCCTTTATCAGTTGTGTAGTTTGCAAAGATTTTCACCTATTCTGTTGGTTGCTTCTTTATTTGCTAAGTGCTTCTTTTGCAGTGCAGAAGCTTCTCTGCTTGATGTAATCCTGTTTCTCAATTGGAGCATTAATTATCTGTGCTTCGGTGTGTTTTCCAAGTTTTTGTCTATTCCAATGTATTGTAGAGTTTTCCCCAATGTTCTCTAGTAATTTGATGGTATTGGGTCAGAGATGTAGTTCTTTAATCCATTTTGAGTAGATTTTTGAGTAAGATGTAAGGAATGGGTCTAGATTCATACTTCTGCTCATGGAGAGCCAGTTTCCCCAGAACCATTTGTTAAACAGTGTGTCATTCCTCCATGGATTTTTAGCTCCTTTGTCAAAAATATATCAACTCAAGGCTGGCATCCCATATGAGTGCCGGGTTCTAGTACCAGTTGCTCCTCTTCCAGTCCAGCTCTCTCACTGTGGCCTGGGAGGGCAGTGGGGGATGGCCCAAGTACTTGGGCCCCTGCACCTACATGGGAGACCAGGAAGAAGCACCTGGCTCCGGGCTTAGGATTGGTACAACACCAGCTGTGGCGGCCATTTGGGGACTGAACCAATGGAAGGAAGACCTTTCTCTCTGTCTCTCTCTCTCTTACTGTCAATAACTCTACCTGTAAAATAAATAAAAAAATCAACTCATTTTTAAAGAACAGGCTTTTCAAATAGAAATATGAATTGAAACAATATGGTTCATAAATTTCTGTTTTTCCTTACTTCAGAGAGTTATGGCATATTCCAGTTGTGAACACTATATATAGTATACACCACGATATAATTTTCTGTATTCATAATTCATAAATCAAGATTGTGTTTAACTAACTTGATACTGTAGACTAGCATTGCAATGATGGTATTTTTCAAATGCGTAACATATAAATTACAGTATAAATGCATTCCAGAAATTAAAATATCTTATTTATATATTTACAATTTTCTTTTGCAGAAAGACTGTCTAAAACATATTACAGATTTCAGTGGGGGGAGTATGAGGGGCCAATTTATAGACAGTTGTCAGCTTTGAGATGGGAATTGACTAAAAAGTGGGTACTTTATCGTTTTGACATCATATTTTCAGATAAGATTAAATATTCAGGAAGAGAAATGGATATACTATATTCTGTACTAATCCTAAAAGTTTTCTATCTTCATGGTAACTATATGGAGTTCAGTTTTATTTTTAGAGGGTCAGAAAATATAAAGATCATTTATTTCTAGACAAACTAAAACTAAAATAGTAGAGAACTCTAAGGGAGCTCATCTCTGGCTTTAAACTATGGGAAGTTCTACTAAATTTTCTTTGGCACATATACCATTTTTCTGTGTGCAATTCCTAAGTAAGAGTATGTTCAGGAACTTAAAAAGGATTTCCTGGACTCCAGCCAGTTTTGACAGCATTCTCTGAGAATGCACCAAGGATCTATTATCTAGATATCCAGGGAGTATGACATCCCCTGCCCTAGTTTTTACTTTTCTCATTTAAGATAGAAAACTTTCTGCCTTTCCAATATGCTGCCCAGTATTGCTAAATCTACTCCTAACTCAATTTTGAGCAGTTTCACTGCTTTCCAGAAAATCAGCTCTCCAGAGACTCAGATTAAAATCTGGAGGTTTTGCAAGTTCAAATTCTCGGTATTTTTGTCTGTGTCTGTGTGATATTCATGCACATGTGCACTGACAAAAATCCCACATCAAAACTATAGCTAGATGACTTTTATATTCTAATGGGGAAGGCACTCCTTTCCTTCTCTTAAATTTGTCCTCCACAGATGTGGTCAGCTGTATATTGCAAACTATGGCTGGTTCCCCCAGTGTGAATTTGACTACTGAGCCAGTCACTCTGCTGGCTGATTGAAATCAACTGGAGAACTTACAAGAGATATAGATCTTTGCCTTTGGACTTGTAGCCAAGCAGAAATGGAATCTATGATTGAAGAATCAAAAGTTGAATCAGATCAAATTCTGATGAGGTCAGGCTTCCCAAGGCAGGTGAATTATCAGAAGCAGCAAAGAAGTCATATTGGCACAATGTTTCTAGCACCTAACCTAATCTACCTCTTGGGATAGCCTTTAACATTCCATTCTAGGCGCCAGGCTTAGAGACAACTGAAGACAGTAATAAAATTTTGTGTTAATAAAAGTAAAGAAATATCAAGAGCAACTTCAATCCAGTGGTTTTTAGGGCTTTGAGAACATATATCAAATTCACATATCTTTTTAAAAGTTTGAGTAATAAGTTTTTTTTTTTCAGTAGTAAATTTTTTTTTTCCAACAAACAGGTGTCCGAAGTCAAATACAGAAAACTGCAATGTAGTTTAAGCTACTTTCTATTTTATCATGAGAGGATGACAGTGAAAGTCTGTCTTGTATATGTGTGTGTGTGTGTGTGTATTCTGTTTTAACATGCTGAAATTGTTCTTGATAAAGTCACCATTAAATTCCTAAATTGACAAAGTTGAATTTAATTCCTCCTGATCCTATTTTCATTTGACTTGTTCGCAGCTCCCTCCTCCTACCTGATTTTTTTTTTGTCTCTAGGTTTGGAAAAACTTTTCTTTTCCTTCTAGCGTTTTATTTTCAAAGATTTATTTATTGTATGTGTTTGAAAAGCAGAGTTGAGCCAAAGCCAGGGGCCAAGCACTTGGGGCATCTTATGCTGCTTTCCCAGGTGCATTATCAGGGAACTGGCTTAACCCAATATTATCATAACATCCTCCCTTTCCCCGTGAGGTTTGATAGCAGTGATTCTTTGGGCATAGTTAGCTCCATCCACTGTCCCTAATTTCCAGAAAGTTACCACCAAGGAAACTTTCTGCTTACTCTTTTCACTCTAATAACCTTCCTAGATCAGTTTGACAATCTCTCATCCTATTGAAATATATGTAGTCTGATGATAACCAATCCTAGATATAAAACTGGTAGAAGACAGTTTTAACCTATATTCCTCCAGATGAACAAAGCCACAGGATAATCTGTGTTGGCATGTCCACCTTTTCCTCAGATGGTAACTACCTGACCTGTCAGACAAGTACTTTTACCAGACTTAAATTGAGATCCTGAACAGAAAATAATGAAGGCTACCCATTATATGGTAGACATGAACTTAAAGATAATTTTAAATTTTAAAAAAACCTCTTTCTCCCATAGAAATTCATTCACATCATCCATAACTATTGTATTCTACCCTTTCTCTAGCCTGATATGCAAAAGCCTAGGAAGAAAGTAACTTTTTTCTCACTTAGGTTCCCATTGTATACATTTACTTTTACTTTTTACAACTGACATTATTTATACCCTCACCAACTTGAACAGCTTAGTCCTTGCCTAAGGATAACTCTTTGGCACCATAGATAGGAATTCTTAGAATGAGACAGAAAACTCTCTTGAACTCCTCCCATAACCACTCTACTTCTGAATAGTATGATGCATGGAGTTTTCTTCAAAACCAGTCTCCTGGAAGTTATCAGGCCTGCAATAGGCACTACTTACTGACTCTAGTCTCTAATTCCTACATGATTAAAATACTCCCCAATTTTATCTGAAAATAGTCAAGAACATTCCATTTATTGATATTCAATAAGATTTATATCTATATTTATCTGTACAGGGTATGTAAGATGCCTGGATCAGAGAATAGATCATTAGACTTCTAAGAGCATCTTAGGGGCATATGTTTATCTGTGAGTGTAGGAGTTGCAGTACAGGAGATTTAAATGCAACTCTCAGAAGTTACATAACTCAAATACCACTTACACCAGGGAGAACGAGAGAGAAGGAAGAAGGAGGAGAGGGAGAGGGAGAGAGAGAGATTGAGAAAGATTGATTTTGATGATTGTCATTGCCGATTCACTGCTCAAATGCCTGCAATAGCTGGGGCTGGACCAGGCTGAAGCTGAAGCTAGGAGCCAAGAACTCAGCTCAGGTCTCCCACATGGGTGGCAGAGTCACGATTTCCTGGGCCATCACCATAGCTTCCCAAGGTATACATTAGCAGGATACTGGAATGGGGAGCAGAGCCAGGACTCAAATCCTGGGTCTCTGAGAATTTGAGCATCCCAAGAGACATTTTAACTGATGCACCAAACTGAGACCTTCCTTTATTTTTTAAATTAATATAAATGGAACAAATTGATATATATTGTTTTAAGAACATAATGATACTTGCCACCTTTTCTTCATTCACTCCCACCCTCCTCCTCCTGCATTTCTTATTTTTCTTTTAATTTTGCGATGACATTATAACTTTTCTTTATAATCATCATAAGCTTAACCACCCACTAAATAAAGAATTCAACAGGTAGTAAGTAGAAAAACCACTGTTTCTCAAGAGTATAGACAGTGGCTATAAAAAATAATCAAATCTCAAAATAAAATTGATCAAATGAAACAAGCAGTGGAAGAGGACCCCGTCCCCTAATTACCTTCACAGGATTAAACCAAAAGACCAGTAGACAACTTTTTTATAATATTTCTATCCAGTCATCAGTTAATGGACATCTAAGTTGGTTCCGATTCTTAGCTATCATGACTTGAACTAGTATAAACGTGGGATACAGATAATTCTTTCATAATCTGATTTCATTTCCTTTGGGTAAATTCCAAGGAGTAGAATGGCTGGGTAATATAGATCTGTTTTTACTTTTCTGAGGAATTTTCTTGATGTCTTCCGAAATGTTTGTACTAGTTTACATTCCTACTAACAGTGGATTACGGTACCTTTTTCTTCACATGCTCTCCATAATGTTTTTATTTACTGATTGACACCTACCCTTCTTTAGCCACACAGTAAATGAATTCTGTCAAGTCACTTTCTTAATCTTCTTTTTCAACATATACCTCTAGGGAAAGTATTTTTAGCATAGAGAGCAAAAAACACCAAAACTTTGGAGCAAGGGTATCACTGGCGTACTTAACAGAAAGTCTAATTAGCCTGAAATGTTAGGTATTAGGTGGAAACTGTGAAGAGATATGATTCAAATCATAAGTAACATACAGTGAAGTTAGATGGGATTTCATAGGCCATAATGAAGATTATAGGTTTGATAACGAGAAATCGATGGGTTTTGAGAAGAGAAATTGTAATATGATCTGATTTATGTTTAAAAAGATACTTGTTGGCTGTTGTGTGGGGAATTGGCTGGGAGATGGGCTAGACTGAAAGAAAGAGGGTCACATAGATCGATATTGCAAAAATCCAGGTGAGAGAGAATTATAGACAATATTAGAGTTTTAGTTAAGGGAGGTTGTGAGAAGGGGTCAAATTCTGCATGTGTTATGGGAGCAAAGTCAATGAGATTGCCAACAATGTTAATATTAGATGCTAAAAAAGCTGTGGATTATTCTAATGTCATCAAGTTGAGCAATTACAACTTGATATGGCGTTTATTGAAATGGATGAAACTATGGGAGGACAAAGATGATGGTATGCAGTTTGGAAATTTTGGGGCCATATGAGTTTGAGATATTTTTGAGATATCTAATGATTGAGAAAGTACTTGGATTTGTTAGTCTGGTATTCAGAGACATATGGACTAGAAATAAAATGTTGAGTCTTTTATGGAGTATATTTGAAGCCATGATATAAAATGAGATGAATTATGGACACAGAAAGAAAGAAGAGCAATTGTTGAGCCAGAACCCCCCAGTATTGATATCAGTAAGAGGAGAAAGATCCAGAAAAGACGAGTAAAATTCAGGGGGCACTAATGTAGAAGAAAATTTATAAGAGTTTGGGTTATGGAAGTCCAATGAAGGCAAAAATGTTAAAATGTAGTGATTGATAAACTTTCATTATGAGATCTGTGAATTGCCTGTAAGATTTGGATATGTTCCGGTCAATGGACTTTAAAAGTCAACAATTAAGAACTACAAGATTATTAGTTGCTTCTGGATTATGTATGTTTATTTTTCCTCTTCTACAGACAGCTAATTTATTTCTTATTGTTAAAAATTTTTAATATTCCAGAATATAAAAGACTGTATGCAACAAATCTCAGGTCGGATTGATGTAATTCACAACAAGAAGGCAGCAGCATTGCAAAGTGCTACAGCTGTGGAACGGGTGAAGCTACAGGAAGCTCTGGCCCAGCTTGATTCACAATGGGAAAAAGTTAACAAAATGTACAAGGACCGACAAGGGTAGGTAATACTTTCATTTTACTGAATGATTATACCTATTTTCAGGCAACTCTATAATTTATTTCATCATGCTACTTGGGAAAAAGACAGATAGGGAGGATGTGAGAGGATTGTTATTGGAAAAAGGTAAGTAAAGAACAAATAATCTTGAACATTTCAGACTAATAAACTGAAGTATAGGAATTACTCTGTACTGACATTAGCTTTGTGTTGGACTGTTACATCATCCTGTCATCTTTCAGGTAACATGAAAAGCAAGTTTAGTCATTTAATGGAGGTGGGATAAATAGTTGTATAATATGAATTGTGTATCTTTTTCATTTTTATTCACATCTCATATTAGTGTCATATAGTCATCACTACTAATTACCCAGATCAAGATTCCCCTATTTTCTTTTTACCCAAACACCCTCTAGCTCTCCTATCCCTTCTAGCCTCTAGCAATCACCATCCTGTTTTCAGATGGAGTTTTTTTTAAGGTCCCACATATGAAGGAGAATACTGTTAGTGGCATATATGTCCTGCATATTTAAAGTAGCTGCACACTTTGGTTAATACATATAAAGTATTACTTACCACCAAAATTTCATTTTCATATTTGTATTTTGGAGACTGGCATTTTATATTTTTCAATATCCCCACCCCAAACTTCCTTTGTTTATTTTTTGTTGCTGTGGAGAATTTCTTAAGGTAATTTAGAATCCTTTTTATTGCATACCTTAACTAAAATATGTACCTTTTGATTTAATTTTGGGAAATTCACATATAATTTTTAGCTTCACATTATACAAGTAATTAAAATATTTCTTTTATAATTTTATTGAATAGCAAAATACAAGTCATTTCAAATTTCTGTAGTATCAAGGCAATCTACTTCATTATTCCCAAAAGAATTCAAACCAGTTGTTTAATAATTATAGAGAAACTCTTTCCTGTCTTTCACATTTGTTCATTTCTAATCATCCTTATATTTTAGTTATTAGTTTACAACATTAGGATCCTAAATAGGTATTTCTAGCATTAATTTCTGTTGTTTCTGGCAACTCTATAATTTATTTCATCATTCTCCATGGGAAAAAGGGAAGAAGTGAGAGAATTACTAGCATTAATTTCTATTCTTTGCAATAATTGTCCTTGCTTTGTTCCCAATTTTCTTTCATTCAGGCTTATTTCTCTAAAGTGTAGGAGCTTCAGTTTTACAATCTCATTTCCATGTGAATGAAATCCAAATGTATTAATGAACTACAATGCCTTCACATAACCCCAGCTCCTCTAGTTAGCCTCACTGTTTAGGACTTCCTGCCTGCCCTTCATCCCCTGCAAGTTCTTCTCTAGCAATATTCAATTGACTTGCCTATCCCCAAGTGCTATTTGTCCCCTCTGGACTACCTGTTGTTCAGGTCTCACCTGAAATGGGATATCATTGTTAAAAGCCTGGAACTACTAGTTGATCAGAACATTTGGAAACTTAGATATTGTTTTACCATGAAAAGTAAAATAACATCAATAAATAATTTATGTATTTGCAAATGTTTCCAGACTTGATGGCTAGCCTACAGAGTAGGTACTCTGATGTGAATTTCTCCTACAACTTACCACATAGTTATCACTTTTTTTTTTTTTACTTTTCTGCCTCCTAAACACAAAATCTTTAAACAGAATGCCTGTGTTTTATTTTGTCTGATGTGGTGAGGACTAGCAAGGTGTTGAATACAAAAAGTGGGTGTTTGTTAGATATGGACGCAAGCCTCCTCCGTGAAACTTGAGAATATTTCTCCTGTGGATGGTCTCATAAGTTTATCTCCACTTACTTGTAAACAGCTGGACCCAGATTGCCTGAAGATAATCTTTATAAGAGAAAAGAAACTCAGCAGCACTGATAATATAATGCGAAAGACAACCTTGAACTTATATTTACCACCATGCCACACTTTTTCTCAGCATCTCACATTGAGATAAAAAGAGGGAGAAGCCTCAAAAATCAAAGTGCTAGCTGTACTTCACTCAGCACAAGGTAGGAGGTGCCTGTAGACGCACAGCATCCATTGGCTACCAAAGAAACGCCAAAGATAATTGAGTTTTGAGCATCTGCAGAGGAATAAATGTCACCAGCCTCTTTTGCCTTGCTCATTCCACCAGTGGAATGTTCTCGTCTCTCTCGTGTTATTTCCTTCGAGAGTTAGTGTTTTCTCCCAGCATTGCAGGCCACCCACACTATCCCCGAATTACACTTTCTGGTTTGTGAGGCTTCTTCCTCTCTTTACTTGCAGCTTGACTAGTAAAGCCAGTAGACCTTCAACGCTAGTCTTAAAAAGAAAGCAGAAACCCTAATGTCATTCCAAGGAGAGAGTAGCTGAAATCCTACCCCAAGTATGAAGACTTAATATTTCTTTTGTTTTTAAATTTTAATTGACACATAGTTATTGTAAATATTTATAGACTTTGCTATTTCTGGAAAAGTAAGGAAAATAAGAGAGCGTTTCTAACCTTAGTAGATTCATTACTTCCTTACCCAGTGTCTGAAAGAGATTCTAATTTCATGTGAATTGCTCAGGGACTTTTCAATTTCCTGTGACTTTTTGTGTAAAGTAAAACTGTCTTAAGTAATTGCTTATGAGTATAGGCTCTAGAGTCCAGCCTGTCTTGGAATTATGACTTAACTGGTGACTGTCTATGTGTCCTAGAGCAATTTTCTTCACTCTTATGCCCCACAAGCTTCTTATCTGTAAAACAAAATACGAACAGTGTCTAAGTTATAAGGTTGTTATGAGGATTAGGTGATGTAATTCATGTAGAGTACTAATGGGTTGCTAACACGTATGTGATAATGACTCAGTTAATGTTGGCTATTTTGATGATGAAAGTGATGGTCTTAAGGCTTTGGTAATTCATTCTTACACTCTTTCAAATTTCCCTGAGCATCACAGGGAGATGAATTACACTCAGTCCTCGCTTTTAAGAATTTACTGGACAGCAAGGCGGTAAAATAAGAGTTGATAAATGTAAGCTATGCAAAGGGCAAGAACACATTCCTGGGGAATGGAATAGAAACATCTTTTTCTGACTCAGGGAAAAATTAGCCTATGTATTATTCAAGGGTCTGAGTTAAAATAACAGAAAGTGACTCTGGCTACCTTAGTCAAAATTACATAATTTACTGGGAGGATATTGGATGCCTCATGAAATAGAAATTATGAGATTCAGATTTAACAATGGTTAGAAACTGTCAAGGAAAACCAACCTAAACATGTAGAAACAAACCCACCATCAATACTCAGGTAGATCTGAATTATATACTTCCATCATGGCCATGGTCCACTGCTACCCCAGGGTCACTATTGCCATAGGTCTTTGCTTACTACTACCACTGCCAAAAAGTATCTAACTGACTACTTTTCTGTCAGTCATGCTTTGATTAATGTCTCTTGTAGAAGCATCTAGTAATGAAGAGATTGGGTTTTTTGTCTGAAAAGGGCTGGTTAGTAAATGTTTCAGTCTCTTGCCGCTAATCAACTGCTATCTGAGGGTGAAAGAAACTGTAGACAATACATGATGTACAGGCATGGCTTGTCTCAATGAAACTGTTTACCACAATAGATGACAGACTACATTTTTTTTAAAGATTTATTTATTTTATTCGAGAGGCACAGTTCCAGAGAGAGGGAGAGACTGAGACAAAGAATAAGATCTTCCATCCACTGGTTCACTCCCAAATGTCCACAATGGCTGGGGCTGGACCTGGCCAGAGCCAGGAGCCAGAAGCTTCATCAAGGTCTTCCCCGTGGGTGCAGGGACTCAAGCACTTGGGCCATCCTCTGCTGCTTTCTGGGGCACATTAGCAGGGATCTGGATTGGAAGTGCAGCAGCCAGGATATAAACTGGCACCCATATAAAATGCAGGTATCACAGGCAGGGGTTTAACTCACTATACCACAATGCCAGCCCCACAGGCTGTGTTTTAATGGAGAATCGTAAATTAATCACTCTTGTTATAAGGCAGGGTTAGGTCACAGGTCTAGATTCTAACTTACAGGAGACTAGGAAAATAAATAGCTAGAATTGGGTCTATATTGCAATGGCAGTCAGAACGTTGTGTCTCATCAAGGCCCATGCACTGGCAGATTCTTAAACATTTGGAGAGATTTAGAAGGTATGCATTCACAGATAGACAAATGCCCAGTACAGCCTTCACATTGGAGTCTTAACAAAAATCTGCTGGTTTTTTTGAATAAGCCAACTTGTTTTTAAATCAAAATACTCTGAAGCAGAAAGAAGGGACATATGGGTACTTTCTCATTCACGATCCACAGATAATTATGTATTAATCAGATACTACCACAGTAATGCTGTAGTATTAGTTACCACAAAACTTGATGAATTAAAATAGTCATATTTAGCTTGCTTATTGTTTATCTGGTCCAGTCTAGGCTTATCTCAGAAGCTGTCTTTAATATGTAAATTAGTTGAGCTGGCCTCCAGAATGCATTGGGATTGAGGTCTGCTAAATGTATCTTTCTTTGGGGCCTAAAATGAAGGGTCAGTGGCATAGTCTACTCAAAACTGATAACCGGAGCAAAAACCAAGCCGACTTTCCCAAGGGAACTGTGCCCTATGCTGGTCCTGTCAAGTCAACTGGAATTCCTTTGACCAAAGCCAATCACATGGCCAAGACTTTTATCAATATAATGGGGAAGTGATTTCCTACAGTGCAAAGGGAAAGACATGAATATTTTCTGAATAACAATCCAAAATGTTAGAGATGATTAACAATCAATAATAAAGGCTATTTTAATCATTTATTTGTTTTGAAAGGCAGAGGGACAGATGCAGAGATAGAGAAAGAGATCCTCCATGCACTGATTGACCCCCAAATGCCCACAACAACAGAGGCAAGGCCAGCCTAAAACTAGTAGCCTGCAACTCAGTCTGGGTACCTCTCACAGGAGTGGCAGGTGCACAGCTACTTAAGACATCAGTGCTGCTCCCCAGGGTGCACATTAGCAGGAAGCCCGGGGTGGCATAGAGAGAGGGGCCAGGGCTCAAACCAAGGTTTTCTCATACAGAATGTGGGGATACCAACCAGGGTCTTAACCACCATGCCAAAACCCACCCCAGTAATACATTTTTACAAGAAAACTAATTTTAGTTTCTTCATTTTGCAGGGAATAAAACTAAATCCTCAAGATATTATGTGACTTGTCTAAACAAGAGGAAATAGACAATCTGAATATATCTTATCATATTTAGCTCTAACAGATTTCCATATTTTAATCATAGTAAGTTACAAAATTAGAAAAAAATACATTATATTCTCACCATTCCCAAAGTATAAGTTCTGAGACCATCATCAATCACTAAATTTATGAATATTATAATGGCAAAACTCACTTTTATTAAATGTCATGAAGTAAAACAAGTATTACTCTTCAGGTGAGGGCAAAAGGGAAATTAAAATCCATTCTGCCTTCTGACTGTTCACTCACTATTTAGGAGACTGTGTCCATATCTGTCTTCCCAGCATATATAATTTCAATATATCTCTCACCACAGTCAAAGATCTTCAAAATATTAAAGGTGACTGCATTTCATGGATATTCTGATTTTCACACGTAATCAACATTTAATGCACAAACACCAATGATCTTGTGAAGAGATATACATATATGTAAGAGAAATATTTACCTTCATGGAAAATTAATGTTATTACTAAATTATTCTCACATTTTCATCTATTTCTTGGTAAACTGCTCACTGCTTATAACATACCACTGCAGGAGACATGTAAAAGTAAAGAATTCAAAGAAAATCTATCTAGTATTCAAGAGAGAAAGCACTTTCCTTCTTTCAACAAAAATTTAAGAAAGGCCTGTTACGTGTCAGCTGTGCTCTGCTGTCTTTACTTTCTTTCTGATACTGAGTTTACTATACTTAAAGCCATAATGAATGTGTCCCATTTTAAGAGAATTACTCTCCAGAGCCAAAAGGATAGTAGAGTTCAAATTAGATAATAGATGTGACAGCAAGCACTACAAATTACTACACAGCCATAAGATGACATTATTTTGTAATACAAATTTCTTGTCTGACATCACAAAAGGGGTGTTTTAAAATCAGTAGTTCTCATTGGAATTCTATTTATTTCATTTATTCAGATACTTTTGTGGCTCTCTCCTTTATATCAGCTATTAAATTCAAGATGATTCTGAGCTTCAGATAAGATCGAAAGATGAGATCAAGTGTATTGAATCCTATAATAATGAATGTTTAAAGTTGAAAAAAAAATGATAAGCAGAATAGTGTAATGGCCTTTTTAAAAGTCTATTTCTATTGGGGTGGTGCAGTGGGTTAAGCCACCACCTGCAATTCTGGCATCCCATATGGGTGCCAGTTTGAGTCCTGGCTGCTCAACTTCTGATCTAGATCCCTAATGGTGTGCCTGGGAAAGCAGGGGAAGATGGCTCAAGTCACAGGGACCCTGCACCCACATGGGAGAAAAGGATGAAGCTCCTGGCTCCTGGGTTTGGCCTGGCCCAGTTCCAGCTTTTGGAGCCCTTTGGGGAGTGAACCAGCAGATGAAAAAAATCTCTCAGTCTTTCTCTCTCCCTCCTTCCCCATGCCCCTGTGACTCTGCCTTTTCAATAAAATAAATGAATCTTTAAAAATCCAGTTCTACCGGCCGGCGCCGTGGCTCAACAGGCTAATCCTCCGCCTTGTGGCGCCGGCACACCGGGTTCTAGTCCCGGTCGGGGCACCGGATTCTGTCCCGGTTGCCCCTCTTCCAGGCCAGCTCTCTGCTGTGGCCCCGGAGTGCAGTGGAGGATGGCCCAAGTGCTTGGGCCCTGCACTCTATGGGAGACCAGGAAAAGCACCTGTCACCTGGCTCCTGCCATCAGATGAGCGTGGTGCGCCGGCCGCAGCGGCCATTGGAGGGTAAACCAATGGCAAAGGAAGACCTTTCTCTCTGTCTCTCTCTCTCACTGTCCACTCTGCCTGTCAAAAATAAAAAAAAATTAAAAAAAATCCAGTTCTACCAATGATACTTGATAACATAAATGAAATATTGACAAAAATTATAAGCTCTGTGTTACATAAAATAAGTTAGACGTAGGAAAATGTGTATTTTATGATTCTATTTTTGTAAAACTCAGAAAGGCATATTGGGAGGTCCAGGTCAGGTGGTTAACTTTGTGATGAGTTTTAATTAACAAGGGCGGGAGCATGTTTCTACAGTATGAATAATATCTTGGTTTTTGTTCTAGCTGTTAGATACATTGATGTTTTACCTTTAAGAAAGTTCATGGAACTGTGTGCTTGTGATATATGTACTTTGTATAAATGCTGCTCTAAAATTAAATTTACAGTGAAATTTTACATGTAATAACTGTACTTTTAAGTATAGGAAGAGCATAAATCAGAATATTTTGAGAAAAATAATAAGTTTATTTGTGGGATAAGCATACTGCATGTTCTATTTTGGGCATTCCACCATGGACCCCTGAGCACTTTATCATTGCCCAATACAGAATCTCAGTAAGTCTGAGAGCACCACTGCTTTACAGAAAGTCTGTTTTCAAAAGGATCATCATCATTCTGGATCACAATGCCATGTCGATAAGAAGCTGAAGGTGGGAAAGCTGAAAGCTGCTTCCCAAGACATCTCTCCATCGTTTAGTTTCCTCAGTGCCACGCCCACAACGTTAAAGCATTTACAGACTCTATCTAATATTTTTACTGAGTGAAGGAAAGACAACAAAAGGAAGAAAAGGGGGGAAAGCAGGAGTAGAAACAAAAGGAATCTGTTTTAAGGAGAAAGTGCCTCCTTCAGTTATCTCTATTTTCAAACTCTAGGGAACTAGCAAATAATCCTGAAAGGCTCCTCCTAATGCAAACATTGCATAAGCATTTGCTATTCCAGTGTAATTTTTCTATTGGTCATTCAGTAATTCCTTTTATTTCCTGTCAAGGTGAGTGAAATAACCTCACACTGTCCACAGAGGGAAAGAGTAATACACTAAACCTCATGTCATCACCATACAGTTGTACCCTTTAACATATGAGCTGTAGAGGCGCAGATGCATAATCTGGGAGCTTTTCCAGAATTATTTGTTCCTAAATGAGACATTCAGCTATAGCAGCATCAGCAGCCTCTTCTATTTGCCACAATGCCATATGTAGTTGGGAATATGCAGGATAAGTACATACAGAATGCTGTCAACTCAGGAAAGATTAACATTGCACTATTAGAATTATTCTCTACCAGATTTGGAGATTTAAATGCAAGATTGAGTTTGCATCCTTTTCTGAAGTAGAAGTGTAAGAAATAATTAGTTCCATTAGTTTCTGAGCCTTGGTAGAATTAAGAAGTAAGGGCTAGGAAAAAATCATGTTTTGAATATAGAAAAGTTTACATCTCATTCCAAAATCATTATTTTACTGTCTGGATGAAAAAAATACTATGTATTCAATAATGGGGACTATGTAGAGAGATGTAATATGTAGGGAAAGATGTGATGTTTTCTGTTTATGTCCAACTCTTTTGACTGTTGAGACCACCATGTAGGAAAAGGATTCTCTTTATTTGTTTTTAGCAAAAGTTCCCTTTTTGAAAATAATTTTTATTAAACAACTATTTAAAGAGAACTTATGACCACAGATGTTGGAGGATATATTCTTATAAACAGACACATAGACAAATTCACCTAACCACTGAAATTATTTAAAAATCTATTTTTAACCTTTATGGTTTTTTCCCCCCAAATAAATATCTTCTTTGCTATTTGCTGCCTTATATTGGTCTAATTGATAGGTAGTATTTTATGGTCCTGGAGGGCACAAAACATCTCGATTTTGTTTGCTTGTATAATGTCTGGTATATTGCACATAGATAATCAATATTACTTAATGATAAAGACAGTAATGGAAACTGTAATTTCACAGGGTCAACATGCCACATATGCCAGAAATGAATAATCATAAAATTTGAGAAAGGCAAATCTTTTACTAGACTCTCATTTTCCACAGTGTTTTCATCAAGCTTATCCCCTATATTGTTTTTTCTGCCATTTCTAAATTGACTCATATTTCAGTTTAAGACTCCTTCCTTTGGAACCCTGTCTTCCGTTTCATGCTGCTCTGTTAAAACATTTTCATTTTTGCCCAATCCCTTTATAATATAACCTAATCCCTAGCTATTGTAAATACCTCTCACTGGCCAGTCGTTGCACTTTGCACACCACTGAGAGAGCAGTTATGATCCAAATAGAGGAGCCTTTGTTTCCACCCAACAGCCCAAAATGAACTGTATGATTTGACTGTTGAGGGCAATTACACAAATGTTTTAACACCAGAGGCAATGCTTTAAACTACAAAAGACTAACCTCATGAAGTTGGTGTTAGGAGCCGTTTAATTTTAGCATATTGAGTATACAGTACCAAACAGTTTCAGTAAAACAAGCCAGTTATCAACAACAGTATCCTTATCCCATAATTGTGATTTTCTGAAACTCTATTTAAGACATGAGTCTTTCAGGACATTAAGCCATTTGAAGTGAATACTAGCCCTTAATTTGTTTCCTTGTTTACTTATAATTTCTTCTGATTTCTTGTTGCAAGTGGGTGATGAAAGAATTAAGTTATAGATATCTATTATACTTATTTGGTGAAATTTCAAATTAAAAGTGCATGAAATAGAAGTTTGTTTCTGCCCATCAGCTTATCTTCTTCATGTTCCTATTGGTAGTTCAAAACACTCAAGAGTTGCAGAGTGATTTGCTTTTTATGATCACCACTTCGTATGGAATCGTCTGCCTTATATCTTCAACATTCTCAGATTCTTATAAATCTTTAAGTTCAGAGAGAGGTTAGTTTAAAACTTGCTTCAGATATGAAATTGACTGGATATAAAAATCACATAATCTCAGAGTTAACCGTAGATCAATATCCTGAATGTTTTTCTCAAAGAAGTAATTGAACCTTTTTGTTTCCCAAGGTGGTTATAAACATGCATTTCCATGCTTCACCAGACCATTTTAGTTCTTCACTGTACAAGGGGACTATGTTTACTTGTAATTCTAAATAAGTGTTTATTTATTATTGTCAAAGGAGAAGGACTCTAACATAGAAACAGATTTTCTATCTATAGGACTGGCCTGATTTTGGAGATAAAACCTCCATTTGACTACTTAGTCTGATTCTTAGCTTTGTCACGTCACACATATCCCTTCTCTAAATCTAAATTTTTCTCTTCTACCTAGAGTAGCTGAGTTTTTAAAGAAAAATTACTGTAAAACAAAACTGTGCTAAGTGTAATTTTCCCAAAAACTCTACTTTGCCAGTTTTAATGTGCTTTAGCTGAGAATAATATAGCAATCCTTAAATAAGACAGAAGTGTATTTCTTTTTCCTGAAATAGCTTGGGAGTAGCAAAGGCATGATTACAGTGGCTCTGTTCATTCTTGCTTTCAACCCAGCTATCATTATATGATGGACCCTCATCCACATGTTGCAAGATGGAGCTCTTGCCCCTGTACATTCCAAGAAGGAGATGGCAGAAGATGAGAAGGGACAGAGTTTACATACCAGTTGTCTTTTAAAGTAAAGAAGTTTCCTAGGTACTGCCACATTATACAAGGGATCTTCAAAATGTTCCTGATAAATGTGTATTATGAAAAAAAACATGAATTTCCAAATTTTTACACCAAATTAAACTTACCTCTTTTTAAGAGAGAGAGAGAGAGAGAAGAGAAAATGACACCCAGAGCTAGCATTTATGGATTCACTCCCCAAATGACTGCAATGACAACGGCGGGGCCGTGGCTAAAGCCAGAAGCCAGAAATGCAACCCAGATATCCTTTGAGCCATCACTGCCTACCTGCCAGCGTCTGCATTGGCTTGACACTTGGAATTGGAAGCGAGTTGGGAATCTAACTCAGGCATTCTGACATGGGTAATGTCAGAATGTCTTAACTGCTAGACCAAACACTTGCTCCTACACTTTTGTTTTACTTGCACCTTTCCGTGAACTTTTTAAAGTACTTGCAAGTTCCTTGCTTGCTTACAGGGGCTAATGCTTCCTTTTTTTTTTCAGAAGTTGAATTGTAAATTATTGAAAGTTGATCAGTAACTGGTTTCCTAACCCCTCAAATAAGTACTATAAAACAAGGATCTAAGCCTAAAGGTAAAATTATGAAAATGTACTGAAACTTGAGAACATTCCTTACCTCTCCTGGCCATGGAAGATGGCCTTTGCATAAGATAAAAGGGCTTCCTTTTTGGCAACTCCTCTTTGCCAGGCATGGAGTCACTTACATATATCATTGCATTTTCAGGGAAGTCTTATTTTACAGATGAAAAAATTGAAGTTTAGGGAGAATAAATAATTTTAACAAGAAATGTATGCCAGAGCCTAAATTTTACTTGAGTTATGAACTCTCATCTGCTTCACCCCTTTCTTCCAAGGCATTTTGCATAGGATTTCTTAAGCTTAAGGATTAGGTTCTTCTCTCCACATGTTATTTTTTAGTAGCAGCAATGCGGATACACATAAAAACTTTTTAAGAACTCTTGTATCTTAAACCACAGTGCCTAAAAAGATGTTTCAAATTCAGACGGTGGTGTTTTCACGTTCAATATCAGAAGAAATGGATTGTGATAAAATAAGATGCTTGGCAAGCCAAGTGCTAAAGGAACTTTTGAAGTACTTGAGGATCTCTGACTTGTTCCTTAGCAAAATTCTACTCCTTGTTCAAGACCCAATGCAAATATCACCACTTGGAATCCTTCCTGGTTTTAATGATTCCATTTACTAGATTCTTATAACTCTGTTCATATATTTCTCTGATATACTCTTATCTATGCAGATATGTACAAATCTCTAATTCAATAGAAGTTTTGTGTTTACTAGATAGACTATGTCATGTGCCTTTTGTCACCACTGAACCAAATACAATGTGATTCCATGGTAGCTTCTCAATACATGTTAATTTTTTATTGATGAGCCATTAAATGTACATGATAAACCACACTCAAAGGTTGTAATAGATTGGAAAGAATAAATTTCTTAAGAAACTCCTCAAGGGTTGATGCTGTAGCGCAGCAGATTAAGCTACCATGACATCCCGTATGGGCACCAGTTCAAGTCCAGCCACTCACTTTCAATCCAGTTCCCTACTAATGCACCTGGAAAAGCCGCAGAAGATGGTCCAAGAGCTTGGGACCTTGCCACCACACAGGAGACCATGATGAAAATTCTGGCTCCTGTCTTCAGCCTGGCGCAGCACTGACAATTGCAGCCATTTGGTGAATGAACCAGAGGATGGAAGAAATATCTTTCTCTTTCTCCCCCCTCCCTCTCACCCTGTCTCCCATCTCTCTGTATCCATCTCTCTGTCTCTCCTTCTCTCTGTAACTGCCTTTCAAAGAAACCGATGAATACTAAACCAAAAACATGTTCAGAAACTCCTCAGTTAACAGGAACATTTCCATCACCGTTAATCCAAAACTATATTACTGTAAAGTAAATCTCCACATACTTACTGTCATTTTGCTTTAATAAGGACAAATTATGACTTTTAAATATGAAACTAGCAATATCTGGGGCCTTGTTATGTTCTTCAAATTATATCACTTGTCAGATATAAATAGTGTCTCAGAGAAGAATCTACCTGTTAGCCCCTAAGTCGACGCACATTTCTGGTGGAAGGTTTTTGCCTGCTCGCTTGTTTTAACTTCTATTCTGGGGGGAAATCTGTTTCGATTACAAAGTTCTAACACTTAAAAAATAGGTTTATACGGAGACTTGCAAATTCTTGCCTCTGAGGCAATTTTCACAAGAATTATTTTCTTATTAGTTTTAGTGTATCCATGGACAGCCTCAAATTTCTCTTGAAAACGTCAGTTACCTCAAGGGAGAATTGCCCGTTGCAAGCCAAAGATGTGATTTTGGAGAGCTTTCTGCTTGAAACAAGTTCTTAAATACACTTTCTGGTTTCCTAGGATGATTAGATCCTTATAAAAATGACAGTTTAAATGGAAATTTAAAAAATTCTCAGCCTTTGAGTAATTTGAATATTTGAATACAATTAAACTAATATATTTTTTCATCAAAGGTGTATGTTTTCCTCTTAGTTTATCTGGAAATGGTTTATTTTTTTCCTTTCCTTCATTTGTCTTTCTCTAACATTCGAAAATTTACCCTACCACTTGAAAACTAAAGATACTCACTCTGTGCCTTTTGTTTGAAAGGACTTTGAGGAGAAACAGATATAATTCTATAATCCTTATGGGTACTTTCCATAAAATAGTAGCACCCTGATTAGGATGTAGATGCCAACTGTCATTTTTTTTCTTATCCCTTTTCCACTATTTCCCAGTAATGTGAAAAGGTTCCAGGGTAGGTGTCCGTTGTACTTTACCAAAGTCTGCCAGTGTTGATCAACTATGGCCATCATAATTCCGTATATACACCCCAAAATAACAAAAGATAATCATCTCCATGTGCACAGGGCTACTCAGAATCGACTCTTCTTCAGCCTCTGGAATGGTAGGTTAGCTGAATAGGTCTGATTGGTGCGTCTCTGGATACCAGGTTGTAAGGGCATATTCTCCCATGGTAGAGTTCCCAGGCTCTCAGACAGGCAAGCAGCAACACATGCAAGTATATCTCATTGCATTAGTCGTCCAAGTCAAGGGGCAAAGCAATATGCTGTGCTCACTGTGAAGTCATAGCAAGGGTGTGGATGTATAATACAAATGCACAGTAGAATTGACCATTACAATTTTTAAAAATACGCTTGTAGAAGAGTTATAGAAACAGAGATACAGAGCCTGAGAGACAGAGAGCTCCCATCTGTCAGTTCACTTTCCAAATGCCCAGTGATCGGGACCAGGCTTGGCAAAAGCCAGCAGCTGGAAAAGTAATCCAAGTCTCCCCTGTGACTGACAAGAAACCATTTACTTGAGCCATCTCCACTGCCTCTCAAGATCTGCAGTAGCAGGAAACTAGAGTCAGGAACGAGATCTCATAGTGAACCCAGGTTTTGTGGTATGGGATCTGGGCTTCCAAACTGGTATCCTAACCAGTAGGCCCAATGCCTATTCCTAGCTGAACATTTTTGTTGGAACACAAGTGTGTGAGAAAGCCTAATCTTCTGCTTGTTGTTCCACTTGGAAATGTATTTGGAATCCATTTCTCCACAAGTTTTCTCTTTAGTGTCAGAATATCCTTATTTTATCAAACTACCTGTAATTTTATAATGTAGAAATTTAAAGCTCCCTGAAAAAAATCGAATGTTGTAACAAATCTTAAATTGCAATTGCATATACTGACTTGAGAGTCTCTTTGTGCTCAGCACACTCTTGTGTTTCTGCAATGCATCATGACTTTCCGTACCCAGCTGTCTGCTACTTAAAACTACCATAAGCTGACTATCATGGCTCATGGTATACCCTTGAAGAAGGCCATCTGGTTTATGTCTCTTAGCAAAATTTGTTTAAAAACAAGCAGCTGTATGACAAAGAGGGAGTCTCTGTCTAGCTGTGGTAAATAAATAGCTTTGCAATACACATAATAAAGCGTTTCTCTAATCTAAGCCAATGTCTCCAAAAGGGAAACATTCTTTTCTCACAACTAACAGAAAAATCCACAGGATTCAATGACAACGAAATGACTCCGCCAAATTTATGTTTCAGTTGCTTAAGATAATGAAAAAAAACAAAATGAAAACTGTTTCTGAGTAGATACAGCCTTCTGGTAATAACTATTTTTCTTCTGAGATTATTTCATTTAATTATTCATATTAATATTTATGGGTATCTTATTCATGTTCTGTAATCCATATCAATTATTATAGGAAAATTCATTGAGTACTCTCTCCTTCTACTGAGTTTTTGTGTATTCCATTATAACCACTCTCTATTGAAATAAGAGTACATGCTTGATTCTTTGAAAGTATGAATGGATTTTCCAGGCCAGTTAAATGTTTTTCCTTAACTCTATCAATAGATTAAATTACTTATGCTTAAAGCTAGATTTTGGATATACAATTGAACATTCTTGGATCAGTAGTGTCTTAGTTTTGATTTTTCTGTAAGCAAATCCTGAGACAAGGAATTCAGACAGTTGACTTGGGCACTGGTCTAAAGAAGAGTAGTGGAGTTGTGAAAGAGGGAAGAGAAAGTGGTCTGCAAAGTGTACTTAATGAACTTGGCTGCCACTGAGGGGGGAATCCATGGAAAGCTTCAATGAAAACATGCAACATATGTCTCTCAACAAGGGGCAACGGCTGTGGTGTGTGTACTCTGATGGCTATTATTACTTTTTTAAAGGGCTGCTCATGGTATCAAGGTATCAGTTTCTTTCTGCAAGTACTTCCAGCTTGTCTTTCATATGGAATAGCTGCTTTATATGTTCCAAAATTAACCTTCAGATTAAGACAAGGAGTTAATGGTTTTTGGACATAAGGCAGAGCACACTGGTCTGTCAAAGAACCAAGAGAACGGGTGAAGCTCCAAGGGGATCTGATACAGAGTGGCAGAGACACCTTATTCCCCTAACTAGGACCACTGCACTTTGCTATTGCATTGTTCACGCTCCAGGCTGTTTGTGCTTTTGTTGTAACTCCTGACTTCTTGATCTTGCCTTATCCTGTTTGTTTATTGTGATACTTTGTGTGGTTCTGTCTCTTGTTCCTTATTGTCTCAGTTGTTCAGTTGTTTACTGGGGTTTACCTTTGTTATTTTCAAGTACTCCACTGTTTGAAAGATGTAGTTTTACTTTACAATTTTAAAGGGGCTTAGATATTATTTGCTATTGAAGTTCACTACAATGAGTGATAACAAGTAGAACTAGAAATTAAAGGTCATGGACACACCCTACTTAAGTCAAATTATTGAACAGAACATGAAACTTGAATTTATATTTTTCTACCACCAATAAAGAAACTATTTGAAAATGTCTTTAAAATATTAATTTATAGCCCACGCTACGGCTCAATAGGCTAACCCTCTGTCTGCGGTGCTGGCACACTGGGTTCTAGTCCCGGTTGGGGTGCCGGATTCTGTCCTGGTTGCTCCTCTTCCTGTCCAGCTCTCTGCTTTGGCCTGGGAGTGCAGTGGAGGACGGCCCAAGTGCTTGGGCCCTGCACCTGCATGGGAGACCAGGAGGAAGCACCTGGCTCCTGGCTTCGGATCAGCGCTGTGCGCTGGCTGTAGTGGCCATTTTGGGGGTGAACCAACAGTAAAGGAAGACCTTTCTCTCTCTCTCTCACTGTCCATTCTGCCTGTCAAAAAATTAATTTAAGAGTATTTGTGTGCCTAGTTTATTCTGTATCTTTTGTAAATTTCCCACATTATTGCTTTTTAATTTCAAAGAAAAAATTAGGAGTGTGATTACCTTCCTATGACCATAAACTTCCTGGAGGCTTCAATAAATTGCTTTGATTAGCAGACTCCATGCATGGTATTGGTTAGACCTTTATTACTCGGGTCTAACATTTTCAAAGTTAAAGTAGTAGCAGATCAAAAAAAAAAAAAGATTCTAGGGAAATTTCTACAAGAGGAAAAAGTGAATTAATTCTCATTGAAGATGAATGAAAACAAATTTACTCATTAGTTAATGTTACCTCAGGATCAGAATGCTTTGCCACATGAAAATCTTTTGCTTTGTGGACGATGACATGAAGAGTCTTAACAATGATTAGCCATCTGGAGGACTTAACTAGGTGAAAGAACAACAGATACCAAAGCTTTTGAAATATATGAAAAAGGAAATTTTATGGAGGCATGAGCAAAGCTTAAAGTATTTTAAGGTTGATGAACATAGAAACATGACATAAATTAAGCTCAGTGAAAATCCTTCCTTTACTCAGAAGAAATAGAACTGAAGATTGTGTGAAGGTTTTTCTTTTGCTTTGCTCTTTTTCTTAAAAAGAAAAAAAAAATAATTGCCATTCTGATGCTTTAAGGGGCAGACATTGTAGCTTTGTGGGTTAAGCCACCACTTGGGATATCTTCATTCCACATTGGAGTGCATTGCTCAAGTCCCAGCTACTCCATTTCCAGTCGAGCTTCCTGCTAATATATGTCATGGGAGGCAGTAGATGATGGCTCAAGCAGTTGAAATCCTGCCACCCACATGGGCAACCTGGTGGAATTCCAGGCTCCGGGCTTTGGCATGTCCCAGCTTTCGCTGTTGTGGGCATTTGGGGAGTAAAGTAGCAGATGGAAAATTTCTCTCTCTCTCTCTGCACCTTATAAATAAATAAACATTTTAAACATTCTGAGGCATTTGGAAAGCTAGAACTTTTCTAATGGTGATGTTTCAAGGGTCACAAAGGAAGTTGTAAATTGAGTTTAAAAGCACAGGATTAGCTTTGTGCAGTGGCAGTATTGTAGCCAATGAGGTTTATCCGAGGTGCGATTATTGCTAATTGAAAACTTTTCCCAATACCCCGCCGTGACAACTTGAAAAGCACAGGATTTACTTTAAGTCCCATTTGTTTTCAGAACTCCAATTATAGCAAGAAATAGATCACAACATGGCGGAACATTTAGGTTTTCATTATTCTATGTACAGCTTCATAGTTACTTTGGTTTTGGTGACTAATACCAATCATGAAAGGGATAACCAATCATTATTATAATAAATTTATAGTTGTAATTATTTCATCATATAACCATTGTCTGGACAGTGTCTTCTTGAAATTGTAATTGTAGATAAGGAAAATGCACAGGAAACATACGTACTATGAAGATTGACTTTATTAATCTTATATATGGCTATAAAATCAGATATTTTATGTACAACTTTTTTTCTCCATGAAAGAATTTTATGTGTGAAGGATGCTTCTACCAATGATATTTTCTGAAAATTCTCATAGGGGATAAGTTAAGATCGAAAATATATTAGACATAAACTGTTTTTCATAAAGTAGCTTTAAATGATGTTCATGATGACATTTCATCCCATGATGTCTAAGTCTTTAGATCAGAAACTACAAATGGGGGTGGGCATTTTTTGGGCTGCTACTTGGGACACCAGCATACCATATTGGAATGTGCAGCTTCGAGTCCTGGAGCCTTTATTGATTCCAGACTTCTACTAATGTGCAACCTGGGAGCCTGCAGGTGATGTCTCAGATACTTGAGTCCCTACTACTCTTTTGAGAAACCTACATTGAGTCCAGCTTTGGACATTTGAGAAGAGAGCTAGCAGATAGGAACTTCCTCTCAAATAAAATGAAATAGAATAACAAAAATAAAATAAGAAGCTCAGTGGACAGAACTTAAAATACTTATTTCACATTAATAATGTTTAATAATAAGATAAGGATAAAAAGGTGAAAGAAAATGGATTTAAGCTTGATAAATTAACTTAAAAAGTAAAACAAAGTGGTTATACTCCTTTTAACATACATAGATTGTCATTCTACATTTAAAAATCCTAAACACATTTGGTTTTCAATCTGTTCATGGTGCTGAAAGCAGTCGTCTCTTGGATTATATGAAGATGTTGGAAATGAACTGCATTTACATTTCTTCCTTCGAACATCAAATATATGAAACATTTTTTTAAATCAGCACCTGAGGGATAGATGAGAGTTAGTGGAAGGAGAAAATAATTATTGTAGTTAAGGGACCTTGTTTTCAAGTGTGTTTCATTAGATGGAAGATGTCTATTCCAGTGTCTTGAATGAACTTCCAGTAGAGGACATTTTTCTCTTCTTTCTTTGATCTTCCAGAGCTAAAACGTGTGTTACATGTCTCTATGTAGTGAAAAATGATTGAAGATTTCATGGAAAATACTTTTCTCATCCAAAGGAAAGTAAAAAGTGACTCCCTCAAAGAAGTCAGTTCATTAATCCCATAATGTTAATGATGTCATTTAATTCATTTTCAAATTAGGAGACCAAAGTTTCCTAAGTTATTGAAAGAAACAGTAGTAAAATATAATTGTTATTGGCATGCCTTCATATTTTTGACACAGTGGATCAATCTAGACTGATAACAAAGTGCTGTGCCTTAATGTACAAAAAGTTGAATGACAGTTGTTCTTCCAAGGCATGACGGCATCCCCAATAGTTGATATTCTACAAAGATTCTGTTACCATATGCTGATGTTCACCATATCCTTGTTGAGTTTTCTTTAAAGAATGTGTCCTATATATTCTCACCAAAAATCCAGTAACAAGCTGAAGCTTCAATAATCAACAGCAGTGGCCGCCGCCCGTGGCTCAATAGGGTAATCCTCTGCCTGTGGCGCTGGCACACCGGGTTCTAGTCCAGGTCGGGGCGCCGGATTCTGTCCTGGTTGCTCCTCTTGCAGTCCAGCTCTCTGCTGTGCCCGGGAGTGCAGTGGAGGATGGCCCAAGTGCTTGGGCCCTGCACCCGCAAGGGAGACCAAGAGAAGCACCTGGCTACTGGCTTTGGGTCAGCACTGTGTGCCGACCACGGTGTGCTAGCCTCAGCAACCATTGGAGGGTGAACCAACGGGAAAAGAAGACCTTTCTCTCTGTCTTTCTCTCTCTCTCACTGTCCAATCTGTCTGTCAAAAATTAAAAAATAAAAAATAACAGCAGCCAAAAAACTGATTTTATACAATGAATCTCTACAAATATTGATATAAATTGTCATAATGTTATTTAGATAATTATTTAAGATATATACTTCTGTTTTCTTCATTCAAACTGCTTTAGCATATTATATTCAATGTTTGTCTTAGAATTCCCCAAGAAACATACTCTGAGAAAGAGATTTGATTACAGATGGTTTTTTGGTGACTGCTCTTAAGTAGAACAGCTGAGGCCGGCGCCACGGCTCATTTGGTTAATCCTCTGCCTGCGGTGCCGCCATCCCATATGGGTGCTGGGTTCTAGTCCTGGTTGCTCCTCTTCCAGTCCAGCTCTCTGCTGTGGCCCTGGAGGGCATTGGAGGATGGCCCAAGTGCTTGGGCCCCTGCACCCACATGGGAGACCAAGAAGAAGCACCTGGCTCCTGGTTTCGGATCGGTGCAGCGCCGGCCGTAGTGGCCATTTGGGTGGTGAACCAACAGAAGGAAGACCTTTCTCTTTCTCTCTCTCACTGTCTAACTCTATCTGTCAAATTAATAATAATAATAAAAAGAATAGCTGAGACAGAACAAAGGTATAACAATTAGACAAATAGGGGATCTGTATGAAGATACAGTTAGTAGAGGGACCTTCACTGGCCCAATGTGGCGGTGGCATGATCATTTATAGCATCCCTAGGTGAGACAAGGTAGAATGGGACATTATAGATCAAATCCACCAGTCATTAGATTTGAGCCTACCAACTATCCTCATCCTGGCCACGTGACCTTGGGCAAAGAAATTCTTGTCTGCTAAGGGCAGTTTCTAGGAAGGACTTAGCTGTGAGTTGTTATTAGATAATACTCCAAGCAACTGGGAGAATGAATGCTTCCTTTGTAATTGGTGAATCTGGCTTACAAACCACATTATCTACCACAGTGGTAATTTACCTTTGATGGAGGCTCTATATTGTTTTTAAGTAATACTTTTGTAGCTAGTAGTATATTGAGGCAATGTTATAGCCAAGCTAGTCACTTTCTATAAAAGATTTATTTTAAATATTTATTTTATTAATTTTAAAAGGTAAGAGAAAGAGAAAAGGATCTTCCATCTGCTGGTTTACTTTCCAAATGATCCCAACAGCCAGGGCTGGGTAAATCCAACTCTAGGAGTCTGTAACTACTTCTGAGTCTCCTACGTGGGTGCAGGGGCCCAAGTACTTGGGCCATCCTCCACTGCTTTCCTAGGTGCATTAGCAAGGAGCCAGATGGGAAATAGAGCAGCTGGGACTTGAACTGGTGCTCATGTGGGGTGCATACATTGCAGGCAGGAACTTAACCCACTGCACCACAATGCCAGCCCCTATTTAACAGATTTATTGAGGTATAGGTGATGTACAATAAGCTGTGCATGGTTAAAGAATAAAATTTGACACGTTTTGATATATGTATACACAGTGAAACCATTGCCACAAGCAAGATAATGAGCATATCTATCATCTGCAGAAATCATCTCTTGGTAATAAAACCCCTTCCCCCTCCCCACATCCCCGGGCAACCACTAATCTGCTATCTGACGCTATAGATTAGTTTGCATTTTCTGGAATTCTGTTAAAGTAGAATCACAAGTATGTAGCTATTCACTCTGTCTTCTTTCACTAACAAGCTACCAACTTTCATTTTGTGGAGAATATGATTGCTGTGCAAGTACATACATTAAATAAAGCAATTAAACATCCTAGTTTGATTCTGATGCTAGTTCTCAGCTTTATATTATATGGTGAAAGATGGTATTATGTTAGGACCCGTCCTCAGATTTCAAATAACTCTGGAGTTTAAGCAATTCTTGCTTTACTTGCAATCGGTTGTATGTGCATACTTTCATGATTACCTAAAAAAAATATGATTTACTTTCTGGGTATAGGAAAGTTTTCTCAAAATATTATATTTAAATTTTATAATTTGTTATGATTTATAATTATTTAAAATAATTTCTCCTGAAACTGTATACAACTTCAGTGTTTTTCTGCTCTGTTGCCTGCATCACTTAAGAACCTCCCCCAAAATATCACAAACTTAATCTCTTGAGCTCACTCATGTTCTCATGTTCCTGGGGCAGCCAACATTAAGAAAAGTGCATAATTCCTATAGGTAAAATTTTTATAATTTGTTGTTTTGGGATGTTAGCGCTATTATTTATAATATAAACAATTTAAAAACCTCACAGTTCTTTAGAGTCCACTTAAATTTACCAAGTCAATAGCACCACCAATTTCATCCCCCAAAACCAGGCCTTAATTAGATTTCCCAATTCAATAAGCATCCCACTATTATTCCTTTATGGCCCTCAGACAAAAGCATATTTGTTCTCTCTTTACACTTTCCTGGATTTTTATTCCAGTTTCAGAATTGACCAGGTTCTGTATACTCTTCCTTTACAACTATTTTCATACCCTCGCTTTCTTTTCATTCTCTTTGACATCAATGTCAAGTTAATTGATTCATTGTAACAGATTTTTATCCACCCAAATCCTTTTCTTTTTTTTTAACAAGTTAATATTTCTAAAGCAGTGTTTCCAGCTTCATATTCACTAGCACAAGAATCTTCTGTGGTTCTCTATTGATAGCTTCACTTTCAAACTGTTAGCCCCTGGAGACAAGAGAGCTGGAGGATATATTTTGCTGGGCTGTTTTCTTTGGCCCGCAGGGAGCTTTAAAAGCAATGAAACAGGGCAAGAATTGGACTGGTCAACACAATAAGTTTAGCACTTATTGCCTTATACCTTGTAAAGCTTTACAATTTTATGTGTCCCACTTGTCCCCTGAAGGCATTTGATTTTATAACCCCTAGCCTAGAGGCTAACGTTCAAAATTCATAGTCTGTTATTTGCGACCCTATCTTAGCTTCTCCAACTTGCATCTTCAAGCAACTCTACAGAAAACTGGATTTATATTATCTAAAATCTCCTTGTTGTATCCTATTTCAGATTGTCCTTTCACATGTAAAAATACTCCCAAATGGCATGTGTTTGGCCTAGTAGTTAAGCTGCTTTTTAGGACATTCCACATTAGAGGGCCGAGGTTCAATTCTTGGCTCTGGCTCCTGAGCAAAGCTTCCTGCTCATGTGCACCCTGCGCCTACCTACCCTGGTGGGTAGCCGTAATGGCACAAGTAGTTGAGTTCCTGCTGCTGCCGTGGGAGACCTGGATTGAGTTCCCTGCTCCTGAATTCACCAACTGGAGGCATTGTTGGCATATGGGGAGTGAACCAGTGGATGGCAGCACAAGTGGATGGGAGTACAAGTTTCTCTCTCTCTCTCTCTCTCTCTCTCTCTCTGTGTGTGTGTGTGTGTGTGTGTGTGTGTGTCTTCTTCTCTCTGTGTAAATAATAATAATTCAAAAAGGACAAGCCCCACAACTCTTAATCAGTCAATAAAATTCTCCCCACATATCTCCATGGAGGCTTTGATTATAAGAAACAGAAACAATCTTCATTTAATTTAAATGAAATGGTATTTTCTATTAGAGATCAATATATTAGATGGTTCACATAAATGAAGGAAAAGAAGGTCCCTGTGGTCCAGGAATGACAGTACTGAGAACTCAAGAGCTCAAAGAAAGTCATTGTTGTCAGTACTGCCATCAAAATTTTTTAACTTTAAGCCCCATTGTCTTTGTTTCTCTTGATTACAATGTAAATTATTGCATTCCACAAAACCTAGAAATAGAACTACCATATAATCCATTAATCATTAATCCATAATATATGGCTATACATCCAAATGGAAGGAAATAAGTATGTCAAAGAGATAAGTGTACACTCATTTATATTGAAGCACTACTCACAATAGCCATGGTATGGAATTAACCTAAATGACAATTGATAGATAAATGGATGAAGAAAATATGGTTACATATACAATGTAGTAATATTCCACTATAAGAATTATCCTGTCATTACAGCAACATGGGATTATCCAGGAGGATGTTATGTTAAGTGAAGTAAGTCAAGGGTGGAAACAATTATAATATGCTCTCACATATGAACACTTGAAAAGTTGATTTCATGGAAGTAGAGGGTAGAAAATTGATTACTAAGGTCTAGAAAGGGTAGGAGGAAGAAAGTAATTGAGGCAGAATCATTAATGTGGGTGCAGGAGTGCAATTGAATAGGAAGAATTATAATGTTCTATAGCTAGTAGGACACTAATGGGAAAAAATTGATTGTATATCTCAAAATAGCTAGTAGAGTAGCTTTTTTAATGTTCCCAAAACAAAGAAGTGATAAATATTTGAAGTGATGGGTATGTTAATTATCCTGATCTGATCATTGCACATTGTACACGTGCATTGATATCTCACATTCTACCACGTAAATGTACAATTTTATGTCTATATATATCTATACATAATTGTGTTTTGAATTATCAACTCTAGCTCAAACCCCTTAATCTAATTGTCTTAAATTATGTCATTGTCCTACTCCTTTACAATGTTTGCACTGGTATTAAAGTTCCCCTCAGATCTGATAATAGGAAGAGTAATTCTACAAAAGAAAAAGTTCAGTATCATTAATCAAAATGTAGAGGGAGGTATTCAGAAGAATTCTAAGTGCCCCCACAAGTGATCTTTTAAATTTCTATATTTCTTGCTCATATAAAGTCTGATATAAACGTGGCCATTTTCCAAACAGTTACTCAGAGTCCTAGCCTGCCTCCATCTCAAGAGTCTATCAACCTGGGAATTTCAGAATCACTGACAAAGGCATACTGAGAAATGGACACTGACTGTTAAGTGCCTCAGACCAAAAGTGATGCATAACTTTCCACATACTCCTATTTCCCAGGATTCAGCCACATTGGTCCTAATGCAACTTCAAGAAGTTATGGTAAACAGAATGAAATATTGGGATATTCAGTAAGCACGAATTTCCTCCACCATATAATAGAATAATAGAATTAAGCAAAGAAGGGAAATTATGTGTGTGTATATATGTATATATATAATTATATAAGTGACCCCTCAGCGTCCTGTTCAGATGCTACCTTGTCCATCAAGGTTTCCTTGATCAACTTATCAGGAGTGAATCTCTACTTCCTTTGAATATCTGGAGCATTACCTTCTACTTATTTACAGTATTTCTTATTGTAATACTTGTGGCCATTTCTCAACATATAAATTACATCATAAGCTTTTATGTGTCAATGATAAAGAATATTCTTAGCATCCAAAGCATAGTAGAGTTTTAATTTATAATAATATATGAGGCCAGAGTACTAGTATTTTCTTTAAAACTCTGTTCGTCTCAAAGAACATGATGGATGTTCAATAGAAACCTGCTGATTAGTTGTTCAAGTTCATAGTATTACAATATTCCATGTTACTCTGTGGTTCATTTACATTGTATTCATCGTGAATATAAATTAACACAATAACAAAATTCTATTAAAGTGAATATAAATAAAATGAAATAAAAGTATAATTTCAAATATTTAAAGAAAATGCATTTCACTTATGAATAATGCATGTAGTCAGAAAACTTTTAATATTAAAATAAATTGCACAGTATGAAATATTTGCATTAGAATGCATTATACATATGATTATTTAGATTTAAAATTAGCATGTAAACATACTGAATATAAAATCTCCTCAAAATAAACACATTTGATACTGAGGTGAGATCTGATAAGATCAGTCGTCAATGATATGTCTAGGTAAAATCTGAGTAACTATAACTTTATTTTATTGTTTTAAGATTTACTTATTTATTTGACAAGCAGTTAGAAATATTTTCCATCCACTGGTTCACTCCCCATATGGCTGCAATGACCAGAGGTTGGCTAGGCCAAAGCCAGCAGCCAGGACTTTCATCAAGGTCTCCGTCATGGTTGCAGGGGCTCATGTACTTGGACCATCTTCCACTGCTTTTCTAGGCACATTGACAGAGAGCTTGAAGGGAAGCAGAACCAGCCAGGACACAAACTGGCATTCATGGGATGCTGGAATCTAGTGACTTAACCCATTATGCCATAATCTGGTCCCAAGGGTAGGTACAACTTTAATCATGTGATGTTTTAGAGTCCCAAGATTGAATGTTTCTGTTAACTATCAGACATTTAAACACCAAGAGAAGCTATATTAGCAAAACAAACAATGTTTATTGTGTTATTCCAGGTGTATCCTAAATTATCTTTAATATTGTTAACGTACATATGCTTTTAGTTTCTAGCTATTTCTGTCATCACTTAAATTGTAATTTATATTTAATGTGATGCTGTTTGAGTATACAATTTGCAGTGCAGTTAAATAATTCCATTGAATTATTTCAGCTATTTTGTACCTGAGACCTGTTTCTGAATCATTTATTTTTCTGTTTAAGCTGTGCTCTTTTATGATCCTATCTATGTCTGGTCAAACCAGTGAAAAGGAATATTTACCCTGATGTTTAGCATTCCAGGAAAGTATGTTTTCAGTCTTACAAACACATGGCTCTGGTTTATTTTATAGTTAAGTATTTGAAGGATAAATTATTTGGCAGTTATATAGTTCAGTCTTAGGTTCCGAGACTCAAGTACTTTCACTTGTCAGAACTTCTGTATCTCTGTTTTTTCTAAGAAAACAAAGGATACAACCTTGCAATGATATGGAAAATTTCTATGTGACTTTTACATCTGATATATAACATTGTGATATAACTCCAATTCATGATAATGAAGCACGATTTAGCTGCTATAATTGAGTCTGTGTATTTTATTGGATTAACTTCATTTGAGGTTGTAACTTCTGTGGCATTCATACAATGTTATCCTCTTTTATTTTTGTTCATATGAAAGATCTTTTAACTCTTGGATAACCTATGTATCTATGAAAGCAAGGAATTTGTATCCCAATTTTCTATAAAAAGAACTAGCAAACTTACTCTATAAAGATCCAGAGAGTATTTAGCCTATGTAGGTCAAATGGTGATGGTTTCACAACACTGAATACATTCGGCGCCATTGAACTATAAACTTCATGTGGCAAAAGCGGTAAATTTTGTATATTTTCCACAATAAAAAAGACAAGTCCATGGATTTCAATTGCTGACCCTAATCTGTATTTATATTAATGAGTAGTAATGAGCTGTGCTTAGTGCCATTTGTAGAGTTAAAATGATGTTATTGCATAGAATGCAAAAGCAACCATGGAAATTAATAATATGATTTATTTTTCATTGTGGTAATACATACCCTTTGTATTACAAATCACATTATTTTGCACTTACTTATTCAGCTCCCCTTTTCTCCCTTTCCTTCCTCCTCCAGACTCTATACACACATCCACAGACACACATGTGGTGGTCTCAAGAATGATAGAATGACTTGGCTCATTGTTCAAAAGAAAGTAGATGCTCAGTAAAATGAAATTAGCGAGTGTACATATATGTGATCATTTTCCCTCGCAAAAACCACTTCTAATCTCTACCATACCATTACACAGTCTTATAGCCCATACTTCTATATAAATCCAGACTGAATAAAGAAGCTTTTAAAAATCCTTTGCAGAAAAAATTTCAGTTTTAATTGCAGATGAGAAAGGAGTTGAGGATAAATGGGAGTGACAACCAGGAGAGAAAATTGTATGACAAAATAAGTTTTAGATTGGTATGAAGATGAATAATTTTTCCAAGTACAATTAATAAAAGAGCAGATCTAGGACCTAAAGATGATAAAAGAAAAGGCTGACAATATAAAGTGATTCTCACCAAGTATATCTTTCCCAAAGACTCCAAGACTCTATTTGGCTCAGTATATTCTGTACTTGACCTAGTACTGCTGCCTAACTTATATATCTTTCTCTTCTCCAGAAATTTGAATTTTATTGATGTGTCACTAAATTTGAAATTTAATCACTTAACCTTCTGTTAAGAGATAAATCACTTTTGTCAACTAAGTGACCATTTAGTAAACAACTATTTTTCCACTGGGCATGGTAGACCCAGAAAAGAATCATAGGCTACCTAAACCCTTAGCCTCCACAATGTTTTATTTAAATGAAGTTCATTGCTAGTGACTGATTATTTTCATTTCTTTACCAATTTTGGGGAGTCACTCAAAAATCCCTTTAATGTGTCTATGAGGTCTTTAAAGACCCCTACAATATATTTTCTTTCTATATCCTAAAAACCCACCATGGCATCTGGAAGATGGTAAACACAATTTTTTCCTCATTTCCCTAAATCTACAACAGTATTTAATCAACAAATAACTTTTACAAAAAATTAACTGCTTATTGTATATATGATGAACACCGTAATACACATCAATGAGTTAAGGTGTCATCATTTTCTTCCTTTTCATTCATCTAATGTGTTTAGCCAGCAAATAAAATTAACTTCTGATTCTGTCCGAAGAACTGTATAGAAAATAACAAAATATACACTGAGCCTGCCTTTGGAGGGATTTTAATTTATGGGAGAGGCATAATTCAAGGCAATAATCACACACATACTTTTATATTTATATTCTAAGTGAAAATGAGAAGGATCTTTACGATAGTTTAAGACAAAGACATGCTAGTCTCAGAGCTGAGAAGAATTCTCTGTGAGGAGAGATGGAAGTAGAGGCTTGGGACTGAGTGAAAAGGATTAGAGATTCATATAAACAATGTCTTGAGATGTTTGGAGAGACCCTGGAATGTTTGAGGGTCTAAAAGAAAACCCCTGTGTCTGGTGGAGTGTGAAAAAATTAGGCTTTGCATATCCTTGTAGATTGTCGATTTTGTGCAAGTACAGTGAAAAACTAGTAAAGGTTTTAAGCAAGACCATGATATAATGATTCTTTTTATTAAAGATAATGGATTGGTGGGAAACTCCCTGAAAACAAAGAGAGCACTTAGGACTCCAAAGAATAGACTTACTGAGACACACGGTTTACGAGGACAACTCAAAAAGAGATAAACATATGTTTTAGAAATGTATGTCGGTGAAAGTGGTGTTCTTAGCAATATGTACCAAATTTGAAAGTGGAGTTGACAGAGAATGAAGTGTCTAGGATGATTCCTCTATATAATAGATAATACGGAAATGGTAATCAGAAAATGAGGAGCAAATTTGGAAGTGGGGATATTTCCACATTTAAAAATAATAAATTTAAGACATTTATGGGGTATCCACATAGAAAATGAGAGAAATATCTGTAACTACAATGTACATGTGACGTATAAATTACATGTAAAGATATGTGAAAGGAAACAATAACTTAAGCAGAATGTGTAGACAGAAGAGACCAGGACAGAGACTTGACATGGTCTAACATTTAATAAAAGGGTAAGGAGTAAGCCTGCAAGAGAATCCAGAAAGCATTCATATTGGAAGAAAACCAGAAGATCAAGTTCCATATAGGACCCCATGGGCAAAATAGTGTCCTGTGTAAGCTTATTATAAAGTAGTAATCTTCTCCTTAAGATTTGTTTATGTATTTGAGTTAGAGAGAGGGTGAGATACAGCAAGAGAACTTCATATGCTGGTTCACTCCCTAGATGACTGCCTTGGCTGGGGCTGGAGCAGGCTGAATCCAGGAGTCAGGAGCTTCTTCTGGTTCTCCCACATGAGTGCAGGGGTCCCAACACGTGGGCCATCTTTCCCTGCTTTCCCAGGCACATTAGCAGGAAGCTGAATCAGAATCGAAGCAGCGAAGTCTCAAACTGTGGCTCATGTGGGACGCTAGCATTGCCTTTCTCCTCTACATGACAACACCGGCCCCAGTGGTGATCTTGTTCATCAGTATTGAGGCCCCATTGGAAGTGGGTGACCATGTGTTCATGATGAGTACAATGCTTCCTAATGTTAAAATCACATTCAAAGTAAAAACACAGAGGAGGTAAAACCATGTTATAGGAGTAAATAAGAGGGAAAAAGTTTAACAATTTCTTTTTGACTTACATGGATAGGAATATAATAAGCAAAAGGAAAATAAAACTTCTTAAACTAAGCAAATAAAACCTATTAAGAAAGAGAAAAAATATGAAGGGAAGTAAGAAGAAATTTGCAATATTTGCTCAAATGAGAGTATGGCAAAGCCACATTTACCATTTTTATTATGTGTTCCTAAGATAGACATAAAATAATTATTATCATTTTGAAGAAGAATAATAGATGATAAGCAGAAGAGAAAATGTAATTTTTAAAATGATATATATTTAAATGTTGAAAACATCACTTCCAATACTCCCACTGAGATATTTGTAATAAAACACTCTGAACTGAGTAATATACATGTGAAGCTTCTGTAAATCCTCCAAATAAGTGTTCTATAGAACTATAAAGTACTGTAATTATTATTGCCGTTATCAGGAAAATAAACACATATTTTCTAAGAACAAGATGAAGAACATAATTTATCTTTCTAGGAAAATGCTTGTGTACTGAAAAGCACATTGGATGCATATAAGTGAGGCACTATATAGAGTAATTTTAATCAGAAAACTAAAGAAGCTTTATATTGCTGTAGAATCACAAACTTTTCTGTAAGGAAAGTACTCATGGCTAAGTGATAGTAGCCATGCCAACATTTCTGTGTATGCAATATCCCATTCTGAAATATTTAGGTCTTTTTAAGTGTTTGATCCAAGGATAGAGGTAAGAGCAACAGATCAAAAGCAAATTGTGGAATAGTATTCCTCATTTTGTAAGCAATAATGACAAAAGAAAGCCAAATTTTAGCTTTTCCAGGAATCCGTGACTCTGGAATAGTGCTAAGAGCTTTGCTTTGGAATTAGATTGACCTGAGCTTGAATCAAGGTTCTATTGATCCCTGACTATGAATTCGTAGTGAGTTTTATCTCAGCCTCAGTTCTCTCATTACTAAAGTGTGAATAATACAGCTCTGAGATACTTGGCAGTGTGTTCTGTTCTCTTTCTCAAGCATATTTCCATTCTTGTTATGCCAAGCATCTTTGAGATTAAGAGCAGTAGTTTATATTCACCAAAGAAATAGAGATGCATAGATAGAAAGGAAATTTCTAGTGACATATTTGATCATCTTTTGGTATTATATGTATTCTTTAAAAAGTAAGACTAGATTTTTATTTTAGTCATTCTAAAACTAGGTTTACAAAGCTCTATCTTAAATTTAGGGTCATTGTTAGCTACAGAAATAAAATTAATGAAAGCAAAACATGTTTTATTCTTGTGTTCAATTTTAAAATCAATGCATGGTGAAAATAGGTTAAACACACTTGGATATTTTGAATTTTTGTGATACTCAGGCATTAAAATAAATGGAAATTTCTCTAAATTGAAATAAAAACTATTTCCAAATAAGAATCTGCCCTTTACATGTATACGGTACATAATGATTGAATCAGAGTGGTTGTTGCTTCCATTGCTTTGAACATTTCTCATTTTTTTCTGTTGCAAATATTCAAAACTCTCTTATAGCGATCTTGAAATATGGCAGTAATTGTTGTTAGTTCCAATCCCCCTACTGTGATATAGAATACTAGATGTTATTCTGCCTTTCCAAGTATACTGTGGTACCCATTTTCTATCATCCCACCATCAACTGTGCATTCTACCTTTCCTAGACTCGTGTGACCTCTTTCATATGCTCTACATCAGTGAAGTCATTATTTTTTAGCTTGCACATATGAGTGAGAACAGACAGTATTTGTCTTTCTGTGCACCTATCTTAGTTCTTTTCTGGTAATGTTCTCTAGGCTCATCAATGTTACTTAAACTACAGAATTTCATTTGTTTTTATGAGTGAATGATATTCCATTGGGTCTATATACCACATTTTCTGTATCAAGTCATTCATCAACTGATATCTAGGTTAATTCATTATTTAAGCTGTCACCAATAGTGTTGCAATAACAATGGGAGTGCAGCTATCTCTTTGTCATACTGATTTCCTCTATAAGAGTTCTCATTTTTCTGCATCCTCAATAGCATGTGTTGTTTTTCTGACAATCACTATTCAATTTTGTTGAGGTGATGTCTCATTATTGCTTTAATTTGCACTTCCATGGTGATTAATAATTCTGAGCATTTTCATTATTATGCTTGTTGAGCACTTTCTAACTTCCTTTGAAATGTTTTTACTATTTATCTAGCTTAGCATACTATAAGGACATTTTCCTAACCTAATACCAGGAGATAGATAGATAGATAGATAGATGAATTTTACCTTTATGGACATTCATATCTTGTTAATTTTTTAAAAGATTTTATTTATTTATTTATTTAAAAGAGAAACAGAGAGGGAGAGGGAGAAAGAGAGAGCTCTCCCATCCAGTGATTCACTCCCCAAATGGCCACAACAGCCAGGGCCAGGCCGGGCTACAGACAGGAGCCAGGAACTCCATCTGGATATCTCAAGTGGATGGCAGGGGTCCATGTGCTTGGGCCACCTTTTGCTGCCTTCCCAGGCACATTAGCAGAGAACTGGATCAGAAAAGTGGCAGCTGAGGCTTGAATCAACAATCCAATATGGGATGTCAGCATTGTTACCAGTGGTTTAACCAGCTGTACCACAATACCAGTCCTGAAAATTAATATCTTACTATATCATAATGATTTAACATGTTATAATATTTGAAAACAGTACCTTTTACTATTTGCATGTTCAAAATCCCTTCTGAGACTGACGTGACATTACAGGTTAAACCATCACCTGCAGTGCCAGCATCACATATGAGCTCCAATTTGCATTCTGCCTGCTCTGCTTCAGGCCACGTTCCCTGCTAATGTGTCTGGGAAAGCAGCAAAAGATGGCCCAAGTCCTTGGGCTCCTGCACTCACATGGGAGACCCAGATGAAGCTCCTGGCTCTTGGCTTCTGGCTTCAGCCTGGCCCATTCCTAGCTGTTGAGAACATACGAGGAGTAAACCAGTGGATGGCAGATATTTCTATCTCTGTAACTCTGCCCTTCAAATAAATAAATCTTTAAAAAATTTCTGACAACTCCAGAATAGCAAAGTTATAACTATACATTCATAATAAAATCATACCAGCCTATTCTTGAAAATTCATTTGGCCTGCTGGATTGCATTGACCAATTTAATGAATAATTAATTATGGTGGCGTTCAAATTTTAAAGGGAATTCAAGAAGGTAGAATTATTAATATTGTAAATGAATTCTTTACTTACTTTCTACTTTTTTTCATTGGAATGGACCCACAATTAATTGATAGCTTGTTAGAAGCACACTATAAAGTGGGTTTGCACCCACACCGAAACACAAAGTGTAAAATACTGTTTGAGTACTCGTTATAGCATTAATCCACATTGTACAACACATTAAGGACAGAAATCCCACATGAGGAGTTAAGTGCACAGTGACTCCTGTTGTTGACTTAACAAATTGACACTCTTGTTTATGGCATCAGTAATCCCCCTAGGCTCTTGTCATGAGTTACCAAGGCTATGGAAACCTCTTGAGTTCACCGACTTTGATCTTATTTAGACAAGGTCATAGTCAAAGTGGAAGTTCTCTCCTCCCTTCAGAGAAAGGTACCTGCTTCTTTGATGGCCCATTCTTTCCATTGGGATCTCACTCGCAGAGATCTTTCATATAGGTTTTTTTTTGTTTTTTTTTGGCCAGAGTGTCTTGGCTTTCCATGCCTAAAATACTCTCATGGACTTTTTAGCCAGAACCGAATGCCTTAAGGGCTGATTCTGAGGCCAGAGTGCTGTTTAGGGCATCTGCCATTCTATGAGTCTGCTGTGTATCCCATTTTCCATGTTGGATTGTTCTCTCCTTCTTAATTCTATCAGATAGTATTAGCAGACATTAGTCTTATTTATGTGATCTCTTTGACTCTTAGACCTATCAGTGTGATCAATTGTGAGCTGAAATTGATCACTTTGACTAGTGAGATGGCATTGGTACATGCTACCTTGATGGGATTGAATTGGAGTCCCCTGGCACGTTTCTAACTCTACCATTTGGGGCAAGTCAGCTTGAGCATGTCTCAAATTGTACATCTCTTCTCTCTCTTATTCCCGCTCATATTTAACAGAGATCACTTTTCAGTTAAATTTAAACACCTAAGAATAATTGTGTGTTAATTAAAGAGTTCAACCAATGGTATTAAGTAGAACAAAATGTTCAAGCTGATGACAGGTACATAGGAGTTCATCACGTTGTTCCCTTTATTTATATATATTTGAAAACATTCATGATATAATGTAAAATTTTTAAATGAATAAGAACTATAGGATATAACAATATTTTCCTTCTCAGTGTTTAGTTTAACAATTGAGTTGAAGTTATCTAGGGTGGAAGTTTGACTTCACAGTTAAGACACCAGTTAGGATATCACATCCCATAGTGAGTTCCTTGGTTTAAGTCTCTGCTCTGCTACTGACTACAGCTTCCTGCTAACAAAGACTCTTGTGTAACTGGTGGTGATCTCTCAAGTGACTGAGTCTCTGCCACCCACATGAGAGAGCCAGATTGAATTCTGGCTCCTGGCTTTGGCCTGGCCAGCAGATGATACCTGTCTGTCTGTCTGTCTGTCTCTCTCTCTCTCTCTCTCTGTCTCTCCCTCTTTTTTTCCTCTCCATGAATATTTGTATGTGTATCTCTGTCTCTCTGTCTCTCAAATAAAAATAAGTAAATAGTTTTAGAATTCACAAAAAACTTCTCAAAAGTAAAATATATTACCTGAGATACTCTTAAAACTAAAATACTCTGATTTAGTTATAGGGCTCGCTTCAGCAGCACATATACTAAAATTGGAACGATACAGAGAAGATTAGCATCGTTATAGGGGATATATTCTTGTCATATCTGCAGAGAGAGAGAAATTATGTTCAAAATTGTTGCCCCCTTTTTTTAAAGTGCCTGGAAAAAAAGTTATAGGCTCTGAATCCACAATTCCAACACCTGCCATTAGGTGGTGCTAGTTGTGAGCCATTATTTCAGATTTGACTTGTGAGAGAATTTTATTCCTTTGGTCATATTTTTATACAAACATAGGACTGTATATTAAAAAAATACTTTGTAAACTAATGTCTCCAAATACTAACCAAAGTGTAAAAAATTAAGACATATATGCTTATAAGAACCTTTTCTTTAGATATACTGTGATACACAGTGATGTTTATCTTGATTCTAAGCTGTGGCTGTGATGGAGACGCTAGTTGAATTTTCAAGAGTTTTGAGAACAAGTTTTTGAACACAAAAATTAATAAAAATTAAATTGTATTAACTTAGACTAAATTATATTGTAATTAAAGTTTGTAGATTCTCAAAACTCATCACTACATAAATATTTTAACTTTATTTCACTGTTATTTTACTCTTGATATCTGTTTAGTGAGATGGCTATATAATGATATACTATCAACTCCACATTTAATAATGTCAGGATCTTGAAATTAAACATAATTGAAGTATTTTTAAGAGACTTTATTTTATTTGAAAGGCAGAGTTACAGAGGGAAAGAGGGAGGGAGGGAGAGCGAGAGAGAGAAAGAGAGAGAGGTCTTCATTCCCCAAATGACTACAACTCCCAGGGCTAAGGTGGACTGAAGTCAGGAGCCAGGAGCTTCTTACAGGTCTCCCATGTGGTGCTGGGGCTCTATTTTGCTGCTTCCCCAGGCATATTAGCAGGGAGTTGAATCGGAAATGGAACAGTTAGGGCTTGAACTGGTGCCAGCTTAACAGGTGTCAGCTTAGCCTGTTATGCCAAAACACTAGCACATATGGCAGTATTTTTTAAACTTTTATTTATTTGAAAGACAGATGACAGATAAAGACAGAGAAGATCTCCCATCTGCTTATTCACTCCTCAAATGCCTGCAACAGCTGCTGCTACACCAGGCCAAATACTCAATCTGCATCTCCTTTGTGATTGGCAGGTACCCAACTACTTGAGCCATTACCTGCTGCCTTCCAGGGTACACATTATCAGGAATCTAGAATTGAGAGTGCTACCAAAACTTGAAGCCAGGTGTTGGAATATGGGATGCAGGTGTCCAAGCAGCATCTTTTCCATGGCATCAAACACCTACCCCTACCTGGAATATTCAAACAAGTGCCCTCCTCCCTAAAGAGCTGTTTGATAGGCATTTATAAGCACACCACTATCTTACCATCATAGAATTTTCCCTTATACACAAAAGCTTAATCAATAATTATTACAGCATAATATATCCCTTAGGTCCAAATACTTGCCTTATTTACCAGTTCATAGTACTACTACATGAAACCAGATTCTGCGTTAGTTCTCTAATTGGCATTTGCCCAATTATAATCTACCTAAGCACTTTTGGAATTGTTTTCATAATTATACTATGAAAAGAACAATTTTTTTAATTCTTTAATTTCACCCAGCTCCTAGACCATATAATTACATCTCATGTCTGTTTTCTTGTTTAACTGAGGTCTTACTTAGCTAGCCATTGTAATAAGCATATCCTTTACTGTCATTTATTAAATGCAAAATTATCATTAAAGACTTCACTTAGATTAATTCAAACTCCACAATTTAAAATCCATATTATTGTCTAGCAGTAGTTTCAAAACTGCTTGTTACCAGCTGGTAGGTAGTTTTAGAGACCAAATCATTTCTTTCACATTACCATAAACAAATTTTGAAAAGAAATAAAATTTTATATAATGCTGTTAAGCCATCTCAAAATTAGAATATTGATCTGTGTTCATTTCATGATTTTAAAATGAAGGAAGTGGAGCCCAAAACTGAAATTTTAAGGGTTGTCTCCAAGATTCTGTTGATAATGGGTAGCAAAGCCAAGATGATCACCAAGCTCTTATGATCTTTTTCCTAATGTCACTTTATTTTCTAGCATACTTATATTTTTGCCTCTTCGCTAGCAAAATGGAGCCAAAACCCAACATAGTTATAAAAATTGTGCTGTCCCAAATTTATTCTCATTTCACGAACCAAGACTAATGAGTGTGTATAGGGTAATGCATTCTAACTAAATATTAGTAATTATTGATCACAAGACAATCCAACTACCGAGAAATGAAGTAAATAAGAATTTGGCACAGTGAGAAGCAGATTTAACCAAAATATTTCATGAGATTTTAAAGGGAGTATAAATGTATGATTTACCTTATTTAAAATAAAACCAAAAGTATGCCCAAAAAAGTGTGTAACAAGCTCTTTATATGAAATTGCTTTATTAGAATAATGATACTGTTTCCCTTCTGGTGTTTCCATTTTGGAAAAAAGAATAGACATGCAGGAATTTGCTACACATTGAAGTTAAGTTTTCAAAGCTCATAAGAGGATAAGGTTAGGGTGGATGTTTTGAGTAATAAAGCTTGTGCAGGATTATTCTACTGGTGTCATGTCCATCATGAGTGTTACTAATGACAGAAACATTGAGGTTTGAGGAAGGGAAGTAATGCATGCACCTGGCCCTTCCCTATCTTCTGAAACAGATTTAAGATAAGCTTAGAGTACTTCTGTTAGTTGATTAGTTAGTTGTATTTCGAATTGGTTTATTGGGTCTGCAAAATCCTGGAGACCTGTGAGTTCTGGGTATTGTCATGCGGGCTTCATAGTAGATGCTGTTCCCTGGAGAACTGGATTTGAGGTGGAATTGGAGTGACATGTAGCCCGTTCTCATGCAGTCACCAACACTGTTTGGTTATGATTCAGGTCTCTGTGCCAAGAAAAGTCCCTGTTGTTTTGTCTGAAAATCACACTAATAATCTTATTTTGATTCTTTCTGGAAGGGGCGTGATGAGATACCTGGTGTAGTGGATTGTAAAGAACAGGCTAGGTGAGACACGTATGTCTCAGAGCAGAGCTTCCACTTAAGGCTGGGGGAAATTACATGCTGTGCTGGTGTCCGTTGTGAGAAGCACTGCAAACCATAATTAGAGATTTCTGATCTAAATGGCTTTCTCATCTGCTCCTAGGATGTAGCAGTGAAAACATAAATTCTATAAAAGGATGTGTTTCTATACATGCATATATACTCTCACAGGAACAGAAATGTAAATCATAGAATGGGGCAAAAGTTGCTGCCAGGCTTGGCTTTGAACCACAAAGAAATGGTGACTTCCGGGAATTTGGGTGCTGAAGGATAATTGAGACTAAAATTGCTTCAAGCAAGGCGTGGAACTGGAGACAAACTCAGTGTTCAAAACCAGAGGCTGGGCTGTGGCTGCTCCATTCATGAAAAAGTGCTAGGCAAAAAAGTGCTGCTTCAGGCTATAGCCTGAGGCTGTAGCTTGCCTAAAGCCAAGGTCCTTCAGAGGCCTAAGAACAGTGACACAGCCTTGCAACTAGGAATTGAGTTAAGGGGATTCTCCTGCTTGATTAATAGATTGGACTTTCCCCAATAACTTAAACTTCAAAGGGCTGGACAGAGTCCATAGGGGGCAAGGCAGACAGCATTATGAAAGACTAGATGGGGAAATATGAGGTTGGCAAGCAGGAAACAAACTTCATCATAGACCTCTAGTTAAAAATGACAACTGGCAATGTATTTATCTCCTTTATATCCCAAATTGTTCTAAGATTACATTAAAGGGATAAAAAAGACACAGTGACAAAATGACAAAGACAATGAGAGAAGAGGTATCTACAAAAGCACGTCAAGTCTGTAAAGAAGGAAATTAGGACAAAGAAGCAAATTTATTCTCTAGGCTCCAGAAAGACTCCTGAATTTCAGAAAGTCATATAGTCCCAAGTGTGGCCTTTGAAGCCTTTGAAAGGCGAAATTACACTTCAAGTATGCATTGCAGAGTAGTTAGGCCCTACTCTTCCCCACTGTAGCAGACTTGAAAGAATAAATTTGTTTTTGATGATACTGAAAGAAAACCATTCTTGACATATGGACAACAGGATTAGAAGTGAGCCACTATACTGAAAATAGGCGTTTAAGTTAAGGTCAGTTTATTTCATAGTGAGACCAACAGTTTCTTTTTACCTTTTTGGCTCTTAGCTTTCTATCCTCTGCATGGGAGATTATAAATTTTTTGTCTAGTTTAACTGGCAGAAGAGAAAAAAAAAACTATTAATCCATTCAGACTGCTTTTTATATAAAGACATTTATATGTTTGTGTGATTGAAAGGCAGAGTGACGGGGAGGTGGGAGAGAGAGAGAGACAGACACAGAAACAGATAGACAGAGACAGAGGATGAATGAATCTTCCATCCACTGGTTTACTACCCAGATGGCTGCAATCAATGGGCTGGGCTGGGCTGGGCTGGGCTGGGCCAGTACAGAGCAAAGAGCCTGAAACTTCATCCTGGCCTCCAACATGGGTGACAGGAGCCCAAGAACTCTGCACAGCCTCCCTATGTACATTAGCAGGAAGCTGGAAGGAAGCAGAGTACCCAGGACTCAGACACTTTGATATGAGATGCCTGTATTACAAGAAGTGGCTCAGCTTGCTATGTTGTAATGCCAGTCCATTCACTCAGGCTTCTCTAGCAAAATACCATAGATTGGATTCTTTATCAAAACAGGAAATTGACTTCTCACAGACTAGAGGCTGGGAAGTCAAGATCAAGATTATGGCCCTGGTAGATTTGGTGCCTGATAAGAGCCTGCTTTCTGGTTCGTTTATATAAGCATCTTCTTGTAACCTAGCATGGCAGAGGGTGTGAGGGGTCTCTTTTGGACCTGTGTTATAAGGGCAGCAACCATGTTTACGAGGGCTAGCCTAACTGCCACTCAAAGTTCCCATCTCTTAATACTATTACTTTCAAGGTGAGAATTTCGACCTATGAATGTGGAAGGGACACAAACATTCAGACCTCAGCAACAAACAATTTATAATATGTAATATTCCACCAATGACAATAATCAGATTCATGACTGATAACCCTGTATTGAAGCCTACCAGCTGGCAAGTACCCTGCATGCTCAGAGAGCTTCCAAAAAAATTTTTAAATGGCCTAATTTTAAGAGAAAATCAAGGATTTTCAAATATTTGAAAAAATCTTCTAACACAAATGACTGAAACCAACATAGAAACAAACAAGGGTATGTGTTGGGAAAAACACCTTAAAATGAAAAAAAGAACAAGAAACTGAAGAACGACAAGATGTGGGTCTAAAGAAAACTTTTTTAAAATAACTGTGATTACTATCCAAAAATTAGACTAGTTACTCTATAAGAAGGAATAAGAGACTAAAGGGGTTAAGGCTGTGGTACAGCAGGTTAAGCCACTGCCTGCAGCGCCAGCCTCCCGTATGGGTACTGATTCGAGTCCCAGCTGCTCCTTTTCTAACCCAGCTCTCTGCTAATGGCCAGGGAAAGCAGCAGAAGATGGCCTAAATGTTTGGGCCCCTGCCAGCCACATAGGACACCAAGATGGGTTCTGCACTCCTGGCTTCCACCTGGTCCAACCCCAAATGTTGTGACCATATGGGGAGTGAACCAGCAGATGAAAGATCTATCGTCCCCTATGTCTCTGTGACTCTTCTTTTCAAATAAATAAATCCTTTAAAAAAACTCCATTATATCATAAATATTTTTTAGTTTTAAGTTAATAAGATAATAATAAGATAATAAATGTATTTCCCCAGTTTTGGGGAACAACAACAATATGTAAATCATAGGCCCTTGAAAACTATAAATTAAGTATAAGAAGAAAATAAGATTATTGCCAGATAGTCTGCAAATTGACTTATCTTAAATTCATTTTTCATAAATCTACAAAGAAAGCACTCTACTAAGTTAGGGAAGAAGCCAGTAAACAAAGAGACAATATATTGGTCATGAATGGCTATGTCACACTGCTGTAACAAATACTCCTAAAATGTCAGTGGCTAGAAACACAGAAGTTCCTTTCTCATCCTTGCTCATATCCAACACGAATCAGTCAAGGGTTCTGAACATTAGAGTCAAATGGGGTTCTAGGTTGACTGAGGCTTTAGGGTTCTGTCAATCTATTTCAGGTCAAAATTTTAGGGTTCACCATGTAAAGAAAAAATGCAAGGGTTATCTCATCCTGACTTAAGTAGTTCCACCTAGAAATTATACATATAGTTTTCATTGTCTAAAGTAAGTCACAAGGTCATGCTTAAAGGGAACAAGGATTTAAAATGCCAACAAATCCAAGAGAGATGGAAGAATTGCCAATATAGCTAAACCCTAGTACTATCTACAAACCATGCAGCCCCAAAACAAGGAATCAAGCATAAGGGGGAGATGAAAACTAGTATTATAATGATTGTGGAAAAGATCTTGTAACAAAAACTAGCTCTCTACAGAAAAACCAGTACAGATTAGTAGAAAATAGCACTCCAGGATATTTGTTACAAAAAAAATAAAAATCAGTGATGTGTTTGAATGTGTTAAAAGGTGATTTTCCATTGTGTCAGATAATAATATATGAAATTTATAACAAAAGTAGCATTTTTGAAATCCAACACATGAAAATAAATTACAAATGACACATTGATTGATTGTCTAAACACGAAAAGCAAAGCACAAAAGTATGTATGAAAACAGAAGGGAATTTCAGAAAGTACATGGAAATAGAATCAAAAGATAAGCTTATTTTAGTACAAAATTCTTGAAATCAATGCATATTAGGGGTCTTTGAAGCATTTCTAAAAATCCCTTTTATGAAAAAGCTATACATGAATTTAAAAATTTTCCACCAAAATTAATTTATCCTTTATTTTCCCTTTTCTCCCAGCTTTTTGACATTCCCATATAAGAGGTTTTTTGATAATCTAAAGAAAAAGAGGGGCTTCTTAAACAGAAACACACACAAAAAAAACATAAAAGATTGATATATTTGACTATTTTAATTAAAAACTTCTCTACAGTACATTTTAAATAAGAAAACAGAGGATGTAATTGAAATGCTATAAAGAAGGAATTCACATCAGAATTTATGAAAAAGTCTTACCTATTAATAATAAAAATAACCTTATAGAAAAACTTCAAAGGTTAAAAAACAAGTTAATTCCAAAAAATCTGAATGTGAACTACACATATGAATAAATAATCAAAGTAATTATTGGTAAAATACAGAATAGGACAGCATTTAATATCATCAGACTGGCAAAAGTAAAAATGAAGACGAGTGTATGGGAGACTTGGAAGAAGCTCCTGGCTCCTGGCTTCAGACCGGTACAGCGCCGGCCATTGAAGTCAATTGGGGAGTAAACCAGCGAGTGGAGGACCTCCTTCTCTCTGTCTCTGTCTCTGTCTCTCTCTCTCTCTGCCTTTCTTTCTCTCTCTGTGTAACTCTTGCTTTCATATAAATAAATATTTAAAAAGAAAATGAAGACTGAGAAAAGTCACAAACTCTCATTCTTGTGGAACTTTGACAGCTGTAGAATAAATGGGAACCATGGAAAATTAGAGGTTACATATTATATGAAATTTTGTAGAAAATAGAGTGTGAGAAATTTTTCCAGGTAGTGTATAAGGAACATTCTATATGGTCTCCCTTCAAGAATTTTGTCATTTCTTGTATTGTGTATATCTCCATCCTTTTTTTTTTTTTTAAGATTTATTTATTTGAAAGCAGTTACAGAGAAGAGAGACTGAAAGAGAGAGAGAATACCTCCCATCCGCTGGTTTACTCCCCAAAGGACGTCAATTACCAGGGCTGGGCCAGATGGAAGCCAGGATCCAGGAGCTTCTTCCAAGTCTCCCATGTAGATGCAGAGGCCTAAGCACTTGGGCCATCTTCCACTTCTTTCCCAGGCCATAGCAGAGAGCTGGCTCAGAAGTGGGGCAACCTGGACTCAAACCCGGACTCAGCCCATATGGGATGCCAGTGCTTGCAGGCTGTGGCTCAACTTGCTGCGCCACAGCTCCAGCCCCTGCTGGGGACTCCTCATATAATATATATTTTAGGAATAATGAACTCAAAATCATGTAACATAAAAACCTTTGATCACAGGGTATTCCTAAGTCTTCATAATATTGAACCAATCTTATCTACCTATCACTGGGTGATTCCCTCAATGCCAGTGTGGTCCCCACTCCAGTAGCCTTGGCATCACTTGGGAACTTGCTAGAAATGCACATTCTCAGGCCTACCAAACTAGAAGCTCTGAAGAAGGGGCCCCAGCAATCAGAATTTTAACAAGCCCTCTTCCCCCGCATAACTGGTAATATAGTTGAGGACCAGTAGTCTGAGCCTTCACATGTGCCCTTCCTCCTTTCTTTGCCTGTTAGCCTTCCAGAGGCTAATATTCTGTGAACTTTGCCTAGCAGCTTCCTCCCCTCACTCTCACAACCCTTTAGGACAGAGTTAATTCATTCTCCTATATGCTGGAGTTCCCTTTTGTCTTTGTTTGGATTCCCCCAAAAGCAGACCATTGGAATATTCTCCAATCCAAGTAGGTTATTTTGGAGGTGTAGGCAACACCTTATGGAAGTGGAGAAGTGAGACAGCAGAAGGATGCCAATAAAACATAGGTTTTCTTTTTTTTTTTAACTTTAATTTAGAATATAAATTTCCAAGGTACAATTTATGGATTGCAATGGCTACCCCCCCACACTTTCCCTCTCCCCCCGCAACCCTCCTCCCTTACCCACTCCCTTTCCCCTTTCATTCACATCCAGATTCATTTTCAATTCTCTTTGTATACAGGAGATCAGTTTAGTATGTGTTGAGTAAAGATTTTGACCATTTGCCCTCATATAGCAACACGAAGTGAAATATACTATTTGAGTAAATGTTATAGCATTGAATCACATTGTACAGCAAATTAAGGACGAAGATCCTACATGATATTTTTTTTGAATTTGATTAATTTTTTATGCAATTTCCAATATAACACTGAGTTTTTTTTTTCATTTTCGATTATCTTTATATACAGAAGATCGATTTAGTATGTATTAAGTAAAGATTTCATTAGTTTGGACCCACACAGAACACAAAGTGTAAAAATTCTGTTTCAGTACTAGTTACAGCATTACTTCACATTGGACAACACATTAAGGACAGATCCCACATGGGACATAAGTACACAGTGACTCCTAAATTTGATTTAACAATTTGACACTCTTGTTTATGGCGTCAGGAATCCCCCTAGGCTCTAGTCATGAGTTGCCAAGGCTATGGAAGCCTTTAGGGTTTGCCGACTTTGATCTAATTCCGATAGGGTAATAGTCAAAAGCAATTTACAGATTCAATGCAATACCAATCAAGATACCAAAGGCATTCTTCTCAGATCTGGAAAAAATGATGCTGAAATTCATATGGAGGAATAAGAGGCCTCGGGTAGCTAAAGCAATCTTGTACAACAAAAACAAAGCCAGAGGCATCATAATACCAGATTTCAGGACATACTACAGGGCAGTTGTTATCAAAACAGCATGGTACTGATACAGAAACAGATGGATAGACCAATGGAACAGAATAGAAACTCCAGAAATCAATCCAAACATCTACAGCCAACTTATATTTGATCAAGGATCCAAAACTAACCCCTGGAGTAAAGACGGTCTAATAAATGGTGCTGGGAAAACTGGATTTCCATGTGCAGAATCATGAAGCAAGATCCCTACCTTACACCTTACACAAAAATTCATTCAACATGGATTAAAAACTTAAACCTACGACCTGACACCATCAAACTCTTAGAGAGCATTGGTGAAACCCTGCAAGATATAGGTAATGGCAAAGACTTCTTGGAAAATACCCCAGAAGCACAGGCAGTCAAAGCCAAAATTAACTATTGGGATTGCATGAAATTGAGAAGTTTCTGTACTGCAAAAGAAACAGTCAGAAAAGTGAATAGGCAACCGTCAGAATGGGAAAAAATATTTGCAAACTATGCAACAGATAAAGGGTTGATAACCAGAATCTACAATGAAATCAAGAAACGACACAACATTAAAACAAACAACCCACTTAAGAGATGGGCTAAGGACCTCAATAGACATGTTTCCAAAGAGGAAATCCAAATGGCCAACAGACACATGAGAAAATGTTCAAGAACACTGGCAATCAGGGAAATGCAAATCAAAACCACAATGAGGTTTCACCTCACCCCTGTGAGAATGGCTCACATTCAGACATCTACCAATAATAGATGCTGGAGAGGATGTGGGAAAAAAGGGACACTAACCCACTGTTGGTGGGAATGTAAACTGGTTAAACCACTATGGAAGTCAGACTGGAGACTCCTCAGAAACCTGAATATAACCCTACCATACAACCCAGCCATCCCACTCCTTGGAATTTACCCAAAGGCAGTTAAATTGGCAAACAAAAAAGCCGTCTGCACACTAATGTTTATTGCAGCTCAATTCACAATATCTAAGACCTGGAACCAACCCAAATGCCCATCAACAGTAGACTGGACTAGGAAATTATGGGACATGTACTCTACAGAATACTATACAGCAGTCAAAAACAACGAAATCCGGTCATTTGCAACAAAATGGAGGAATCTGGAAAACATCATGCTGAGTGAACTAAGCCAGTCCCAAAGAGACAAATATCATTTGTTTTCCCTGATTGGCGACAACTAACTGTGCACCAAAGGGGAAACCTGTTGACATGAAATGAACACTATGAGAAAATAAGACCTGATCAGCTCTTGTCTGGACTGTTGATGTACAATGTAAATCTTTACCCATTTTAGTATCTCCCTTTCTTGTTTGTTTTTGTTCTAGTACTATGGGTTGAACTCGGCAACTAACACACAATTATTCTTAGGTGTTTAAATTTTAACTGAAAAGTGATGCCGGTTAACTAAGAGAGGGAAAAAGAAAGGGAAGATATGTACAATTTGGGAGAAGCTCAATCGGGCGTGCCCCAAATGATGGAGTTAGAAACATGCCAGGGGATCCCAGTACAACCCCATCAAGGTGGCATGTACCAGTGCCATCCCAATGGTCCAAGTGATCAATTTTAGTTCACAATTGATCACACTGATAGGTCTAAGAGTCAAAGGGAACACACAAACAAGACTAGTGTCTGCCAATACAAACAGATAGAACCAAAAAGGGAAAGAATGATCCAACATGGGAAGCAGAGTCACAGCAGACTCATAGAATGACAGATGTCCTAAATAACACTCTGGCCTCAGAATCAGCCCTTAAGGCATTCGGTTCTAGCTAAAAAGTCCATGAGAATATTTTAGGCATGGAAAGCCAAGACACTCTGGAAAGGAAAAAAAAAAAAAGAAGACATAAATGAAAAATCTCTGCAAGTGAGATCCCAGTGGAAGGAACGGGGCCACCAAAGAAGGAGGTGCCTTTCTCCAAAGGGAGGAGAGGACCTCCACTTTGACTATGACCCTGTCGGAATTAGATCGAAGTCGGCAAAACATAGGTTTTCGACCCATTTAACCCTTTGGGCTTCGGAAACAGTCTCAGTGAGGAAACTGGGGGACAGTGAAAAAGTTATCCCACTTGAGCGTGCCGAAAAACCATGGCATTTATGCATCAACTGTCATCAATCATTGGTGAGAGATGCTCCCGGGGTGTTCATTCCTGAGCAGTTTGGGCTATGTGTAGAGTTAGGCAAAACAGACCTCTGCAGCCAGAGGGAATCTTCGAACAACAAAACCCTAATGATAGCATTTGGAAGTTGAGCTGGTGTACTTTGAAATGGAAACGCAAAGGGAAATGCACCGGAGAAATGTAGCCTGTGTGGCAACTTCAGGAATTCCCTCACAATAATATTTAATGTGCACATTATAGGTTTCTCAGTGGCAGGGTAGTGTTTTTTCACCTTCATACTCTCGCTGAATTTAATGTTTGTCCTGGGATTAAGTACTTAAATATTGTTTTTTAAATTAATGATTAAATGATAAAACATGAAAATATTACATTTCATACAACTATATGAAAAATTTCTGGTGAGCTTTGAATGTTGATATTGTTATTTTTTAAAGATTCTGCTTTCCACATTCATAATTATCCTTATTTTTAAAAATTTTGCTTCTACTTATTCCTCTTTCTGCTCAAACTATATTTACTTGCCTGTAAGCACAGCATGCATTGATGTTAATCAAACTTTAAATGAAACACCTAAAATGATAGGAAAGAATCTGTTCTAATTAAATAATAAAGTAACCTGTACCGTACAGGTTTAGACACATGCCTTCAGGTGTAGCAAAGAAAAAATTAATCAATATGGTAGTACTGTGCCAGGAACATCTCCCTCGTGTACATGTGTTTTAATAAGAAGGAATGTAAAATAGCAGGAGGATTGGTTTTTATGATGATTTTTATTCATAAGGTAATAAGTCAGATATGATGAAAATGCAGCTTAGAGTTGGTAAAGTTGGGTGAGGTTTTAGTTCAGTGGATTTGAAGTGAGATTTTCTTTCCTCTATGGTATCATGCTGGATCTGGCCTACTCTACAGCTGCCTCTAGCCTGGGGAGTGAGGGTGGAGGAATTATCTGTATACTTACTGGAGCAGCAGATTCTATATAAAATGAGCATTCCAGCCATACTCCTAATAAGGGACCTCTGATATATTTAATCATTCAAAAAATTTGTTCAATTATGTAAACTGAAATCTGCCTTGAAATTTATTACCACTTTACTAATCTTAAAAGAAAATACTTTAAACCTTTCACCTCTGATTTAGGGGTACAACTCCCAGCAAAATAGGTCACATCTACTGAAAAAGGTTCTTATTTTCCTTACTGGACCTTTATCCTTGCTATCTCTAATTGAAATACTACTCTGGTGTGATATCAGCACCAATTCTCTGTTAATGCCACTCGGTGCTTCTAAATTCATTGTTTTTCAGTAATACTATATTGACATGTTCCAAGATCAGATTAAAATAACTAAATTAGAATTTAGTCCTTTGGAAAATTATTTTTAATTTTAATTGACAATTTCAGCAGTCACTATTTTTTTTATTCTGCAAACTTTGAGATTAGTTCCAACAACCTAGAGCTTAGTAAACATTAAGAAAAGTAATAGCTTGATATGTTCATTAATACCATAGATGAAAGTTGTTATGTGTGTAGGCTCTTGTTAATTATAACCACCTTGAAGAGAAAAGCAGTCTGGTGGAAGGCAGTGGTCCCAGTCAAATCGTGTAAGAGAGAAAATATAATTGCCCATTTCAAATAAAACTAAAAAGTGATTGTTCTCATTCTATTTTTTTATTTGTTATACTACTGTACTCTCATGCCAAATATGGTCTAAGATACACAGTGATCTTTTGTTTTAAAGATCTATCTATCTATCTATCTATCTATTTGAAATACAGTGTTACAAAGAGAGGGAGAGGGAAGGAGAGGGAGGGAGAGAGATCGTCCATCCGCTGGTTCACTCCCCAATTGGCCACAATGGCCGTAGCAGGCCAATCTGAAGCCAGGAGCCAGCAGCTTCTTCCAGGTCTCCCATGTGAGTGCAGGGGCCCAAGGCCTTGGGCCATCTTCTACTGTTTTCCCAGGCCATAGCAGAGAGCTGGATTGGAAGTGGAGCAGCCAGGACTTGAATCAGCATCCATATGGGATGCCGGCACCGCAGGTCGGGTGGCTTTACCCACTATGCCACAGCGCCAGTACCCACAGTGATCTTAATCTTTAGTTTTACTTGTGGCCAAGAGACATGGATCTCTGTGTGAAGTAAAGACACAGTCACAAGCTTATCTCATGTGGTGTATTTCGATTTGCTGTAGTAGTCTATGGAGGAAGTAAACAATTTGGAAACCTAAGAAGCAAAATGTCAGACCTTTTTGTATTTTTATTCTCACTCTGAATATTTATAATTTATGTTTTAGTAATACTTTTGAGATGATAACAACACCAACATGTCTTAACTGCCTTGAGGATAAAAAACTGTTCTACCACATTTTATAATAAAATGGCTTTTCCTCCCGTTTTCATTGAGCAGAAAAACTTCGGTTACATTTCTTCTAGCTAGGTCAAGTGTACTGCCCTTCTTTTATTATGCAAAAAGTGGAAAGACAAGATTCCAGTTTCTTTAATATTTTAGTTTTAGAAAATTATGACGGTAAAGTTAATTTACACGTAGTACAATGCTTGAACCTTAAAAGACAAGAATTGATCTACCTGAAAATATCATACAGCATTCATGCATGAATGAAAAAATGTACATCACTTCTACATATTTCCTCATTCATAGTTATATATTGAAAAGAACATGGATACATGTGTGCATATGCTTGGTAGTTTTAATATTTTATGAAATGGCAGATATATATACATAGTTTCAGAAATTATGATTATTGTTATTAGCTTCATCAATTGAGCACTTACTGTGTGCTTAACAAATGTTTTTCCTAATGCTTGTAAGAACTCTGTAAAATAGGCATTATCCCTATTTCATAAATAAGAATTCTGAAATGAATCAAATGTCTGCTGAGGGGCAGGCACTTAGTCTAGCAGTTAAGCCACAGCTTGGACAACTGCATCTCATAGTGGAATGGTTGGGTTTCAGTCCTGCTTCTGCTTTCTATTCCAACTTCGTGCTAATGCGCCCCCTGGGGGGCAGCAGGTGTAGCTTAAGTATTTGAGTCCTTGTCATCAGTGTGGAAGCCCTGAATGGAGCTCCGGGATCCTGGCTGTAACTTGGTCCAGCCCTACCTGTTGCAGGCATTTGGAGAGTGAATCACTAAATGGGAGATCACTTTCTGCCTAGATGTCTGGCTGTCACTCTGTTTTTCAAATAAATACAGATAAATTAAGCTTTAAATTAAAGACCATTTTCTGAGTGTACAAAGCACATTTAAGCAATAGAATTTTAAACTCATGTTTGCCTGTCTTCAGATTTCATATGCTGCACAATCTCATTGTTTTCCTGCCTCCTTTTCATCAAAAAGCTTATCTTCATTTTGAAAGAAGACAATTTGGAAATTATAATCTACATATCATGTTCTCTTCTTTAAAAACTGTTTTTATGTATTTATTTTTGAGAGAGAATGATATCCAGAGCAAGAGAGAGAGAAAGAGAGAGAGAGAATATTGAGCCTCTATCCACTGGTTCAATTCCCGAATGACCACAACAGCCAGGGCTGGGCCACCCAGAAGTCAAAAGGAAGAAATTCAAGCAATATTTCCAATGCAGGTGGCAAGAACGCAAGTGCTTGAGGCATTAGCACTTTTTCACAGTATCTGTGTTGGCAAAAAGCTAGAGTCAGGAGCTAGAACCAGGCATCAAACCTGGTACTATGATGTGGGATACAGGTGTATTAATTGATAGGCTAAATGAATACTTTGATATATTCCTATTAAAAGTTACAATATTTTAGAATGTGTATCAATTGTATTATCAAAATTATTTTGTATTGAATTTGAATCTATAAAAATTAAGGTAAATAATAGGTGTTGGGAACCATTATATAAGGTAACAATAGAGATTTAAGATGATTTTTACCATTAGGAAGCATTTACTGGAGTTTGGGGGTGATGACAGCAATATAAGACATAAATTTGTCAAAACAGAATAGGTATAGTATTAGGTTAATGGGAACAAAGATGTGGTTATGCAAGATAAACAAATTCTGGAAAGGTACTAAATAACATAGTACATACAACTAACAATATTGTACCCTTGAAATTTCTAAGAGGACAGATCTTATATGTTTTTCCCAACAACAATAGCAGCAGCAAGAATTAAAATAATTAAATAAATAATTAAAATAATGAGTAGAAACTTTTGGAGGTAATGGATATTTTAAGGCCTAGATCATGGTGGGATTTTTGTGGATTTATATTTATCCCCAAATCCATCCATCCATCTCTCTCTCTCTCTCTCTCTCTCTCTCTCTCTCTATATATATATATATATATATATATATATATATGATATATATATACACACACACTCATATACAGATTTCCATATGTCCATTATACTTCAATATAGTTGTTAAAGAATAAAGAAAAAAATCACCCTTAAAAAAGTTTGAAGGTAATTCAAAAAGACTATGGATTACTTATAATTGTAAATATCAGAAAGATGCTCATGGAAGAAAGTATACCTGAAGAGAAAATCCAGGAAAACACTATTTTAATATAGGAAATAGCTTGCACAAAACAACAAACTAAAAGATGAGAAACTCTCTAGTCTGCTCATAAAAAATTTAAAAATTCCATTTGGATTTGAAAATGTCTAATACTCATCATGTATTATAAAAAGTAGCTAAGAAGATGGAATATTAAAGAAAATACTTCTTACAAAGGTGGTTATGTCATTTATAAATCCTTTCCTTTGAAATATAACTTTAAATGCTCAAAAATATAAAAGTAAAACTAAGCAGTAACTATTTACTATATGTCCAAGAGGACACTATATACAGAATTAGGATTTATTATCTTCTGTACACAGAATTGAGATTTTTTTGACTTCCATGAGATGATATAGCATCTAGTAATTCAAATGACACTAAAAAATGAAAATGAAACAAAAATAGACACTATCCTTATTAAAATATGTTATTGCCTTGCGTAGATTAGAAATATACAAATTAACCTCCCAAAGTCTCAGTTTTCTCATCTACCAAATGAACATAATAGCTGCTATGTTGAACGGTTGTTGAAAATATTAAATACTGTACTGATTCTAGTGTTCTCAATAAGCTGCTTAGCATATGTATATAACTACTACTACTGATGTTTTTAGGTAAATGTTCATATATCTGCTTCTGTTATTAGCTTCTCATTAATTTAACTAAAATACCTGAAAGAGCAACTTAAGAAGAGAGATGATTTATTCTGCTTACAGTTTGAGGGATCACAGTTTAAGATCACGTGGTCCCATTGATCTTAAACCTGATGGATTCTAGCAGTGGTTGAACAGACATGGAGGAATGATAACATAATGAACCAGAAAGCATGTATATACATGAAGCACAATCTTCATCTGCCCTCTATGTGGTCTTTCCTTATACATCATCATGATCTGATCATGAGATACTGCCCTAACAACTTAACGAATTCTAACCAATTCCTAAAGGCCCCGTTTTCACGTATTATCATTGGATCAAGCTTCCACCTTAATCCATCAACCATTAATGCATTTAAACATTAACATATGACTTTCTAGGTTCGAGATTTGCATACATTTGGAGAGCCAGTATATTTTGTGTATGAATTAAGAAAAAGGCATTATTATTTTGAATGGGCCACTCTATCCAGCACAGTACAGATAAGATTTCTAAGCCAGAGCGTTAAACAATGTAACATCTTCATTTTGACTGTTTACCAGAAGATATGCGAATTAAGACTAAATTAAATGCTCAGTTTTATAGAGGAGACCCGGAAATAGGTAAAGTACTCAGAATGTATGTTAGCTTAAACTTTTTAAGAAAATTAAATAATATAATTTTGACTTCTGATTTTGTTTCTATAATTGATTTGTCAAAGAGGTCTTAATGTTAAGTGCAACATTACCTCTCACTAATGGCAATCTATTTTTGCTACTTAGAGTACTTTTACAAGGTGTTAATTGTGCCAGATTAAGATACTGAAATTGCAATCTTCAGGTTAATAATAGCATAATTCTGCATTTTTTCAGAAGCTGTATAAGAATTATATATTCTGAGTATTTTTCCAACATGACAAATTTTCCAAATATTGCACCCTTTCCACTGTCATTGGTCTGCTGGAATTTGTAAAAGATGATAAAATAGAATGGCCAAAGAAATTTATAAAATACCACTACTATCACATACCTTTGCTTTCCTTTTTATAATTACTAATTAAGTAATAACATGTCAAGGGTAGATGAAAATATGGATCTGTGCCTAAATATATTGATACTTACAAATTTGTCTCAGGGATATTTATAGTGTGTCTCCCCTAAGCAAAATAATATGATTAATGATGTTGTCCTAAATGCCTAGTACCCACTTAGGTCACATTCCTGACAGATATAATCACGTATATACATTGTGTGTGTGTGTGTGTGTGTGTGTGTGTGTACTTTCAGTTCAGAAAGTCCTAATTTGTCTAAGGTAGTTGCACCTAATTGATGAGATTTTTGCCTTACCCTACTCCTCCACAGATGTGTCGACATGTAAGAAAAAGGGACTACCACAATACCCATTTTAGAACCAAGCCTCAGATGGATGCCCAATGAGATGAGCAAAGTTAAAAAAAAAAAAAACCTAGAAATTTAAAGAATTTTAAGAATTCTTTTTATATTATTAGTCATAATATAAAGTATTTTTCTGTTTATGAATAATGTTATAAGCATATGAAACTTGATTATAAAATTTTAATTAGATTTCTACCTTTTTCCCATTTAAAAATTTTTAGCATAACATATTTTGTAATTTACATTATAATGAATGGCTTAATGCTCCACTAAATAAATAGTTCAGGGTCTGCATTGTGGTACACTGGGTTAGGCCATGGCCTGCAATGCTGGCATCCCATATGAACTCCAGTTCCAGTCCCAGCTGTTCTGCTTCTGATATAGCTCTCCACTGGTATGCCGGGGAAGGTGCAAGATGGCCCATGTGCTTGGGTTCCTGCCACTCAGGAGCATGAGCAGGGAGCTGGATCGGAAGCTGAGCAGCCAGGACTCAAACCAGCACCCACATGGGGATGCTGGCGCCTCTAACTACATCATAGCATTGGCCCCGTGGTATCTCATTCTCTCTCTCTTTTAAATATTTATTTATGTATTTATTTGAGAGGTAGAGTACAAAGAGAGGCAGAAGCAGAGAGAGATCTTCCATCCACTGGTCCACTCCCCAGATGGCCACAACAGCAGGAGCTGGGCCAAACCAAAGCCGGGAGCCAGGAGCCTCCTCCTAGTCCCCCACACAGAAGCAGGGGCTCAAGCACCTGAGCCATCCTTTTCTGCCTTCCCAGGCCACCAGTGGGGATCTGGATCAGAATAGGAGCAGCTGGCACTTGAACTGGTGCCCATAAGGGAGGCCGGCACCACACGTGGAGGCTCAACCTACTACATCACAGTGCCGGCCCCTATATATCTCTTAACAATTTGACAAAGATTTAAAACATTTGTCAAAGTTTTATTTATTTATTTATTTGAGAGAGAAGGAGAGGAATGGAGGGGAGGGAGGGTCTTCATTACCCAAGTACCTACAATACCTAGCACTGGGGTGGGGCTAAAACTGAGAGTTGACAGGCATCCCATAGAAAATTAAGACATCACTTCTGCCTTAGAGAGTTTCTGTTAGCCAGAAGCTGGAGTCAGGATCACAGCCATAATTGTATCAAGGTACTATATGGTGCTATCCAGGTACTATGATGTGTCAAACAGGCCTTCCTAACTACTAGACTAAACAATCACCCTATCATTAGTGTTCTTACAGCAACACTATTGAGGTCTTTGGTATAAGGTGGATTTTATCCATATTGGGTTAGTCCATAATACTTACTTTTAAAGATTCATAGTTCTTAAGCAACTGTGAATTCCCATACTTAAATTAGACTTCTGAAAATTTGTTACAAGTATATTATTATTTCTAGGATGGCATTGAACTTCATTTTGTATTTTTATTACTGAGAGCAGCAATTCTCTGAAACTATGCTGACCACTTTGAAAAATTAGTTATTATATGGACAGAAGAAATGTAAAAAGTAGTTCTAAATTCTGTATCAATGTTATAAAATTCGCATATCACTAGAGGTTGTTATAAATATCAATAATACCAAAATATTACTGCTATTTATAACTTAGAACATACTGTCAACCTCCTCAAAATGCTGTGAAAGATAGACAATATTATTCATTTTTTAAGATTTATTTTGCTGATTTGAAAGGCAAAGTTATAGAGAGGCAGAGAGAGAGAGAGAGAGATCTTGATCTTCCATTTGCTGGTGACCTCCCCAAATGGCCACAATGGCAGGAGCTAGGCAGATCCATAGCCAGGATCCAGAAGCTTCTTCTGAATCTCCCACTCAGGTGCAGGGGCCCAAGGACTTGGGCCATCTTCTACTGCTTTCCCAGGCCACAGCAGAGAGCTAGATTAGAAGTGGAGCAGCCAGGACTCGAACCAATACCCATATATGATGCCAGCACTGCAGGTGGTGGCTTTACCTGCTAGTCCACAGCACTGGCCCCGACAATATTATTCTTATTTTATCAGTGAGGCAACTGAGACTCAAAGAAGTAAAATGATGTGCCTAAACATTCATGGCTCCTAAACAGAAGACATAGGGAATTTGGGAAAATTACTCATGGACTCTCTCTCTCTTTCTCTCATTCATTCCTTTATTAAATATATTAAATGTTTATCATGTGCCAGAAACAGTGGTAGTTACTGGTAATTCAAAAGTACAGAAAGCATATGCCTTTCTGTAAGCATTACATACTCTGTTGGGAAAACCAACTTTGTAAATACATTATTAGGACATCAAGTTGCATGTTTACAGAGGCTTTCTCAAAGTAAGGGAAGCTTGTTTTAGGGAGTAAGTAATTCCAGGGAGACTAGCTTCACAGATTGAAATGACATTTTAGAGAAAATTGCACTCTAGTATACCATGAAAGGCTCATAGTAAAAGCAGGATTTGGGCTGTTACGGAAGTTGTGAGATACTTGATGTTTTGAGCCCAGCAGCATACACGATAGGCTGTGTAAATGTATTGAGGCTGAAAAGCAAGAAGGGATGGCTGTGTGGAAATTAGTTGGAGAGTGGTGAGAAACTGACAATAAGGAGAGATGAGTTGGAATATGCTGAAGCATAGGTGTCAGGGATTTTTAAGACAGACCAGCACAGTGGGGCTAGAGGAAAGAAGCCAAATTAAAGTGTCAATTCTTGTTTAGAACTGATGGGATAGAGACAAGCATAATAAGAAAGTGAGGACTATAGGAAGATCTCAAGGTTTCTGAGATATCATTAAATTTAAAAATAAAGACTTAGAAAATAAATAATTTTCAATATCTCATATTTGAGATTGACATATAATATTCTGGAGATGATGGCCTAAAAGGTACCTGAATAGGATTTCTGGTTAGGATCAGAACCTGGAGCTATATCATAGTCATCCTTTAGGTGAAGTATCAATAAACTGCTATCCATGGTCCCCATCTGGCATAGTATGCATTTTTGAAAATGAAGTTTTATTGAAACCTAGCCATACTCATTCGTTTTTATTGTACATGGCTGTGTTTGCAGTGTAATACCAGAGTTGAATAGTTATAACAGACACTATATGGCCCAAGAAGCCTAAAATATTTATTCTTGAGATCCTTATAGGTAAAGACTGCCCACCCCTGCTGTAGATGATAGTTGAACCTTGGATAGTAAATGAAATTCTATGTCCTTTCTCTCTGTCTCTCTCACTGTCCACTCTGCCTGTCAAAAAAAAAAAAAGAAATTCTATGGAAAAATACCCATACGGGGGATCTAAGAGGTTCATCTATATCACTGAGCTTCCCTTTTAAAGGCAAATACTCCTTTCTTGTTTAAGTATGAGGAAAGAATCCCCTGTGATTGGGAGGAGGTCACATTAAGTGTTGATCTGGTAATACAATTCAAATAAAGTCAATCTTTTATGTTTTTTCTTATGGTAGTTAAATGCAAAGTTATGAGAAACAAGGGAAACAAAATACACAGAATTTCTACAGTGAAGAAGGAAATGAAAGCATGGGAAAGTGTTCCTAAACTCAGGTAGTATAACAGCTGCACGAAGCTTCAAGTCAGAGTACCATTCCAAAGTTGTTTGAAGCCTGAGAACCAAGCTCACAACCTAGAGAGGATTAGAGATCAATAAAATAAATAGGGTGTTATAAAATGAAATGTCAATCCAGAGTTGTAAAAATACCAGCATTGGAAATATTGAAAACAGTAAAACTGAATGAGAAAACCGTAATTTTATACCAATGTTTGTTTATTTCTTTGCCTTGCTCTATAAACATTTTAAATTTATACTCTTTTTATTAACAGTGAGACCAGAAGTAGCAGAGTGGAGGGTCAAAAGTGGTGCAGAAATTTTCACTGTACACACTTTTTTTTCCCCACTGTGTACTCATTATTTTGTGTGCATGCCTTCCCCCAAACAATTAAAATGGAATCTCCTGCTTAACAAATATGAACATGTCATAATTCAAATGATACAGAAAAATAAAATCCTGGAGGATTATAGACCTAACTGGGGAAAAGCAAAATATTAAAGTTTTATGATAAAATAGAAAAGAATATACTAATGAATGCTGGATAAAGATTGCTTAAACAAAGAATGAAGCATTCATCATAAGTAAAAATAATGAACTGGACTAATTGTGTATTACTGATTTCCGTAAATCAAAAGGTAGCACTGATAGGGTAAAAATGAAAGCTACACAGAAGATATTTGGAATATGCACATCGTGGATGAAGTGTGTGCATCCATAATTTTTTTGATTATTGAAATAAAGCTTAATGAAAAGAAATAAACCTGATAGACCAGGCAGGTGTCTCAGAAAAGAACGGAGAACCTACACTGTATTCAGACTGGAGTTTCCATGGTTTGGGGTATAGGCCCTTTCCCTCCTCTGTGTCTTGGATGTCTCCCTAGGTGAAGGACTCTTTGGGTGTAGAATTCCTAAAATTTCAAAATATCTGCTTAAAATTAGGAAACAATCATTTCTTATATGAATCATCTACATGACATGGTTCTGATTTTCTCTTGGGAATCTGATTTGCATTTAAAAGCCTAGGTCAGGATTAGGCATTTAATATAGGAGTTAAGGTGTCACGTGGGACACATGCGTCCTGTATTTGAGTGCCTGGATTTGAATCCTAGCTCCACTCCTCATCCAGCTTCCTACTAATGCACACCCTGAAAGGCAGCAGGTGATGGCTCCAGTGCTTGGGTCCTGCCACCCACATAGGAGACCCAGATAGAGTTCTGGGTTCCCAGATTCAGCCTGGCCTAGCCCCAGATTTTGTGGGAATTTGGAAGAGTGAACCTATGGATGGGAGCTGTGTCTCTATCTTTTTGCATCTGTCTCTCCACCTTTTAAGTAAGCATAAGTTAATTTAAATATTTTTAAGATTTATTTGTTTATTTGAAAGAGTTACAGAGAGATGGAGAGACAGAGGAAGAGAGATCTTCCATCTGCTGACTCATTCCCCCGATAACCACAATTGCCAGGGCTGGGCAAGGCTGAAGCCAGGAGGTTTTTCCAGGTCTTCCATGTGGGTAGCAGGAGCCCAAGCACTTGGGTCATCTTCCATTGCCTTTCCTAGGCCACCAGCAGGGAGCCAGATTGGAAATGGAGCAGCCAGAAAACAAACCATGTGGGAGGATGGCATTGCAGGCTGCAGCTTTACCCACAATCCCACAACTCTGGCCCCAAAATAATTTTTTAAAAGAAACCTAAGTTAAATAAAGGCAGACTAACAGCAACTACAACTACTGTTATTCTTCAGGTTTAGTGAACACTTCTATACGTTTTTCTAAGAAATTTATGTATATTCATCGATTTAATCTTCACAATTAAACTTAGGAGGTAGGTACTACTTCTATAATTACTTTTTAGAAATATCACTTCTTTGCCCAAGACTATACAATAAATGTTGGAGCCAAGATTCCAACCTAGGCACTCTGACCACTATTGTACTTTGCCTACAGAGATACAGCAATGGATTCTGCTGTAAGCCTACGGCATGAGACTATCACACAGCTGAGGTGGAGTGTAATTAGAAATGTGTGAGTCTGGGTATGATGTGTAAGCTGAGCATGAGCTTTCTAGTTTAGCCTAAAAATCTAGGAACTGTGGTTTAGGATTGAAAAATAAAAGAGGATCTAGGAAGGGTCAGTGGAAATGGAGTAATGGGAGAGTTCTTCAGATTGAGTCAATCCTGTAGATAAATCCTCAAATTAAAGTGTATTTAAGTTTTACCAAATACTTTTATTACTTAGAATGTGGGATGGGGAAGGAAGCTTCGAGACACTATGCTTTGGGGTAGATAACTAATTCGCCATTTATTTACCAGCACCTACGGTTTGGACCATAAGAATTTAGGCAAGTCCTCTCCACTCACGTAACCAAAGATGAATTGTACAGGAGGAAATCATCAGTAGTCCAATGCTGAATTTGCGGACCTAAGTATAAAACCACAATGGATATGTCAGAAGGCTGCTAGTGTGTTATTTATTGAAATTTATTTCATGGAATTGAGCACCACCTTAATGGCCTGAAAGTGTTAAAGTATGTCCCAAAGTGCCTAAATTACTCTCTAAGTGTAATTTATGCTTGAGAATAATCTGACTAACTTGATTTAGAACATCAGGAAATAAGTTATGCTGCACATAAATGAAGTAGCAGTGTAATTTTAAATACTGCTTGCATAGTGAATGAGAATTTTAATATTTGCAAAATTTTAGAATCGGTTGATTTATTATCCGTATGTTTATGCTGACAATTTTTTGTCCTTTATTTAGATTAGTCTACATTTTCTCTTACTGCCAGGAACAAAAAGCAGCATTTTTGCCTAGGAGTTACATAGAGGGCAAAAAGTATTTTTACATTTTATACATTTTTAATGCTTCTATGTGTTTCTAGTTCTTCTGCCTTTTTCTTCAATCATAGAAAGCCCAATTAATAGAGTGAGGGGAATTTAGAGAGCACAGTGACTGATTAGGGATTAAATTTATAAATGTAATATTGTAAAACCAGCCATATATATATATATATATATATATATATATATATGTATATGTATATTCCCATAAAATTCATTTGGAATCTTCCTTGGTGGGAAAGACTTTAAGTTTATAAGTAGTCATAATAAAAAAATGTAATTTTACATAGTAAATTCAAGAATATATTTAGACTCCGCTGTTAACAACGCATATTAAACACTGAAAAATATATTTTAAAATTTTATGTGATGCTTGAAATGGAGTTTTAAGTGTTATTACTCACATTAAATGTCATCATGTATAAAACACATGCTTTTATTCTTTAGTTTTTTGTTTGAATAAAGTTACTCATTTTAATAGTAAGTGTGATAATAAAATCACCTTTACAGTTTTCAAAGTTTGAGTTGTTGCAGGTTATTTTGAATACTTTCTGTATTTAGGTGGTGACGCTGTAAGTCATTTATATCAGGTCTTTAAGGATGCCAAGTCTTGGGTTGCAGCAGTTGCGTAGAAGGAAGGCAAAAGCAAAGGAGGACACTGAGTGTGCAACACTGTGAGAATCCCCAAGTCCTGAAGCAGTCGCAGGGGATGGGGGCACTGCAGACAGTGCTGCATGGCATTGTCCATCCCGCTCCACTTTTGGATGCCTAGAATGCAGGTCCTCTGACCATTCCCTTTCTCTTCCCACTTCCAGCTCTGTCTTGTAGGGCGAGGGGTACTGTGAGCCAGTGTGTGGACCCTTAAATGTCAGGGAGGCATGGGGACGGGGCTGGGGGCTTGTGGAGTCTGGTGTAGGTTGGCAAATTGCTGGAATGGTGAGTTGAAGGGAATGAGTCTGTGTAAGAGGGATGAGCATGTTCTGGGATGTGCAGCAGCCTGCACTGAAGATTGCTATGTGAAAAAAGATTACATATGGATTTCAGAAATTTTTGCATCAAAATAAAGTATCTTTTAATTCCATTTTTGAGCAAGCTCTTTGAAGTCTGCACATAGAGCACACTTATTAAGAAATAATCACCTTGTAGTAGCTGAAAGTGTTGGCAGAGGATAATCCAGATGACTGGGTAGAAAAGTAGCAGAGCAGGAGGGTTGATGCCTGCTACCAAGGTGGAGTGGTACAATGCAACTGACTGCTAACTCCTGTGTTCTGGTTAGCGGCTGCCTGTTTGCCACACTGCTGAAACAAGTGGCAGGAGAGTTGAAGGAAGCAGTCCCTAGTCCCTAGGACTGCAGCTTGAAATTATTTTTCAAACATTTTTACGGACTCCCAAATGTGAAACTCACATTGTATAAAAATCTAGAGAACAGAGAAAAATAACACATAATGAAAATTAAAATCAACGTTAGTTTCACCAAGATGGAGTAGTGCTAATATATTTCTTAGCTTTTCATGCTTCTCCTTCAACAGCAGCTCTTTGCCTTCCATGATACAAGGTCCTGTGAGACATGTAACGTGCACTTCTTCACAGTGAATAAAGTCTGAGGCCGGCACTGTGGCACAGCAGGTGCAGTAGGGGCACCAGTTCACGTCCTGGCTGCTCCACTTCGGATGCAGCTCTCTGATAATAGCCTGGGAAAAGCAGCGGAAGATGTCCTAAATGCTTGAGCCCCTGTCACCCATGTGGGAGGCTCAGGAGCTCGTGGCTCCTGGCTTCAGTCTGGCCCAACACTGGTTGTTGCAGCCATCTGGGGAGTGTACCACTGGATAGAAGATATTCTCATTCATTCTCTTTCTCCTCCACCCCACAACTCTTTCAAATAAATAAATTCTTAAAAAATAAAGTGAATAAAACTTTTATATTCTTAGAGCATTCAACATGTATGAGATACCACTGAAACTATGTTCCCCAGTTCATTATGTTGCTGGAAAAGTTGTTTGACTCTCGGATATCAGTAACTATCAAAGACAGCTTTCTTATCTTTAAATTAGCTATAGTTGCAGGAAACTTCTTTTGGCTACCATTGGCTACATTTTTATGTTACCAAAATTCTGTTTTGGCTATTTTTTACCGTTAGATAATATAATTATTCAGTAAATTCAGTGGCTGCATATAATGTAGGTGTAGATACATAATGAAATCATAGATAGATAGTAAAGAAGAGAAATAAGGAAAAGCAGTCTACAACTATCATTTTGAATTGTTTAACTTGCGAGAAGGGTGTTCGTTGTGTAAAAAGGGAATCACCTCTAAGAGGCATTCAAGGCAGAGGAAGGGCGCCATTGAAACGAGAGATAAATACTTTCAGTCCCCTCTCTGATATCTAATACTCATTTTTTTTTCTTTTGGAATGCTACTTGGCTTCTCAGTACTATCTGTGAAAGATAGACACAATGATTGATATGCCACAAAGGATGTAGTGGGTATCAGGGTAATGTATATCATGGTGCTATAAACGCACAGAACCCGATGCCTGGCTTATAGTAACTGGTCACTAACTGTGAATTCCATTCTCTTCCCAGGAACCAGTAGGTAGATGTGGCATTATTTAATCTCTAAAGTCATTTAAAATTCCTAAATAGAGATAGAGCTTTGAGTATATGATATTATTTGAAATATAATCTATAAGACTGGAAACCATTTTAAAACTTTTTATTTCAGAATAGTTTTAAATTTACAAACAAAACCTGTGGGGTTGCACAGAGTTCCTGTGTGCCCCAAGCCCAGCTCTCCCTATTATTAGCACCTATTATTAGTATATTTGTACAAGCCGTAAACCACACCCAACTTCCAGTATTTTTTTAAATCCAAACTACCTGTAGAATATAGAGGACCCTGACAGACTCCTGATTGTACTCTGAGGCAGTTCCAGATCCAGGAATCTTAAGGATAGCTTTTGGTTTAGTGCTACTAGCTTGTTGTTTGAACAAACCGTGGGAGACCTGGTAGATCATAAACTCTATAAGAGTTCAACTCTTACTTTATAGCAGTGTATCTTTTACCTTGACTGTACATTACAGTCACCGGGTGCTTTTCCAAATACCAATGTCAGAGTTCATCTCCAAGGATACTGAATTAATTGGAGTGGAGCCCCAAGATTAGTGTTTTCTTGTTGTTGTTTCTCCTGGTATCTTTTTTTAAAGCATTTTTCTTTTTCTGTTTTTTTTTTTATTAATTTATTTATTTGATAGGCAGAATTACAGAGAGTAAGAGGTGTTCCATCCTCTGGTTCACACCCCACATGGCCGCGATGATCAGAGCTGGGCTGGTCTGGAGCCAGGAGATTCTTCTAGGTCTCCCACTTCAGTGCAGAGACCCAAGCACTTGGGTCATCTTCTACTGCTTTCCCAGGCTGCTAGCAGGAAGCTGGGTCAGAAATGGAGCAGCTGGGACTTGAACTGGTACCATATGGGATGCTGGCGCCACAGGCTTAACTTACTGTCCCACAGCACTGACCCCTTTCCTTCTTTTAACACCCCAGGGGATTCTTATGTACAGCTGTCATGTGGTAAATGTGAAGTCCTGGCTCATATAATTTCTGCCTTAGTCTCTGTTATAACCAGAAAATGACTAAATATCTGCTTCTTAGTGTTATTTTCATATGAGATATTAACACATTGGCTTATACTAAGTTCCTCCAGCATTCCAATTAAAAATGTCATGGATACAATAAAACAGGGATGATAAAACAGCGAGATAAACATCACCTAATTTAAAATATTTTTAAATTCTTGGGTTTAAGAAAAAATTAAATATGATCATAGTGAAGGAAATGAAAATACTCTAAAATAGTTGTCTTTATCTTTCTTTCAATCCAGCAGTGTGTTCATTTTTAAAGGGAAAAAACCCAGCCTTTAATTTTAAATCATCCTTTCTATTCAGTATTATTATTTCTGTTAGTTGTAATGGAAATCTACAAGTTCAAGAAACTGTCAGAATAATATCTTTGTCAATGTGAATAAAAATATTTGTATCCACATAATTTGTTTTATAGAATCCACTTATTTTTCTTGATCCATATTTTTCACCTCTAGGCGATTTGACAGATCTGTTGAGAAATGGCGGCGTTTTCATTACGATATAAAGATATTTAATCAATGGCTAACAGAAGCTGAACAGTTTCTCAAAAAGACACAAATTCCTGAGAATTGGGAGCATGCTAAATACAAATGGTATCTTAAGGTAGGTTTTTATGGATTTCTGTTTCCAAACTCTTTATTTTCGTAACAGTAAAATGACAGCATAACTTTCTTCACGTTGAGGTTGTGAAGGATGATGGGGATTTTGTGATCTCTGACTTTTGTTGTCACGGTATACATACTAGAAAACCATCATAATGATCATGTTTGGAGCCTGTGCTATGAACTTTCTGTGTAAGGAAGAGAAGGTTGGCGCAGACAGAACTGTTTTGTTTGGTGAACTACAAAGTATAATTGTACTCGTGATATTGGGAATCCTTTCACAGCAGGTTGTTCTGTGGCTTTGGGGCCGTGTGTACTTTTACCTTCAACAGTAATCAGTGTAGAAGGAGAACTTGTGATATACTTAGCAATAAGTGGTTGCTAGAAATATCAATCATGATAAAGTTACAGTTCTATTCCCTAAAGACACTTTGTGGTGATGTTGCAATATTTCTATATAGCCTATTGACAGAATGTCCTCCGAGATACTCTAGAGGCCAAAACAATGCAGAGTTAATTGGTGGTACTTATTGATTTTTGTTGGTTTATGTTAATAGAGTTGCAACATAAGGGTTATAGCCAGTGTGTAATTGAAGTTCAACTTGTTATGTCTTTTGAATATGTACATAAAGATAAATTGAATTGTGGAGAATATAATTTAGTTGGTAAAATGTAGTTTGGGTATTAGAAATTCTGTGTGTGTTGCACCAAAGTTTAGGTGTTTTTTCAGCTTTTTTAGCCCAAGTTGTTCCTATTACAATTTTCAATCAAGTGGATTTGAATTGTGGCCAATTTTCATTGCCAGAAAATACTGATTAAGATAGATGAAAGCATTAGAGAAAGGTAGTTTATTTCAAATGCTATATTCATAACAGACATTTCAAAATCCTATATTCATAAAAGCAATATGCTAATAAACTTCATAATTCTCTATTCTCAAATATTTTTGCATAGCAAAAATACCTTTTGATATTAGGGAAATAAGCATAAAATATTTATATGACAAGCTATGTAGCACAAAAAATGAACACTTAAAATCATTTATAATATATGTATATTTAAATATATAAATATTTATATCTCTTTTATACAAACCAGCATTGGCATTTGGTGGTAGAGGAAATTCAAGAATTTCCAATCTGCTATCAGAAAAAGACAATGCTTTTTAATAGCACCTAAGTGAATTTTGAGCCAATGTAGCATAACGAGGTCTCTGCCCGAAAGGCATAAAAATATTAGAATCATATAAAGTGTTCCTGGGGAGATGTATAAGCATTTTGCCATTTATAAAGCTATCTGATGTAAAGTAGTTACCTAATTTAATCTATATTTTATTATAAAATCAACATATATAATTTTGAATAAAAAATCAAGCAACATAGCGATATATCTATCTGTTCTACTACCGGCAGGCAGTTATTTTGGTGTGAATTTGGGGACACACTTCAAGTTGAGTTCCTTGGGAAACAACCCTAAGGTGGAGATTAGCATGAGGAAGGATTATAAGAGAGTACTTTGAAAATCAAGCAATTCATTAATGATGTGCCTTCGTATAGTTTACTGTGTATTTCTCATTCCTGAATTATGTTAGACTTCTTGGATCTGTGAATTTTTTCTTTGCATAAAATATTAAAACATTTCTGCTATTATTTTTTAAAATAATGAGCCTCCAATTACACATATAGTAGACTATTTAAAGGTGCCCCACTACATACTGATGTTCTGTTCATTTTCTTCTCAGTATGTTTTCTTTGCAAGTCTTTGTGTGATTTCTATTGTCAAATCAACTAATGTAATATTACTCAATTCCTCATCTGTGTTAATAGCATCTAGCATATATATTATCTAACAGTAGACATTGTTGTTTCCCTCTCTTGGAAGAGTGACTGGGATTTTACATGTATCTGTGTTATCTCTTCAACACATACAGTAACTCCTAGACCATCTTGAAGATATGAATTCACTTAAAATGACTTTCTCTACTATTTTTATTATTTGTGTCTATTCTGGGCCAATTTAAAATTATTTTTTCGTCATTATGGGTGTTGTTTTACTGTTCTTTGGAGAGCCAGTAATTATTGATTGTAATACAGACATTGTAAAATTTAATTTTTGTATTCAGATTTTCTTTTGTTCTGGGACACAACTAATTTATTTATACACAACTTGACTTTTGGAGCATCTTTTTAAAACCTTTTTAGTTGGGACCACAGCAGCTGAGGCAAAACACTTCTTAAGTAGCCTGTGAATGATGAGATTGTCTACTATGACAAGTGGAAATAGGCATTATTCCCAGCAAACATGGGCTCTAGAGATTGTTTCCTTATTTCTTCATGCACAGTTCTCTTCCTCATCTTGAGGAGTTTCCTTACATATATAAAATGATGGAGACTCAGCTGAAAACTGGAAGGGAGCCCTCTAAAATCTCTGAATTCTCTGTACAATTGATCTCCTCTCCTCTACTCTGTACTGTGATCTGCAGCCACCTTGCCCTCAGTAAGCTCTCTGCTCCATATCCTCACTCAAAGAGACCTCCTGGGTTTGTGAGCCTTCCCTTTTCCTTTGTTTTTTGCCTAAAATTCTCTCTAGACATGATGCTTTGGCAGTTGTAGGGCTCGCCTCATTTGTTCCCAATCTCTCAGGGATCCTGTCCTTGAATGTCTGATGTTCAATGTCTTGCAAATCATTGTTTCATATATTTTTGTCCATTTTTAAAGACTTTTTTTAAAAGACGGGATGTTAATTCTGGTCCCTTTACTTCAAATTGGCAAGCAACAGAAGTTCAAAAGAAATGATGTTGATGTCATTTGATATTTTAGTACATTGCTATTATACAATCTTGAGATTACATAATAATTGTAAATGTCTAAAACACGTCTGATGGTCCTCTTTTCTTGACAATGTGGTTTAGTTGAAATCAATGATCATTTTATCAAAATATTTTCCCTTAATTGGAGCATTTTTTAAAAGACTCATTTGATTTTGTCTTTCCCTTTCTCAATGTATAGATGAAAAAAGAAAGGGAATCTAGATGTCCAGGGGAAAATTCTTCTAGCTAAGGAGCAATGAATTTTATAAGAAATCCTCTAAGCAATTAAGATGCTTCTTTCCTGGTGATTATAGTTCCACATGGAAGCATCCACATTCATACTCACATTGTCTCTCTCTTTCTATGTCTCATATTCATATTCTCTCATTCATATTCATTCATTCATTCTCTCTCTCTCTCAGACAGTAGAAATTGTCTTGCTTTGATAAGCCAAATAGGAGCTTTGGAAAGTTCAGCTATCATGGTTATCATCATTGTTAATTGACTAATAATGGATAGGAAAGAGAGTCTAAATATTTGCTATGCGATTAGTTTGGAAAACAGAATGTAAGTGGTGCCTGTCAGCTACAGATTGATTTGTTGGCATGGACCAGTAATAGTTACTTTAAGGAAACTCAAGCAAGTAGCCCATGTACTAAACAAATAGAGCCAGAAGTACAACAGAGTTTTAAGCTGCATGTGTATAAATTTCAGTAAAGAAATCATTTTTAAATATAAAATGAAAAATGTGTATCAGATTGCCCATATATAGTTTGATGAAACTTCATTCTATTTGCTAGTTCATTTTAAAAAAGGGAAATCAGTATCCTGATATTTGGTGTTGTCATTCAAAATAAAATGACTGCCAATACTAGAAAGAGGACCTAACTCCATACAACTTAATTATTTTTTCTGTCACAAGTAAATTATAACATAAATACATGAATTCGTATTTTCAAGATATTTCAACATAATATGACATATCACTATGAGAAACCTCTTTTAAACATAGCACATTTTGCCTTTGAAAACATGAATCATATATGATAATAAAAATTAATTTGTTAAAAATTCATTTAGTTATCTCTTCATCTATTTATGCATTAACTTAACAATCAGTAATTGAGCACATATGCAAAGCTTTATCACCCACTAAAATATTGACATGCCACACTAGGCTCTATTAAAAGTTTAGAAGAATGGTTAAGATGTTGGATGCTAGACTTAGAAAGTTGGTTTTAAATTCCACCTCCTTTAGCTTAATAGCTACAGAATCTTGTGAAAAGGCCTTCTCGTCATGTCTCTGCTTCTTTTCTCTTAAATGAAAATAAAAACGAGATATGGATTAGGTGCTTAGAATGGCATTTTCCACAAGATAATTATTCATTAAATGTAAGCTCTTATTATGATTAATCATTATTCATCAGTAATTAGCTTAAATCCATAAAAAATCCTAATGTTTATTTATTGAATTATAGTCTCCAAATATTTGAAACGTAGAAATGACCAATTTGGATGTTTCATTAAACCTTATTTTTATGTAGCATTGTATCTTCACAAGGTATAGCCTGTGGATTAAGTATTGAGGAAAATCCCAGGTCAGCCAAGCAAATACACCTCAGATAGCTGACATTTCTACCTCTTCATCTTCTAACTAACAAGAAGAAATGTTAATGGGAGTTTTTAAAGGGAACACTAAATACCATGACAAAAGCTATGAAAATATTAGCTCATATAGTGACACAGTAAATCTGTGCACTGTCAAGTACGCTGAATGAAAATAGTAGAGATTATAAAGTGCCCTAACATTTAAGTCTATCATGTTCTTTTAGATCAAAAGGAAATATTTTAAAATATAGGCTGTTATGGAACAGATTGGAGAATTCATGCTGTTGCCAGTAGAAACCATTAAAAATCACCATTAGATTATGTTTTTAAAAGAGCTGAATACTCTTCCTATTAATGGAAATAAGCCTGTTTGTTTTATGGAATATTTTGCTGCTTTGCAAACTATAGTAAAAATTAACATTAATTTCTCAAGAATGTTGCCATGAACAAGCATGAGACCTTGTCATCTTAAGAAATTCCATTTGAAATCAGCCTTAAGAAGTAAACAGTAGTGTAATTGTTCAGATAAAACATAGCCAAGGTATAAATGTTAAGCAAACAGAGTAAAACAGCAGTGCATTATTTTGACATGAATTAACTGATGTTTTTAGGCAAAAATAAAGTTAACTGATTCTCTGCTTTATCTTGCAATGTTACTGTGTTTTACTACTCCATAACTTGCATTATAGAGATATTATAGAGTAGGTATGTAATATATTTAAATATGTTGCTCTAAATAAATTAAATAAAAAATTGCTTACTTTGTGACTTAGGAATAAATCTAAATTCATTGTGATTGAGAATACTTAAGTCAACATGAATTAAATGTCATGTTTGAATTCTAATAGGGTCCTACAATAAAATGCCAAAAAAAAAACCCCTTTGAGGTTAAAATCATTTTCTAGTCAAGAAAAATGTACTGTTTCTTTTCTCCAGTTGAAATGTGCATGAAGAATGGAAAATTACATATAAACAGTGAAGTTACAGCATGAGAATCTTACTGTGATCTTTCAATCGGGAACAAAAGGGAGAAAAAAGGGAGAATTGGTGCTTTGGAGTTAGAAAAGGCAAAGAAAGGAGAATACAAATGTATTGTGTTTGACAAAAGTCAAAGACAAGTTTAGCTTTTCTTCAGCTCTGCATTACCTCGGCTATTAGTGATTGAAGAAAATTCTAAAGTACTTTGTAAAGGACCAAACTCTGATGAGTTTAGATTCAAAGAGCACAAATGGAGTTGGGATGACTCCTGTTCAACACTTTAAGACAAGTGAATCCAGGAAAAAGCTCTCTTCCTCTTAATGGCAATGCCCAGGATTTCTCATACTTATCATCCTGCTTTCTGAATTTACAGCCCAGAAAATCCTCATGTGGCAGTTGCTGTCATTGAAAAGCCAATGGCTTGTGTAGAAATGAGGAAAACAGAATGGATGTGCATAGGTCACTCACAGTATCTAGTAGAGAGAGTGAGATTTGTGTATTTACTAGGATGCACTTTAATATGTAATTGGTAATCTACTACCTCAAATGACTCTGTAGGAGATAGGAAACTTTATATTAATACCGATTGAATCAAAGGCTATGTGGAAAAAGGCATATGGTGTTAAAGACCAAATTGGATACAGTATGTTTTCTATATAGTTAGGTTTTCAGTGCTGATTTTACCAGCTGCTTGGTGAGTTTGACAGCTTCTTAACAGTTGTACTGCTGAGACTCAAATGCTGATAGAAACTTTGATGGAAAAATCACTTGAGTAAATATTTCTGCCATCTGTTGCCCTTCATTAGGCCCCTAACGTAGAGAATAATTCATATCATTGCCTGCCCTTTGTATTTCCCCAGCAGTAATAAAATTTCATAAGATCTCATTTTCTGGTCACAAAATCATCCTGGTTATCAATAACTAGAGAACATGTATTAACATAAAGGAATCATTTGGAAAATTTACTAAGAGAATTTGTCTCTAGTCATTTACTTTAGGGTTACAACAATATATAAGTATGGGAATATATTTTAATATGAGTTTTTCAATGTTATTGACTGATAGAAGAACAAGAATTCAGTCTCAATACAGTAAACAGTTGGGCTCTTTATTCTTACGTAAATATTGTTACCCTTTTATTGCTGCTTGGAAACTCCTCTACAACTTCTTGGCTCCTATGCATCTTTTCAGAAGTAGTAAATAACAGATTTATTGGGAGTTTGGCACAGTGCAGAATTTCAGAGAGGAGCTCTAAATCATTGCCTATCAAATGTCTCCTTCATAAATAAGTATATTAAAATAATTGGATAATTGCAATGGCTTGCTCTTCGAGTTCTGTTGTCCAGCATGACATGTTTAAGAAGATGACAGATTGTTACACGTTATTAGAAGAAGAGAGAATAAAACTATAACTGACTGTAATAACCACAGCAGTAAAGAACTGTTTAAAATGCATGAAAAACGTGTCATCCCTCGGGGATTCCTGTTTTTATGGAATGAAATTATCAAGAGAGTAAAAGTGTACAAAAAAGTGAAGCATGTTAATTGCAAATCCAAAATTGAAAAATCATAAACTACTCATAAACATATAGAATCAATGACAAACAGGAATTGTTATCTAATAAAATATAATCTTAATGTTTATATATATATTTTTGAGGACTATGTTTTTCTTGCTTACCAACATACATAGAAAAATGTCAATACAAATTTAACATATACTACTCATTAGATGAGTTAATTAGTAAATAAATGAATTATGATTTTCTTATGGTAGTCTGTTAGCCAAATTATCTGTAATCTTATCCCTCTTGCCATTCTTATCCCATCTCATATCCAAAAATTTCTCTTCTATTACTATGTAGAGGATACTTGAAATTATCACATGTACAGACAGCTTAGTAATATGATGGCTCCATTCTCTCACCAACTGAAGTGTTTCTTAAATACAAGAGCCCATCTCAAATATCAGAGTATTCAATGTGAGTCTACTGTGTGCAAAGAAGACAATGCTTATTACTAGTATACAGATTTGACTAAGAACCCTTTCCTTAATGAATTCATAGTCTCCTGAATTCAACCTGGGGACACAAAAAAGCAGCACTGAGTAGCCTGTAAACATTCTAGAAAGTCTTGGACCTAACCTATAGAATACAGTGTTTTTATTTGTGTCCCCTAGTCCTTCTTGATGCTCTTCCATTACACTTCTGAAATGCTGTGGCACTCAGGAAAATATGGCTTTGGGAACCAGGAAAGAGGAAACATTCTGAAAGACAGCATAAAGAAAAGCTAGCTATGGACAAGTCATATAATGAAAGTGAGAAAATCTTTCAACATAAATTGTAAATTTTGAACAATGATAAAATTGACAAATTATAGTACAGGAGGCCTGTTCACAAATGAGTTGGTTCAGTATGAAATATTCATCAAGTTGAATACAAGTATCTAGTCATAATAATGGCAAATCTTTCTACAATATGACCAAATTATAGGTACAATCCAGAGACCATCATTGTTTGCTGTCATAGTAAACATTTCTAAAACTCTTTCTTTAGAGAGCCTATAATTGACAGACCTTAATTAGCAATGATTTTTTTTATTAAGACTTTCTGATCAAAAGGAGTAAAAAGATTCAAGGACTTAGCTAAGTGAAAAATAGTAGATATATCTGATATGAATACATATCTATAAGGTGCCATTTTTCTCCTGAAGTTTTATGAGTTTGTTATTTCTTTCTGTTAATTTATAACTTTATCATCCTTTACTTTCAATCCCTTCTTTGTCCTGGGATGGGCCTTTTGTTTTATGGAAACTCGTTTTGAGGAATATTTCGAAGAAACTTAAATAACAGACTTATATGCTGCCCTAGAATTTAGATCTTCATGTAGTATATTGAGCTGGTTGTTATTATAAGTAAATATGTCACCTATGACATCTCCCAGAATACTTACAATTAAATGAATTCTAATATATTTTATACTACACTTAATATGATTGACACTATGAATAAAAATTCTTTAAAGAAATTTGCTTACAAAGCCAAATCTTGCCAACTGTTTTTGTAAATATAATTTTAGTCTAACTAAACCACATGCCTATATATTTTCTGTGGTTGCATTTTTTGTCACAAATGCAGGGTTAAGTAGTTGCCAGAGAGGCTACTTGGCCTATGTACTCCAAAATATTAACTATGTAGCCCTTTAAAGAAACAGTTTGCTAAATCCTGCCTTAGGATATAGAGTAATAAAAAGTTTCAATAAAAATACAGGGACCCTTTTAACCCTCTCTTTATAAACTTTTTTATCATCTGATGCAACAGAAAATGGGCTTAGTCCATGTTCATAAAATAAATAGAGTCATGGTAACAACAAAAAGAGGAAATTAAAATACCTTTTTGTGTCAACTTTCCATTCCATGCATTAATACAAAGGGATTGTTTTATTCTTTGAAGATCACTTAAATTAGTGTTTGGCAGACTTAGTCATTTTGAAGAATATAGAGCAACTATTTGTTGACTGATAGTACTGCCAGTTCCTCTTTGATACCTGAGCAGTCTTAGGAGGTCAATAATATTGAATATTCTGTCCAAGAGTTACAATAGGTTGTTTTGCCAGAGCCTTTCTTTCACCATCCCAGTGGTCCTAACACAGGTCCTCAACCTAGCCAATCATATTCTTTCTTGAGACTTTTAATTCTCTTGATATAAATGATAATATTGAGTTCATCCATTCTAATAGGAGTGCCTTGTCATTACCAACAATTTCCTACTGCTATGGGCCCCCACCAGTATACTACCCAATTCTTTGTGTTTTTCTTCAATCTCTGAGCCCTTCCATTTCCTTACTATTATCTCCTTATTGGCAGAAGAAGTTTCTGTGAATTATAAATGAAGGATTCTAAAGGATACATAGTACTTCATAGAAACTCTTCTAGCCTGTCTCATTTTGTAAAGAAAGTTGAGTCTCCTTGGAAAACTGCAAAACATAACCATTTGCATGTAATGAACAGTTTATAATACTTTAAGATTGATGGGCAATTTCTATTTGACAAGAGAGAAACAATTAGGATCAACTGTGGTTGTATATCACAGAATACCAATGTTGTTTCCACACTTTAAGTGTTGTTGGATCATTATATGGGATTCATAATTTTGTCCTGTTGTACCCACTTTTGCATTACCATTCAGTCTTAATTTATTATACCCTATTAAAAGTTTTTAGGTAATTTGTTCTTATTGCTACTCAGACATTAAAATGTCTGCAGGCTGTGAAAATGAATAAATTTAATGTGCCAGCATAGTTCTCCAAATCCTGGCTTTACAACTAATAGTACAGGCTTATATTGTATTGTAAATCCTAGTTAACACAAATTTATTTGAAAATCCCATTTTACTGCTAATTTAAAATAACACATTTTTCAAATATTTTGTCCTTATTTTCTATTTTGTATGATGTTTGGCTGTTATGTGCTTACAGAACAATATATGTACTTTAAATACCAAGGATGGATTGTTGAAACAACTTTAAAACAACACAGTTGTTAAGAAACAAATCAATAAACTGTGCAGCATGGTTTAATGGAGGGTTAAGAAGGATGCTATGAAGAACAAATTCATCCAATCCATATTTCACAGGAATTTGCAAATTTAACCTCCTAGCTAGGCCAGTCCCTGGAAGAATACTCAGAGCAATTCAGCCATTACAGAATAACCCACGAAAGGAGGCTAAACTGTTCGAATCTTTTTTTAGTCTCCTTGGAATATCATTAACAACAGACATTCTGAAATAAACTTACAACAGTGTTCAGAAAAGAGGAGTAGGTGACCATCTTAGCCTCTTTTATGCTGCTATAACAGAATAATCTGAAACTGGATAGTCGATAACAAACAGAAATGTGTTGGTTTACAGTCCTGGAAGTCAACATTTAATCACATAGTGGAATATAAGAGAGAATGAGAGGGAGCTCAACTTGTGCTTTTGTGATGGCACTAGTTTCTCTCATGGGGGTAAAACACTTATGGTCCACTCATTTCTTAAAGGCCCTGCCTTTTAGTACTTTCATTCTAGCAATCAAATTTCAATGTGAGTTTTAGAAAGGCTAAACATTCAAACCGTAGTACTCATACTCACCACTACAACAGGGCACAGGGTTTAGGAGGCTAACCAAATGGTTGAGCCCAAGGGATAGATCTCCCCAGATATCCTGTATCTTAGAAAACCTGTCAACCACTACTAAGTGTAACCCTTGAACATTTAGCCCTGACATTTCTCTACATTTCTTTTGACCTTTAAAGTCGATACCTTTCTTCAGCACACTTTTACTGTGGATCTGCCCTATGTCAGACTCTTCTAGGTGCTTCGGATATGGAACTTGGCACAATCTGAATGTACTCACAGAGAATGTAAGGTTTATTGAGGCTGAAAGACATTTCGCTAATCAAAATACATATTTGATATTCTCGGTAGATGGACATTTAAGTAACTAAAATAATTTGTAAGGCTATAATATAGGTAGGGACAACACTGAATGAGTTGGGGAAATGACAACAACAGTAGTAAGTACCTGGCTAGAAGATTTGAAACCAACTCCCCAGAGGAGTTGATAGGGAAATATGTGAGAGAAGTGTAAATCCAGAAAAGCTTGGAAACTGATGATACCAGGAACATTGTGATATGACAAAGACAGGATGAAAAGTACTCTAGTCCAGTTTGGATGCATGGGACAAAACAGTGGGAAGTAATGCTGAAGGCAACTTTTTCTCCTTTTTTAGATTTATCACTTTGGTTTAATTTATTTTAATCTAATGAACTTGTGTCTTCCAAATCATGGATTTTGAAATCAATTTTTTACTAAAACAAAATGAAAAATAATTGTCAGATTTCATTGCATATAGAAAAGTATTGTTTCAGAGATTTTTGTTTTTAATCATGTCTGTGTATGTCATGTGAGTATGTGTATGTATGTGTAAGCACAATGGAGTCTTTCTGATTCAGTGTCAAAAATAGTTATACGGTGAGTATAAGAAGTTAGTTTTAATAGAAGTGAGTTTAGGGAATGGATAGTTTAGAAAGATGGTATAAAATCAATTTTACATGCACAGAAAGATACAACACAATATTTGTTTTATTCATATGTCTTATAACATTGCCTTGTTTTAATGATATTTTTAAAATTACTTGAGTATTCATTCCTTCGTGTGATTTTTCAAAAAATCCCAGCAACACAGGTAAACCAGATATTCTTATGACTCTTACAAAAGCTCAGAATTGCTAAATGACTTACCCCAAATCATAAGGTGAGTAAATGAAAGTCTTGGGACCCAAGCACTATGTGACTTAGTGACTATCAGGAAGAAGTTAGAAATGTTAAGGAAAAAATTAAACCATAGTTATGCCTAATGAATATTTAGGAAACTAACAAAATGAATAATCTGTGCACTCACTATAAGATAAGGCCTTTCTAAGAGGCATTAAGAGTATTAAGTGATAAATATGAAACTTCTTCCCTCCATTAAAAAGTTATTTAGTGATGGGCATAATCTTAATTAAACCTATCTTATTATGTTATCATCAATAATGATGAGATATAATGTAGTTATTACTATGGTTATAATTTGACCTATAGTGTATTAAAATTATGGTATTAAAAGGGTTTTTTTATTATAGATGATGTTAGGGTTGTTAATGATGATGTTAACAGTAGTTATAACACAACAGGTACTTCATAATTTATAAAGCACAATTGATTGCATTATAATTCTCATATTAATCTCCTGTTAATATATACATTGGGGGATTCTTTATTGCTATAAGATGCAGGTTGCTGAGGATACAGAAGATTTAAGGCCCCTCATCTACTTCTCCCCAATTTAAAATAAAGATAGGATTTTGGCAGGAGAGCAAAATTTAACAAATAGCTCTTACATGTGAGGGGCATGGGCATCAGACTGTAGCAAGTGTTGATGCTGTTTAAAAAGCCACTTGGTTCACACAGAGAGGAAGCCTTTGAAGGTCACAGGCAAGGATTCAGTAGTTACCTCTGTTGCAGGACAAACCCACCATGAGTTGTGGTTTCCCTTGAAGCGAAACTGTTTTTCCTTAACTTGCCATTTCTGTGAATATCAGCATTCTGTGGCTTATGCAATGTATTTTTTATTGAGTTTCAGGACAGTGCTGCAGATGAGGAGTTTCAACATGAACAATGCGTCTTTTGTAGTGACCCTGAGCAGTCAAGGAGGCAGATGTCTGCCTCCATGTAACAGGCTGAGGAATCAGTTACTTTCCAATACTGAAAGAAATCAATCTAGTGCACACAGAGATAAATATATGAACCTCAAAATTATGGTAGACCATAATACTTCTAAAATTCTGTAGTGACCATATTTACCACGTCCTACGGGAATGAAAAGGGAGACAATGAACTTGGTGGTGGATAGCCAAGGAATCATTAGATAGGCATGCAGTTTCACAATGAGGGAAAGAATGCCCTTGACCATAAAAAGAGCATGTTCAAATTCTAGGTGGCCTCATGAATGTAGGTTGTTAGGTGAATGGAAACAATATTAAGTAGCAGTAGCTAAGGAATCAAATCGCCAGGTAGAGAGCAATAGCGTGGGCCAGAGATGTAGGTGGGGAGCACCTTGTGAAGGACTTTACATGATACACAGATGTACCTGTGTTGCAGTCTATTAATAACAGAGCCACTGAATGTGTTTATGCAGAAGAGGGTGGGGACAAGCTTTGCACTTTTGAAGATAAACTTATTTCTGATACTTATGGTTGGTTGTATACCTTCTAAGTTTTTACATAATTTTGTTTAGACCTTTTAAGAAAAACTGCAACTTAGCATACTTGAAAAAGTGCAGTTTCAAGTCATTATTAGAGGAATATATTTGACAGATTTTATGACTCTGTTATACCTATATTCTTTCCAGACATTCCACATGTCAACAAATTTTAAATGGTTTCCTTCTGCCTCGGCATCCATCTGACAATATTGTATGTTTTCTGATTGAAAATAATAAAACTGCTCTTATGATTAAGATGGACTTACCATGATCATAATGTCCTCAAGAATCTTTCCAATTAAAAAAGTGAGAAAATTAAATACTAATTTGCATATCCTTCTGCACCTGTCCCAAATCAGATATTAATCCCTTGTTGCCAAAGGAGGGAATGCTGCAGCATGCTATTAGCATGGACTCCCAGTGAGCTGAATTTCAATAAGCAGCTCTCTCAATGTATAGAAATTCAATGAATATTTGTAGGCCTACTGTGTGCCATGTACTATTCTAGGCAGTAGAGATGCAGCAGTTAAGTAAAACAAGTGTGGATTCTCATAGATCTGTCAAGAGTAAATAAAGGGACACTTACAGTGAGAGCCCTGTCTTAAATTTCCTCTTTTGAAATAAAAATTCCTCTGTGAGAAAGATGTTACATTGGAAGCTAAAACTGCCAAAACTTCCATAATCATTTAGTAGTCTGTTGGAATTTGTACATTTTGGCTAATGGGAACTTGGAAATCTAAACCTTTTATTGTACACAACTCCTAATGAAATAAAAAAGTGAATGGCTTTCCCTATACTATCCTTGACTGTCAAGTAACAATCAGAAACCATGAAGAGCATGATGCTTCACCTCCCATCCAGCTCCTTGCTTATGTGCCTAGGAAAGCATCATATGATGGACCAAATTTGGGCCCCTGCCACCTGGGGGAGAATTGGATGGGGTTCCAGGCTCCTGGATTGTCAGTCATTTAAGGATTTATGCAGCAGATGGAAGATCAATCTCTTTGTCTCCCTTCTACTGCCTCCCTTTCAAATAAATAAATGAACAAATCTTTTAAAAAGTTTCCTCCAGCACTTTCTCTAGATAATATTTGTGTTTGTATCATCAATACTTTACTCAGGAGATACTGAGATTTTCATAAAGTTCTTTACTTAAATTCTTACTCTGGGAGTCAGCACTGTGGCTTACCAGGTTAAACCATTGCCTGCAATGCTGGCATTACATATGAGAACGACTGTTGGAATTCTGCTTGCTCCTCTTCCTATCCACCTCCCTATTAATGTGCCTGGGAAGGCAGCAGAAGATGTTCTAAGTGCTTGGGCCCCTGCTACCCACTTGGGAAACCCAAATGGAATTTCAGGTGCTTGGTTTCTGCCTGGCCCAGCCCACAACCTTGGGGCCATTTAGGGAGTGAACCAACTAGTGCAAGATCTCCCTTTCTGTTTCTCCTTCTCTTCTGTTGACTCTTCCTTTAAACATAATATGAAAATTGAATTGATGTGTTTCTTTTTTAAAAAATATTTTTTTGTTTGTAAGGCAGAATTACAGAGAGAGGGAGAGAGAGATTTTCCATCCTGGTTCACTCCCCAAATGGCCACAATAGCCAGGGATGGGCCCGACTGAAGCTAGGAGCCAGGAACTGCTTATGTGTCTCTCACATGGGTGGCAGGAGCCCAAGCACTTGGACCATCTTCCACTGCTTTCCTAGGCATATTAGTGGGGAGCTGGATAGAAAGTGAAATATCCAAGTTGAAATATCCTTCTTGCTGGTACCTGAGGAAAAAGGCTCTCAAAAGGAATCATTGTCCAAATTATAGTATCTATCTTGACCATGGAAGTTATTTAATTTTAGCCAATATTTATGATTTTTTTCATCCATGGGATAAGAATACTGTATAATGAGCCTAACTCTCACTGTCCTGACTTTCCTATCTTATCACAATAAAATTATTATATATATATGTGTGTGTGTGTGTGTGTGTGTGCGCACACGCGCGTGTGTGTGTTTCATATTTCGTAAGTTTACTTTGGTCCTTTATTATACAATACGTTGCTACTGACAGAATAGAAAAAGCAAATACTATCGATTGTAACACTGTTGTAATATTGTTTTGTTGTTAGTCATTTACTCTTTTTGTGTATTTAAGATCTTACATGTATAAAGCAACATAAGCTATGTGTTTTCTCAGTTAATTTTTTTTTCAGTTTATAAATGTATAATAGAGCAAAACTGGGAAAATTTTGGATAATAGAAAAAAGTATAAAGAAGGAAATCCATAATCCTTCCACCTGCTGTCAAGGTGAAATTTTGTTAAATTAATATTCACATCAATCATAGTGAATACCTGGCAGATTTTATTTCATTCTGTAATGAGAGAACCAGTAGGAAGAAAAAAACTGGTTCAGAAGAGGATACAAGGAATCAAAGCTTTCATAATTAATCAATACTTAAACATTTTATTAATTTTATTTGAGAAAACAGAGAAAGAACTTCCTTCTTGTTGGTAACTTCCCAAATGTCTCCAATGGCCCCAGGCCTGGGACCAAAGTCAGAGCCAGAAATTCATTCCATGTCCCCAGGAGAGGAATTCCATCACTTGGGCCATCATTGTCTCCTGAAATCTACGTTAGTAGGAAGCTGGAGTCAGGAGGCAGAGGCAGGTGTGAAACCCAGACACTCCAGTGGAGGGTGCAGGCACACTAACCACGAATCCAAATGCCCACCCCAATAATAAATCAATTTTTAAAAACAGTTTTCTGGAATAGGATTGTTAAATAATACATAAAGAAGTTTAATATCCTTCAGTCTTTGAGGATTATATTCTGCATTGGATAAAAGTCACTTGCATCATATCGAGCTTTTTACATATTGCCATTTACTTTCTAAAGTTGCAAAATGAATGAACTCAAATTAGTAGTAAACAGTAAATCAGATTTGCTTTTCTCTGAATTGTAGAACACTACCATTACTTTGATACATGTAAAACGAATAATAAAATCATTCTTAACTTTTTAACTATTTCCCCTTCTAAGTTGTTTTATTTATGGATCTTTGAATTATAGTTGAAATGTCCTGAATATTTACCATCTATTTTTCTATTTTCTATTCCACTGAAAAAGATCAAAGGTGTTAATCAAATTATAGATCTCAAATGTTCAATACTCTTTGTTAAAAAAAAAAAACCTTAAACATAGTTGCACTCTCTAAGTACATGGTATCATTAAAAGTCTTGATACTGTTAAAATCAAATAAGCCTTTTTTCCCCAGATAATGTGACGTCACTATATTGGTCAAAAAATATAAAATGTCAGTTAGATAAGAGAAATAAGTTAAAGGGGTGTTTTATATAATATGTGACTATAGTTAATAACAATGTTTCCTCTTATTGACATAAGTATTCTTTCCACAAAAACAAAAAATGGTAAGTATGTGAGATAATACACATGTTAATTTGCTGGACTTAGCTATTTCACAATGTACACATATTTCAAAAAAACCTGTTTATGACAAATATGCACATTTTGCTTATTGAAATAAGTAGAAATAAATCTAAAAAATAAAATAAATATAAATAGGATCTCATTTGTATGAAAATTATGACAATTGGGCACTTCCAGAGACTGTATGAAAAGCTTACATGAAAAGGTTTTTGTGATTTAAACAACAAAAAAGGCATTGCTGTCAGAAGAAGAGAAATCTTTGCTCTTCAAAAAGTATATCAGTTGATTATATTATTTTCTTACTACTATGATGATAAATGGGAAGTTGCCTCTGAAATTTAACTCTTTATAAATTGTAATCCCTCCATGTATTATAAAACACTTTGGGGATGTTAGATTTGTAGATATAAAAAGAATATTATTAGCTTGGTTACATGAAATGGAGGAATAAGGCTTAGTACTTTAATATACAATTTACACAGATGTATAATCCTGGAAGTAATAGTAAAGCATGCATTTACAAGTAGTATTTGCTCCCACAAAACATTCTACTGGCTTATTACAATCCCAATGAAAAAAATATAAAACAACCATTTACAAGTATATAGGATTTTAAGTTTAGGTCAGAAAGAGTATAAACAGATAGAGACATAAATGTTTATGTGTTCCATCTTTTCCAATGCAAAATTCAGGGCTCAAGGTTCTGTTTGATACATGGGCTGCATGGTTATCATAAATGCCAGTTAGTTTCCTTAGCAATGGTCTAAAATTCGATTTTATACTCAGAATGAATATCTATGTATTTATGTGATGCTACAGTTACAAGGAATCTAAGTCCTCCTATCAGTTTAGTTCATCAAAGATTTATAGAGCTGCTAATATGTGCCAGATCAGTGCCAGGGTATAAGCAAGTTCTTTATACATGCCTGATTAGATAGCTTTTTTTTTGTTTTGTTTTTTTCCTTGTGGAAGAAACTTGTTTGGGCTAACTTGAGGGTAAAAATGTGGTGGGTACGATCAACTAGAAGGTTACTAGTGACAGCCTGGAATGCAAAGACAGAAACAAGAATGAAAGTTGGGAATAAATGCGGTGTTGGGAATATACGTACCTACTTTTACTAGGTCCTCACCACTAGCAGGTGGGCCTGTAAAGGCCATGGCTTCCCTGTGGAGTATGAGAAGTCCTGAAGAGTTTCCCCAGAAAAATAGACAAATATCAGACATGTTCTCTGACGTGTTGCAGTTAATATAGAGTATAAAAGATGTAAAAGAATGAAATTGACGTTTTGTGGTGTGATTGTCGTTTTTAGCTCTTGTTTATACTACTGGAGAACTGCGGTCTTCCTACTTTTACTTGTTGAATATTGTGAGTAGTAGCGAATTAAGCTTATGAATATAGACTAGATTAAAATTATGTCTTTGCAAAAACTGATGAAGAGAGGGGAATTGAGAGGGAGCAGTGGGGTGAGGGAAGTGTGGTTGTCTTCTTGGAACTGTACTTATGAAATCTGTTCTCTTTATGTTAATAAAAAAATTTAAAAAGGAAAATGGATTAGGATTATCCCAATAGAAGTCTATGAGAAATGGATTTAGAGTAGGGATTCTTTACTTTGTATGCAATCTATCCTTTTAGCTGTGTAGCAAAGTGCATAAGCACATCAGAATAATGATTATAAACACAGAATACTGATACTTAGGATTACAAAGAACACTAATTAAATACTATTGTAAAAATAAATTTTACCTTTAAAATATGGCTATACTTCTTTGTATTAACATCAGATTAACATGAGAATTGTAGTAATTATCATGCAGTTGCTGTGACCCTGAGAATCTAATGTATTCATAAATTCCTTTAATAAAAAGATAAAATTAAAAATAAATTTTTAAAAACATCCAGCTACATGAGAGGGCATCTAAAAGATCATGGAAAACTTATGAAAAAACTATGCATGGATTTCAAAATTTTTTGTGTTAAAATAAACATCTTTAAATTCAGTTTTCCATGAACTTGTTGAAGTGCCCTTGTACATATGATTCTTTGTGAATACAGTAAACAATGAGCTCCTGCCACAGGAATAATAGGTACTACAAATTGAAGTTATTAATGAGCTAAATAATATTTCAGGAAATCTGCAGCTGTTTTCTGATATGAAATTATCTGTTTCTATTAGTAAAAGCCACAGCTGCAGCTACTATTACTGTGGTTTGTTCATTGTTTTCAGGTAAAGTTTGGTGAAAATAAAGACATGATATTTTTCCCATCTAAGTTTGCTCTCCTGTAAAAGTCACATTACCACAGGGGAAAAATCTCTATGAGCTAGTCCCCTAAATCTGCTATACCAAAAACTGAGTAGTTAGAAGATAACAGAAATTCATTGTTTCTCATTTGAGAGGTGCAGAGTTTGATAACGGTGTTGCTCTCTCTGAAAGCTCTAGAAGAGAAGTTTCCCTTGCCTCTTCCTAGCTTCTGATGATTGCTGACAACCCGTTAAGTTCATTGGTTTATAGACTGATCATTCTAGTGTCTGTCTCCCTCCTTACATGGATTTTCCCGGTGTGTTTATTGTGGTGTGTCTGATTTCTCTTCCTATAAGGACACAAGTCACTAAATTAGGTATCACCCTAATCCTCTAGCACTTATATGATCTGCAGAGACCCTGATCCATATCAGGTCAGATTCTGAGATTTTGCCTTGACAGATTGGTGGCGTGGGAGTCACTGTGCAACCCATACTAAAGCAAGATGGATAACTGCAGTAGGTATCCTCGGATTTCCTTTCTTCTGGAACATGCTAGGTTCCTAGTTTTAGCACACACAATATGAATGTTTCTGATCAATATGGCTAAATATTTTTTTCTTTATGCTAGATATATTAATGCCATTTCTTCTGTATTTCCACCCAAATTACTGATTGGAACAAAGTTGGAGGGCATCAGTAGAGTAGTTTTCTTCCGCAGTATCGACTCTCCTCAGTGATGCATTGATTCTGGGTGCTCTCGCTCTTTGCCTGGAAACTTTATCTAAACTGTCCTTATAATTTTGAAAATACCTGCCTTTCCATGGTTAAATCCCTCATGGACTTCTTCTTTTGCAGTTATAATGAACTCTAAACTTTTTATCATGGCATAAAATCTACTGAATTACATTATGTGCTGGATACCCTTTATTTCTATCTTTGCCATTCTCTTCTGAAGCCACAATTTCTCCGTCCATATATTAGAGTCATACTACAATTTATTCACTTTCTGCAATATCTGCATGGTCTTTTCACATGCCCTTGCCTTTGGTCTTGATTCAAAGGTGTGGAGAATATTTTTTCTTATGGCCATTGGGATATTTGTAGTATAATTCATAGGCCATACAAAATTATCAACTTAAAAATTAGCCTACTATAGAGTTATTGAAATTCAGCTCCTGCCTGCAGTTGCCTTGGCAGGGCCAGACCAAATGATTTTGTGGGCCTTATATGGCCTGTGGGCAGACATTTTCCACCCTGGTCTAGAGCATTCTTCCCTTTCTTTTTATGGAGTTAAGTGCAGCTGCCTCCTGGATCGAGACTGGATTGCAGTATCTTCAACTGTAGAATGGAAATAACATTTGGCTTACAGTGCAGAGGTATTTGCATTATAAAATTTAATTCCTGGGATCCAGAAACCTCTCTAAATCCTATCCACAGATTCTGGATTATAGGCCCTATCATAGACTAGGATATGATGGAATGTCAAAATGAAAGCCAAGGTCCTATTGTACTTGAGCACCACACAGTAGATACTCTCTAAAACCTGTGGCCTTATCCTTTTTTTCTTTTCTTTGTGAAGCATTCTGCATGTGAAAACAGAAAAATATGTAGAGTGGTTGTTTGTCTTCTGGAAGTTGGGATTGATATATCGAGGACTCGTTAACAGAGGAACAGCAAAGATGAAATACTGAAAGCACCATCACAGGCAGAGGTCAAGCCAGAGAGATTTTATTTTTAAATGAATGCACAAAATATAAGGAATGTGTTAGAAAAAACCTGACTTAGGAAAATATATGCAGAGGACATTCATGAAATTATGTTTGCAGGTTTTTCCAGTGATCAAAATTATGGTTTGAATTTAGTGAATTAGGTGCTTATTTCAGTGTGTGTGTGTGTGTGTGTGTGTGTGTGTGTGTGTTTAATCAGGAAGCCTAAGTAAAAATTAAGAGTAACAGCAATTTTACGTTTTTGGACTTAAATTAATGGCTAAAATTTAGTCCATTCCCAGAACAGCATGAAGTATATGTTTTGGAAGGTAGTTAATTAATAGGAAAAAGAGAAAATGTGTCCATAATCAAAGCCATTATAGTCCACGTATACTAGTAAATGTTCTGAGATATCCATACCATTTAACACATATCCAGAGTCTAAAGGCCTGTTGACAATAAAAGTAAGAGAAATATAGCAATACCTGCTGTATATCACCATAATCCTTTTATGTTGTTAATGGAGAGTCACCGTAGAGGGTATTTCGCATGTTCAGAAGTAGGTAGGTATCTCTTAGATATAAGTAGGATTTACTCAAATTGAGTGCTGTGGTAATTCCACATAGATGGAAATGCATTCTGGTGTGATTTGTGCTTCTGTGTATATCCTCTATGGCCTGTATCTATTTTGACAATTCTGAAAGATGTGCTTATCCTTTCTTTTATCTTTGATATTGCTGATTTAAAGAGCCATCATTCCTTTTCCCCATAACTAGATTCATCTTCATTCATTTCTGCATCATCATGGCTGTCTCATGTCTGGTGTGTTATAGGAAGCATGCTATCGTAATGAGCCTTGACAATAATATCTACTTCTATAGAGAGAGAGCTGGAGGTTCTCCTTGAGTTCTGGACCCTGCATCCTTGTTAAGGACACCTCTGTGCTTTTGCTTTCTGATCTTAAATGGGAAATGTTTACTTGAGGCATTGTTAGGATTACGTGAAATAATACATTTAATGTCAGGGCCCCTTAGTATATGCTCTTACATTCTTAGGTAATGCTTACAGATTTATAAAATCACTTGACTGACAATGTTTTAATCAGTGCTTTTCTGACCTATCATATTGTAAGCTTCAAGAAGGAAGAGTCTTGTATTTTTTCCTATATGAGAAAACTTCAGAAAGTTAATGGAAAATTGGAATTAAAAGACAAGTTCATTTTGATGCAAAGGCATTTTGAAATCCATGCATAAGTTTTCCATAATATGCATTTTCATTGAATTTTTTTGAAGATTTGTTTATTTATTTGAAAGAGTTACACAGGGAGAGAAGGAGAGGCAGAGAGACAGAGGTTTTTCATCTACTGGTTCACTCCCTAGTTGGGCCGGAGCTGCGCTGATCTGAAGCCAGGAGCCAAGAGCTTTATCCTGGTCTCCCATGCGAGTGCAGGAGCCCAAGGACTTGGGCTATCTTTTACTTTCCTAGGCCATAGCAGAGAGCAGGATCAGAAGAGGAGCAGCTGGGACTCGAACCGGTGCCTATATGGGATGCTGGCATCACAGGTGGAGAATTAACCTACCGCGCCATGGCACCAGCCTCACTTTTTTATCTTTTATTTATTTACTTGAAAGACAGAACAACAGAGAGAAGGAGAGAGAGTACAAAAGATTTTTCAATCTGCTAGTTCACTCCCCAAAAGGCTGCAACAGCCAGTTCTGGGATGACCCAAAGTTAGGAGCTAGTAACTCCATCTGGGTCTCCCACATTGATGGCAGAGGCCAAAACACAGCAATCTCCTGCTGCCTTCTGAGGTGCATTACCAGGGAGCTGGAGTGAAAATGGAATAGCTGGGACCCAAATGGGTCATCAGATATAAGATGCCAATGTCCCAGGCAGCGGTTTAATCCACTGTACCACACATCTGCCTTGCAGTTAAGAATAAAACAGTCTGAATAACACCAAGAGATTAAAAAAAAATCCAGTTCCTCTGGATTGAAGCTACAAGAGAGACAGACATTTGACTCAATAGAGGCTTCTACTGGTCAGAACTTCCAGAAGAAAGAATTGGTGACTTGAATAAGGCACTGAGCACAGGCAAAGGTTATGGGCAGATGGAATATGGGAGTTGTAAAAAGGAATTCACGAATCAGGTCATTAGTAAGGATGACCTTATATGTCCTATTGAATTTCAAGAATCTGTGATTATTGGAGGCTTATTCTCCCTATAAGAGAGAGGGGCAGCAGGTGAGACTGAAGAAAACACAATGAAATCCTAAAATTTAAGAAATAAGGCAGACCAGAAGCTAACTCTAAATTTCAAGTGTTACTCTAGAGCCAGCCCTCTCTATTTACAAGTTTGGTTCTTCAGAAACTCAGAAAACTCTAGTCTTTACATCTGGGTCCATGAACATCTTGAGATGTTCTCTTAGAGACCCCTAGAGAGTCAATTACAAATCTTTAACACCAACAAAAAACAAAAGTGACAAAAAATATTTTCAGAGCATTCTAACCACGTTGATATTTTAGTCATGAATACCTTAAGGCATATCCATATAAAAGACATAAAGCTACAATTTAATTATAGAAAATATCCCTTACAGAGTTTATGACTGTTGAAAAACTTACACTTATAAAAATCCTGAAGTGAAATATGAAATAATTTAAATATGGCTAGCTAAAAGATGACAGTAATGTTTCCTAAACACTTAAAAACTCCTCCAAGCTTGTGTTACAGTGCAGTAGGTTAAGCTGATTCTTGGGATGTTGGCATCTCACATTGGAGTTCTGGAGATGCAGGAAATATAGCATTTAGCAAAACCTCTCTGGTCGCTAATGGTGTTTTCAATCCAGTGACAAAAGTAAGAATGCAGTAAATGAGAGGTACGGACATTAACTCTCTGTACAATTAGTCACACATGTGACTCTGAAATTTGGAAGAAGCCAGTTGGCAATGTTTCAACCTCTGATGTTTGCAGCCGGATAAGTCTTTGGTATAATGGGCCATCCTGTGCATTATAAGATGTTTAGCAGCATTCCTGCTTTCTCTCCATTAAATGCCATTAACAGTTCCTCTCATGACAACAAAAATGTCCCAGTCATTGGCAAGTGTCCCATAGAGAGCAAAATCTTTCTGACACATTGACGGTCAAGTAAGCTGTTTTCTAGGTGTTGAGATTGATAAAACAATGGAATATGACCCCTGCCCTCAACGAGCTACATGCCAACAAAGGAAACACAATCTAACAGTCTCAAGTGACAAGTGCTATAGGACCATTGGTGAAATGATCCTAGCCCACAGCATGAGCTCAGATCCATGCTTTTGGATTGAAATCCTCATCAGACCCTTAATATCTGAGTGACTTTAACAAATAACTTACCTTCTAATCATGCCGCAGTTACTTAGTTAATTCTTGGATATTTATTTTATTTGAAAAACAGAGAAAGAGAGAGAAGTCGGGGGGCGGGGGAGACAGAGAGAGAGAGAGAATACGAATCTCCTTTCTATTGGAACACTCCCCAGATGCTCACAATAATTGCTGTGGGGAAGCCAGAACAGAACTCAATCCTTGTCTCCCACGTGAATGACAAGGACCTAAATACTTAAGTCTTTACCTGCCTCCCAAGTGTGAACATTAGCATGAAGCCAGATTGAATGCACAGTCAGGAATCGAATTCAGATACTCTGATGTGGAATGTGGATATCCCAAAATGCATCATAACTACTATGCCAAATATCTGCCTCAGTGTCTACTTTTACAACCTATAAACAAAGAATAGGAAATCCACCTACTTTCTAATCTCTTTTTGAGTATAACATGAAGTCATGAACAGAAAACTAAACTCTGCCTTTGCATAATAAGAAAGAAAAGGAGTAGTAGAAAGAGGAGTTTGCAATTTTTCCCCTGTAATGGTCCACAAAATAACACTTTTTAAGATTTTTTAGGGAAAGAGTTTCTTTCATATCTACTGGATTCTGTGTATGTAGTGTGAAGTTAGCCACAAATAATACTTAGCAAGTGTGGCTATATTACAATCAAACTTCATTGACAAAAAAAAATTTTGGAACATGATAATCTGTAGTTTGCTGACTTCTAGTAAACAGACAATTATCAACACTGATGCTTGTTTTTTAATTGGCATTGGTTATACTAGCTCATAGAATAGGTCACAAGAAAAAAACAAAAAACAATATTATACATATTTTTAAAGATTAATAAATATTGTTTAAAAGGATGCATGTACATTGCAATGACTCAGAAGAAATTTAAAAATATGTTAAGGTTAATTGAAATAATACAAATATTTAAACATCAGTATCTTATTTATGCTAACAACTATTTATAAATGCAAATAGCACAAAATCCCATTAACAATAATGACAAAGTATAAACACAAGGAAGAAGAAAGTTACAGATCTTGCAGGCAAGGAAGAAAATATAAAATTTACATAAGGACACAAAACAAAAGATAATAAATAGAGACATATTTAGTTTAAGGATTTAAGACTATTGCTATTAATTTTGTAATGTTTGTCAAATTAACTTTTGATTTTAATGCACACCTAATCATTATGATTTTGTTATGTTTTGGAGCAATGTAATTCCCAAATTCATAGGAAATAATGTGACTTAAATATTACATAGAGAGAAAGTGTGTGTCTGTGTGTGTATGTATATGCACATGCATGTATACTTGTAAATTGATAAGAACTTTATGGATAACAAGCACATTGCGGTGGCACTTGTACTTCTAGATTTTGACTCTACTTTGAAATGATTTTCATGAAAAGCCTACTGTCCTCATATAGGGCTAGGAAAATGGGTCAGTGGACCAAAACAGAATCCAGAACAATATCAAAATCAGATGGGGTCGGCGCCGTGGCTCACTTGGTTAATTCTCTGCCTATGGCACCAATATCCCATATGGGCGCCAGGTTCTAGTCCCAGTTGCTCATCTTCCAGTCCAGCTCTCTGCTGTAGCCCTGGAGGTCAGTGGAGGTGGCCCAAGTGCTTGTGCCCCTGCAGCCGCATGGGAGACTAGGAGGAAACTCCTGGCTCCTGGCTTCAGATTGGCACAGCATGCCGGCTGTAGAGGACATTTGGGGAGTGAATAACAGAAGGAAGACCTTTCTCTCTGTCTCTCTCTCTCACTGTCTATAACTCTGTCAAATAAAAAAGCATAAAATCAGATAAAGAAGGCATTTCAATTCTATGTGAACAGCCTATTGTACTTAATAACTAGTATCTTATAAAGACTATTCAAAAGAAAAGAAAAATCACTTCTGTGCCTTTCAATGTAGGCAAAAAATAAATTTCTGTAGCTTATGGAGCTAACTAGAATATGAACTCATAAAACTGATAAAAGAAAATGTAGGACGTATAAGCTTAAAATGAGGGACAGAGTTTTGGTAAGGTGTTAAAGCTAGAAGACAAACAAAATTGGAAAACTGAAGTAACTGCAAGTTAAAGCTTCCACATAGCAAAGAAACCATAAACAAAGTGATAAATAAGCAATAGACTGAAAAAGTATTTACTAAATGTGTGACCCATGTGAGTTAATAATACTAACATACAAAGAGTATATTAATAGCATTTCACTATCAAGGTCTAACAAATGGCCTATAAGCATATACAATAATAGTTATCGCCTCACTAGTCACTACTCACATTTACGTAATAGATATATAATGCCTTTCTGATTTATCTGTCTTTGATGGAACCATTAGCCATCAAGCAACAAATTCTGCTTTATCAATGGTACAAATGCACAGAACCCCAATCTGTGGCCCTAATTATATTGCAATTGTCAAAGATTTAACATCTTTCAGTAGTTTACAAATCCAACTGGAAAGTTCTGGAAGTTTTTAGATTTGGAGAAAAATTTAGATTTAAATATTATATTTGTGCATCCAATTTACACAACTTACCCACTTCTCTAGGAACTTGACTGTGCTTAATTGAAAGTTGGGAATAAAAAAATACAGGGTACTGAAAATTTTAATTGTTATTTTGGACACTAAAGAACTTCAAATTATCTTTAATAAATGAGGAAATTTTCTTTGTTCCATAGGGGCTTTATATTAAATATGTTTTATTTTATTGATACTATATTGTGATTAAATTTCCCCATGAGTTTCATATTTCCATTTTCATTGCAGAAACTAAGTTGGATGCATTTACTACCCTTTTGAGAACAGTGTAATGGAATCATTTTACATACATATGAATCTCGTTTGAAATCTGGTGTAAATCTTTGCACAAAGAAAGTTTTCTAGCCAAATCACATCTGACTGAAACTTCCTGGGGAAAACGAGAGAGGTGGAGAGGAAATACTTTAAGAAATAAAGTGCAAACACTGTAATGCCTTCCTGTACTACAATCATATGAAATGACCCTGAATGACATCCCTATCCTTGTCTCTGCATTTTTCCCACAAGTATGGTTCTGATCAATTATAAAAATTGACATTTCAGTGGGCCCTTCTGTAAAAGAGATACCAAATTGGAAATGATTTATTTTAGAAACAGAATATAAACATATATATCCCTTGTCTCCGAAATGTGAAGGTTGAAAATCAAGTGGATGATCTTCAAAGTGTCTAAAATATTGATTTGTGACATAGTTTTACAAAACTCCTTCAGATTTTTTTTCCTGGATGGTCCCTTCTGTTTTGGGTCAGCTGATGTTAAAACTTAAGTATCTATTTTCTTAAAGAAACTTTCGTTTTTAAAATGAAATCTCATAGTGATGTCTATTTCTCGTTAGATAGGCATTGCTGAGAAAATAGTGACTTATTCTGAGAAATAAAACCTATTGACATTTTCTTTAAGATCAAAAATCTTGTTGTGTGTTTGCTTTGTCTTTATAAAATGAGTACAATGATTGTTTGTCCCCTGCAGAAATTGCCCCAACTTAACATTTATAAAAAACTCTTTTTTATTCACTATACTTAGTTCAATGGCAAAGATGCCAGATATTCAAATTAGCTACTTTATCAAGGTAATAACTCACATTAATAAATCAAATGTTAGCAAAACAGCATCTAGCATTTAACAAAGTCTTCCCAATGTGCATATTTCAGGCAGTAGATATGTACATGTCATCCATCACTCTGAAGGATTTCACAATAGAATAGTCAGTTCAAGTGGAAAAAACTAGAATAACAGTTGTTGATTACTCCTTATCAGAAAAAAGAAAATTATATCATTTACAGAAGACAGCCCTGCTGGCTGAGATTTTTATTTTTAGCTAAGTGTTTAAAGTTAGTTATTGTTCTTTATTTATAAATTAAAGGAACACTAAAAGGTCAGAATAAATCAAGATGTCTATATTGCAGCAGATGAAATACACACACAAAGTTAAATCGTAATTTAAGCTGTCTAGCACATTTGCAATTACAGTTCCAGGACAATTATGTTAAGGAAAGTTGAACTTTGAAGGATAGAGTAGAATGTCTATACCTCTAAAATAGATATAAAATCCAGTTACATTTTCTCATTATGAGTACCAGGATAATGCAAAACAACCACAATAGCAACAGAAGTAATGTGATATATTGTATTTCACCTTTTAATTTTAACAATTATTTACCTCAAGGGGGAATTTTCTTTTTTGGATTAGCTACATTCTTTCACATCTGGCTGATTTAGATGGCTGATTTACTTTTCTTCTGAGATTTTTTCTTTGTTGAAAAAAAGAGAAACCGATTTTTGTATCTATAAAGAGTACAATGAATTGTTTATTACTAATTTTTAAGCTTTCTGAAAGGTATAAAAAGGGAATGTGCAACCCTCTTTTACCTCTGAGTCTCAAAAAGAAGAGCTACATCTGCTATGCAAAATGTTGAGCTAAGTACGTTATGAACATTGCTAACAACAAAAATGAGAAGTATCTCTGTACATTTTTGTGTATCTCTATGTTAGATAGCATTCATTTTTTGAAGGCTCTTATGTACTAAATTGACTTCTCTACTTTACATCATTTTTGTATAAAGAATGTTTAAGACAGATAAGCCTTATAAATATATCATTTATTTTATTCAAGTACATTCAACTTTTTTTATCAATAACGTGCATATATGTTTTATTTTACTTAATTTATTTGAGAGACAGAGATGTTCCATCTGCTGGTTCACTCCACAAATGTTCACAATATCTGGAGCTGAGCCCAGCTGAAACTAGGAAACTATAACTCATTCTGGATTTCCCATGTGGGTGGCAGGGACCCAAGAACTTGAGCCATCATCTGCAGCTTCCCCAGGTTCTTGTGAACAGGAAGCTCAAATTGGCAGCAGAACAGGGACTCGAACCTAGGCACCTTTAGACTGGATATCAGTGCTCAAAGAAACATCCTTAACCACTGTACCAAATGTCTATCCACATGCAAATATCTTAACCCATAAAACTTGGAACATTCTTATGGTTAGAGACTAGAAGAATGATGATTTGAATCTTGATTTTTCAATCTTGCCTTTGTATTAAAATTCCACAGAGAGCTATAAAGGACACACCAATATCCACCACTCAACCCAACTTAATCAAATCCAAATTCCTGGTGGTAGGATTTACACCTGAGTATTTTTATTTTGTTGCTTAATAAATATTGATTAATACTCAAAAGTTAGGAAACAAATAAAGAGGTTCAATGTTTGCTTTCTCCCAGTATTTTTCATTTTTAGTATAACATTCTTTTTTGCTATTAACAATATTTCTTTAAGTTATACAGGTTTCATATATTTCATATATACAGATTTAGGAACTTAGTTGCACTTCTCTACCCCCACACCCCAACCTCTTGAATTCCCACTCTTAATTTTTACAATGACCTATTTTCAATATACTTAACAATTGTATAGTTAAGCCTACTCTAAGTGAAAGAGTTCAACAAATAGTATGAAGAGAAAGAAAACAAAACACTATTCCTCAACAGAAGAGAAAAGGGTTATAAACAGTCATCAAATTTGTAAATATCTATTTCACTCCAATACATTACATTTCAGGTACTAAGGTTCAGCCAGCCTTGGAACCACTGATAAATCAGGAAGATTGAGAACGGTGCCCAAGGCTACTTAGAGTGTTAAAGATTTTTTATTTCTATTTTTTATAAGTTTTATATAAGGTAAAAATGTTCATGTATTTAATATATATATAGATTTAAGAGTATAATGAAACTCCCTACTGAATCCTCCCTCCCACCCATGTTCCTACCCTTCTCCTTCATCTTTCCTTCCTTATTTTTCCCTTTAGTTTATACAATGACATACTTCCACTTTATTTTATAATCGTAAGCTTAACTCTCCACCAAGTAAAGTATTCAACAAGTAGTAAGCAGAAAAAACACTGTTACTCAAGATTATAAACTAGGGCTGTAAGTAACAATCATATTTCAAAATGTCAACTTTGTTCATATGTATTACATTTTTTGCCCTTTATATATTTATTACCAGAAATTAGGGAAAATACATTTTTTCTTTTGGGGACTAGCTTATTTCATTAATCATAATGGTTTCTAGAAGACAGAATTTCATTCTTTTTTATGGCTGAGTAGTATCCCATAGTGTATATATGCCACATCTTCTTTATCATGTCATCATTTGGTATATATTTGGGTTGATTTCATATATTAGCTTTTGTGAATTTAGCTGCAGTAATCATGAGGGGTACAGATAACTCATAGGCTGATTTGATTCCTTTTAGGAAAATTCCCAGGAGTGGGATGGCTGGGTCATATGGTAGATGTAGGAATCTCCATACTGTATTCCATAATAGTTTAACTAATTCACATTCCCACCAATAGTGTACCTTTTTCCACACAGCCTCACCAGCATTTACTGTTTTTTAATTGTTGGGTATAGCCATTCTAACTGGGGTGAGGTAAAACCTCATTGTAGTTTTTATATTTGCATTTCTCTAATGGTTAGTGGTCCTGAACATTTTCCATGTGTCTGTTGGCCAATTGAATTCCGTCCTTTGCAAAATGCGGTTCATGTCCTTATCCCATTTCTTGACTAGATTGTTTTGTTGTTGTTGAATTTCTTAAACTCTTTATAGATTTTAGATATTAATACTTTATCAGCTGCATAATTCACAAATATTTTCTCCCATTCTGCCAGTTGCCTATTTGTTGAGTGTTTCCTTTGTAGTACAGAAGCTTCGTAGCTTGATGTAATCTATTTGTCAATTGTGGCTTTGATTGCCTGTGCTTCTGGGGTCTTTTCTAAGAAGTCTTTGCCTATGAAAGTGACTTGCAGAGTTTCCCTGATTTTTTTTTTTACTTTTTCCTCCAGTTATTTGATAGTTTGATGTCATAAATTTAGATACTTAATCCATTTAGAGTTGATTTTTGTATAACGTGTAAGGTATGGATCTTGTTTAATGCTTCTGCTTGTGAGGATTCAATTTTCCCAATATATTTGTTGAAGAGACAGTTCTTAATCCAGGGATTTATTATAAGCTCATTTGAAAAAAGATAAGTTGGTTTTGGATGTGTGGTCTAATTTCTGGGGTTTTTATTGGGTTTCTTTGATCTACATATCTATTTTTGTGCCAGAATCAAGCTGTTTTGATTACCATTGTTCTGTAGTACGTCTTTTTTTTTAAGATTTATTTATTTATTTGAAAGTTGGAGTTAGGCAGAAAGATAGAGAGAGAGAGAGAGAGAGAGAGAGAGAGAGAGTCTTCCATTTGCTGGTTCACTCCCCAAATGACTGCAACGGCCAAAGCTGCACTGATCTGAAGCCAGGAGTCAGGAGCTTCTTCTGGGTCTCTCACACATGTGTAGGGGCCCAAGGACTTGGGCCATCTTCTACTCCTTTCCCAGGCAACAACAGAAAGCTAGATTGGAAGTGGAGCAGCCAGAACTCGAACTGGTGCCCATGAGATGCCGGCACTGCAGGCAGTGGCTGTACCGGCTGCACCACAGCGCCAGCCCCCTGTAGCATGTCTTAAATCTGTTATTGTTATGCCTCTAGCTTTTTTGTTTGTTTAGGATTTCTTTAGCTATTCAGGGTCTCTTTTGTTTACATATGAATTTTGCTGTCTTTTTTTCTAGATCTGAGAAGAATGTCCTTGATAGTTTGATTAGGATCACATTGACTGTAAATTGCTTTATGTGGTATGGAAATTTTGATTATGTTAATTCTTTAAATCTACAAATATAGAATATTTTTCAATTTTTTTCTGCCATTTCTTTAATATTTTGAAATTTTCATTGTAGAGGTTTTTCATATCCTTGGTTAAATTTTTAAAGGTCTTTAACTTTTTTGTAGTTATTGTGAATAGGGCTGATATTACATGTTCTTTCTCAGCCATGGCATTATCTGTGTATACAAAGGCTATTGATTTTTATGTGTTGGCTTTATAACCTGCAGCTTTACCAAACTCTCATGATTTCCAATAGCCTCTTAGTGAAGTCTTTATGTCATCTGCAAAAAGCAGTAATTTGTCTTCCTTCTTTCCAATTTGTACCCCTGTGATTTCTTTTTCTTGCCTAATGCCTTTGGCTAAAACTTCAGGACTATATTGAATTGCAATGGTGAGAATGGACATCCTTGTCGGATTCTGGATCTTATTGGAAATGCTTCCTTCTTTTCCCCATTCAATATGATATGGCTATGAGTTTCTCATAGATTGCCCTGATTTTGTTAAGGATTGTTCCTTCTATACCCAATTTACTTAAGGATTTTATCAGGAAAGGATATTGTATTTGATCAAATGCTTTCTGTGAATCTATTTAGATAATCATTTGGTCTTTATTCTTCAAATTATTAATCTCATGTGTCACATTTTTTGATTTGCATATATGCAATCATCCCTGCATACCAGATATAAATCATACTTTGTACAGTTAAATGATCTTTTTCACGCGTTGTTAGATTCAATTAGCTAGTATTTTGTTGAGAATTTTAGCATCTATGTTCATCAGGAATATTGATCTGTAGTTCTATTTCTCTGTTGTTTCATTTTCTGGTTAGGAATTAGAGTAATGCTGGCTTTATAGAAGGAGTTTGGGAGGATTACCTCCCTTTCAACTGTTTTGAATAGCTTGAGAAGAATTAGAATTAGTTCTTTAAAAGTTTGGTAGAATTCCACAGTGAAGCCATCTGGTCGTAGGCTTTTCTTTGTTGGGAGGGTCTTCATTACTGATTCCATTTCCATCTTTGTTACTGGTCTATTTAGATTTTCTGTCATCATGACTCAATTTCAGTAGATAGTATATGTCCGGGAATCTATCCATTTTTTCTATATTTTCCATGTGTTTTCATGTAGCTGATGATTTCATTTTATTTCTTTGGTATCCATTTTAACATTCCCCTTTTCAACGCTGATTTTATTAATTTTGATCTCCCCCCTACCTTTTTTATGGTTAGTTATGGGAAAATGGCATATCAATTTTATTTTTCAAGAAATACAGCTCTTCTTTTCACTGATCTTTTGTATCATCCTTTTGGTTTTGATTTTTTGTATTTCTTCTCTGATTTTTTTAAAGATTTTATTTATTTATTTGAGAGGTAGAGTTACAGACAGTAAGAGGGGGAGAGACAGAGAAAGGCCTTCCATCTGCTGGTTCACTCTCCAAATGGCCACAATAGCCAGAGCTGCACCAATGTGAAGCCAGGAGCCAGGAGCTTCTTCCGGATCTCCCACATGTGTGCAGGGGCCCAAGGACTTGGGCCATCTTTTACTGTTTTCTCAAGCCATAGCATAGAGCTGGATGGGAAGAGGAGCAGCCAGAACTAGAACCGGTGCCAGTATGGAATGAAGGTGCCACAGGCAGAGGATTAACCTACTGTGCCACAGCACTGGACACCTCTTCTCTGATTTTAATTATTTCTCTCTTCCTACTAATTTTTGATTTGATTCATTCTATGTCCTTGAGTTGCAGTTAGATCATTTATTTCATTCCTTTACAATATCTTGATGTAGGCGCTAATTACTGTGAACTTCCATCTCAACACAGCTTTGCTATATCCCTTAGGTTTTGTTATGTTCTGTTGTCATCTTCATTCATTTCTAGGAATTTTTTTTAATTTTCTCTTGATTTCTTCTATGACCCACTGTTCATTCAGGAGCATGCTGTTTAGTCTCTACATATTTTCTAGAATTTCTTAAGTTGTTAATTTTCAGCTTCATTTCCTCTTTTGGGTTGCAATTATTGAAGCTTTCAGGTACATCTTGCATGTGTCTAGGCTAGTTTAGAAAGATTAGAGTGCTAAACTGGAAATTAAATGCAACTTAATTCCCAACTTAAATTTCCATTATTTTTAAAAAGCAAAATGTTGAGGACTTGTATATTTTCAATACTGGTAGAAGTGATTCTGGCAAAGGTAGAATCTATTTCAAGAACAAGGGGATTTATCTTACTGAAACAGAGAAGACTCTCAGCTATTATTCTTTTGAAATTGGTGTGGAAATATCCCTTTACATATAAAGTATAATATATTTTTAGTAATTTCCTTGACATGTTTTTGTCTCCTTTTCTGTCATAACAAATTCTGAATGCTTTATTCCGCATTAGATCTGCCTCTTATTGTGTTAGCTCTTCCAAAGTTCAAGAAATACGAAGCTATACAATATTCCATAGATGTCAAAGCAATTATTTTTAAGTTTAAACATTAATACATTGAATTTAAAGTTAGTGCTATTCTAAGTTGTTTAAAAAAAGAAAACTATATTCAAGTAATATTAAGTCTATCCATTTAACAAACACATTTAAAATTTGGTTTATAAGCAACCAACTCAAGAGAATGCAATTCCCTGTCTTCAAGTTACCTCAGCAGGCTGCACAAGAGGCCATGATACATCCAATCAAAATGTCTGTGAAAATTCTGCTACAGTTTTCATGTGGTCTCTTGGGCAATTCTTAATTACTACTATGGAAATGGTCCAGGTAAAGGACCGCTATCTTGTTAGATAGCAAGTTTCCTCAGCCATATTCGCTACCAGTACACAAGTCTGTCATTTCCTGAATGTACCTAAATATGATGGACTACAGCTAACATGAAATAATATAGAGGAGGGACAATATCCAATACACCATATAAATGAGATTGCTGACATGATTTGAAAATGCGCTCATTTATAGAAGTCAAAACAATTTGGAAAGATCTCTTGCTAGAGTGTTGAGAACAGTTCAGAGAGAATCAAGTCTGAAGGGGGGAAAAAGGAGCCTTTTGTAATTTTGGTGCTATTTGATGGTGTTCTTGACTACAGTGGAGAGAGTAGGGAAAAATCTGATCTGTGAAAAATGTATGAGACAGAATTGACAAGGGTTGAATGAACGTAGAACTGAGTTAAGAGTCATATATGATTCTAGGATTCTGACTTCATTTTCCTAGGGAGATCACCCTGCCATTTATTGAAATGGGAAAATAAATGATCAGTGATTAGGTAATAGATAAAATAATGACTTACTAAATGCATCATAAAAGGAGTATAAAAGGTTTACAGAGAAAGGGGATGGATATATTTTTCACATGTTAATTTTGAGATAGGTGAAATTTCTGCTTTTTAAGATTTTATTTTGAGAGGCAGAAAGAGAGAGGGAGGGAGGGAGGGAGGGAGGAATGTGTCTTCCATCCATAGGTTCAGTCTCCAAGTGGCTGCAATGACCAGGGCTGGGCCAAACCAAAGCCAGGAGCCAGGAGCTTTATTCAGGTCTCCCACATGGGTACAGGGACCCAAAGAGTTGGGCTATCTTCCACTGCTTTCCCAGGTACATTAGCAGGGAGCTGGATGGGAAGAAGAGCAACTGAGATATGAACCAGTGCCCATATGGGATGGCGGCACTGCAGACAGAGGCTTAACCTCCTATGCCACAATGCCAGCCCCTATCTGAGAAATTTTTTCTAAAGATTCATTTTATTTATTTGAAAGAATTACATAGAGAGGTAGAGACAGAGCCAGAAAGAGGTCTTTGATCTGCTGGTTCAGTCCCCAAATGGCCGCAAGGATAGGGGCTGGGCTGATCCGAAGCCTAGAGTCAGGATCTTCTTCCAGGTCTCCCACATACGTGCAGTGACAAAAGGACTTGGGCCATCCTCCATTGCTTTCCCAGTCACATTAGCAGGGGGCTGGATCAGAAGTGGAGCAGCCAGGACGGGAACTGTTGCCCATAAGGAATGCCGGCACTGCAGGCCAGGTTTTAACCCAGTGTACCACAGCTCTGGCCCCTCTGTGAAAATTCTTTTTTTTTAAAAAAAGATTTATTTATTTTATTTGAAAGGCAGAGTTACAGAGAGGCAGAGGCAGAGAGAGAGAGAGAACTCTTTCATTTGCTGGTTCACTCTCCAAATGGCGCAGTGGCTGGAGCTGGGCTGATCAGGAGCTTCTTCCAGGTCTCAAGTAGGTGCAGGGGCCCAAGGATTTGGGCCATTTTCCACAGCTTTCCCAGACTATAGCAGAGAGCTGGAACAGAAGTGGAGCAGCTGACACTCGAATCGGCACTTCTATGGGATACCAGCACTGCAACCAGCAGCTTTACCCACTACACCATAGCTCCAGCTCTGCTCTGTGAAATTTCTAAGCAAGAGGTTCTGTTGTCTGGAGAAATGAATGTGGCTGTGTCGGAGAGAGGTGGCCACCAAGAATTACATGGCTTCTCAAAGCATGTCATATTGCTTCAAGTCACTTGTGACTCAAAAGTACACTGTGACAAGTATTTACCTAGTGCCTTCGTCCCCTACCTCCCTTTCTATACTGAACTGAAAGGTCACCTACAGTAATTCTTCCCTGCGTCTGTCATCCCCTAATTACTGTTTGATTAGTGCTTTTTTCTATAAAGTGATACAGTAATTTTTTATAAATCTGATGGATTTTCTCAAGTGATACAATCATGTAATTTGTGTGTGATCATCAACCCAACCAGATTAAAAACACTTTGAGAGCAGAAAAAATGTTTTCCTCTCTTATACCCATTCTTAGCACTGCATCTGAAACACTGTGAATCCATCTTTCTTCTAAGATGAATGTATTTATTAATGCATTCATTGTCCACTGTACTCCAAACAACATCCTATGCATTATATACAGGAGAGAATAGGTCCCTATTGTCATGAAGCTCAGATTCTAGTAAGCAGGGGGAGGACACATTCTAAGAGAGAGGGGAAAAAGTCAGAAAGTAGCAAATGGACTGTAGAGAACTAAAAGAGAGAAAAGATTGAAAATTGCTTTGATGTCTCCCTAAGAAGGTGATTTTTTTAAAAGATCCAATTGATAAAGAGGAGTCAGGCAGATAATAATCTGGGAACTAAGCATTCCAGGCACAGTAGGCAGCTAGTGCAAAAGTTCTAAAATTAATTTTCTGTGTTGTGGGAAGGTCAAGATAACCAGGTAGGCTATAAGGTTGCTTCTTAGGAGAGCCTTGAGTTATGTAGTCCCCTCATTTTTTATTTATTTATTTATTTATTTATTTATTTATTTATTTTTGACAGGCAGAGTGGACAGTGAGAGAGAGAGAGAGACAAAGAGAAAGGTCTTCCTTTGCCGTTGGTTCACCCTCCAATGGCCGCCACGGACGGCGCGCTGCGGCCGGTGCACCGCGGTCATCTGATGGCAGGAGCCAGGTGCTAGGTGCTTCTCCTGATCTCCCCATGGGGTGCAGGGCCCAAGCACCTGGGCCATCCTCCACTGCACTCCTGGGCCACAGCAGAGGGCTGGCCTGGAAGAGGGGCAACCGGGACAGAATCCGGTGCCCCGACCGGGACTAGAACCTGGTGTGCCGGCGCCGCAAGGCGGAGGATTAGCCTGTTGAGCCACGGCGTCGGCCCTTTTTTTTTTTATATTTTAAAGATTTGTTTATTTGACAGGGAAAGAGGAAGAGAGGGAGAGAGTGAAGGAGGGTGGGAGAGAGAAAATATAAATGAATGAATGAATGAATGAATGAATGAATCTTCTATCCTCCTGTTCACTCCACAGCTGGCTTCAATGGCCAGGGCTGATCCATGCTGAAACCAGGAGCCTAGAACTCCCTCTGAGTCTCTCACATGAGTGACACAGGCCCAAGTTCTTGGGGCCATTGTCTGCTGCTTTCTCAGGCACATTAGTACAGAGCTGGTTTGGAACCAGCTCTCCCATGTGGGATGCTGACATTGCAAGAAGTGGTTTAACCTGCTGTGCAACAACAGCCACCCTGACCACCTCCACCCCTTCTTAATTTTTTTTTTTTATTTTAGGAAAGAGAAAGAGCAGAGAGAAGGTGGAGAGGAGAGAGAAGGGGAGGATTAGATAGAGAAGAGAGAGAGAGAGAGAAGGAGCGAGAAGAGAGGAGAGACAGAGAGAGGTATCAATTGATTCAGAGACAAAGCTCTTTCCCATCCATTGATAGACTCCCTAGATGCCCTGCAACAGTGTGGACTAGATAGGCCAAGCTGAAGTCAGGAGCTGGGAATGCAGTCTGCGTCTCCCACGCAGGGGGCCAGGATATGTATTAAGCTAGAATCAAGAGCAGAGCTATGACTTGAACCTAGGCATTCTGATGTGGCATATAGACATATCCCAGGTGGCGTCTTAACTGCTACTCCAGTCCCTTTGTTTTAAAGGCAAAGTAATCTGCTACATCAGGTGAGATTTTCTTACGTCTCATTCTGCTGGATACAACTTGGGAGGTAGATGTCTTAATTAACCAGGAATTCACTCTATGGTAATACTCTGGTGTCAGAAAGATTTACCTATTAGAGACATTTGTTCACATCATATAGCCATCCAATGGACACACAAGATACAGATGAGGTAATGAATTTTAAGTATGAAAACTAATGGTTAAACTTGTAGCCATGGAAACTTCAACTTTGAAAGAACCTTATAATAACATTATGGAAGTTTCAGTGAGTAGAAAACAGCCCAGGATACCTAAAGATAGACTTGCTTGATGTTTGAGGTTTAAACATATATTTTCATGAGTATATATGAATTTGAGTTTATATTGGCCCATTTTATTTGCTTTTTTATGTGTTTCCAACATGTCTTGTCTTAGGGCCAAATGTTTCCCTAGAGAATAACTACTCCAACTATGCTAGGTACTATATTTTTATGTAACCTTCAACTCTCCATACTAAAGTGCTTCTAGAACAGAAAATAAATCTTTTCAAAGTTTCAAAAGAGTCTCTCTATATATTCCCCGTAAAAGTACCAAGAAGACATATTTCTAAGCTTATAACATTGCATGTTGCCAGAAAGTATATTCAAACCTTCGCAAGTTATTCACATAACCGAGCACATTTACTGGTGTACTTATGCTTCTTTTGTTTGTTAAAATTGGGAACTAAGCTCCTTGCAGGGGGAAAAAATCCTTGGAAAAAGAAAGGTAATTTTTTCTTTAAAAATAAAATCTATTTAAGCAATAGTTCTGTTTTGTTTTTAATTTACCTCAGTTTCAAAAGCACTCGTGATTTAGAGAGGCAGACTTGTTCTGTACAGAAGCCTTTTGCTGTAAAGGGCCAGATAGTAATGGTTTTAGATTTTTTTATGACCATACTCTCGCAACTTACTCAAGTCTGCACTCCTAGTACATGTGCAGTCATGGACAATATGTAAATGGAGATATGTGATTGTGGTCTAATAAAACTTTATTTTAAAAATAGTGTACTAGATTTGGCTAGAGGGCTATGGATTGTAGACCCCTGCTTCTCTCTCTCTCTCTCTTTCTCACTTTCTCTCTCACTCTTTAAGGTGATGGCAAAATTTTTCCCCAGAAAATTTTTATTTAGGGTATACAAACTTCATTCATTTCACATATACAAATTTAGGAACAGAGTGATTCTTCCCACCATACGCTCCCTCACTCCTGAACTCCCATCCTTCTTCCTCCTCCTCACCTATTCCCATACTTATTTTTTACAAAGATCTATTTTCAATTAACTTTATATACATAAGACTAACCATATACTAAGTAAAGAGTTCAACAAATAGAATGAAAAAATAAAGATCCCTGCTTTATAGCTAACAATTTGTTGTGAGGAGTCAACAGTTTAAGGGAACCTATAAAGAAGAAATATAACACCTAAAAGATGTATTCCTTTATTTTCTCTCACTTTTATGGTTATGAGAGAAAAGAGCTAGGAATATAATTGGTAAGTTTTAATCAGTACAATTACATTGGTTGTAAACACAGTTGGAAGCCTTTGACCAGTTGGATTTCTTCTCAGGCAAACTCATTTTCAAAGAATAAAGTCCTGAGTTTCTGGCCTCTTCTTTCTGGCAGGGGAAATAACAATATGTCGTCACCTATGCTTATCACTTTAACAGCACTTAACTCATCAATTTTCCAATTAGTATGAAGATTGTATCAATGTAGATTCTACCACATTTTTCCGTTGTCTACTTTTTCTATAAAAATTGTCTGTTTTTATTCCTATTCATCTTGAAAATATGAATGCAAAGCAGTGCTGTATCTATTATGTTTTTTAATCACACATAGTATCTTATGATGATAAAAATGAAACATAATTAACAAGTGGAATGAATATTAGTCAAATAACAGGAAGAAATAATTCTTCAATATTTTGTTAAAAGTTCCGTTTCTTAAAGTACATATAATATATGTACCTGGAATTATATTTAGAAAGCTAATCTCCTCAAAATTAAAGCATGAATTGATTAGTTCAGTAAATAAAATTATTTTTCAAGAAACCTCAGAAATTTATAAGAAGAGGATTATTTGGTTAGTAATTATTGCTTTTCTTAAAGCACTCCTGTGATTTTTTTTTAGTATACTTGGTGCTTATTTCATTGGGTGAATGTGAACTGCTTCTGCTGGAATGCTACTGTGCTCATAAAGAGTAACATTTATCTCCAGTGACCTCTTTGCTGTGTCAACAACTCATAAGAATAGTGTACCCTATAAAGCCACGTGCTATTGCTGCAAATGCGAAAGTATTTATGTATACACACACACACACACATACACACATATACATCTGCCATTTTCAGATGTCTGATCCTAAAATTGGATCAGAATTCATAAAAAATACCTCTAGATAGTGTCCTTAAAACAAGATCCTATATTCTATTAAATACTTACCCAGGCTGTATTGTTACCTCCATACTGTCATATATGAAAGCTACTTCATGATCTTTATTTTGATCCAAAGCTTCGCATAATTTCATAAGTGCAAAGCTTTACAGTGTTATCTTAGATCTCAAAGCAAATTCATTAAAATATTCAGTCAAATTCAATGTCATAAATTAGAGTATTGAGATCAGCCCCTCTACAGAATCAAAGTTATAAGAAAATTAGCCCCACTAGTAGAAAATCGAATAATGTATATATTCTGGACTGAGTTCACATTTCAGTGAGGAATATAGACAAAAATCATATAGATTATACATCCCAAATCACTATAGATTATATGTCCAAAATGAAAGTACTGTATAATAGAGAGTGAAAACGATGCTGCAAGAATTCAGGTCATAGTTAGAATTTTAGCTGTAAGAATTGAGAAAAACTTCATAATATTGGAAAAATTTACTTGGCCATAAGAAAGAAAATAAGTTTCACTTGCTAGAGAAGTGAGGATAACAAAATTAAGATTCTATAGCATATTCAGAAATTGATATGTTCTGAGAAGTATGTTTATTATATTCTTCTACATAAATTTTACTTCTTTATAGTACAAATGATACATATATAATCTTATAAAATTTTTATGCAATTTATCATATGACCTATGATTTGTTTCTCTTTCCACTTTCTCCATATTATTATGAACAACTATCTTAGAAATTTAAAAATTGATTCACCAAATTAATAAAGGATCATTGAGTTTATAATGAAAAAAGTCTACCAATCATTCAGGCAAATTCATCTCATTTGTAAAATTTTGTCTCATTTCTGAAACTATATAATTCTATAAGATGAAAATCAATCATATATTTGATAACTTCTTAAATTAAAACTTAAAACACTGTAATCTGTTGGGATTCAATTTTCTCCTTCTGTTTTAATCTCTTTATGTGTTCTATGGTAATATTGGACCTATTATATCATCCTTTAGAGAGGGAAAAATTCTTATGATAAGAAGAATTTTATTTTCTTAGTTACTTTTAATTTTGTAGATTAACAAGCTGAATATTATACTTTGATAAATGTATATAGTACTTTACATAAATTACTATGAAGCCTAAAACATAGCATATGCTTTATCAAGTATATGAATAATGAAGATGAATCTTATGTTGCAAGATAGGCATCTTAAATATAGGTATGTGTATATCTGTTTTAAGCAAAAATGTGCACACTTAGTTGTATATGCATGCTAATTATCAGTGTATAATAACCATCAAAAATGACTTTACATGTTTGCTTTATCTTTCATCTTTCAGATGGAATTGGGTAGTACTTTCCAATAATTGTAACAATATACTCAGAGACAATTCTGGGTGTGATTGCACAGACATTGTTCCATTATTTCAAAATTTATGAATAAGTGTATGACTTAATTACCCTTTTAAATCCTGCCATTAATATTAGATAAGGACAAAGCTAATTAAAAAGTTAGTAATAGAATAATTTAAGTGGAGAGATTATTAAGTATACAATAAGGGATATGCAATCTCTATATATTGCTGGGAATATATTAGTGCTAAGAAGAAAATGGATGCGTCGCAGTGTGAGGTGAGAAAAAGGGAAAATTCCTACTGTGTGCTTCTTTTTTTTTTTTAAAGATTTATTTATTTATTTGAAAGTCAGAGTTACAGAGAGAGAGAAGGCGAGGCAGAGAGAGAGAGGTTTTCTATCTGCTGGGTTACTCCCCACTTGGCCACAATGGCCGGAGATGGGCTGATCTGAAGCCAGGAGCCAGGAGCTTCCTTCGAGTCTCCCACGCAGGTGCAGGGGCCCAAGGACTTGGGCCATTTTCCACTGTTTTCTCAGGCCATAGCAGAGAGCTGGATAGGAAGTGGAGCAGCTGGGACTTGAACTGGCACCAATATGGGATGCCAACACTACAGGCAGCAGCTCCACCCGGTAGGCCACAGTGCCAGCCCCTATAGTGTGTTTCTTGTGCTTAAAATTCTGTTTCTGATTATATTTGTCAGCTAAATTGACATGTTTAATTTTACTTACATTTAAAAATGAGTCATCAAAATTATGAAGTAATTCAGAGGCCCTCTGATGGTTAATCAAACAAAAATATATTATGAATTAGCTGGATAATATAAAATATTTATTAATTTTGAGGAAATAAAGATTTGCAGTTTTTCAAAGCAGTGTATTCATTTGCTGAATGACTTTTTTTTAACAAATATGACTAAAATTTAGGGTTATACATAGATATCATCATTTGATCTTATTCCATTCTTATTCAAAGAATAAAAGGTATACATACAGTTTTTTGGAGAGTATAAGTTAAGATTCCATCAGAAAAGTAGAGCTCCTATAATCTGATACAGTAGTTTTCAGTCAGAAGAGATTCTTCCCTCCAGGGGAAAACTGAAAATGTGCAGAAGAATTTTTGTCTGTTACAATTGCATGAGTGATAATTATGTTTATTGAGTAGAGAAAGAAATGTTGCTAGGCACCCTACAAGACATAGGATATCCTCTCACAACAAAGTATTATCCTTCCCAAATATCAGTGGTGCTGATATTGAGAAATCCTGGTCTAGTCAAAAGCATAACAACTAGTCACATAACATAACTAGTCACAGATATATTGATATAGTTAAAATATCAAACAATGGATAGTGAAGCAGCTCAGAGATTAGCAACTAGGAAGAAGCCACTATCATCTCTAATGTTTTAGCAATAAAGAAAAGAGGTATCAACCCAGTTATAGCTGGATTCAGCTGGATGCCACTGCTTCACTGTTGGAACCAAGGGCAGAGTGTTTCCAGTGGGCACTTGAACCACAACGAATTTGCAGCCCCTGCAGGAGGTACCACTGGAAGGAAGTAGGGAGAAATGAAAAGAAACACCCTGGTTTATCTCTTCCTACTACCTGCCAAACTGTCATCAGTGTTCCCATAGACTAAACCCAGTAGGAAACCAAGTGATAAGGGATTTGGGGAAATGTAGCTTGAAGACATTAGAGAATTAGATCTGAGAGCCAACAGGAAAATAACGAGCGCAAAAAATAGATTACTTGAAAGTTCCTAATATTATTCCAGCTTCCCTGCTGCTCTTACACCCTTATTTTTTTTCTTTTTGGAAATATGAAAATATGTCCAAAGTAACAGGTGTGGTAGAATTATATCATATACAACAATGGGTATTACCCATTGCCATTTCTAAGGTGGAAACTAGAAAAATGAGAAGGCGTAAGTGGAGCATCCCAATCCAAAAATCTACAATCTGAAGTTTCAGATTTGGTATAATTGTGAATTTTAGATTAGGGATATTCAAATGGTAAAACTATGTAAATATTCCATCATGCAAAAAAATTCCAAAATGTGAAACACTTCTGGATCCAATGACTTTCAGGTAGTTGATACTCAACCTCTACTTATTAAAGCAGAGATTATGGGGAAAATCATTAAGAAAAACATAACTATTAGCACACATATTGAAAACAAATCCTTTGGTGGTCAATTTTTCCTTGCTGTTTTTCTTTTAAAATTGAGAAGTTAAATGTCCATTTTTTTTTTCTTTTTTGCCGTTATTCTATTGTCAGAGATAAAGAAATGCATTTTTAAGGAAAATGAGTAGAAATAAAACAACTGAGGGGAAAATATCATAATATTCTTACTTCAGTTAAACTATAAATGACAGCTATCTGTTCTCCAGATAAAAATTAGGTAACTGAAGTAGTGGAACTTTGTCTTCCTTAGCAACTCTAGAGAAGGGACAGATGGCATGGGATTGTGGACAGATGGACCCATGAAGAGGCTACATTTATTGTTATTATTAAACCTTTTACTTCCAGTATTTTCAATTTCCAGCAATACATTTATTGTTATTAATAAACCTTTTACTTCCAGTATTTCCAAAACCCTTTACATCTTTTTATTATCAGATTGTCAATATTTTCTTGAGTTACCAGCATCACCTTATATATGAATGCATATGACCCTTCTATTATGAATCACACTTGTCAGTCATTGTTTTAGTAGGCCATTGTAGATGTTTGATTTGATCAAAGTTACAGAAGTTAGTATGATTACTAATACATACTAATACATAAACCAAGGTAAGACTTTAACCCTCAGTGAATCACAATTTGGAGAACATAGTTCTTTCCCGATCCCAGTTACCATGTCTTGCAAATGTCAATGGGAAAAGTAAGAATGGTTCAGAGAATATTATTATAGCTAATGGTTAAATAAAGTATTGTGCTTCTTCTCCTGCTAGTAGATAAGCGTTCATTTTAAAAAAAGATCGGTACTTAAAGTTGCCTGAGGAAACTCTGAGTTTCATTAACATATATCCCATGATTATTAACAGATGGGAGCTAGTCCAAGGTGAATGAAAAATTTACTAAAGAAATAAATCAGTATCATACAGCCATGAAACCCATATACTTAGTGTTAAAGAATCAAGATAAAAGTGATGTGAATTAGGTGAGGAATAAAATAAAAATCTTTCCTTGCCTTGATTTGTTTCTCACAGGATGCTGTTTGTTGGTAGACAGAGAATGTTTTGTTTTTCAGTTCCCTTAGGGATAAATCTGTAATAGAAATTATATATGATGATGAGCAATGTATATAATGCAAGTTTATATAGATGAATTAACGTCTCTTGTCTAGGCAATAATTTCTAAACAAAACTCTAAAATCATTAACACACTCCATTTTTGACAAATCAGTGTCACCTTCATGGACTTGGTCATCTCATAGGCTGCAATAGAGGGAAATTCTTTAATTATTGGATCCATGGCAAGTTTGAATTTATCCATTAATGTCTGGTACATTTAAGGCTGAAATCTACCTCCCTTTCCACATGTGATCATGCAGAATTCATATTTGGGGGGCTCAAAGAGTCTAAAACGTCCACCGAGGGCAACCAAGGACAGACCATACAATTGGCTCAAGATGGGTGTGAATTACATTGGCAGTCTGTATGAGTCACCAGCTAGGTAAAGTAGAAAGAAAAAAAAAATAGAAAGTGGAGAGGTTATATGGACAGAGCAACTATGGCTTTGAGAAATTTAGCAAAGACTAAAGCTTATTTTCTATAGTTATGTGACACTAATAATAGTTGAAAGTTGTAAGATCTGGGTAAATGGTACTGGGAAGTTCATGCATGAGCAAACATCAAATAAAGATTCAATATTTCAAGGAGGTGATAAAGAAGAGAGGGACCAATTATTTGAACTAAACATCAAAGGCAGAAAAATAATCAGCTTGAGCCCAGCAGGAAAAATTTAGGTTAAACATTAAGCAACAGTTTGTTATATATCCAAATTGCTTTCCTAAAGTCAATTCTATACTTTGTTTTTTCTCTCAGGGGATTTGGGTTTTTAAGAATTTATAATTTGTCAAAGGTGGTTCACTCCCCAAAGGGCCACAATGGCCAAGGCTGGACCTGATATCCCACCTGTGTGCACAGGCCCAAGGACTTGGAGCATCTTGCACTGCTTCCCCAGGCACATTAGCAAGGAGTTGTTTGGAAGTGGAATAGCAGGACTTGAACTAGCATCCATATATGATGCCAGCACTGCAGACAGCGACTTATCCCACTGAGCTACATTGTTGGCCCTAGTCACTGATTTTTAAAATGCATTTTAAGAGAAGGAGGGTAAGAGCCTTATTTATGTATAGTAAGGCTGAAAGAAAGTTGCCAGCATTTAGAGGCCATGAAGAGGTAGGAATCACTAGGTAAGGTCATTACCCAGAATTCCAGAGATGAAAATCATGTATGTGGGGCCAGCGCTGTGGTATAGTGGGTAAGCCGCTGACTGCAGTGCTGGCATTCCATATGGGCTCCGGTTCAGATCCTGGCTGCTCCACTTCCAATCCAGCTCTCTGCTGTGGCCTGGGAAAGCAGTGGAAGATGGCCCAAGTCCTTGGGCCCCTGCACCCACGTGGGAGACCTGGAAGAAGCTCCTGGCTATTGGCTTCGGATCAGCAGCAGCTCTGGCCATTGCTGTCATCTGGGGAATGCAGATGGAAGAACTTTTCTCTCTCTCTGCCTCTGCTTCTCTCTCTGTGTAACTCTGAATTTCAAATAAATAAATCTTTTAAAAAATCATGTATGTTAGTCTGTCATTGACACAAACTTGCAGTTGGTATCAACAGTGTAGTTTGGGAGTGTAGGAATCATGTAAGGCATCTTGCTCTGGAATGAGCCAATAGACTAAAAGCTCTGTGAGAGAATGGTTCAAACAACCATATTGATGAATAATTTTCCTAGGGGTCTCAGTCATTGGTCCAACAAGGTCTTCAGGGAAGAAGCAGACACTAACCTAAAGGTAAAAGCCAATATACTGGGGTCAGAAGGATGTTGTAGTATGAAGGCCATACTTCTCTGGTATAAGTGAGAAGTTGTTTCTACATTTATTTATTGACTTATTTATTTAATACACTCATTCTCTTATTTGAGAGCTGGGGCTGCTCAGTACCGACACCAGGAACCAGGAATGCCATCCAGGTCTCCCATGTGGATGGCAGGAACCCAATTAGTTGAACTATAATGGGCTACCTCCCAGACTCTGAATTAACAGGAAGTTAGAATTGGGAGCTGAGCCAGAACTCAAACCCAGGCACTCCTGGAAGCTATGCCTCTGTCCCAAATGGTGTCTTAACCACTCTACCACTCACCGCACTTTACCTCTTTTAATCCTCAAAACTGTTTTGGAAGTTAGTCTTAATGATTGTCTGCAAGTTACATTTGAGGAAATTAAGGCTTTAAGTGTAAAAACTAAGAATGGGAATCTAAGGTGGGGGCGGAGGGTTGGAATTTGGGCAAGAGGAAGGGGAAGCCCCACTTTGTTCCTAAATCTGTGTATATGAAATATATGAAACTTGTATAACTTAAATTAAAAAATATTTTAAAACCTGTAAAAATAAAAATTAGATGAAGATCCCAAAGTAATAAGGGTCAGAGTGAGAGTTATTGATTTCCACACTTTAATCCTCAAGTAGTATTGCCTTCTTCATGTAAATACGTGATTAAATACCCTTGAAGTGTACGAACTTGAACTCCTATTCACAACATGCAAAATCAAACCAGCATTAGTTAGAGTATATTTCAACTCATTTATAGGTGAAATATTTGTGGGAGGGTCTATGAAGTCTGCCAACATTGAGTTTCTCTGATTAGAGGCAGGCTTAAATTCTGGGATAGGGTATTCTGAATGTACAGGTAGCTAGGGTTGATATGAACCCAGTCAGAACAGAGAGCATCTAGTAGGTAACTAAGTAGCTGCCTTTCAAATGTGCAGAACACAATCCACTTGTAATCTGGGGACTGCTTGTATTGATTCTTCCCAAGGAAGTTACTTATTTTTATACATGTGTGCTCTGTTCTCCCCATAATATACTTCTACACGGTGGCACTCAAGTGCATTATAAAAAGAAAAACAGTTGCTAATAATGTGGTTTGGTTTTGTTTGCATCATGGAAGCAGTAGGAACAAGTTTTCACTCATTCTCAGGTTTCTTATTCTTTTTTGTTAGTTTCTTTTCCTTTTTATAATGTCAAGGAATGTAATTTTGTCAGACTAAGCCCTTCCTGTTACCTCGATCTGCATGACAGTTTCATCTGATAGCTTTACCTGTCCATTCTTTATTCATTAATCAAATTTTTATTGACTGTGTACAGAATGGCAAGTACTGACTTAGGTATAGGGTTAACAATAACAACAGCAAAAAACAAAATTCTTCAATTTATGGATCTCCTATAGTAGGAAGCAAAAAAAGTACTAAATGATAAAATAAATAGATAGTATTTGAAATTAAGGTTTTAAGAAAAAGCTAAGGAAAAGTTCAGAGGATAGAGAAAAGGTGACAGGAAATTGATATTTTACATATGACAGTTTAAGAAGGTGTTGATGAGGTGATATTTGAACAAAAATTCCAAAGGAGTGAGAGAATTAGCCATTAACATATCTGAAAGAATACCATTTTAGGTAGAAGAAACCACAAATACAAAACCGTGAGGAATGATATGTGCATCTGGTATTTTAAAACTTTTTATTTTGAAATAACTGTAGACTCCCAGGAAGTTGCAAAAAAATAGTTCATAAAAGATGTGAGTACCTTTCCCCTAGCTTCCCTTAACAGTTACATTTATGGGGCCAGCGTTGTGGTATAACTGGTTAAGGTGCCACCTGTGCTACTGGCATCTCCTATGGGTACTGATTCGAGTCCCAACTGCTCCACTTCTGGTCTCTTAATGCTTCTGGGAAAGCAGTAGAAGATGGCCCAAGTCCTTGGATCCCTGTACCCATGCGGAAGACCCAAATGAAGCTCCTGGCTCCTGGCTTTGGACTGGCGCAGCCCTGGTCCTTGAGCCATTTGGGAAGTGCACCAGCAAGTGAAAGATTTCTCTCTTTCTATTTCTCACATTCCTTGTCTCTCTAACTCTACCTTTCAAATAAAAAAATATTTAAAAAGTTATTTATATAGCTACATATAATATCAAAATCAGAAAATTAAGGTTGGTATGAGCTATAGGATTATTAAATATTAATCTCACCAGTTTTTACATGTACTGATTTGTGTGTATTCTATACAATTTTGTACCATGTGTGGAACCATGGGACCACTGCAGAAGAAACCATGTCAGGTTTCTTTAATGTCACATCCATCCAAATTGCCTAATCCCACCTCTAACCCTTGACAACCACTGATCTGTTCTACACTTTTATAATTTTGTTTGAAGAAATTTATATAAATGGAATCATCACTGAAGGGGAATAAGTGCGATGAATTCATACAGGCTTTATGGATCACTCTAGATATGTAACAGGCAATAGGCAGTAGAGTGACTCATCAGAGAAAGCAGGGGGTACTTCCATAATTCAAGTGAGAAATAAGTGTTTCTAGCCCATGATGGTTTTAGTGGAAGCAAGGAGGAGTTGATGAATTCTGGATATCTTTGGAAGGTAGCAATACCAGGTTGCTAGTAAATGCCATGTGATATGCAAAGTTTAGATGACCCAAGGTAGATAGGGTGGACAGAGCAGAGACAGTGGTAGAAGTGGTAGATGGATGGAGGTAGAAGGAAGAAGAGATTTTACTGTACTTGTTAGATGTGGAAGTATATTACACATTTCATTAAAGTCATGAATATATTTGAATGCAAGTCTGGAATTTAGGGAAGAAAGCTTGGCTGAGGATAAACCTTTATTTTTAAATATTTATTTATTTGAAAGGCAGACATACAAAGAGGCAGAGGCGGAGAGGGAAGGTGCAGGCCTTCCATCCGCTGGTTCACTTCCCAGATGGCCACAATGGCCAGAGCTGGGCTGATCTGGAGCCAGGGGCCTCCTCCAGATCTCCCACCCGTGTGCAGGGGTCCAAGCACTTGGGCCATCTTCTTTTGCTTTCTCAGGCCATAGCAGAGAGCTGGATTGGAAGTGGAGCAGCTGGGTCTTGAACTGGCGCCCATATGGGATACTAGCACTGCAGGCGGTGGCTTTACCTGCTATGCCTCGGTGCTAGCCTCCCCCTCCCCAAGGATAAACCTTTGATAGTTGTCTCTGCTGAGATAATATTCAAAGTAAGCCCCCCTTGGTGTGCCTTTATGTCCAATCAGGGTCTTCATAGCAATACCTGTTACTTTAGCTCCTTGGAAGTCTTTGAAATGATTTGGGAAGGGAGTATAAAGCTTCCATCTCAATCATGCTGTTTCTGATGACCCGTTTTAATGGATCAGTACAGATAAGGCCTGTCTGTGAAGGTCTCTGAGAGTCCTTGAGGAAGCAGGACCACAGGCTGTACTATTCTCCCTCCATGATCTTGGTTGGAGAGGATATGAGATTTCTCTGGATATATTCCAGCACTTCTCATGGGAGGCTCAGGAGTATTACTGATTTCCCCAGAAGAATGTCTTCTGCTGATGGAGCAGAGGCAATAAGGATTCAAGTCCTCATCCCATCCTGTTGTTCTCTTTCATTTCCCTTGCTTCTATTTCTTTTCATTTTTTTTTTCCTTTTGTAATTTCTCATTAGGTTTCAAACCTAAGTGGGTAGTGTTATAACTCTAGGCCCTAAGCAAGTTTTTCATTTCAGTTGGCCTCAGTGTCTTCATCTGTGAAATACATGGTTTAATAATATCGTCAGCCCTAATATCCAATGGCTCTGAGAACTGTGGTCCACTGTCTTCTGAGATATCAGTAATTTCCAAACAACTGCCCCTTCTTTGGGTCTACCCTTCACATACTTCAAAAATATTATTCTTAGCCTCTTCATGGGGTTTATTATTAATAACTGGCTTCCCTATTAAGTTAGCTCATCTGATTAAAAGTATTAGTGATTATTGTAACTTAGGTAAATATTCTTTTTATGGGGATCACTAGTAATCCAGAAGGCAGTAGGGAAAGCAACTAATAATATTCACTGACAGTCTATTAAGTGCCAGTAACTATATGTATTTTATTTTATTTTATTTTATTTTATTTTATTTTATTTTATCTTCCAAACAACTCTACAAGACAGATACTATTACCTCTAGTGTTATAGAGTTTAAATAACCAATTTTTAAAACAAATATCTGAGTTCTTATATAAGCTTTCATAGGTATTAGTACTGAAGGTACTATTTGAATTTTGGTTTGCCTTAAGAACTGCATTTTCCAAGTGGAACATAATATCATTCAGAATGAGTAATGTGGAAATCCTAAACCCATGCCTGGTGATGGAAGGAGACATAGGTTAGCAAGAAGGCTGAATGTCACAACCTTGTCCTACTCTAGTAGAAGGTTGACCTCTCCTGGGGAGGCCCTCATGAATCTCTGTTCCCTCAGTGAATAGGTATAGGGCCTCCCCCAAACTCTGAATCTATAAGAATGTGATTAAAGGGTCATAGATTCATACTCTACTATTTGAGAGTCATGCTCCTAAAACTATATTTACATTATGTTATAGTTGTACTCCTAAACGATACTCAGTTGTCCCTGTAACTACAAAAGAACTGAGTCAGGAACGTGATGGATTTACCTTTATCCATAGTGGTTACTTTTCCTTACATTTACTGTAGCCTGGGTGATCACAGGCAGTCAAAAACAAACAAATAAACAAACAAAAAAACCAAAAAAACAAGAATAACTAAAGTAAACCTGAGGGCTCATTGCCCACCCATCTTCGCTATGTTTGCATATAGGAAACAAGAATAAAACATGCATGAAATAGGCTAGATAGCTTTCTAGAACTTCTCAGACCAAATTTGTATGAATTTAAGTATTATTAAAAAGAGACTTCCCATACTTAGAATTTGTTGTTTTCATTTTCGGTCATTAAAGGACAGTTCTCTGCATATATTAGTAAAATTTGGAATGATCTTATCATCTCTAATATTAAACTTTAGGTTTACAAGCTGTACATCTCATATTGTTCATTTGAAAAAAACAGTATTGATTGGTATCTTGTACTACAACTTGTACTGTGGGTCAAGTTCCCATATAGCAAATATCATTGCAATAAAAATTCTATAAAACTACATCAACAAAACATTTCGTATTTGAGCCAACAACCTGATACTGTTAATGCTGAGGCTAGTGTGCAGAGAGATTCTTCACAATTATTTTTTCTGGCCAACAAAGGTGGCTGCATTAAAAACACAGTCATCAGTTTGGGATTGTTTCTAAAGCTTTGGGAGATGTCAAATCAATGTTGGCATGCAATAAATGTTGAATGAATAATGAATAGGGAAATTCATCTAATCTCCTCTAAATAACTCTGAGTTCCCAGCTCCTAGGTCAATGCCTGGCATATATATCCTGAAGGAATGAATGGACACAGGGTAATTTTTTTTCTTAATTCACATTTTATCATGTCACTTCCCTGCTTAAAAAACCTTTCAGTAGATTCCCATAGCATGCAAGATATAATTTTGAGCAGTGTTTCTCAAACTGATGTACATAAAAATTAACTGGAAATGCTATTAATGAACTAATTACTCAGTTGGTCTGGGGTGTGGCCTGAGTTTCTGCATTTGTAAAATGTTAGGGTCAGGGGTTGGCACTGTGGTGCAATGAGTAAAAGCCCTGGCCTAATGTGCTGGCATCCTATATGGGTGCCGGTTCTAGTCCCGGCTGCTCCTCTTCAGATCCAGCTCTCTGCTATGGCCTAGGAAAGCAATACAAGATGTCCCAAGTCCTTGAGCCCCTGCACCCACATGGGAGACCTGGAGGAAGCTCCTGGCTCCTGGCTCCTAGCTTCGGATTGGCATAACTCCAGCCATTGCAGCCATCTGGGGAGTGAACTCGCAGATGGAAGACCTCTCTCTCTATCTCTACCTCTCTCTGTCACTTTGTCTTTTATATAAATAAAATAAATCTTAAAAAAGTTATCAGGGGCCGGTGCCGCAGCTCAACAGGCTAATCCTCCGCCTGTGGCGCTGGCACCCTGGGTTCTAGTTCTGGTTGGGGTGCCGGATTCTGTCCTGGTCGCTCCTCTTCCTGTCCAGCTCTCTGCTGTGGCCCGGGAGGGTAGTGGAGGATGGCCCAAGTCCTTGGGCCCTGCACCTGCATGGGAGACCAGGAGAAGCACCTGGCTCCTGGCTTCAGATCAGTGTGGTGTGCTGGCCACAGCGGCCATTGGAGGGTGAACCAATGGAAAAGGAAGAACTTTCTCTCTGTGTCTTTCTCTCACTGTCCACTCTGCCTGTCAAAAATAAAATAAAAAAAATTTTTAAAAAGTTATCAGGGTTATATCAGTGATGTAATTTGTGGGTTAAACACTGAGTAGCAACGGCATAAACTACTTACTGTGGTAGGAATGTTTGTTCCTTTATAAAAAGACCTAAGTTAATTTCTCACAATTCTGAAATCTTTTGCTCCACTTTTCTCCCCCAGAGAATTCCATGATATGTATGTATCTGTTTGAATGCTGTGTTTCCCCCACATTTAGACTTCCTTGAATTCTTGGCTCAGGTATTTTGTTCACAAGAAAATTTCCTATTCTGCTTTAGTATGGGTCAGTGACACTCTCAAGCATCCAGTGCAACACCAGGGCATAGACCTATCACTTACATTTTTTTTAAGATTTCTTTTATTTATTTGAATCACAGAGTTAAAGAGCGGTCTCCCATCTGCTGGTTCACTTCACAAATGGCTGCAACTGCCAGAGCTGAGCTGATCCAAAGCCAGGAGCCAGGAATTCTTTCTGGTCTCGGATGTGGATGCAGGGGCCCAAGGACTTGGGCCATCCTCCACTGCCTTCCCAGGCCATAGCAGAGAGCTTTTTTTGAAGTGGAGCAGCCAGAACTCCAACTGGTGCCCACATGGGGATGCCAGCATTGCAGTCCAGGGCTTTAACCCCTGCACCGTGGTGGCAGGATCACATGCTTTTATTTACAGTCAATACTGGCAACAGGAATGCCATCAAAATGTCTGGATTAGAATGGACTTTTAGTTGTTAAGGGGTTCACTTCTCAGCTCTGGCTCCTGACTCCAGCTTCCTGCTAACGCACAACCTGGGAGACAGCACACATAACTCAGTGATTGGGTTCCTGTCTCCCACATGGAAGAACATTTTGCAGACCTGCTTGAGTTTGTAGCTCCAGGCTATGGCCCTGGCCTAGTATCACTCATTCACTCATTTTGGGTTTTTAGGCAGTGAGCCAGTGGATGTGAGCACTCTCTCTCTCTTGCTCTCTAGCCTGCTTGCTCTTGCGCTCTTGCAAGCCCGCTCTCTCCCTCTTCTCCCTCTTCTCCCTCTCTCCCTCTTCTCCCTCTTCTCCCTCTCTCCCTCTTCTCCCTTTTCTCCCCCTCTTCCTCTTCTCCCCCTCTCTTCTTCTCTCCCTCTCTCTCCCTCTCTCCCTCTCTACCTCTCTCCTTCTCTCTCTCTCCCTCTCCCTCTCCTTATTCTCCTTTTCCTCCTCTTCCTCCTCTTCCTGCCTTTCAAATAAAGTAAATAAATATGTTAAATATCTGGTTAATAAATGAAAGGGGGCTAAGTTTGCAGAGAATACATTGATTTTATGAAAGTACCTCAAGAATTTTATGGAAAAATAACTCAAAAATAAGTGCATTTAGGTGCATAAAAATGAAATTCATGCATTTTTTATAATATACAGTCTCATGAACTTTTTAAAGAGCCTCTTACATATAGATTTTTAAAATTTTGCACCAAAATGAACTTATTTTTAATCCCATTTCCAAAAAAAACCTTGAAGTACCCTTGTACTTAAATTGTACATTTATATGTGATGAAGACTACAGAGACTAGAGTCTCTTCCATCCTCCCCATGGCACTACTGGATACTTCCTTGTTACATGCTTTTGGTTCACATGACTATTTCTTTCATATGTAGAATATTGGCTCCCTAAATATCACCAACACAACCAATTGATAAGACTGGGTGGAGTGATATTTTATAAGATCACTGCCTTGACAGAGCTCTGTTAGTGTTTCAGAAGAAGAGTAGGTTGGATTTGATTAAGAATTTCAGTGCGGGAGGAAATTAGGGTTGGATAGGGATCATGATGTTACAACTTAGATTTGGTTGAAACAGCACAGCACTTTGAGACAAGAGGCTTAGAGAATATTAGAGGATGAATTCTATATTGATGTTTTCTATTAAGTTAATGGGACTTTGTGGAAGTTATTCTAATAAAGTTATTGTCTAGGCAAGAGTCTCCTGGAATAGGAAAGTTATGTTAATAAAGACAATGCAATGGTAAATAATGTTCAAATAGGCTGTAAACTGTGTGAGTGTAAGAAGTAGGTAAATTTGAGCCCACACCGCGACTCAATAGGCTAATCCTCCCCCTTGCAGCACTGGCACTCTGGGTTCTAGTCCAGGTCCGGGTGCCGGATTCTGTCCCGGTTGCCCTTCTTCCAGGCCAGCTCTCTGCTGTGGCCCAGGAGTGCAGTGGGGGATGGCCCAAGTCCTTGGGCCCTGCACCCCATGGGAGACCAGGAGAAGCACCTGGCTCCTGGCTTCGGATCAGCGTGGTACGCCAGCCGCAGCGGCCATTGGAGGGTGAACTAATGGCAAAGGAAGACCTTTCTCTCTCTCTCTCTCTCTCTCTCTCTTTCTCTCTCTCTTTCTCTCTCTCTCTCTGTCTACTCTGCCTGTCAAAAAAAAAAGAAGAAGAAAAAGAAAAAGAAAAAGAAAAGAATAAAAAAAAGAAGTAGGTAACTTTGGTCCTCAGTGTCCAAGCTGTTTGTGAGGTTAAATGACTTTGATTCTCCCATAGTTTCATGGCATCCTTAGGAAAGGACAATGTATTTATAGTTTCTGTAATTCCTATGTTCTTCATAGCACCTTCAATAGAGGAAGTGTCCAGTAGTTATTGACTGAGTATATGTTGTGAAAAAACATGTGCTAAATAAAAATGGCAAGAGGACACAAACTCTCTCATTCAGAAGAAAATCAGTGTTTTCCATGGATATTTGCTACCTGATATGGAGTCCACAGAGCAGTGGCATCCGCATCTCTTATGAGCCTATTAGAAATCCAGAATTTCAGGTACTACCTCAGATCTAGTGAATTAGACTTCACATTTTTCTGATTATACCAAGGTGATTTGTATTGAATTAAATTGTGACGAACACTGCTTTAGTATCTATCCAGTTCTCACCTCTGGATGAGATATTAGTTCCATTCACATATGTGAAAATTGGAGCCAGAAAGTTTAAATGGCTTGTACAGGTCAATCAGCTTATAAGTAGCTGAGCCAGGATGCTCTCAAGCCTTTTGCATTAGCTTTCCCAACTCAGCCACTTCCCTACAGTGAGATGCAGTATAGTAATCCAAGAGGGATAAATATGCTAAAAATCGAAATAATTACATACACTTTAGGAAGCACATTTCCTTTCAAATCTAATTTCTCTATCCTTTCAAGTTTTCTGATGCATAAAGATATGAACAGCAGGTATGAACAATGTTTAGGTGCTGGGCTTTGATCCTTTTTCCATTCAAGATGCTTGATTTGCATTCCGCCAAGGAGTTTCTGATAACCTCTGTGATACAAATCACAACATAAGCCAAGAAAGGGCTGATCCACCTTTGTTTGAGATCTGGATGGCTATGAGTTGCTCAAAGGGAAAGGGTACCTATTTACACATTTTACTGATGTTTTATAAATAAAAGGCCCCCATTTTTTCTCAGTTGTACAATCCATAATGAGGGAGTAAGGAAAAGGATCACGTCTGCATGCATTTGAATCTGCAAAGCTGCAGAACTAGTTCAGAACTATGGAGGTAGTGCTGAAATGGCCCTTAAGTATTAGGCTCTGTCAGATTTAATCCATCCATAAAGCAAAGTCCAATGGTTTGTGAGAGAAGCAAAGCAAATTCAAAAGGTAGACAGCCCAAGTTGATACCTGGCTGTATCATATGCCATAGTAGCCATTTGAAGATGTAAATATCAGTATGTTTTCCTTTATTTATAATTTATCTGATCACTTGACAAATACATATTGATAACCTGTTATGGGTGTAGTTTGCATGACAAGGCTGCAAGTGTAGGTAGATTTTCCTATGCATAATATTGGTGCTCAGAATGGGAGATGCGTGTATGTAAAGGGAGGATTCAGAAGATGTTTAAAAGTGGAGTAATAAGCAATAAAGAATACAGTAGTCAGTTGTGGTACATAAACACTTCAGCACCACTTAAGTTATTAATTTCCTGTTTTGTTTTGGGTGTAGGTAATTATTCTGTTTATTAAACAAGCACATCATAATCAGTAGATATTGTCATAAACAGTACAATACAGCCTGCCACATTAGCGATGCCATCTACCAAATTAAGTGTGTTCCTTGGCTGTCCCGGTCTGCACTCACCAGAGATTGCTTGCAGGTGTATGTCTGTGGTAAGACCTGTGAGTAGGGCACTTTGGAATCGTTCCCTTTGGTTTCAAAAGTAAACCTAGGGACTCCCTGGAAGCTTGCATTTTGTTTTAGGAGAGTAATATGGTATAGGATATGCCTTCTTCAATTTAGGGTAACAGAGAAATTGCTGTGGCAGAAGTAAAACTTCATTAAGGACTGGAAGTCTCTTATTCAGCCTAGCATGCAAGTTTAATTTAAGACTGATGAACAGTGCCAGAGGGTTAATAAGTATATGTATTATATGTACAGCAGATTATAAATGTATATCATATCAGTGAGTTCAAGAAAACCTGCTATTCATTCATTATGGAATAGATGCTTATAATGAACTATGTTAATATAGGACTTTCTAGGGTAACAAGAAAATATTATTTATATTGTTTTCAACAAACTAAATGCATTCACTAAAGTCATCTTTTAAGATCTATTTATTCAAAAGCCAGAATTACAGATACGTGGAGGGTACAGAGTGATGGAAAGGGAGAGGAAGAGGGAGGGAGGGAGAAATATCTTCCATCCATCCACTGGTTCACTCCCCCAGGTGGCTGCAATGGCCTGGGCTGTGCCAGACCAAAGCCAGGATCCAGCTCTCCCATGTGAGTGGCAGGGGCCTGAGTACTTGGGTCATCTTCTCCTGCTTTTCCCAGGCCATTAGCAGGCAGTTGAATCGAAAGTGGAGGAGCTGGAACAAGAACCAGCACCCACATGGAATGCTATTGTCACAGACTGCAGCTTTATCCACTGTGCCACAGCAGAGGCCTCTAAAATCATTTTTACTTTCATTACAGAATGTAAATTATTGTGCAAATTCTAATTGGACCCTGATATCAGTTCAATATTCAGCATTGAACCAAATACTACTTACTGAGAACTTGCTGGATCCTATAAGCCAGGACTATGGTTTTGAAAGAAATCCTCAGAGTCTCATGGAGTTCACAATTTATTATCTCCCTTAAAAATATCCAGTCTCTAGTTTGCCACAGTGATTTTAAAATTATTTAGGAAAGAAAAATGGACCTGTCTTTGTGTACACAAACTTGCTCTAAGTGCTTTCAGAAATGATCTCTATTTGGTAACATAGGCTATACGTGGAGTGGAATTGAGTCCAATCCACGATCCAGCAGAGCTTCAGCCCAGGATTTCTTTAGAGCCTTTGCTACACACAAAGTTGGCTGATGTGCCATTCAGCATCCCAGCAGCTCTTTCTCTTCACACTAGCAATGGCAAAGCTTTGTGCGGAGGCATTGCTGGCTTCTCTGAACTAAAAGCATCAGTGGGGACGGAAGAGATTCCTTGCACACCTTATTAAGGTAGGCAAGTGTGTCTGAGTGCGTGTGTGCCTAAAAGCCAGAAGCCATCTGTTGAGAGGAAAGTGCTCTTCAGTGAGTCTGGCAGCCTCTATGTAAGTCTTCTATTCTGATGCAGGAGCGTGTGAGCAGTAGGTGGGAGGAGATGCTTTTGTACTTGGAAGGCTGAGGTCCGGATTAAGTGATAATCAGTGATTCTTCTGGTTAGAGGCAGAATAAAGGGCTGGGAATCATAGCCGTCACAAATGCATCCTTCCATTATTTCCCTGAAGTTAGATCATATTGTTGTACGGGAAATTACACACACATACACACACACATACACAATAGTAGGCAATAGTAAGGGAGAGTAGCCCAAATCTGTAAGGTCTTTGAGCCTCTCTGGTCACCCTGCTTTTGAAGTCTCCTTACAGCCAATTTGTTTGGCTCCTCTGGAGGAGGCAATTCAGATCCACTTCCCCTTCCTGAACATTTCTTTCTTCTGTACTCCATCAGGGAACAATAGAGTTTAACAGTAACTGACAAATTTTTTTTTCAAAGCTTGTGCCCTCTTCTGCTTTTAAAGGTATTTTTAAGAGACTCCTGCTAGAAGAATCTTGGTGCTGGTGCGTTAAGGCAGCAATTAACTTTTAGTATCAGTGCTTACATTAAATTTCCTCTCTTTCTGCTTTACTAAAGCAGTCATTAAAATTCAGTGTGAGTACCATGAAACTTTATCATAAAACCCTGCTTTGCTTAGAGTACCTTGATTTTTTTTAAGTCAGGCTTCTTGGTGTGTACATATATTGCTTTAGAGTATCAAATTTCTTCATGCCACAACATTAAGAAACACTGAGTTGAACCTGTATATTTTGTTTCACCTGAGGAAAAACTGGTATTGTCAAAAGTTTTATTTGTTCAAGTTTTAAGATGCTTTTTCTTTGTGACAAATTATTTGAGTTAGACACTATGACATTGTGTGCTTTTCTGTTTCAAGTAATTTTGCAGTTAACATACCATTATACAATAAAATGGGATGCTTTATATTTTATTTATATTTTAAAAAGTTAAGTGAGGTTTTACATTCAGTCAGAGTTTAGAAAAGAGAATATATAAGGTAACTTGGAAGATGCCTTTACACTTCTAAATTTTACCTTTGCACATTTGGGTTATGGTTTGATCACAGGAAAGGAGTCTGCTTTGAAGTGAAGGCATTATTGACAAAGAAGAGTGTGATAAGTAAACAGTTACAGGTTCTCTGTTGTACATTTGGATGTTTTATATGTACACACATATATTTATTGCTATATTTGTAACCTCATTTTACTATCATGAGATTTACTTAGGAAATGAGGCATGCTCAATAATTCACTGACAGTCAGCTTCTGTTTTAAGTTTAAATACTGTCAGTGTTGTTCTCACATCTTGAATATGTGGGGAGAAAAGATACCAAGTTTTATTATTTAAATCGTAGAATTGCAGATTGATATTTTTCAATGCATTTTCATTATAGTTTCTGCCATGGAGGCAGCGTGAGGGCTTTCAGGAAGATGGAGTGGTGTAATTACCAGGTGCACACGTTCATTAATCCTCCCTGGCTAGAGAAAGCTTCAAGTTCTTCTCCAGTGGCCCATTCGTAAAGCTATAAATATCTAAATTGTGTCAGCCAAGAAGTCACACAGAATGGTGGCTCTTTTTGAGTTCAATTTCATGCACTGTTGCTTTGGTCTTGTGAGGAAAGCTCTGAATTCCTTAGGACAGTTTTGCTTGTAAAGTTCTGAAAACACAATATCAAATCATTGAGGATTTAATTTAAGATCAACACTCTTTTGCAAACTAGATGATTGCAGTCATAGAGATCAGAAAATATTTTGGCACTCTTTCTTTAGAGCCCATCTTTTTATTTTGTATGATCAAGATTATACACATGATTTTGGTAAATTTTAAAAAGATTTATGGCTTATAATCCATCAATCTCTGTACTACTTCAAACATAAGTGCCCTTGAATAGTATCTACAGTAGCAGAATGTTTGCATTGTGTGCAGAAGCTATGTAAGATTTAGTTGAGAAATAATATTTGAAGTGTTTCCTTAGGGTGCTTATTAAATAATTGAGTAGTCCTTAATAAAAAAAATCCCAAGGAGATATTAATAAATAAAACATTTTTAAAGACAATATAAAATACTGTGAATTAAAAGTATAGCACTAAACTCCAGTTATACCTTTCTCCTATGTATTCCCTTGCTGTCAACTGAAGCAACTAAAATAATGAATAGAGATATAAGCATGGAATCTGTTGTATCCTCAAAATACATCTAGGAACTCATTTGATAAGAACAGCATGAGAGTTAATGTGACTTTCTTTGGAAAGATATGATTCTTCTCTCTCTCTCTCTCTCTCTCTCTCTCTCACACACACACACACACACACGCATAGACATACACAAACACACATACATTTTAAAACGCATGATACTGTTATCATTTCATTTGTATTCTCTAGAAAAAAGGAGAAACAGCGTATATCAAAAGTGAGTGCATAGAATATATTTGAATGTTTTGCTTAAATTTTAAAGTGTCACTAAATATATTTTTTAAATTATTTCCTATGTTTGAGTTCAGCAGAATCACTGGGGATTCTGAAGACATTACTTGTAGATTATATTGTAAAAAATGTATTCTTTTCCTTCAGATTTTATAATTTTAAAATACATTGTGTTTACTTTTAAAATGATGTAGTTAATATGATCTTAAAACACATGTCCAAGAGCGTTTATATTCTATGGAAACTGTGATAATCACACATTTGTTATCAGTAAAATAAATGACAGGGAAAATGTATGTGTGTGTGTGTGTGTGTGTGTGTGACTTAAAACAGTTAAGAGGCAAATACAGGGTCCAGGCACATTTACAATTTGGGATTTACTTTCTCTGAAAACCTAGTGAAGCCTCTGGATATCTCCTATCTCAAAGTACTTTGGGAACTGTCCAGCATCATAAACCCATAGAAGATGATTATATTCATACAAAGGAGAATACTTAGTAAAAGCCACATGATTTTATGAATAGTAGTTATAGCTTTTACAATATATGGATATAACATTCGTACACAGCTTTTAAAAATTGATTCCTAACCAGTTTCTCCTTAAAAACTGAATATATTTCCTACCTTGAGAAAACATTACAATGTAGCTCATGTGTGGTGTGCATCCTAAAAAAACAAAACAAAACAAAACAAAACAAAAAACAAAACAAAAAAAAAAACAGTGAACTCATGGAGAAAATTCTGCTTTTGTGCTTCAGCTGAATAAGCTAAAATAAAGAAAAAAAACAAGTTAAAGGTTTATTCATTAATTTATTTCACAGAGTCCAGGGTGTGTGGAGGCTGAGGAAAGATCAGGTGATGTCCTCAAATGGCTACAATAACCAGGGTTGGTGCAGCCTGCAGCCGGAACTCCATCCAGGTCTCCTATATGGGTACTTCAGCTGTCTACCCCTGCATTCCTCAGTATATTAGTAGGGAGCTAGATTAGAAGCTGAACAGCCGTGGTTCAAACTGGCACTCTAATATGGGATGACAGTGTTGCAAGAGCTAACTTTACCCTGTGCCACAACACTCTCCCGAAAATATCTTAATAAATTTATTTTAACATTTTGTTTACCTTTTTGTGTGTTTATATGTGCACAAAAGATTTATGTGTACAGCAGTATATATTCTCAGAGGCCAGGGCTGTTGAAACAATCCCTGTTTGAATATGTCAGGAAAAGTCCCCTCAACGATATACTGAAGAAGGTATTAGATGCTATATCAGTGTACAATTGATAACTACCTTCTTAGAAGGTGAAAAAAATCAATTACACATAATCTCTAAGCTTGAGAAATTTTCTTTCCGGAAACTAGGAATACTAGTCTGGTGTGTTCATAATAGTGAAGACTGACTAGGGCCCTAATAAAACAGAAGAGGATACAGAAAGTATAATAACTAATAAATGACAACAAAAAGTAAACTGGGATTCATGGTTATAGTGTGAGTATCTCTGTAATAGCTATCAATAGGGATTGACATAGATTCAGAATGATGTTTACCAGCTGCCTCTTCTAGAGATGACAGTTAGAATGAGGACTCTCCTGCCAACTCCTGCTGCCAGTGCTTATGGAAATGGAGATAACAGGGTAGTATCTTGACATTCCTGAAAGGAGCAGTCTTGTTTTCTGGTTTTTCTATACAGTAATACCTATGGAAAGCGCAGCCTGCCCACGGGGCGGAAGAGGAGACTGTCTTAATGATTTTCACTTTGTCACTGAACTCTGACCACACCCTTCACCTGCACAGGGCAAAGAACAGCGAAGTGATGGACTCATCATCTGGTCCTTAAACACTTATGTAGCCATACAACTAGATCAGCTCCTAAATTGGTTCTTACCCCTGGACTCTGAGACAAAAGGGAGTTACCATATCAATTTTTAAATCATTTTATATATATTCCTTATTCGGGAATATGAAGAGGGAAAACCATTTTCTTACATTAGTTGAGATCTTTTTTTATTTCTACTTTAATCAAGACATTTTTAAAAAGCAATATAGTCTCTCATTTCATCTATTATAAATTAACCTTAAATTTTCCTTTTGTATTCTTTTAAATCTTAAAAATAAATCACAATAATGACTCATGCTCATGGGAACAAGTCAAACAAGAGAGCTACATAGTTAATATCATTCCCATCCCCTCCTTTAATATTACATTTACGTGGTACCTGCTTCCCTATGCATTTGCATTCAAGCCTAAATTTTCATTTGAGTCAAGGAAGGTTAGACCGGATATATCTTTCCTTGTACACCCTTCTTCCTTGTTATTTTCCTTGTAGTTGGGTTCTTTTCACTTATCGGAAGATATATAAAGCAAGTGCCCACATTCACCATAGCACAAGATACTCCTGACTACTCTCATCAGTAATTTTGAAAGGAATATCAATATCCAGGAGAATCATGAAATGAATGTCAGAAATGTCCTTTCCATTGCTATTCTTTTTACTACTGTTATCAATAAAGAGCATCACATTTAATAGCTAGTTCTTGTCTTCTGAGTTTCTTGTGCTATCATTGGTAGCTGTAAAGTTGTTAAGAATAGTGCCTTTTCTGTGGTGCACAGATCTTGAACTAGCACACTCACCTCCATAAATGGTGTCCGGTTTCCAAGCATGTTTTGGCTTTGGAGTTGAATAGAACCTAATTTAGGTTGTATACCTCAAGCAGAACCAGTAATGGAAATAGGAAAAGTGATTGGCAGTGGTGGGTGTCATTTTCTTATGTGATGAGCATTGTGTTATTCCTTCCCAGGATTACCTCCCATCCCTGTAACAACAGGATGGCATTAGGTTTTGTTGTTTGCCAGCTGATAGGTTAGGAATTTTGTACATGTTATACTTTTTTAAAAGGAAAAAAAGATTTATTTATTTATTTGAGAGGCAGAGTGGAAAAGTGAGAGTGAGAAAGAGAAGAGAAAGAGAGAGAGACTGATCGATCTTCCATCCACTGATTCATTCCCCAAATGGCCACAATGATCAGGGCTGGGCCAGGTGGAAGTCAGGAGCCCAGGATTCCAACCAAGTGTTCTGCATGGGTACCAAGGGCCCAAGTACTGGAGCTGCCTTCTGCTGCTTTCCCAAGTGCATTAGCCAGAGAGCTGGATCAGAAGCAGAGCAGCTGACACTGACTGGTACTGTGCTATGGGTTGCTGGTAGAACAGGCTGCAGGTAACTCACTGCATCACAATGCAAGTCTTGCATTACCCTTTTTATTCTCATGACAGTCCTCCATGTTATTTTTACTTTGAGATGAAGAAATAAGGTCTCTATAGATGATTCTGTCAGTTGACTACTCATATCTCTTAATATCCATTTAACCTTTTCCCTGTGTGCTTTCATGCTATCAGCTAGTTCTTGCAGCTCTTCTTTGGATTCTTTCAACCTGCCTCAGCCCACTTGGTCTCCACAAAGAGGGAGCCAGATCTGTCTCTGAATTGATGTCCTTGTGCATAGGAAACTCTTAATCACTTCTGGTTGCAGAGGAATAAATACATGGACTCTTTCACTCTCAGCTGTCAGTTCAGTTGTGAACTCTACTGCTTCCCTGAACTTTCAGCTCATACATTCCACTCCATAATCACACTTTTCTACTCAGTTTCTGTTGTTTTCCTGGGAACATATCCTACCATATCACTTTTGCATTAAGTGTACTTCAGAGTCTGTTTTTATGGAAACTAAACAAAGATATTCTGTAAAAGTAAGACTTTATTGATAAAAATTCTCAAACTCCAATTCAATCCCATCAAAGTGGCATGTACCAGTGCCATCTCACTAGTCCAAGTGATCAATTTCAGTTCACAGTTGATCATAATGATAGGACTAAGAGTCAAAGGGATCACATAAACAAGACTAGTGTCTGAATAATACTAACCGATAGAATAAAAAAGGGAAACAATGATCCAACATGGGAAGTGGGATGCACACACAAAAAAAGTAAGTCTTTATTGATAAAAATTTTCAAACTCTCAATAAATGACCAATATTAGAACAAGACAAGTCTTTTCAAGATCAGAATTCCTTGACTTTAGTTGGTAGATTTTAATGCAACTTATTGTTCAAATTTAAGTCAACACATATGGCATGCCTATTTAAAGATATTATGACACAATCAGGATACTGTAGTTACTGAATATTTTATATATGTATACCTTAGATTCTGTTGACTTTTCTAAGCTATAATTTCTCCATCTGTAAAGTGGGAATATTAATGCTACCTACCTCATAGGAAAGATAAGATATAAGAATGAATGGATACATGTTAACACAATTGGCAATTTCTCATGCTCATTAAATATTAGCTTTTTATTACAATTGATTTTTGGTGTCTAATATAAATAATATAACTTTTTTTGATGTTAAACATGAAAGTTAATTTCCTATGTAAATAACAAGAAGTATTGGTATAGGCATTGAAACTTGAAACATAGAAGAAAAAGGTAATTAACTAGTCCCATGCCAAGTACATTTAACTGCTAGTTCTGTTTATCCTTTGAGCTTTGGCTCATCATGAAAAAATATTGGAGATATTTCTTGTAGACTCAGCAGATCAATTTAACAAAGATGAATGACATTTTGCTTGAAATGTATTCAGTTATAGTTGCTTGTTGCTAATTTCATCTTTTGTAGTTCTTAGTAAGAATTATACACTTCTTTCAAAAAATAGTATAAAATAAAACATGTATCAATTTGTCATTTTCTTATTGCGACCACACACCAAAGTGTTCAATGTTGAGACAGTAGCCAAGTAAACTCTTCTTATAATGCTTAGAAACCATTTTAGCAGTGGAAAAATTGCTGCAATTTATATTCATCAAATTGCATTTTTGACTTACTCTAGAAAAGTTATGAACTTGTGAAGATAATGCTTCAAAAGCATTCAAATGAGTGCAAATTATCACCACTGGTACACACAAATTTCATTTTAAAATATACTGCTAGGAATTATACTCAGTTAACTATTGTATTTATACAAGGAATAGTTCTTACTTCACATTGTGGGAATTTATTTAGGCATGTCTATAGTTATCAATGCAAAGAATTATAATATAATCTTTTATAATGACCTTTTTCATCAAAGGGGCACTATTCTGGGGGAAAAAACACACGACAAAACAAAAAAGTATCATATTGCATTTTGCTGTATCACTTCATAAGTTATCCATCGCAAGTTTAGTGGAGGTAATATAAAAATTAACTAATCTAGTATTAATTTAGAGTTAAGTTTGAAAACATCTAAACTGTTTTTTAAAAGAATTATTTATTTTGAAAGAGTTGCAGAGAGAAGGAGACACATACACACAGAGGGTGGGGAGAGAGAGGGAGCAGGAGAGAGAATCTTCCCTTTGCTGGTCCACTCCCACGATGACCACAATGGCCAGGGCTGCACCAGATCAAAGCCAGGAGCCAGGAGCTTCATCTGGGTCAAATATGTGGGTGGCAGGGGCCCAGGCATTTGAGCTATTTCTCCTTCTTTTCCTAGGCTATTTGCAGGGAGATGGATCAGAAGTGGTGCAGCCAGGGCATGAGCCTGTACCTGTGTGGGATGCTGGTGTCATAGGTGGTGGCTTGACCTGCTATGTTACAGCACTGGCCTCAGATACCAACTTTTCATCTTCTTGTTTTGAAATTGTTTAAAATGAAATTTCTTGTTATTAAAGTAATAGTCATTTTTAACTGTGTCATCTGAGTTAACTCATTAACTCAGTATCCCAAACATCAAACAAACAATTAAATGGGAACCCCTGAAAAATAGTGCAAGGCTGAGTGTGGGGGTAGATGGAAGGTGTAGAATATAGAGGAAATAGGGCTGACCCTATTGGGCCAGCATTGTGGCATAGCAAATGAAGCCTCCATCCGTGACACCAGCATCCCATGTTGGTTCTGGTTTGAGACCTGACTGCTCCACTTCTGATCCAACTCCCTGCTAATTCTCCTGGGAAAGCAGAAGATGGCCCAAGTCCTTGCACCCCTGCATCCACATGGAAGACCTAGAAGAAGATCCAGGCTCCTGGCTTCAGCCTGGCCTACCCCCAGCCATTGTGGCCACTTGGGGATCGAATCAGCAGATGGAAGATTTCTCTGTTTGTTCTCTCTGTAGCTCTGCCTTTCAAAAAAAAAAGATTGACCCTGAGTTGATAAATTACTGGAGCTGAGTGCTGAGTAAATGGAGGCATCTTATTACTATGCTGTCCACTTTTATGTTTGTATACAAATGTACATAATAAAATGTTAATAAAGAAAGGTAATAAGTCCTGATTTAGATCATGTTTTATGTAAAAATCAAACAATTTATTTTTAAACTCTAATGTATCAGTATATGTAAGATATTATATTTGAAAATAGCATATTTTAAATTATCTACTTGATCCACCACTGTATTTCACCCTGAAATTTTTCAGTTTTATTGTGTCATTTGTGCTTTGTAAAAGTATGCTAGATATGTGTGCCTAGTTGGAAGACTGTAATAGAAAGAAATGGAGAGACCATGTGGTATAGAGCTAAATAGATGGGGTTGATAAAGGAGGACATAATAATGCTTACAGTAATACTCCAAACAATGAGGACAGCTATTCTACATTAGGTTATATTGTGCCCAGCATTTTGCTGGTCATTATTGCATTTATATTATTTAATTTTAAACTCTGTGAGGTGTGGGAATCACAATGTGGTAGAATTGAAGCCCAGAGAGGTTGTGTACTAAGTAAATGTGGGAGATACAAATAGAAATTCTGCTATTGTTTGTTTTCGTTCCTATTCAAGCTTTTGCAGGTTACCAGTTCTATGATGTTGGGCAATACTTTGTCTTAGTCTTCTCGTTTACAAATGAGTATAGCACTAAGCACATAAAATGATTATTTTCATGATTATATGGCTTATGGTGTATTAAAATATCTATTCCTATGCATATACAGGATGCTCAGTAAATGAGAACTCTCAATAGGCTATGTGTAATATGTACATAAAAAACTGCATAGAAATAAGTGAAAGATTGTTAGAGAGTCAAATTACAACCACAGGGAACAATAATGAACACTTAAAGACCTCTTAATATGTACCAGGATGAAGTAACTGAATGTTCACAACAACCCCATAAAGTAGGCATTGTTGTCATCCTACTTTACATATGATAAAATTGAAGCAAGGGAAGTTAAATAATTTGTCAAGCATCATATGCTGTCTATGAATATCCATCTGAATGTCTACCTGTCCTTCCATTCATCCATCCAGTTTTCTCCCCCAACTGTATCCTCTCCCCCATGTCTCTCCCTCTTCTTTTCTTCCTTCATCTCTATTATAGAGGTACTTCAAAAAGTTCATGGAAAGTAAAATTTTAAAAAAGTGTATTTTGATGGAAACAATTAAAATCCATGTATAGAAAGGGTCTTTCAAAAGTTCATGAAAAATGGGTATTATGAAAAAAAACTGCATGAATTTCAAAGAACCTTTGTTTAACTTTCTGTTAATAAAATATCACATTGAGAATCACCATAGCAATGAGCACGGATCTAGGCACATATGGAAGGAATGTCCCAAACACAGTACAATAATGAAATTTACAAAGTGGCTCTCTCAAATTTACAAAGCAATCTCATGAGCACTGTTTCATTTGATTCAGTCTATTAGGCTATTATTTTAATTTTTTTCTTATTTTACACTTTGAATTTATATGGCTTCCAATCAAAAATAAGTATTGTATGTTTAATAGATATCCTAATGCATTCATCTTATAATTCTGTCAATAAATCATATCTATTGGAAAAAGCTGGTATTAAACTATCATATTATTAGAACATTTGAATTTGTGATATTCAAGAAGCTGTAAATGGTGGCTTCTTCCTACTGATTGTATGTTAGAATTCATTTACTTCAAATTGAATCTTTATGTTATCTAAAATGTAAATGTACAATCACATTGAAACAATAAATTTTAAGAATGAGAACTGGCAGTAGTTTGTTCTTTGTCATTTTTAACTTAGAGGAAATTACTGTTGTCTTGGAAATCGAGTAAATGCATTGTTTCCAGTGAACATATTCTTTCTACTAATACCAACACATTTTAACATAGTTCTCTCACAGTGCAACAGAGCGGGAAGCCCTCAGAGCCATTCGCTGTTGCAAGGAGCATGCTGTGCTGAACCGAAAGCACCCTTCCTTCCCCACTCTGTGGAACTGTTTTTTTTTTTTTTTGAGACTTTAAATGCCTCTAAATTTAACATCAGTCAGATGCACACCCAGGCATATTACAGTGAAAGCCCTGGTGACTAAATATGATCCCACTATTCGCAGTATTTTGTTGTGTATATGTCATATTTATAGTATATTGCAAATTGTGGAAATTGTATTATTTTTCAAAGTAAAACACCTACTTGTAGCAAAAGCCTAACAGTGACCTATTTTTAAATAACGTGCACACATATGGCATTGGTCTTAATATATATCCAGTCACAAACCTTTGTCACTTTTATGTCCCCATCAGGTTGTTTCAGTCAGTTAGGGCTTTGCTTTTTCTTTTATGATTCTATACTTTTAAAGGAAGATGGAGTTCAAAATTTGGACTTTACTTTTGAAAGGCCAGTATGTACTTGCCTAATTGCACATATAATTTAGCATCATGAAGACGCTATAGACATGATGTAATTTATTGTACTGTTTTCCATGTTTTTTACCAAAGATCTTTATCAGTATACTCTTGTAGTCTTGCCCGTAAGCTTATTATAATAATAAATAACACTAATATGAATCCTGACTTTAAAGCAGTGTTCACATCTATTACTTTTAAGTGCTAGCAATATAAAAAAAATCAGAAGCTGCTTGTATTTAATCAGATTTTATGAGAAATATTAGTTTTCAGAATGGCCTCTACAACAGCTTCTGTGTAATAAACATGTTAAGGTTTCGTCTGCCATTACTTTTGAAACTATTCTAATAGTAAAATATTGGGGGCTTATCCAGACCATCCTCATTAAGGAAGGCATCCAGTGAGAATCAGTACTTGCTCTAAGAGCTTAAATTATTCTATTAAAACTCAGTTGAGAATCCATATGACTGGAATGGAGAAGAGTTCAACTTTTAAAGTCGAGGATTTGAGATAATTCTATGGCAACAGAACTGTGCTTGAGGGAAATCAGTTATAGTACCTTCAATAATTGTGCCACCTAGATTTTGCCTTAGGAATTTCTGGATTTCCAAAGAACATTATGACCTCAAATGCTGTACCATAATAAAGAATAGAAGTAGATTAGGAGAATTATTTGCCCACAATTGGTGGCAGATAGGCAAGTTCTAAGAGTTTATTAGGTACCAAGTACTAAAAATATTTTTCAGGGTCCATAATCACGTTGAAAAGACAAAAATTGAATTATCCAGAATGACCAATTAGTGAATGAGAGTCTTTTTTCTATGTATCTAGCATACACTGAGCATATAAGGATTTATTTTTACATTTCACTACAGTGAGAGACTCTGGTAGCCCACTGCATACAGCTAGTCACCATTGCTTGAACTGCATAGGTTTAATGTGCAGAATCAATTACTTGGCTAATAAGTTCGCTTGGCCTCTTGTTCAGCACTGCTCCATGAGAGTGAGCTGTGCTGAGGAAATATGTTACAGTGTTAATTGCAGATTTCTCAAAATGAGTGGCTAAATTAAAGATTCTTATGGAAATTCAGGATAATAAATACCTGGCAAGTTGTGCATAGTAAGGGAGAGATTAATGTGGGAAGGGGAAAATCAGCTTTCACATTTAATCATATTCAGAACATTTATATTGAGCTCTTCTAATAATAATGGACTTTGTAATAGGCACTGAGGGTACAACAAAACAAGTAAGGTATGAACAGAGTCTTGGGCTTCATGATCTTGTAGACCTACATATGATATCCAAGTCTTAATAAAATAGGAAAGAAATTCCAAACAGTGTGGGACAAATCCAGAGGTGGGACAGAGGGTGCTATCCCTGGAGGACAGTGAGAAGAAAATAATAATAGAGCGAAAGGTGATATGAGGGATGTCAGATAAAAAAGAAAATTTGACTGCTGACTGAAGACTCATAGACTAGATCCCTTTGGGCAATAGTTTCTGATATGATGATGTTGAGCTGCCCTTGTTGCTGCTGCTGCTATTACTCTATGTGCCAGGTACAACTTCATGGTTAATATTCACTGTCTTATTCTGATGGTCATGCACAGAGCTATGTATCCATGAGGATACTGAGGCTCAGGAATTAAGCAAGTTTTACCAGGTCGCGTAGCACAAAATATCTAAAAATCAGATCTATACCTGTTTACGTTCAAAGATTATATACCTATTTCTCCTCATTTTTTTTGCAAATAAGGATAAGAATGTTTCCATATCATCATGAGATGGATGAATCAGACTTTCTTTTCTTTGTAATGCCTTGCATTAGTGAAGAAAGGACAATATCCGGCGCATATTCTTCACAATTATTTTGCTTAATCCTCCCAACATCTCTATGAAGTGGATAGTGTAGATAAAATCCCTGAGGGAATTCAGTAAGTGTAAGTGAAAGAATCAATTTTTACAGCCTTTTGTCAAAACCTCTCTTTTTCTCAGTTAGAGGATGGAAGGGCAGCGAAGGTGGATGAGGGAGGATTGACTATTTCCTATGTAATCTTCTGAGAATATCCAAACAAAAGGAGAGTCAGCAAATCCCTCTTGATATGGGAAAGCTTTAACACAGTTTGCACAGTGTCTCCCTGGAGCCCACAGTTGTCTCTCTTTGAAATAGCCTCAGGGCTTTGGGTTGGTTATCCTCTACATGAAGAAATCTGACTACATGCTCTAGAGTTGCCTTCTCCATTTATACCATCCTGTGACATTACTCTATAGCTCCGTTTCTTCTTTTTAATTTACATAGCACTTGTTTTCTGTCTGCTTGTTTTTGTCTGAGTGTCCAATTGTGGGGGAAGCACCAGGAAAGAAGGTACCTTGCTATTTTTTTGCATCAGCATATCCTCTGTTTAAATAAACAATGGCTATAGTTAGCTCTCAATATGTATTTGTAAAAAGAATGACTGAATCAAAGAAGTCTGACCTATATTCTGCTGTCTCCTGTCCTGTACTGTTTTGATCCTGTCACACTCGCAAGAGACCTCAAGATCTATCATTTCTTCTAAAGCAGTGGGAGTATTATTTTTAATTAAAATGAAGGCTTTCTACTCAGTATCAATTTAATAATTATTTGAGAAATTATGAAGGATCTGGCAGTGTGTGTGTGTGTGTGTGTATCTGTGTGTGTGGCAGGGATAGAGACTCTTTACTGTATTGAATTCTGTTTTGTTTTCTGATAAAAATGATTTAGCAAATAGTCCTTAAAATATGACGAAATGTTTTAGGAGATAAAAGGATCAAAGGAAAATAACCAACACTGCAGGTTTAAGGTAGCACATGTTAATTGCTGTTGAATAAAGGGAACACACTGAGCCCATTCAGAGTAGGACAGTTAACTGTTTTTCTTTCAGTTATAAAATATTAAATGCAAAATGCATAAATACTAACAGGCTCAGCAGTGAGGTGACCAGAACTACTATGTTTCATGTGAAGAAATGGCTGTAAGTTTTCCAACTGTAAATTGTCAAGAATGTACACTCAGTTGTTCTGTAGCTTTAGGTTATATCTGCCTTGTATGAGCAAATTTCGTGTAGAAATGCCTAATTTCCATTTTTTGCTTTAGTGACAAATATAACTTGAAAAATATTTGCCTAATGCACAATGATAACAGAAACTATATGAATACAAACTTTGGAAAGTCATTGCTTAATGCCTTTTGATAACAATTTTCTAAAATGATTTTACTGTTATAATTCAAATTTTAACACAATATTGATGATTTTCATGTGTTGCTTTTTATATATTTTGTCAGCGATTTATTGCCATGGTTTAATATTATAAAAATTTAACAATGCAAATGGGACTAGATCATTTAAAAAATCAATGGTATAATTCAGCCAATTTAATCACTACAGTTAACCATCTTAGGAACAACTCAGTTTCAATTTGAGATGACACAGTTTTCTAGACAACAGTACCAACAGTACCATATTTCTTTATAATGTCTACCATGAGGTAAATTCAGATCACATATTTAAACTTTGCACATTCAGTCATAATTAAAGATTAGTGACTAAATATTGGCAGACTTACAGAACTTGTATGTAAACAGAAGACAAAAACAAGGGTGAAAGAAGTAATTTCCGTGTTCACAATCACTTGCACAGTAAAAATTCATTCACACCTCCTTAAAGCCTTGTGAAGAAAATAGACTTCAGAAATTTGTTAAAATAGCAACTTATGTTTTCTGTTTCTAGTATAAAATAAAGGCAACTTTTCTATCAGGAGTTATCTAGGGTCTCTCCATTTTTGTTCTCTTTTTGTAGTTAGATTTTTTCTTAATATTTCTTAAGGGACATGGCAAGTTCCTACAGAATTTTTTAAATGTTTATAACTATTCTATTATGAAATAATCATAGACTCACAAGGAGTAACACAAACATAGAGAAAGTCCCTGTCTACACATCACTCAAATTTCTGCAGTGCAATGAATTAACTAAATATTAATATCCATGCATGAAGATTTAATGGGCACAATGCAATGAAGTAGACTGCAGGCCTTCCTTGAATTTCACCAGTGTTTATGTGTGCTCTTTCATGATGACATGTTGTTACATGTATATATTTATATGATCACCACTGTCATCAGAATATAAAACTGTTTCATCACCAGAAATGAATTAAAATATGATTTTTACAATGTGACTACAAATGTGTCAAAGGCCATTCCTGGGTTGTGGCCAGTGTTTTGAGTTATTAAATCTTACTTATGAAATCTTGCAGTATTGTAATGTTTGGTTTCCCTCCTAACCTGAAGAATCCTGATGAACTATAGTTAATAAATGTGAAAATATCCATCTCTTTCTGATTCCTTAACTGTGTGAATTGTTATTTATGATAATGTCTAATAGAGCACTTGTTTTATTATGATAATTTGAGCATGGGCAGAAGAGTAGGAGCAGTCTAGCTTAGCAAAGAATATGTAAGTCTTCTTTGTGCAGCTCAGTCTTTGGCCTAGTAGAGGACACCTGACTTCGATACTCAATCTTCCCTCTGGAAAGCGGAAAAAGTGTGAGAATCAATGAGAGGCTCAGATTTTCTACCATAAACACTCTGAGGAAAGCAGGTACAAAGGCTTAGTAGCTGCGTTAGCCTTTTTGGTTTCCAAAAAAAAAAAGTTCCTTTTTGTGTCCTAGGTCAGTCATTTACTAAATGATAGAGCATTTGGCTGCACGTTTTGAACGGACTGATGATGAGACTGATTCAGCAAAGTGTGATATAGACAATACATTTTCTCCCTTACAGTGAAAAAGATTCCAATAGCAATTAACTCACATGCCATTCACTTGGCATAGACACCATAGTGCTGGTGGGGAACCAAATTGTAAGCATCCTTAGTATGGCAGAGTGGTTAGGACCTGGGATTTCTTATTCAGAATTCCAACTTCTCCACTCAATACCTGAGTCTTCCTAATCAAGATACATAACATGCTTTATACAGGTCTTGGCACACACCCACTCCATACTCAGTGTGCAATAGCAACTTTTTAGTCAAGGATCTTAAAGGTGATGTTAAAGGTGATGATTTTTAGTCAAGGATCTTAAAGATGATGAGGCACATGATAGAAGCAAGAGTTAATTAAAATCAATAAAGTCACAAATGTTCAAGATGTTGAAAGGGGATTAAGAGGACATGTGAGAACACAACTTGCATGCAGCAGGCCCAGTTTGTCTGATACTACTTCATTTACAAACTTTACCTCATTGTAGCCTCACAGAAATGTGCAAAGTGGTAGATGTTATTATTTGCATTTTATAGGTGACAAAGCCTTGGATATAAAGTTAGATGGTTTGTTTCAGTGCAGTTATTGATTTGACTCAAGGTCTGTATCATTACAACCATCATACTATACAGGTTTTAAGTAGGGCATATAGGTTTTGAAAGGGGAAAAATAGAAAGAAAGGGACTGTAAGGTGGAGCAGTGCCATAAATGAGGCTTTGATGTGATTTCAAACAACGTATCTGGGGTTGAATCAAACTGCTCAGTGAACTCAGAACCATTGCTCTATTAAAAACACAGAGGGCAAGTTGGCTAGGAATTGAGGTTTGCAGATTTGGTAAGACCAGAGTCTAGTCAGCACATTAGTCTCATCAGATTCATATAAGATATTTATTAGTGTACAGATAGCTGGGTCCTGCCAAGATTAAATAAATCATAATATGTGCTAATTATCACATAACAGGTCAGGAAATAGGACTGAGATATAGATTATGTTAGGTAATTGCATATAGAGGTCACAACAGAGTTGATAGGATAACCAGACAGCAAACAGGGCTGAAAATCAAGTCCGGAACGATGTTCAAAAAGCAGAAATTCTACGCATTGAAGGACTGATTTAATGCAGTACCATGGACAGCACTGAAGTCCTCCTGTTTCTCCAATAACCTCAAATGAAAATCTAGGCTTTCTTCTGAATACAACTTTGTCTTTGGCTTTATAAATTCTTCCCTGGAAATGATACCTTTTACCCTCTCAAAGTGATGCGTGACCAACTTGCCTTTATCAGCCACTTAGCATCTTTGTATAATGCCATGATGAGTGAATGGATTAGGTTTTCTTCTGGGAAGATTTTTCCCTGTGGCACATGGAGTTTGTTTTGTTTTGTTTTGTTTTGTTTTGTTTTGTTTTCCATCCCTAGAGTTCTGTACTGTTTCAATGCATTTAGGGCTCTTGAAGGAGTTCATCTGACCTTGTGATATGTGGTTTTCCCCCAGCACACAATTATTTGTAAAGGGGGCATCAGATACTTAGTGTTCTGGTAGTGGAGTACACAAATCAGGAGGGAGGAATTAATTAGGGAAGCAATGCCAAGATGGAGATCTCTAAAATTAATCTTCTATAGTTTAACTCACCATGCCAAATGAGTTTAGCATATTTAAGAGTACGCAATAAGCACAAACTAGAAAAAAAAACTCTTATATTATCTGTGCTAGTAATGCATGTTATAGAGAATAAATTATGGTTTTCTAAATGGCAGTAGAAAAATATGGAGAGTTCAACTTTGTGCATCAGAAAATTAGAATTTGTATGTCATGGAATGATTAATTTTTAAATTCAGTTTGGATCTTACATAGTGGTGAGTCTGTTTGAAGGATAAATCAGAACCAGTTACCAAGTTGTGCCATGTTCAAATCACTGTTCATCCCTATTATTTGGGGACTTTCTTATACTTGCTACTTGTACACTTTCCCTTATAATATGCATTATTTTGCTATCTAGTTGTCTATGGATTTACCTCAACTGCCAGGGATGGAATGCTCTATGTAAAGGAACATTTGCCTCATTGAAAGTAACCTAAGCAGAGAAAAAATTGTAACCGACTGCCTATGTAATAGATCGTGGCAACAAAGATATTATTCTAGTCTGATGGATTCATTTCTCCTTTGCTCAGAGAATATCATATCTTAGGACTTTACTGGGATAGACCAGGTGAGACAGACTGATAGGGCATAGAAACAGATGGCTTTCCAAACTATAGGGAATGAAACGTTGAGGAGACATACCCAGAACTAGGCATTTGAGGGTTATGGGTTAGTTTACACAGAACACAATGGCAAATATTATTGAAATGAAAACTATGACTTTCAGCTATTTGTATCTGTGACAAACACCATAATTTCCAATGAAACAATAATAAATCAATAATTTCATATAAACTTAAAATTTGATTCATTAAAATGAAGAATTCCTAGTAGTTTATGGCATCAGATTTTTCTAGCACCATGAATTTTTAACAGTTTTGTAATGCCCATTCCAATTAATGTCCTGATTATAAAATGTTGTCCATGAAGTTAGTGGTTAAACTTTAGTGTTAATATTTGGTTCCTATCTATCTTGATTTGTAAGAAAATGGGTATAGTAATAGTGACTGCAAATTAGGCATCCATTAATATTATCTTTTTAAAGACTTATTTATTTGAAAGGCAAAGTTACAAAGATAAAGAAGGACAGGGCTGGCGCCGTGGCTCAATAGGCTAATCCTCCGCCTTGCGGTGCCTGCACACCAGGTTCTAATCCCGGTCCGGGGCGCCGGATTCTGTCCCAGTTGCCCCTCTTCCAGGCCAGCCCTCTGCTATGGCCCGGGAGTGCAGTGGAGGATGGCCCAAGTCCTTGGGCCCTACACCCGCCTGGGAGACCAGGATAAGTACCTGGCTCCTGCCATTGGATCAGTGCGATGCGCCGGCCAGAGCACACCGGCTGCAGCCATCATTGGAGGGTGAACCAACGGCTAAAAGGAAGACCTTTCTCTCTGTCTGTCTCTCTCACTGTCCACTCTGCCTGTCAAAAATAAAAAAAAATAAATAAATTTTAAAAAATAAAAAAAGGACAGAGAGAGATTTTCCACTTAGGTTTCACTCCCCAAATGGCTGCAACAGCCATGGCTGGGCCAGGCCAAAGCCAAGAGCCAGGAGATTATTCCAGTTCTCTTGTATGGATACAGGGGCTCAAGCACTTGGGCCATCCTCCACTGCTTTCCCAGGCACATTAGCAAAGAGCTGGATTGGAAGTGCAGCAGCTGGGACTCGAATTGGTACCCACATGGTACATTGGCATCACAGGTGGCAGCTTTACCCTGCTATGCCACAACGTTGGCCCCACCCGTTAATATTAAATAAAGTATATAACATAAAAATTAACTAACTGAGCCAATCTAAAATATTGAACAACTTTAAATTTATATCTCATGTGAGCCACTTTAAATGACTAATGAAACATGCATGTATATAAAAATAAGTAACTTGCTAGAATGATTATGTGAATATCTTTTATTCTTACACAGCATGAATTTTTCAAACACACCTTTTATTACTGTATTAAGAAAAAAATAATTTCCATGTATTTGCATGTAATTCACCTTCAGTCACAGAACTTTCCATAAAAATGTTTATTGCTGTTCTGATAGTGCTAGTGGAATATTAATTTGAAAAGTTATATATAAAAACATATCTATAGTGTTAGTTAACTAGGATACCTTTATGGTTTTGGAAGTGCCCACGTAAATTAAGTAACTAGAATCCTTGTTACTTTTTGGATTTAGATAGACTTGTAAATATTTTTCAGGATTAAAAAGAAATGTGTGGTTTTGAGCATGTTGGTAAGCCTGATATCTTTCTTTGTAACTCTTATGAAGTCTACACCAAAAGTAGCCATAAAATAGAATCACAGTACAACAATATATTTCATAGATAAAGCAAAAAGGTCAATTCTCATTGCAGTTGGCTAATAACTCAATGTTTGTACCCATGCAGTTTTCATCAGTGACTAAAAAAATCCTATGACTTCTAAGGGTCCTTTTTCTTCTCATATGTACCATTCTTTCATATGTACCCTATTCTGAATATTTTGCCCACAAAGTAGGTTTTTTTAATCAAGTATCTTTCCCTATTTTTCTTAATCACACTTACATAAGTAAGTGACAAAAGCAAATCTGATCCCCAAGAAATAATGTTATATGACCATTTGAAATAATGTAGTACTGTAAAAAAAAAAAGATACAGATACAGATAATTCATGTAGTCTTTAAAATCATATCACAGTTGAACATTTTTTCGATATAGTATGTTAATAACTCCAAAGAGATTTCAATGACTCTGAATGACTTAGTGTTGTAATATGGGAAAATACAGACTTTGTAAGGAGAAGAACAGACGTTAACTCAGGAAATGATTTGAATTTACACTGAATCTATATTCCCAGTGTATATCTACATATTTGGTGTCTCGGAGGTTGAATTAGGAGAAAGATTGCTTAGTATGAAAAAGAATTGTTGTGAACATTTGTATCTACATGACTGAATTAAATCCTTTCAACAATGAAATACAGTTAACATGGTATCTTGAAAAGAACCCTAAGTGGGATTCAGGAAACCTAAATTCTAACTATGGTTCTGCTGCTGACTGATTGCATTAACTTCAAGTCTATCATTAACCTCCTTGTGCCTCATTATCCTCATTTCACCAAATAAGAAAAATGAAATATTCCTCCTTCCCTGCCTCACTTGGATGTTGTGAATTTAAATGTGTGAGAAGTGCTTGAGATGCATAAAATTTGATGGAGTGTTTTATTCATGAATTCAAGGCATCAAGTAATTTGACCATGATGGAAAGTTGCTTTCTTGCACATTTTTAGAGTGACATTTCTGTTACTGACCTATCCATTTTTACAGCATGTTGCTTAATCCAAACTATAAAACAAACACATATCAACCCATGGATTAGTGCTGTCTATTTTATTTTGCCTTATTTCATAATGGTCACAATTACCTATTTACTTATTAAACATGTTTATTGAATACCTACATATAAAACTTCCATTCCTAAATGACAGTGTTAGGACCTTCCATTTTTGTATTCCTCTGGTATTTAAAATGTACTTTAGTAGCCCTGATCTCCACTAATCTCTCCATTCCTTGAGGTTGATATGCCAGATCTGCTTTTTCTATGTTAAAATGAGGGACTTGAGAATCTCAGTTGTCAGTACCTGCCAATATGTGAAAGAACAGGTTCTGATGTTGATGTACTCTGACATCCAGTGTAGAAGTCTATAAGACACAACGTGCTGTTTGGCTCACTTTACCACAGGCACTAATTATTTTTCACAAAATATATAATATCTCGAAGAGATTGTAGACTAAACAACTCTAGCAGAACAGAAAATTAAATGATAATATTCCTGAAATTACCTTATGTGTAAAGGATTTTCTCGTCGTTAGTATAGACCTCCTCTAAAGAGAGATATTACCAGGAAATCGTTCTAGTAATACATCATGACATCTATGTTTCCCAGAGAGGTGATCTGGTGCGTATGTCCTACACATGATCTTGAAAACTCCTAACTCCATCATAACGTATACAAGTTCATTTTTATTTAGTTACGTAGATATATAATCTTGACTTAAAAGTCTGGCTCTGTCTTTTACTTTATGATCTTGAATCTGTCACTGATTCCTTGTAAACTTTCATTGCTTTATCATTAAAAACAAAGGTAACATTAAAAACAAAGGTAAAAACAAAGGTGAACTATTACCTGTCTGAAAAAGCTGTTTGTTCAATCACCCAACAGGTATTGATCAAATCCTTCCCACATGCCAGATATTGTTCTAAGTGCAGAATGTCTATAAAAGATGAGAAAAAAATGTTCTTGGTCTTACATTCTTGATACATTTTTAAATATTAATGTCTTATGCCAAAAAAAAGTGAGCAATGTAGTAGAGTATGATTGGAATGTAAGTTGGGACACAACACTAAACAAATTTCAGAGAAAGAACTTGAGAGAAATTGACATTTGAAAAAGCACCTGAGTAATGAAAGCAAGGCAGACAAGCAAAGAACATTCCAGACAAAACAAACCAATAGTTTGGGGTCAACAGTCACCTTAGCCTATTTCCGGAAAAGTAACAGAAATGGAGTATGTTAATGGCGGGGGGTGGGGTGGGGGACTATGTGCAGTAGATGAGGAGAAAGAGCTAGTAGGGGCCAAATGATATATTATTTCCCAGGATATAAGTTATTTTTAACAAATTGAATGGCAAGCCACTAGCATTTTTAATAGAGGAATACTGTGGTAGGATTTATGCTTAAATATAAGGGTACTTCAAAAAGTTTTTAGAAATATGTATTATGAAAATTGTATGCATGGATTTAATTTTTTTCACTAACAATCTTTTAATTCCTTTTTCCTTGAACTTCTTGAAGTATCCTCATAATTTGCTATTGAATAGAGCTTGCATTATGGGAATTTTTATACAGGTAAAAGATCATATATATATAGGAATATATCATATATGATACTGTATAAAATAACATTTATATATACATATAGAATACTGAACAAATAAAATGATAAAAATAGATTTTAACCACTGATAATAATTCTGGAATTGATGATAGCCATCGTGGTGGTGTTGATTGTATGTAATTCTCAAACTTTCTGAAAACCTATATTTGACCTACAAATCCAAAAACATATGTAGCAAAACCCATAATATGCTCTTATTTTTGCACTACTTTGTCCAGTTTTGAGTAGTACAACAAATTGCTCAGGCATCCGTGCCAGCCTTCAGTGTCTTTTACCCTCTTGTTAGAACTCTCCACTAATATCACTTTGGTAAAGACTCCCTGACCTAAATGTCATGAAGACCTTAAAGCAAAGAGCAAATTTAAAGCATAAGGGGGACCAAGGCAGCTTAAAAAGACTAAAAGGTTTCAGGGACAAAAATGTCTTTCTTTAAAAATGAGGAAGAAAGGATAGAAGAAGGAATGTTCCTTTTGACAATGTAGCCAAGCTTTTAAACAAAGTATTGTGTTATAGCTAATAACTATTTGTCACTGCAGCCACTTACTGAAGTCTGCCCTGTAAAATGGCCCAAATCCATTGGCTTCAAATTGACCAAGGCAATAAACTTGTGAATAGCTTTATAACTTTCTTTTTTTAAAAAGATTTATTTATTTATTTGAAAGGCAAAGTGCAGAGGCAGAAAGAGGGAGAGAAAGATAAATCAGTCTTCAATCCACTGGTTCACTCCCCCAAATTCTGCAGTGGCCAGAGCTGGGCCAATTCAAAGCCAGGAGCTTCTTCTGTGTCTCCATATAGTTTTAGGCCCTAAGCATTTGGGCCATCCTACACTGCTTTCTCAGGCCATTAACAGGTAGTGAGGCAGCTGGGACTTGAACCTGCACCCATATGGGTTGCTGATACAACAGGTAGAAGCTTAACCTATTATACCACAGAGCCAACACCACCTTTATAACTTTCTTATAAGAACTACCAATTTTACACACACACACACACACACACGAATAAAACATGTTTATATATATTTATATATGTATATATATACATATATTTAACCTTGAAATCAACATGAAGACTGATTTCTAGTCCCCTACAGAGAGTTTTCATTTGCCCTCAAATACAATTATTAATGATAATAACTCTTACATTTTATTTTTGTAATTGATGTATTTGGATTTATTTCTGATTCAGTAGTCTGATCCCCTTTAAGTGGTAGGGAGCAGGTATTACATAATAATATTTTCATTTTATACTGATGAAACATTCAGAAAATATAACTCATACACCTGTCAAGTTGCCACTGATAGATTCATAACAGAAGGGATATCAACTATCAGTCAGTACTCTTTTGAGATTGTGGTTTCATCGTAAAATGTGACTTTGTAAGTCTTATTGAATGAGTGCATGGTACTTTGCTTCTTTCTAGCAACCCAATGAAGTGTTGAAGAAAAAAATTTGAGATTGGTCAATATAAACTTTTATTTGCAGTGAGAAGAGTTTTACTGCAAAAAGCCTCACAATTTAACCAAATTTATAGCTGATGTGTTCATTGGAAAGGTAAAATATAGATGTTTATCACAGAAATGGTAAGAAAGAGGAGGCTCTCCTGCTCCAGGGTATCTATCACAAGCTGTTATTCCCCTTGGTATTTAGTTTTTGGCTACATTGCAGGTTAAGGCAAGGGGGCTTAGTTATAATTATCTGGCAAGTAATTAAACAATTTTTCATTGAATTTTGTTTTATTCTTCCCTTCTAGACTGTGGACTTGATATTTTTTGTAAATAAAGATTTGTGCACTTAAAAATCTCTTTCCAATTGGCAAGTCATGAGACGTTACATTAGGAGAAATAACACAGCCTATAAGTAGAACTATTTTAGACTGTGAGATCCTATTTCAATTTTTTTCCTTAGGCATATTTTCCTTCAGTGATGAATGTGTTGAAGGGCAATAAATACCCCCATAGGCTTTAGAGCCTAAATGTTGAGTTTGACACTCACAGTTTAAAGGCATCATGAAAATATCTTCAGAACTCATGTTCAAACAATTTAGGTTTTACAGGCAACTCAGTAGTTGTGAGTGATGTAGCTGTTTTGAAAAAGCTATCTTCAGAGAATTGGGACTTTGCATTTATTTAAAGAACATAAATCACAATTGATTGGCTTGCTACCGGGAATATACTTTTTAAAAATGAAATTGCACCTTATTAGTATTTAATTCATGATGTTATCCCACAAGCTGAATCTATTTAAAAGACTAGATATATATTTTATATTAGATGCACGTGAAGAAAAATGTACATTTTAATGCCCTTTTGATATATTCAGCCAATCTCTAAGCCTATTTCCAAGGAAGAATCTACTAATTTTATAAACAAGCATGTTTTATTAATTAAAAGTTTCTTTGTTGCCTGGGGTAACATCAACTATGGTATGCAAAGCATCATCACAACTTTAGAAGCTAATTTTCCCAAACTTTATTTATTTCATAGTGAAATTAATGCATATAGGAAATAATAACTAGTGTCTAAACTTGAGGATTGTCTTTTATTCTGTATATTTTGCATTGTATACTAGTGATTACATTCAAAAGAAATGCATGGTCTTTGTTTTCATAGAAGGAGTAGATAGTGTACATAACTAGCACTCTTTAGGATTGCAACTGCAAACACATCTTTTCGTTTATCCTCTTCTCACTATGATAGCATGTAATTGAACATTCAAATAAATGCCTTGTCCTTCCCTTTGTGTAGCCTATTGAACAGAAAGAGAAATTAGAGATATTTTCAAAACTCCCTCAAATACTAATGGTAAAGTTATCTGAGTATTTAGGTGATTTGACAAAGCTGATGTGTTTTATTATGCTTGATTATCAAAGAAAACATATTTATCAGAATACTGTTGAGAATATATATGTTATCAAAAATAAACAAGGCCGGATGTTAGTGAAAGTGATGGAAACAGATTTTGTTCAGTACCAACTTACTGGAGAGGAAATAATTGAGTCCATTCCTATTTGTGCAGAGGTGAGTGGGTATTATACTAGTGAAGGAATGAGTGTATCCATATTAATTACATGGCCCGGTCAGAAGAAATATCATAAAATATAATTAATTTGGGGCTATCATGATATAGTGGATTTAGCCACCAACTGTGACACCTGCATCCCACATGGATACCAGTTCATATGCTGGCTGCTCCACTTGCAATCAGATCTCTGCTAATGTGCCTGGGAAAGAGGTGGAAGCTGGCCTAAGTGCTTGCACCCTGCCACCCTCACAGGAGCCTTGGAGGTACCTCCTGGCTCCTGGCTTTGGCCTGGCCTCGCTCTGGCCATTGTGACCATTTACAGAGTAAACCAGGGCATGGAAGGCCGGTTTCTCCCTGTCCCTCCCCCTCTCCCTCCTCCTCTCCCTCCCCCTCTCCCTCCCCCATGGTTCTGCCATTTCTTAGCTCTGTGGTTTCATATTAATTAATCTTTTTGAAAGAATTATTTTATTTATTTGGAAGAGTTACAGAGAGAGGCAGGTCTTCCATTCCGCTGGTTCATTCCCCAAATGACTGCAATGGCCAGAGCTGAGCTGATCCAAAGCCAGGAGCCAGGAGCCTCTTCCAGGTCTCCCACACAAGTGCAGGAGCCTAGAGACCTGGGCCATCTTCCACTGCATTCCCAGGCCATAGCAGAGAGCTGGATTGGAATAGGAGCAGCTGGGATTCAAACCAGAGCCCACATGGGATGCTGGTGCTGCAGGCTGGGGCTTTAACCCACTGTGCCACAGAGCCAGTCCTCAGATCAATTAATCTTTTTAAGATTTGGTTTTCTTGTCCTTAAAACTGAAGTATTAGTAGTGTTAACTTCATAGGAGTATTGTGATGAATAAATAGCTATAATTCACCATAAGCATGTTGCATAGTACCTGTTGCATTCTAATTACTCGATAAATTGTAGCTATTAGCATTATTATATTAGGTATTTTCAATATTCAGCATACAATCAGGCATTTAGTAGGAGATCAGTAAATTTTTTTCTTGAATATATTCCATATATGGTAACTTTATGACACCCTAATTCTTTGAATAGCTCTAAATATTTTAAGTATAATCTCAAAAAAGCTATATGTCATTTTCTTTACATTTACAAATTGTTTCATATGAAAAAAATCAAGAATTCAGTGAAATCAATAGTGTACCTAAATTATAGATGATTATCATAAAATTTCTAACAGCTTAGAGATTGATATTCAATCTATTTTACTTTGAATCCTTATAGTGTAACTAACATTTATTGGTCATATACTATCTTCAAGCCATGACAGATAGAAAGACAAAGTATATCATATTTATATGCTCCTCTATGGTGCAACACAGTGGATTCATATGAACAATCACATAAAGTAAATTTAGGCTGGCCTTTGAAACAAAGGATTCCAAGTGTAATCTAGAGGTACAATTAATTGTACTTGGGAATTCTATTTTTTAGGATTTATTCATTTATTCTTTAACTTATTTGACAGACAGAATGACAGAGAGAGAGAGAGAGAGAGAGAGAGAGAGATCTTCTATCTGCTGGTTCATTCTCCAAATGACTTCGGTAGCCAGGCTTGGGCCACGCTGAAGCCAGGAACCAGAGACTCCAGCTGGTTCTCCTACATGGATGACAGAGGCCCAAATACTTGAGCCATCATCCACTGCTTCCCAGGAGCATTCACAGGGAACTGGATCAGAAGCAGAGCGGCCAGAAGTCATACCAGCAGTCCCTATATAGAATGTGGGTATCCCAAACTGTGCCACAACATAACCCTTGGGAATTGTTTTAAAACTTTTATGTCTCTCTTTACTCACAAGCAGAACAGCCTTCTTTCTGGAATATTCAGATGTTTTTCTGTAGAATAGGCAGTGGCTTTCAAAGTGTGGTTTCCAGGGCAGCATCACCTAGGAATTATTAGCAATGCAAATTTATGGATCTCACTTGAGATTTAGTGAATTAAAATGTCTCACAGTGGAGCCCAGCAATCTGTGAACAAGCCTTCTAGGCAGTTCTGGTAAAGGATCCAGTTAAAACCACTGGAGTAAAAGGTCAACCTGACAGGTTTTCCATATTAGCATTGGTTACATTCTTTTCTTTTTTTTAACTTTCATTTAGTAAATATAAATTTCCAAAGTACAGCTTATGTATTACAATGGCTCCCTCCCCCATAACTTCCCTCCCACCCATAACCCTCCCAACTCCCACTCCCTCTCCCCTTCCATTCACATCAAGATTCATTTTCAATTATTTTTATATACAGAAGATCAATTTAGTACAAATTAAGTAAAGATTTCAACAGTTTGCACCCATACAGGACATAAAGTGTAAAACACTGTTTGAGTATTAGTTATAGCATTAATTCACTTTGAACAACACATTAAGGACAGAGATCCTACATGAGGAGTAAGTGCACAGTGACTCCTGTTGTTGACTTAACAAATTGACACTCCTCCCTTCAGAGAAAGGTACCTCCTTCTTTGATGGCCCATTCTTTCTACTGGGATCTCACTTGCAGAGATCTTTCATTTAGGTCTGTTTGTTTGTTTGTTTGTTTGTTTTTGCCAGAGTGTCTTAGCTTTCCATGCCTAAAATACTCTCATGGGCTCTTCAGCCAGATCCAAATGCCTTAAGGGCTGGTTCTGAGGCCAGAGTGCTGTTTAGGACATCTGCCTTTCTATGAGTCTGTTATGTATCCCACTTCCCATGTTGGATCATTCTCTGGCTTTTAAATTCTATCAGTTAGTATTAGCAGACACTAGTCTTATTTATGTGATCCCTTTGACTCTTAGACCTATCAGTGTGATCAATTGTGAACTGAAACTGGTCACTTTGACTAGTGAGATGGCCTTGGTACATGCCACCCTGATGGGATTGAATTGGAATCCCCTGGTACATTTCTAACTCTACCATTTGGGGCAAGTCAGCTTGAACATGTCCCAAATTGTACATCTCCTCCCTCTCTTATTCCCACTCTTATATTTAACAGAGATCACTTTTTAGTTAAATTTAAGCACCTAAACATAATTGTGTGTTAATTACAGAGTTCAACCAATAGTATTAAGTAGAGCAAAAAAGAAAAATACTAAAAGGGATAAAGTATTAAGTTGTTCTTAAAAATACTCACTCTTACAAACAAAATTCACGTAATTGGGTTTTAGGCTTGTCTACTTCCTGTATGCATGTAGTATGCATATACACAAAATGAACATGGATTTTTATCTGAGATAAGACTGGGCATGTCTCAGATGAGGACCAGCAGCTGTACTCTTATTCAATCTTCACAGCATTCTTTAACTGCTTTTAAAAAGTAGGTTTGTGGGGCCAACATTGTAGCATGTTAAGGTGCTACCTGCAATGCCGGCATCCCAAATGGGCACCAGTTCATATCCCTGCTGCTCCACTAATGATGTAGTTCCCTACTAATGCACCTGGGAAAGCAGCAAAAGATGGGCCAAGTGCTTGGGTCTCTGCCACCCACATGGGAATCCCATTTCCTAATTCAGCCTGGCTCAGCTTTTGTGGCCATGTGAGGAGTGAACCAACAGATGGAAGATCTTTCTGTGTCTCAATCTCTCTGTGACTGTGCCTTTCAAATAAATTTTTAAAAATCTTTAAAAATAAAGTAGATTTGTAACATGCATCCCTTTCTAATTTTTGTATTTTGAATAATAGATGAGGGGATAAAATATAAATGACAGGGAGTTACTTAGATAAAATTAACTTATCTTGTAATATTCAATGTTAGAGAAGTTTTTATTAGTAGTGCAGTCTTAAAATAGCAACAATAATCTTTCTGTCTCTCTCACTGTCTAACTCTGCCTGTCAAAAAAAGTATCAACAATAAAAAAAAAAAATCACCACTGAAGTCCATAGGAGCAGTTTTGCCTTATTTTTATAGATAAGAACAAAATGGTTCACATTAGGGAACACAATTTGCCTGCCAACATGCACTTTATTTATTCAAAAACATTTAGAGAGGAATTATAGTGTGTCAGTTATGTAGCAGGCACTGTGATAACAACCTGGAACTCAAATACAAATAAGCATGCCAGTGGGGGAGATAAATACTTAAAGCAATCAAATTGGGGGAGATGTTAAATAATGTAATGAAAGGTCCAATTTATTGAAGACCTACTATGGAAATGGTGTTCTGCCCTGTGTTCCTTCCTCTCACTATTAAACCTTAGCCATAGTTCTATGGAGTTGCAATTATCATTAATTTACAGTTGATGACATTGTGACTAAGAACTTAAATAACGTACCTATGATCATGCAGCTAATAAGTTGTGCAGTTATGCTTGGAATCTGTATTTTATGCTCCATTAGGGCAGGAACTGTATCTACTTCATTTTCTCTTATATTCCTAGGGCCTAACCTAGTCCGTTAAGAAAAAGAAATAGGTGACACATAAATAATTGTTGAATGAATACAAGAATAAGCCCAGAGCTTGCAAAGACCTTAATCACATACATCATTATGAGCAATGTATTGCTGAAGAAGTATAAAAAGAATATGCTTTGCTTGGGGAGAAATGAAGATATCTTTTCATAAAATATAGGGAGTACAGTTGGATAGGCAAGGAAAACGTGGAGGTTCATCAGGTGCAGGAGACTCCCTGTAAGGTTAGAGCAGTGTGACAGTACATGGTATGACATTTGTGAAAAGGGGATGGAAAGAAAGAGGGGTACAGAGGAGAACATGGGGAGAAGGGTGGAAGATTACACGTTGCACTTAGTGGTTCAAATACCATCTATCCAGTGGCCAGCATTTCTCTAAATGTAATCCATAGGACACCTTCCAAGTCGTCTGAGTGGCTCAGTAAAAGCTGCATATTCTTTACCTTTATACTGAATCAGTGTCAGTGGGTGAAGACCTGGACTCATTCATTCTCTCCCTCTCCCTCTCCCCCTCCCCCTCCCCTCCCTCACCTCCCCTCCCTCTCTCCCTACCCTCCCCTTCCTTCGCCCCTCCCCCTCCCTCCCTCTTCCTCTTTCCATTGAAAATACACTCCCCATCTGACTAGTAGCCATATCAAAGTGTTACAACCAGCTCTAGGCCAGTGTTTCTCAAATTGGACTAATCTGAATGGTTTGTCATACAGTGGTTACTGACATATGCTTTCAGAGTTGCTGATCCTTTGGTGGGTCCAGAACTTCCATTTCTTGCAAGTTCCCAGATGAGGTTGATGTTTCTGGCCTTGATCTCTCTCTCTGAGAACTAATGCTTTAAGCTAGACTATAAAATGATCATAGAATAAACTTATACTGGCAAATGTTTGAATGAGCTTGGATTTTGGAAAGCCCTCTCCTGTAGTCTGACCTGTACATTAAAGGAAAATAGAATGAAGGTAAGAAAACTAGTTAGGAGATAGTTAAATTCTCCCTGCCTTGCCAAGGAAGGAGACTCAAGACCTGAGTCCCAGAGCAAATAAAAGCATGGGGCCTTTGCCCCATAGGACAGCATGAAATCGTTGTTTCTCAGTTATCCCTAGAGCCACATTTGGTGCTTACTTCAGAGTGGTTGAAAAAAATAAGCTTGAGAAATTTTAAAATGAAAACTACTCATTTATTTTCTGCCTCACATATGCTACTGTTGTCTATGCCCTACCAAGGTTTCAACTAGCCTTTGCCTCCCAGTTTGGTTACTTCTCTTTTTTAGCATATATGGACCTATATAATCTCATTCTCGCCTCTTTCTCTCCCTGCCATTTACCCCTCATACACACACACACACACACACACACACACACACACACTTTTCCTTTTTTGACTCTTACCAATCCCCCCTCTCTATAGACTACTTCTATAGCCTTTTGAATAAAATTGATGAGATATATTAGCACATTTTTGAAACCTTATTTTAAAAAAGGTTCAAGGAACAAACATTATCCAGCTGATTAGTCAAGCCTTTAACTAACTGAGAGACCTTTTGTCATCCCCTGACTTCCTGTCAGCGGTCTATAGGCAGCAGAAATCAGTTGGGAGAAGAGCAAGAGGCTTATTTCAGAAGGTCAGGGGCCAGCGCCAGCACCTGCAGGTCGAGGCATCAGAGACAGGCAGGAGTCCACCAGCTGCAGGGAGAACACCCTGCAGAGCCTGACCAAGATGAAGGGCCTTTTACACTCTAGCCCTTCCTTTCAGTTTTTGTGCTATAAATGTGAATATTCAGGTCTGTCCTGATTAAGAACCAGCAGATAAAATGCCTCTTTGTGACTTCCACATTTCCTTGGCTTATTCATTCTTTGTCTCCCCTATTTCGAATTATTTCCAAATGCACTAAACATAACTACCATGGATACTGTTTCAATTGAAGATGGAGCCAAATGCTTTGTATCTACACTTACCAAAGATAAGGAACATCATTCTTCCCAAATCATTCACTTCTAAATAATATGTATCCTTCCAGGCTTGCTTCTTATCCAGTTGCTAGACGTGTTTGTTATATTGACCTGAAAATTCAGCATCAGTAATGCCACAGTCTGACAGCAATTTGGATCTGAACAGCCAAATTTCTGAAGTTTGGTTTGATCCATAATTGTGGTTGGTCTATAAATCAGGAAAGCCAGGATCTGGTAGTGATTAAAGTACTTTTCATGCCCATCAATCTTGTAGGTTGTTGATAATCAACCATGATGGCTCATAAACCAACTTAGAGTATCAGACTATAATTTCAAGTAACCCTAGAAATTTTGGGCATTGCCAACTGAATTTGTACACTTTTAGTACAAAAAGGTAACTGGAAACAAGCAGCTGAGAGCCTTGATTAGAAGTGAAATCAAAAGCAGAAGTCACAAAACTCCGAGGCAAATTCATTGAAATGATTTCCCTTTGTGCTCTCACAAATATGTTGAGACGTTGAAGATACATGTATTCTAGAATAAATATTTTTCCTTAAAATCCAGTGTATCATTTTCATTCATTCATCAAAAAATTGCCAGTTACCCGCTGAAAATATGAACTGTGCAATATGCTGATGATAGATGATAGATGGCCGCTGCTTTCAACAAGTTCCAAATTGAGGAGGAGAGTCAGCTATATAATCAAATAACTCTCAGTTGTCCCTCATCTTAGAACATAGGGCTATATCCAAGGGTAAACCTCTTGAGATGACTATGAGTGTTATCTACTATCAGGTTCTCAGGGTAAAAATGGATATCGATGACTACATATGGCTTGAGGTTCAGTAATTCTGCTCCATCCTATCTTTCTGGTTGTCAGGTCTCTAGTTAGTAACAGAAGCTTACAATTTTTTTGTCTCTGATGATAATCCTTTCAGGTCCTTGTGGAAGACCCCTATACAACCTATGCCCCAAACAAAGCTGTTTGCTAAATATCTTCTCTGTCCAAAGCACCTTCTTAGGTTTGAAATAAAGTGCCCGGAAGGTAGCCTTCCACTCTTGATTAGAAAATGTAAGAATTGACATATGTGAAATTAATAAGCTGAAAAATTGACCTAAAATTCATACTTTTCTCAGTGTGCCTCTATGAACTTTTGGCTGACTTTCAGCAGAAGCTATTTAATGACACTTCAAAGAGATTGGAGGAGGTGAAAACACAATCATTGCAGTAAGGAGACTTATGGAGGCTCTAATGGTATTTTGGCAGCTGACTATGTCTGTGAAAACCATGGAGCTTCTCCTTTTAAAGGTGGGACACTGGTGCATCCGGGGACCTATGAAAACATAAAATTACAGTAATCAATAACCTTAACTGCATTAAAGTAACAATCTTTTCCACGTGTCATATTTTTATTTATTAATTTTATCACTGGGACCTAAAAGCCAAGTGAGGTCTCCATCCCCCATCCTGATCCACTCAACTATTTAGCTTAAGACTGAGGTGAAATGAGGACCATATGGACCATTTCTCAATGTGGTCATTCTCTAGGGTAGCCTTTTAACATGTCTAATGCCCTTTCTTTTACAATTTCAATTTCTTGCCTGGCATTGATGGTGTGATCAATAAAAAGAGTAATGGAGTGAGTCTCCAAAGCATGAGGAAATTTATTCAAGCTATCCATTTATTGATGTGTCCATTTATGTTGTCAGGGAGGAAAAACTTTTCCTCTAGCCTCTTAAGTTCATTGCTTAGGAGCCTGCAAATTAAAGTGACAAAAGCAGTTCAGCAATAAAAATACAAAGTTTATCCCCATAACTGTATGGGAGCTTATAGAAAAAGTATCTCAAAGAGTAGCTACAATTTGGGGCTTATCTAATCTTAAAAAGGAAAGGGCATTAGGATTTCAAGTGTCAAGCATGTTGGTAAATTAATGGCGAACTATGGAGGAACTAAAGGCAAGTAAGGCATGCTTTAATAAGGCCTATTTATGCCATTTCTCTTCTCAGTGATTACTTCTCTTCACTGGTGGCAGGAGTCACTTCTCCTCCAATACAGGAATCTCCCTTTAAAGGGAGATTTGTAACAACTGAATCTTTTTGGAAAGCTCTGATTTTAGGTAGCTAAGTGAAGTATAGAGAAGTAGTCTTCCTGTATTTGTTGATTCTCAAAAGCCCTTAGCCCAAAACAACATACATATCATACTGGTATAGCTTGTATCCCTTCAGTGTATTCATGTATTCACATATTTACCAAACACATGTTATAGACCAGTTACTGAAGACACAAAACTAAGTCTCTACTCGCATGAAATTTATTTTCCAGTAGAGATCCAGATAATAAACTAGTGATTTTGTTGATTACATATATACACATTTCACATTGTATAGTAATATATACTGGACATTCATCTGGTTAAGGGGATAGAACATGATGCTGAAGGTGGGCTAGTTTAGACTAGATGGGTGGCTTCTCTAGTAGGCAGTATTTGAGGAGAGATGAGAGTTAATTAGAGCAGAAAGATTGAGGAATATTTGGAAGAAAAATTTTCCATAACAAGGGTGTGAGCACCGAGACGAGAAATGACTTATCAAAGAAATAGCAAGGATCCCAGTGTAAAAGAAGGATGGGGAAAAGTGAGGTTGGAGGGTAGGTCAGGACAAAAATATACAGGATCTCATAAGCCATGGTAGAGAATTTATTTTTTGCTCCAAATCTGATGGGACATCATTGGAGAATTTAGAGTTCAGAAATGAAGGGCCTGATTCTTTGTTGCTGGGTAGACAATAAAGATGACATTGCAAGCTTCCCTAACAGTCCATGTTAGAGCTGGCTCACAATAAAGTAGAGTGGTGGAAATAGTAAGAGAGCTTGCATTTAGGATCCTTTTGAAGAGAAAAGTGACAGGATTTGTGGTGATTGATTAAATGTGCTGCTTAGAATAATTGAGAAGGTTCCCTAAGTTCATTGCCAGGGGAAATGGGGAAAAGTAGAAAAGGAAAAGTTGGATCCTAAGAGAGATGGCATTAAGAGTTTTCCTTTGATCATGTTCAGTTTCAAGGACTCATTAGACATTCAAGTGTAAATGCTCAAAAGGAAATTAGATAGATGAGTTAAGAAAGAAATTGGAACTGGTTAATACCTGTAATATGGGAGTCATAGGCTCTTAGATAGTTTTTAAAGACAAGGGAATTGAATAAGTTCTTTTAGGAAGAAAGTTCAGAAAAGTGGGCTGAGAATAAACTGTAATTTTCAAAGGAGGAAGAGGATAACAAACATGTAAAGGATTCTGGAAAACTAGGACTATGACACAGAAAGAAGATAAGATTAGTTTGATGTTTGTGAAGAAAATAATTCAAGCTAGTCGGTAAGAAAAGGTGTCAAATTCTGCTGAAAATTCAATTAGACAAACAGAAGAATGGACCATTGAATTTAGCAATATGGAGCTTACAGATTACCTTGACCAAAGATATTTTCATTGTAATCATACAGCAAAAAAATATGTGTAATGGGCTAAAAAGATGATGCAAGGTATGGATGTAAAGACAGTGTCAGTAAGTGTACAGATACTGTTCATGTACTAATGAAATGATATTTATTGAGTAGTATATTTTATGCATTGCTAAATAGTATAATCTTGATTTAGTAGGAGAGAACAACATTAAGGTCATTCTATTATTCCAAAATAGATATAGTAATATCTGTGGTGGAATTGAAGATGTCTCTTCTCCAATAAAATGCAAGACCCAGCTTCAGGAAGAAGTTGACATATAAGTTACACTGAGAGGCTGAGCAGAAACTTGATAATATAGAGGGAGGTCAGAACGGAGCACAATAGCTTGAATGACCATAAAGCATAAAAGAGTATGGCTTGTCCTAGAAGTATCCAGAAGTTCCACATGATTGGACATCAAAATGTTAAGGGGAAAGGCAAAAGGTCATTGAAATCAAAGAGAAGTCATTGAGATCAAAAGGCCAATGAGGTCGACAAGAAGTATTTGGAGGAACTGACAAGCTTTATGTGAGTAGAAATATATATATCACCCAGTCCACACAGTTGAACAATTAAGTGCTTTTAGTCGTTATCCTCAAGAAGTGAATATATATAATAACCTCCAAGTTTATGGAAGCTAAATATAATTTAATAGGATAAATTCCTTATTCTGTGACAAAATGTGGTGGCTGGATGCTAAAGCGGTTTGCCAGCTAAATAACAATATTATGTGATGTGGATTAATTTCTGTTATGTTTCAGCAGCAGATTATTTACATTGATGCCCACACATTTAAAAATGAAAGGTAATATCTATTCAAAATCCACATTATCAATAAAAATCAAATAAGAAAAATTATTAAATGATAAAATGCTAGTAAGAATTTAATTAAAAATTGATTATTTTGTGTAGGGAAAAATGTTAAAGTACACGTACCTGTAATAAAATTATTTGTGTTTGGGAGATAAAAATGAAGGCATGATGTCAGAGTTGTACAGAGAAACTGAAAGCTATGATATGGTCACGAAATTAACATTCCACCAACTAAATCCCTGAGAATTTCCAACAGCAAAGGATCTCAAAACAGCCAAGGTTCTCAAAGGAGTGTATTTCTTACAGTAGTCTTCTGTGTTTTGGCTTAACTTCTGTGGTTTAGAAGATGATAGGTGATTTCTTAAAGTACCAGACACTCTGGTGCCTGGAAATAAGATAGAGGAAAAAATGAATCATCAAAGTCATGTCATTTTCTTTGCCACTTATGAACAAAATAGAGGTCCTGGAAAGTCATTTTGTGTTAACTGTATTTCATTGCTTCTAAGAAGTGTATTGTGTCTAGCCTCTCTGAAAACAGGTTCCATGTTGCTGTGAATTCGTTACTATTGCCTGAGTAGGTACATACTTGATCATAGGTATTCATATTGTAGTCAATTAAATACTTAAGTTTATTTATGTGCATTATTCTTATAACAAATAGAACACTTAGTGACACTGTAATCTTGTCTTGGTTATTAACTGCTTGGGTTACATTAATTTACTTACTTAACTTGACCTCCAAATTCCTGATCAGAAAAAAAAATTACATGAATATTTCGTGCTGTAATAGTTTGAAAAGTCTATGAAACACATGCATAGAAATGTTGATGCTATTTGTGAGTGGAACTTCCTAATATAAAGAGGTTGCTAAAATTGGCCAGCTGGGAAAAGTTGAGACTGACTGTAAATATGAAGCATAGCACCTCGCCATCAATGTTGAATGAAAAAAATAATTTTCATGTTTTAGGATTAAGTATCAGTATCAGACAATTCTCTATGTAAATATATCAGATCCTCTGTGGTTTTTGTTCTAAAAACTAAAGCTCAGGAATGATCACATACTGCTCTTATTTACAAATTTTTGATGTCTCTTTGTGCTCCTAAAATCCATACTCTTCAGCAAGACTTTCAAAATCCATTCAGAATCCCCTGATAAAGCATTCAAAATCTGCAAATAACATGTTGCAATTCCTCCCCTTGCCCCCAGGTACTCTCTAAACCCACCACACAACCTTCCTGTTGCTGCTTGAGTACAGAAGGCTCTCTACCCCATTGTATCTTTACACCTGCATTTCCCACATAATTGTCTATCCCTTCTCTAAATAACTCTCAAAGGATCAGCAACATCAGCACCATTTGGGAATTTGTTAGGAAATATAGATACTCAGACCCCATCTCAGACCTATGGGATCAGAAACACTGCAGGGGTTCAGGGCATGGATAGGAGCAGTCTGTATCTTAATAAGCCCTCTAGGTGATTTGATACACACTGAAGTTTGAGAACCACTAGTTTAGACCCTTCTTTTATGACTCTCTACTAGTAATTATTGGCTTGAAAGCCAAGAACATTTCTTTGTCATCTCTCTATCTTCAGGGCAGAGGACAATATTTGGTCTTTAAGTAAAACTCAATAAATGCTTTTGAGTCAATAAATCAATTGATCAAGAGCATTGTTTCTGCCCTTAGGTCATCTGAAATTTGCTTATAGAGGAAAATACATAATCCTATAGATGAATGACAAAGTAATTTATTGCCATGCATCATAAAATAATAGACTTTCTATAATAAATGTTTGGCTCTGCTCAAAAGGCAAAATTGGGAGTGAGGTTTCAAGTAAAAGAAAGATTATTGATGACTAAGTCATATGGAGAAAGTCTTGCTGTACATATAGAGGACTGAAACACAGAATAAACTGTTATAAAGATGTTTTAACTAAATCACAAAGTTTGTGTGAATTCTGATCAGTAGTTAGCATTGGATTCCAGACTGCACAGTTGGGACTTAATAGGATAGCCAAAAAGAAAGAATTCCGAATTGGTAGCAAGCTCTGCATCAGGCATCCTAGACTTCTCCCAAAGAGAATATAGGCTCAGATAACTGGAGTTTTACTGAACAGGAACCTGGCACAACACAAATACTAAAATCTGTGGACAACCTATGCAGTTATCAGCTTGCCACAGAAATGTTTCTGAGTTGCAAGCATTAGTTGCTTTATGAACTTGAAGAAAAATGTGATTTATCTCTTTAAGAAAGTAGCTCATTGTTCATTATTCTTTATTTGTCTTTGCTAAAAATATTTAAGAAATATTAGTTTTTGTACTTTACTAAATTCCAAGGAGCTATAGCTCTTATAAACAGATTGTTCAATGGAATGAATCCATTTGTCTTTGGAAAAGAGTAGGAAGAAAAAAAAATTGGAACATGTTTTTCTGCCTAGACAGCAGTAAAATATGCAGTAAGGTCCTGTGTTTTATTTATTTATTTTTTTTATTTTTTTTTTTTTTATTTTATAATGCTTTTATTTAAATAATATAAATTTCCAAAATACAGCTTATAGATTACAATGGCTTCCCCACCCCATAACTTCCCCCCCACCCGCAACCCTCCCCTTTCCCACTCCCTCTCCCCTTGCTTCACATCAATATTCATTTTCAATTCTCTTTATATACAGAAGATCAGTTTACTATATATTAAGTAAAGATTTCAACAGTTTGCCCTCACATAGCAACACAAAGTGAAAAATACTGTTGGAGTACTAGTTATAGTATTAATTCACAATGTATAGCACATTAAGGACAGAGATCCTACATGATATATTTTTTTAAAAAATTGATTAATTTTCTAGGCAATTTCCAATTTAACACCAAGATTTTTTTTTCATTTTTAATTATCTATATAGAGAAGATAGATTCAGTATATACTAAGTAAAGATTTCATCAGTTTGCACCCACACAGAAACACAAAGTGTAAAATACTGTTTCAGTGCTAGTTATAGCATTACTTCACATTGGACAACACATTAAGGACAGATCCCACATGAGATGTAAGTACACAGTGACTCCTGAAGTTGATTTAACAATTTGACACTCTTGTTTATGGCGTCAGTAATCTCCCTAGGCTCTAGTCATGAGTTGCCAAGGCTATGGAAGCCTTTAGGGTTCGCTGACTTCAATCTTATTCTGACAGGGTCATAGTCAAAGTGGAGGTTCTCTCCTCCCTTCAGAGAAAGGTACCTCCTTCTTTGATGGCCCCATTCGTTCCACTGGGATCTCACTCATAGAGATCTTTCATTTAGGTTTTCTTTTTTTTCCAGAGTGTCTTGGCTTTCCATGCCTAGAATATTCTCATGGGCTCTTGAGCCAGATCTGAATGCCTTAAGGGCTGATTCTGAGGCCAGAGTGCTATTTAGGACATCTGTCATTCTATGAGTCTGCTGTGTATCTCGCTTCCCATGTTAGATCATTCTCTCCCTTTTTGATTCTATCAGTTAGTATTAGCAGACACTAGTCTTGTTTGTGTGATCCCTTTGACTCTTAGACCTATCAGTGTGATCAATTGTGAACTGAAATTGATCACTTGGACTAGTGAGATGGCCTTGGTACATGCTACCTTGATGGGATTGTATTGGAATTCCCTGGCCTGTTTCTAACTCCATCATTTGGGGCAGTTCCGATTGAGCATGTCCCAAATTGTACATCTCCTCCCTCTCTTATTGGTCCTGTGTTTTAAAACTATATTTTTATATCCCTCTGTATGTACATGAGCATACACACATGCACAAACCCACATCCTATGATTGTTATAAAGTGGTGCATGTGTATGTGGAAGTGGAAGCTAATTGGACAGCTTGATGGAGCTTTAAAATATATTTATTGGTTTGAGTAGATAACAGCCATACAATATGATCACCATAAGTATCCGTATTATTATAGAAATATGGATAAACTATTGCACTGTCGAAGCATTTATTTGGTCATTGTTTACAGAAAGTCAGTTTTATTTACTCATGAATTTGGAGTCCAGTTATCTGTCTGCAATTTTGAGTACTTCCAGTGGAATATTCTAAAAGATGCTCATTTTCTTTCTTTAGCATCTGACATGCTACCATCTGCCTTTTCTTTTCCCGCCACAAGTAATAGAAATCTTATACAGTGGGATTACTTTACAGAAATGTAACTGGTAAACGTTTGTTATACCACCAAATTTACCCAGAAACCTAACACATTTTTTGGTTTTTGTTTGTTGTTGTAAGGAAATAGAATGTACTCTTGTGACTGCATTGAAGTTTGCATGCAGCGTGATATTTTTTTTTCTTAGAGGAGCTAGACTTGTGGAACTGAAGCCATTAGCCAGTCCTTCAGTGGATAAGAAAAGCAAATGCAGTCTCTTCTCCACTTAGAGTTTAGAAGAGAACACTGTCAGTAGTCATGTTTACCACACAAACTGGTAGAACTCCTATATTTTCCATTCTAAATCCAAATATCTAGTCTTTGTGACTTCAAAAGGACAGCCACGTACCATTTACATGATAACAGAATGCAAAGGACTTCTGTTGGATTTAAGCAGGCAGTGCATCTCTCTTCCTCTTTTTTTTTTAAGTGGGGCAAATAGTTCATTGCACAAAGAGCCTTTGTCTCAACTGTCCACACTTTTTGTGTTGATTTTCTATTTGCATCATCAGAGAAGACTTTTATGGCAAAAATCAATGAAGATTTTATTCTGCAACACCGTGGAGGTAACTTTGTCTCCCCAGAGAACATAAGAATGAGTTGGAAGAAGCACTCGGCATGTCTCAGTCAATCAAGAGGAACAAATGAAATTTGAATTGACAAAATGATTTTTGGAAATGTGTAAGGCTGGATTTCAGGATGAAGTAAAACCAAAGTTGTAACACTGAAAAATGTAGTAGCCACTGAAAAATAATTATCTCGATACAGGTCTTTTTGTCCTTTATCTGATGGATATGAGACTGGTTAAATTTTGATGTTGGTGTCGTTGGAATATGTTTCTTAACACTTTGCCATAGGGGCAGGCTTTTGGTACAGCAGTTAAGGTGCCATATCGAAATGCCTAGCTTCACGTTCCTACAAGTGTATACTCTGGCTGTTAGCATGTGGTGGTTCAAATTCAAGGACTTGGGTCACTGGTACACACATGTTAGCTCCAGATTGAATTCCAGAGTCGTGGCTTCCATCTGGCCCATTTTTGGATGTTGTAGACATTATGGGGAATGAATTGGGGGTTGAAAGTTCTGTCTTACTCTCTCTGACTTTCAAATTAAATAAATAGCAATTTAAAAATTTTAAAACATTTTGTGTTAGCCCTCATTAAAATTAAGAAGGCCAGTTAAAAGAGTTTATAATGGAAAATTAGTCACAAAATAATTATTTTTGAAAGGGAAAGCTATCAAAATACAATAGAAAAATCACACTCTGCTCTGTTAGTTTTCCCCTGTATCCTATAATTTTTTCCTTCTTTGTCCTTAAAAATCTTATAATTGTTCTACAATTTACCTATTTCACTCAATAGACTTCAAATTCCTTGTGGTCAAGATTGTTCATTTTATTCACCTCTCTTTCCCAAACATTTTCACAGTGCCTGGCCCACACTAAGCTTTCCACAAATGCTTAAACAAAGAAAAGAAAAGAAATCATAGGAAGGAACAGACAATTCTGTGAAGACAGTTGACAAATCAATTTATCTCAGTATTTTTTTTAACTCACAACTCTTCCAGCTCTAGTACTCTACAATTTGATAATTTCTGTACATTTTCTTGAATAAATTTTGCATGACATAAGATATATTTATATCAGATAATACCTTGCTGTAATCTCTTTTACACCCTAGGAAATAAAACTAACGAATGAACTTTCCTTTTTTTTTCTTTTTTTTAAGGTTTATTTACTTATTTATTTGAAAGGCAGAGTTACAGAGAGGCAGAGGCAGAGACAGAGAAAGGTCTTCCATCTGCTGGTTCACTCCCCAAATGTCTTCAATGGCCAGAGTTGAAATGATCCAGGAGCCAGGAGCTCCTTCTGGGTTTCCCATGCCAGTTCAGAGTCCCAAGGACTTAGGCCATCTTCTGCTGTTTTCCCAGGAAAGAAGAAAGCTGGATTGGAAGTTGAACAGCCAGGACTCAAACTGGCACCTATATGGGATGCCAGCACTGCAGGTGATGCCTTTACCCACTACACCACAGTGCTGGACCCTACCATTTTCTTAACATTGCTATCGGGTATCCCTGGAACTAAGTTTCCCATGCCATATTCAGTGACAGATTAAGGGAAGATAGCATGCATAAGTGTCATCTGTCCATGTAGATTTTTAGATAATAAATACAGGTTACAGAGTGGTGTTGGATGCATAAATTCACCTTATGTAGAAACATGTTGTAGCTACTGATTCTTTTCAAATAGATGAAGCTTAGAAGGCAAGTCCCGAAAACTGAGTGGAAGAGACACAGGCTGAATCAAATAATATGTAACTTTCACAAACAAGTAAACACCACTTTTTCAGACTATAAAAATTGCATTGGTTCATTATAAAAATTGTTGAGGAATATAGGCAAAGAGAAGATATTTCAATCTCTCCTTTGACATTACAGAGAAAATAACTTAAAATTTTAATTCACTTCCATGTTGAGCCATTTCCTCATAGCCTTTTTTATCTTGTTTTACACAAATGGATCTTAAATATTCATTTTTTATGAAAGTAGGATGGTAAGATAGTGGTGTTTTACAATATGCTTTCTGTACTTTACAACACAAGGCTGTTCTTGTGTTCTTAACTAATGACAAACTCGTGTTATTAAAAACTATCTTAATTATCAGTGGATAAAAGAAGTTAGAAGTAGCCAGATTCAGAGTATCAATATCAATGTTGTAGTTCTTATATTTCCATTTTGTCAAGTAGCTATAATGTATGGTTATATGTAACACATAGCAGAGAGAAAAATCCAGCCACTGAACACATCTTGCTTCATTTGGTTCTCTTGCAATGGCTTTCCTTCCTCTCCTTATCATTCCATCAGTCTAATTAACTCATTTTTATACATGCCATCATTTTATCACATGTACAACTTTTATTCAGAAAGGGCTCTTGTCTTTTTAGTCTTTCAAGGTACTGTATATTCTTATGATTTTAGCATGTTGTAACTAGTGGCAATCTGGATTCTATAAGTCCTGTTTCCTATTTTATCTGTTGCATCCTATCCATGAGCATTTAGACCACTCTCACTTTAAGAGAAATCCCTGTAGCACAAATATTCTTCTTTACTCACATTTCTTTCTTCCACATTTGTAAATATCCTTATATTTCGTTGCATTTATGCCAGGATTTATGGTACCAGTATTACCTTGTTGGGCAGATAAGTTATTACCAACATTTTGCAGTCATGGAGATCAAGGGCCAAGTTGACTAAAATGTTAATCTAAAACAAAACAAAACAACAAAAAGTTAGCCATCATCTTTCTTGGACGTCACGGAGGCTACTATTTTTTCATTTCTTATCACAGTTCATCCTAATATTTTCAGTGCAAAAACTACTTTTTTTAAATTCCAGTTGAGGATGCTCATTATCCCACCAAGGCTGCCATATAAAAATTAAGTATCACCCGTACTAGGTATTACTTGTAACGCTACAGGCATCAAACCTGTCAGTGTTGCTTCTGGAATTGAAAGAGGCCCTGAGAGTTCTCCATTCTCCTAACAGTGTTGTTTAGTCTGCAACTACCATTACCATTGCTGTGATGTGTCAACACTCCCCGTGTTGGATAATTTTGCTTGTCAACCTAATTGGGCCGAAGGGTACCCAGATATTTGATCCAACATTATTTCAAGTATGTTTATCAGGGTCATGTTAAATGTTATTAATATTTGAATTATATATATATATATATATATATATATATATGTTAAATGTTATTAACATTGGTTAACTATTGGTTCTTTTCCTATGGAAAACCCTGACTAATATGCTCCCTATTACACTTTCCACTGCTTTAGAGATCTTCAAAGGCAAGAACTTAGTCCTCTGCCATGGTGATTCCAACTAGCTTACCTTATCTTTAGCAGTCACATCATAGTTATTAGGTCAACTGCAAGTAATCTTGTTGTAGCCAGTGCTATAGTGTAGTGGATTGGGCCACCATCTGCAGTGCCAGCATCCCATATGAGTGCTAGTTCTAGTCCTGGCTTCTCCACTTCTGACCCAGCTCCCTGCTAAGGCACCTGGGAAAGCAGCAGAGGATGGCCCAAGTTCTTGGGCCCATGAACCCACATGAGAGTCCTGGAAGAAGTTTCTTGCCCAGTCCCAGCCACTGTGGCCATGTAGGGAGCAAATCAGAAGATGGAAGAGTTCTTTCTGTCTCTCCTTTTTCAGTAACTCTGACTCTCAAATAAATACATATTTTTTAAAAAAGTTTTCTTCATCAACCTTTATAGACCCATTTACTGAGAAACGTGGAGTCTTTCTCTTTGGGAAAAGAAGAGAAGGTATTAAAATCACATAACCAGTGCCTCATCAAGTTCCTCTTGGGACATGCACCACTAAAACATATGTTCCTAGTGATTTTTCTGCATTCTCAAGGGTCTCTGCAGAGCCTGGCAGAGACAACTTCTCCCTTTGCCTAAACCATTCCATTTGTTGTAAAGGTAAGTGTAAGATTTGACACAAAGGAAAGTGAATCAGCCTTACCTAGAACCTGAAGAAATATTTCCCTATGCTTCATGGTGATTTTATTATTTATTTATGCTTATTTATGACATACTCAAGTGGGAGGCTGGATTTAAAGAGTTGGAATAAGAAATCCCCAGAATATGAGTAAGGATGGTGAAAAACACAGATATATAGGGAAATGGTTTATATTAGATGATGTAAAATCTAACTGGAGCTCCTGATACAATTACCACTGCTGACTCTTTTAGGGCAGAAAGCAGAACGTGTTCTGCTAGATAGGAAAAAAATAAGTTTGACGGAATTACACATATAAATACTATAGACTACGAAGTTGGAATACATCCTTAAGATCTTCTACAAATATAAACACAAAAAAGCTGAGGTACAGAAAAGTCAAACAGGTAACACCTCTAGTGTTTCATCTTGAAAATCTCATTCAAGTCTATTTTAGTAGCCTGATACTAAAATATGGGAAATGATTTAATTTTAAACTTTTACTGTTCATTGCTGTTTATCCTTTTCCTGACCATACAGCTAAACTTTTCTTGAGTTCATTAATCACTATGGACTTACGGTTGTAGATAGAGGTTAATTTTATATATGTCTATCTTCTGTCATCTTATTGACCCTAAAAATAATTTTTAAATGGCTTGATTTTAAACAAAATTGTTAATCACCCTTTTAAAGGAAATATCATTTAAATACTATAGAATATTCCTTTTATTACTCTATTAATTTTAATAATCTCTAAGTGGAACAATCAGGTGAGACTAGAATTTTTAGATCTATTAAATCATGAAATTAAAAGGAAAAAACAAAATTATTTGAAATTATTTGACATTTTCAGTCTTTATAAAGTCAACATTTAATCACATCTGAAATTGACAGGATGGAGTTTGAAAATCTTTAATTACTAGCATTATTTCAGGGAAGAAAAGACATGTTACCATAGAACATGTGTTTTTCCATGAATTGAGTCTGATATAGAGTATTCATTATAGAGAAGTTTAAATCTGATAGAATTTAGCTGCTTCTACAAAAATAATATTCAATAAGTTTCTGCTTTAACACTGAACTGACCTTGTAATTAATGTTGTAGACTATCCTTTCATTATATGCTAGATTATAAAATGACTTATGGGCAGTAAAAAGGCTCAGAGTTCTAAAATACAATTTATAACCATGAAAAGGGCCTGAGCTTTGAGCGACAGTTTGAATGGATCGGGTGAGAATTATGAAATGTGAATAATGAAGCATTTTAAATTCAAGTTTTTGGTTATATCATTATTATGATTGTTTTGGAGAAAAGCCTGCATGTATCATGTGGGCAATAAAATGTGTACAAATGCAAACATTCGTAGTGTGTAAAATAATTAAAATTATAACTAGTTTTCCACATTATTCCTTACAGTTTTTTTTTAATTTAAATCATTTAAAGTATCACAAACAGGTTTACGCTTATTAATTTGAAACTATAAATGTTATAATCTGTGTTTAAGCTGTTAACATAAGTTTTCTCAGAGTAATTCTTTTTAAATGTTGAATTTTCATTATCTAATAATAGCTACTATTTGTGTAGTGTTTATTGTGTGCAAAGTATTGCATCGCCACCTTCCTCTATTTTAGAATTCTCACCTGAGGTATTTCTGCTTGAATATAATCAACCTTGAACCAGGGAGGAATTTTTGGTTGTTAGAAAATAAGGTGCAGGGCTGGCGCCGTGGCTCAACAGGCTAATCCTCCGCCTTGCGGCGCCGGCACACCGGGTTCTAGTCCCGGTCAGGGCGCCGGATTCTGTCCTGGTTGCCCCTCTTCCAGGCCAGCCCTCTGCTGTGGCCCAGGAGTGCAGTGGAGGATGGCCCAAGTGCTTGGGCCCTGCACCCCATGGGAGACCAGGATAAGCACCTAGCACCTGGCTCCTGCCATCGGATCAGCGTGGTGCGCCAGCCGCAGCGCGCAGGCCGCGGCAGCCATTGGAGGGTGAACCAACGGCAAAGGAAGACCTTTCTCTCTGTCTCTCTCTCTCACTGTCCACTCTGCCTGTCAAAAAAAAAAAAAAAAGAAGGTGCACACTACTGGCTCCAATAAGTGTGGGTAAAGGATTAGACTCCTTGTACTGCACGAACCGCTCCTGCTTTTGCCCCTGAACATTCAGACACCTGAAAATCATGTTTGTATATAGTTAATTACATGAAGAACACAAATCCATTTTGGTTATAAACACAAAGGACATTTTCGGGGAGGTTTAGGAGAGGGCAGAAGAGGAATCACAGTTTTAATAGTTGCTGTGTTTTTTGAAAATGCAACAACAGTATCAAACACTTTGCTATAAGTTGTTTCACATAACAGAAACCTGGATTTGAAATAAAAGTGCCACTCATGCTATTTGAATGTTCCATATGACTAGCCTGCATTGAGTGAGCATTTGAAATGTCCATATTCAAAGGGCACTACACTTAGGTGTAAATGCCTGGCTTCTTTAATAAGTCTTTTAGTGTGACTGTGTACAACTTTGCGTACTTAGAAGTATTTTTAAATGAAATAATTATTACTATATTAAATAATGTTTTATTTTTCCATATGAGTACTTCTCAGACTATAGATTTATTCATTTCCTTTCAGGATGGTAAATGGAGGTCTTATCTAATATTTGTTATTAAAGAGGGACATTGGGTCATATGTAGTTCAAAATAACTTTAGGCTCTACATGGTTTTTATTTTGGAGGACAGAACCAGGCATTTAGGGCTTCCAGTCCTGGCTGCAACTTAACTTACGTTTAATGCTAGGCAAGTTGCTATACTTCTTTATATTCTACTTTCTTCATTTGTAAGTTGGGTATATTAATGTTGCCTTTATCATGGACTTATTGTCAGGTAATAATGCACCTAACACAACTGCAGCAAATAAAAAGATCAGTAAATATTACTTACCAGTAGTATTCCACTTCAAAGGCATGCAGTACAAAAAATCAATAAGAAAGGATAATCATAATTAATTTAGTTTTTGCTACATAGTGTATCTCTGCCTCTGCAGTTATTGCCCACTTCACCCCCATGTCTGAATTCTGAAGAGGGTGCTGCCCAGTGATGAAAACACAAAATACTGAACAGAATGCCATGCCTGCTGCTGAGCGCCTTTAGTTCTGCCAATAGTATAAATGATACCCAGTTCTACTCTTTTGTTATGAAGAGTAACCTAAATGAACAACCACCAGAAAAAAAGGTTTATCCTAGGTTGTGCACTGTGAGATACTGATACAACCGGATCAACCAGTTGGTTTCTCTTACCCATATATTGGGACCTGGTCTCCCCCCTTGGCAGTTCTGAAGTATAATGATCCTTTCCATGCTATGTTTGTCTGAAGCCAATCAGAATCAGGAATAGTAGTTGTCTGATAAATGTTTTTGGAAACTTCCATTTGTTCTATTACATTAAAATTTTTATTAATAATGTGCTTCGTAGAGCAAAATGTTTATAAACAGTAGTCACTAGGGGCCCTTCAGAGTGCAGTATTTAGTAAGAGTGTGCTTTTCATGGAGCAAAATATTTGCAAACAGTAGTCATTAGAGGCCCTTCAGAGTGTAGAGTGATCAATCTTTAGACCTTTAGGAATCGATTGTTTGTAGAGCTTCAGGTTATAATTGAAATGTCATCAGAAGAGTGAGACATGCCTTCAAGAGAAGCCATTCATGTGCTTTTGTTTTCAGCTAATTTATGGAGTCATCGTGCAAAGCAGGATTCCTCCTAGTAAAAATCACTCAATAGATCAACACTTGATATTTAATATCTCACTCTACTTTATATCTACATTGATTCAAGTGGTAATGACTATTGTGTAGTAATGAAGTACTTTATTCCTACATTATACTTCTCATAATATCTTCAGTTATTTTTTGTTTTATCAATAGCATATAAATAATTTTAAAGTATACTTCATCTGTTGAAATAGTAATTAATAATTCAGATGCTGTCAAGGAAATTACTAGACATGTCTTGCAACATAAACTTCATTCAGCATTGTCTCAAAACAGCAGTGCTAACCTAGAAGAGTGGTGTCATGTTCAAGAGTAATCACAAAGATTGACCTAAGTGCTGTTGAGTTGGACTAAATGAAGTTTGTGTATATTGTATTCTCCGTGCGTCTGATGTCCATTTCTATGAAGTGATGTGCTGCTTTTATCAATTCTTAGTGATAAGTCATGTGCAATATTTTTCTAAGACATTTACATCTCTGATTAAAATAAGATTCAGTGCCATTTATAAATCTGGGAATAATTAGATTTTCATCAGAAATAAGCAGTTTTGTGTATGCATTATGTCTAGCGTTAAGGTACTGGTTAACTCATCCATGCATCCCATATGGGAGTTGCAGAGTTCAATATATGGCTCCAGTTACTGATTCCAGCTTCCTTCCCCTCGCAGATCCTAGGAGTGAGCAGGTTATGGCTCAAGTTATTGGATCCCTGCCACCCACATAATAGACCTAGGTTGAGTTCCTAGCTTCTGGCTTCAGCCCAGTCTGGCTCTGGAGAAGTTAACTAGCACATGGGAGCACTCCTCTCCTCTCCCATATTAAGAATAGAATTACATTTTTAATTCAATATGGATAAAATCTTTTAAAGGCATTTAAGCAATGAGAATGCTGGAAATATTTAGAAGAAAATAATTCAATAATTATTAAGCTGAATTCTCAATTTCTGTAGTTTGGTAATAAATTTCAAGGGGAGAAGAGAGTTAACAATAGCAATGTTGATGATGAGAACAAGAACTGAATCAAGATTTATTATGTTTGTACCTTGTCTCTTATATCCCTAAGCAGGTTACATGACTTGCCCATGTATGAAATTTGAAAGGTTCATGATGACATTCTTTCCAATTTGAAGATTAGAGAGATTAAGTAACTTATACAAGCTCACATAGCTACTGGATAGTAATTCTGGGCTTCCTGACATCATTCTGATCTTCTGACCATAATTGTCACTCCACAAAATCTGAACTATATGTGAAAAGGAGGAAGAACCCAAAAATGTTATACAACAAAATTTGAAAATACATAAACATTTATACATAGTGTCATTTAATAACTTTAGAAAAAACTGATATGAACATTTTGCATACTTAATGGAAAAAAGGTATGCATTATGCTCTGTATGGGGATCATTGTGTGTGTGTTCGATAAATTCTGGCAACCAGAAATCAACTTGCAAACATAGATAATGCTGACCTTCGATCTTTGTATCAATAAACTTAAAATAAAAAGGACAAATGGATAAAAAGAAAAAGGGAATAGAGTACAACTGTAAAACTCCCAAAGCAATTGATGTGCTTGCTGTTTGGTTGTTGTTCTAAGCAAAAAGAGCATGGTGAAAGAAGCCATGGAGCTAAAAACAGAACCCTCCGAAGGAGATGATAGCAGAAGGGGATCAGGGACCGATCCATGTTACCGAAAGGCAAGATCAACACACAGTGCAGAAGCCTTTAAAGGATGTGCTTAGATGTAGGAAACTTAAGTCAGGAAAGAGGAAGCAAGAAAAACACAAAAAAAGATGAAAATATCTTAATGTGCAAATTGACAGATAACATGAGGTATATACCATGCTATGATTTTATCATTGCAGCTTAAGACAAACAGGTTATTTATACTTTATAAATGTGTAAATATAAAAGAGTAAATGAAAATATGAGTTAATACAGGAAAGATAGCCAAAAGCTTTTTTGTGAGATAAATGCATTTACATTTTTTGTAGTAGCCAAAGTAGGATATCTGGGAATATAATAGATAATATTTCCCTTTTTAAAAATGGACTTAATTGAAAAAATTGGATGCTCCCTGAAAGAAACATTTTAACTGAGTAAGAAAACGAGGTAATCTTGTCAGTAACTCTATGTCTAAAGTGATGCATATACCTGTGTAGTTTCAAAACTTGCCTCTAATAGCAGTTTCTCCTGATGGAAATGTTTCATAGAGTGTTGGAAAGATATTTTTTTCTTTTCCTACTTCTCATTTTCTGGATGAATTAGCTCACAGATCTAATTAGAAATAGATCCCAGAGGGAGAGGTAAAGGTATTGAAATTGGAAGTAACAAAATTTGATCATATTTAGTAATATATGAGGTCATATGATGATAAATGAGGATAAACTGAATTCATTTATTAGCCAGCTTGGGTTCTTTTATGCAAATCCTATGAAAAAGGCATCATGATAATATATGTTTTTTACACCAATTTACTCCCCAAAGCAATTTCCGTAGGGCACGCTTCAGGCCATAGATGTGCCTCAGAAATTCAAAGGCCTAAGCCTTTTACATGCACAGCAATATACTCAGAGAATAACTGTAAAGATGATGATTCCGGAACTTCTTAATGGCCCCAATCATTAGCAAAGATTAAAATTATATTCAACATTCTATATTTACCCAGGCAATAAAGTGGGCTAATCTACTTTAAAGGGTTTTTAAAATGATGAAACAAACAAAAATGATTTTGATTTAAGCCTCATAAAAACATAGGTTACTCAAATGATTATGGTTTCTAAGTGTTCTGACTGAAGTGATTATTAGTCCAGGGAGACTAGGAGAAAGTAAAGTATGAGCATGACACTGACCACACTAAGATTATATTGTTTGTTTAAAAAACTTGTATTAAACAGCTGCTATGTGCCAAATATTGTGTTAGGAGCAAAAAATGCCGGAATTACATAGTATTTTCTATGTGGTAAAAAAAAAAAGCAAACATGAATTAATCTGGCTGGAATGGATTAGAAACATCAGTATTTCTCAATGTAGAGATCTGACTTCACATGAAAAAGCTAAGGAAGACAGAATAGCCATGTCATCAATATGGTACCTGGTATAAAACTAGAAATTTAATCATTTGTGCTTTCATTTTTATAATAGAACAGATGAGTACTTTTTCTCTATAATGGACTGACATAATGGGAAGTATGAGAGGGCTTCCAAAAAGTTCATGGAAAATGTACTTTCTTTTAATTCCATTCTTCTACAATATTGTTGAAGCCCCTTGTATACCTAATTTTCATTTTTGTCAGGAATTAAGCCTTATTGTTTTGCTTAAAATGTATTATTTATATATGTATATTTTAATTTATATACTTTTATGTTATATATACTTATATAAACACATAAGCTACATATGCACACTGTTAATACACATAAATTATATTTTTGGAGTACATGTACACACATGTATATATCACACACAAACACACACACATTATCTTCAAGCACTTTTTAGGCTTTTTTTTCTTTAAGAGAATATGATTAGAATGGATTTCTTTCTTTTTTTTAAAGATTTATTTATTTATTTGAAAGTCAGAGTTACACAGAGAAGGAGAGACAGAGAAAGGAGAGACAGAGAGAGAGAGACAGAGAGAGAGAGAGAAAGAGAGAAATGTCTTCCATCCACTGGTTCACTCTCCCATTGACAGCAACAGGCGGAGCTGTGTCGATCCGAAGCCAGGAGCCAGGAGCTTCCGCCAGGTCTCCCACGTGGGTGCAGGGGCCCAAGGACTTGTGCCATCTCCTACTACTTTCCTAGGCCGTAGCAGAGAGCTGGATCAGAAGTGGAGCAGCCAGTACCTGAACCAGCGCCCACATGGGACTGCCAGCACTGCAGGTGGCGGCTTTACCAGCTATGCCACAGCACTGGCCCCTGAATGGATTTATTTCTAATTTACAGCCCTTTTTTTTTGTATTTTGGTGTTAACCTGGCTGCCATGAAACCATCTGCTAGCAGTGTAAGGAGATGTACAAAGCATGAATCTGGAGTGAACTTCATGTTAACTCCATTGGTCAGTAATAAGGGAAAGAAAATATGATATAGTCCATTTGAATATGGAGATAAGACAAGTGTCCAAGCCCTGGGTCCAGCATTTTCTAAGATTTATTATATAAAAAATATTTTCTGAACTGTGAATGAGGCAAAATTCATATGTGACAGACTTCATTAACATGATTAAGTAGTATGATACAGTACATGTGTACACCGTCAAGTGCTAGATCAGTGTTAGGAATTTAGTTATTGTAAGTATTTTCATATAAATTATGAATTCAGAATTCCTTTTTATTTTAAACTTAGGGTCAATTTATGTTTTAACTAAGTTAAGTTGTATTTCTCATTCCATCATAGTAATATTTGGTTTTTCTTATAATATGGAAGTTCAATCTTTATAAATGTCTGTCAGTAGAGGTTAAGTGGTTATGTATAAGGAGACTACTCTCAAATATTTGTTTTGATATTAAAACCACTCAGACTCAAATCTTCTAAAGCTGCCAATATTCTAGTAGATTTTAAATAGTAGTACTTGAATACATTAGAAATATACAAACATATATTACATATAACAGGTGGAGACCAGGGGCATGTAGATCATCTGGACTCATGCTATAGTCTCAGAAAAGTTCATTTGTCTTAATGATGGCTGACTGGCTCTTGGATATCCAGACCTGTTTTATGTAATTAAATGAAGTTCCTAATAGCACTTAATCAAATCCTTGACTATCTGGGACTTTACCTCTCCAGTGAGAGACAACAGCTTTGTTTTTCTTTTGTAACACAGTAAGGATCCCTGTTATGCTTGGGCTTTTCACTGTTAACAAAATATTTGAAATGGAAGCCTTTTCTGAATGGGTCTCTGTGATTTTATATTATTATTTATATTATTTATATTATTATTTACTGTTATTACAGCATCTCCTAACCATGATCTCTCATTTTCTTGTTGGCCTATACAAATTAATAATAAACAGTTTTCTCATCACTAGATCCTGGAAACCATTATAGAAATGATTGAGCACAATTAAGTGGCTTTTTACTTTAAGAATCATGTCAAGGTATCATAGAGTTGCATTTTCTTACAAAGACTCTTGAATCAGAGCAACCTGAGTTCAAATATTGGCTCCACCACTTTCTAGCTGTGTGACATAGGGTATGTTACATTTGTGAAGTTTTGGTTTCTCCATCTGTAAAGTGAGGTTGTAGTGATGATTAAACCAGATAAAACATGTGGAACATTTACCATATGCTAGGAGATTTATTATTTTTAAAGTTTGATTAAACATGACACATGTCAAGTATCATAGTATGCACTTGGGATACAAAGATAAATAAGCTGTTTTCCCAGACTTTAGGAAGCTTATAATCTAATGTAACAGATAGGCATGTAAACTGATAGCCATTTTGCCATGTGCACAGTATAGGGGCATAATAGTTACTAACAGCTACTATTATTATTAATAATGAGTTTTCAACTATATAAAATGCTTTTAATACACAGAAAATCAAGTAAGAAGCAAGTGTTTTTTGTGAATAATGTGAAAGAAGAAAGAATTAAAATGAAAGATCGACACTTACTTTCTAACATAATTGTCTTTTCTTTCACATTAATACAATTTATAGGAAAATGCTTTATATTTCTGCATGATGTAGAAAAACAAAATGCACTATGTTGTAAATAATCATTGCCATTGCTGCTCAGATTTTATTCAGAATTTACTAAATATACAGTTTTAACCAGAGCTTCCATGCAGCCCTTTGGGGAGAGATCCAGATGATACATGCATAGACCTGCTCACGAGGAATTTGATATTTCCTCAGGAGAGGAAATAAGTACTTTAAACAACTAGCGAGTACATGAATAATTTCCTCACAGTAACTTTATCAAAGACAACTTGTTAAATTAAAAAAACAATCATTCTGAGCTCCATAAATCTGGGCTTGAAACCACAGAGTCAGCTTAAAGAACTTTTCTTTTTCATCTATACATAGCCACTGGCCAGTTCTCTTTTCAACATGTTTATGGCATCATCACCTTTCTTTCCATTAATACCCCCATGACTACCACCAGCACCAAAAACAATGTCACTCTCAGAAATGGAGATGTTTCCCGTTTTTTGGACTGACATAGTTATTTTTACAAAATGAATTACTTTTATGATTTAACAACTAAAAGAATTGAGGCGGGTAGGAGGAGTTTGAGCTTTGGACTGTGAATCAGAAGACTGAAGGCTCCGTGACTTGCTAACATCAGGCAACATCTCTGGGCTTATTTCTTCCCTTCTGAAAGGAGTGATGATCTCCAGACCCTTTTCAATTCTTTTGATTTTATATCTCCAGCCATTGCATCCAAATCCCACTGTTATCTGATCTGATTTGCCTCATACTTTTCTACCTCCAGGCTCTCCTGCTTTCTATTTACCCTTTTGCAATCTACAAATAGCATCCATCATTTCCTTACCTATCCCCCAAATCCATCTCTTCCTCAAAATCCTATTCAACTCATCAGATATTTAAGTATAATTTTATTAATACATGTCTCATATCCTCAGTTGTATAAAGATCCATGAGAATGAAGATCATATCTTGTCTATCTTTCCTGTTTCCTATAACCTCTAGGTATGTGGTTTTCAGTATGATAGACAACCTATAACTATTTCTTGTTTCTTCCTTGCATTTCTGGATAGCACTACATACAATGATAGAATATTTTTCTGTAAGAAGGTCCAATAATAAAAATATCATGTATTTCTTAATGCTGTTCAAATAAGAGTACATACCTAAAATAAGAATACAAGACACGTTTTTTCCTGCCATTATCTTTATTGAAATATTTCACAATTAATCATTGTGGCAACTATCAATGGTACCTATTATCTATGAATATTTATACAATATACATAGCAATACTTAGGAAAATGCTCCAAATACACAGTATTATGAAAACTCCAAGATTCATATATAGCTTATACATGATATATTCATAAATATTCGATTTATAATTGTAACTAATATGCTTTCCATTACATTTGACTTCTTTGGATATTTTATAGGTAGCATCGATGAGTAAGTCTAAATAAATCCAAAAGCCAAATAACAGTGGTGATGGTATAGTGTGAATGGGGAAAAATATCTAAAAAGGAATAAGAAGAGTGAGCAATATAAACAGGGAATGAGTGCAAGGTGGATCTGTATAAAATGGGCCAAAATGCATTATAAGTAAGTTTCTTTTCCAAATCATCAGACCTTGATTTTTTTAGCTGCTAATAGTCATCCACAGAGGCTTCCCTGAAAACCAGAAGAGCTCTCCTCTAAATAATTCCAAAGCCAGCCTCAAGTTTCTTAAAAAATAAAATGAAAATCATGTGACAAACATTTTGAGACATTATAAAGCCAAATACTACACTATAAACAAAATTGCCTAGCTTATTCTTCAAGAATTTTACTGATATATTAAATTTTCAGCTCTAGAGTCTATACATATATCTAATGTTACATTATTACACTAAACATGTATAGAGAAATAAAACACATGAGATAGCATATGTGAAGTTCATAGCTTATCTCCTGTGACTCTTTAAAATAGAAACACCCAAGGAAGCACACTCCTGATCAGAAAGCTATTTACTGGTGACTCAAATACAAATTGTATTAATGATGTTGCTGCTATTTTATTTTTTTCTATGTGTAACTGAAAGAGAAAGAGAGATCTATATGGGACCTTATCCAAATTGTCCCTCATTTATGCTGTTGCTGCTTGAGCAGATGATGGAAGAATGCAGTAGGACTTTCAAAAAGTTGAAATGAATCAATGAATTATGGGATGAGTGAGTACCTTCACATATTAGGCAGGAGCCCTGCTGGCATGCTAGAAGTTGCCCATGCCTTATCTAGACAGAGAAGCATTATGTTGTACAAACTGATTCTCAGAAATCTTAGACCACTGATACTTGAACCCTAACCATATCTCTAAGCCAACCTCTTTGTCTTGACAAGAAATCATACGATGTCTAGGGTGGTACCACTCCCTGGGCCAACTGTAGATGTTGAAGCAATAGATAATATTTCTTGAAAAGTCTGAGCACCAAAGAGAGTGTAACAATTTTATAATATAATGAATACTGATGTTTTCTGAAATGGGTAAATCACCAGGTTTAAAATTTGCCTCTTTTGAAGAAAATTATTTTTCAGAAATATTAGTTAAACCCCAAGCCTTTGTACTCTTCAACATTCTCACTATCAGAAATTTTTTAAAGGTTCTTGTAATCATTGTTTTATTTTCTTTAACTTTCTTTAATCAATTAGTATTCTCTATTTATGGATTTAATTATAGTGTGTGGCACTATATATTTTAACAGCATTATTTTGAATTAATGCTTAATGTATTTTCTAATGTATCTTTAAAGATAAAATTATCACTTTTAAAATGTGTGGATAGTGTATGACTGTTTTGAAATGTTTTAAACTTGGGAAATCTGATGGCTTTAGATTTCCTTCAGAGTATAGATCACCTGCAGAGATTGGAACTGCCAAAAAAAAAAAAAAAAAAAAAGCTTAAGCAGCCCTTTGAGTATTCTAAAATAGCGACATTTTCCACAGCATTGGTTTCTAAAGCCTCCATTATTTCTTGACGTTGAGCTTTCAGGATTTAGCTATAATATTTACTCAACATCTAAGCCATGCTTTTTTTATCAGTCATGTTTTTATACCTTCCGTAATCAAACTGCTTATTGTTGAAAAATATATATAACTTTCCATAAGTCTAGAATAATTCTACTTGGTGTTTCTTTGATGTGTTTTTATGTTGGAATAAGAATTCAATTCAAGAATTACAGAGATACTGTAATAAGAAAAAACTAATAAAATCAGCTTCTCTTGAATAGTTTGTCAAAGCCATCAGCACTGTGTTTCTAAAGACATATTATCTTTCTCTGAAAAAATCATTTTTGACTGTTAGGCGACTAGTTTGTTCCCACCATGCCTGGAGATACATGTGGCCTAAGGTAAGGGCAACGGCTGGAGTTAGCAAAGGAGACCTGAAGGAAGTTCAAGGCTCCTGGCTTCAGCCTGGTTCAGCCTCAGCCATTACGGCCATTTGCGGAGTAAACCAGTGGATAGATCTCTCTCTCCCCCATCCACCTCTCCTTCATTCTCTCCCCTCTCTCTATCCCTCTTTCTCCCTTTCCCCTCTATGTAAATCTATCTTTAAAATAAATACATAAATCTTCTTAAAAAGAAAAGCTATGTTTAAATCACAGGTAGATAATTGATTGCCTTATTATATGCAAGTGACACAGCATGCTTCTTTCCTGCAATAGATACTGTAGGAAGTTTCAAAGATGAACAAAGCTATCAGAGAGGGTAACTGGTTGGCTTCTGAGGCAGTAACTCCTTGGATGGCCTATGCTGAGACATCTCTGTTGACCGGGGTATGTTCCTCTGCCTGGGATTGGCTCACTTACATTGGGTTATCCTATCAGAGAAAGACTAACATTAAAAATAATATCCAGACCAAAACATTCTTTTCTGTACTTTACTTATTCTACCTTTTCAGGTACTGAATTGCTGAATGTGCCAGAATAACTAAGAAACTGATTTCATGATCAGGATTTCTAGAATTAGAAATTACCATGAAAAAACTGGAGTGCTAGAATGGAATGGTTTTAAGGAGTACTTCCTTGGGAATTATCTTGCCTTTACAATTGAACTTACCACTCCAGTGACTGGGAGATGGGAGAGTGCCTTCCTCAAAGAGACAAATTTGAGCTCTTCACTTGTCCATTCTTGAACCAGACACCAGAGGAATTCCAGATCTGATTGACTTAAACTATGGGCAGATGAATGTTCAGACAAAAACTACAATGTACAGTGCAAGAGTTCACTCAAGAGACTTTCAGCATTATGAGGAGACTTCAAAAAGTTTGTGGAAAACTTTAATTAAAAGATAAATTTATTTTTGTACAAAAATTTTTAAATCTATGCATAGTTCCTTTATAATATGTATTTTCCATGAACCTCTTGAAAACCAGTAACATTTATTAATGTCCAGATCATGTTTCTACTCTTTTTTGTTTTAGATTTCATTAAATGGTTCATCTTTCTGGGTCTTTTATTAATTCTAGAAGATTCTGAGTTGTAGGTTAAATATTAACTAATATTTGCAGAAATAAATGTCACTACTAAGTTTAGGGGTGTTTTTCACATATAATTCAAACTTCTGTCACAGAAAGAGGACCATAAAATAATGACTCAATGACAGCTTGACCACTTAACTTTAAAACTATTAATTTCTTCTAAGAAATACTATCAGCACCCATTTTATTTTCTCTCAAACAAATATGCATTCCTATATCAGTTGATATGTTAAGAGAGGAAGTTCTCTAATGATAATCCCTTTACGATGACAAATTTTGAATGTGTAGTTCACTTTATAATCTTTTCTGGTCATTTGGTAGGGAGTGGTGATCATTACAGGCAAGAACTCTTTGTAATAATACTACTCTCCTTCAGTTCTTAAAATCAAGTATCTTTACGGTGAGCAAGCTATGAAACAAAATATTTAGGTAACAGAATTTTGATAAAATTTATAGGTTTTTTGGTAAAGTATATGACATGTTGATAGAATCGTTTTGGAGCTACAGGCCAACTAAGTTGTATTTTCTTAAGAATTTTTTTCTTCTGAAGCATATTTTGTTTTATTTTCCTGAATCTATTCCTTTTTGCACTGTGGATTAAAATTAGAACCACTCTGCCAGGCAGAAAAAAGAATTAATTATGTTGTTGACACAAATAAACATGTCAATTATAATGTACTGTCACTACTCACATGTCTCTTCAGACTACCTCTAGGATTATTGGCTTCAAGTAGGTACATCTTCTCTGCACTCCTAAATCATGAAGGAAGCTTGGAGTGACCATTCATATTAACATATTCACATAGGTGAATCTCTGCTTTAAGTTCCTATCAAGTATGAATGGATTCAGTTTTTGTGTCAGAGCTTGTATTCCCTGTATTTGGAGATAATCCTGCTGACTTGGCAGGCCTGTTGTATGAATTAGAGATAATAAATATGAAATCCCTGCCTAGTGATATGTTTCATAGTAACATCAAAAAGATGGAAGCTATGATATTCTAGCACCTGAAAGAAATGTACTTTTCAAAATTGTTCATTGATGTGCATGTACATATAGATAGTATATACATTACAAATATATAACTGTACATTTGTACACATTGAACACAGATGTGATCAGAACCCATTTTAAGAAACAAAACAGAACAATATCCCTAGTCCCCTTTCCAGTCATTATATTTATACCCTCAAGAGTAATCAGTAATCCAGTTTGTAAGAGCACAGATTTGTTTTTCCCTACTCTTCATTTTACTGACTCACATAATATATATTTTATACCTAACTTTTTACCCCATTGTATTTGTGAGATTCATTCATTTTTTAAAGAATTATTTATTTATTATTTGAAAGAGTTACAAAAAGAAAGAGGGAGAGACAGAGAAATCTTCCATCCGCTCTTCACTCCCTAAATGACCTCAATTTCTTGGACCGGGCCAGACAGAATCCAGGGCCACAGAACTCTATCTCCCACGTGGGTAGCAGGGGCCAAACACTTGGGTCATCTTCTGCTGCCTTCCTAGGCACATCAGCAAAGAGCTGGATCAGAAGTGAAGCATCTGGGAATAGAGCTGGTGCCAATATGGGATGCCAGCATTGTAGGCAGTAGCTAAACCCACTGCACTACAATGCCAGTACTCCATCCATTCTTTTGGGTGTAATGGTAAATATTCACATTTACAAGCTGTGTAATATTTCACTGTATGGCTATAGGGTTCTACTGATGATTTACTATTATGAATGGTGATGCTATGGACAGTCCAATATATACCTTTTGTCATAAAATTATTTCTTAGTATCCATAAGTGAGATTTCTAGACATTAGGTCACATATAACATTTTGATTTATAGTAGATATTGTCAGATTTCATAAGTATATAGCTTGATAAATTTTGGGATCTATCCTTTTTCTCTAAACGTAAGTTTTTTCATATACCCAGATTGAAGCATCCCTTATCCAAAATGCTTAGGAACAAAAGTGTTTCAGATTATGGGTTTTTGAAAGGTTTTTAAAACTTATATATACATAATGCAATATCTAGGAAGATGAGATCCAAGTCTATACACAAAACTCATTTACATACATCTTATACACATAACATGAAAGTAATTTTATAAAATATTTTAATAATTTTGTGTATGAAAGTTATGGTATATTATTTTTCACTCAGATGTCATTACAGTGCTAAAAATATTTAATATTTTAGGGCATTTTTTTATTTTCAGAGTAAGGATGCTTAAACAGTTTGTGTATATGTGTGCTTATCTGTATATTTTTAAAATATAAATATACAGATTCTATATCTCTTTCACTTAGAATAAGCATGAATTTTGCATTAATGCTCAATTTACACAAGATTTGCCTGTTGAAATTGTGGAAAATACCCCATATCTCAGATTGTTTTCTTTTCCCTTATTTATTTCTCACTTTTTGTCTAAGAAGGTATAGTTTGGTTTGCCATTCTAGAGTGTGTGGTCAACATGATAACACAAAGATGCAAGACACCTGCTAGCCCATATGGATTCCTTGAGAATAAGGAAGCAGTGGCCCCACCACTTAGCAGAACGAACTCTGGGCCAGGTATCACAGCTTGAAGATTTCGGCTTCTCTGCTACTCTCAACTGGAAAGCTGCCTTTGTAAGCAGTTCACAACCTGTGATACAATGCTCAGAAATCCTGCTGCTTCTCCTCCTCCTTCCAAGACCCCACTGCAGAAGATCTCAGTTACTCGTAGAGTGAATTTATTGCTTCCTGAGCTCTATATTCCCAGTAGCAGCTCTACTTCCTTTATTAAATAACTTCAGTTAGATTAAGTAGCCTAGCTGACAACTGAACTCCTACTATTTATTTATTGCTTACATAGAAAATATGTTCCCTAATGCAAACAACTGACATTCAGTTTGGGACTATGCCCTATTTATAAGAAAAGAGTCTTCTTCTGCCCATTAACTTTATTTTTTAAGATTTATTTATTTATTTGAAAGGCAGAGTTACAGAGAGGCAGAGGCAGAGAGAGAGAGGTCCTCCATGCACTGGTTCACTCCCCCAGATGGCTGCAAGGCTGGAGCTATGCTGATCCAAAGACAGGAGCTTCTTCCAGGTCTCCCATGTGGATGCAGGGGCCCAAGGACTTGGGCCATCTTCTACTGCTTTCCCAGGCCATAGCAGAGAGCTGGATTGGAAGAGGAGCAGTCGGGATTAGAACTGGCGCCCATATACAATGCCAGCATTGCAGGCTGTGGCTTTACCCACTATGCCACAGCACCGGCCCTGCCCATTAACTTTAATCTCAAATAGTTATCTTGGTAATAAGCTTTGTAAATAATCCCTAGTCATCTGTCAATATGCTTTTGGCATATCCACAGACTTTGTATGAATTAAAAGCTCACTTATTTTGGCTTGATGATTTAATATAGAGATACCACCACTTTGGTCAGGGACATTTGAAAATTACACCCAACCCAAGCCCTGGAGGTGATTGGGATGCAGCCCTGAATCATATCACATGGCCTAGAAAGGCCATTATGTATGAGTTTTCATATATTACAACCTGCTCTGAGCTGGATGCTGTAATGCAATACACAAACAGCCCAATGTATGTGGTGTATTTGCTCATGTCAGCACATACATGCACACTCTTTGTATCAATTCCTTCTTTGACTAGGTCCTTATTATTCATTAATAAATCTCCAAAGCCTTTATACTAACCTAAAGTCAATGTGCAATATTTGGAGTTACAGTGTTAAAACTCAGAGACATTTAAACTTCGTCTTAAATATTGGTAAAGAACATCCTGCCAAAATAAATTATAGGCTAAATGAAAACTCAGAATATTTAAAATTTACCATTGAGATCACCACATGTTTTGTGAAAGAGTTGTAGAACTTTGAAAAAACAAGTTTTCTAAGTGATGTTAGAAATATAACCAAATCGTTATGTATGTATAGAAGTCATATGTAAAGCTTTTTTTTTTTTTTGACAGGCAGAGATAGAGACAGAGAGAAAGGTCTTCCTTCCATTGGTTCACCCCCCAAAATGGCTGCCACGGCCAGCATGCTGTGCCTATCCAAAGCCAGGAGCCAAATGCTTCCTCCTGGTCTCCCATGTGGGTGCAGGGCCACAAACACTTAGGCCATCCTCCACTGCCTTCCCGGGCCACCGCAGAGAGCTGGACTGGAAGAGGGGCAACCCGGACAGAATCCGGTGCCCCGACTGGGACTAGAACCCCGTGTGCCAGCGCCACAGGCGGAGGATTAGCCAAGTGAGCCGTGGCACCGACCAGTCACACATAAACCTTTTTACGATCTGAGCCACTATACTTAGAGGCGTAGCTGCTATGCGTAGTCAAAGGCAAGTGGACTAGAAGAGAAGAGCAGACAGAAGTTATAAATGAAATGTTGCATCTACATGGCTGATCTCCCGAGTTTTGGAACAAATCTGTGCTCTCTTCAAGGGTTTGTTTCAAAAGATACAATCAACCATGGAATTGCTTTGTGACATGCCCCTGCCATTTTGTTTTGTAAGCTACTTCAATCCATGAAAACAGCTCTGGGCCTCCTTCCCCAACATTGTTGATCTTTTCCTTATTTACATAAAAACCTTTTAAGTCAGGTGACTTAAATGAGAGTCTCATTTTACATTCAAGGGTTGATAGGTAGAGGCCAACAAAGATTATTTTCTTAAGATAATGGAAAGATAGCAATGAGAGACTTTTTAAAATGTTATTTAAGCCGGCGCAATGGCTCACTAGGCTAATTGTCCACCTGCGGCGCCGGCATACCGGGTTCTAGTCCTGGTCGGGGCACCGGATTCTGTCCCAGTTGCCCCTCTTCCAGGCCAGCTCTCTGCTGTGGCCCGGGAGTGCAGTGGAGGATGGCCCAAGTGCTTGGGCCCTGCACCCCATGGGAGACCAGGAGAAGCACCTGGCTCCTGGCTTCGGATCAGCAAGATGCGCTGGCCGCAGCGGCCATTGGAGGGTGAACTAACGGCCAAGGAAGACCTTTCTCTCTGTCTCTCTCTCTCACTGTCCACTCTGCCTGTCAAAAAAATGTTATTTAAAAACAGAAGAGGGGTCTGGCACTGTGGCACAGTGGGTTAATGTCCTGGCCTGAAGCACCAGCATCCCATATGGGTGCTGGATCGAGACCTGGGTGCTCCACTTCCACTATGGCCTGGGAAAGCAGTAGAAGATGGCTCAAGTCCTTGGGCCCCTGCACCCACATGGGAGACCCAGAAGAAGCTCCTGGCTTCTGGCTTCAGACTATCCTAGCTCTGGCTATTGCAGCCATTTGGGGAGTGAACCATCAGATAGAAGATCTCTCTCTGCCTCTGCCTCTCCTCTCTCTGTGTAACTCTGACTTTCAAATAAATAAATAAATCTTTTAAAAAATAATAAAAAACAGAAGAGGTCTTCCATAGATACTTTATTTTTAAGCAGCAATTTTATCCAGAATGGTAGGTTGGACAGTACAGTGTGCTGAATCCATACTATATTGACTAAATGAGAAAGTGCCTAGCAATATATGAATAGAATGATACTTGCTTTGGATGTGATATTGGTGCCAATGACTAGATCTCTGGGAAGAGCTCCTTTGTTTCCCCTACCTTAAAGAGATGGTATGTATTAAAAAAAAAAAAACAACTAAAAAAAACCCACCATTACAAAGTACAGCTAACTTGCTTGAAGCTTTGTTCACACATGTAAGGAAGGGATGGCTGGGGGTGATCTTTTCTTTTCTCCCCTAGGTCTTCAATTCCCATAGGGATTTAAAAAAGTGAAATAGCCTGAAAGCAGCTGATTTTCGCATTTGTTGTAATGGAGAATCTTTTTTCATGGGAGTAGAAAGACTTAATTGTAGGAAGACTAAGGAGAAAGAGATTTATGTCAACCTCAAGGGCTATTTTCTACAAGAGAGATTACAGTATAATCTTAGTACAGAAAGGAAGAAATGAAGCGAATGAGTGGAAGTAATAAAGCAGCATATTTCTTATGTTTAACAAAAGGGATTGCTTCTGAACCTCGAAGACTACTGGAGTTGTTTTGGAAGGGACTGAATGATGGAAATGGCCTAGGTGCCTGCTCCATATTCATCTACTAAGGCATATTAGGGCATGTGTTACATAATTTCAAAGGGAGCTAATGTGCATGAAATAACCCCATGGGTTCTTAAGCTGGAGTAATAAACACATTTGCTGACAGCCTAACACAAAGAAATAGAACATAATATCACTCTCCTTGGTTTCTCTGAAACACTCAGTGGGTGTAACAGGTTGAGTTCTCTAGGAAGCACACTCTAAGATGGAGTTTAGTGTGCAGGGTACTTATTAGGGAGCGCCCTTTGGATAAATACTATGGAATGAGGAAGTAGGGAGCAGGAGTGGTCAAAGAGAAAGTTGAACTACAATGAAGGCCCCATAACAGCCTTTATGTTAGGCAGACTGAGAGATTTGGTCAGTAAGAGGATAGTATACCCAAAGTTGCTTCTTGGCAATAAAAGTATTATCAGCAGGGTGACACTGAAGGAAACCAGATAACAGACAACACAAGTGGTATGGCACTCTGTGGTTGAGAAACCAATTTTACCCTGCAAATAAGCAACTTGATAGCCTGCAGTTGTATTTAACAGGGCAAATGAGCTAGGAAGTCAAGTCTTATCACAACCAGGGAGGCAGATGAGAAAATTTTCTGTCATGGTCTTTCACAAGTTATGGGACCTCCCTCAAGATAAGAGGGTAGATGAGACATGGCCTTAGCATACCTCATTTCAAGACTGCCTATTTTACCATATTCTCGATATGTAGGGGGAGAGGTGGGAAGGGGGAGACCGTCCCCAAGCATTTGCTAAGCCTTAGGTTAAGTCATGCCTATATGGCCTATTTGGATACTTGCAATGCCATTCGGTACCTCCAGAAAGCTGTTTTGTAGCACTCAACCATATGGGGAGCTCTAGAGTTTAGAATGAGCCTGCAGAGTGGCCCTGAGTTGGTTTGAGATGATCCACCTTTGAAATCCTGATTTAATCATTGGATGCTAACTTCCTCAGAAAGGGTTATGACCTTGTACGCAGGGGCTTTCTGCAGCTAAGGCAACTCCTAGAAGATTTGAGATCTGAGGGCTATTTGCCAATGGCACTCCCAGCTACTGGGGCAACAAACTATGTGTTGAGGGGGAATCTGAGAAGTTATTTAATCCATCATAGTACTTAAGCCCTATTCCTCCATGTTGTACTTATTGTAAACTAATAACTTTCTAGAATTTTTTAGATTAAGTTTTCAAAACAATACCTATGACTGGAAAATCCAAATATTGCAGGGAAGCTTACACTTTTATTATAGAAGTACACACACTGGAAAGACTGGTTTCTTCTCAGTATTTACATAATTTTATTAAAAACACCCACCCATTTTCAATTAGCTGCTTTTAATAGGCAGTTAAACTAAGATATTATAAGCCATATACTAGGCTAATGGACATCTAACAGCTGAGTTAAGTTCTTTTAATGGAAATGCTGACAAACCTTTATCTGTAATTATAGCAACACTGCGATTACAGAATGAAGGACTTGTTGTTTGCAGCCTTAAAATTCAATGTGCCTGTGAGGAACCAAGTCCATTATTAGCCAAACAGAAGTTATACTTGGCATTAGGCATTACTCATCCCTTTGCTATATTTAAAACATTTTTCAAGTTACAAGGTGACCTTCAAATATCAACATGGTGGCTACTTAATAATATGGAGACCTCTTACCTTGTGAGATTAGAAGAAATTTTCCTAGTTCATGGCTACCGCTACATCCACTAGTCTTGACAGTTGTCAATTAAATAACTAATTCTGCATGGAAATTTTCTTATCTTTAAACTGTCATTTTTTGTCGATCACATCAGATCACTTGTCGAAGAAGTTATAATTCAGCATTTAGTAGATGTGTATCAAACACCTCTTGCAGAAGATGTAGGTTTTGGGCCTCTTGGCTTTTAGGAAATAATAATCATAGTACTATTTGCATTGTCAGAGAGATTATATCCTCCTAAAGAAGTTATAAGATCAATAAATCAATAAATAAACTAGAAAAAAAACAGGCGAAACAGAAGGACCTCCAACATGGAATACTGAGAATTAGGAGAACCAGGACAGTGTAAAATAGAAGACACAAGAAGAGATTATGAAGGGGACAGGAGTGGTTAATAGCATGGAATGTTATGAGGGGTCCAGTGCAATAAAAAGGTCAGTGATTTGACTCAACAAAATAGAATTCTTGGAGATTTGGAGAAAGGGAAACTTCAGCAGAAAAGTAGGACTAGAAAGCCTAGAGAAGTGAGTAGATAAATAGTAGGAGGTGGGAAAATAGATACAAAGATGATAAACTTTTTTTAAAAAGTTTTCCTGTGAATATCCCCAGTAAGATGAGGCAATGTTAAACAATGGACTTTAGAATAAGCTTAGAATCATGAGTTTCAATTTGTTGGATTCTGTTAGCCAGGAATCTTTAAGAAGCTATTTATCCCCAATAAAAGGTTTGAAAAAATGTTTTCAAACATTTCTCTTATGCTCCATTGAATCAAATTTATATAGCTTTCAAATTAAAAGAGACACTAAGTTTTTGAACTTCATGAAATTAATAAGGTAACAATTATCAGATGTTTTCCTTTAGTTGAAATACACCCACTTGATCTAATTTTTAAAATTTCATGGTGAAATATAATGTGCTATAATAGAAAAGTATTCATAATATAAAGGTACAACTTGATGAATTTTCACAAACAGCAAATCCTATTATCCAGCACTTAGATTCAAATCAGAACCTTAATAATTTCTCAGAGTTTCCCTTGTCCTCTTCCTGTTACTCCATGCTACCCCAGGGAATAAACACTCATAGAAGAGGGGGCCAGTGCTGTAGCAAAGTAGGTGAATCCTCTGCCTGCGGCGCTGGCATCCCATGTGGGCATCGGTTTGGGTCCCAGCTGCTCCTCTTCCAATCCTGCTCTCTGCTGTGGCCTGGGAAAGCAGTAGAAGATGGCCCAATTCCTGGGCCCCTGCACCCACATGGGAGACCTGGAAGAAGCACCTGGCTCCTGGCTTCGGGTTGGTGCAACACCGGCCATAGCGACCATTTGGGTAGTGAACCAATGGAAGAAACACCTTTCTCTCTGTCTGTCCCTCTCATTGTCTGAAACTCTACTTCTCACATAAATAAATAAAAATCTTTTTTTTTTAAAAGTCACATGTTTCCTTAATGGCCAGAGCCCAACATTTCCTGTCTAGCCTTATTAAAGCATTTTTCTTTATCTGCATTAGTGGCATATTTATTTCCACAATTGTCTGTCTTCTTACCTAGTCTGTAATCATCTGGAAGGCTACAACCTTACATTCCTTTTTGTCTCCAATAGCAGCCAATACAGTGTATTCCACACAATGTGTTCTAAATAACTATTGGCTAAATAGTACCCTAAATCTGGCAAGATGTTATTTCCTTGAATAATTAAGAGATTAGATGTGGATTCCCAAAGGATCATTTTTCCATTGAAAAACCACCATAGCTAGAGGGGTAGGAAAACTATGAGTATAGAATTAAGTATCTGTAGTAACTGGGAAGATAAATCATTTCATAAGAAATACCATGTTAGCTAATTTTTCAGTTGATTGTAATACATCACAATAAATGAACTTTACTGAAAAATAAGTGTTACCAAGTTTTATTTTTCCAACAATGCCCTTATTTGATTTGGTTTATTTACATGAATGAGCTTAGTGATAGGATGAAGATGTGTGATTGTGTGTGTGTGTGTGTGTGTACTTTAATTATGGCTATTTCTATTGCATCATTATTGTAGGCCATCAGCAAGTACCCTACAAGCTTGCACATTATCTTCAACTGAAAAAAATCTAATTCCACATGGGGATGAATTATTTTTACAGTGCGTGCTTGATAGATGCGCCTTCTCAATTATTTTAGAATGAGAGAGAGTGAATGTTTCCTTAATCTTAGAACTTACTCGTGCTTAGTGTTTGAAAGAACTGGGGCATAACATGAAGCAATATTTACTTGTGTATGTATGATTCCAATGTTATATAACTTTTACTGAAGTATATACCCCTCCCCTCTCGTCATTCTGTACCACTTTTTTCTTCTCCAATCTCTTCAAAATTCTCTCAGTTCAAAAGTTTCCTCTCTTGTGATTTCATGATAGCATGGGTACATAAACATCCATTTTAAGATTAAATAGTCAGACATTTTTCACATTGTTCTCCTCCCCACTTTTGTTTTTTCCCCTTTGCATCCCATAACTTGGCACTTAGAGTTCAAGTAGAATCGAATTGCTTTGTTTATTTTGTATTCCCTTTGCACCATGCCCTCCTAAAGCAGGGGTCACAAGGCTTTTCCTGTGCATAGTAAACAGTAAACATTTCAGGCTTTGTGGTCTCTTTCTCAGGTACTCAGTTATGATATTATAGCATGAAAGCAGCCATAAGTGAATGAATATAACTTTATGTGAATCAAACTTTTGTCTATGGATACTGGAATTTAAATTTATTTTCTATAATTTTCATGTATATCTATTATTAATATTTTGATTTTTCCCATCATTCAAAATATCAAAACCACTGTTAGTTTGTATACCATGCAAACAGGCAGCAAGTAGCAGTTCCCCAACAGGATGTAGTTTGCTGACCTCATGTCTTAAAGCAGATGTAAGTTATTCTCTATTGAAAATTTTCTACTAATTCTTTTTATTCAGATAGTAAATACAATTTCTCCATCATGCTATGTTGTTGCTGGAATAGACCTATATTATTACTGTGTTCTTGGTGCTAGGGAGTATAAAAGGATGTAAGACCTGCTCTTCACTGGTTCTAAAATTGCATTGAGAAGGCAAGGCATATATAAAGACAGATAAACAGCATCATAATACAAAAATACATTTCTATGGCTAAAATTTAGAACTGCAGCTTTTCAAATGATCTGAGTTTCATATGACTGATTCAATAGTTTAAAAATACTTTCCAAAGGAGAAGTTTGAGAATTTTTCATCTGCTTACCTATTATGTTGCTTGAGGAAAACATTCACCGAATATGTAGACTTTCATCTTAATATTCTCTTTGTCCTCATGTGATATATTTGAAAGACTATTTGATTAACTAATTCCTTAAAGTGTTTGTAAAAATGACCTCATGTTTTGTAACCTTATAAGAACAGATAATGGTCCTGTCAATCTATCAATAAAAATGTATTCTTAGTATGCTCTTTCTTTTAACTCTAAAATTGTGCCTCAATCAAAATTTATATATGTATCAATTCAATTAGCACAAATTTTCCCAACTGATTCCATTCTATTATCTTTTAAGTTGTAAAATAAAGTATTTTTGTTGTATTATTTTTAAACTTTTGATTATTATTTGAAAACATAAGAGTCTGTAGTAAGGACAATAATTCCATTCTGTTTGCAAATGAGATAGTTGTTTTATTTATAATCTAGGGAGTTAGGCCACAATTTTAAATACCAATTCATACTATAAATGATTAGGCAACTTTCAAAAGGAGGGAATTGTGAATTAGTAGTTCATCTATGATTTTTAGTCATAATGTTTATAATATGAAAATATGCATATACTTGTCACTGAACATCTTCATTTTCTAATTTACCAGAAGACAAAAGAATAAAAATAAACTTGGAGAATTTGGGGGGCATCTTACAATTCTGATTTATTGCTGACATATAGCAATTTGCCAAATGACACCCAAGTTATCCAAAAAAGTTGATGCCTCTTCCTAAGTAACTTTAACTGAAAGAATGGAAAAATGCAGGCTTTTTTGTCAATTAGGGAAGCAAAAATCTACATCTCAGACTCAGGAGTATAGGGCAAAGGAGCCAAGTGGCCTGCAGCATTTATTTGCTTATTTACTTACCTACTGATTTGTACGGCAGAGTTAGAGAGCGAGAGCGAGCAAGCGAGTGAGCAAGAGATTGACATTTAGAGATTTCACTCCCTGAATGGCCGCAATGGCTAGGGCTGGGCTAGGCCTAAGCCAGGAACCTGGAATTCCATCCAGGTCTCCCACATAGGTGCAGGGGGCCCAGCACTTGGGCCATCTTCCACTGCTTTCCCAGGCACATTAGCAGGAAGCTGGACCAGAAGTGGAGCAACTGCGACTTGAATAAATGTTCCAGTTTGGTGTGCCAGTGTCATAAACAGCAGCATGACCTGCTGCCTCCCAGTGCCGGTCTGGTCGCATTGATTTTTTTCCATCCAAAAGACATTTTATTACAAAAAATGCTAGCTGAAACAATAAGTAAATTTTTGTGATGTATTAATATACATACTGGACTTGTATTCTTTTTCTGTCATAACCATCAGATTTAGCCCCAACCATTCATTTATTTCTTGGTTGCACTTGGGTAAATTACAAACCTTTACTCCATGAGTATTAATTGTAGTAGCTCTGCGTTCTTCAAAGGCTGTCATTTAAGTATTTTGCAAAATACTAGAAAATAGGAAATGATAAATCTTTCAGATAATAAAAATAGGAATTAAGGAAAATAATAAAGCTACAAAAAGATGCTAAACCTGCAGAGAGTATTTTTTAGGATATATAAGACTTTCCAAAGTAGGTAATGGTGCTTAGGTTTCTAATAAGCAATTACTAGAGTATGGAATACTTTGGGAATCTTCAGCAGGGGACTTGTCCGGAGCCACGTTTTCTTAGTGTATACATAATAATTAGTTACCATAGCCCAGGTTGTTCTACAGTTATTACAATATCTTTGAAGCACTAACAGAAAAAAAGTGGGTAATTAAGAAATACTTAGTTCTGTACTTGAAGTAACACTCAAGGAAATTATTAGTCAAGTAGGGATCACAATGAATATAGGCCCCTCTGTTTTGAAATCTCATATCTAAAACACGGTCTTTTCTAATTAGGTAGCATTATTTAAGTACTAAGAGAAATAGAAATCCTTGCTTGCTAGATAGCTTCCTTGTAAAGAGGAGGTTAATCTATATGAAATAATGTTAGATGAAGTGGCAATTTAAAACTATTAAACCAAAGAACAGAATTTTAAAGTTTTAAGTAAATATTTTTACAAACTTAATAAGAAAAATGTCAGTACAGAGCTAGGAGTTCCTAATATTACATATCATGTACATGTGTTAACAGCCATCCACTCAAGATTCAGAGCAATTTGCAAAAATCAAACAGAGGGAAATATACTAAGTTGTCCTTAAGTTGTATTTAATGGCAAGCAATTCAGATAAAGCCACTTGTACAATAATGGGCAAGGTTATGGTAAATACAATTTATTTACAATGTCATTTACCTTATAGAGTCCTCGGATTGTGCTGTGAAATTTAAATGATTCCAGCAAATGCCAAGACAATGGAGGAAAATCAATTTCAGAGCAACCACTAACAAGTTTTTGATTATGTTTTAACTATAAATATTCCTTTTCATATACTCATTGAAGAGAAAGGATAGACATTTGAAATATCAAGTAATATATCCAATTCCTCATATAGCATGTTTACAATCAATAAGGTTAAGGTTTATTTTTTGTTCTAGCAAGCGATAGTCACATAAAACAAGGTATACATGACAGACTGCCCATTTAGTTGTTTTACTGAACTCGAAGCAGCTTAAGTCCTTATCATCTGAGTGTTAACTTGTGTAAGGAACCTCATGGGTGGTTTAGAATTTGCCTTTTCTGCTCTGGTTTCCACAGAGGCTGCAATACTGTTGTCATGCCCAGAATCTGTTCGGTTTTTGTGAAAACAGTATATGCATAATTGAACTAAATTTTTGATGTCATTTTATAGCACTCTGATGAGCTGTATGTTTCACCTTAATCAATATTTGGGGGAGGGAAGGGTTCTTAGTCTTCTGATTGGCCTAGATAACCATAAGAGCTTTCATGAAACTTATTCTATTCCTCTGCTCCAGATTTTACCCACCATGCTTAGATTACCTGTCTCAAGCTTGACTTTGATTCTGCTTGCCAGTCTTCTCTTTTCCTTCTATGCTTCTACCCTCTAAAACTACCTACTATCCTGCTGCTGGCACATTAAACAAATAGCACTTAATTAGCGTATTTATTCACATATTTTTCCCATCTTGACATATTGCTCTTCTAGTAAATTTAGGGTGAAAATGCAGCAACATTTCACTGATGGTTTAAATTATGGAATGCAGATAATTAATGTGTTTTTGCTTATCAAAGGCTTCCCATCAGAGGTCAAATTCAAGGGAACAGTCTTAGAGGTCCTAAATTTAAGTTGGAGTGAAAAATTCACAGCTCGTCTGAACGCAGGAAAAATGTACCCTGACAAGTCAACTGGATATTCACAGATGGTCTGTAGGCTTTGAAAGCTAATTTGGTGAAATAAAATTAAATGAGTGAAATTGTATGCAGTCATTAATCTATCACCATTCTTAAAATGCTTCATTGAAATTTCCTTCACTGCTTCAAGTGAAAAGAGATCAAAATATGTTGTAGAAAAATATTCAAATCCATAGATAACATAGAAAAAAAGTTTGATGGATATTTACAAAACTTTCTGTGCTCCTTCTAGAAAGAGATGTTGCCCACAACTCTATTACTATTAGAATATTTCATTCTATTCATTCAATGCTCAACTCTACCATGATCAGATACATGAGAAAAATTCCGTTAAATATAAAAATGACATCATTGCACTTTAAAATATCTGATACCCTTTTTTATGCCACTATTTCAAAATGAAGTAAATAAAATTTCAATTATAAGGAGAGTCATGATTTTGATACTTGGATATAATGTAAACAAAAACTATTATAATGTCTCCAAAACTGCAAATATTTCAGATAGTATGTCCCAGTAATTGTATGATTAAAATTGAGAATGACTCTGTACAATGACTGCATTCTCTCTGAACAATACTGATTGAGTCCTCAGATTGTATACTGATTGAAAACTCTTTGTCTGCTTGTCAGATGAGTGTGTCCCAATATGGGGTTTATAATATAACTCTTTGTCTCTACCAGCTTAGTCACCTATTTGACTTCCATATTATGGTAAGTGATCTCAAATAATAATTAAGCTAATGGTGACTTTTCAATTAGGTATGGAGTTTAGCCTAACTTTTCAAATTTATGCTGCAGTTATGTTGCTAATCATTGAATTAAGTGGGCACTTTTCCAAGTTTAGAATTTGTATAATTTATATGTAGTTTGTTTTAAATCTCTTAAAAGTTTTCATTTCATTAGGACATTGGACAGATTTAAAATCTTACCAAGATGTCATGTGAATACTTATGGTTACTATAAGTATCAAATAGAATATAGGTAAAAGTAAAAATTGAGTGAGAAAGAGTAATCATCATATAAAATCACATCAGAGATCTTTTACTGCTTTAATCACAATGCAAATTATTTTTTTGTTTTTTTAAACAGCGACGTCTTTATTTATTGAAGCAATTATTATATATCTTGATAATTTTTCTGAAAGATATCTTTCTCCATCTGTCTGAAAATATTTCACCTATTTAACCTTTAAACCTACATGTTTTCATTTAGAAAAGCATGTTAATGCTGAGAATTTTAAGTAGTAGATTCTAAACAACCAACTCAAGCCATGGGTTGTATATTTAATTGTGTTTAATCTTCTTACTAAATATGAAATTTATTTCAGACCTCCATACCTCAATTCTCATCAAAATTTGTATGAGCTCAGAAATTTCCCCTTTTGATCATTTATTTAATACAGCTTACACTTTTTCTTAAGACTGCTGTTAACTTTCTACCCTCTATATACTGATACATTGTGCATCATGAAATATGCTAGCATTAACTTCTGACCACAAAAGTAGTTGTGTTGTAAGCAAATTCATTTATATTTAAGTATATTTATGATTATTAGGTGTTTATTGTACACTTAAAAAAGATGGTGGTGGAGGACTCACTGATATATACAATTGAAGAAGACAATACCTTGTTCACAGCTACTGAGGTTAACATGGTTTAGCAGCTAGGATCTAGGTCTCAGTTATGAAAATATGTATGACATAAGGATGGGCATACAGTGCCAATATAACCAAATATAATGAACATGTCAGCATATTACGCAGGTGTTGCAGACTAAAATATACACAAGGGCAGGCAGGCAACAGAAAAGTGTGATAGTAAAGACTAAGGATCAATTAATAAGGACTAAGATGATCATTTACTGTGTGAGGCAAATAAAATGGCTGTTTGAATAGTTTGCTTTCCAGTTTGGTACTTTTGTTTCTTTTCTCAGTCCCTGAGAATAACTTGAAGCCATAGTTTTCTATTTTTATTTATTATTATGTAATTCATTGATAAGCCTGCACCCCTGGGAATTAAGTTCTGTACAAATTCTTTGGTAAAGATGAATGGGTGGTTTGACCCTAGGCTCTGAATCCTATACTAGATATAAATATTTAGAACAAGTAAGCAGGAAATGATGAAAAGAAATCATTGCTGAAATTTCCAGTAGTCCGATGGCAATTACATGTCTGAAGAGGAACAAAACAATGAAAGTATTTTAGTGGGAAATAATTAGATTATTTCAAGGCTGCTTTATATGGATATGTCACATTACATTCAGGAAAATTCCTTACAGATTTAGATTGTTTTAAACAAGAGGATTCACTTTGTCAAGGAAAAATACCATGAAATTTGTCATGTAAAACATGTACATATTTTTTGTCAGAATGAGTAAAAGTGAAAAAATACACCTTGGAAGTAGCCATCTTTCTATTTCATTGTTTTAATTCTAGATATTAAAATGTTAAACTTTCATACTGAACTATTTTTGTATATTATTTTTCCAATTTTTTGTTGTTTTGTTGCCATTTAAAAATACCCAGGATGCTTCCTATTGCATAAAATCCTTTGTACTTTTCATGTTTAGATTTCTGTGACCTTCTTAATGTATTATAATCACTCTTGAAGTCAATGAGTAATGAGTACCAGAAACCCCACCTCTTCCACCTCAGATACCAAAATCCATGGATGCTCAATCCCTTATATAAAAAGGCTTAGTATTTGGATAGAACACCACACATCCTTCTATATACATTAAATTATCTCTAGATTATGAACAATACATAAAGAAATATAGTTGTATAGTTTAATATATATGGTTGTATAGTTTAATAAATATAGTTGTATAGTTTAAGGTATTGACAAGAAAAGAAGCCTGTACATGTTCAGTAAAAACACAATTATTTTCCAAATATTTTCCACAAATGTAAAGCCCACAGATACAGAGGACTGACAGCACTTGCTTTGTATACACACACACACACACACACACACACAATCAGGTAAAGAAAATGTGTTCTTAAGCTAAAAACTAATTTCAAATTCTAGGGAGTGTTTATATCATAATGTTAAACCTGATTTTACTTCCTCATGTAAACAAATTGCACAGTATGAAGAAAGTAAACATAGCAATTAAAAATCACATCACATTCAATTACTAAAACCTCTTTTGTAGACTAGAACTAGTTTTAGTCACTGTCTTAGATACATAATTTGAAAAATTCTGAACAGAGAGAAGTGAAGAGCTTAATACAGTGAGTTTTTACTTATAGCTGCTTCAAGGAAAAGAAAGCAATTATATACATTCACATAGCACTGACAAGGAGAAACAAAACTTTAGATGGCAAAGAACTTGCATTAGTCTTTTTGACATGTTCCTGTGGTGTGATTTATTATGTAGACAATCAGTTCAACTTCTCAAGTTTGATATCCTTGGGATCATTTGAAATTTAAATTTTAATGAAAATTCATTAATTCCAAGGCTAAAAGAAGTGATTCTAATTGCTTTTGAGAATCAGACTATGAAAGAATTCTTTGGAAAACTTGTACCATCTTTTCTCCCGCTTATCATTGGTTGCTTTGTAGGTACTTAATTGAAGGTCCTCTGATCGTCAGCACGGGTTAACATCAGTGCACTCCATGCATTTTAAACAGTAGGCCAGATGTTTAAAGGATCAGCCAAAGCATCAATAGTGTGCTTGTGTGAATAATAAAAATTTTAATTATCTACAAGAAGCAAATAAAAAGCATACGCTTCCCTCCACCCTTTAGCCTGAAGAAGATGAATATCTAAATGGAACTTTAAGAATGGATTGACTGTGGATTGTGGAAGAAGTTGGCTGGAAATCTTATAGTTAGCTAAAGTGTATAGTCCACTTGATGCTTTCACTGTCTATTGCCACACATTAAAGAATGCATATACACAGATACCTATCCATGAGCATACAGGAATTTCAGACATACTAAAGAAATACATTTAGGATATAAGTAAGTAAAGCAAATCTTTTAAAAGATGTTGAGTAGGGGGCAGGACATGATGTATCATGCCTGGGTAATTTACTGGTTTAATGTTTGTCAAGGTTTAAATTAACATAGGTGTTATTTTATGGCCAGAATTAATGATCCAACCCTTTGGAATTCTTTAGAGATTTAAAAAGTATTTTGAATGTAGAAAACTCACAGTATGCAAAAATTTCATTATGTGTGCATTTTACATTCATAAATGACAAGTAGACAGGTAGATAGGGGAAAGCATGATATCACATATATATACCCTGAGATATCATCTTTTAAATAATTTTAGTGTAACAAAATTGTGCATAATTCATTTAAAATGGTATCTTTATATTTAATATATTATAAATCAGTCCTTCTAACCTTAAATGATTCATAATTTAAAGATAATGCTTCATATCAAAGAGTGATTTAGTATTATAATATAAAGAGAAATTGTACTTCATTTATACTGACATGTTAGATGATTGATTTCTTAATGAAAAATCAAGTGAAACATAACTTTTAGCATCATTTTGAGCTTTGTAATACCATCAGTTGGTCTTAAATTACTTGTGAAATTTCCTACTTCATTTCTATTTTAATTCCTATCTATACCAAACATTACATAGCCTTGAAATTGAATCTCAGAATTTTAATTTCTGTATTCTTCAATTGGAAGCATCCATCTTATCAGAAAAAAAACTATATAATGTACTTTGTAAAGTTTTGTAGACTTGAATATTTAGTAACTTTTAATGTCCAACATGTTAACTTCCAAATTATCCTTTTTTTCAGTTGCAGTAACTCTAATCTTTGTATCCTTGTGAAATCTATCCCAGTTATCAACTATTTATGACTACAAATAAAGAGGAAAATATGAAAATAATAATTTTTATTATTGCCTATCTTACATGGAATCCTGAGTTTTTCTTTTGAGTTTATAGACTTTTCAAAATGTAGAAATAAATAGAAATAAACAAGACAGTCTTATTTCAGTTTATCATTTGATTGCTTAAAGCACAGATAACATTTTCAGGTTGCAATAAGACCTTTACAAAAAAATGCTAACTCTAGCTTCCAGAACTTCTGAGGTTCAATTTATAAATTAAGCAGTAATCGGGAATGATAAAACTCAAAGGTACTAGTCACTTGAGAGATAGATTGTCTTAAATTGTTTTATAAATATAAAGAGAATAGATTACATGTATTTTATAGACAGAATTTATTGACTTTAAATTCAAACAAAAAATTCTTAGGACGATATATTCAGATTTTGTTGAAGGATGCCTTTGTGTTTGTATGAGTATCTGAGCATGTGTGTCTTATTTTACACATTCCTAAAATCTGTCTGAATAGAAATATAGAATAAAAGTTACATATAAAAATATAGCATGTGCTATATCTATATGAGTTGGGCATTTACCTGACTGAAAGATCAAAAACTTCATTGATTAAATTGAATATTGAATGCTGCATAAGAACATTTCAAAAATCTTATGAAGAAAAGGAATTGAAAGTATGTTTATTTTTGTGCAAAAATTTTTGAAATCACTTTTTTTCATAAAAACTTTTCCATGAATATCAGTCCTGTAGTTGTTTGCTATTGATAATCTATTCTACCACCTCAAGATTTGTCGGAATTAAATTTTAGAAAAGAAAAGTGGTTAATGTTAGGTCCACTAAAACAACAGATGTGGTTTTACTGCCTTTTCTTTTAATTTTATTTTTTCCTTCACTTCTAATTTTGAGTTGAATATCGGGATGAACATTGCATTTGTCTTTCTCTTTTTGGGTTGGCCTTGATTCTGCTTTCCATTTAGCGCCTGTCTGTGTGGAACTAAGCCATTAGTGCCCAGGTTAAATTGTATTGAATGTGTTAGCCTATTTAAATATTCATTCAAGCAGTTAGTATAAATTCTTCACATGCCAAGCTGCTTGTTTGAAGAGTCATTCATTCTAACATATTCTTATGCCTTTTAGGGAAATTATTTCCAGTTTATAAAGATAACACATGTCCACTGCAACATATTAATATTAAAATTGTGTAATGTGGCATAAGGAATTGACTAATTTCTACTTCACCTCATCTCACTCTATTAAAAGTTCATGAGTCATCTGATCACACTGGTATATTTATTTGCATTCACATATTCTTGTATGAAGCCCAGCAGTGTAGCTTGATTTCTTCAGAAGCACATTCACTTTTTATCCTAATAAAATAAGAGGGTACTCTAGAATATTTGTGAAAATGGAATTAAAAGATTATTTTTGGCACAAAGAAAACAATTTAATTAACAAAAAGGATCTTCAAAAAGTTAATGGAAAGGTGTGTTATGAAAAACTATACATGAATTTCAACTTTTCTGTTGCAAAATGAATTTACCTTTTAATGTGATTTTTCAAGTGCCCATTGGCTTTGGAAGTATAGGAAGACTGAGCAAGCTTTCTCTATGTTTCCTTTCTAGTTCATCATATTTTTTTTTCAAATGCTGCTGTGGCTATGAAGTGTTTCCAAAGCTATAGTTCATTCAACCAAAGATGGGAAATACAATAGTCCCAACACGAAAGATCCACTAAGAAATGATAGAAATGGCCCCAGGGAATGTTGGTACCTCCACATTCCCTAATTCCAAAGTTGTAAGTGGTGGCCCAATGAACTGTCAAATCCAAAGTTAAAACATCTTATAGTGTATAATTCCTACACTGAGAATTATTTACCTCTCCTGAAATAATGATTTAGGTCTCACAAAGAAATGCTGGTGTACTGGCAACTGGCACACAACTGTAGAAAGGAAATTAAATTGTCGTTTGTAGAGGCATGATAATAGCTACCTCACACTGTTTTCAGAACTGTGTATTGACCTCTTCAGTAATTTCTTGTCATTGTACTAAGGCAGTATATGAGGAGAATAATACGAGCCCAGTGTGCAAGTGAAGTTAAATAAACAGGAGCTATTAAAATTGCGAAGAGTTAGGATCCCATGAGTCAAAATATATTCACTATAGGAAGTAAACAAGTACTAGCCTGATTCACTTTTCTCTCCTTTTATGTATTTTTATAATGTGACACTCATTTTGAATTATCTGAAAACAACAGAAAAGAATTGGAGAATTATGTTATACATCTTTCTTTAATCTATCCTGACGTAGGTTTATGTTTCTCCAATTACACCCACCACATCTTTTAGGGAAACAATAAATAATGGTTAAAAAATGAATGCTTTATCTTTCTTCTTAAAAAAATAGTGAATTTTTATGTAGGGCTTACTATATACCACCCCCAATGGTAAGTAGGGTTTTATTATTATTCCTATTTTACAGATGAAAACAAGCAAACAAACAAAAACTGGAACACAATGAGGCTAAGCAATTTGTGCTAGCTCAGCTAATACATGCTACAGTCAAGATTTGTGTGTAGATCAGGTTCCTTTTAACTGCTATCCAATCCAATTTTTCTTCCACTCAAAAAGTATTTCAGCTCCAAATCCAACACTTTAAAGGAAGAGAAATCATGACTGGAAAGACTAGATTTCCATCACTTACAAATTATCTTCTTCTCCCCATTCTTTCTCTCTTTTTTCAAATACTTCAAGCTTTGATTAAAGTCGTCTTTCACTCTGAGCACTGTAGAATTGCTAAGGTAGAACTGTTAAAATAGCAAAATTTCAATTAACTTTGCCATTGATTATGGTGTGCTCTGGAGGGATGTTCTTTCTTTCAGGTTAATGGGGCTTTATAGTATATCTCAATGATTAAAAATAACACTGAAAGCAGCAGCAATTCATCCTGTGCTATCTTATGCCACAGATGAGAATAAATCATGGCTTTGAGAAGGTGGGGGAAGGATGGTAGAGATGACGATAGCCCAAATACTTGGGTAACATGTTATTTTCTGTTTTGTTGGTTTGTTTGTTTTTAAATAATGTTCATCCTAACATGTGTGATTTTGATTTTGAAATCAGAACACAATGTATTTAGCTTATTCTTTCTCATGATTGTTTTGTCTTTTGGGGTCATTTGTGGATCTGTATTTTAGGATTTTTTTCTACAAAAAATGTTATTGGGATATTGATATGGATTTCATTGAATCTTGAGACAACTTGGAAATACAAACAGTTTAACAATATTAAGTCTTCTAATCAATGAACAAGAGATGTTTGTCCATTTATTTGTGTTTTCTATAATTTCTTCCAGGAATGTTTCAGTTTTTAGGATATAAGACTTTCACTTTCTTAAGTTGTTTCATGGGCAGTTAGTTATTTTTGCTATGATAAATGATATTGTTTTCTGAATTTCGTTTTTGATTACTCAATACTGAATAGAAATACAATTAATTTTGGAATGTTGATTTTGCATCCTGTAATTTTACTGAATGTGTTTTTTTTTATTTTTTAAATTTTTATTCATTTCAGTTGTTTGAAAGGCAAAGCGAAGGAGAGAGAGAAATTTTTCATTTGATTATTCATTCCCCAAATGCTAACAGTTGTTAGCATTAGCCTGAATGTAGGAGCTGTTGGCTCAATCAAGGTCTCCCAAAGGGGTAGCAGGGACCCAACTCCTTGAGCCATCACCTGCTACCTCCCAGAGTATGCATTGCCAGGCAACTGGAATCAGGAATGGAGAAGGAACTTGTATCTAGGCACTCTAATATGGGGTACAGCAATCTCAAGCAGCATATTAACTACTTCCCAAAATGCTCACTTCTTTTTTTTTTAAATTCTAACCATGTATGTGTTAGTAATTTTAAACGTTTCTACATTATCAGATCATTTAATCTATAGACAAAGATATTTTTTTCTTCTTCATTTCCAGTTCTGATGCTTTTTATATCTTTTTCATGTCTAATTGATCTGACTAGTTCTTCTAATAGCACGTTGAATACAGCTGGCCAAAGTAGGCATCATTTACTAAGGTTCCTGGTCTTAGTGTAGAAATTTTCAGTCTTCCATCATTGAGTGTGATGTTCACTGTGAATTCCCCATATGTGGCTTTTATTATGTTGTGATAATTTTCTTATATGCCTAGTTTGCTTAATGTTTATATTGTGAAACAGTGTTAAATTTTTTCAAGTGTTTTCTGTGCTTATTGACATGACCATATGGTTTTTACCTTTGCACTGTTAATCTGCTGTACCACACTGATTAATTTTTAGAAATTAAGCCATCCTTGCTCCCTAAGAACAGATTACACTTAACTATTATGATCCATTTTTTAAAAAAAGATATTTATTTGAAAGAGAAAGAAATGAATCTTCCATCCACTGGTTCACTCCGTAGATGACTATTGGGTTCATTTTGCTAGTATTTTGATGAGAATTTTGCAACTATAATCATTAGGGATATTAACCTGTAGTTTTCTTGAGGTTTCTCTTTTGACTGTGAAACTAGGTTTATTTTGGCCTTATAAAATGAATATTCCTTTCACTTTGATTTCTTAGAAGAACTTGGAAAATATTAGTATTAATTATTTTATAAATATTTAGTAGAGTCCACTAGTAGTGCCACCTGGTTCTAAGGTTTATTTTCTCATAGGGTGAATTTGGATTATTGATTCGATCTGCATACTAATCTGTTCAGATTTTTTGTTTCTTCATGATTCAGTCTTGGTAGATTTTACATTTCTAAGTTAGCCTATTTATAAAGATTATTAAATTTGGTATTTCATAGTGATTTCTTAGAATCATTTTAATTTTGGTAACATTAGTTTTAATATCTCTTATTTCATCTCTGATTTTGTCTATTTGATTTTTTACTGATTTTTTTCTTAGTTCTTTTATCTAATGGTTAGTCAGTTTTTTGATCTTTAAAAAAATCTTAATTTTGCTGACTGTTATTGTTTTTGTAGTTCTCTTTGGCTTATTTCTACTCTGAGCTTAGTTATTTCCTTTCTTCTGCAATTTTTTGTGTAATTGCACATCTTTTTCAAATTCTATGAGGCAGAAAAGGGCAAGACCATGATTTCCCTACAGCAGTAAAAAGGACAAAGCTGTAAACACTCACAAATTAATCATTGTTACCATCCTGAAAATAAATACAATAAAATATAAAACACACTTTTCAGAGAAAATATAAGTTCCTTTTTAAATTTTCAACTCACTCTACAGACTGGTTTCTGTCAAAAGGAGCTACTCTTAGATGATTCACCTTGGACCAGAGAGTTAGTTAGGAGCTGAGGAAACATCCTATCATTATACCCAAAATTCTTATGTTTAAGATAGGGAAATAGGTTCAGAGAGGAGGGAAGATTTCCTCAAGAGCTACAAAAAAGACAAGACCAGAACTCAATGTGACAGCCTCCTAGATCCATAGTATCAGTATATTGTGATTGTATACACTCTTCAGACAAAAAGTTAAGTCCACTGGAAAATGGTAAAGAAATACTACAAAATGCCAAGCTTTTCCTTTGCCTCAGAATTGATATTCTATGTTCCAAATGGGGTGGACAAATTTGGGTGTTCCAAATGGGCTGGGTTTCTCTGTACATTTAGTTTTCAAATACAGCTTTTCAGCCTTTTAAATGGAATTTTACCATTTTTTTTTTGGAAAATATCCTTCCTTCGGGGCCAGCTCTGTGGCTTCAAAGGTTAAGCCTCCACCTGAGGCACCTGACACCCCATTTGGACGCAGGTTTGTGTCCCAGCTGCTCCTCTTCCAATCCAGCTCCTGGCTAATGTGCCTGGGAAAGCAATGGAAGGTGGCCCAAATGCTTGGGCCCCTGCACCCACGTGGGAGACCCAGAAGCTCCTGACTCTTGGCTTCAGATCAGCCCAATTCCCATCATTGCAGCCATTTAGGGAATGAGCAAGAGGATGGAAGACCCCTCTTTCTGTCTATAACTCAGCCTCTCAAATAAATCTTTTAAAAAATAAAATACCCTTAATATTTGTTCAATAGGCAAAATCATAAGCCTGCAGTATTTTTTTTTATATTTTAAATAACCTACTGTGTTTCATTATTAGATTGTGGAACTCAAGACTTTTAGTATTAGAGGTAATTTTAGTGATCCTCTAATCTAAACTTCTGAGTTTAAAGATGAGATTAGGTATGATGTAAGTTAAATTATGTTCTCCAATGAGCAGTTTGTTTATACTAGCTCTGAGATAAAACATAGGCACTTGGACTCCCAGGTATGTTTTTTTTTCCTACTTCATGATTCTGCCTTACTGTGGTTTTCAAATAGCGTAGTTCTCTTCCACAGTTCTATCTGAATATCTTTGCACAGGGTGGATAGATTTTCAAAGTAGAAAATGTATCCTTGTACCTTTGGCTCATTTTTTTGTCCATTAGTGTATTCATTCATTCATATTCTCTCTCTCTTTCTCTCCCCACTTCTTCTCCCCACCCTTCCTTTTCCATCCCCTCTCCCTTCCTCCCTCCCTCTCTTACGAAGGCACTGCAGAGAGAATAAGTCATTAGAGCATACATAACACTGTCACATTCCTTTTGAACAGGGGAAGGGATGAGCAAAGTGAAAAATGGTCACCAAATATATAGCCTTCTATAGGCCATTTCGATAAAGTCAACAATGTCCTACATGGGGCTTTGGGGATATGTAAGTAAATCAGTGAGTAGTCAGAAAATCTTAGCTTTTAGCAAACATGTATCATGCATTCTTTTAGGAGAAATCAGTTCCCAAAAGTGGAAAAAAATGTGTACAGGTTGACTAGAATTTTTTTAGGTAGGAAAGGAAAATATCTACTTGTCCCTCTGGTTCATTTTCTTTGTCTCTGAGCCACACCTCCACTGTACTTGATTATGGATGAATATGAATGATACTTATTATACATAGATTTAGAAGTCTAACGGAAAGATTTAATATTTACACTGGTTCGTGTAATTTTTCCATTTTTGGCTTGGGTGTATTGCTTTTTTTTAATAAAAGAAAAAAGCAATTAGGAAATTAAAGAATAGGTCCAACCTTCAAAGGGTTTACAGAACTAGAGAGAGGGATTTAGATGAAGATATAAATGAGCATTTTAAGCAGAATAAGATGTAATTTCTGAGCAAAGAAAATACACATAGATGCCAACGAAGATGCAATTAAGGGTTGCACAGGGAGATGCTATTAGAACCAAGTCTTTTAAGACCAGATTTTAAAGAGGCTAATGATGTGGATGACCTTTGGCAGAAGGTCCGTGGCAAAAGTCAAAGGCATGTTCAAGACTGGAGAGTGATTTTTGTGGACTGAGAGAATACAAAAAAAAAAAAAAATGCCTTTGTGATGGGACAACAGATTGGGGCATCAGGAACAAATGGAGAAAGAAATGCACCTTTTTGAGGTATGTCTTTTTCTTGTGTACTTTTTGAGGCAGAAATTCAGTATTGATCTAGTAAACTACAGTAGGACAAAGTGATACAATTTACTGGCAGGAGTGGTTTTTGCATACTTTATGGAAGGGCTTCCTCATAGTTATTCACCCCAGTATTTTGAGCATAAGAAGGCAATGGCCTGAAGTCATCCAAGCCAAAATTGAGTTGCCCTCTGTTAAAGCTGCTTCAGTGGGAATTCTAGATTTGATAGTGTGTTAGATTCATATACCCCTATATTCCATTGTAAGTTTCATGAAGGCGTGATTCTATTATGACTTCTTGCAGTTTGATTGTTTTATTTTCTCAATTAGCCAAGTTCCTAAAAACATTTTTAGGAATATAACTAGCAGTGGTATGTGGATGGGTAAGAGAGAAGGGGAAAGGCACTTCAGGAATCTAAATTCACAATTTCTGACTCTTTTTTGTATTGCCCAATACAAGAAAGAGGCATTGCAACTCTCCTTTTGTGGTTGGTTTCTAGCCTAGAATCATAATATGCTGATGAGGTGTGCTTCAGTGCATAATTAAAGGACCCATGCCAACTACAGTTGATCTACTGCTGCTTAAGTTATAGCAGATATTTGAGTCTACTACTGTCATCTATACTCAATTAATGTCTGCCTTAGATTTATTACAATATGCTATTCTATACATCTTTTTTAAAAGATTTATTTATTTGAGAGGCAGAGTTGCATACAGAGAGAGGGAGAGACAAAGAGAGAGATATTTCATCTGATGGTTCACTTCCTAAATGGCCACAACAGCCAGAGCTGAGTCAGTCCAAAGCCAGGAGCCGGGAACTTCTTTCAGGTCTCAAGAACTTGACCATCTTCCACAGCTTTCCCAGGCCATAAGCAGAGAGATAGATCGAAAGAGAAGGAGGAGGAGCAGCCAGGACATGAACCGGTGCCTATATGGGATGCCAGTGCTGTGGTGTAGTAGGCTAAGCCTCCACAACTTTTCTTTCTTTACTTTTTAATGTTTATTTATTTTCATTTGCTTGAAAGGCAGAGCAACCGAGAAAGTCACACACACACACACACACACACACACACACACAAGCATGGGGAGGGGGGAGAGAGAGAGAGGGAGAGGGGAGAGAGGGAGAGGGAGAGGGAGAGGGAGAGGGAGAGGGAGAGGCAGAGGGAGAGGCAGAGGGAGAGGCAGAGGGAGAGGGAGAGGGAGAGGGAGAGGGAGAGGGAGAGGGAGAGGGAGAGGGAGAAGGAAAGGGAGAGGGAGAGGGAGAGGGAGGGAGGTCTTTTATCTACTGGTTTACTCTCCCAATGCCCACAACATCCAGGGTTGGGCCAGGCTGAAGACAGGATCCATGAATACAATTCAAGATTTTCATAGGGTGGCAAGGACCCAAGTATGTGAGCCATCATCTGCTGCCTCATTAGCCAAAAACTAGAAAGGAAGTGGAGTAGCCTGGACTTAAACCTACACTCAAATATGGCATGTGTGTGTGTTTGAAGCAGAAGCTTAACCCACTGAACTACAACACCCACCCAAAGCAGATTTTTGGATGACTTGATTAAACCATATAAAAATACCTTGGTTAAACCAATGAAAATATCTCTAGGCAGCAGTTTAATTTTAAATATTTTTGTATGATTAGTCAACTCATACTCATACCACATTTTATTATAATACCACAGGGGGTATTCTTCTTTTGGCCCCTTTTATTCTGAATATGTAAATGAGAGGAGAAATAGAGTGAACTAAGAAACAAAAGGAAAATATGACCAGACTATACCCGAGAGCCCGATCAATTTTGATTTTGGGATGATACAGTGATTTAGGCAGATGGCTGGTGATGCAGAGGAGAAACTGTAGTTTGTGAAGTGTTCCATCTATTTAATATGATTAAATTAGGGTTAGAAATCTGGAATGTGGACCAAGTAAGAAAATTATGACCTTTAGTTTATCTTTATAGGTGCTAGATAGGGAATGCTGTACTTTTATGTGGTTTAACTTACCTAAGTGTGCACCGTAAGATTTATTAATGAAGAAATTTCCTTGTTCATATTCCATGACTGGATTTCCATCTAAGTAAAAAGCTTATTTTCCTGGTTCTCTATCTTGTTCTTCATACTTTTGTGCTGCACTTATAGAAAAGACAATATTGTTGTGTAAAATTAGAATTCCCAGTTATTCTATTTTTCCCAAATCATTTCAAAAAGGACACTTAGGTTAAAATGTAATGAGTACCATCATAGTTCACAGATAGACTTACTAAATTTTGTCTTGTGAATACAAGACCCAGAATTAAAGAATAAGGGTGCTTGCACCCTCTACCTAGGTTGCCTGTTGTAGAAAGAGACACTTGTTTGCTTGGGCAAGATTACAGTCTGATGTCTTGAATGTCAAATATCATTAAAAATTCTTGTACTTGTCTGCCTAACTTCTCCAGTGTTGTCCATGATATGGGATTCTTCCAATCCTTATCATGTGAATAAGCATGTAAAAATCTTTCAGACAGATTTTAGCTTCATAAACTTTAAAACTGGGATCTTAATATTACTACATTCTAAATATCAACATTGAAAAGCTTTGAATTAACTGATTTATATTTTCACCCATTTTACTCATATATTGTCTCTCTACTATTGGCCAGGAAAAAAAAAGGTTGTGCTGTTAATTCAGCATTCCATGTACTTAACCTCATCAAAAAGGTCACTTCTTTTGGTTTTCTAACTTATTTAAGAATTCCCAATTTATGTTTGGTCATTGCAGTATATTTCAGCACTGTAGCAAGCAGCTTATTTTGTGGGTTTTTTTCCTTATATATAGTTACAATTGAAACTAAAAAGAGGAAGTTATCAACAGATATTTACACTATGAAGAATGCATATCCACAAATTATAGTGTTGTTTTTTCATCAGCTTTCACATTATCAAGTTTGCTTTTCTTCATGATTATGCAGATGGATGATACACATAGAAAGCAATTGAAACTACCACTTTAAGATAAATCATTGTCTGTGCATGTGTCTAACCTAGAATTTGTTTTTTTTTTAAAGCATTTGTTCCATTTGAAAAGTAGTGTAATTGTGTGATAAAAGAAAGCAGCCTGAAGAAATGTAGACAAAAGACATATTCCAAGAATATTTATACACAGTTCACATTACTCACAGGAAAAAGAATTTCAGAGAAGACTAAGGGGACTTCCTGTTATACAGTTTTACTGGAATGCCAATATACTCAGCATATTCTTTATTTAAATTAAAGAACTTACCTAACTTATACTTCTCTTATGGTCACAAAATAATGCAGTGAAAAGGCTCATGACATTTTTATTTACTTTAAAACATCTAATTTATCTTAAAAGATTTCCTTGTGAGGTTATTGATTCTAGCACTATTTCAAAAAACATTGAGTGGCCATCATATTGCATCAGACTACTAAATAAGAGTCCTGGCTGCTCCACTTCTGATCTAGCATCCTACTATTGTGCCTTGGAAGGCATCAGATGTTATTCCAAATGCTTGAATCCCTGATACTGATACCCACGTGGGAGATCTAAATGGGATTCTTGAATTCTCACTTCAACCTAACCCAGCACCCAGCCGTTGTGGCCATTTGGGGAGTGAAAGTGAGGCAGTGGATATAAGGTCAAATTTGCACTTTCTCTTTCCCTTTTCCTCTCCTTCTCCCTCTCCCTCCCTCTCCTTTTCAAATAAATAATAATTCTAAAAAATAATAAACCATTACTTAAGAAATATAAGACTTGGATTTGTACTCAACAATGTCTGTGCTTCTTTTAAAAAATTTGAAAGGTAGAGTGGCAGGGAGAAAGAAGCAGAAAGAAAGGGAGAGAGACAGAGATCTCTTACATCCACTGCTTCACTCCCCAATGGCTACAATAGCCAGGTCTGGGCCAGGCTCAAGCCAGGAGCCTGGAACTCCATAAGGGTTTCCCATGTGAGTGGCAGAGACTCAGAACCTTGCGCCACCTTTCACTGCCTTCCCAGATGAATGAGCAGGGAGCTGAATCAGAAGAACAGCTGGGAATCAACCTGGCACTCACATATGGGGTGCTAGCCTTGCAAACTGCAACTTAACCTGCCGAGTCACAAAACTGGCCCAACAATTTCTATCCTTACTATAACAAAACCACATATGAGTACTAGAGCTACACACTTAGTAAGTTTAATTGTATATTTAATATAACATGCAGTTCAGTGCTCTCATTGATTCACAATATTACAATGATTTTAAATTAAACATAGGTAACTTTGGTTTAGAAAAATGGCATACATAGTGGTTAAGTTTTATTTTCAATTATCTAGTATCTGTAGAACCTAGGCACTACAATTTGTAAGCTTTTCATTTCTTATTATAATAGATTTCCTCCTACTTGGCATGAAGAGAACATTTATTCAAATATGTATTTTATCAAAGGAAGTAACTCTCTAAAAACCTCTTAGATTCATGGAATATTTTATTTTAGCAGGAAAAATATAACTGCCATGCTTAAGTTTGATAAATCTGGTCACAGTTGATATTATAGTATAGATAAATATAATCATGACTCTAAGTTACTTATGGACTTGCACTTTTTATTAAAATATATACCTTTTCTGATTTTATTTGTGCTGTAATGATTTTAATTAAAAACAGAATTTTTTTATTTAAGGAGCTGTCAGAATCTGCTTTGTTAAACATACTTAAGCAGTAAAGCAATTAACTGTTTAAAGAAGATAACTCATAAGGAAACATGGCATATCACCAATTTTTTTTTATCATAGTACAGAGTACAACTCAGAATGAATGACATTTTCTTTGTGATTCGATACGGTTTATAGACTGTCTCAATGTGAATACAAACATTACTGAAAGTGATTTTCTTCCTAAAAGCCCAGTGCTGTCCAAGTGTAGAAATTCACTCAACTGTTGATCCCTAAAATCCAATACCTTCAATTTTCCTCTTAAGCAACCTTTTTTTCAAAAATTATTGAAGATATCCATTTTTGAGTCCTTGCACTGAAAGAGATAAAGGGCAGTGAAAATGCTTGTGATGGTATCTGTTATGAACTGTGAATGATATTGACCTGTCACTTCTACTTCTAGGTCTTGTGTATATTCCACTTTTGTGTTAGATTGTATATGTTTTAACATGTGTGTTTGTGGGGGAGGATCAGTTATAAAAAAGGAAAATCTACAGGGAGAAAGGATAGATGTATCACGTCAGGACTTCAGTTTTAACTTAGGGTCCAGAAAGCCTTTTCTTGTCAAGCTCGTCAAAACTTACTCTAGTACAGGAATGAAATATGCTAATATCTGGAGAAAATTAGGCAGGATGAGGAATCAGCAAGGGGCAAGGTCCTGAGATGGGAATATGCTCCCAGGAACAGCAGTGAGAGGATGGTATGATGTGGTAGATGAGAATGAAGCTTATGATAGTAAGTAGTTTTTTTATGAGAGAAAAAGAAATCAGCAAACTTGAGAGCAGAGGACTCAATGTGAAGAGATAATTCAAATCCTTGCTGACAGGTTTAATTTGCTACCTAATTTTGGGCAATGTATTAAACTTCTCCAAGTCTCATCTTCACCATTTGTAAACTGGCCATAATGATGTTTACATAGAAAATATGTTATGATGAGTAAATGAGCTAATATGTGTAGAATGTCTGGCATTCTACATATACTAAGTAAATGACAGTCATGTCTATTCACTTTATTATTATTGTGAAATCTTTACATGCATAGACATGTTCATAAGATAAATTATATATTTGACCAGCAGAAACTGAAAATGATATGAATTGTTAGGAATTGGGTTCACTCAGGTCAATGTTTGAAGGGACTTCAAACTGTGGAAAATGCAATTAAAAGATAGATTCAGTTGGGTGGGAGGTATATTTTGAAGGCCATGCTAGCTCTTTCATAATGTACATTTTCTGTGAACATTTTGAAGTCTGTTGTATCCATAAATTTCAATTTTTACCAGAATAAACAATTTTAATTCCATTTTCTATAAACCTGGTGAAGTAGCCACCTATTTCATTACTCAACAAATCTGTAAGGATGCCAATAATTAAACTTCCATATAGTCTTCCATTTCGCTGGTTTTTATAAACTACTGAACTACCAAATGTGCATGCATAAATTGCATGCTTAGTGTTCACACAGAATTATAAAATTATATGTAAAATTAGTTCTCAGCCTTCCAATTTGTTCTTGTCACATTTCCATGAGAATGAGTAAATTTCTCTATTACAGATCTGTAGAACCACCTATAGTAGGGTCTTGGTGACAACCTTATATTTCTCCTCTAAGAGACAAATGGATATAATTATCAATAGGTGAACTATCTCCATTCACTTACCACAGTGAAGGGAATAACAACAGAGTGCTCCACAAAATATACAAGAGAAAAACATATTCTGAGTTAAATGCATATGTTTCCAATTCCAGATAATGTATGGTAGATTATTTCTAATTATTTGTAAAGATTTCAGGAATATTTTAATACTTTCATATTTATATATGCTATCTACTTCTAATTGGCAAGTGATAGTTATATGGGATACACTGTGATGTTTTGATGTATGCATATATTGTGAAAAGACTCAGTAAAATGATTAACTTATCTATCAACTCTTTTTGTGGTGAGAATGTTAAAAATTTTCTTGCATTAATTTTGAAATGCATGGTATATTAACTCCATGTTTCAGTTCAATTACACACCATTTTGAAGCCTAAATCATCTTATCTCTAATAAAGTAAATTTATCTTGGAAGGTGGTTTTAGCATAAGAGAGAATTTATTTCTCTCAAAGTGAATAGGAATCAATTCATCTCTATCGTATGTATCCATTCATCCATTTATGTAGATAAGCTTTTAGCAAATCATAGGTAGACGTTAGCAATGGAAGTATTATTAACCATATTTTAAAAGAATACTCACAAAGCAAAATATTTTGAAACAAAATAAGTTAATTCTCTTGTTTATGGCAATGAAGACTAAAATGTCAGTTTCAAGCAAGTGTTAGTACAGACTGATAACTGAATGGTTCATGCTTGATATGTTATGTCATTTTACAATTGTGTGAACTCTATCTTTAATCCTTTTAGTGTTGCAAATATTGATTAAACAAGCATTATCTATTATGTCTTATGGCTCATTTTTCTAAGTATGTATAAAATAAAAAGTGGCAACATTATAAAAGTCATAAAATATGGACACAAGGGAATTATGAAAAATAATGTGTAAAGTTAATATGAAACAAAAACATCTGTTCAAATCAGTTTCCCACAGGTAATATGACAAGGAGTAAAAGTTATACGCAGAGAAAAGGTTCTTCTTCCATATGGAAATACATTGAGTATAGTAAGCATACTTTTTCTTCCTCACCTAAACAGTATTTAAAATATAAATTTCTGCCTCTGCATCTACCTTCCTACCTATTTTAAGAATATACCTTTATTTTTTTTGAAAGACAGAGTTACAGAGAGAAATCTTCCATCTGGTGGTTCACTCCCCAAATGGCTTCAATGACCTGGGCTGGGCCAGGACAATTCCAGGAGCCAGGAGCTTGATCTAAGTCTCCCACGTGGGAGAAAGGGTCCAAGCACTGGAGCCATCCTCCTCTGCTTTCTAAGGCACTTTACCAGGGAGCTGGATCAGAGGTAGAACAGCCAAGACCGGAACTGGCACCCGTATGGGATGCCAGCACTGCAGGCTGAGGCTTTAACCGGCTGTGCTATAGCACCAGCCCCAAGAGATACCTTTCTTTTCACCTCTTGTTTCAACCCCCTGGGAATATCTTTTTGACATTTCATACTAAAGCAACTAAAATGTAAATATTATATATATGAAACTAATCAAGGAATTTAGCAGCGTTTTTCCTGTTGTTTTCCTTATTTGTTTTTGGGAATGTAGATTTCCAAATTTATAGGCCAAAAATATGAGATGAAATTACAGTCTTCCATTTAAGGACAAAAAAATCATATTTTCTTATATCATTTTATTCTGTTTTTTCCTTTTTAATTTTTATTGAACATTATATCAGAGTTTACAGAACTATAATTTGAAATTTAAAAAAAAGATAATCATTTTTTTCTTAACATAAAAGTAAAATAGAGAATAGATACACTAGGAATAAAACAAACAAGAATATCAAAGATGAATGGAAAGAATAGATTCATCTCTAAATAAATACCAACAAACCTGCATTCAAACCATCCTGTCCAAATCAATACCTTTTCTTATCACTCATACTTTTTAAAAATTAAACATGAATACAAGAAGATTAAAAATATCAATTTTACTTTAAATCCAGTGGACAACATACTATCATTGGACTAATAGCAGCAGCAGCAGCAGTGGTGGTAGTAATATACAATTAGTTTAAGTTTTTCTTTTTTGGTAGGCTTCAGTAGATGGTATAACCTCAGGCAAATCATCAACTACCCTGGTACTCACATATCTCCTATTAAAAAGGAAGAGATTAACTAAACTTCTCGAGGCCAAAATTTTCTGATTCTGTTGTATATAACAGCCACCTGAGTATTTGTTGAAGTGTTTTCTTACCTAACATAGAATTATACCCATGATTTTCTGTATACATCTTTAAAGGTAAAAGTTCAATATTAAGCAAAATAGCCTTCCTCGATCATTTTCATATTTCTAATATATATTTCCTAAAACTGACAAATATTCTTTTCCCAGTGCCACAAGTTAAATAATATGTTGCATAGTGAATTAAATGCCTGCTCCCCTAACACTTTTAATATTATAAAGTTATTAATGCCTTTATGAGAGCAAAAATATAGAGAAATGTTTTCTGGAAAAAAATCTAAACTCTTCCCAAATTGAAATTAAAAATATATAGATGTAGAAGTCTAATATCATGCTGACAAAACATGGGCTTTGGGCAAACTGCCTGGATAAAACTTCTGATTTATTATATAACTATTAGTATGATTTATGAAAAGTTAACATCTCTAAGCCTCAATTCCTTTTTCCTTAAAATGGATCTATTGATAGTCTCTTTTAGACATGTTTTAATGATCAGATATTTCAGTGTATGTAAAGCACTTATCATGGTGCCTGACATCTAGTATGTCTCTTCATATTATTTCTAGCATAATTACATATGGAAGAAAAACCATCATGTGTTGAATACACTAGAATAAAAATTCTTCTGTGTTCATTTCAAAAGGAAATATGCAAGTATTGGATTCACTTCCTACATGTCTTTTAGAGTTGAGCATAGAGTGGTTAGTTCATGTAAAGGTTCAGTGAACTTTCTCATATTTTTCATTGAATATATGAAATCCATTAAGTGTTAGCAAAAGTCACTATCCACTGAGCTGTATCTAGTGCTGACAGTTATCTCTTGTAAAAATAAATACATAAATAAATGCTTTAATAAATATATTACCTGTCATTTTTATCTCTAAGGGTATTTCAACAAATGATATCTGCACATTAAATATACCCATTCAAGTCTTCGTATGAAAAGTACTTTTTCCTTATAATGTACTGTGTATATCTATGGGGAAAATGTAATGATCTAATTGACAATATTTCATTTAACTCTATATTTAAAAGAATGTATAATCTCAATTTATGTGTATAGCACTTGGTGACTTCTAAAATATTTAAACTTCTTAGAAGTCACACAGCAAGAGAGAGGGAGAGAGAACATAAAGAGAACACATGCATGTAAATTTTATTATATATTTCCTGTAATGAGAATATATTGAGATCATATATTTTATGTTTCATATTTATATATAGTGTAATGATCACTGACTTGTGTATATATAGTGGTTGCATAAAATATATACAAATAATTCCTGGTGAACTAAAGAATGTGTACTATACAAATAAGCTACTAGTTGAAACATTTTATGCTATGAAATAATTCATCCTTTAATTTGAACTTTTAAACAAGTAGGATGTAATAGATAAGAGCACAGAAAGAGGGGTTATCAGACTTGGGATGCAATCATTGGTTTCAGTACCCACTAACATTATGATTTTTTGCATCTTATTTTATTTCACTAGAGCTCTATTCACTAATTTTCCTGGAGGGAATATTGATCACCACATGGCAAAATTATTACAAAGATCTATCCAGATAGTGACTGTAAAGATCTAGCACACTGCATTACATATAACAAACACCCAATAAACAATAGCCTCATAATGTTTTTATGAACTTATTATTAGTATCCTTTTTGCTATGTGCAAATAAGAATAGCTTCAAACATAGACTCTTCAATAATCTTCTATTACACCCGCATAGATATTAACTGTTGGACACTGCATTCTTACATAGACTGGTGTGTTCTTTCTTAGTTATGAAGCATTTTATCATGATTATTAACCTAATCAGGCCTAATTCAAAGACAGTACAAACTTGGAAGTGTTAGAAACTAAAGTGTTATGATAATAACGAGAGAGAGGGAAAAAACGTGTAAATGGTAAGACATTGATGAATGCACTGAATACATATGAGGTCTATCATCTGACAGTGGGGATGATGCTCAAGGACAAACAATGAATCAATCTTTCATTGTATGGCAAACGGGATGCCCTTATAGCAATGCACAGGAAAGGAAAAGCACTGAGAAAATGACAAAAATAAATCACTTAAACATTCGAATACACAACCAGAGGAAAAGCAACAATACTAAATGGCAGTTATCCCAACACTAATTTAGGGGAAAACAAGTAGTTTTTGAAGAATTATGGGATGATGTGACGGACAGCACTTAGATCTCAAGTCACAGATGTCTCATGGGCTCTGGGCCCAGTTGAATTGGCACCACCTGGCAGCAAGTGGGGCATCATGGCTGCCTGGGCATTCCTTCCAATACTTGTGGAGATCACCAGGAAGCAGGGTAAGACCTGCCTTGACAGATTTGCAACGTGGGCGAAACAGGTCTATTTTGAGTAAAGATGTTCAATAGAACATATGTCAGAAAGGAAGAGAAGTTTATGCTTAGCTCTGAAGCTTAAAATGATTGCCTTACACTTTAATTTAGTAATGTTGCATTCAGGGAATGTATGCTCAATCTCCCCCTAGTCATTCTTTTGAATAGATGGCCTTTTACCCCTTTGCACTTGAAGATAGAAAACTATCAGTCCTTGTTTGGTTCTATTGCTTTTCAGTTTAAGACTGTTCCCCCTTGTCTTCTTTTGGTGTAGGCATAAAAGTTTGTAAGAGTTCATGAGGCTTATATGGCCTCCAGAGGACATGTTGGTATTCATTTTTGCTGAATAGGCAATGTTGTATGCACCTAGGGTTTGGAAGTCTTTGTTCTTGGACATCTGCTGATATGTCTATTCCCTTATCTAGTTTGAGATTACATGGACCCTGCTCCTTTTCATTGACATATACCCCTGCCACAACTGTCTACTTTTTCCTACTAACTCTCGCACTGTTTTCAGGAACAAGAACAACTTAACGACCTCCTAACTACACTCCAAGCCTAAAGAGATTTCAGGGCTCCTCTGCAGGAGCCCACCAGCATCTAATTTTATTGCCTCCTATCTGAAGTTTTTCTTCCCCTTTCCACAGTTCTTATTTCTATTATAATAGGAAAGAAAATCATTCATAAGGTAGCTTTTTTCAGATATTTCTCTGACTTACATTTACCAAAGCTTTAAAAAAATTAGCCAAAGGCCAATATGATAATTATTCCCTTCTTTCAGAGTGGACACCCTTTTGAAATAAAAGGGCCAGTGAATGCACTGGGGGGAAATCTCAAGGTACAAGACATGGAGAGAGATGGAAAAGAGAAATAGGCATCATTAGTTCCACCTTGAGCTTAGAATCTAGTGAACCTTGTAAATACACACACCTGCACTTGCACACACAGTGCTTGTATAAAGAGCTTTGTCATTCCAAGTAGCTCGGATTGTGTTTTATAGGTCAGCGGCCATCATACTGTAGTATATATGCCTCGTTCAGGGTGCCTTTAGGAAGCCTGTGCTGGCCAGCCTCTATTATACTGTTACTCTATGAAGACTTATTCCTTTCTGAATTCCTTCCTAGATTTGCCCTGAAAGGCAATGATTATTTGTGGATTATTTCTTTTCCTATTTCTCATGTCCAGACCAGACCCTGGTTTGAATGAATAAGTGATAGAACAAATGACCCATATGCTCTGCCCTAGTAGTCCTTTCAGTTTTACTTTGGTTTAGATATGTGATAGCCTAACTAAAGCTGGAGCCTGGGAAATTCAGTTTAGAGATGCCAGCAGAACACGGCAAATTGACACAATAAGCTTCTTTATAAATTACTGTAATTTAAAATAAATGATAAGTTCTTTAATTCCTAGATGAGCATAAGCCTAAATCAAAGAATTTCTAAAATTCTGAAGATCAAGGTTAACAGTCATTGAGGCAAAATTAATAAATAAGAAGATTCATTGTAGTTGCTTCCTAATTTAGCAGAAATTAACAGTGTGCCTGGCACTATAACAGTATTGTAGATAGTTACAAAAGGTGTTTTGTTAGATTTTTTTAATGGAAAATCAAGAATACCAATAAAACAGCATTTCCAGAGATCGATATTCCTCAAATCTTGGCACTGCTTATGCCTTGTTATAGTTTTAGTGTCATTTGTTTAAATCAATTGATGGAAGTGCTCACTGAAAATTATTTTTATTAGTGCATTATGTATTTATAATAATAAGAGAATTAAGAATTTATTGTTATATGGAATTATTCCTTAAGTCATAACTCAAAATTTTTACAAATAAATACTCTATTAGTCTGTCTTAACCATGGATGTTTAGTAAAGCTCAATACTAAATGTAATCACAAATGTCATTTTAGAGATGATAATCCATTCATAAAATACTTTACCATTTTTGTGAATATGTTCTGTAAGAATTTACAGTCTTCATATTGCTGACTCATGAAGACGTGATATTTTCACTTCCTCTACGGAATGGCATCCCATCAGCATTTGGAAAATGAGATTCTATAACCTATGAACATTTAAACATTCTCTAGTACTTTTCATCACTAGAACAACACTTCAGGTATATAGCCTCCAACAATTATTTCTTTCTTCACTTTTCTTTACAGATCAACCTCTCGAAAAACCTTTCTGTATTTGCTGTCTCCCTACCACTGTGCTTTAACCCAATTTTCATTGACTTTTAGTAGCAAAGCTTCATGGGAGATGCTCTCATAAAGGACACCAATGGTGCTCCTATGGCTAAATTGGGTGGGTCCTCTTCAGTCTTCATCTTACTTTACCTCATTATGAACCACTCTTAACTCTATCCTGCTTAACTGTATTCCTAATGTAGGTGACTCCACACTCTCATCTCCTCTCTGAGTTCTTCATCTACCCTTCCTTAATGTATTGAGCTCTTCGTAGTTTTGTTCTAGAAATTCTTTTCCTCTCACTTGACATTCTATCTCTAGGTAATCTTCTCTTTGAATGCAGTTACCACTATTTTATTGATGACCCTTAAACTGTATTCCTTGCCTAGATAATTTTCCTGAGTACTCATCCAGAATATGCAAATATCTACCAGATCACTCTATTTGGATTTACTGCAGATGTTCCAGTTTAAAATACTCACCCAAGCTTTTCACCCCCCCCATAAATTCTGTTTGTTCTCCCAAGTTCCCTGATTTGTTTAATGATTGTCATCCATTTAGCTTATAAAAGTCTGTATACCATCCATACATTGAATTAATCACCAGGTTTTATAATTTATGTTTTTGTGTTTTCTCTCTAGTATTTCTGATTTTCTCCATCCCCAAAACCAATAGTCAGATGACCCTTATGTACTAATATTTTAAAGCCTTTTCTTGCCTGTATCCTAAAATTACAGTAATGCTGTCCTCTACCCTATTTTCATATAAAACTAGAGTAATTTCTCTAAAATAAAAATCTTAATATGTCTATTTTCTGCCTAAACATTTCTGCCTCTAAAATTTCTCTGTGTTCTTTCATGGATAGCATAGCAATAGTAAGATGAAGTTTATCTAACATTTTTGTATGTATCCACAGATTACTGCCCCACTTTGAACTCCCCCACCACACTCCACCATAACCTCTGCCATTACTACCCTTCACTATCCCTTCCCAGATACATTCAAGTCCTTTCAGATACTTAAATGAATGTAGTATTCCTCTAGTCCCTTACATCTTTTTTCCTTATCACGCTAAAATCACTCAGCTTACAAAAGCAAGGATTTCAATACAAGTACCCAGAGTCAGTGACCTCAAACTGTTGTGTCTATTTTTTGTTCATCCGAATCTGAATTCATTTACAGTGGCCCTAAACATCATCATTAACTCTCCCATTCCTAATTTATTTGTACATCTTCTTGAAAGGTTAGTTAAATATTCTTTTTGCCAGAACATCTTTATTGAGCATATCATCCCACTTGCTGACCCATGCATCTCATTTGATGTGTTCCTTTATGTTGTTTAGAAGCCTATATTTGTACTATCACAGCTCCTACCTGATTGCTATGCAAATAACCACGAGAAATTAAGTTGGGGAGGTGCAAAAGCTTTCTCAATATTATCACAATTTAAGGTATATGACCTAGTACCATATCTAACACAAACGAGGTACTCAGTGATTTTAAGAAATCAAAATGTTTGAGAAGAAATTCTTTGATTTTTCTTTTCTTCTTAGTATAGTGTAATTGAATGGTTTTTGCAATATTTTACATCCCTATTCTGAATTCCATTTCTTTTTTCTTTTCTTTATTATTTTCTTTTATTATTAGGGACTTTATAGATCAAATGTTCCTTAGAAATCATAATAATTTGAAACAAAAGATGTCTCTTTCACCTTTGGAAAAACAAAAACAAAAATGAAGAAAAACACTTCCTTTTGAATTTTTTATTAAGATTTTATAAGTATGCTTAAAATGATCATATTACCTTAACATGAAGTCTTTCCTAACTTTAGCTTCGTTAAAGTTGATTGACCTGTGGGAAGAGAAAACATCTCATTCATTTTTGTAATAAGTTCTAGCACAGGGCCTGCCATATAGGAATGAGTCACTAAATAATTGTTGAGTGCAATTAAAAAGAAAAGTAGAAAATAAAATATCTTGTCATAAAAAAGCAAGAAATCACATTGTCTTCTTTGTCAATCCTTAAAAAGAAAATTTTCTATCTACCATGTTAAGTATTCATTTTATATTATATTTATATGACTTCTTTTCACAAAAATTAATTTGTGATACTTTCATGCATATCTTCCTTTGCCAGAACATTTAAATTTGGGGAAATGTTGGTGGATTTTGTTTTAAAAAGCAGCACAAATAAACTCATGTTTGAGTTTATTTTGATGAGTGAAATTTCCATTTTAGTTATTCTTTGAAATATTCTTTTTTGAAATCATGAAACTATATTATATCTTAAAAATCTTCTTAAAGCCATAATTATTTTAATGGCTACTTTCAGCATATACATTTTTCTATAGGAAACATAATCTTTAGAACATGGCAAGTGAGTTTTACATTTCTAGTTCTACAATTTAAAATTTTATAAAGCATAGTTTTGATTTACAGTGAAAAATATAGCCTAGTAGATAAAAAGAGTTCATTTATCTTAACTGAACCTTGATGCCTTTTGAGTAATAACTCTATTTGCCCTTTCTTCATGCTCCTGCTAACCACCATTCTAGTTTTTGATTGCATGAATTTGACTATTTTTAGTTTACTTCATATAAGTGTATCCGTGCAGTACTCATCTTTATGTGTGGGGTTTATTTCCCTTGGCATAATCTCCTTAAAGTACATCCATATTGTCTCATGTTGCAGGATCTCCTCCTTTTTTAAAAAGTGGAATAGAATTCCACTATATGCATATAATGATTTTCTTTATCCATTCATCTGCTGATAGACAGTTGTTTTCACATCTTAACTATTATGAATCTTCTCCTTCCCCCCACCCTCCTCAATTCTTTTTATTGCATCCTGCACTACAAGAAACTTTGTGCACACAGACGCAGTCATCCCATCCCACACCTACATGTTTAAGTGATGCCCACTCACCCCTAGTAAAGATTTGCCCCTTGTCCATATCTGCAAGCTGGTTTTGATCCATTTGACATAAATTCAGGGATTCTGAGTGCTCAGAACATGAATGGGAGTGGGCTCTTAGAGGACATATTAGATTGACCCTCACAGATCACAGCTCAGAGCTGGGTCCTATCATGCATAGGGCCCAAGTGCAAGGGCACCACTTGTCAGCTTCAACATTTCCCAGAATAACAACAATGAACTTTTGTGTGTTGGTGGCTTAACTTGGGTTAACCTACAGACAGTGACACTAAAGTAACACATATCTAAGATTTTCCATAAGTGTCTTGTCTCAATTTTGTTATTCAGTACTTTATTTTACATGTGTAATAGATTGTTAGCATATATATTTAAGGTTGAATTTATGAGGGACATTGAAAAGATTCAGTGACCAATAACAGTAAAGTTTTCTAAAATGGAATTGTCTATTTCAAATCAACGTTTGTGAAAATAAAGGCAGTATAGATCTGAAACCAAAGCACTTAGGAAATACTATTTAATAGTAATACACATCTTAATTTATTTTCAATTCAGTTGTATAAAATATTTCAATCCACCTTAATGCAATTGTAACACTAGATTGATATATTTAAAATATAATCCTCCAGAAAGAAAGGAGATCATGAGCCATAATGCACCAAATATAGAAAACACGGATACTGTTGGAGTTAAAAATAGATCTCTGCTAAATTGACAACAAAATATTCATATAAATCTGTTCTTCTTACTATAAAATGACAAAATAATTCTGTAGAATCTTTAACTTGAAGTATTAAGTAAGTGTATGAAGACATTGGTGAATGAATGCTAGCTGGAAAATAAATTTTAAAACATGGAAAATGTGGAAAACAAACACTTGATTTTAGAAGATACAAGTAAGACTTCAGAAAAATTAATTGTATAGTGTTAAACAGATTGCATATGAAATATTAATGGCATATTGTCCTGAGCTCCCCTTCTGCTGTTTCCACGTAGATGACTGAATTTCAAACAAAAATATGCCAGAAATGATTCTGTATGTGCTAGTACTTAAGACCATCTAGAAAGCATTTATTATTTTACCTTAATTTTGCTTTTACTTAACTTTACAAGCAGAAAATGCTATTGACAAATTCGTAAGAACTACTTGATTGAATTTTGAGACATGAATTAATGGAAACAATATATCGACTGCGTAGGAGACATTCCCTTGGTTAATATGCTGATTTTATTGTTGGTCAGAACTCTCCGATGGAGTACAAGTGTTCTTACTCTGGGAATGTAACATGTAACTCAGGCTAGGATAGGACAATGTAATCCAGAATAATAGGCTCAGGGAAGAGAATACTACCCATTGGGAGCCAAAGAGATCTGCTGGGAAAGTTTCTGGGAAATTAATTTTGCCTCATTTTGGACTAAGTAACACATGGATGTGATCCTCAGAGTATCTTCAGCTCTTCCAGTACCATAGGAGAAGAGAACCTGAAATAAATTTGAGCTGCAAAAGAGGGAAACCTAAGAGAACTGAGAGGTATAGGGTAGTACAAAATTTTTAATGGATTAAATAGTGGATCACTTTTTGGTGTTTTGTTTGATTACTCTGATTCCAGCTTTCTGTTATGAGTAACTGATAGCATCTTCATTGTCGCAATTGGCATCTCTGTGGCAGGCACTTCATGATATAGAATAAAGCAGCGCACACAGGAAAGCCCAGTGAGTAAGGGTGTAGGTTGTACAATTAGGCTGCCCGGGTTCAAACTATGGTTCTGCTGCTAACTAATTCTGTGACTATTTAAGTAAATTAACCTCTCTATAATCATACCTACCTTGCGAAAGTGTTGTGACAGTTAGATTGGGATAATTCTGCCATAAAATAAGTATACAGCAAAAGGTAACTACTATTTTTATCAGACTGTACTCTTGTCATTTCATTAAAATCTTATAACCATCCTGTTAGGTATTATCCTTCTCAGCTAGTGGATAATGAAACTGAAAGCTTTGGTTGAGTGACTTTTCCAAGGTCATACTGATAGCACTGGCTCCAGATTTCAAGCTAAATCTTTTCAATCTAAATTCTCTTCATCCCGCCTTACTTGAAATATAAGATTCACATGGGCAGGAATGTTTCTTTGATCACATCGAACAGTCTCAGGTCCGTATCAGATTTTCAATAAATATTTATACTATAATTTCTCTTACAGACTCTTGAAACTGGTCAAAGAGGCAGACACATAAGAAAAATATTTCAAAATTCCACAGTTATAGCAAAGCTATGTATAAGGACTGGGAAAAGAATGAATAAGTTTGTTTCAGAACAATGGTATGGCACTTACAATAAATTCTGCTCATGCTTTGATGAGAGTGGCAGATGTAGATCACAGAACAAATAATAACTAGGTACACACTTCCTTCGAGAAGGTAAAGATAGGTATTTGCTATATATATTTCTCATTGTTAATGTCAGACTTATTTCTCAATATCCTCTATGTTTACTTTTACCTTTCATTTTCCCTGTTTTTTAAAAGTTATATCCTTATTCTTAAGTATTTAAGACCAAATTTCACCCCCTAGCACTTCAGACCTCTAGATACTCCTCTCAGGAATTGTAGAAAATTTGGAGACCTGGATTTAATGTCCAGTACTTTCTTGCTAGGTTTGTATCTCTGGGACCCGTATCTGGTTGCCAACCATGTAGACATAACCATGAATTTTATCACTAAACATACTCTGTGATGATAAACCTAGTAGACAACAAATAGAATGTCAGTGTGGCTATTTATAATAGTGTCAAGGTGATCTGAGAATATTCCTCTACCATCCACATGAATAAAACTTTTCTTCATGACTAAGTTTACTTAGCAAAATAAATTAAGAAACAGAAATTTGTTTGGCAGCACGGAATCAAAGACAGACAAGCAGATGGTTATAAGGAACATTTATCCAAGCTATGCCAGAACCAAAAGAAATTAAATTGATCCAGCACAAGATTTGCTGTCTAGAATAAGAGAATCCATTTTGAGTCAGCTCTTTGCAACTTCTTGTTATGCTTCCCATAGTTTGGTTCAACCCAAGCAACATTGCTCTGTGGTTATTGTATGTTGTGTTGGGTTGTGTGAGGGCCTCTTTCTGGGGAGCCACCGAAATTGTCCATATTATTTTCTTATTCTTATATCTCTGATTCATTTCTTTTTCTGATGTTTCCATACTTCCTGATTTCTCGGAGGAATGAAGACATGAAGGCATCTGTGTTATTGTCTCTGTTATATATTATTTGTCATAGATTCTAATTTTTAAAGTTTGACCACTACCTAAATAAGTTACAGGTTAAGCAGGTTCTTGAATTAATTTATCCAATAAATGTTCTCTGAGAACTTTGTCTGAGACAGGTCAGGTTTAATCAGACATTAGGAAATAGTTGTAAAAATCTGTATAGAGTTTAAAGAGTGATGCAGGTAGAATATTAAATGAGGGGGAGAAAAACCAGCAAAACTGGGACAAAATCCATCCCTATCACTTTGCCACCTGCATATGATTTACAGTTCTTGAACTCAGGTTCCCCTTCTAAAAAACTGCGGCATTTAGGGGGAAATAAGGCAATTTCTAAGCCTTAATGTTCTGAAGAAAGGAGCATTAATTATTAAGATTATTATGTTCTCTTGATAATTTATAGCTGCTTAGCATTTTGGCACAAATATTTACGAGTAGTAACTAAAAGTATGTTGACTTTCTGAACAGAAAATGTGTGTGTAAGGATGAAGAAAAGAAAACAAACTTTTTTTCTTCCAATAATACAGCATTAAAGCAGCTTACAACACAGAAATTAGTATGCATTGTGACTATCATCACTTGCTTATGATGCAACTTCAGGAACTCATTAATAAGGCACTTCCTTTCCTACTTCCTGAGTGATCGATAAATTTTACTTTCCTTCTTTCCTCCAGTTCTGTTCAAAGAGGTCAGAAGTAGCTTCCTTGTTGCCAAACCTGACAAACATATTTTAGAAGTGATTAAACTTGAACATTCTGTAGCAGATGCTGTGGGCGAAAATACTTTCCTTCTTGATGGAATTCAGCTTCTGTGACACCATAGTCTCCTCGATGCCCTTTTACCATCTTAGTTTTAGGAATCTTTCATTTTTTACCTTATTTACTGGAATCTCTTACTCTGGCTATTTCTCAAATGTTGGTGTTCCCAGATTTGTATTGAAGTCTTCATAGTATGAACTCTCCTTTCATCATTTCATCCATTCCATGAGTCCAACTACCATTTTTTATTACAGCCTGGAATCCCTTTTTCCCATTTTTGTATGCAATTGCTTTCATCAGATAAATCATGTACCTTTTAATCTCTAAATGTTCAAAAGCTGACTAATTTCCTTTTACTCTCTTATTCCCAAGAATGCAACACCATCACTCCAGCTGGTCAGGTTCATTTTTCAGGTCCTGCCAAATCTCTCATCAACTGTCTTTTGAATGGATGCACTTCTTTTCATTTGCCCAGTCACTCCTTGCCTGGCCAGCCTGTGCCTTCTGCCTGCACTGAAGCAGAAGCCCTTCCCTATCTGTTCTCCATTCCTTTACCCTTACCCTTTGAGTCTACACAGTTTTTATGAATTCAAATATGACCTTCTTGTTCCTTTCCTTAAAGGTTTATTCCTGTTTGGGTTCGTATCTCAAACTTCCAGCTCAGGGCTTGTGTGGTGATTGAATGAACACATTATACAAATATTGGATGGTCTCCTATGCTCCTTCCTGGGTCAGGAAGGACATTTTGCCATCAGGGTAAAGATACTATGGTCTTTCAGCGAGCGTTTGATAACGCTTGTTTTCTCCCTTAAGAGATGATGCAGATATATATCACATACTTCAAGGGATAGGATTTCTGTGGATGAAGTGCTTCTATAATTACCCAGGAGATCTGCCAAGCCCAAAAACTCCATAGCATATTGTCTCAGTTTACAGGCTAAAGAGATCAGTCTTCAAATATCTTTTTCTCAGATTGTAGTTCAGGATTCCTGTAGTTGGGCTATAATCCTGAGTGATATCCACCTTTGTTTCACACTGAGAATGAAACCAAGGATGTTAAGAGAGGATCCAAGGTTGACAGGGAGAGGAATAGAAACAACTGATAATAATCTCCCGTTTGTTGTGAAGGAAACTGGAAGGAAACTTTATACCAATCCTTAATTCTGTGCCATGATTCTTCTGTCTTTTACTAGTTTAAGGGAAGAAAAGGAGTTAAGAGCAGGGGAAAGACAGTATTTCTATTTTCACTCAGATGCTACAGAACAGAATTAAAGATGTGATAAATATAAAACTGGATTCCTCTCTCTCTTTAGACTTTCTGCCTTAATATTCAGTTCACAACCTCTCTTCTTTCAAACCTACACTGTTGTAGAGGCAATCACCTGTCCATCAAAATGTGTGCTCTGCTTTTACATTACAGAGCTGTGCCTAAGATCCAGCTGCCAAGCCAACTATATCTCTCAAACTCTGTTGCAACTGATTTGAGCCATGTGACTGATTCTTTCCCATAGAATGTGAGTGGGAGTTGCCTTGCAGGCATGCCTTTGCCCTTTTGTCTTTTTTCCCCCTTCATCTACTGACCTTATGGAAATGATGCCAAAACTCTAGGAAATGAAGAAGGCTTATGTAGAAGGACCCCAAGTCCCTGAATCACTATGTGGAGGAAGGCTGTTAGCATATAGAAACACCCCTTTTTGGAGTAAGTCTATCTTTTTCCAAGCCACTAAAATCGTAGAATCTGTTTAAGGAGCTACCATTAAATTCAATAATACATATACACATATCTAAGTGTCATAAAGAGAAATGTACACATTGTTTATGGAAAGAGGATAAATAAACATTTAGGAAGATCATCTAATTCTTCATTCAGTATAAAAACGTATATAATGAACAATATTGTATGATTTAGTAGGGTATTAAAATCTTGAGAAGCTGAATTACATTAATTTTTAATTCTAAACATCCATAGTTTGTTGTTTGCAAGGTTTGCTACCACTGATATACAACAGTTTATTTGTTTCTTTTAATTTCCAAAGTTGAATGTCTAAGTTTGCCTTCTAGGCAGAAATGAAGTCCCATTGTGGAATGAGATTAGATCAACGCTTCACAAAGATCATTTTAGTTCTTTGTAACCTTAAATGAAGTAAGCTAATAAAGCATTAAATTAGTATGTTATAAAACTTCCTGAAGTTTTAATAAGCTTTTAAGTGGCAGCTCTGAGCTTATTATCTTTAATGCTAAAGTCAAAATAAATGTCTTTCAGATAGTGAAATGGAGATGAGGTAACATTTTATCATATTTAACAAAAATATTTTGTACTGAATTATAAAGTACAGATGATATAATAATCTCTCCTATGAATGCATTTACTCAGAAACACATTTTTCTCTAATCAGTAGCCCTGAAGTCTTTGGACCACAATTGTGCTTTATCTCAAACACTTTAACTGTGACATTTTCCTTCAGACTAGCTCAGATATCTCTACAGAAATTATACAGTTCATTCATATTCATCCAAGTGAAAATGTAGCGATGATTATAATAATAACTAGCATTTGTTTAGGGGTTCAGCATTTTAAAAAGGACTTTTAGATGCACTTTCTCACTTGTTCTTCATGTAAACTGGTTAGGTAGACAACTGTGATTATCCCTTTTACCTGAAGGCCCTGGGGCTTAGGAGGACAGACTGCCCGACTTGCTCAAGGTCACATAAATGTGAACTCAGACACAGTTTTATCCTATTCTGCCACACTTATCATATAAAAAACGTATTATGGACAATTTAAGAGAAGAGCTTAAGAAAATAAATTCCTCTAGAGAATTAAATCTAAATTGTTTCATTAACTGCAGTGTATAAAGGAAACATGTTCCCAAACTCATGTGGTATTTTCTAGTGCTTATAGTAATGTTCTACATAGCTAATATTGAGAGTATAATTTTCCACATAGTGAAATGTTCTAACTAAGCACCGTCCAATAGGACTTTATGTGATGATGGAAATGTTCTAGCTCTATGCTCTTCCATATGTTAGCCACTAGCCAAGTATGGCCATAGAACAGTGATAATGTGGCTAGGGAAACTAAAGAACTTTACTGTCATTCTACTAAATATTAATTAGCATCTAAATTTCAAGAGTCACATATGGCTACTGGTGGATATGTTAGATAGTGCAGTTATAGAAAATTGGAATTTCTCTTTTTAAATGTTACACTGATTTTTTTTAATCCTAGAAAGATTTTAATAATCCATATTTTAAAAATGTTTATATTTGATATTTAGACAAATACAAGATTCCTGTTGTTAATTTTAATCCAGAAATAGTCTTCAAGAATTCTTATGTACAATCTTTGTTGCTTTATTATAGTTTTGAAAACTATTTTAAATGCCTGTATTTTACTAGACATTGGCTTACTTCAGGGACCAACAAGTGCAGTATAGTGAAACACACTCATTTAGAGACTTGAGACTATCAATCAGGTTGAACCAAACTAATTGTAATTTGATTACCATGCTGAGATCCCTTTATGCCTTTTTTAGAGAAAAGAAAATATTTTTTGCAACCAAAATGATGTTTGAAAACAACTGTACTTGTTGGACATAGGATCGCTGAGTAATTGGTGCTTGCTTCGTTTTAGATACCACGTTTCTGTTCATATTCTCTTCAGGAATAGTGACGGCAATGATAATGATAATGATGATGATGATGGTGATACCTACCAGTAGTAATAATGCTTCTTCTGTGCCAGACACTAGCCTAAATACTTTGCATTAATTTAGGAAATCATCACAGAGTAAAACAGGTTATTTTCCCCATTTTTATGCTTATTTGACAATTGAGGCCACTGAAATAAGATGCTTATCTAAGGTTATATAGCCAGTGCTGGGGCTCTGGTGTCCCTGCTGCAAACTATCCACTATACTGCCCATTCTAGAGCTTAGAGTATAAACTTTCTTCCTTTTTTAAAAAAATAGCAAAACTACATATTCTTTTTTATTATGTTAAAAGAGGAATACTATTTCCCTCTTGATGTGCATGTGAAGTTTACACTATTCTTGGTTCCTTTTCATTTTAAGAGCACCATTCTCTTTCTTTAAGGTTGGGAGTGAAACAGGTTTTTGTTTGTTTCTCTGTTGTAATCAATATGTTTTTATTAACTGAAAGAGACATGCACATGTCAGCATTGCGGCTGGCTTAGAGTCTTCCATTAGAAGTCTCAATCAAATGTCATAATCAAACCTGTTAGCTGGAAAGGTGGAATAGCAGAACTAATGCTGGTTTTCCTCCCTGACATTCTTTAATAGTAGACTAATATGATAATTCCCAGGCTTTGGACACCCGCAGTATGCCACACACTCTCTATTTAATGCTGCTGGGAATCCTTCAAAGTGATAGGTTGTCGTTACATAGTTGTTGAGAAAACTGAGAGTCATAGCTTTGGAATTTCCCAAACATTGCATAGAAAGTAAACGGAGGAACAAATACCAAGTTCTCTTTGAGTCTAAGTCCAAATGATTTGGTGTAATATATCGCATTGGTTCCCTGGTTTTATCTCCCATTGTGTAGATCCCCAATTTTGTGGGATAAACAAAATGTCTTATCAGATTCTGAACTTCCTTTCCATTGAATCTATATAAATTATACATACTGAGAATGTGTGTGTGTGTGTGTGTGTGAATGTGTGTACATATTCTGGCCTAGTGTCACCTGGTGAAAATAAATTTCAAGTTCAAAAACCCCAACAACCTTAAAATTTTCATTTATACTTAAAAGTGTATGATTTATATATGTCATCCTGATTCTAGCGGAATTTAGAAAATAGGCTGATAGATAGTCACACTATTTTTCTGATAAATATTCACTAAATACTAACTTGAGTAATCTTTCTGCTTCACAACTCTTGGTCAGATAAAATTCAACAGAGCAATAGTTATTTTTTAAGTATTTTCAAAATATCCGTTTATTTATTTGAAAGGCAGAGTTACAGAGAGGGAGAGAGGGAGAGAGGGAGAGAAGGGAGAGAGGGAGAGAGGGAGAGAGAGAGTGATTCACTGTCCAAATGGCCTCAGTGGGCAGAGCTGGGTGGATCCGAAGCCAAGAGCTTGGAGCTTCTTCCAGATCTCCCACACAGATACAAGGGCCACAGGACACAGAACACCTTCTTCTGCTTTCCTAGGCCATAGCAGAGAGGTGTATAGGAAGTGGAGCAGCCCATACGGGATGCCGACACTGCAGGCAGCAGCTTTACCTGCTGTGCCACAGCACCAGCCCTAGGAGCAATAACTCTTAATATTTTCCTCCTGTAGCTTTCTAAATTATTAAATTTTTTTAGAAGAAAATATTTAAATTTTGTACTATCTATACTCAGATTTTATATACTCATCTATGTAGGTTATATGTATATCATGTTTATGGACATTTGGGTTGTTTCTGTTTTTATTTTTAAATCACAAACCACACTATTTGTACATGTTTTCTGATGCATGTATAAAATTCCTCAAGGCTGCATATTTGCTAGTACAATTTTAGGTCATAGACCATGTGCCCATAAATGGAAATGATGCATTTACTGTAATCTATGGGACATGCAAATCTATTTTAAACAATCTACATTTAGTACTTTGAGTTGAAAAATACTTTATTGGAGCCAATTAAAGTGAGAAAACAGAAGGTTTGTATTTTAAAAAATAAGTAAAAGTTCAATATACTTAACTAGTTGGATTAAGTTGGTTAATTCTGGTTATATAAAAGATATCTATAGCTTATTATATACAGTTTGTAATAAGCATTAATTTTGTTTTTGTGTGGAAAATTCAAAACGTTCAATGACTTAGTATAAACACCCATTGGGTGACTTAAACAACATAAATTTGTTTCCTGCAGCTAGAAATCTAAAATGAAGGGATGACCAGGGTTGATTTCCGGTGTAGCCTGACTCCTTAGCTTACAGTTGGTGCGTTCTCACTCTGTCTTCACATGGCCTGCCCTCTGTGTGTACACATTTCTCGTGTCTGGTCTTCCTTTTATAACAACGCTAATCAGCTTAGATTAAGTCTCCACTCACATGACCTCATTTAAATTTTTAATTATCTCTTTTTGAGGCCCTGTCTCTGAATACACCTATTTTGGGGGTTAGAGCTTCAACATATGAATGTGGGGCAAAGAGAAGACACAGTTTAGTTCAAAAAGTGTCTATGTCTTAGTCCTTAATTAATTAGTAAATTAATGTTACTTTACTAGAATATCCTTTTTTGAGAATTATTTATTTATTATTTGAAAGGTAGAGTGGCGGCTGGGGTAGGGGGAGGAAAGAGAAAGAGAGAGAGAGAAAGATCCTCCATCTGCTGGCTCAGTCCTCAAGTGACATCTTTTCTATGGTCTTATTACATTTTTATATTTCACTTTTTAAACATTTTCTCAACTTCTCTCCCTCTCTCCCCATTCACCACCCCCATACTCTGCCTGTAACTAAAGAAATAGACATCTTTAAGAAATTGGAAACTACTGAGATTCCAAAGTATACTTCTGAATATTTTAGACCAGAATACTTTACAAGAATATTTTAATGTTTTATAATTGAGATGTTGACATATTGGCTGTACAAACATCATATCTTTTGTTTTGAAAAGTGAAGATCATCTTGAAAATTCGGATATCAAATTGATCTATTGAGAAATTATAAAATTAGGCAAGAAATCAAATAAGAAGCTATATAGCTCAAGATGATAGAATTTTCAGATTTCAGTTTTAGAAATGTATACATGTTGATGCAAAGAATCATATTTCTGGTAAGCCCAGAAACTGCCCTGTTCTTTTTGGTCAAAGTGAGCAATATGATACTTGCTTGTTTGTTTAAATAACCTTATGATTGTACTTTCTCATCAAATAAGAATTTTTTTTTTTTTTTTTTTTTTTTTTTTTTTTTTTTTTTTTTTTTTTTTACAGGCAGAGTGGACAGTGAGAGAGAGAAAGACAGAGAGAAAGGTCTTCCTTTTGCCGTTGGTTCACCCTCCAATGGCCGCCGCGGACGGCGCGCTGCGGCCGGCACACCGCGCTCATCCGATGGCAGGAGCCAGGAGCCAGGTGCTTTTCCTGGTCTCCCCATGGGGTGCAGGGCCCAAGCACCTGGGCCATCCTCCACTGCACTCCCGGGCCACAGCAGAGGGCTGGCCTGGAAGAGGGGCAACCGGGACAGAATCGGGTGCCCCGACCGGGACTAGAACCCAGTGTGCCGGCGCCGCAAGGCGGAGGATTAGCCTGTTGAGCCACGGCGCCGGCCCAAATAAGAAATTTTATAATAATTTTTGAAAAGTACCCATACAAAAACCCACTGTATATATGCTGCAGACAAAAATGAGTAATTATATCTTTGTAAACAAAGTTAATACAATTTTAAAATTATTTTACCTAAATTTACATTAATGTTTTTGAAGGTGATAAAATAGATGTTGGCTCCTACTAGAACAGGCACATCTGCTTCACTCTATAGATTTATTTATTTATTTAGAAGCTAATGGTGGGTGCTGCAGCTCAATAGGCTAATCCTCTGCCTTGCGGCACCAGCACACTGGGTTCTAGTCCCGGTCGGGGCACCGGATTCTGTCCCGGCTGCCCCTCTTCCAGGCCAGCTCTCTGCTGTGGCCCGGGAGTGCAGTGGAGGATGGCCAGAGTGCTTGGGCCCTGCACCCGCATGGGAGACCAGGAGAAGCACCTGGCTCCTGCCTTCAGATCAGCGTGGTGCGCTGGCCGCAGCGTGCTGGCTATGGCGGCCACTGGACGGTGAACCAACAGCAAAGGAAGACCTTTCTCTCTCTCTCTCTCTCTCTCTCTCTCTCACTGTCCACTCTCCTGTCAAAAAAAAAAAAAGCAAAAAAAAAGAAGCTACTATTATGAACTCACTATTAGAGGTACCAAAACACAACTCACAAAAGTCCATAGAAGAACCGTGACATCCAAATAAAACAAATGTGTAGTCAGTGTTGAAAATATACCAGAGGTATGCTAGATGTGGCTGAGAGGACCAGAGTAATAGCTTCTTCTGCTCTAGTTTGTCTTCTCATTGGAGAGATACGATTTATTTACTTAAAAATAGGTAATATTACACAGCTGTGGTGATTTATACGCCAAAATAAGTGAGATGGTGTTACTCTGTTAATAAAATGAAGACATCATGGTGAGAAGCAAGCTTTCTAGAAGCAATAGGATCTGAACTGACCTTAGAGTGTAAGCACAATTCCTAGAGAATAGTAGTATATTAGAGCCACGCTGGGTACTTAACTGTACAAATTCCTAGACTTTAACCAAATATGCCTTCAGATGAGAGGAAACAAAATGACTTGAGCTCCAATGCAAAGAGTGTACATGGTATATTCAGCAGTCAAATAGTGGCCAGATTGGCAGGTCCAGTTGCAGGGGTAAAAAAGGACAGTGAGAATAGGATTAGAACATATTTACAATGAGAAGTGTTGCTAGTCTAAGAAGCTTGGGTGTGAAACTCTAGGCAAAAAAGAGTCATTGAAGGCTTTTGAAAAAGGATGTAATGGAAGGAAAGTGACGCTCTTAGGGTGATTAGATCTAACAGTATTAAGCATGTCCAGTTATTTGGTTATCTACTCTAAGACTATGGAATGAAGGGGGAAGACAGGAATATGTTAAGCCATAATTCTGTATTATAAATTTTGTGAGGAGACTGTCATGTTCATTGGTACTTGGTATTTAGCATATTAAACAGGTACTGAATAAAATATTTGTTGAATGGATAGATGAGCAGATAGCTGTACAAAATCCAATAATGTATAGTGTTCAAAGGGGAAAAAGCAGGGCTTTGTACTAGCAGAAATGTCAGTTGATACTGAGGATGAAATATTTTCAATATTTTGCAAGTCACTCACCATGAAAAGAAAGCATTCGTTCAGTTTCCAATAATGTTGAGGGATGCTCTTTCCACTTCTACCTAATCACGCAATGTACTAAGATAAAGACGTCACATACAACAAAACAGAGAAAGGCTTTCTGAAAGGCATTACTGCAGGAAGTCATTCTACTCTTGCTTCGTCATATCTTCTTGGAATGTGGTTCTTCTGAACCAGTTTCCAGTTAGTCCATTATCCTGTCCACTTCTCATGTTTGTACCTCCTCATCATCTTTGATATCCTTTCATAATGTTAATCCAAAGCCAAGAAGGAGCACTTTAGTCCTGAGCCAAATAGTCTGTTTAAGAAATTGGATTAATGTATTTAACAAGTTTATTAAAAACGCTCATTTAAAAAAGTTAAAATTAACTCCTGCTACATTCAGTGTTAAATTTTGCCTATATGGAAAACAAGTGTCTGAGAGATGGAGATAGCCAAGATTGTGCTATAGTAGGCAATTAACATGAAATGCAGGCTCTTTTTAAATTTTACAGTGTTTTAAATGCATGAGGATGGCCCCTCTACCTTTTTGTGGCACAACATATGAGTATGCTTCATTAAAGAGGTGAAAGGCGCAGAATTAGGGATGCTAAACTCATTGAGTTAATCATTTTGCTGCAGATAATACATTTTAGCAGAGTGTAGATTTTAAGGATGATAAAGAAGTAAATGATGTTTCAATAAAGTGCCCCTTTTCCCCCTTGCCTCCCCAGATGTCTCTAAAATGTTAATTTCCCTCTCAATTTTTCTCCCAGTTTATACTCTTTTCTATAAAATGTAGTGATATTTTACCTGAAATACTTTATGAAACATTTAAAGACAATGTAGTATATTAATCCATTTTACTATATTTTCATATTATTTAAAAAATCATAGTTTTCATCTCTCTTTTACTCGTCAGTTGCCAATTGACAGTGAGTGTTTGCCCAAATTATAATCAATCAAAGTACATGAAGAAGAGACCAGGTATCTCCAAGAAGAAACTATAAAAACTGATGAATCACATGGGCATTAAAGGCGATTCCAAGAGGACATGTTAAATAGTCTCTGAATGCAAAAATAAAAATTCCATTGTTCTTCAAACTCAGTAACTTACTTGTTGAAGTAGTTACCACGCTCTGTTAATGTTTACAACTACTTTTCCAATTATTTACTTCACTGAAGCCTTGAACAATTTGTATCTGTGCTTAAAAAAATTTGAAATTTGTCTACCTCTCTTGCAATTTCAGGCCTATAGATTTCTCTGTTAGGATACTGTGTAGTGCGGGTGATAGGAAAGAGTGGATCTACAGCTACAGCTTGGTTCCTCCAGCCAGCTTTTCCCACAGACAGGTGTTACTATAAAACCGTTCTGTGAACTCCTTGATCACACTAAATATATGCTTCAAAGCCACAGAGTATTACACTCAAACTTTGACTCTGCTGCTTACTAACTGGGTGATATAGATCATTTCCTAACCTCACTGTGTCTCTGAATTTCCCATCTACAAAATGAGAAAAATGATATCCCTCTATTGAGATAGACTGTTGCAGCAATTAAGTGGCATACAAATATAGTCACACAATGGTGTGTGATACAACATAGTCACTTCAACTGCCAGCAGCTATCTCTTTTCTGAAGTGATAGAAGGTACACATGTCCACCTCATCAACCCTGAAAATCTGGATATAGAATATATTTATTCAATTTTCCTCTAATCTCTGACTTACCCATTTACTTTGTCCATTCTTCCTATGAAAGATCAAAAGCTACTCACAGTTGGCTATGTATCAAAAGTCAGTGGTCACCAGCAACATTTTTAATCACTGAATAACTATGAGCTTACTCTTTATACCACCATCTTCTTACTCCTGATTGTATGGTAGCACCTAATGGGACATTTGGATTGTATACCTTTTATCTGCAGGCTTCTAGAAATGGTTTTACCTGAAAGGTTTTTCACATTCTCCTCATCAAAAGCAAAAATGTATGTGATCTCAGGATTCCAAGGATATTTTTCTAGATATCATTTCCAGGTTACAATCTCATCTCCCTCCCATTCACCCTTCCCAGATTTAACTCTCCATTCTCTTATCCTATTTTCCTATCTGCATTATCACTACCTAGTACCATAGGCTGTTTTTTATTTTAATGAAAACCTGCATTGGACAAGACTAATTCACTGCTATATTCCAAGAACACTTCTAGAAACTCAATGAACATTTCTTGAATGGATTTATACAATGCAAAATGGTCTTGTGTATCTTCCATTGGAGTTCTGTTGTTTCTTTCAGGATTTTACCACCTAAGTCAATAATTGTAGATTGTCAGTATTTGAATTATACAAAGTCAAAAATGGAAAAATAACACCAAATAAATTTTAAGTGTGGGGGGTGATGGACATGTTAATTAGCCTGACTTAATCATCCTACATTGTAAACATTCATCATAGTATCACATTTCATCCCATAAACATGTAATTGTTAATTAAAAAATTTAAAGACAAAACAATAACAAGCACAGGAATAGCAGCACTAACAGTAGTAGCACAGGGACTTTAATAAGTGCTTAATGTATGTGAGACACTTGTCCAAGTGCTTTGTATCTCACATCAACCATAGGTACTATCGTTATCTATCATTATCCTATCCAGATAGGATACTGAGAAACAGAAACTTTAACTTGAAAAAAATATGAAAATCATATAATCGTGACTCTCATTTCAGAAGAAAAAAAGAGGACCAGAGAGTTAAATCTACTTGCCTAAGGCCACATAGCAAGATGGCACGAGATCTAGAATTATAATCAAGATTGCCTAATGTTATCCCAAGTCCCCTTCTATACTATCTGTGTCATATTTATATGACTCAGTCCCACATGCAAAATGCCAGAGTGACCCTAAGAGGGGTTTTAAGAAAGTAAGCAGTGCAAAAATCGCCAGCCCTTGTAGGTTATATCACGTAGTATCACGAACTTGAGTGTACATTTTTTTTCTATTTAATAATAAATAAGGTTACACAGCAACATGATGCAATTTGAACTTCAGAAAAGCTCAGCCCATTTTACAGAAACTTTCTTGTTTACTCTGACACATATTTACCTCCAGATTCTAAGCATCTAAAAATACGGATGACAGAACTGTGAACCAAGTAGATCCTCACAGTGTTTATGGTCAGGGCTAGCACACAGACAACTGAAATGATTACTGAAAGTCAGAAACATGAGCTCTACATTTGGAAGAAAAACAGAGGAACCCAGGAGTATCTAGGAACGTCTCCCCATACTGCAGAGGGTGAGGCTCAGAGCTTCCAAGAGCTTTTCGTGAAAGATGTTAATTAAATACCTGGCACTGCCGGAAGTGCTGGAGAGAGATGACCTAGATTCTGCCTCTGCCCTCAGGGCTTGTGCCTTTGGAGAGGGAAGCTGAATGATGGCCAGTTCTCAGACAGTGGACTAAATGCTATCAGAAATACCCACCAAGAAAGAGGCAGACACTGTGACTGGAAGGACATTTGGGAAAGCTTTAACCAGGTGGTCCCATGCTACTGTGGGTCTTAAAATAGATGAGTAAGGGTGATTCAGAAACCGGAGGGACATAGAGAGCCTTTCATAACAAGTGCAAGGACATTTAAATGAGACAGAACATGGTAGAATCCTCAGATCTTTGAGTTATTGCTACCCATTAGGCTAAAACAAAGGTGCTTTCATTTGTCAGAAATTTCCTTGCTGCAGATTGCTTAACAGAAGGTCATTTAATGGATTTCTAAACTGAAGGAATTCGTGGATTAAATCACAAAATGTCTGCAGTGGCCAGAAGAACAACTGCCTCCTTATGCCGACATTATTAACAGCACCAGCACCTGCTGCTCGGGCCAGCTGGAGGGTTGGGTGTTTCTGCCTAGGTAATGCTTACCGGCTGATGTCCTGCCATGGGTAGCTTTGCCAGGTTCCACAAACAAAAATCTTAATGTTCCATCAGCATCTAACGAGAATTATAGTCATTAGTTAAATAAAAGAACCATTAGGTAAGGAGTGGAACAGACAACATGCAATCCATCAATTTGCTGAATATTGTCAGATGGTTTCTGGGTGCAGGGCAGCTGTGCATTCAAGAAGACAGAATATTTATGTTCTGTGCCTTATGTACTTGTTTTTCCTAATTCAAGGCCACTATAGTAAGCTGCTATAATAAAGCATTTAGTGGTGAAGATGTCTTAAAAGCCCATAGTGAGCCCAAGGTTTTGTTTTGTTTCTTTAAAAAAAAAAGGGCAAATAAATACAGAAAAATGACTTTGTATCTCAACTGGTGGTTCTGGAAGCAAGGTCCCTGAACCACTCTCATTAGTATCACCTAGGAATCAGACCTGCACAGGCTCTCCTGAGTTAGGAACTCCATGTCAGGGCACAGCAGTCTGTGATTTGATCAGCCCTTCATGGGATTCTGACATAAACTTGAACTAGGGTACTACTTCTCAAAAGTCAGCTTGCACAGCATCACCTGAGAGCCTGTTAGAACTATCCGTTCTTGGCCCCATCCCAAACTACTAAAAGAGAATCCTTGGAGGCGAGCCAAGTAAACTGTGATTTAACAAGATCATCATGATTCCTAATCATGTCAAAATCTGCTTGAACCATTAGGTCTCAGCCTTGATTGCATACTTGAATCACTTGAAAAGAATGTTGAGCTATGACAGTCTCACACAGCAGACCAATTCACTCAGAATCTATGGAAGAATGCCTCAGATATCAGTGTTTTTAAATGTTCCTTACATGATCCCAGGGTGTAGCTAAATTTGAGAAATACTGTTCTAGTAGTAAAGGGCTGAAGTTGTTTGAGGGTTTATGAGTATAAAGGTCTTAGGTAAATCACAAGAGTGTTAAGTAAGAACTACCACCTCCACAAAAGAAAGCCAGGAACTACCTGTGGCAGGTATTCTGGCTCTGTGATTTGACTTCAATTTCAGTATTCCTGTTTGAGTTATTTTGAGTATGCAGAGTAGTATTAAAATGGTTTGTATTGCTAATATATTATGTAAACAGTTTTCTTTCCGTTAAGTGGGCCTAAACTGTGATCTTTAGTACGTAGCCCAGATAGAATCTTACTAAGTATTCTAGAATTCCCTATTTAGCCTGCTGACCCTCAGTTGCTATTCTGATTGTCCTTCACACTAGAAGTGCTTGTTAGCACTCCACGAATCATGTCAAGTGGCTCCTTACCCTGAAATGATCCCCATCACCTCTTCTTCTGGGGACTCTACTCTTCCCTTAAGGCAATGACTCTCAGCATCGACTACACGATGAACTCATTTGAGAGCTTGAAAAAAAATAATAATGACTGAATCCCACCTGCATTCTGAGTTTCTGTGATGAAGCCAAAGCGTGAGACTTTTTAAAAGCCTCCTCCCAACATAATTTTAACAGATAGTGAGCATGAGAACTCCTGCTTCACAAGCAAGCTCAAATTCTTCCTTTAAGAAATTTGTTTATTTTTTTTTCAGCCTTAAACCATGACCACATCTGAATCTGTGTACAAGTCCCAGTGCATTTTTTTTTTAGTTTTCTAATTCTTTCATGATATCCATTGTAATGATATCTAAGTTTCTTGATAGCTGTGGTCATATTTTGCTATCCCACGTAGTTACTAGCATGCTATTTACTAATAAAGTTTACTGTTGGTTAGACTATTAAATATGACTTGATGTCTGGAATCATAAAACTTGAAGTCAAAGAGAACTGTTAGCTCATCTACAATTCTATAAGTGTCACTAATAATATGAACTGTTTTTTAAACACTTATGTGCAGATTATGACAAGTTCTTAATAATCATGATATCTTGGAAGTAGAAAATAAGAATCCTCCTTGCCCAGCAAATAATGAAAAATTGGTGTACAGAGGTTAAGCAAGTTTCCCTGAGTTGTAGTATGTAGCATCTAAAGCAAGTATAGTTCCTACATTCAAATGAATCTACCATGGTTGTACTAAAAGGTCCATATTTGCCTTATACACCTGATTTGTATGAGATCCAATAGGTCAAATTCCACTTGGATTCCTGCAGGGTCTGAGTCCACCTGTACAGGATGGACTGGGTCCGAGGAAAGGTGAGTGCGCCACTCGCCCGTTCCCCAGCCTCCCGATCCCGGAGACCATCAGACACAGCAGGGAGCCAAGTCTAGCAGGGACTCATTTTTTCCGTGCGTAACCGAACCTTTTATAGCACAAAACTGCAGAATCATTGGGGCAGGGCTAAGGACCAACCAATCACTTAAAAGATCACTTTATGGGGGGATTTCTATAGGACTAGCCATATGTTTATACACTTGTTACTAGTTTTGTTACCTCCCCTGATATTGCGTAGCCAATTAGCTTTTGAGTTCTGCCCATCTTACTTCCTCTGGGTGCCATCTTCTTTGCCCCTCCTTGGCGCCGCCTGGTCGCTGTCCGCCATGGCGGTGGCCGGGGCCACGTGCGTGCATGCGAGGTCCCTCCCTACGCTGCCATCCCCGGGACACCTGCCGGCTGGCTCTGCGGGGGCCCTGGCTTGGGTTAGTTCGCAGGCTTGGTTCTGCGCAGCTCGGGCGGAAGCACCGGGGGCAGCTGCGCATGAGGAGCCCCCGGGCCTGGCCTGGCCGCACCATGGCCTCGCTCATGCCCCGCAGATTCCTTGATATGTACAGTTATCCCAAAAAGTACCAAAAATTAAAATTGTTATGTGTCATACACATCATCTAAAGTGGTACATAAATTCATCTGTATTATTAAATGAAAACAGGCCTATGTGAAGCTCTATTGAAAGTATGGTAACATTTTTATAGAAGCTAAATAATAATGTAGCATCCAGGGACAAACATCGAAGACTGATGAAATACAAATCAGTTCAGATATGTAGAGTATATAGGAAGAGCATTAGAAAACTAACCTGTGGAAACATACCTGATTCACAAAATATGCTGCCTGGGGTACTTACACGATGCCTGTAAGTTTCAGTGTACACACAGTCATCTCAGTTTATGCTTGTTTTCCCTGGATTATTGCTTATTGTGTGCTCTTTCACTCTTGACAGTATCTTGCTTTGGAAGATTGATTTCACAATTACATGTCAGAATTATAGCCTTGAAGACTCCATACAACTCAAAATTAGGATGGAGTAGAAATTGAATAAACTGTTCCAGCCAGGTAGTTGCAGAACCAAATGAGACAGACACCCAGGAAGTAAATGAGGCACAAGAATGGATAAGAACTGCAGTGATATAACCTGAACTCATGCTGGTATGATTTCTACTCATCTCTTAAACCCAGGACCATCTCTATGTCCAGTCTCTGTGATGTCCAGAATTCTGACAGCTGCTGTTACTGCATTTTCCAGAGAATCCCTCATTTCATCAAAACCTTACAATTATGCCTTCAAGCTTCTGGCCCATCTAAGCTAGCTCAAATCAGCTCTGTGGCCCGTGTTCCTGGTAAAGGAAAAGGGAAAGGGGCTGCAGGTGGAGAGCACATTGCAGTGTTTCAAGGAAGAGGCAATGATAATTCATATTACTATCTCAGAAATAAGAATGGAAAGGAAAAAGACGATAGGAGGTGGGTGTTTGGCACAGTGATTAAGGAAACATTTGAGACACCTGCATTCCCTATCTGAATGCCTGGGTTTGAGTCCGGACTCTACTTTCAGTCACAGCTTCCTCCCTGTTAATGCATGCCCTGGGAGGAAGCAGGTGATGACTTTCGTGTATTTGGGTCCTTGCCACCCACAAGGGAGACCTAGATTCAGTTCCTCAATCCTGGCTTCATCCTGATCCAGCTCTTGACATACCAGCATTTGGAGTGAGTGGATTAGTGAATGAGAGATCTCACACTCTCTTACACTCTTTTCCTTTTGAATAAGTTAATTAAAATTTTTAAAATGATAATGGAAGTTAAAAACCTGGGAGTTGGAGGCTGATTAGATTTAAGGGATCAGGTGACAGAAGAATCCAAAAGTTATTCCAAATATTTTGATTTTCATCACAGAATAAGACAGTAGTACCATGAAGAGGAAAATAGGATGTCAAACGAAAAGATAAACAAGGGAACTGCTCTAGATAGTTCTGATAGAGGGAATTTAATAGAGACAATCTGTTACATAGAAGATGGAAGGCCAGAGAAGCCAACTGAGACGTAACACGCACACACAACTAAAGATTAGCAGTAGCTGCATGCTGTTCTCACTTCTGTGTCTAAGAGTTGAAGCAGTAGGTGATCTTATCGGGTTTCAGAAGTTGAGGTATCTGGAAGGAGTTACACTTAAGTGATGACTGCCTAGGAGCAGATGCAACCACAAAAAGGGAAGCCTGGAAGCTGCGGCGCCAGAGCTGAGTCAGCCACTGCCAGGAAACGTTCTCCGGAGCAGGAGAGGGGAAAAACCACCCTGAATTCTTCCTTTCCCTCCATTTAGTCCTCAGCTAGTGTCACACATTGGCAGAATCCATGCAGAAGTTAATTAGCAAATGAGTCTCGGAAAATGTAGTTTGTAGGAGGACATGAAACTGGAGAATCCTAAGGGGAATAGATAATGACATGGTGCAGTCTGAGATGTTTGAGGCAAGAGTGAAAAGCAGAGTTAATATGATTTTCCTTTAGATCACTTCACACACAGAGGAGCAAATGAGATGTGTCTGCTCAATGAGCCATTCTGGCTGGCCATGCAGACAGCTGTCCTATGAATAAGATTTTTGGACCAAGCAGAGATGACTTCAAATGCTACTACCTTGTAGTCACAACAAAAATATCAGGCAGGAATTAATGTTGAGTTGATGTGTCAGAGGCATCAGGCATGTGTATTAAGCCAATGAGTTTTTATGTAAATGTCTGTGAAACTGCCAGGAGCATTGGGACTAAATGTGTAGGTTAGTGTAATGGATTCCCCCACTAGCATTCAGAAAATTTTGTCAAGCAGTGAGTGCCTGAGTAAGAATGGTTGTGTTCTGTTCAATGCATTTCATGTCTTAAAAATGCACTTAAGTTTCCTGTATTGCAAGGATATACAAACCAGATTGTTGCATTTTTTTGTTTTTTTGGTTTTTCATGGAACTATCAATCATTGAATATCTCCTAAAGGAGCAAGGTACAGAAACTATAACTATGAATAAGACAGTCCGTGTGCTTCTAAGGGCTCTTATGGGAGGAATGCAAGTAAGCAAGCAATTACTGTAATACCTTGGGATAATACTCCCACAGGGATAACTACTGAGTGATAGCTAAATACATGGAAGAGACACCCAAATGCAACTTGGGGGAGTTAGAGAAAGTTTGTAATGATAAAACATCTGATTCAGAATTAAATAAGGAGTAGGCCGGCGCCGTGGCTCAACAGGCTAATCCTCAGCCTTGCGGTGCCGGCACACCGGGTTCTAGTCCCGGTCGGAGCGCCGGATTCTGTCCCGGTTGCCCCTCTTCCAGGCCAGCCCTCTGCTGTGGCCTGGGAGTGCAGTGGAGGATGGTCCAAGCGCTTGGGCCCTGCACCCCATGGGAGACCAGGAAAAGCACCTAGCACCTGCCATCGGATGAGCGCGGTGCGCCGGCCGTGGCGGCCATTGGAGGGTGAATCAACGGCAATAGGAAGACCTTTCTCTCTGTCTCTCTCTCACTGTCCACTCTGCCTGTCACAAAAAAAAAAAAAAAAGAATTAAATAAGGAGTGATATGTGTTACTGGGAGGCAAGAATTTCAAGGCACAGTCATGGTTGTATAGTGACCCAGAAATCCTGCATTATTTGGGTAACAGGATTTCAGCATTATTTCAGCAAAGGTTGCAAAGGAGGTAGAAGAGAGCAAAGCAGGCGAGGTTCTGTAACAGGGTCTCGAACAGTGATTTGCTGGCAAATGTTTAACATGAAGCTCTTGAGGAGGAAGTGGGTGTGATCAGTAGTATTTGCCAAATTTTGGGGCACAAATGCTCCATCTTGGCAATTTCAGGATACCAATGTGGTACATTGAATGTAGAGTTGGCAAGAGAGATGGGTAGTCGCACAGCATTATATAGTTATTTCCATAAGACAGATATAATATTCAGATACTATTCAATAATACAGAAGAATATTCAAATTTATGTGCTTCATTTTACTGAATGCAACATTCATTAAGTCATCCTTTGCTCCATTCACTTGTTAATTTAACAAATGATTTTGAGCTCCTAATAAGTGCCAAGCATGGATCTATTTGCAGAGATTATAGCACAGAAAAGAAAAATCCTTGTACTCACTGAGATAAAGCAAATATTGTTATTGTGCCCATTTTACAGCTGAGAAATTGAGACATTTGAGGATTAAATATTTTAGTTAAGATCACACTATTTGTGGCTGAAGGAATCAAAACAGCAAATCACCCCTATTACTCTAAATGCAGGAACTCATTTCTACTATATCATGCTATCTACACAGTTAAGCTGGATTTTATCAGAGCTCCTCTATTTTTATCACCATGCTGTTGGATAAGTAAAATATATTTATGTGACCTTTCAAATAAATCTGGGTCATTTTTCTTGGAAACATATCTGGTGTGAACTTTAAAATACTGCAATTAATAATGATTGTGATACCCTGGAACTCTGTAGCAACATCTTTCCAAGAACACCAAGGAACCACTGAATGTATTAAACTAGGTTCTTCAAGTGAATTAGTGGTCACCTAAGAGTAAGTTAGATTTTAAAAATTGCATTAATTGTATTAACCCTTCCAGGCAAATGGACTCATGTTTTTCTTTCTCCCTCTCCCCCAAAATGCTAATTTCTGTCAATTTTCTTTAAAGGATAATAAACTAATTTGCATTGAATATGCAGTCAACATAATTACTTCAATTCAGTTATGAAGGAATTTTTAAAAATATTTATACTCCTTGATTTTAAACATATGCATATATCCTGATGCTTTAAAAATGCACATTACTTCTTTGCCCTATATTTCATAAAAGAAAATTATAATGAAGTTGTCTGCTAAAAAAAAAAACACTGATGGTAATGGGAGCAAATGTAAGCCAATTCTTTGGCTGAGAGCCCCAACAATAGCACCAAAAATCAAGTAACTTCCTTTATTTTAGTTATTCTTCAGTCATTGTTGACCCCTTCTTATGACTTTGCAGTCATTTGTGATACAGTGACTATCTTTTCTTTCCACTCATTATTTCCTATTTCCATGGTTTCTAGGAATTTATCATCTTAGGTTTGATTGTTTGATTACTGAATTATCTAGTTTCCCATCTCCAACTTTTCAATCGCTCACTGCATTGTTATATTAATTTCTGAAGAAATAGATTCAGTATATCAGGTACCAGCTCAAAAGATATCAATGGCTTTCCATACTCATAGGTTCAAGTTAACTTGCATACTCTGACTTTCACCTTCCTGGCCCAATCAGACTTTCCAACTTTCCCACTTCTACCTCCTTAGGAGAACCCATGAGTCCCATCACGCTCAGGCTTCATGCCAGAAGTCCTCCAGGCTCTTCTCCCATGAGTACTGAGAGGGGGGGGGGGGGAGGGAGAGAGGGAGAGAGAGAGAGAGAGACACTGAGACTGACTGACTCCCATTTTCTGGTTCACACCTCAAATGCCCACTAAGGCAGAGACTGGACTGGGGCAGAAACCAAAAGCTAGGAACTCAGTCAAGGTCTCCTTCATCAGTGGAAGGACTCCAATTACTTGAGCCATCACCTGCTGCCTCCCAGGATCTTCTTTTGCAGTAAGCATGAGTAAGGAATAGAGCCAGAGCCAATTAATGAACCCAGCCATTCTAACCAATGTTTTTACCCCTAGGCCAAATATCTCTCCCTACCTTGCCTTTTGTTTTAGTCCTCTAATTTCAGCTGAAAGCATCGCTATCTGTGAACACGTCTCTGGATTCTACCACCCCTGACCTGTAGCAATTGTTTTTCATATGTCACTTTTGAGAATTAAATCTACATTTAGAAGCAACTTATATGACAGTTTTTTATCCACAGTAAAACATTCAAGTCCATTCATCTTGTTTATATTGGTTGACTGTCCTTTATCCAAAATGCTTGATACCAGAAGTGATTCAGATTTCTAATTTTTCATGTTTTAGAATATGCATCCTGTGATATCACAGGGATGAGATTCAATTCTAAACATGAAATTCATGTATTTTTCATGTATGCATACATGCACATAACCCATATATAATTTTTAAAATATATTTATTTAGTTTTCAAGGTAAGCAAGTTTCATGTTTGTCATATATACAGATTTAGGAGCAAAATGATAATTTCCACTCTAACCTCTTTCCTGCCTATACTGCCACCCTCCCTCCTCCTCCCTTAATTTTATACAATATATTTAGCATGCTTGTGATTGACTGGAACCCATCATAAGGTCAGGTGTAGGACTTTCTACTTGTAGTGTCATGTCAATGCTCAAAAAGTTCTGATCTTGGAGTATTTTCATTTAGTATTGGGGTGTTCAATCTGTACAACCACATCATAAAGTCCTTTAGGTCTGAGCGTACACAAGAAGGGAAAAGGCCACTTGAAATCCACACATAATACAAAAATTCAAGCAAGTTTGTTTAACCCCTATGTGCCTCATCTGTTCAATAGGATAATACTACTCATGGCACAAAATTATTGTTGGAGTTGAATAAAGATGTACATGCAAAAGACCTGGCAGTGTTTGGTATATAGTACTCAGTGAATACTAGCAGTTATGCCTAGTCTCCTCAAAGCTTTGTAATTCTATATTCATATTACTCTTTATGAACTTTGTAAAAATTCATCCTCACTCAACTCCTTCCGTCTGGTCTTTTCATTTCTAACTTGCCTAGTGTGAAGGGGAAGCCTTTGAGGAGGAATATCCACACCATTTACTTCTCAGAGATACAAGCTGGCCTGCTCAAGGTGTGTCTTCCCTTACAGCCATGCCCCAAATCAGCAAACTGTTAGCCTCTCAAGTGGGCAAGATCAAATGGTCCTGAGCAGTAGCAAACACTGAACTCCAAATTTTTACATTAATGAGACAATTTTTCACTTAATCTTACTACTATATTGGGCCAAATATAATAGAAAAATCCTTTAGCTTACTTCTGTAGCTATTGTGAATGCTCTCCATTTTCATCATCCAAATATATTAGAAAGTTTAATGATAGCTGAATATTGAAAGACTAAATTCTTTTTTGAAAAAATTTGTGAGGTGCACAATGTTAAATGCTTAAGGGTGAACAGTTAGTGTCATCTATAATAGATTTCAGGCTGTCACTAGAAAATGTATAGATCATTGACTTGACGAGATACTCCTCTCAATACTGCAGACTTGGTACTACTGTCTTTGGCTGGAAATCTTTACTACAAGTCAATATTGGACTTAAAGCCTGCCATCTTTTAGCGTCCTTAGTTAAAATTCTCATGTACCCAGGAGGTGAATGGATATTGAAAGCTATTTTTGTATATTTGGCAATTAGGGCTAATAACCATATTTCCAATGAATTTTCTAGGAATCTTGCAACAAAATAAAACAAATTGAGTGGCTTAACGCAAACTTTTTCCCCACCATTTGCAAACTAGGAGACCCCAACAAGGTGAACAGACCCTCTGAATTCTGTAGGGAAGAAGCCTTCCTTGCCTCTCCTAGCTTCTGTTGGCCCCAGGAGTTCCCTGACTTTTGTCAGCAGACTCCAGTGTCTGTTTCTGTCTTCTCATGGCCCTTTGTGTGTGTGTGTGTGTGTGTGTGTGTCTGTGTGTGTGTTTGTCCTCAATTTTTCTAATAAAGTAATAATTTCTGCTAAAAATTTTTCTAATAGTAGTAATTCTGTTTAGGCTCCACCTTAACACAGGGTGAGTTCATCATGAAATCCTTATCTAATTACATCTGCAAAGATCTTATTTCCACATCTGGTCACATTCTGAGGTCTCAGAATGCAGACAAGAATTTTAGGGGAAAAGTATGCGACTCACCGTACTTCCCTTGAAAATGCTTCAGAATTTAGTAATAAAGACTTCGGATATAGTATAAGGAGTACTTGCCTTTGTAGATTACTGAAATGTTTCACCTTTAAACAGAAGGTCCTATAGAGCATTTACATGCTTGTTTAAAAACACAATTCTTATATTTTGTTTTTGTGTTCATCATTTTAGACTAAGTATAACTATTTTTATAAAATAGATTCTATAACTGAAGCAATATATGTATTAGTTTCTCAACAATGATTATTTTATTAGTATCATTTGCCTCTATAGTACTTAATAAATATTTGAGGAAGAATCATTCAAATCAAATTTCATATATATATATATATATATATATATACTATTATATAGACATTGTAGAGTTATATCTAGCATCACTTAAACTAAGATCTTTCAGAATTTCCTGGGACTGATGTGCTTTCTTTACAAATCTAACCACCTGTACGCCACCTACTGTCTAAAGCAGAAGTTTATTGAAAGACTTTGCAAATCAAAATCATTAGAATACTTGAGTCTAGCACTCCTGCTAGACTAAAGTAGAAAGAGAATATAATGCTTGTTATAAAAATATTTAAAATACCATGTGTGACTATTTTTATTAAATTTTATTTAATATTTTTAATGGTGTTATGTATTATACAGATGGAGGAATTAGTCATGAAGTTTGATAATAATGATATTTCACATCATCAGTATCCTCTTCCATTTAAATTCATTCCCACAAAAATAGCCTGCTATTAGCTTTGGAGAAAAGTGATATTTGATATAAGACCAAAAGGTGATCATTATTTCTAGCCTTTATACTCATCTCTTTGATCAATCTTCCTCATCCTTGTAGTTCTCCTCTGATGCCACCAATCAGTAACATCAAATGTCATTGCCATCGATGTCCCATTTAATAAGTGACAGCAAAATTTCTTCACATTTCAGGACAAAAGGAACAGTGCTAGATCTGATCTCGTTGGTCAACTCTCAATCCTCATTATCCTAATACATCCATCCCAAGAAATAATTCATCAAGGCTAGAGGGGGAATACATATTATTTTTATGGTACAGTATTTAAAATGAAACTGCTTTTGGCCTGTGTGGTCTCAGTGGGTGCGAGGTGAAATTCAGGAAGCCAGCTCATCTCACACCGAGTTTAATAAAGGGTGTCCTATAAAAAGCTAATTTCTTGCTGGTAAATTGCTTTTTAAGTAATGCTTGCTGTTGCAAGAGACCCTTTCATAGCACTGACTCTGGGAGCCATGTTTGAAGGGCTAGATGTGTTCTGTGAGATAAGGCAGGACCCAGGTGGATTTCTTTTCCTTACGGGATGACAATGTATATAACTAATATTGTCCTTTGAGACTAGTTTGCATGCAGTTGCTGGTATGGCACTGTTCAGCAGCCTGCTGCAGATAAGAATGAGTGATGATGCCCTAGATTTTAATGGAACTTTTAGAGTGCATGCAGCAGTGGGGTGCAGTCTTCAGCAAAGAAAAACGAGCTGACTTGCAGGCATGAGAGGTCATCAAGAAAGATAAAGAAATAGGACATCCACTCTAGGCAAGGCAAGGCTTTTTAGAGGATATTATGGAAATGAGCAAGAACCAATTTAATTTTTATAATGCCACTCCATTTAACTTTAAAATACAAGGTCAAGGTACTGTGTTTTTCATAATGATTAAAGGTTTGGAGCACTCTTTCTGTTGAACCCTGCTGCATTTGTTTGGCAGAAAAGGAATGTGACAAGGAATAAAACTGGGATCAGAAAACAATGAAAATATGTTTTGTCAAGTGCCCAATACAAGTTTGAAACAGAAGAAAAAGAGAGCAGTCTGATGGATACATTCATCCTTAACCCAACAGAGGGGTTTATTTTCCTAAGATCCTATTCTTTAAAGTTAGCTTGCCCCCAGGATAGTAACGGATCTCTTAAATAAAATATACGGATGAAGTCAAAGAAAACCCCATTCCATGGATAAAACAACATAGTCCTTCATATGACTGAAATTCTGCTTTCAGCCATCATTTGGTAAAGTCTTCATGCTGGAAATTATTGAAAGAGATACTGTTATGAAACTATCGCAATTTGCATCTTGTTTGGTTTTGTCACAGTTTCATACCTCTCATTTTCAATATGTAATGTCTCTGATCGCTGAGGTTACTTTATTTTAGGAACAGAAACAAAATAAGCTTAGGGATTATACATAGTGTTTCTAGATGCAAAAGAGGAATGACTGTGGTATTGTGTAAAGTATTTTGAATTTCACACAGATAATTTGTTTCTGCCATAAATTAGGTGTGAGACCTTAAATAAGTTACTTGACCATCTGAATTATAATCTGTTTAGCTTTTTCTAATAAATGTTGATGCCTAACTACGTCTCTATTATCAAAATTAAATTACAAATGAGAAAAAATTGTGAACTAAAAAGTACTATACAAGTTTTAATTATTCTTTCTCTAGATTTTAAACTTACCCTTCTTAGAATATGGCTCAATCTAGAAAATGTAACCTCCAAATAGCATTTGACGTCAAGAGACGTATGTTCGGGAACAGTTAAGCTGCTGTTTAGAGTGCCTGAATCTCACATCAGAGCATGTGGAACATATCACATCAGAGTGCCTAGGTTCAAGAACCAGCTCTGATTGCCAGCTCTTGCTTCTTGCTAATGCAGACTCTGACAGGCTGTAGGTGATGGCTCAGACGATTGGGTCCCTGCCACTCACCCAACTCCAGGCTTCAGCCTGGCTGAGTCCCAGCCACTTGTAGGCATTTAAGAAGGCAAACAGCAGACTGGAGAGCTAGTGCCCTTGCTCACTTGCTTGCTCACTCTCTTGCTCTATCTTGCCTTGTCTCTAGAAGTAAGTAAACAGTTTTTAAAATAAGTATGTTTGTATCTTTCTACAGAGCACTAATTATACATATACAGCAAAGCACACGTTTTTTAAAATACTAAGTCTTTGTGGACAAAAGAAATTTTACTTAGTATAGTCAAAAGGAATTTGATCAGCTAAGTTAAAAGGGAGGAAATTTATAGAAATGATAATAGGGAAGCACAGGAATATAAAACTTCAAATTCTGAGGAAACATGATATCAACTGAATTTACATTTTTTCTTTCAATATTGTTTAGGTAATTTAGAAATTGTTTAGGTAAACAAGATAGGTAATCCCAAATACTGAGTATTTTCAAGTCTACGATTTGCTCTTCATTCCGTAGTTATTTATCACCCACTTATTATAAGCACTAAGATAAGTCTGGAGAAGAAACTAAGAAAAATAAAACTTGATCTTTGCTTTCAAAAAAAACATGCCTGAAATAGACAAGGAAAAATTTTACTTTTAAAAGCCCACATTTTCCAGCACTATCCATTATACCATTAAACAGTTTGCCAGAATCGTTGCTCTGTGGGTGTATTAGCCTGGAGTGCTAAAATTGTTTAAAAACTTTGTTATATGGCTAAGTAAATTCACTAAATCATAATCCAAAGCTTTAGAGATGACAGAGATACTAGATGGCGTGTATTTCAACTGCTTAACTTAATAGCCAAGGACTCTGAGCTCCATTTCTTCAGGTCAAGTGTCTGGTTGAGGATACATGGTAGCAGAGCTAAATCAAGACCCTTTTGGGGTTAGAGTTTGTGTTTATGCATGACTTTGTTTTAGAATTAAAAACAGTGGATGTTTGCTCAGTTACATTGGAAATCTGCTTGCTCTGGAGAAGAAAAACAGCTACAAAAATAGACAACCTCCAAACTATGGGTCACAAGGAACTAAAGGAATAATTTCAGTAGCAATAAAGTCTGACTCTTTCCATAGAGCTAGAAAGGCTTTATGAACAGGACAAAATATACGTTAAGGGCTTACTATATACATGCAGAAAACTAAAGGAATAATTCAGTTACAAGACAGCAAGTCACAATACCAGTAACAAAATATTTGTAACATGAGATCTCATATTTACTGTCTATTATTGCCATAGCGACTATATACTTTATATTTACTTCTCATTCCATCTTTATGTTAAATCATATGTGACAAATCACTTCATTAATGACAGGTCAATGAAAGGCAGGGGAATCCATGAACTGGTGCTATCTAGAAGAGCAGGGCGCAGGTCCTCAAAGAAAATAAACAGAACTATCATTCTTATTCTAAAAAATCCCAAACTCCAGACCTCCCCCATGCTGTTTATGGACTAGAATGTGAGATGGGGAAAAAAAGATGCAAGCTTTCATCAAACTAAAATTTAACCAACTTTAATTTTCATATTGAGGAGCTTAAACTAAATCAAGAATTTTCACTGCTTGATGCAAAGATCCTATGTTACCATCTGTAACTTTGATGAGAGGAAATTAGTGTGTTTCAAGTCCTAGAAGCTGGATGACCATGAAGGTATTTATGCTCTTAAGAAAAGACTCCAGGGGCCGTCGTTGTGGCATAGCGGGTTAAGTGACCACTGACAACACCAGGGAGCCCATATGGGCACTGGTTCCAGGCCTTGATGCTCCACTTCTGATCCAGCTTGCTCCTGATGTGGTTGGGAATACAGCAGAAGATGCCTGAAATACTTGGGCCCCTGCTGCCCATGTGGGAGACTCCAGTTCTCTCTCTCTCTCTCTCTCTCTCTCTCTGTGTGTGTGTGTGTGTGTGTGTGTGTGTGTGTGTGTTTGTATGTAACTCTGTCTTTCAAATAAATATTTAAAAAGAAGAGATTCAAGTACTTCAATGCCATTTTAATAGTTTACTCAATATTCAGCAAGAAAAATAGATAGGATTGTTTTTGTAGACCCGGCTAAGGATAATTTATTCTGATGAGCAGAGGCATACCTTTGTGCATAAATTGTTCCTTTTGTGCTCTTTGTGATAAATATCACCGTAGAGAACAAACACGAAGTAATGACATTGAATTAAAAGATACCAGAGAGACAACAGCAACTGGCATTTATTAAAGTAAAAGGATGATGCAAACAGATGTGCCTTGCATTTTGCTCTGAAGACTAACAGGCTGGGTCAAGCTTTGACCACTGCGGTGGGCAGAAGGGTGTTCAAATGGAAATCCCCAGTCAAGGTTCTGCTGTATCCAGAAAAGAACAGCTTGCAGAAATCTAATCTTTCTTTGCACATGCCAAATTGCTTGCCATATTCCATGACAAGTTTTCGTTTCCAGGGAATGTGATCAAGAAATCATGATCTCAATTCCTAATTAACCCACCAATTTTCTCAGAGCAGTAAGTGCATGACAGTCTTCACTTTTGTGCAGTATGGAAATGAGAATTGATTACATGGAATGTTTTCCCAGCCACTATTTTAGATTCATATAATATCAGTGAAATCATGTCAGATGAGTATAGTCATGAATTTCTGCTTCATGAATAAGTACTCAATAAATAGTGGATTAAATCAGCAGAATTGATTTTTCTCTTTAATGATTTCATAAACATCATCAAAGACAAACTTATTGAACTTGTCATTGTTTTTTCTGAACATTTTTTGTGCCAGAAGGAACAGATGGTAAAATCAAAAGTAATTAGAGAATCACTGGGGTGGAGGTGAGAATAGGGAGCCTGCCCAGTGAGACCTGCCAGCATCTTCCCTGTGAAGTAATATCACCCATGACAATCAGAAATTTGTACCCCAAAGCTTCTTGACATCTGAGACACACCTGATGCTTCCTACTCTGATTTTCAAATGTTTCTAGGTGTTGTTTTCCAGTAATATCTGTTGGCCTGTTTTTCAAAAAATGGTCAAATAGCATTTTATATCATTCAACCTACTTGTTCTGATAAAGATATAGCTTAAGTAAAGTTCATGTAAGTTATCAAAATATCTTTAGTTCTTAAGTTATAGAAGACATTGAAGATGTTTAAAATGTTCACTTCATAACAGACTCATGGAATTATGTAACTCTGGCTCTTACAGTTCCCAAGTCATGTATCCCAATGCCATTTTATTTATTTCTAATTGTGTATGGATATTTTCAAGATACATAGAGATGACATTCTGTTTTTTTTTTAAATCATGGTAATTTTTTTTTAGGGTCACATCTTGTGGGAAAGATGCCAACTGACATTGTGTTTATTCTTTCTTTTGAGAAGCTTATTTTGTATTTCTGGGTATTGACTGTCCACTAGCCATATGAGTGTGATAAGAATTTGCAACCAATAGAAATACAACATAGGAAGTAGTAGTTGGAAAGGAAAGTGAGTCTGAGTACAGTTATGATTTCCACTTCAGGCAGTGTTGCCTACTGAAACCATTCTGGCATTTTTATCCCATACATTCTTTAAGTGGATTTCAGAAACACACTTAATCCATTAAGAACATACTCCACCTACCATCTCATTAAGTATCACTGTATAGCGTGCAGCTTTGCCTTTTCAAATTCTTTCCTTCCTTAGTAAAAGGAATTGTTTCAAAATAGTCTAATAAGTCCCTAAGCTTACTATAGAAAACTGAAGCTAACAGAACAGTAATAGTTCTTATAAAATATGTAAGAAATTGCCAACCATTTATTTGAAAAGTTTTGGACATTTTTCCTTTAGCATTTTTTTTTCTATTTTAATATGTTGGAGGTAATGCGTGTTCAATGATTCCAATTAGCCAAACTGGAAAGGAGAAATCTACATTGAAGCATTATTATTTGTTCTATTTTATATAATAGTTTATATTTAAATTACATGGGAACAGTATGTGGCATTGCTATGCTTCTAGTCAGTATAAATTTCTGATAGGGAAGTCTATAATTTTCATCTTTGTTGGGTATAGGTAAAGGAATGCATTACACAAATTATTTATTTCATTTATTCTAAGCAATTCAATACTAAAATTAATGAACAACTACTTTAAATGTAAAAGTACGAAGTCAAGTATTAGTACAAAGGATAGCATAAAATGATCAACATTAAATTTTCACTATTGTTTTGTTGATGCCTTTGCTTGCATTTCTCTGAATACTTAATATTTTTATTTGTTTTGATAATCATCAGAATTAACTGTGCTTTTAGGCAGGAAACAGTCACCAGTCATTCCACTGTGATCAAAGTGAGGAGATAAATCGGGCATGTCTCAAGTGTTCAAATAGATGTCTTTGAGGGAGAACTGCTGTCCTGATATTTATCTTTTGCTGGCATAGTGTGACTATGTGGGAAGACAAATAATGCTTTTTGCTAAATTTTTGCTTTTAAAATTAAAAGATTTCACAGTTTATACATTGCAGAATTTGTCAGTACTCTTTTATATTTTGAGTATGCCACTGAAACTTTTATGAATTCAGGACTTTTTATCTATTTTAATGAAAATCTAAGCCTTCTGTGGATTCTTTTATTAATTTTGTTCTGAAGAAAATATGACCAGGTTAAGGAAATCAGGTCAGGTTAAGACATGATCCCAGTGGGAAAAGCTCAGCTATGGACTATGATTTAAAATAGAAGAAAAGATACTGAGATTTTGTTTTGGTTTAGTTTTTCAAATTAGCATTTTTGTCTTTAACTAGCAGGCAATTCCATCTTTATATCTCTTCCATTCCACCAAAATGTGTTCACAGGTATGCATTTAACTAATGTTTTTCTTGAGATTATATTGAATTTAACTACATCTGTCAGACTTTCTGGGATAAGAGTACACAGTCATATTTTGTTAACATTTAATTTTGTGTAAATATGCCCACATATTGAAATGCTTACCATTTATTGTATGAATAAAAAACAATGTAAATATTGTTTGTTCTACTAAGGAAAACACGCATTTTAATAAATTTTTGTCTGTATATAATGCCAGGACATCTAGAATTTTTAAAGGAATTGATATTTTTGTAGTTTAAGTGTTTTGATAATGGAAATCATGAGAGAAAGGTGACTCAGCTGATTTACCAAATCCTTTCCTCTTCATTTCACTGTAATAAAATACAGCTTTTGTCATAGGCTAATAAACAGTGGTAGACAATACTAATCAAGTATTTGTGCACTCATGGTGCTGGATGCATTCTTGCCCTCTCACTGAATGGACTGGGACTTCACTTCAGACACATCCATGCTTCACTTGCCACTCACTGCCTTCTCATAGATATAGTGTAGGCATTAATTAGATGAATTCCATAAAGTGCTTTAAGCTCTTTGGAGAAAGATACTCTCTGCATAATTATTCCTAACTCCCATATGCTCTTATGATATAAACTATTCTGCCAGGAAATCCTTTTTAGGGATTATTGCTTAAAATGAAACTTTCATTATTAAAAGCAGGAAGAATATACATCCACTGACAGTCTAAAATATGCTTTAGGCGACGGCTTTTAAATAGGCAGAAATCTTGAACTATGGAGCCATCCGTGCCTGAAAGTACTAAGCAATAATGAAAATTGGTGGCAAATTGGGGATATTAATCATCACACTAAGTTGCAATGAAAAAAACAAGACATGTGCCCTTTAAAATAGATGCACAAATCTTTTATTGTAGAAAAAATGTAAGTTTAGGCATTTAAAAGTACAGAATGAGTTATTTTATGGCTCTGGAATTAAAGTATGCTTAATTTACTCCATTGGTAACAATAAATCCTTAAAGAAATAGTTCCCAATTTAGTTACACATTGAAACCACCTAGGAATACATAGAAAAATGGGGATGCCTAGGTCGCAACTTCATAAATCTTTATTTAATTAGCCTAGGATGAGGGCTGGAAATGAGACTTTTTTAAAGCTTCTTTAGTGATTCTAGCGTAAGACTTAGATCAGCTAAGGTAAACCTGGGAACCTCAAGGACCTAGCAATACCCTGACCCAATACTCTGACATTATAGATGCAAATCTAAAGTAAACCAACTGACAAGTTCACAGTTGAATATACACATCATACAAGACCCACAAATTGTTCATTGCCTTATTGATTCTTGCCAATGCAAGGTTCAGAGTTTTCTTTAGGCATTATCTAGTCCAGGCAGCTCTTTGCAATAGCAGTGGACCGAGCTTACTCTAATCCGGTCATTATGTAAGCAATAAATAAATAAATAAAAATAATTGAACCCACACTGTGGAATGGAGCACACACTGTTTACAAGTTATCAATGATAAATATCCATGGAAATGTACCACTCTTTTTCTCTTGTTATAGATGATGTCATTACATTTGTTTAGTTAGGCTATCGTTTAATAGTGTTGATCTTAGTTCTGAGGTATTTAAAAATGTATTATTGTGATCCATTCATTCATCCACTCTCTAACTTTTCATTTATCACTTTTAAAATAGTTTTGCACATGACACATGCTTTCAGTTTTATTTGATGATAAGGATACTTCAGTGAACAAGAAACAGTCCTGAAGTTTAGGGAATCAAGTCTCCCAGTTATGGCGTTTTATCATAGCTGATGTAAAATTAGAAGGTCCGCTTATATTTTGTTTACTATTATTCAAAATTTAGTGCTGAAAATATGGATTTTGATTCAGCTAGATAAAGTCCTTCAGTGATGTTTCCATTGACATTGCTGGTTTTGTTCCTAAATGCCTTTACACAAATGTGTGCAACTTGGGATTTAGAAAGGAAATAAAAGGTCATATTCCCAGTAATTTGCCTTTTGAAGGTCTTTGGAGTTCATCTGTTCTTTGGAATTTAATATGGTGACCACTAAATAAACAAAGTCAGAGGACTAATAGTATCTAGAAAGTTCCCCCAAGTGTTCTATGGTTCTTTCTCCTGTAGCTGTTTCCTGATATTCATTATAATTACCCCAAGGAGAAAGATGTTGAGGAGCATCATCTTACCTCTTCAAAAAATGATATTTCAAATATTTATTCATATACTGTGGTGATTATATCAGCACCAGTACCCTTGAAATAATCTAGTTCATATTATTTTCCTTTATTCATCTTTTAACTTTGACTATATGTGGTGTTCCTTGGAAATTATAAAATCATGGGCAGTTCACTTTTGTGAGGGAGCTCAGCAGCCACCTCTGTAAATTTGCTTATGTGATTTGAAGTCCTTTTTTGTCCTTTAGATGTTTTTCTATTTCTCAGCAAGAAAAAATTAGGCATGGAAGCAATGGCATTCAAATGTCATGTGGATGTCATTAGTGGATGGGGAGATGCAGAAAATAGTGGCAAAGATGCATTAACAAGTAAATGGAGTCGTTAGAGTCATTACTGCTTCTGCCCATTCCTTAAAAGGTAGTCAACACCTCACTGTAAAGTTGTGTTGTATAAATTTGGTTTTAACCTTCAGCTAATGTAAAAATATGGAATTTTGTCATGGAATTCTCAAAAAATAATTTGTCTTAATTATCAGCAATGAACATTTAATAAGTGACTGTCCATGAGAGAAACTTAATTTGCTCTTGATCAGAACTACTTATTTGCACTGTGATTTCTCCCTTGCTTCTCATCCTCCTCCCTCTCTTCATACTTTCTGTGCAACAACAAAAATATAAAAAGCAATCTCTAGTTAGACAATGCTAGCCTCTAGTGTAGTGTCACCAATGAAGTGTCACAAATTACCCACAAAATGCATAACTTTTAATTGTTTGCATATTTCTTCTTATTATAAAGTAATAAATGTTCATTATAGAATTTGGAAAACAGGAAAAGTACACAGAAGATATATAAAATGTGCCATAATCCTACAAAACTATTGACATTTGTATATATTTCTTTTTGTTCCTAATGAATTTATTATGCTGAGGCATCTTTTCAACCATCAGAATATTCACTGGTCATTTCAAAATTTCTGACTCATTCTTCACTCTGAGGTCTTATTTGCTACCTCTTGCCCACTGCACTAAATGAATAAATAACATTTAAATAAATAAATACACACAAACACTGTATGTTCAGGGCTTAGGGCCCAGAACAAGCAGATCCAGATTCCTACAGGTAGAGAACAACTCAGTCATTTTTGGTTTTATATCTCCTTTACTCATGGTGGCGGTGAGAAATGCACAAAGAATAGCCACTTGCCCCCAGCAGCAGTGGGGCCTCAGGAGATATCCACCTTTGTATCCATGGCAGCAGTTGGACACATGCAGACATCTACTGACAGTTACACAACCACACATACACAAGGAGCCACATACATGTCCGCATCCATCCACAGGCTACCATGCCTAGCCCTGCCCCCCAGGTGCTCATATGGCTTTACAGACAATAGTGGCCCACAGCCAAACTGTTACATTAACAGGACTGTGGCCAGCTAGCCTAGCAGGTGGGCCTACCAGTTACCATGACACCAGTTACCATGGAAACACAGAGACATGGGAGCACAGAGACAAGGGGGCAAGGGCAAAAATCATGGGAACTTTATAAATACCATCTTCCCAAGTTCTTCAACAACTACACACACACACAATCTGAACTACAGTAATGTCATGCTGTCCAGAAGGAGGAGTTCAGAAACACTCACAGGAACACACCAATGATGCCTTCTCACTTTGCCCAGGTGGTTCACATTCATTGTTATTAGCAAACAAGTATTTGGCGCTTTGAAGAAATCCATGACTCTTGTGAACTCTCTCACTTCTCTTGAACTCACTTTGAGAGCCAGGTGACAAGCACATTTTCTGACATGTTGAAGCAGTTCCATGGAGATTTTGTGGGCACAAGATTACAGCAAAGAGATGAACAGGAACAAACTCATTTCCATTTACATGTACAGGTAATCTGGAGTGCTGAGGTCAGATAGAAAGCAGGTGCCTGCTCCTGTACAGCTTGGAATAAAACAGTTTCCAAGGGCTAATGACACTTCCATGCTGTGCAGATGACTGATGTACAACTTCAGGCCAATTTTTCTTGAGTTAGCCTGTGTCAGTGGGAATCCCATCTCTGGGGGAGCAGCCCCATGCCTTGTCAGGTGCTGAGCCCACAGAAGGTTAATGAGAAAAGAAGGCCTCGTGCCAGGCTGTTCTCCAGATGATACATGGGGTTATTAGTTCTGGCTCCTTAAGAAGATTTTTCTCACCTGTCCTACCAACTTGAAGTTCATTGTGTTGATTTAGAGGGTTTCAATGAGGAAGTAAAGTATTTGGGGGGGCATGTTGGGGGAGAGGAATGGCCTTTATGGGAATTATGCATAATATACTTTTGTCTCCTTAGTTCATTTGTAATCATTTTGATTTTCATTTTGTCTGTTGAATTTTGTTGGCATACAATGACACACAATTCTTGCTTCAGACCTATCACTCCTATTTTTAGCACACTTCGATAAGAATATAATACTTTACTTGCTTTCCCAGCTTAAGTTGCTGCCACACCTAAAAGGTAGTTCCATGCACAACTAAGGGATAAAATCAGAGACTTAGAGGTGCCAAGTTTCCCATGCCTCTAAGAGTTGTCTTTTTTGGTGTATAACATTCCTCAGTTTTCTTCTTTTGTTTATGAAGCCTCATGGTGGGAATAGCAGGTTTTTAGCTAAAATCATCATGCTGTCGAGTTGGGTCTCTTGTGCAACCTGAAGAACTTGCATTATTTACAGAGGCCGGAATATCATTTTAAATCCTGTTGCTTCAATGCCCGTTATTATTCTTGACAAACTCTTCCAGCCTGTGGTCTGTTTTCCTCTGTTTGCTCCCATTTATTTTCTGGGAACAACCAGCTGAGTAAAGATTTACATAACTTTTGTTTAAACAAACCCTGCAGAGTTCACTCTTTTAGCCAATATCAAAACACTTTTAAGACACAGTTTCATTTTCCTATTTTAGTGCCAGATTCTGTTTATTTCCTACAATTTTTGTGCCTGCATTATGGTCTTTGTTATGTCTCTTACAGGCTCACATGAAAAAAAAAATCAGAAACCATTGCTACTCAAAAGTCTTAATAATGAGATTTTTAGCCACTGTTTCTGCTTGTAAATTCTTCATTTCACATAATATTGCCTCAAAAGACCCCAAAGAATTCAGCCTCGCTTATCTCTGTGTTGCAGATGATGGTTTCTAGCCTTACCCAGTCCCAGTGCAGCCTGCTTGCCGTCCAGGAGTCAATTTTGTTTCTGTCTGACATTAGCGTGTTAAAAAGATTGGAGGTTGACAAGCAACAATGTCCCTATAAGAAAAGCAATCAAGGTTTAGAGCCTGTCTGTCATGAAGCTCCTAATATCTGCAAACGCCAAGGGGCTAGCTGCCATTGACCCAAGCAACTATTTGAGATTCTCCTACGTGATAAGGGAACTAAAGTGATTAGCAGACTGATAACATTTTCCTAAAATAATCTATTTCAAAATTATGCTTTCATCCCTTAATTACAATCTTTTACTTTTCCCAGAGTCTTCTCTGCAACACATTTAATTACCCATATTCCCCAACTATACTGTATTAATTTTTTATGGAACTTTTATAGGGTAATTTATTGGAAGGATGGCCTTGATGGTCATTATGTTCAATAAATGCCTTATTTTGACAAAGAGATGGTTAAATTGTATTGCAATCTTTTTAAATTCACTGTGCTTGTGCTTAGATGTAAATGCAAGTCTGTTCTTCACATTTGTGATTGAATTGAACTTGAGAAGTACTGCTTATTGATTCCTTCTGCAAATAAAATATGATCACTTTTCCTCAAAACTTTATACACCCTGTAGAAAGATTAGCTGGTTTTGTATTGTAGACTTTTGGTAGTTATAAAGTGTGATGCCCTACCATAAGAATGATAATTTTTTTATCTACGGTGGTCTGGAATTTTAATTTATTTCTAGATTCATTTCTATTCATAGCTACCTCCCCTCTCTCTGCTTTACAAAAGTAAAAGATATAGCAAAAAAAAGGGGTGGGGGGCGGCGAAGGGACATAATGGTATCCTATGATTTTCCTAACAGGATATAGTTTAGTGATGCAGAGATATTTTATAGCTATACAAGTAAGGCTAGGCACTTGCACATAAACCTTTTTCCAGTTCTCTTGCTGAATAACGTTTCTCAATTGTCAATATCTGATTAAAAGCAACGAGAATCTTAAATGTGAAAGGAATTACAAATAGATATAGGATGCTTGTAACAAAGCAGTTTTCTAAAGGAAAGAATGTATTTCTTGTATTTGTTTCTCAAAAATTATTCAAAAGTAATATTTCAAAATAGTATTAGGAGTATCAAGAAGAAATATCTCTTCTCTCTGAACTATAATTATTTGTATAATCCACATAGAAATTAATCAAGTACCGCTATACTTCTATTGCCTTCAACTTCTTTATCAGCTTACATCATGTTTCCTAATGTATTGTTAAGGTTTGAGAAAGTAATATTATAATCTCATATTTATTTTAATTCCAGTTTAGAAGAGCACCTTATATATAGAAGGAATTCAGTAAACATTTGCTGACCTGAGTCAATAATGCTTTTGTCTATTTAATCTGAGGAAATATTGGCACTATTAAAACTGTACCATATAAATTTGAGTAACTGAGCTATTCCTTTTAAAACTTTTGTTTAATTTACTATACCATTTTCTCCTAATCATAAATTAAATTAGACTTTGTATATATTATTTCTTGTGATATGCCAGCAAGCTTAAAGAAAGGAAAGTAACAAGTATCCTTGTATTAGAAAAGTACAGTCCCTTATCTAATATGGTTAGTACCCTAATATGCACTTACAAAGGGAGAATTGTACTTTCTTACCATATCCTTATCCACTACTCTACTGATATGGCTAATAACAGACATGGTTTAGGAGAAAAGAATGTTATTTTAAAATAATGCCTTAAGGTTGACTCCAGGAGGAACTATTAGAATGAACTATCTAGTAAAGGAACATTTTAAGTAATGTAAAAAGCTCACCCCAAAGGACTGTGAAATGTTTCGTTGGATTAAAATAAAAATGACACAGACTTTTTATAAAAGGACCTTTTCATGGTATATTTTTATATCTTTCACTTACATTATGAAGATATTAGGTACCAAAAAGCTTATTCGAAGATCATGTCTGTATATATCTTTTAATAAAGGCACAATGTCAAAATGATCCTCATCTTTGAGAACCTGCACAGAACCACTTTGGACAGCTTTTCCTACGAATATTTCCCTAAGATTAAGGCAAGTTTCCAATAAGAAATGAGTATATAATCCAACAAATATCTCTCCAGGTTTCTTTTTTTAACTGATATTTTAAATATCTCTTTGGAATAAACTGGCCTCTTCCCTGAGTCTTAGTTTATTTCGGAGTTGCAAAAATCCTATCACCACGTTTTGCACTGTACTAGCACGTCGTCTTCTGTGTTCCCATATTCGATCTTGGCTGTCTCTGCTAAACAGACAGAAAGCACCGGGACACTTTTTTCATGTAGCTTATACTTATGTGGCACACAGGAATGGCATCCTGTCTGTCAGATAGGTACATTTGAGCTTTCTTCATGCATTCAATAAGGTAGGCTGTCTGATCAGAAGAAATCCAATCTTTCCCAAATTTGCTTTAAGAATATTTGTGTAAGAAATTCAGTATAAGTAAAACCCACGTTAGGATAAGAGTTAGAACGGATTGGTAATAAAAATCTCAACTTCATCTATTTAATATCAACACATTAATTTCTGTGATGGTTAACTTTCTGTGTGACAACTTGACTGGGCCACAGGGTGCCTAGGTAGTCGGATGGCATTCTCGGTGAGCCAGTGAGGTTGTTTCTGGAAGATATTGGCATTGGAGTGGCTACAGTAAATAAAGCAGATGGACCACCGCAATGTGAGTGCATGTCATCCAATTAACTGAAGACCTTAAGAGAAGAAAAAGACAAATTATAAAGGAGTTCTTCTCGACTGTTAGCTCAAGCTGTGGCATGCATCTTTCCCTGCCTCCAGACTCAGCCTTGGTTCTTGTTGAGTCTCAAGCCTCCAAGTCTCAGTAACTTACATCACTTGGCTTTGCTGGGTTCCAGGCCTTTGTACTCAGACTGGAACTATGTCGTTGTGTAGCAGGATTCATGTACGGAGACCAGACACCAAGGCCTCTTAACAAGAAGTAGTTTTTTATTATGCTGGCATAGGGCCCAGGTGGACTTTCTTATCCAAAATCCTGAGCCCCAGAGAAGGGTTTCCCCTTATGTATGGTTTTAGGCTCTTGTTCTCCCTTGTATGGTTACCTGCATACATTTGATTGGATATTCTAATGTTACATGGTGGCCACAGGATTGATACAATACTGCACATGTGAACATAGTTACTGAAGATTTATTTTCATACATACCGAGCCATAAGCTGCCTGCCAAGAGTTAACATCATTGCTCTGTACTAACAAGCAGAGCCTGCGATGGTTGCATATGCACAGATAGTGACCACAGTTGAAGCATTCACAGGCGAGCAGATAACAACCACATTTCGTTCCCAGGACAGAGGCCTCCCTTTTTCTTCTGACCTTGGGAAGGCCTCTGCCACAACTTTAATCATGTCTGTTAGAAACGAGTCTAATTAGAAGACAAGGCTCTGCCACTCTTGGGTCTCCAGCTCACCCAATGCAAACCTTTCACAACCTCCATAATAATCCAGTTCCCTGTAAATCTCTCTTTCTCCTGCTCCCACTGTCTCCATGAAAAGAGTGAGAGAGCAAGATAGAAACATACATACACACATACACAGAGACAGAGAAATTTAACAATTTCCCTAAGTATCTCTATTTACTCTTAAAAGATAAAATTGTCAGAAAAGGTCACCCTAGGTCCCACATTATGGCATGACAGGTTGAACAGCAGCCTGTGAAGCCAACAACCCAAATGGGCACTGGTTTGAGTCCCGGCTGCTCCACTTCCCATCTAGCTTCTGGCTAATGCTCCTGGAAAAGCAGCAGAAGATGGCCCAAGTTCTTGGGCCCTGTCACCCACACCCAGATGAAGCTCCTGACTCCTGGCTCCTGGCTTCAGCCTGGCCCAGCTCCAGTCTTTGGTTCCATTTGGAGAGTGAACCAGAGGATGAAGAACCTCTCTATCTCTCCCTCTCTCTCTAACTCTGCCTTTCCAATAAATAGAAAAGGTGACCCCAAATTTTTCATGGGGTTAATGTATGAAAGTTTTTAAATAAAATAATATGTTCTGTAGGCTGTTAAGTACTATAGGAATTTCAGATATAAAATGCTTAATGTTGTTACTTTTAAGTAGCATTTTTCCTGGTGAGTCATTTTTTTCTTACTTGTATAAACCTTCTTGCTATTTTACTATGGCTAATATTCCTAAACCAGAGACATTGTTACAGTACTTCCATGAGTCACATTTTCAAATGTCCCTGGCAGCCATGAAGGCCTTAAAATTAATTTTCATTCTTAATTAATGTTAGCCATTGTTCTCTGACACCCAAAAAATAATGCTAACTCTTTGCTTCTTCAAATATGTGGGCCCTTATCAAATCTTAATTTTTAAATAAAGTTTATGATTCATGGAAATGAATGTATATAATTCCTTATAATTATCATTCATCTCTAGTGCTAGAAAAATACTTCAGGGTACTTTGTCCTACTGTGTATGGAAATACTGTACAAATGTAAAACTGGAAAAAATATATGAGCAGAACACTGGATTTACACAAAAAATCTATATTAGCAAAAGACTTTGTTTTTAAAGTGTCCATTTAACACTTTCCACTAAAATGCCCCCACATTAAATGAATTTTCTTGGCCATTAAACATCAGTCACGTAACCCAACAATATTCACTCACAATAGAGTTCTTTCAAAGCTAGGTAGAATTTTAAAACTGTTTTATTCTTTTGGTTGCTCTTTGTTGGGTTCATTGATTGAATGAATGATCACTTTTTGTATCTGCTTTAGTCAAAAGCCTGTGTCAAAAAATATCATCCTGATTACAACAATAATTCTCAACAGCAAGGAAGCCTCTCTCTCTCTCTCTCTCTCTCTCTCTCTCTCTTTCTTTCTTTCTTTCTTTTTTTTATTTTTTTGACAGGCAGAGTAGACAGTGAGACAGAGAGACAGAGAGAAAGGTCTTCCTTTTGCTGTTGGTTTACCCTCCAATGGCAGCCGCAGCCAGTGCACAGCCAGTGCGCATCACACTGATCCGAAGCCAGGAGCCAGGTGCTTCTCCTGGTCTCCCATGCGGGTGCAGGGTCCAAGCACTTGGGCCATCCTCCACTGCACTCCCGGGCCATAGCAGAGAGCTGGACTAGAAGAGGAGTGACCAGGACAGAATCCAGCACCCCCACCGGGACTAGAACCTGGTGTGCCAGCGCTGCAGGTGGAGGGTTAGCTTAGTGAGCCACAGAACCGTCCAGGAAGCCACTTTCAATGGGTTGACTGTTACCTGGGATAGATATACATAACCTGCTACAGCAGAAACTCAGGCAATCCAAGCTGACTCGCATTTGGCCTACTTCTTGTTACCATTGCTTTTCTTTATGAAGGACACAGAGTGATTGCCTTCGTGAAGGGATGAGTTTCTTTTTTATATAATATAGCAAACATTTTACCATTTCACAGAAGACAGAAACAGATCCAGAAACAGACCTTATGCTTGTCAAAATCCATCCACTGTATTAGAGGCGTAGAAAGCCTTTCTGATCCTGTATAAACATGCATGAAAAACAACTTAGTCTGAACTTGGCAAAATCAAAATGAAGTATTGTTTATTTGCAAAGGAGGCCTGCAATGATGGCTATATCAACCTTTGTTATTCTCCTTGCTGGAAACAAAATCTTTAAAAATCATTTAAAAGGCAGTGGGTTACTATGCAGAGCTTTAGGATCAAATCAGTAGCTAATAATGATGCCAGGTAATTGTCATTTGTAACTTAGAGCCATATTTACTTCTCTCAATAAATTCTATGATTATTTCACTATTCAAAGTGAAAACTTCTCCTTGAAAACATATATGTGAATCAATTTTAGAAGATAATTCTTAGTAATAATAATACAGCAGGAAAACAATAAATTAAAATATAAGAACAAATACTCAGAAGATCTAATTTTACCCACATAACCCTAAAAGATGTGCACTAATGTAACATTTAACAATTTTTCAAATAAACTGCAGGATATCAGGTGTCTTTGGCAAAGTCACATAACTCATAAATAGACAAGTTATGTTTCGTAAATCTTACTCCTCTGGACTTTGTATCAAACCAATCACCTACCAGTGTACAATAAAGCACAAATTTCTTTTAAATTTTGAAAACAATCCAGTAAGTCTTTTATTTAGTCTGATTTTGTTTTTAGCACAGAATATTCTCAAACAAGGCATTATATAATATCTGCTTCTCAAAAACTAGTTATTTAGATGTGTGCTAGGAAATATAAGCAGATGAGAATTACTAACTTTTTTTTCAAAATAAGATGAATATTAATATTGTCATCTCTATCTTATAACAAAGAATGGTGTAGCATATTTGAACAAGACAGAATAGAAATGATAGGAACAGAGAGCTTTTGAGGATGAGGACTGAAGTACCTGAATATGGTTGCTATTTTGTCATTCTTTCCCTGGGCCAAGAGAAGATTATAAGCAAATGGATTTAAGAGCAGTGGTCAGCTAAATCTTTTCAGCAAATGTTCATTTAAACATCTACCCTGTAGACTTCATGAATACAAATAAAGATATAATGGTTTAATACTGAGATTCAATATTTATTTTGGATAAAAGCTGATATACAGAGAAATATATATGAATACATTGATATAGATGCATTGTTAAAGATAACTTTATCCTTCACACACATACATATATACTCAATCATAGTTAACAGGATTCAAATGCACTATCTCCCTGAGTATTTTTCTCCATGTAAACATAGACACAGGCATACTGTAGTTTGAGTTTTATGTTCATTGAATCTCATCTTCAGTATTTGGGGAAAGGCAGTTTGTTGGTTATATTTTATTTTTCAATTTTTACTTTTAATTTTTAAAGTTCAGTATAGGAAAGTTTGAAACCACAGACAAGTACTTAAAAACTAAAACACTCAGGCCGGCGCCGTGGCTCAACAGGCTAATCCTCCGCCTTGCGGCGCCGGCACACCGGGTTCTAGTCCCGGTCGGGGCACCTGATCCTGTCCCGGTTGCCCCTCTTCCAGGCCAGCCCTCTGCTGTGGCCCAGGAGTGCAGTGGAGGATGGCCCAGGTGCTTGGGCCCTGCACCCCATGGGGAGACCAGGAAAAGCACCTGGCTCCTGGCTCCTGCCATCTGATGAGCGCGGTGCGCCGGCCGCAGCGCGCCGACCGCGGTGGCCATTGGAGGGTGAACCAACGGCAAAAGGAAGACCTTTCTCTCTGTCTCTCTCTCTCACTGTCCACTCTGCCTGTAAAAAAAAAAAAAAAAAAAAAAAAAAAAAAAAAAAAAAAAAAAAAAAACTAAAACACTCAATGTTTCTCCTATATATTGTCTCTGTTGTTAGTTTCTAATTTTTTTTTTTTTGCACAGATAGAGAGAGAGAGAAAAGTCTTCCTTTTCCGTTGGTTCACCCCCCACCCCAAATGGCGGCTACAGCCAGCGCTGTGCTGATCTGAAGCCAGGAGCCAGGTGCTTCTTCCTGGTCTCCCATGTGGGTGCAAGGCCCAAGCCCTTGGGCCATCCTCCACTGCCTTCCCAGGCCACAGCAGAGAGCTGGACTGGAAGAGCAGCAACCGGGACAGAATCCGGAGCCCCAACGGGGACAGAACCCAGGGTGCCGGCGCTGCAGGTGGAGGATTAGCCAAGTGAGCCGCGGCGCCGGCTACATTAGCTTTTAATTATTTGATGTTTTCTCTTTTTTTACTATTAAGGATTAGAGTAATAGTAAATATATAATTTTATCATTTTTAACTAGTTCCCTAATATTTAATAATTGTGTTTCATTATACATTCTTAACTTTATTTTAAAATGTAATAAAATCTAAAACATGTCTGTAAATAATGAACTTAATTATTTTCCAAATATTGGGTGTTTGAGTTATTTCCAAATTTCAGTCACTGCAGTGACCGTACTTGTACATGAGTCTGTATGCTCGAATTCATTTCCTGCTGTTTTCCCCTGCATTCAGAGGCTCCAGCTATTCTTGTTTTCTTTCGGCTTCTCTTTACTCAGACGTGCACATATCCATCCTTCTTGAAGGAGGGACTCCATATCCCATTTCCTCCATTTAGAGACAGTGTTCATTCTCTCGTTCTTTGCCCATCACCTATTTCAATAACCTCATCCCATCTCTAGGCTGCTTCATCTAAAGTTAGAAAGTCACAATTCCCCAATTATTGAGCATTTTCTCTGCTATTCTTTCTTATAGCATCCCGTGGTTTTTTTTTTCTTTCACCAAACTTATCAAAATTTGTATGAATTCTATGTATGCATATGTTTGCTTGTTTATTATTTTATCTATGTGCAATTTGAAATGCCATAAGGTTAGATTTGTCTGATGGAGATTACAGTACACTCAATGAATATTGTCCAAATTAGTCTGCTAAGTCTTTAAGGCAAATGCTTACTAACTTTTTCATATATATATATATATATATATATATATATACACACATATATATACATATATATATACATATATGTATATATATATATATGAGTATCTGGAACTGAAATGTAAATCTTGGTTGTCAATTAAAATCTAAATGTCAATTTTTAAGCTTGCAAGACTGCTGTCAAATTAATTCATACTATTCCAAATGCCATTGGATAGGTGCAAAATAAATGTTTTCCAAATTTTTATTTTCAAATTTACAATAATGAGTTTTCAAAGCAAATTCTTCTACATAACCACCCATGCTGAGCAGTGGGATGTGTCTTTCTTAATATTGTTGCATTCTGCAAATAGAGAATGTCACTGTGTACAAGGAATGGTAAGCAATCATGCAGAAATTTTATTTCTGATTCTCATTTTAAAGATCAGAGATTCAAACAAGTTACTTTCATATGTTTGATTAAGATTTTTAGAATATAAAGTTTCAATGTTTATAATTGTGATTTCTAGGCTTCTATTTTAATGACTTCTTTTTGGAAAAAAAATTATAACTTCTTACCACATTAAGTCTTATGTTGTTTCTAATTCCAATGGCAAGCTTCGAAATAGAATATTATTTTTTCAGTGCTTGGGAAATGAACTTTTTCTTCATATATCATTGGTTTTTATGGCATGAAATGTGAGGGTGGACCTGTCATTATTGCAGTATGACCTGTAATGCAAGAACACATGGAGACAAATCATCCTACATTATTGTTGGCTGGGGCAGACATCACATTGTTGCAGCATTTCAGATGCGTCTCGTTAGACTTTGTATTTTTATAGAGAAAAAATATTCATTTCTGAAGATTTAATCATATTGTTTATTTCAACATGCAAGTTTAAAAAAATCTGTCCATTTGCTCAACACCTGGTCTGTCTATAAAACCTGACTTATAAATGTAAGAATAAAGCTGCCCCTAGCCTCCAGTGTATATCTTGCCAGCAAGTACATCTGAAAGAAATTAGAGTCTTGTTTGTGTTTTTTTTTTCATCTTGTTACTACAGGACTTTTCAATAAAAATAAATTACTTTTGAGCATATTTGTTTGGACAACCAAAAAAAGAAAAGATCCATTTGATTGATAGTGGACAGAATTTTCATTAAGTTTAACAGCAGAAATACCAAAATTGCATCATTCACCTTCTCGTTTCAAAAGAAAACAGAAAATTAGATGCAATGAACTCTAGACAAATGTTCACCATTCATACTTTACCTATTAAATACATTATCAAGAATCATGTCAGCATGACATTCTAGTACAGCAACTTTACAAAAACATGCAATCTAATCTCTGGGTTCCCTGGTCTCTCTAAATCAACTTCAACTATCTTCTGGGCTGCTAGGTCCTGTTCTTTTTATTCACATTACTTTTTACATAATGTTTACATTGAATTGAACACCCCAGCATTATCAAAATGGAAAAACAAAACCAATGTTTAATAGGAAAAACATTATCAAATAATCATTTTTATCCATAGAAAGAGCTATAATAAGGAAACAGCTTATTATTTCACAATAATTTAAACATGCATGTAATTTGCCCTATTTTGTCTATTCTCGCTTTTCGTGTATCTGCATAGCTTTGTAGTATCTAAGTGTTTGAGTCAGTACTGAGTAAGGTGAATGTCACTGAAGTGTGATAATAATCTGGGACCTGTTCCTGGATCTGATACTTGCCAGATAACCTGGACAAGTTGCTTAGAATTCCAGTTGTTCATCTTTAACATGGCAGTAATAACACATTTTTTACATACCTCAATATTTGTGTCAGTCTCACAAAAAACATTCACCTGACAGCACTTTATGAAGTACCTAAAGGTAGTATAGTATCACAATAATGTAATTATAAGTATTCTCGTGCACAGTTTCATCAACTTTGTATGGGGTGGCAGCCACTGCCTGTGAAGCCAGCATCCCACATCAGAGTACCAATTCAAGTCTTTGCTGTGCTGCTTCTGATTTGCTGCTGCAGCAAATGCCCCAGAGACAGCAGCAAAAGATGGCCCCAGGTACTTGGGCACCTGCCTCCCATGTGAGAGATTTAGCTGGAATCCCTGGTTGTTGCTATCATCTGGGAAATGAACTTGGAACCCTCAAATGGAAGATCTCAATTTCTTTCTCTCCCCACCCCCTTCTCTCTCTCTCTCTCTCTCTCTCCCATCATTCTGCCTTTCAAATAAATAAATCTTTAAAAGTCATTATAACTTGCTCTGCTTGATACAGTCAAAATTTGTATATGGCTAATGTCTCTCCTGAATTAACAACAGTTCATACCTGGAGAGAAGAGTAGATTGTTATTTTTAGGTTGTTCATACTGGATCCACAATGTATTGTAAACGTCTCAGATTGATCCTTTCCCTCCTTTCCCCCCTATAATTTTCATTTCATATTGGGCATGTGTTATTGATTTAAATGTTGAATACAAAGTTAACCTTAATTGTTTATATTACTGATTGAAGCATCTAAAGTGGAGATAAGCATTTGCCCTTGCAGTTAAAGCACTGGGTAGGATGCTTGCATCTCATATCAGAGTTCCTGGGTTCATCTCCCATCTCTGGCTCCTGACTCCAGCTTCCTGCTAATGTAGACCCTGAGAGGCAGCAGTGATAATTCAAGTTTTAAGGTTCTTGCCACCTACCTAGGAGACGTAGATTGAGCTCCCAGCTCCCAGCTTCAGCCTGGCGTAGCCTTAGCCATTTGCAGACATCTGAGGAATGAACCAGTGGATGGGAAATCTCAATCTATATACATATATGTATTTCATTTCACTTATTTATATAATATATTGATTTCGTTTATGAGTAGATGTTGTGGTGCAGCTAATTAGGGCACCACTTGGGATGCCTGCATCACATATTCAAGTGCCTGAGATCTCTATCCCTCTCGCTGTCACTCTTTCACTGAATGAAAATAAGATTAAAAAACTTTAAAAATGTGAATTTGAAAGCCATCTAAAATGCTTACAGGAACAAGTTGAGTTTTAGATTTTATTTATTAATTTATAGCCTTCTTCAGCCCACAAAGGATTTGAGGAAGTATGTAACAGAATTTCAAACTATAAAATTAAATATTAATAGAAAAACGAGAGATGGGAAGCTACAAACTAAAGTTGTATATAAAGACCAAGGATAAGAAAAAATCTAAATATGGAAAAGAAATGGTGTGAAGTGGGATCAGGATAGTACATGCTATGCTCTTATCTTAAAAGTCAAAATAAGATTAGAGTTGTTTCCAGCTATTTCTCTAAAGTGTGTTTGTCTTAATAATTCTATGTCATCCTCATATGAGTATTTGTATCTGTGAAAGGAAGCATTTTCATAGAGCAGCAAGTGAACTAATCCTATGAAACTTCTAACAGTCTTTTTAAACAATCTTTCTCCCTAGATATTTCCATGGTATACATTAGCTTATTCAAGATAATTTGCAGAAAAACACAGTAATAAGAAAGCTATGAAATGATGATATTAGAAGATCTTACTAAGGCTACTTGAGAAGTGATGAAATATTATTTAGGATTTTGAATATATTTAGCCCACAATATATGGATATATCCATAAGGAACTTTAGTGATATCTGTTCATACAAATATGGCAGCAAGTTATATTTATAGGTGCTACTATTATAGATAAAGGAAGATAAACTTCTTTTAAATTTCTGCACTTGAATGATTAAAATAGAGGACTGGGGAAGGCAATTTTGTCTGTCCTTACTCTAGAGAAAAAGATCCAGATAAAATATCCAGTTGTACTTTCGGAATTTATATTTATTAAATAAAAGTTTAAAAAAAACATAAAATGAAGGTAGTAATCAGCACAATTGTACCAAAAAATTTGTTTGGGTAAGATTATATTAATATATTTTCTAAATGAATATGGCATTATTTTTCAGATTTTATGAAAGTATGCCTAGTAACTAAAAATGCATTCCTAATGATGAAAGAAAACAAAAAGAATAAAATAAAACACTGATGTAATTTCCCAGAGATTACCTTTAATGTTTTCCTGGATATTGATCTAGTCTAGTTGTAACGGGCCTCTCTCTTCAGAAGTCTCTGTTCTATTGTAGTTCCTTAACTCCCCTGGCATCTTATTTCCTCTCGTTCTGTTCTTAGGTAAAATGGTCCATGTGTCAGATGATTGTCTCTGTCCATTAGAAGTTATAGGTCGTCAAAATTATTCAGGTGGTGGGCAATTGGACATGATGTTGATCCTGGTTGAACAAAATGAAGTATGTATATAGTTACTTCATTTTAGGAACTGGGGACACTTTTGTTAGCTGAAAAAAAAATAATTGACTTTAAATTGTTTGGAAATGTGAAACTCAGTTTTCTTTCTACAAAAGAGATTAATCCAAAAACACAGACACACATGTCCACCATATGAACAAGTTGTCATACAAACACAAATTAGCTGCCTCCACGTTGTCTTTGTTAACGAGTATTTGTTTGCTCCTGTTCAGTCATCCAGAAATGTTCTTTTGCACGAATAGATGGAAAGCAATTACAGAGGCTTCTTCCTATTTTTGAAAATTGGGATGACATTTGCTATCTCCAGTGTTAACATAGTTCCTGAAAGACCACTGACAGCAAGGTAGAACTGTATTGTGCAAGTTCTCTCATTTCCCTCTAATATAATTGGTCAGGGGCCAGAGATTTGAGCTCATTTAGAACTGCAAGGTGCTCTTTTAAAATTTCCTCACCTATTTTGGGCTTCATTTCCCTCATACAGTTATGCCATTTCCAGTCTGATGAACATTCACCTTGACAGAGCAGACAAGCAAAATTTGCTGAGCAGTTCTGCTTTCTCTGTCGTCTACCCCTAACCTTCTGCCGTCTGCCCCAATCAGTGAACCTTCATCCTTCTGGTTCTTCTTGATTTCTCCAAACAAAAGTGAAAAGGTCCTGCATGTTGTCTTTAACATTATCACAAACCTCAATTCATTCCAAGGTTGGAAGACAGTTCCGTATTGTTGTTGTTTTCACATTTCACATAGCATGCATTTTTCTATTTTTTTTCTATTAGAATAAAGAGAACAGATTTCATGTATTTCATAGGTACAGTTCTAAGAAGATAACCAGATTTTCCCCCTCCCCTCTCCTTCCTTTATCCCCCTCCTTCCCTTCCTTCTTTTCTTTTCATTAATTTTTGCAACGACATAATTTTAATCTACTCTATAATCACATGCTCGATTCACCAACAGTCATAATATTCAACAAGTAAAAAGTAGGATGACCACAGTTTCAAGACTAGAAAAAAGGGCTAAAATGACAGTCATATTACAAGATGTCTGTTTCAGTCCTTTTTTGGTAGTCTTTATTAACAGAAAACATAGGCTATTTGTCTTTTTGAGACTGGCTTATTTCACTAAGCATAATGGTTTCCAGTTACATCAATTGTGTTACAAAAGACAAGATTTCATTCTTTCTTACAGTTGAACAGTATTCCATAGTGTATGTATACCACATTTTCTTTATCCAGTCATCAGCTGACGGACATCTGGGTTGATTCCATGTCTCAGCTATTGTGACTTGAGCTGCAGTAAACATAGGGGTACAGATAATCCCTTCATGTGATTTCATTTCGTTTGAGTAAATTCCCAGGAATGGAATGGCTGGGTCATATGGTGGGTCTATTTTCAGGTTTCTTAGAAATCTCCATACTGTCTTCTGTCTTTGTTGTACTAGTTTCCATAACCACCAGCAGTGGATTAGAGGACATTTTCCCTCACAACCTTGCCAGCATTTCTTGTTCTTTTCATGTTGCTCTAGTTTGTATGCCGCATTTCAGTCCATGTTCAGACCCTTGTAAAATCTGAGCTCATTTGAGGTTCCCTGTACTGTGAAATGCACCTCATTAGATGCCACCTGTTGTTTCACATGCACTGGGATCATTTGCTTTCATACTGTCAAAGACTTATTCTTAAAGCTTCACCAGCCTCCTGAGGCATTTTCGCTTTAAAAATATAAGATCATGAGATGACTACACTTTTCCTTGCTAGCTGAACAGACATACCTCTCTCTCTCTCTCTCTCTCTCTCTCTCTCTCTCTCTCTCTGTCACACACACACACGCACACATGCACATGCACACACATGCATGTACACATGCACTCCTGAAAGACAAGTACTACTTTATTTGCCTTACAGATTGTCCAGTTCTATCATGATGTATGGGAATAAATGGGTGAATAGTATAATATTCTGTATAACTCATTAAATCTGTTGCCATATAACCCGATTAGACTTCGGAACCCTTTGAACTTCTATCTGCATATGATAAGGTTGACAGTCAGTCTATATATTAGTTCTCTTGCATGAGAAGAATCTATGCATACTGTGTGAAGGAATAGAGAGAAATAAATTAAGTTTGTTAAATGTTTCCGATTTGGATTATTAGCCTGGCTAAGATAGTGTGTAAGTGAAGAGAATTAAGTGTTTGAAAATCATGTTTTTATTTCTTACTTGAGGTAAAAATTTACATAAAATTAAACAGATCTGTGAAAAATCTTTAAAAATTTCATGAAAAATGCACAGTCTAAAAAATGCATGGATTGTTTAAAAGTTTACAACAAAATAAACATCTTTTAATTCCATCTATTGACAAAACTTTCTGAAGTACCCTTTAATTGGGAAAAGTTGAAGAGTTTTGAACCTGTTATTTTTAGTTCATTATTTCAGTCTGCAAAGATATTTTGTATAGTACTCAGATTCTGTCATCAAAAATATTTTCCATGTTTTGTTATTGGGTGTATCTTTGGTAGATATGTAAGGAGATCTGTGGCAGATGTTTATGTATCTGTGGTAAATATCTGTGCTAGATATTTAAGGAGATAGTAACTGCTCAGCCTAAAGAGTTTTATCAAGTTGTAAACTATAAAACTAACACCTCATGAAACTCATACCTCAGTCAAAAAATAGACCATTGCTATAATGTCACAAAGTCTCTTCATACCATCTTTTAGTCAATCCCCACCTCCCATGGGTACCTACTGATCTGATTTCTGTTAAGACAGGTTAGTTCTTTCATTCTTGAATACATATAAATGGAATCATACAGTACATACTATTTTTATTAGCATACTATTTGAAATTCCTCCATACTGTGAGTATGCAAGTAGTTGGTTCCATTTTTTGTTGGTTAGCATTTCATTGTATAAAATACACAATTTTTAAATTTTGATTTATTTGAGTGAGAGAGAGAGAGAGGCCCCCTCCACACACACACACATCTAAATGGTTCACGTCCCAAAATGCATACACTGAGATGGGAAGTGTTGAAACACAGGGCCAGGAATTCTATCCTGGTCTCCCATGTGATTGGAAGGTATACAACTACAACCTCCCAGTGTCTATACTAGCAGAAAGCTGGAGTCAGAAATTGGAGTCAGGCATTGAACAAAGGTTCCCAGATGTGGGACGTGGGCATCTTAACTGCTAGCTCACATCTGCCAATACTCCTTTTTATAAGAATTCAAATTGTTTTCAGTTTGTTACTATTATGAATAAAAATGCTATGAACATGATGATATGTTTCATTTTTAAGTTTTATTTAATTGAAAGAGTTAACACATGCATGTGCAAGAGAGAGAGAGAGAAGAAGATAGAAAAAGAGAGAATCAAAAAGGGAGAGAATGATCCAACATGGGAAGCGAGATACACAGCAGACTCATAGAATGGCAGATGTCCTAAATAGCACTCTGGCCTCAGAATCAGCCCTTAAGGCATTCAGATCTGGCTCAAGAGCCCATGAGAATATTCTAGGCATGGAAAGCCAAGACACTCTGGAAAAAAAAGAAGACCTAAATGAAAGATCTCTGTGAGTGAGATCCCAGTGGAATGAATGGGGCCATCAAAGAAGGAGGTACCTTTCTCTGAAGGGAGGAGAGAACCTCCACTTTGACTATGACCCTGTCGGAATAAGATTGAAGTCGTTGAACCCTAAAGGCTTCCATAGCCTCCGCAACTCATGACTAGACCCTAGGGAGATTACTGACGCCATAAACAAGAGTGTCAAATTGTTAAATCAACTTCAGGAGTCACTGTTGTACTTACGTCTCATGTGGGATCTGTCCTTAATGTGTTGTCCAATGTGAAGTAATGCTATAACTAGCACTGAAACAGTATTTTACACTTTATGTTTCTGTGTGGGTGCAAACTGATGAAATCTTTACTTAGTATATACTGAATCAATCTTCTGTATATAGATAATTTAAAATGAAAAAAAAACTTGGTGTTAAATTGGAAATTGCATAGAAAATTAATCAATTTAAAAAAATATATCATGTAGGATCTCTGTCCTTAATGTGCTATACATTGTGAATTAATACTATAACTAGTACTCCAACAGTATTTTTCACTTTGTGTTGCTATGTGAGGGCAAACTGTTGAAATCTTTACTTAATATATACTAAACTGATCTTCTGTGTATAAAGAGAATTGAAAATGAATCTTGATGTGAAGCAAGGGGAGAGGGAGTGGGAAAGGGGAGGGTTGTGGGTGGGAGGGAAATTATGGGGGGGGGAAGCCATTGTAATCTATAAGCTGTATTTTGGAAATTTATATTCTTTAAATAAAAACGTTATAAAAAAAAAAGAAAAAGAGAGAAATCTTCCAACTACTGGTATACTCTCCAAATGGCTGCAATGGTTGGGGCTGGGCTGGGCCAGGGCCAGGAGCCAGGAGCTTCTTCCAGGTCTACCACATGGGTGTCAGGGGCCCAAATACTTGGGCCATTTTCTTTTGTGTTCTCAGAAGCATCAGTAGGGAGCTGGATTAGAATTGGAGGAGCCAGCAATTGAACTGGCACACATATTTGATATTGGTGTCAAATGCAGTGGCTTAACCCACTGTGACACAATGCCAGCCCCTGTTTACATTTATTTTGAGTAAACACCTTGAAATGGAATAACTTGGTCAAATGTTTAGCTTTATAAGATACTACCAAGTCATTTTCGAAAGTGATTGCACCATTTCAGTTCTGCCAGGGATGAAGAAGAACTCTATCACTCTATAATCCTCATCAGTTTTAGATATTATTGGTCATTTTAATTGTTGCTATTTTATAGGATATGAAGTGGCGTGTTATTGTGATTTTAATTTGTATTGCTCTGATGATTAACAATATTAAGCATCTTTTCATGCATTCATTGGTCATTCATATAGATCACGCCTTTCCAAACTGCTTTTCTTTATACTGGGTGAAAGGAATGTGGTGATTGGAAACTAGAAAGACGTTTTCTTTGTTCTTTCTTTTCTTCTTACTTTCTCTGTAGAGTGCATTAGAATGCGGTGCTGCTGCTCAGGAAGCAGTGCATTGGCTTTGTGAAAGCACTGCTCCGTGGCATTCCTGTCACTAATATGAAGCTCTGAACATTTTAATTTCTTTGACCAGCTGCTAACAATAGTCTCTTCAGAGCCATCAGCACTAATTTTTTGGTTAGAAACCTACAAAGTCTTTAAAAATACAGAAATAAAATTTAATCATGGTTTTTACCACATGTGCTATACTCTTAGAAATGCCTTCAGCATGCTCAAAATTTTTGTTGCTTCACATATACCAATGAAAAAGTCATTCACATATTTGGTCATTTAAAGAATACCTTTAACTGATCAGCATCTGAAAGTATGTCATTGTAAAAATAAAAAGAAAGAATAACAAAGAAAGAGGGAGGGAGAGTGGGAGCTCGGGCAGTGAGAAGGGTAGGGTGGAAAATATCACTATGTTCTTAAATCTGTATATACGAAATACATGAAATTTATTCACCTTATATAATTTTTTTAAATTTAACAGCAAAAAAGACAATGCCCCTGTACTAAAGACAAATTTAAATTTCCATTCAGAATAATTAAGTTGAATTTTATATATTATGAAAAAGACCAGATATTGGACATAGTCTAAGTGCAGTAGGGTTTTACAAGGTAGGTAACTTCAGGTTGAGAATTTATTCATGAGAAAGATAATATTTGGTATATTTCATTTACTCATTAAACACATATATTCTGAGCATAATCAAAACATACACTTTACTAGGAACCAGAGCAAGGAAAAACAGAGTTCTTGCTTACATGCAGCTCATGATCTAGTGTATTGTCATGAAAGGACTCCATAAGTAGAAATGAGAGAAAATCACCAGGCCGTCCCCATTCCTGTTGAGTTGTCCAGTTGTGCTGATGTGTGAATGAAGAATTGAGCAATCATTTTGAAAATCCTAGAAAGGTTCCTCCCATGGACATTACAAAATTCCAAATGTTATCCTAGCTCTTTGGGCTTCAATAGGCAAGCACTGAGTATTTAGTATGAATTTTCAATCAGGAAATTCATCAATAAAATCATCCATTTGGAGGGTTAATCTGAAGGTTGTTTCGGATGCAGTGAAAGAGTTTGGGAAGAAGTCAGCTAGATGGATGTGTAATGAACAAAGGTGAAACGTAATGAACAGTCAGACTAGAGGGCAAATGGTGATGATGGAATCTACTTGGCAAGGAGAATAATAGTTGGGATCAGAAATACAGGATGTGAATGGATGAAAATAAAGGGTAAAGTATGGATGAAGTTGTCATATATAAACTGTTAAAATGGGGAATACAGATGTCACCCAGATAAATAGTGAAGGCAAACGTCCCTGGGAGGAACCTTTCTAGGATTTTCAAAATGATTCCTCAATTCTTCATTCACGCATCAGCACAACTGGACAACTCAAGAGGAATGGGGACGGCCTGGTGATTTTCTCTCATTTCTACTTATGGAGTCCTTTCATGACAATACACTAGATCGTAAGCTGCATGTAAGCAAGAACTGTATCTGTTTTTCCTTGCTCTGGTGCCTAGTAAAGTGCATGTTTGCTCTAGTGCCTAATAAAGTACATGTTTGCTTGAAAATGCTTTATTTGAAGTTTCAATTAAATGCAAAGTTTCTGAAATGCTGAGTGGTAGCTAAGAAGGGCAGCTCCCCTAGAGACAACTTTAGAATACAATTACATTTGATAATTGAATCTTCTCTTCTACACAGATTGTATTGACAAGGAAGTTAAATCCTCTATAGCTAGTTTTTTTTTTTCCTCTTCATACAACAATCCCTAACCTTTTAGAGATTCACATGGACAATTTTGGAAGTTCTAACAGAAGATTTGCTGAAGTCCTCTGGCTGTTTTATTGTTAGCTTCCTCTAGTTTGTATGCATTTCAGATCATTTATAATATTGCAGATACACTAATATCAGGGAGAGAATTGAGCTTTTATTATTTTTTAACATATTTTGGTTTCCAGAGGGCATGCCCAGTCAAGAAGAGATGCACAATTGTTTTATCTCATCATCACTTCTCACCTAATTCCATGAAGGAGAGGAGTATAACCATAAAACAGATAATGATTTGGAAAATAAGAAATCTAACCTCACGAGTTAATGCTTAAAAAGACAAAAAAGTGCAGCATCCACTTAATGCCTGTAAACATGACAACAGGAACATATAAGGCTTAGTGATCTCCAGCAGGTGCTTAGATATGGTATTAGTTTATGTCTTGGGGGTTCTGTAATCTAAGCTAAATGCTTAAATCAATTAATTGATGTTAGATACAGAGATCTGTTTTTTATCCCTCTTTATTTTGTTTCTGGGCCTTTCCATTCTCAAGAGCCTAAACTTGATAACTTGTTATTTGTAGCAAGAGATGAGGTTCAGATAAACACAATTATTTTTTAATATCTCTTTTCCATATAGGGTTTTTAAATTTATTTTGAAAATTTACTTTTAAAAGTTTTCCAAATAAAAAAACAATGGAGAGGATTGTGTCATATTGCCTAGTTTTCTGCTCAGTTTATCAACAAATATTCTCGAGAAAGTATTCATCTAAGCAGTGCTCACCATTCTGCCTGGTGATACAGAGAATGGGAAATAAAACTCTTCACATCATTTATAACCATAATTACCAGAACCTCTCTGTTCTTTTCCTTACCATCTCCCAAAACTCATCTACAAATACACACACATTGATACTCATGCATGTAATTACACCATTAATTGATCTATTTTATTCTCAAGGCTGTCTCCACAGTTTTATATAACTATATACAATACTATATGGTTATTTGCCCATATTGCATTATATGTAATTGTTTACTTGTTATGTTCTTTCCCATTACATTGAGACTATTGACAATAAAATATAAGTTTATTTATCATGCAGGGGTAGGGAATGTTTTTTCTGCCAAAGGCCATGTGGATATTTATAACATAAGTGGCAAGCCGTACAAAATTATCAGCTTAAAAAGTAACCTGCTAAAGGTTTGTTGAATTTCGAGTCCTGCCTGCAGTTGCCTTGGCAGGGCCATATCAAATGATTTCCCAGGCCTTATATGGCCCATGGGCCAGATGTTCCATCAGACACAGAATACTTATCCTCCATATATGAAGTGGTCTGCATTGATCAAAATACTAACCTGTATTGAACAATTTACTTATATTAAACAAGCATCTGGAAGATATACCATAGCAAACATATATGGAATTTGCATGTCATACAGAATAGAAAGAATTTTAGTTCCTTAAAGAGCCACACTAGTATATTTTGAAATCCTCTTTGACCACTGATTCCTACCAATCAGGGGGTGAAATTTAGGGTGGGAAAACACGAGAAACTTTGAGAGAACAGTATTCTTTTTTGTTTTTCAAAATTTGTATGGAGTCATATTGCCTCTCATCTTTCTACATTGTACTCACCATGATATTAACTAATCTGTCTGCCAGCAAATGGCAATAAAATGTTGTCAATCTATCGAGGATCAGTACTGACAAAATCACTCCTTTCTGTCCTGTGTAGCAATCATCATGCAAATAATGAACTCCAAAATATGTTTGGATCATGATTACTCTCTTTGAAGTTGTCCATAATCATTTCAGTAAAAATGGAGAATCCAACCACATTCAGAGTCAAACCCAAATGACAAACCTTACTTTATCAACTTAGTTCCTTCAGTAATGTTCTCCACTTTAATTTTCAGTGTAGTATCTTCTCTATGCTCCATACCAATATTATCAAATACCCAGTCAATAACATTTCCTTTATTCCTATTCTCAGTACATGTCCAAATGTCTAAGTCCTATTATTTACCTCCCAAATAACTCGTAGTTCCATCCACTTCTTTCTATTTCCACCATGGTCTCCTCAATCCAAGCTACCTTCTTCCTGCACCTTAACCACCATGGTGTCTCATATTTCTACTCCAGAGCTTCTCTAATCGATTCCTTCTTTTTCAGCCACTGATCACTAGCACCTAGCAAAGTGCCTGGCCAATAGGTTGTGCTCAATAAATAGTTGACTCATGGATTTAAAATATTTGATAGGCATGGCAAATACCAATAGGGTACTAAAACTTGGCAGAATCAATGAGGCTCAGTCTTTTAACGAAACATTTCAAATCAGTAATCAATTCAAATACACATTGTATTTTTTTTTTTACTTTTGTTGCTGTTTCTGTACACACACATATATTGTATCCCCTTCTCCCTACCAGATGACTTTTGGATAATTATTTGTGTAACTACAAATTCATAGTATTTCTAGAAAGGAGGGAGATGAGGGATTTATTTAAATTTTTATTGATTAAATGGGCAAAAATATAGAAAGAGATACATAGATAGCTTGACAGAGTAGGGGCTCCTATCAACTGCTTCCCTCCTCAAATGTCCATGACAGCTGATACTGGGCTGGTCTGAAGATAGGACCTGGGAGCTCAATCTAGGTTTCCCATGTGGATAACAAGGACTCAAGTTCTTGAGCCATCACTGCTGCCATCCAGGGTCTGCATTAGCACAAAACTGGAGTCAGGAATCAGAGGCAGGCTTTGAACCCAGGCACTCAGATATGGAATGTGTTTCAACCAGTGAGTTAACTAATAACCAAAAGTCTGCCAGACAGAGGCTATTTGAAAAGACTTATTTCTGCTTTCAAATATTCTGTCATAAGAGCGTATTTTGGGGGTTATATGCAATATGCTCCATGATGAAAAATCTCTATTGGAAAAATTCTGGTATTCAAAATATGCTATTAATTATGTAAGAAATAAATGTATGCCCAAAGTCATGTGTGCTATAAATGGGATCACTTAATAAAAGAGAAGTATAACCATGGAGAAGAGCTGCCTTGTTATCAGAGAAAGACCAATTTGTTTTCTAACAAATCTAAATAAATGGGGAGAAAAACAACTCTTCAGTGTTCTCATAAAGTTCTCATAAATGATTTGGAAGTGGATGAGGACTGAATAAATCTGTGAACCTAGAGCGTGCTAACATTGATTTTAATAAAGTAAAGCCTATTCACTTTGAAAAGTTGTGTACTTTATAACAACAGTTTTCTTAAAAGTGATTCAGTTGCCCTCAGAGAATGGCAGATGTAAGCATGCCACACCTAAAGGCTTCAAATTATTCAGCAAACAATATTCTAATGCCAAGACCTATCTGAGAGAGATTTAATGTACAGCTCTCAGTTTCAGATCCCCAAGGCAGAATTTAACACGTAAATATTTTTCCCTTTTCATATCCTTCTGTGTTGAATTTCTGTTTGAAATTGAGGAACGCATGCTTTCTTAAAAAAAATTGTGCCCAGGGCATCATTTTTGGGAGGAAAGAAATGGTAAAAAGGCTAAAAGAATATTACAAAGCATGTAATACTTAAAGAACTTTATGATGAATTCATTTGGTATCAACATTAATAGCAGTGGTAATAATGAATGCATATATCACTGATGTTGATGAAATAAACACATCCAAAGGAAATTTCATTGTAATTTGATATTAGGCAAATACCCATTAAAATAAATCGCTACTGTACATAATTTTCCTTTAGTTCATTGGCAGGATGTTTGCTTTGGAAAAAGAACAGTCTAATTCTAGTTTTAGGAGGAATTATCATTATTCTTTTATAGCAACCATTATCAGGAGCAGATGGGGAATTGTACCAATGAATATATCTACTATTATATCTCACTGAGCAAAAAAAAAAAAAAACAGCATTAGATGAAATCTAACAAGACCCCCTCCTACCTCTAGTTCCTATGACAAACTCATGAAAATATCCATATGGTTTCAAAATTTTTATTACTGGGGCACAATAAAAGTTAACTGAAATGAAAATAAAATTAGTCCAGGAGAAAGAAAAGACTAAAAAGGTGCATTTCTGATTATTCGTTTGCAAGCACTGCTCCTATTTTGTTTGATTTAATTTGCAAATTAGTAGGACAAAATCTCTAGGTTCCTAGTGAGAAGTCCAATCTGCAGCATAGCTCAAATTTGTACAGAAATTTTATGGTCAAGAGAAAAACCATACTCCTTTATTATTACTGAAACTTCAGCTGTAAAGTACAGTAAATGTACAGTTGACACTAAATAGAAACAGTTTATAAATACCTATAGAGAAGAGGGGCACTCATCTTCCTCTAGGGCTCCTGAAGGACCACCAAAGAGAGGGAACAGTTAAGCAAGAGAACCATTTGGCTTTATTGGCAGTTGGGGCTAAGCTTGAAAGCTCAGTGACAGGAGAGCAGACTGCAAAATGAGAAGGGAGAAAGGATGTAGATATTCTTTACTGATTCCTTGCTGTATGAGCATGTTTGAACTTGATCTTGGAGTTAATAGATTGGCCTGATTCTTGTTCTTCTTATGGTGGGGGGGGGGTCGTCTTGACTTCTAACCTTGATTCTCATCTCCTACATCTCTCATTCTTTACTCAAAATTGTTATTTGTTTAAGCCATTTCCATGTTTCTTCTCATTCTTCCTATTATTTATATATTTTCACTCTTGTGCCCCTCTCCATCTAACTCCTGGGTTTCCTCAACTGTAGCCATCTTTCAGATCTTCAGACTGTCCACATCAGATGTTCCCACAGAGTCAATACTATTTCTTTCACCTGGTTAAAATCATCCAGTCCACAGATGGACTAAGTTCCATGTGACCTGTTGCTATTGCTATGTGTCCTGGGTATTTTTCTGTTTGCTTAGCTGCTTTATACTGTCTGAGAAAAGTTGAATAACACCTTCTGATGCATATTAAAATCTACGAAGACAATGATTGTTATATAGTTTAAGAAAGAACATGACAGGCAAGCTTGTTTAATTTATCTTTGAGAAAAACAGCAGAATCCATTTTTTTTTTATCTCTTCAATGCTGGGGATTAACAGAGAAACACTGAGAATGGTGTTAATCAGGACAGAAAGAGAAGAAAGCACCATGTTTTTATGAAATGCTATCTTCAAACTTCTCAATTCTCCACAAGGTTGATTTATTTGCTGGTTGGTTTGTTTTGAGGAAAAAAGCAGAGAGAGGCAGAGAGACACAGCAAGAGCTCCTTTCCAGTGGTTCATTTCTCCACATGCCTGCAACAGCCCCCAGCTGCTTTCAAAGCTAGGACCCAGGAATTCCGTCCAGAATTCAGTCTCCCACAGTGGCCACTGGAGCCATCACCCCTCCCTCCCAGGGTGTGCTTTAGCAGGAAGCTGAAATCAGGAGCTTGAACCAGGTATCAACCCAGGAACTCCGATATGGACCATGGGTGTTGAGGCTCCTGATCACTGGTCACATGCCTGCCCCAAAAAGTATTATATTATTACATAGTTTCACCTGACCAATTAGTGATGATTAATAATAAATGATTCATCTGTCTCAAAGTAATTCATTAACATAATTACAAGTAAACCTTAGGATTGAATTCTTGAGATGTATATTTGTTCATGAAAGTTTTTTCTTCCCTCTATTTCTCACAGTCTTTCTCTTTTCTCCCAACTTTATCTCTTCTATTTCCCTATTTTTGTCACTGGTTTGTGATTTGTTTTGCCAGTTCTTTATCTCCTACATAGCTCATCCAATTTGTCATTGTACAGTTTCTCATAACTGCTTCTTAGCTTGTTCTTTTTCTTCATTTGTCACATTTTATTTTCTATTTATTATGTGTTCATTCAGTCTAGGGAAGCTTTGCAAATATCTTTTTTTTCAAATTATTCAACGTTTTCATATAAAAGATAGAGGCTTGTTTTTCTCTTATTCTTCCCTCTATAAAAAAGTAGCAATTCCTTCTTTGCTTATATTTCCTCTTTCATTTCCCCAATTTGAGTGAACTAGAAGGACTTAGACATGACAGTGTTATTTTCTATAATTTGGTAGCACTTCTCAATTTAAAAAGCATAAAGGAAGTTGAGAATAAGACAGTCATTCTAAACATGCCCCCTCCTGCTCTCCTACCCTTTCCGTGTCCTTCTAGCCTACCCTTTCTTTCATAGTATATCTGTTTTTGTATGCCTTTGTCCCCTTTCCCAAAGAGATTCTGATACAGTAGGCTTAGGGTAGAATTCTGGGTTTTTATAGCTTGTAAACTCCCCAGAGGAGTCTGATATGCACTCCTTTTTAAGAATGAATGCTTTAATATTGGAATCAAAACACAATAAGCTTTCTAACTGTGAGGAATAATCCAGTAGATTTAATTATGATTTTCTTTCTGTCTAAAACTAAGACTAGATGTTAATTGCCAGAAAAATAGATAAGGATGGCTATGAAAATAATACATTAATATGATACCAAAGCTTGGTCATGAATAATTTAGTATGTCAAATATTTAGAGGCTATAGAATTAAAATTATGTTTTTTACTGAGTGAATAAAGTTGATTGAGATTTTACATTTAATTTTGTAAGTCAGATGTTATCACTTATTTTAGATTTATTTATTTAGGAAGCAGAGAGAGAGGAATAAGGAGAGAGAGAGATGTTCCATCCACTGGTTCACTCCCCCAATGGCTGCAATGGCCAGGCCTGGGCCAGGGTTGGGCCTGGCCAAAGCCAAGAGCCAGAATCTTCTTCCATGTCTCCCACATGGGTGCAGGAGCCCAAACATTTGGGCCATATTCCACTTCTTCCTCAAGTGCATTAATAGGGAGCTGGATTGAAAATAGAGCAGCTGAAATTCAAACCAGCGCTCCTACGGGATGCCAGCACTACAGACAGCAACTTAATCCATTATGCCACAGTGCCAGCCACAAATGTTATCATTTTGTGGCCAAAAGGCTAAATATAAAGCATCATATGCAAACGTTTACTTCCTATTCTGAACCATTATTTTGCTTTGTCTTGCTTTATCACTGAAAACCCTTATTGAATTTACAACCTGCAAGTATTTTCCTGGTTAGAAAATCTTCTCGGCCGGCGCCGTGGCTCAACGGGCTAATCCTCCGCCTTGCAGCGCCGGCACACCGGGTTCTAGTCCCGGTCGGGGCGCTGGATTCTGTCCCGGTTGCCCCTCTTCCAGGCCAGCCCTCTGCTGTGGCCCGGGAGTGCAGTGGAGGATGGCCCAAGTGCTTGGGCCCTGCACCCCATGGGAGACCAGGGAAAAGCACCTAGCACCTGGCTCCTGCCATCGGATGAGCGCGGTGCGCCGGCCGCAGCACGCCGACCGCGGCAGCCATTGGAGGGTGAACCAACGGCAAAGGAAGACCTTTCTCTCTGTCTCTCTCTCTCTCACTGTCCACTCTGCCTGTCAAAAAAAAAAAAAAAAAAAAAGAAAATCTTCTCACACAAATGCAGCTAATTATTTAGTGAGCTCTTCTTTGACAAAATTAAAAAATTAAAAATACTGATTTATATTACATGTATATGCACACACACTCATATACACGTATACACATATATGATTTAGGTCTAACGATTTTAAAGTATTGTTCATTCTTAGCTATTCAGTTCTGTCTCTTATCTGGTAAAATAGAAATAAAACCTTGGTTGGTTCTACAGTTGGGTTGTAGAGGTAATCATAAATATCAGCATCAAAAATACAAGGCAGAAGGGCTGAGATAAAATTTCTGAGGCAGCATCTAAGTGTATGGTATTATAAACAGCGTTAAGAATCTCTTGATTCCTTAACAAAAACTCAAAAAGTCATTTACTCCATTGCTTTATGACCCCAAGTATTGTTTCTGAAGCAACAATATTGCCATCCCCTTAGAGCTTTTTAGAAATACAACATTTTGGCCACTCTGCAAATCCACTAAATCAGAGTCTATAGTTTAATAAGATCTCCAGGAGATTCTCATTCACATTAAAGTCTGAGAAGCACTACTCATAACGGTATCTAATATGAACCCCACGCATTTTAAAGCTATAAATTAATAAATACAAGTATTATAAACCGATGGAGGTACAAAACAGTGAGCCATGGTCTCTCTCTTCTGCCTGCCTCCATGGTTCTATGTTTTAGGTAGTCTTTCCCATTTTAGTAGTCACTCATGCTTGCATGATCCAGCTTGTTCCATGCCCTGTTGATTCTCCCTTAATGGTTCATAATACCTGTATACTTTACTTTCTGGTTTATCGTCAAAACTCTAGCTTTGCCCCAATACCTATATCCCTGACTCCTGTTCTAACTGTTGTATATGTTTCCCTGTCTCAACAAAGCCTAGATTCTACCACAGAATTATCCAGAATTCTACATTTTAGACCTGACGCTTCTGTATTTAAATTGGAGTCATTTTCTGTTGCCTTCCAATAGATTACAAAGTTCTTAATAAAAAAGTTAAATCCTCTCTTCCCAGGCCCCAGTATCCACCCAGCACTGCATCTCTCCTTGAACTCTTGTTCATATGCAGTGACACAGAGCCCATGGAGACTGCACAGCAAAGGGGCTTCTGCGATCTTTTCAGTGCCCCCGACCCTTCATTGCCTATGTTCTTTATCAAATTTTGACAGAAGTCTTTTCCGTTGAGATCATTCCTCTACATGTCTACCACTTAGTGAGCATCTTGTTTTCTTTATCCTACTCCATATAGTATAACAAGTTGTCATTCACATTTGCATTTAACCTCTTCAACTAGATTATACACCGCCTAAAATTGAGAAAACTGCTTTTTTCTTTGAACCTCTAAGAGATCCAGTAATAAGTATTAATAATAATGATACCATGGCGATCAGACTAAGGTTTCTCTCTCCTTTCTTTTTTTCACCCTTTTCTCCTTCCCACTTCTTTTATTCATAGATTCATGTATTCACTCAACAAATACTTATTAAAACCACTCATGCACCCAATACAGTATTTTCCTAAGCAATCTAATACAATCATGAGTAAGACAAGGTCTCTGACTTCAAGGAATATATGGTTTAATAGAAATAGATACATTTTGTTATGACTGGTGTCCCTATTACTAAGCAGTGACTATCACATACCACACTGGTCTAAGTGACAAATAGTTTTATATATATATATATATATATATATATATATATATATATATATTTGCATATAAATATATATGCATGCAATGGAGCAAAGTCAACTAGATTCAAAAATCACATGTTAATTAGAGCACACCTCATAAGCATTCCAAAGCATATGATCAGGACAGCTTATGAATAGTTTAAAAGCTGGACATAGTTTTATATTCATTGTGATATACTATGTCACTGGAATAATGGAATTGTCATATTTGTTGATTTGTGGAGTTTTATAATTGCTAAAAGTATGCTACCCAAAATGCTAGTTTAAATAAAAACATGAAAGTCATAAAAAACAATATCAAGAAGTTTATGTAGGATGAGAATCTAAGAAAGATCTAACTCAGTCTCAGAAAACATTCATTTATTAACTTGTTCACTCATTTGGCAGACGTGTACTGGAGTCTGTTATGGGCTTGGTTTTTGGTCAAGGGGAAAGGGAACATAATAAGGTTAGACAATTTGGGAGGTTGCAGGTGTTTGGCCTCACAGTTAAAACACTGGTTGGGAAGGCTGCAACCCATATCTGAGTGTCTGGGTTCGATTCCACCTTCATGCCAGTGTACATCCTGGGAGGCAACAGGTGATGGCTCAAAGAGTTGGAAAACCTGGATTGAGTTTGCAGCTTCTGGTTTCCACCTGACCTGGTGTCTGCTGTTATAGGCATTTGGGGGAGCGAACTAGTATATGGGAGTGCTCGCTCGCTTGCTCGCTCTCTCAAAAAATAACTTAAGGATTTAAAGTGAATATTAGACAATTTGAATCACATATATTAGAAGGATGTGGTATTTATAGACATGAGTGTATCAGTGACATAAGGATTTGTAAGTCATTTAGATTTAAATACAGTAGATATTTTGAATTCTCATTTCATTTTCTTTTTTTAGGTTTATTTTATTTATTTGAAAGGCAGAGTTACAGAGAGAGGTAGAGATGGGGAGAGGTCTTCCATCCTCTGGTTCATGCCCCAAATGGCTGCAATGGCCAGTGCTGAGCCTATCAGAAGTCAGGAGCTTCTTCTGGATTGACCACGTGGGTGCAGGGGCCTAAGCACTTGGGCCATCTTCTGCTGTTTACCCAGGCCGTTAGCTGGGAGCTGGATCAGAAGTGGAGAAGCTGGAACTCGAACCGGCACCCGTATGGAAAGCCTGTGCTGCAAGCTGGGGCTTTAACCCACTGTGCCACAACACTGGCCCCATTATTTCATTTTCTAAGTTTCAGATTTAATAATGTGTTATTTTAATTACTTAGGAATACTATATTAGCTTTTTTAAAAAAGGTGAATAGAGAATGATTTTCATTTTCATTTAATGGCAAGAAAGCATTTTTATTTTTATTCCTACTTGGTTGTAATAATCCCTTTTTTAATGGAACTATTTTTCTGACACTTTAAAGTTTCAGTCAGGATAAAAAGTAGAAGATATTTAAGCTTGACACCATCAATGACTCATAAAAATATTCTGGTGCCTATAGATTATTTTAAATTTATTACTATACCTTAGGGATTTCTTGATGGGCTGCTCCTGAAAGCAATGAATTCTCAGTTTTATGTGGCTTCATAACGCAAAATACATTGATGCAAACAGAATTTGAAATAAATTTCCTTTTAATGTAGCAATTAATTTTATTTAAAAATCTCCAGAGGGTTTTTTCTTAAAATACTATAACTAGACTGTTTGTTCTTTTTCACCTCTCATGTCGACAGTCACTAAGAAACCTAAATACTTTGCTCACGTTTACATTTTACAACACTTCATAGACTATTAAACATGGAACATCCTTGTGGGGACAAGAAATCGAATTTGCTCTTGAGAAGGTTTCCAACTAATTGATTTGTAGGACATTATCACATCCTCTAGCTGACAAGCTTACAAAACTAAAAACTGGTGCTCAACGGAGAGGTGCTTTTTTACTGACACATAAAAGGTGCCTTTCCATCTTGTAGCCTTTGGATACAGGCATGTGAGGTTCATAGAGAAACTTTCACATGGAGCTTTTATACTTCTTTCACTCCCAGTACAACTGCATGTGAGAGCACATGGTTTAATCTTTTCTCAAATAAAAGGACATAGGGTTTCATTTTGTGTTTCATCTTTTTGGTATCTTACAGGAGCTCCAGGATGGCATTGGGCAGCGGCAAACTGTCGTCAGAACACTGAATACAACTGGGGAAGAAATAATTCAGCACTCCTCAAAAACAGATGCCAATATTCTGCAGGAAAAATTGGGAAACTTGAATCTGCGGTGGCAGGAGGTCTGCAAACAGCTGGCAGAAAGGAGAAAGAGGTAGGGTGACAGATAAAATAGGAATTCTAAAATTTTAACAGAACTATTTAAGCTGTCCTTCTAATAAGATTTCATGAAAGAAGATTACAAGCAGGGTGCAAGGCACTGCTATTAAGGAGTCAATCACAGTTAATCAAGAGCAGAAAGAACTTTTAAAAAAATTCTCATTCTAAAATATATACTTGTTGCTAGTTAGTGCTTCTCTTCTATTTTAAACTTTCAAGTTTATTTTTAAAAGAAATCACACATGATTGCTTAAATGTGAATGCCTTCAGTATATCCCAACTTTAACAGGCTGAATCGGACTTATTTTTTAAGGGAGATGAGAAAATGCAATTAAAATGACTATTTTGTGGAAGAGACAGCTCTTTGGTTAGATTTAAAAAAAAAAAAACAACTATAAATACATCTATGGGGCTGAAAATGTTCAAAGAGAAAAACAAAACCCCCAAAAGCTAATTGTCAGGTTCAATCATTGCTTCATTTTCCTTTGGAATGTATTGAAAACATGGAAAGCTAGATACCTGCTGCTGCTGTTGACAGGCATAGAAATTTTGAATGGAACTTTGTATTAGGCTTCCAGTTGTTGATGGTAATATTTCATGTTTCATAAGGGACGACTTCATAACAGAATTCAGCCTTTATTTATCAACTGAGATTCTTATTTTGAACAATGAAAACTCAGTTCGATTGCCAACCCCTTGAGTCCTATCTTCTACCGAATAGGTGACATTTTAGCCCTCTGGATGCTGGAATAACTCATTGATGAATATCTTCCTTTAAAATATAATGAAATTATGTCCACTGTCTTTGTCCATATCTTCTTGCCTCCGTTGCTCATGTTGCATCATTCAGAAAGTGTACATGGTTCATAATCGTATACGAGCTAGGTACATTATTTGACCCACACACACAGATACAATCTATCCAAAGTTAAAAATTAATGACAAAATCTAAAAATATATTTACATTAGAACTTGCTTCAGAAAATATTCTTGATTATATACAGACAAAATAGAGACTCAGACACTGTAGTTAATCTGCTTCATTGGGAAGATTATATCCTCTCTTCCATACATTGAAATCCTTCTATGAATCACATACATAGCATACTATTTAAATAACTGCTATGTTTTATACTATGAACAGGCTTAAACCTGTGTAATGTCATTTCTATACTAAACTCAATCTAGTCTAAAATAAAATGGTAAGAAATGAACAGATTAAAGAACACTGAAAAGCCTGCCATGTATGTATATTTATATAAACACACACATTTATCTTGAATTCATAGGGTGGATTAAATACATTGGAGGGTTAATTTTCTTGAATATATGTAGAATGTTTCTCATTGATAGATATCTTACTATATAGTATTATAATGGAGCATATTAACATTCTCTCTGATAACTGTTATTCACCTGAATTTCATAATTATGTCTTGTTATTGGCTTCTAAATGCAAATTATAACTTAAAAATAAATATGGTGCAAAGTACCTGTTTCACTAAATAAGCTCTAACATTTTAGACCTTCTAAGTTTATAAGCAAGTAGTATATGCTGACTCTGTTGTGAAATAGTATACAAACTGTAGGTTAATTATAGCTAGGTATTTGACTATAATTAGTTAGAAAAATTTCTCCCATTTGAACATTTTGACCTACATTAATTATTGCACTTTTGTGCTTTAAAAAGTCAAGATCAGGCCGGCGCCGTGGCTCAACAGGCTAATCCTCCGCCTTGCGGCGCCGGCACACCGGGTTCTAGTCCCGGTCGGGGCACCGGATTCTGTCCCGGTTGCCCCTCTTCCAGGCCAGCCCTCTGCTGTGGCCCAGGAGTGCAGTGGAGGATGGCCCAGGTGCTTGGGCCCTGCACCCCATGGGGAGACCAGGAAAAGCACCTGGCTCCTGGCTCCTGCCATCGGACAAGCGCGGTGCGCCGGCCGCAGCGCGCCGGCCGCGGCGGCCATTGGAGGGTGAACCAACGGCAAAGGAAGACCTTTCTCTCTGTCTCTCTCTCTCACTGTCCACTCTGCCTGTAAAAAAAAAAAAAAAAAAAAAAAAAAAAAAAAAAAGTCAAGATCAGCTTCCTTGAGGATTTTTTTAAGTCAGCTTTTAAAGTTGTCTACTTCACACCGCATTTCAAAAATAAATGTTAGCATATTTAAATTTCCACTGAGATCAGTTTTGTGGCATGCTTCCTCAGAATTTTTATATCATTTAAATTTTTTTGAAATGTAAAACTGTAATGAAATGTAAGTGCCAGTCCTACCAATACACTCACAGCTATTTCCAGGCATCTAGTAACAAATCAAGTAAAAATAAATAAAATAATATTTCATAAAGAATATGTTAAACTCAACTGTAGGAGGGCTGTAATCATGAAACTATTGTTAATCAATGACATATTTTCAGTGCCACCCAAGAAGAAGTTAAAAGGAAATAGAAGTTACTTATTGCACAGGTGAAAAATAAAATGCCTATTGAATTTAACAACAGTATTGTTAGTCTGTAAAGGTCTTTAAATATAGCTTTTATAAATATTTTACATTTCTTATTCCAGGGATATACATAAAAGAAAGTATAATTTAGGCAAAAAAAAATGTCTAAGAATACTATTTGGAGCCTTACAGGGACATAATTTTAAACCTTTCTCTTTGAAAATGCGATATCAGAAATATGAAAAGAAAATTTTCAAACAATTTTAACAGTAATGGGCATCCATTAAGGTTAGGCTATGTTGCAAGCAAATGAAGTATAAAATACAGACAATTAGTTGTGTGATTTAAGAAAGTTCACTGCTGCTTCAATTAAGTAACAGAAGAACTGGAAACACCTATAGGTTTAACCATGATAGTAATTAGTTTAATGATGTCATAACCACCAAAATTGTGTTTGTAAACAAAGGAGAGGCAAATGAAAACCCATGAGCTTTTAAGAAAAGTTGGAGGTTGAAACAAAACAGGCCTGTGTGCAAAGGTTCTGAAGATCATATCCATGGAAAGAATGCAGGCAGTGCCATGATCTTGTATGGGGATGGGGAAAAGGAGAATAACTCTGGTTTCACTAACTGATAACTGAAACTAATGATTCCCTTCCATTTTTAATGTAGGCAAAAAATGACTAACACTAGCAATATCTATGAAACAACAGATATTTTTCTTAGTTATGGATGCTTCAAAATGTTGTTCATGGTTATAACTATTTCAAAACTGTAGTGGTTATTCGATCTGCCCCAAGATCATGTTATTTAATATGTTAATAAACAGATATGTTACTGTACTAAAATTTATTTATTAACAGTTTTATAACTGCATTTCACTATGATTGGTTCCCTTTCGAGTCGTAGTCCCTTATATTATTGACTTAACATTATTCTGGGGAGTTTCAGGCTTCACCAGATTGCCAAAGGGGTCCATAACATTGAAATAATGACCCACACCATATCAAGCCAGTTGTCTGTTTATTTGCCCAGAATCTTATCCTAATTTACTGTGGTATCACTCATTTCAATGCGCAGTCACCACCTTCATGTACTTCTGTTCTGCCAGGCTTTTACAGGAGAAGATGTCAAGCGAATATAGGGAGCAAAGTCTTGAGGCAAGGGATTGCTGACAACACAATGGAGAGTATTTCAGTTAGAATCATGTCAGTTGATAAAAGACTGGATGGAGAAGGAAGAAAGCTAATAGGAAAAGGAATCCCTAAACTCAAGAATCTGACTCAAAACCCTTAGAAATAAAAACTCAGCTCATGAGATTATATTTCTTCTTCCTTTTAGAGAAATATTTCATTTCACGTTTAAGGCAATCATTGCACTAACATATATTGAGGTATACCGGTTTTAATTTCAACATTGTCTGATTGAAAATGTTTCTTAATTTTTCTCTTTTCCCTACTTAAAAAGTTGGTATTATATATTTAAAAATATTAAAAATTTTATAAATAATAATTATGCATATTTATGGAGTACTGTGTGATACTTCAACAAATGCATTCAGTGTTTTTTGAGCCAACCTCAGCAGTCACTATTTCTCCCTTCCCATTATGATGCTATAATTGGAGTCCTGGAGCTCCCCTCCTGTATTTACTGAGAAAACAAATACTAGATTCTTGTGAACTCTAATAACCCTACTATACTGTGCTACACTTGGAACTTATTCCTCTGATTGACTTGGTACCTATTATCCAACCTTCCTGCCTGAGTCAGACTCTGCTAATCATTATTTCATGTTCAGATTGAGTTGTTTTAGCTTTTACTTATGAGGGAGAACAGGCAGTATTTGTCTTGCAGTATTTGACTTATATAACAGAATGACCTCCAATTCCATACATTGTGCTACAAATGATAGGATTTCATTCTGTTTTATGGCTGAAAAATATTCCATTGTGAGTATATACTACATTTTCTTTACCCATTTATTTCTTGATAGACGCCTTAGTTGATTCCATATCTTGCCTATTGTGAATAGTGAGGCAATGAAAATAGTGGTGCATGTCTTTGATATAATGATTTTATGTCCAGCCATTTTTAGTGAAAGATTTCAAGCATACAGAAAAGTTGAAAAACTAGCATAATGAATATCCACATATCCTCTTTTCCTCCTTATAAATTTCCAGTTTTCACAGTTGGTAACATTTCACCACACATGATTTTTCTCTCGCTGTTCCCTCTACCCCTTCCCTGTCTCTCTCTAATATAGTACAGTATACACGTATACATACACACAATTTTTGTTGTTTTGCAGCACAACATTTTCAAATGAGTTTTAAACATCATAATACTTCACCCTTAATTATTTCAGCATGCATGACCTTGGAATATTGGTATGCCACATACTTGTATGACCAAGTTCATTTATCATTCCCAAGATAATTTAAAACAATTCCATATTATTTCTATTATCCCATCTATATTCAAATTTCTCAAATATTTCAAAAGTATCTTTTATATTTGCTGAGGGGTTGCTCTACCAGTATCCCATAATGGTTTATGCATTGCATTTGTTTTCTACATTTCACTAGTCTTATTTATTCTTAAACAGTTCCGCCACCTCTTTTACTTTTTACTGATATTGACATTTAAAAATTATTTAAGTTATAAAACTTTTATATATTTCATATATACAGATTTAGGAACATAGTGGGACTTCCCCCTCTACCCTCCCTCCTCTACCCACGCTCCAACCCTTCCTCCCTCTCCCTCTTGGATTCCCATTCTTAACTTTTTTACAATGATCTATTTTCAGTATACTTAATGATTGTATAGTTAACCCTATTCTAAGTAAAGGAATTCAGCAAATAGTATAAAGAGAAAGGAAACAAAAAAATAAAATGAAGCAAATCATTATTCCTCAATGAAAGAGACAAAGGCTATAAACAATCATCTACTCTAAAAATGTCTGTTTCATTCCAATACATTACATTTCTGGTATTTGATTAGTTATACTAGATCAGGGAAAATATATGATATCTGTCTTTTGGGGACTGGCTTATTTCACTAAGTATAATGGTTTCTAGTTATGACCACCTTGTTGGAAACGACAGGATTTCATTCTTTTTTACAGCTGAGTAGTACTCCATAGTGTATATATACCATAACTTCTTTATCCAGTCACAGTTGATGTACATCTGAGTTGGTTCCATTTTTTAGTAGTTGTGAATTGTGCTGCAGTGAACATTGGGATGCAGGTAACTCTTCTAGATGCTGATTTCTTTTGATTTTTTGGGTAAACTCCCAGCAGCAGGATGGCTGGATCATATAGTAGTTCTATATTCAGATTTCTGAGGTATCTCCATACTTTCTTCCACAGTGGCTGCACCAGTTTACATTTCCACCAACAGTAGACCAGGGTACCTTTTTCCCCACATCCTTGCCAGCATTTGTTGTTTGTTGATGTGTGTATGAGAGCCGTTCAAACTGAAATTAGGTGAACCAACACCGTGGTGGTTTTGATTTACATTTCTCTGATGGCTAGTCATCCTGAGCATTTTTGCAAGTGTCTGTTGGCCATTTGATTTTCCTCTCTTGAAAAAATGTCTTTTTAAGTCCTTTGCCCATTTCTTCACTGAATTGTTTGTTTTGTTGTTGAATTTCTTGAGCTCTTTATAGATTCAGGATGTTAACCCTTTATCAGTTGTGTAGTTTTCAAATATTTTCTCCCTTCTGTCAGTTGCCTCTTCATTGTGCTGAGTGTTTCTTTTGTAGTGCAGAAGTTTTCCAGCCTGATGTATTTGTCAATTTTGGGTTTGATTACTTGTGCTCCTGGGGTCTTTTCCAAGAAGGCTTTGCCTATGCCAATGTCTTATAGTTTCCTCCATGTTCTCTAAAAATTTTACTGTATCTCTGATTCATTTTGAGTGGATTTTTGTGTAAGATATAAGGTAGGGTCTAGTTTCATACTTCTGCATTTGGTGATCCAGTTTCCCCAGCACCATTTGTTGAAGAGGCTGTCCTAGCTCCACAGATTGGTTCTAGCTCCTTTATCAAAGATAAATTGGCTGTAGATCCATGGATTAACTTCTAGAGTTTCTATTCTGTTCCATTAGTCTATGAATCTTTTTCTGTCACAACCAGGCTGTTTTGATTATAACTGGCCTGTAGTTATGTCTTGAAATTTGTTGTTGTGATGCCTCTGGTATTTTTTTTGTTGTATAAGATTGCTCTGGCTATTTGGGATCTCTTGTATTTCTATATGAATTTCAGCAGTTTTTCTCCAGGTCTATGAAGAATGTCATTAATATTTTGATTGGGATCATGTTGAAACTGTAAATTGTTTTTGCTAGTATGTACATTTTGATGATGTTAATTCTTCCAATCCATGAACATGGAGGTTTTTTTTTTCATTTTTTAACGTCCTTATCTATTTCTTCCTTTAGTGTTTTGTAATTTTCATCATAGAGAGATTTTATATGCTTGGTTAAATTTATTCCAAGGTATTTGATTCTTTTTGAAGCTATTGTGAATGGGACTGATCTTAAAAGTTCTTTCTCAGCCATGACATTGTGTATACAAAGGCTGTTGATTTTTCTGCCTTGATTTTATATCCTGCCACTTTACCAAACACTTTTATGAGTTCCAATAGTCTCTCAGTGGAGTCTTTTGGATCCTCTATTTTTAGGATCATGTCATCTGCAAATAGGAATAGTTTGGTTTCCTCCTCTCCAATTTATATCTCTTTGATATCATTTTCTTACCTAATAGCTCTAAAACTTCCAGGACTATATTAAATAGCAGTGATGAGAGTGGGTGTCCAAGGGTGAATGCTTCCAGCTTTTTTCCATTCAATAGGATCCTGGCCATATGTTTTCCATAAATTGCCTTGACTGTGTTGAGGAATGTTCCTTCTATACTCAATTTGCTTGAGGTTTTCCTCATGAAATGATGTTGTATTTTATCAAATGCTTTCTCTGCATCTATTCAGATAACCATATGGTTTTTGTTATTCATTTTGTTGATGTGATATATCACAATGATTGATTTGAAAATGTTGAACCATCCCTACACATCCTACTTGGTCCAGGTGAATGATCTTTCTGATGTGTTGATGGATTCTATTAGCTAATATTTTATTGAGAATTTTTGCATCTATGTTCACCAGGGATATTGGTCTATATCATATATACATCTATATATCTGTATCTATATATTAGTCTATGTTGTTGCATCTTTTTCAGGTTTAGGTTTTATGGTTACACAGAATTCATAGAAGGATTTTAGGAGGATTCCCTCCCTTTCAATTGATTTGAATACCTTAAGAGGAATTGGAATTATTTCCACTTTAAATGTCTGGTAAAATTAAGCAGTGAAGTCCTGCTTAATGACTGGTCCTGGGCTGTTCTTTTTTGGGAATGTCTTTATTACGGATTCAATTTCTGTCTTGGTTATTGGTCTGTTGAGGTTTTCTGTATCTTCATGACTCAATTTTAGTAGATTGTGTGTTTCTAGGAATCTATTTCTTCTAGGTGTCCTAATTTTTTGACATACAGCTCTTTGTAGTAATTTTCGATGATTCTTTTTTTTCTTATTTCTGAGGTATCTGTTGTTACATTTTCTTTTTATCTCTGACTTTGTTGATTTTGGTCTTCTCCCTCTTTTTTGTGGTTAGTTGTGCCAATGGTGTATCAATTTTATTTATTTTTTCAAAACAACAACTCTTCATTTCACTAATTTTTGTATTGGTTTTTGTTTAAATTTTTTTATTCTCTAATTTTAGTTATTTTTCCTCCTACTAATTTTGAGTTTAGTTTGTTGTTTTTCTAGTTCCTTGAGATGCACTGATAGCTCACTTATTTGGTACCTTTCCAGTTTCTTCATGTTGACACCAATTGCTAAAATCTTCCCTCTTAACACTCTTTCGCTATATCCCATAAATTTTGATATGGTGTATTTATCATCTTCATTTGTTTCCGTATTTTTTATTTCTCTTTTGATATCTTCTGTGACCCACTGATCATTCCAGAGTGCTTTGTTCAGTCTCCATGTGTTTGCATATGTTCTAGAGATTCTTGAGTTATTAATTTCTAGCTTTATTCCCTTGTGGTCAAAGAAGATGCGTGGAATGATTTTGATTTTTTTTTAATTTGCTGAATCTTGCTTTATGGCCTAGCCTATGGTCTATCCTAGAGAAAGTTCCATGTAGTGATGAGAAGAATATGTATTCTGCCACTGTGGGGTGAAAGGTTCTGTAGATATCCATTAGGTCCATTTTGTCTATTGTGTGGATTAACTCTGTTGTTTCCTTGCTGATTTTCTGTCTGGTTGATCTGTCCATTGCTGAGAGTGCAGTATTGAAGTCCCCAGTTACTATTGTATTGGCGTTTATGTCTCCCTTTAGGTCCATTAACATTTCTTTTAAATAGCCAGGCACCCTGTAATTGGGAGCATATATATATTTGTTACAGTCACATCTTCCTGTTGAATTGGTCCCTTAATCATTACATAATGCTCTTCTTCATCTCTTTTAACAGTTTTTATGTTAAAGTCTATTTTGCCTGATAATAGGATGGTAACACCAGCTCTTTTTTGGTTTCTGTTAGCATGGCATATTTTTCCATCCTTTCACTTTCAGTCTGCATGCATCTTTGTTGGTGAGGTATGTTTCTTCTAAGCAGCAAATAGATGGTTCTTCTTTATTAATCCATTCAGGTAGTCTGTGTCTTTGAACTGGAGAATTGAGGCCATTTACATTTAAGGTGACTATTGATAAGTAACAACCTGGCCCTGCCATTTTCTCATAAATATTCCTGTTGTTTACTTTGGATTTCTTTTGTACTTCTACTGGGAGGTTTTCTGCCTTTTCAGTCTTTCATGATGATGGTTATCTTTCTATGTTTCTGTGTGTAGCACATCTTTAAGCATCTTTTGTAAGGCTGAACAAGTGACTACAAATTCTTTCAATTCCTGATTGTTATGGAAGGTCTTTATTTCACCTTCATTTATAAATGCAAGCTTTGTGGGGTACAGTATTCTGGGTTGACAGTTTTTTGGTTTGTTTAAGACTTGGACTATACCTCACCGTTCCCTTCTAGTCTGTAGGGTTTCTCTCTGTGAGTCTAATTGGACATCCTCTGAAAGTAATCTGACATTCCTTTTATGCACATTTTAGAATCTTTTCTTTATATTTTACTGTGGAAAGTTTGAATACGATGTGTCATGGTGAAGATATTTTCTGGTCATGTCTGTTATGAGTTCTATGTGCTTCCTCTACTTGAACATCCCGTTATTTCTCCAAATTGGGGAAGTTTATACAACTAAATTTGGTTAAGCTAATGACCCTTATAACTTGTACTATAAAGTCACATTTTTTCTTCGAAATGAGTAACTCATTTAATGGATTTGGTATCCACTCATAATGCTTTCTTAACTCAGTTATTACATTGGAGCTTATAAAATAGTGATTTCCCTAATCCTTAAAAAAAGATGTATTTATTTGTTTAATTGAAAAAGCAGTGTGACACAGAGAGAGAGAGGGAGAGAGAGGGAGGGAAGTAGAGATGGAAGGAGGGAGGGAAGAAGAGAGAGAGAGAGACAGATGGAGGGAGGGAGGGAGGGAGGGAGGAAGATATCTTCTATCCACTGGTTTACTCCTCAAATAACTCCGTTGGCTGGTGTTGATTTGAGCTGAAGTCAGAAGCCTGAAACCCTATTTGGGTCATGCACATGGGTGGTTGGGGCCCAAGTACTTAGACCATCTTCTGCAGCCTTCCCAGGCAAATTAGCAGAGAGCTGGATCAAAGCAGAGCAGCAGGGACTAGAAAAAGCATTCTATATTGGATTCTGGTATCATAGGCAGTAACAACCTAGTGTACTTCAGTGCTGGCACCAATTTCAGTAATACATGACCTCCATTTGCCAGATGACTTTCTTTCACCTTTCTTTATATCTATACAGAATCATGGACTCTTATTCACTCAATATGTTATTAAGAATTACAGTTAGTATTCTTGGCCAGTGGGAGCTCCTTCAAGCTCCCTGCTCAGATGTCCCAGGCTCACCTTGGAGTTTCCCTGCCATAGGTTTGGCAATAACCATTTCTCCAAGAACTTCTGTTTTTTTCAGAGGGGGATGAAAACTGTATGTACAAACCAAGATCTGAATAGTAGTCCTTCTAAAAGTTAATATTCACACCTTACTGGCAAGCAGTCCCAGAATGTCTTTACATTACTATTGCCAAGTATATGTTTGACAAATCTCTTCAAGATCAAAGTAATGCTAGACATCTTTAAAAAAAAAACTCAATATGTTATAATCAGTATATTATGATATACATATATATAAAGCTCTTCTAAATTTTTGAACAGATTAGCTGTATTAAGTCTATACTAGTTTGTCTAGAAAATTAACAATAAATAAGATAATGGGAGGCATTCCTAAATGTACTTAAGGGAATAAATTGTTGTTTAAAGACCTTAGCTCATTGTTTACATGCAAATGAATGCTGTTAATTAGAAATGAGTCTTATCTAATTCATTAAAGTAGTCCTAGTAGGATCTCTTCTTGGAGAGTTCCAGTAGTAGCAATTCATATTACTCAATGTACTCCCTGTAAGACAATTTTATTTTCCTTTCTTTTAGACTCCTAACCAAATAGCTTTCTGTTTTCCACACATTATTTCCTCCAAGTTAAAAAATTTTAGTATGATTCAAAAGTTTATTTAACGATGTGTACCATCTTTAAATGTAACCAGCATATGCATATAAACTAGTGCTAATAGCTTGCTCACATATTCACACTCTGCCGCTTGAATCTCTCCAGTCCCAACCCCAATCCCCTTGGTCTATCTTGAACTTTCCTAATTTCTCATCACTAATTTTGTCCTTGACTGTCTTCATCCAGCCTACTGTTTGCAAACAGTGCTCACAGGTTGAACTAAGACTGAATATATGAAATTTTTACATAGGCATTGCTTTAAAGCAATGGCCAATATTTTAAATTTGAGAGCCTCAATGGTTTTAAAAAATGGGCATTTCTGTCTTGTAAATTTAGATCTGGCTAGCTAGGCACTCAGCTCTCATCCCCACATTCTCGCCTTACACTGCCAGCTGCAAGTAAGTAACAGATGTTTCAGACTGTTGCTACTCAAACTATGGTCTCTAGCCCAGAACACAGACCTCACCTGGGAGTTTCTAAGAAATGCAGAATCTAATACGTCAAGTCAGCATTTTAACAAGATTTTCAGATGATTTATGTGCACATTAACATTAGAGAAGCACTCCTTTGAGTGAACAAGCTTTGTCTTCAGTTTGCCACACCTCTTCCTCTTTGCTAATTTTATTAATTGCTTTCTGTAGACGTTTGACTTCATAATACTTCATAAGACATCTGTATTATGATGATGGTGGTGGTGGTGTTGGTAGAGGTAGTAGTAGTGATAACACTGAATGTTGCCAGGTATTGTTCCAAGAGTTTTATGTAGCTCATATAATCCTAATAGCAAGTCTAAGACAGGTGCTATTCTGTTTTGAATTTTATGAAAAGGCAATGGAGATATTGACTGATGAAGCTGCTCATTAGAGTTCATCCAGCTAGCAAGTATTTGAAGAAAGATGCAAACTCAAACAGCATTACTACAGAGTTCTTCCTCTAGACCTGGTTTTGCATAATTCATCCTGATTTTGACCCTTCGTATTCACTAGCATGCGTATCGAGTTTCTGTGCATCGACCTTACACTTACCTTAGCTGGCCACAATTTATAGCAAGAGAATTGGACACGGAATCTGTTCTCACCTATCTTTCCAAACACATAGTCCATCATTTCCACTATTTAAGCTTATGTCTGAAGCATAAAGTGACCTGAAATTCTCTGTCTTTAATTTATGCAAAAAAGATTTACTTTGGTAGAATTATATTTTCCCTTATTTTCTTTTTTTTTCCAAAAACCTATTCATCCCTCAAAATCTAACTCAGTGAATATGATCAACTTTTATTATGCAGAAGCCATTTAATAGCTTGAGCTCTTTCTACTTCTTTTCATAACAATCATATAACACTACATATATCTATCATGTATCATACATGTTTGGAATATTTTTCCCAGCAAGTTTGAAAACCACATGAGGGTAGGACAATATCTTATGCTTATCTCTATAGTGCTAATTACTTAGTAGAAAGCCTGATACATTGTACATGGTTGACAAATATTTTCTTATCTTAAATAGTAATTTATTCATATTCAAATAAAACTTAAAATTTAAATTTTTATGTAGCATTTTTACATAAGTTAAGGGAAGATATAGAGAAGCAGAACTTTTGTTTTGGTTTTGATCATGTCATCACTCTTCAATGAATACATTTTTAATTCTGGAAATTGAATGTGATTCTTTCTGAAAACAATCAAAAGAGTATAGTTAATAATTATTATTTCAGGAGCTGTCATTATGATGCATCATGTTAAGCCATACCTACATCTCATGTCCAAGTGCCTAGGATCAAGTCCTGCCTCCTCTTCCCATCCAACTTCCTGCTAATGTGCACCCTGAGAGGAAGCAGATAATGGCTTAAATACTTCAGTCCCTGCCACCCATGTGGGAGATCTGGATGGTGGTCATGACTCCTGGTTTTCGTCTGACCCAGTCTAGGCTCTTGCAGATATTTTGAGAGTGAATCAGCAGCTGGAAGATCCCTCTCTCTCTCCCTCTCTCTCTGCGTCTCTCTCTCCTGCTCCCTCTCCTCCCTCCTACTCCTCCTTTCAAATAAATGAAAATGAACTTAAAAATAATAAATATATTAGTGCTTTCCGAAATTTTATATACTTACAAGACAAGTGACCTTAATTTCTATAGCTAATTGTAGAAAAAAAGAAGCTATTTGATGCAAACGTTTTGTACATTTGTTTAATGCAATCTCCTTGTATCCCAACTAATAAATTTTAGGTGATTAAATAAGAATTTGCCTTGAAACTGGATATTTTATCCTCATATGACCTATATCAACAATTTGCTTTAGATGCAATTCATATTGTCAAAGAGCTATTTTTAAATTGATCAGAGAACATCAAACAATTATTATTATCCACAGGTGTCTATGAAAAAAGCTGGTGTTTTCCCATCTGTTCTCTGATGACTCTTGAAAAGCTTTCAAGGACGCTCATAATTCTTCATCAAAAGATATTGAAAAATTAGCTTCATAGTTAATCCTTTTATGTCATATTTTATTCTTTGTAACTTGGCAACTTCTAGTGAAATTGACTACATGGAGCCAAATCTGCTGTTGCATTGGCTGATGCTGACAGTATCACTCTATAGATAAACAAGTGAATGTACTTTATTATGACCTTCCCTGAACTTTTATGTGGCTAGGGAAGCAAGAGTTTGGGAGAATTTGTTAGGGAGGAAGATCTCTGGCATGGACTTTAAATGATGGGAAGATTCAAGACAAGAGTGTACGAACATGCCAGAGAGAAAATGTAGGCAGCAAATCAGTAAAACAAGAAAGAGTCAACTACATTGAAGGAGTAGGTACAGGACAGTATAGAGCAGCTCTCTTACACAACCATTATTTCTTTTACTTATCTGATTATGCTAAAATGTTTATTCTTTGTACATAAACTACTACCAATTCTTATTCTAAACTTAATTATAGATCCTAGTAATCTATAGATGTTTTGCAAAGATCTTCAAGTAGCCTTTCTGTTACCATGTCTCTTAGCTAAGATACATTTGACAGTATGGTTACCAAGAGTCAACAGTATGTTTATCTAAGTTATTCCTAATTTTTTATTTTCTTATTTAATTAAATGATACATAAACTAATGAAATAGGAGTGCAAATAGAAATAGATTATGGTGTCTATGAAAATGAAGTCAAATGCTCTGGAAGACTTTAGAAAAGTGGTTAGCAGATGAAAAGCTCTTGAATTAGATTTAGGTGAGGAAAATGTTTAAAATTGAAGATGGTATGGGGCAGGCATTTGGTATAGCAGTTTAGATGCTGCTTGGGATGCCTGTATCACATAACTGAATGCCTGGGATTGAGTTTCAGCTCCGTTTCTAATTCCGGCATCCTGCTAATATGCACACTGGGAGGCAGCAGGTAATAGCTCAAGTACTTGGCTCCCTGCCACACATGTGGGAGGCCCAGACTGACTTCCAGACTCCTAGTTTTGACCTAGTCCAACCTTGCCTATTGTAGGCAATGGGGGTGTGAATCTCAATATCTCTCTCTCTTTCTCCCTCTCTCTCTCTCTCTCTCTCTCTCTCTGTCTCTGTCTCTTTCCCTCTCTCTGTCTGGAACACACAAATACACACACACACACACACACACACCAGCTTCTCACATAAATAAAAATAAATAGATGTTTTAAAATATTATTTTGTAGGCTGGCGCCGCGGCTCAATAGGCTAATTCTCTGCCTGCAGCGCCGGCGTCCTGGGTTCTAGTCTCGGTCGGGGCACCGGATTCTGTCCTGGTTGCCCCTCTTCCAGGCCAGCCCTCTGCTGTGGCCCGGGAGTGCAGTGGAGGATGGCCCAAGTGCTTGCGCCCTGCACCCCATGGGAGACCAGGAGAAGCACCTGGCTCCTGCCATCGGATAAGCACGGTGCGCCGGCCACAGCATGCCAGCCGCAGCGGCTATTGGGGGGTGAACCAATGGAAAAGGAAGACCTTCTCTCTGTCTCTCTCTCTCACTGTCCACTCTGCCTGTCAAAAAAATTATAAAATATTATTTTGTAAAGTTTGGAACTATGGGTTAAAAACCACAAAGATCTTGGAGTATTTTAAATTATTAAATATTTCTGGGATAGGCTACAAGGATGTATGAAGGATTTTAAATTGTTTATATTTGAATTTTCATAGGTCCCTCTGCTAGTTGAGCTCAGTCCAAAGTGAAGAGAGGGAGGCCAGCAGAAAGTAATTTAAGTAGTTTTGTGCTATTTCGAACTAGGAATAATGGTGTGAAAATGTGGCAGATTCAAGAACTACTTGGCAGATAAAAGAAGAGTAACTTGGAAATTGATTATATGTGATGAGGAGGAGAATTAAGTGAGGAGTCTAGGATGACCCCTTGCCAAAGGTTGTGACTTGGGGAGCTTGCGGAATGGAATGCTGTTGCCTAGGACGGGAAATACAAAAGGGAGTAACCTGGTGGAAAAAGAAAAGCAAACCACACATGCAGTGCAGAGTTCAATTTAGAATGTAATAGGTTTGAGGGGCTATGGGACATCTAAAATAAAGTGGTGAGAAAATACGCATTTAGATGTACTAATCTGAATATCAGAAGAGAGACAAAGATAAAGAGACTGAGCATTTCTTCCCCTCAAGATAGAGATGGCAGCAAACCCCAGTCAACTACCTGCTTCTCACTGGGATCCCTGTTTCACACCATTTACTTGCTAACTGGTAAACAAGACAGAGTTCCCAAAGTGCATATTAACCCTTAAGCACTGCTTGGAGAGGGGGTTCCGGAAGTCACTGTGGTGACTAATGACCTGAAGTAATATATGTGATATCCCTGGAGCCACAGAATACCCTGAACAATCACGAACCAGGAGGGTTGGCAAAAAAAAAAAAAAAAAAAAAAAGGGGATAGATCAGGAGAAATCTATTATAGCCTTTGGTGGAAAAGTTCAAACATCTTAACCTACAGATCACAGGTCAGAAATGCCCCTTTTATGTTCAGGGTGTCCTATTGAAGGAGGGGATATCTACACATACATTTCAAGTGCATGTATAGTGTGCACTGGAATATAATGCAAATGGCCAATTCAAGAATAGCTGGAGAGCATATGACAAAGGAAATGAGCACAAAGCAAAGCATGCCCTAGTAGGACTCCTAACTTGTATAAATACAGCTTCCCTTTAAGTTTAATGGTGTCTAAAATCTGTCTGAATGTTTTTGTCTGACTCAATGGAGGATCTACCAAAGCTTTACCTTAAAACAGTTCAAATGGCATTGTCGCATCCATTTTCCTTGTTGCTGAGGAAACTTGAGTTATCTACCTTCAAAGCCTGTCCTTTGAGGCACGTTTCATGTGAGAAGCAGTAATTTACAAAGTGCTTTTTATGTAAGAATTATAAACCACCACATTTGCTAAAATGGAATACAATATCCATAGGTCAGTAGACCTATCTTGTTCACAAATACCTAAAGTCCTGAGATAAAAATGTTTCACTATATTGATTCCTTCCCTTGGCTTAATATAATTAAAAGACACTTTAGATATGTATACTGTTTACTATCATATTCACATTAACCACTCTCTCCTGTTTTAATAATTGTATATTGTCATATTGGAGCATTATTAAACATCTAAAGTTATAATGATTTTTCTTCATATGAAATAAAATATTTTTACTTCCCTCTTATATCTCCCAATATAATAAATAAGACTCTAAAACCCTTTTATAAAATGGAAAGTACATACACATGTGAGCTGCAAATTTAATAGTTTTCGCTTACTATTATGATGAGGAGAGTATAACCATCTTCTTTATATCTTCAGCAAAAGGTGGCCTTATCTCTGCGTACACAGGAACCCTGCCCTAGTTAATTATTCTCTCTACTGAACGCACATAAGCACAAGTGTATTTTTACCCTTTTTTCTACAGCCTTCCTATCTCTGACCAGGTGAATTTTTAGCTCCTAGATTGACAAGTAAACACATTTAAAAATATCCGTTTCCAAATATGTTCTACTGTACTTGTCATAGTTCTTAGCTGTGAATAAACAGAATCAAGTTTTAGCTAATATAAGTGGAAATGGACTTTATGACAAGGATGCAGATCTGCTCTGTTCTGAACAAAAGAATAGAAAACCGGATTAAAAAAAAATGGGAAGTACTCAAAGGAGAGGCTCACTTGCAATCATAGCGCAAGGTCCGGATGCTGCAAGGACTGCTTTACCACTGCAGAAAGTAGGCAACGAACGTCATTCCTGCTGGAAATGATTGTAAATGATTCCTTGCAATTTTCTATCACTCCCTACATGGTCAAAAACTGAACGTCCTACATCAGATTCCACATTGACATGGGATTCCTTCCCATATAATCAGCGTGTGAAGATTCTGGGCAAGCAGAGCTGACAAATGTCTCTTACTGCCCCTCCTAGTTAATATCCCCATTTGAATACTTTTCTTGATACTCAGTAGTAAATTAAACTCATATAGCCTCTCTTATTGCCTGCCCCTCCATGCTTTTCATTCCCACCAATGCTCTGAAACCATCCTCGCCAAGGGCATGTATCTAGACCATGTAGACCATGGCACACTAGCTGCTCATTTTCTATATTAAGACTTGATTCTTTATTGTTTTCCATGTTGCTACTGTCATCTGATTTTGTTCTTCCCTATGTATATATTTTTCCTGCTTTGGTGTTAACTATTCTTTCACTGACTTCTTATAATTTGACATTTCTTAGGGATTTGTGTTCTATCTTCCCCCTTACCTTTCTATGCAATTTCACTGCGTGTTAACTGTAGCCTCAACTGTAACACTCTTTCTATCAATTAGAATCAAACAATGAGAGATTCAAGAAAAGGATTACAGTGAGTTCAACTAGGTAGAAATCTATCCATATTCATGTAAAGGAATCTTCCACTAGACAGCATAAGGCTGGTATCAATGCTCTATTATACCAGAGACCAAATGTTCTCTTTGTCTCAGAAACCTAATCCTTGGGTGTGTGGCCCATATCCTCGTAGTCAAAGATGACTAATATCTCCAGCCAAAGCAACTGCTTTTCAAGCTGCAGGATGTGGGAAGTGAGCAGAAAAAGAATGCTACCGTTTCAAGGGGACTTCATGGAAGGTCTACACAACACGTTTGCTTACATCTCATTCATCATAATTCATTCTCATGACTATGCCAACCTGCAGTGGAATAAATCAAAGGGTATGCATCTAAATAGTCTCTGCCAAAATCATCTATTTGATTTTGGATTCTAAACCTATTAGTCATCCCAGTATTTAACTACAGATGAGACCTGCATTTCTAGCCTTAATGGAATATTTCCTCTTCTATATCTGAAACCAACCTAAAATCAACCTATCTAAAACTCAGTATTCTCTATTCCTCTGCAAAATCTGTGGTGGCTAGTATCACTGTCTATTCAATTTGCCCAAGCTAGAAATTTTGAAGTTCTTTTTTTAAAAATAACATTTTTTATTAATTTGAAAGTAAGAGTTACAGAGGAGGAGAGGGAGAGAGAGAGAAAATCTTCCATCCGCTGGTTCACTCCCCAAATGACTACAACAGCTGGAGCTGGGCCAATCTGAAGCCAAGAGCCAGGAGCTTCTTCCACTGCTTTCCCAGGTGCATTAGCAGAGAGCTGGATCAGAACTGGAGCAGCCAACATTCGAACTAGTGCCCGTATTGGATGCTAGCACTACAGGCAGTGGCTTTACTGGATATACCACAAGGCTGGCTCCCTTTGGAAGTTCTAAAAGTAATATGAATGACGTTAAGTTTTCTCTGCTTTCTTTTTGAAGGGGACTTCGATAAGAGTTTTGCAAATGCTTTTATGTTTTTAAATGATCACGATAACTAAGTTTTGAAGATCTTTTATGTTCGTCCATCATTGGACATGAGTCACTCAGCTCAGAGATGGTAAGCAAAGCATGATAGTATTTTTTGTCCATTATTTATCAAATTTTGTCCAATATTTATCAAATTATAGCTCATAAAAGATTAAGATCTTTGAGCATGGCTAACCAAATTTATAGAAAAATCCAAAAGAAGGATGCAGAAGCAAAAGGTGATGAGGGGCCGGCACTGTGGCATAGCGGGTAAAGCCGCCACCTGTAGTGCCGGCATCCCATATGGGTGCTGGTTCAAGTCTCGGCAGCTCTACTTCCAGTCCAGCTCTCTGCTGTGGCCTGGGAAAGCAGTGGAAGATGGACCAAGTCCTTGGGCCCGTGCACCCAGATGGGAGACCTGAAAGAAGCTCTAGGCTCCTGGCTTCAGATCGGCGCAGCTCCGGCCATGGCCGGTCAATTGGGGAGTGAGCCAGCAAATGGAAGACCTACCTCTCTCTTTCTACCTCTCCTTCTCTCTCTGTGTAACTCCAACTTTCAAATAAATAAATAAGTCTTTTTAAAAAACAATGATTCTGACCCAAATAGTTCCCTAACCAATTATTGTCACACATGACCATACATGACCAATAGGTACTTATGTGAATAAAGCAGCTAATAAAGATGACTGAGATAAATCAACAATGTATATCCCCACACACACAAACTACTATTTATGACTCTTTCTCTGCCCATTAAAGGAGTCTCACACAGTGTCTTCTCTGATTTTTGCTCCCTGCAATATCAAAGAAGAATATTGTCTTTCATGATATATATTTTTAAGATTGTAGAATTTGGGGAACAAGTAAAGAAAGAATACTGTGAAGATTGATCAAAAGGAAATTGGCTAGAGAGGCAAAGTTTACCTATACAATAAAGAGAACAAGAGAATCTGCAAATGTGTGGTTTTTGGAATTTCAGAGGTTCAAAGACTGAGGCAGTTGATGGATAGGAAAGAAATGAGGAGAAGTGGAATTGCTGAAAGCTCTGTAATTTGTCAGTGGGTACCCTTTATTCAAAAATGAAAATGATTGTAATTATTTTGCAATGATTTTTAAAGTTATTTATTTGATAGGCAAAGTGACAAAGAGTGAAAGACATAGAGAAAGACATCTTCCATCCACTGATTCACTCCCCCAAAGCCAGGGCTGGGCCAAGCTAAAGCCATGAGCCAGTATCTCCATCTGGATCTGACACCTGGGTGGCAGGGACCCAAATACTTGAGCCATCATCTTTTACCCCCCAGGGTATGCATTTTGAGGAAGCCTGATGGGAGGGCTTGATCCCAGACATTCTAATATGGAATGTAAGTGTGCCAAGCAGTGTCTTCACCTACCATTCCATGACACCTGTTCCTTCAATGAGTTTCTCTGTCACTCGAGTGAATTATATTGATTGATTATATGAAGACAATAAGTCATGTGGAACCCCCAAATTTTTTTTATTAAGCTTGCATGTGAGAACCAAACTTTAATAACATGACTTAACATAATTATTTTTTAATGATCAAAATCTATCCATGACAAAAATTGCTTGCTTCCCCTACTGACTTATGAACCTTTACACTAGCCAGTGTAAAATAGGAGTAATTGGAGGTGGGGTTGGCCAGTTAAGCAAACCTGCCAATAAAATGCTGGGCAAAAATCATCTGTGTTCTTGCTGTGTTTACTATCTTTGGAAATAAATAGCATATACTTTTGTGCTTATATTTTTATTTTGCCTTCATTATTCTTTGGGAAATTTACTTAAAATTTTCTGAGCTTAATTTTGCTCACTAAATGGTAAGGATAATAATAATATATATTTAGCAATGCTTTTATAAGGATTAGAGATGATATAAATAAATTTTTTAGACCTGGCCTTAGCACAAGAGTAGGGATGTAGAAGTCAGTTTCTATTGACAGGTCTTCTGGGATGGTCAAGTGAATAGCTCAACAAATCTAATTATCCCCCAAACAACAATAAAATGGGACAAACAGCAAAATATTTTATGACCCTGGAAATCTACCAAGGGCATGCACCTTTGTAAATTGAAAAGTGATTATTCACCATAAGGGATTGAAATCTGAATAAGACCATTAAGAGTCTCTGGAGTATTTGCCAGGGCTTTCTCCCACTCGCATTCCCAGCTTTGTCAGCATAGTTCTACCAGAATGGAGCAAGCTGTAAAACCCAGGAACTCCATTGCTACAAGAACTGGCTGTATTTGAAGCAAAATTCGGAAAACCCCATGCTTAGATGCACTTTTAATAAAAACAGATATCTCTGTGGCAAATGAGCCAGTAGATATGCAGTCTTGATTAAAGCACATAACTAACTGGCAGACTGGTCGGCAATTTAATTCAGCAGGTATATCTGAGAAATGAGGAAGCCATAAAGTACCTGGAAAAGCACTCCAATTTTCTTTGTTAAGAAGATTTTAAAAGCTCTTTATCTTTTAATATACTCCTTAAAACATATACAGATCTACTGGCCAAAGTAGTAAGTTAATATTAAAAAGAAAAACCATGCAATTAAAAGATGCAAAAGATTCTTTATTTTAGTACCTAACCTATACGAAAAACTGACCTGCACATGTAAATATTCTTATCATTAGTCATTAAGGAAATACAAATTAAAACCACAGTGGGATACCTTTTCACAGGATGGGCAATTCAGATATTGGTGAAAATGCAGAGAAATCGGACTCCCATATAATACTGATAGGAATATAAAGGCACTTTGGAAAACAGTTGAACAATTTTTGCAAGGTTAAACATAAAATATGACCCAGTAATTACTTTTTGTACTTTAATTAATTCAATATAATTTGGTTTTGACTAACACTTAAAATCATCTATCTTTACGGGATTTCATGTGACATTTCCATACATGTTTACTTTGTTTAATGTCTAATTAGGATAAACACATCTGTCTTCTCATTTATTATTTCTTTATAGTGAAAACATTCAAAATATTTTTTACATATGTTTTAGACAAATATTCATTATTGGGGCCAGCGCCATGGCGCAGTAGGTTAATCCTCGGCCTGGGGCACCAGCATCCCATATAGGTGCCGGTTCTAGTCCCAGCTGCTCCACTTCCAGTCCAGCTCTCTGCTATGGCCTGGGAAAGCAGTGGAAGATGGCCTAAGTCCTTGGGCCCATGCACCCATGTGAAAGACCAGGAAGAAGTGCCTGGCTCCTGGCTTCGGATCAGCACAGCTCTGGCCATTGCAGCCATCTGGGGAGTGAACCAACGGAAGGAAGACCTTTCTCTCTGTCTCTCTCTCTCACTGTCTGTAACTCTAACTCTCAAATAAAATAAATAAAATCTTTAAAAAATATTCATTATTATGTAGTTATCCTACTTTGTAATAGAATTCCAGAAATGTCTTACTTCTATCAAGCTAGAACCTAGTATCTGTTAATCAGTGTTTCCTCATCCCTCTCCCCCCTACACACTATTTGCAGTCTCTAGTAACCAGTGACTAAGCAATTCTAAGGTATCAATCCAAAGAAATGGAAATGTGTCCATACCAAAACTTGTATATGAATATCCAAACATTGTCAGAGTTAAATAGAAAGAGAAGTTCATAGTGTTACACAGCATAAAGGGAAGACTTTAGTCCGTGATAATCCAGTACATACTTTAGGAGCAAATGTAAGACAGAAACTCCAAGATTCCAATCATAAAGTGATGTCAAGGAAGAGGAAATGTTGACCATCTTGATTTCACCCGTACACAATATATACCTGTATTTAAATATCACAGTGTAGCCCACTATGCTGCACAACTATTGTTAATAAAAAAGAGAATAAAACAATAAAAATTATGCCCATCAGAAACTGGATTTATTTTAAAAAAAATATCCACACAGTGAAACACTACTCATCAATGGAAAGGAATCAAATGCAGATACATACTACCAAATGGAAAAACGTCAAAAGCATTATTGTACATGAAAAAGGCAGAAAAAACCCTGCATATTGTGAGTCCGTTTCTTTGAAATATTAGAAAAAAAATATGTCCTTGGAGCCATAAAGCTGATCACTGGTTGCTGTGGCTGAGATGGAAGCAAGGACTGATTAAAACAGATATAAGGAAGTTATTGGCTGTGGGCCAGCGCTGTGACTTAGTGGACAAAGCCATCTTCTGCAGTGCCGACATCCCATATGGGCACCGGTTCCAGTCCTAGCTGCTGCACTTCTGATGCAGCTCTCTAGTATAGCCTGGGAAAGCAGTAGAAGATGACCCAAGTGCTTGGGTACCTTCACACACATAGGAGACCTGGAAGAAACTCCTGGCTCCTGGCTTTGGATTGGCAGAGCTCCGGCCTTTGTGCCATCTAGGGAGTGAACCAGCAGATAGAAGAACCCCCCACCCCCCTTTCTCTTTCTGCCTCTGCCTTTCAGCAATTCTGCCTTTCAAATAAATAAATAAATCTTTAAACAAAATAGGAAGTTATCTGGATATGAAAGTGTCCTTACATAGTGTTGTGGTGATGATCACATGCAACTCAGTTTACTAAGAGCTCTTACCATGCATGAATATCATCATTAAATTAAACTTACATCAAGCTGTAAAACAAAGAAAAGTGATAGGGTTTGAGAAAGTAAAGAAGAAACAAGTTTGACAGTATAGTGGCATTGTTGAGCTTGAGTCATAGGTAATGGGACCTTGTTATGCTATTATACTTTTGTGTGTGATTGCATTTTTTAAAAAGTTTTATATATTAGCCCTCATCCCATATGTGGTTTGTAAACATTATTTCCAATTCTATAACTTGCCTTTTGAGTTTATCGATTGTTTGCTATGCAAATGCTTTTTGGTTTGATGCAGTCTCTCTTGTCTGTTTTTACTTTTGTTACTTGTATTTTTGGAATTGTACCTAAAAATAATTGCCAGGACAAATCACAAGAAACTTTCCCCTATATTCTACTAGATTTACAATTTTAAAAATTACACATAAGTCTTTAATCCATTTTGAATTGGCTTTTGTATATGGTTTAAGATAAGGGTTTATGAAGAGTCTTCAAAAATTCATGGAAAACTATATGGAGAAAACTATGCATGGATTTCAAAACCTATTTGCACCCAAATAAACATCTTTTAATTTTATTTTTCCATGAAACTTTTAAATCACCCTTGTATTTATTATTTCCCTTAGAGAGGATAATCTTATTTTTCTCTCTGATATTTATATGACATAAATGTATGTATGCATTATTTGCTAGGTAATGTGTTTTTATATTACTCATGTTTTCATTATATGTTGACTTCTGACTCAGTGAAGAAATTCTATGATACATTTTTAGAAACCATCAATTCTCTCTGGGGAATGGAAATATAACCCTCTCATATCCATCAGGAAAGTAATGGTGTTCATCTCCCAGTGGAGAAAGAAAAACTCCCTTCAATCTTCATAAACCTACAGAAAATTTTTCTCCTCAAGGTTATATCAGTTTGTTGTTTGTCCTATTGATCTCAGACAGGAATCATGCATTTCAATTTTCAATGTCTTGATTCAGTCGTATGTGACTCTTTCTGTTTAAAAAATTCCTTTGAGCTACCATTTGGAGTATACTCTTTCTAAATGTGTGCTTAGCTTAGAGAAGTAGTTTATTTTATGGGTCAAAACCAACCTTGAGTTATTTATTCGGTACACTTCTCAAGTTCCTATGTACCTTATACCCACTGTTTAATGAATTTAATAATTGATGTGAATTGTAGAATCAACAATGCATGGAAAAGTTCATGTAGGATCAAGTTTTAATGCCCAGGGATAATTCAGTAGGAGATCTCACATAAACAACCCATTTAAGTAAGTACTTTTATTATATACTTGCAACAACTAATAAATAAGTTCATTAAAACATGCATATCATTATGTCATACCACTACTTACAAAACTCCAATGCATCTCTGTCAGTACCCTGGGAATATATTCATCTGGACAGTTGTGTAGACTTCTTTAGAACATGACTCATCCTCTCTCTTTCCAATCCTCTCCCATAGTTGCCTCAATATGGAAACCTTAATGGAGACTTGAACTTTTTCACTATTTTTGCTATTGTCCACAAATGAATATATTTCCCAGGCTCCTGAGAGAGAATTCCACCATTTGAGTTGTTAGGGTCCTTAGCAAACTGTTCATCATTGTTTTTAAGATAAAATTCAAGTTCTTACCACGTCTTCTTGACCCCTGAGAATCCCTCTGGCCTGCCTCCTGCTACTCTCTACATTGCTTACCACATTAAATCTTTCTGAATCCCCACATATTTTTTTTTGCCTAGAGGAAAGATGATTCATCTGTATTGAAGTTTTTCCTTCTTGCTGCATCTAGCCAATATTTACATATTGTTCAGAGCTCAATTTCCAAGTTACTTACTCAGAACTCACAGTTACATTCACTATATCCTTCTCAACTGAAATAAAATCCATTGCTTATTCTCCTTGGGAACAGGTTACATTCCTAATGACTCTTTGCAAGTACGTTTTTCTTAGACCATATGTAACCATCCAGAAAATCCATAGATAGTCGACTAAGTCATCTGAAAAAATTCTAAATGTTGGAGATCTTGGATCATGATCACTTCTTATTTTTAAAAAAGATGTATTTTATTTGAAAGGCAGAGTTACAGAGACAGGAGGAGAGAAGGAAAGGCGAAAAAAGTGAGAGAGAGAGAGGTAAGAAAGAGCTCTTCTCTTCTGTGGTTAACTTCCCAGTGGCTACACGAGCCAGAACTGTAGCCAGGCCAAAGCCAGGACCCTGGAACTCCATCCAGGTCTCCCACATTGGTGGCAGGGGCCCACATGCATTATCAGGGAGCTGGATCAGAAGTGGAGCAGCCAGGACTCAACCCAGTGCCCATATGGGATGCTGGCATTGGGTGGCTTAACTAACTGAGCCATGATGACGGTGCATCATTACTTCTTTTTTAATATTTCTCTTTGCTTTTGTATTCAGCACATACCAAAGGTTAACAGCATGTATAAATCACATTAAAAATACGCATGAACAGAGGAAATACATTTTAGTCAAAAGTAAAAGATTTGAAACTAGAATAACTATATGTGACCACTGATACCATTTCTTCATGGAAAGACTTAAGTGCAACCTATCTATAAACATTCTGAAACTGGAAGTTTGCAAATAAAGAAGTCCTCTCTCACAAAAGTCTTAATTTTTCTTCACACATTTATGGTTTACATTAATATAGTTATTTGCATCATTGATATATTTAGTTAGTTTTTATTGCCCATGATGCTATCAGCTTCATATGGGCAAGCTCTGAGTCTATTTTGTTCACCCTGAACATCCAGCTAGTACAATGCCTGGCACTTAAGAGATGCATAATAAATATTTATTGGGTACATAGCTGCACTTCAATGCTTATTGCATTTTAAGGAATCCCGTTCACATAACACATCTGAATCTCCTCCTAGCCATTCAACATTTGGTGACAAAATCAATCCCTGGTACGCTGTGGAATGCAAATATTTGTTGATGAAAAAAGAAATGAAATTAATGACAAGCCACCTTGCCTCAGTGCATAATCATCTCTCGTAAACACAGTGTGTATATCTTTTGAAGGTGCCCTACTTAGCCTAGCATATCACGCAGGCTCTCGGTAGATATTTAGGCAGATCATTAACTCTAAAAGCTGGCCCTCATGGTTCTTGGCTTACATTATTCACCTTCCTCTGTCTCTTATAAATTGTTTGGCAAATTTGTGGACTCCATCTATAATGTTTGTGGTAAAGTTCATCATACCTAATGTACTGTTTTAATTTTCATTTCATATTGGATTATTTACTTATCTCAGGACTGATGCTGAACTCTTTGATAAGCATGATAAACTGTCATTATTTGTGCATGGTGAGAAGGAGGTATTTCTATTCTCCAGGAAATTATCTCCTCATTTATGCTATGTAGAACTTAAATTCATTAAGCACAGTTCTCTCATCTACAGCAATGTCTGTCAACCTTTTTGATCATGGGATCTCTTTACTCTCTTAAAAACTAATCAAGACTTCAAAGAACTATTTTTTCTATAGATTACAGTGTTTGAAATTAAAACTAAGAAATGTTTGAAATATTTGTTTATTGATATAAAATTCCTTTTACTATTTAAAAATAAATGTTCTATTAAAATATCATTTCTATAACAAAATGATATAATGAGAAGAGTGACATTGTTTCACAGTTTTGCAAATCTCTTTAAGGGTTAGGTTCTTATATCTGTTTCTGCATTCAATGTGTTGCCATATTTCATGTCATGTAATCTCTGGAAAGCTTGTAAGAGAATAGGAGGGGAAAAGGCAAATAACATCTTAATATTACTGTGAAGATAATTTTTACCTCAAAGATGCCTTGAATGGGTCTTAGGTACCCCTAGTGCTTCCCAGGCCATCCTTCCAGAACTGCTATTTTAGGGAATGTAACTGTTCTTGTACGTCCCGTGGCTATGTCCTTTTAAAGAACAGTAAGTAGCCTATGTTTCTGAAGAACTTACCTGAAATTATGTGCAGATTTCACATAAATGAAATGAAAATACTTTGCCCTTTCTTCTCCGGGATGAAAATGGTGAACAAAATGTTCCTTTTTCTCTATTTGAAGAACATTTTTTTTCTTCTCTATTGAATACACTTATATTCCATTGGATGCACATGGTGTTAGTACAACTGCTAACATTTGTGGGTGCAAATTATGACTACCCCCCACAGATTTCAAAATATAGCCATGGTAATAAAACTTACCATAAAACCCAGAGAAAGAAGACAGAGTAACCAAAAAAGGATATTCAAATATACACAAAGTGAAAAAGTTGGTTTGGGGTTGGGAAAAGAGAAAAATAAGGAAAGAAACTTGAATGGTATAAAAACAAAGAAGAGGAAAGAGACAGAAACATGTGTGATTCTAAGTTTAGTAGAATTTTTTTGTACTTGGAAACTTTAGTAAATTAAAGAGAGCACATGTTTATAATCAGACACATTGTTTAATTTTCATGTTAGATGTCCTCATATTGGATCCTGCGAAATAATAATTGTGTAAAGTATTAATGATGGTTTCAAAGGTTGGAGAGTAGTTCTAATGGCCATATACATGTTCATGATCACACATATAACTTGCTTAAAATGATTATAGAGAAATTCTTCAGGCTGGGTTTTAGCCTAGAAGTTAAGACACTGGTTAAGATACCCATGACCCATATCAGATTACATGGGTTCTTCACCTAGCTCCAGCTTCTGATTCTAGCTCCTAATGTACACCCTGGGAGACAGCAGTGATGGCTCAAGTTACTGGATTTCTGACACCCACATAAGAGACCTAGATTGAGTTCCCAACTCCCAACTTTAACCCAAACCCTTGAGGGCATTTGGGGTGTGAACTAGTGAATGGGAACAGTCTTCTCTCCTCTCCTCTCCTCTCCTCTCCTCTCCTCTCCTCTCCTCTCCTCTCCTCTCCTCTCCCCTCCCCTCCCCTCCCCTCCCCTCCCCTCCCCTCCCCTCTCCCCTCCCCTCCCCTCCCCTCCCCTCCCCTCCCCTCCTCTCCTCTCCTCTCCCCTCCTCTCCTCTCCTCTCCTCTCCTCTCCTCTCCTCTCCTCTCCTCTCCTCTCCTCTCCCCTCCTCTCCTCTTCTCTCCTCTCTTCTCCCCTCCTCTCCTCCTCCTCTCCCCCTCCTCTCCCCTCCTCTCCCGCTCCCCTCCCCCTCCCCTCCCCCTCCCCTCCCCTCTTCCTCCTTCTCCTCCTCCTCCTCCTCCCTCTTCTCTCTCTTTTCAAAATAAATATTTTTTAAAAAGTTCTTACATCAGAATTCTCATACCATCAATCCCTAGTATATGTCTAAGAAAGGGATTTAACACAAAGCAGATGTTGGTAATAGTTAGTAAAGTGCCAGATAGTAGATATCTTTCCTTTTGCAGGTCATTTGATCTCTGCTGCAAATACTCAAGTCTGCTATTACAGTGGAAAAGCAGTCAAACATTATATAATAGCATGGGTGTGGCTGTGTTCCAATAACACTTTACCAAAACAAGTGATAGGCACTATGTGATCCATGGGCCATAGTTTGAAAACCACTGGAATATAGCTTTCCTTGGTTGGATGTAGTTAATTTTGGAGAGAACCTTCCCACCTAGTCATATACACTCTTTCTTTTTCATGGACAATCTCCCAAGATTATTGTGAATAATGTTATTACTCTCAGATACCCAGTTAAGATCATACCATTCAGATTATTAATTTAAGGACTGAACACATACTATATGCTAAATACTGAGAATAGAGTGTAATCACAGTAGACAGAACATTTTCAGTGTACTCATCAACAAAGAAAATCTCAGTATTCCCTGGCAAAAAACATCATGAGAGGCCATTGAACTACACTAAAGGACCTGTAACCTACCCTTGGTTGGGAAGGGGAATCTACTTAATCAAGGAGAGCTTTGTAGAGGAAGTGACGTCTAAAGTGAGATTGGTTGGAAGATACTTAAGATATATGCAAGAGCATCTTCAGTAGAAGAAACTACATTTGAGGAGTCTTGACATGAATACAGTACTACATTTCAAGGAGGAGTTAAATTGTTCAGTGGGTTATAAAACACAAAGGAAGATGATAAAAGAGAAGTACAAACCAGATCACAAACAGCGTTCTGACCCATTTTAAAGAGGGTGGGTTTTACCCCATTGACACTAAGAAATTATTGAAGGTATGAGGACATGATCAGAAACATATTTTAGAAAGATCTCACATTCTGAAGTGTCAAAAATGGAAACAAAGGAGACAAGATGAGAAGTAGAAGCCAATTAAGGAGTGACCTCAGAGATCCTGTTAGGAACCAGCCAGAGAGGATGAGAGAAGTAGTTAGCGGCAGGAAGAATGGGGGAAAAAAAGTAGGCTAATTCAAGAGACATCTTCAGTGGAATAAGGTCATATTTCTTTTAAAAATATTTTAGTCATTTGAAAGATAGGGAGGGAGGGAGGGAGGGAAGGAGGGGAGGTATCTTCCATCTGCTGGTTCACTCTCCAAATGATCACAATGGCTGAGGCTGGGCCAAGCTAAAGCCAGAGGCTCTGAACTCCATCTAGGCCTCCCGTGTGGGTGGCAGAGGCACAAGCACTTGGACCACTTCACACTGCTTTTCCAGGTCCATTAGCAGAGAGCTGAATACGAAGTGGAGCAACTGTGACTTGAACAGGTTCTCATATGGTATGCCAGTGTAACAGGTGGTGCTTTAACCAGCTATGCTACAATGCCACCCCAAAGTCATGTTTCTCAATATACTCTGGGAAGAGAGGAGAGTGAAGAACAAGGATGAGTCCCAGTTTTCTAGCAGGAAACCTGAGGTTCCAGTGCAAATTGATATTGTGACTGACATCTTTAGCAGTGAATTTCTTTTTTTATATATTTTATTTAAGGTAAACAAATTTCATATATTTCGTATAAACAGATTTAGGAACACAGTGATACATTTCTGTACTAGAAAGGCAAAGAATAGCACATGTATGATTCTGGCTTGTGCCTGGGGGAGGTGGAGGAGGACACATAATGAGCCTGGCTTTGAATTCGTGAGCATCACTTTTGTACACATTCCATTTGCTAGAACTCTGTCATGTAGTCATGCCGAATGCAAAAGGAGACTGGAAAATGGTAGCTGAGCACATGAATAGAAAAAGAAGAGTCCAGTTACTTGAAGAGCTAGTCAGTCCCTACCATAGGATTTTGCTCATATACCCCTTCCCAGTGAGGCCTTTCCTGATTGCCACTTATAAACTGCAGCTACTCTCCAGCTGTCTACCCAAAGATTCTGTGTCTTCCTTTTCTGCTTCATCTTTCTGTAGCTCTTAACACTATATCACAATGCATGTAATTTAGCTCTTGTTTACTGTCTGCCTCCCCTCTCCTCCAATAGGCTTTAAATTCCATGAGGCGGGATTGTGGCCCATATTCACTGCCATATCATTGAATACTAGTAGACCTTCAGGGAGTGTTGTCTTGAAATCGTACCTCTGCTCTACTTTGAAGGCCCTCATTGGGTGGCACATTCACTTGAAGGCTGACACTAAGACTCTAATTGTGTTTCTCCAGCAAAATTTGTCATGGTAATTTGTCAGTAGAGAGAAGTAGACCTATCAGATGACTCATCAAAAAGTTCAGTTTCAAGCAGTCCCTCTGTGCACCCATACATGCTTTATAAATATCTTTATATGTATATAGACTAGGCAAAGTTCTGAGACAGAAAGTTCATTATCTGTATTCTTCCTTGTTTCTATCTCCTTTTATTTTCTCTGTTATTTGTTGGATGCTATTAGTGAAATACTAGACTAAAACTTGGGTTTCTGAGAGCAGTTTTGATCCTCACAACCAAACTCTGAAGTAAGGAGTGTTCAGTTTTCAAACAAAGAAATTAAAGCCTGTAGAGGTTGGCTAACTTTCCCAAATTCACTCAGGGGATAACTTGCAGCATTAAACTCCAACTTATGTTCCTTTCAGGTATGCTCAGCATCAAACATCAGCCCTTTGAAACCTTATCACTGTCCAGACCTACCCACAAGTTGCCAATTGTTTCCTTAGTAGTGAAACATAAATGAATGAGAAGCCTTGATATGTTGTCCTTCTTTGGAGTGTTTCGTTTCTACCAAGCACAAACTGTAGGAAAAATAAGTGAATGCCTAATTGTGTGACTCAAGTACTAATTAGCTATGAGGGGCATGTTGGTTTAAAATAGAGTTGATGCTTGATTTCTGATTCTAACAATGTCCTATAGATGTGTGACCTGGCAAGTTATTATGTATACCTAAAAATGAGTTTTTTTCCTCAAGTGAAAATTACCTTATATCTGAATCCTTTGAAAGTTTTTCTAATTAAAAGTCACTTGCTTCTTTGACCTTACTCAAAACAACAAAATATTGTATAGGAAAGATATATTGGCTAGACTTAATCTCAGTGCTCATTTTGGTGGCTTGTAGAGTTCCATTGATATAGGCACAACAACAACAACAACACACCAGAAGAAAACAAATTTAACAGAGTATAGAGATTAATTTTGGTGCTATGATATCACAATTTCTAGTGTTGGATACCATTATAAGGCAGCTCTGGAAAGAAAGAAGACTATTAAAAGCAGCTCAGTGAGTGGTTACATTATATAGTTCATGGACATATGGCACAGAGAAAAGAAAAACTCTTTATATAACAAAATGCTCTTATGTAAATGTGTGCTTGTGGTTTGCAATAAAATTCCTAGTGGATCATTACACATGGATTCAAAAGTATTGTACCTCAGGTCATATAGGTGTAAGTGACAATGATACCTTTCAGAAAACTGAGGTCACTCAGTGCATCTATGAAAATGGAAATTCTAATGGTGAAGATGTATGTTAAGGAACTGAACCAAATTGTTGCATGAACTGTGAGTGGAGAAATGCAATCTTCCTAATTAATGTAATGTTTTGTAATATATAATCTTAAGTTAGTACATATATACACAATGAAATTAAAGAATTAAGTATTTTATTTAGACAACTCATGATTCTACCTAAATTTTCTAAAGTTTCTGTGTTAAAATTGGTCAAAAACTTGAAGGAGATCTGATTTGAAAATGAGATAGCCCCCTTATATTTGGGTATATGGTATGTAAATCTCCTGAGCTTCAATTTCTTCCTTGAGAGCATTAGGAAGGCAATACAGGGGGTGTATGGAGTATGAAAAGTGATTTAAATGCAAAAATATCTAGTACTTTTCCTGAAACACTTGGTAGCTTTCCCTCCCACTGAAATCATGCCATGTGATTTGACAACCCATTCCTCTTCCCCTAAGAGCAGCCCCACAGAAAGTGTTCATTAAGAGTTAATGTTAAATTCATTGAATTTAGCAACACATCAGTAACTCTTCCTTTCTGATTATGCAAATCTCTCACAATCATAATGTGTGATTCTTTCAACTGCATTAGGAGCATTTATAATGTAAACGGTAACAGAGCCAATACTTCAAACAGAAGCCATTCTTTAAAACAAAAATAAGTAACTAAATGTACTGAAATGCCTCTAAAAGTAAAATATTTAGCACTTAATTGCAGATGGGTGATGTTAAATATCCCATTCATTATTATTACTACCACATGCCTGAATAAATCCTACCGTAAGCATTAAGCAAGTAGGTAAACAAAGAAATAACACTTCATGTGATGAATGCCAATATAAAGCACGTTTAAACCGTTCCGTCAGGAGACAAGCCTAGAAATGCTAACTGTGTTCCTTCGCCTTTCTGCAAACATCTGAATACATAAATTCAAATTGCAACTTTAAAACTTCAAATCGAGGCTTTTGAAATTTCAGAAAACACATGCGCTTGGAAAAGCAGATTATAACGAGGCCCCGATGGGATTTTGGCACCATCGCTTTTTTCTATTTCAAAGTATAAAAAACAAATCTAAGCATGAAATGACTATGAAATATTTTCATATTATAGAAGATGCCTTACTTTAAAAAATTAATCATCAGAAAAAAAGTTTTCAACAAACACTATGTAAAAGAAAAGATTGTGATAAAGAGCCTAGCCAAAATATTTACTTTTTAGGTGGTGATTTATTATATCAGGAAGTTCTTAAGAGATTTTGAAGTTAGTATATGGTTAATATCCATAAAATCATATGCAAATTTCTATATTTCAAGCTTATGTTGAAGGTTAGTTATTAAATATGCTGAATTATTTATAGTGCCCAGATAGGTCCCAGGTATTCTCAGTCTCCAAATATATTGTAAACATAGAAAACGTAGAAAATTATATTGAAAAGACAAAAATTCTTCAGGAACTAATTTATTGATTTCATGTAGTCATGATCAAAATCTTCAATAATTTTTGTTTTGTAATTTGATCAAATGTTAAGATAGCTAAAGTGGTAGAGAAGATAATCTACTGGAAACTGAACAGTTTTTTGAAGGGGATGAAGTAGCGTATTACTGTCACAAAACTCTACAGTAAATCAGCAAACAGAACCTTAGTAATATAAACCCTCTTAATGAAGAAAGTGCCATAAATCAATAGAGAACAGTTTGTGCTTGGAAGAAAATATCAATTTCTGAGAAAACTTTCAAGGGCAGAAATATAGTCTATATAAATTTAAGATGCATTAAACATTAGATTTTTAAAATGAAGTTATAAAGATCTAGAATAAAGATAAATAAATAATTATAGCATGGCTACTATTTTGAGAATAATCTCAATGAAAGAAATAATAGAAATAAATTCTAACTTAGAAACAAAAAATGCAAAACTTAAAGGTAAAAGGGAAACTGTAAGATTATTCACAATGCAGGTGATTTTATGATAATGCGAAAAGAGTTGTTGCAAATAAATAAGAAAACATTGTTGAAAATGTATAGCATACATAGCAGAAATTGACAATAGGAACGTAAATGACAAACGGGCATAAACATACATTTTTCAACTTTTCTACTAAAAATATACAAATATCCACGCAGAACATATTTTTCTATCAAGTATATAAATCATAGTGCTCAATAGTGGTAAAGATTTGGTAAGAGTAGAATTTTGTAACTATCAGTAGGAGTTTATAAAGGTTCTTAGTATCAGTGTTGCAAAGATAATTAGCAATGTGTATCTAAATCCTTAGGATTCTTATTGTTAATTTTTCTTCCTTATTCCAAGGATTTTAGCAAGTATGTGAGCCAAAGTGCATAAACAAATGTATTTGCTATAGAGTTATTTATTATAATGAATAATTGGAACCAAGAGAAATGCCTAATAAGACAAGAATGGTGAAATATGGTGTTCCCAAATATAGCTTATTACTCAGATCTCAGAATTCAGTTTTTCCGAGAGTAATTAATGACCTTAGAAAATACTAACAATGGAATTTAAATGAAGAAAACAGGTACAGAATATTTATACAGTTTGATCCCAAATGTATAAATCGCTATTATAATGAATATGTACATCTGCCCTATTTGTCTTGGCTGAATATTCGTGAGGAAAAGAATAGGCAACAAAGTAATTTGAGATATGTTTAGAGTGTCAGTGAGGGGGTGGTGGTGTTTGCTTTTGGAATTTTATTCTAAGCTTGGGAATTTTTTTTGTTTTGTTTTGGTGTTACTCTTGTCTGCTCTTCCAGTTTTTGATTCGTTTTGGGTTTTGGGGGTGGTTCTGCTTCAAAAGTGTCTGTTTCTATATGAAAGATGAAAAAAGTCTTATCAATCTGTTTAGGTTTTACAAATGCAATCAGATTTTACCAAAGGTTTTCTTAACTAAAAGTGTGTGGAACAGTGTGCAAGATGATCTGCAGTCTAGTATTAACGGAGACAAAAATCTGGACCAAAAAAAAAAAAAAAGCAGAAATGGAATGGGCATTTGGCACAGCTGTTAAGATGGTGCTTGGGATGCGACCTCCTGTATCAGAGTACCTGGTTTCAAGTCCTGGCTCCAGTCCTGATTCCAGCTTTTTGCTAATGTGCACTCTGGAAGGGAGGAGGTGATGGCTCAAATACTTGGGTGTCTGCCACCCATGAGGGAGACTCAAATTAAGCCCCTGTCTCCTGGCTTCAGCCTGGCCTATCCTGGACTGTTGAGGGCATTTGGGGAGAGAACCCTTGATCCCTTGTTAGAAATGATTCTTTCTCTCTCTCTCTCTCTCTCTCTCTCTCTCTCTCTCTCTCTCTCTCTCTCTCTCATATTTTGAAAGAGTAGACCCAGGGATTGAATTGGGTTAGAACTTTTAAGAAATAAAACATGTCTGTAGTAGGATTTTTTTTCCCTCTTCAACATTTGGTTCTAAGGCCAGAGTCTGAGAGAAAATTATGTTTTCCCACAATTTAAAACAGGCTGCAAGCAATTGATATCAGTTATGTCCCACTAGGGTTTATGGAGAAGCAACAATAATATTGTTTCTACTACCAACCAACCATTTCCAATCTTCTCTGTATCCCATGTTCTGAAGGAAAAAGTGATACAAGAAACACAGACTCTAAATATAAAGATGCTTCAGAAATAATTCAACCAGGTTTTTCACTTATATTCTACTTTTGTTTGTATACATAAGAAGGATATATGACAAAATTCAGTCAATCTAAAAAGAACAGGTTTCTTCATGGAATAAAACCTCAAAGTAATAAGTATCACAGTTGACATTCCCACTTCCTGCCCATTCCCACTTCCTACCTCCTTCCCCTTTGATACTTAACATGATGGTATCCTATGGTCTGCAACTGCTGGTGTCTATAATTTAGTGATATGCTACACTGCCCATGGGTGTGTGAAGTAGACTGTATTTCACAGTCAGCAGTTTGCACAGTGTGAAATAATTTTTAGCACAGAAATGTATGCAAGATTGAAAAGAATGATGAGAGAATTCATTCATTCACTCAGTTATTTATTGAGCATCTATTCTGTGCCAGACATTGTTCGAGGGCAAGGGTTACAGCAACAAATTAAACACATCAAAATCATTATCCTTGGGAAGTTTAATTTCATGTATGTGAAATAGATAATACACCTAGTAAATAACCAAGTTATAGAGTATGTTAAAGAAAGAAAGAGAAAGGGAAAATAGAAAAAAATAGAAATCTGAGGCTGGAAATATAATTCTATGTGAGATCCTCAGGGAGGATGTGCAAGAGGTTAGGTATCCACATATGTTTGATATTTGAAGGAAGAACATTCAGGGATATGGAAAAGCAATGGCAAAGACTTGGAAGCAGAGATTCATCTATGTATTTGAGGAATACAGCAAGGAGGCAACTGGTTCTCAGGAAAGATAAAGGAAAGCAGATGGAAATGTGACTGAAAGGTGAGAAGACAGAAGCCAGTAGATCTCATAAATCTGTGTTCAATAGAAAAAAGTAGGTGAGCTATATAATGTAATTTAAATTTTTCTTATTACCATGTTTAAAGAGTAGAAGGCCACTGGTAGAATTAATTTTAATAAATTTATTTAACTCAATGTATGAAGATACATTGTGATACATACAGTATTGATGAGATATAATATTCTAAAATCTGGGGGCCAGTGTTGTGGCAAAGCAGGTAAAGCCCCCACCTGCAACGCTGGCATCCCTTGTGGTTACCCTGGCTGCTCCACGTGTGATCCACCTCCAAGGCTAATTTAAGGCTGGAAAAAGCAGCAGAATATGACTCATGTGGGAAACACAAATGAAACTCCTGGCTCCTGCCTTTAGGCCAGCACAGTCCTGGCCATTGTAGCCAAAGAAGGAGTGAACCAGCGGTTGGAAGATTCTTTCTCTCTGTAACTCTTTCAAATAAATAAATCTTCAAAATAAAAAGTAAAGTTTTATATACATAAATTTTGGCACAATTTCAAGTTCACAACAAAATTAAGCAAAAGATAGAGATAATCATTTCTTTTTGTATAAATCTTTGAAATCTCATGTGCATTTTACATAGTTTATCTCAATGCCTATCAGCCACATTTCAAGTGCTGAGAAAGCTCCAAAGCTTGCAGGTGTTTCAATATAATGCCTACTATATTGAACAGCACAAATCTGGATCCTCCTAGGGCACTGTAAATACTTTGGCTTTTGTCGTGAATGAATTAGGAAGCAGTGGAATATTTTAAATGCAGTATGATATATATCTTGCTTGGGTTTCCACAGTTTACCTCTAGCTCCTGTGTTCAGAGTAGACAGAGGGGAGAACGCAAGCTTACATGTCCCAGCACAGACTTTGGACAAGGTTTCATTGCATGGCAAAAGTGATCCCCACATGCTTGTTAGGTGAATGGATGAGTTTAGCTGTAGTTCTCTCAAGGTCCTATCTTTGCACAGGCTGTGTCTTATTCCTGCAGCATAAAGTATTTTCTTCATGCTCTAGGCTCCTGCCACTATGTTCTCTTGGATGTCTCCCAAGCTCTGCTCTAGAAATAATTTATCCTCTTATCATACTCAGAATCCTTAGTTTACATACTCTTTCTTTTCAACAAGGGTGAGATCCTCAAGACAAGGTACATAGCATATCCATCTTTTCTTTAAAGATTTTTATTTATTTATTTGAGAGAGAGAGTTACAGTATTTGAATGTTTAAATCATCATTGAAATGTTTAAATCATCATTGAAAGGTCAACACTGTGACATATCAGGTTAAGCTGTTGCCTTACGATGCCAGGATCCTATATAGGAGTGCCAGTTCAAGTCTTGTCTGCTCTATTTCCAATCTAGTTCTCTGCTAATGTGCCTGGGAAAGTAGCAAAAGATGTTCCAAGCCTGTGGGTCCCTGCCACCCATATGAGAGACCTGTATGGTATTCCAGGCTACTGGCTTTGGCCAGAACAGTCCTGGCTCTTATGGTCCTTTGGGGAGTGAAGCAGTAGATGAAAGATCTCTCTCTCTCTCTGTGTCTCGCTCTCCCTCTCTCTCTTTCTCTCTCCCTGTCATTCAAATAAGTAAAATAAGTATTTAAAAAATCATTGAACTATACAGTTATATTTACTTTTATATATGTATACATATATATGTGTGTGTGTGTAGTGGATATATGCATATATATATAATACATCTATTTGGAGAAATGTATAGCTCCTAAAAGATAACAAAACAATCATAATTTGTTTTCAGTGTAAATCATTTGATTTAAGTATAAGTCTGCTTTTAAATATATTTGTACTTCATTTCTTAAAAATAATTTACCAAATAATAAACAGTAAGAAAAGAAAAAACACAAATAGCTCCTTGAAAACAGAGAATTATAAGTTAAAATACTTATAAAATACTTATAATGCAAGAAGATAAATATTCATTTCTAGAAAGTATTTACATGAAATGGATTTTATTGAAACACTATTATTTTTATGCTTCCCATTAAAATGCATATGCTTCATTCCAAAATCCACCTTAAAAGTTCATTAGAGTATTCAACAAGTATTTAGTCAATTAAATTGATCATAATATAAAACTTATTAATCAAGCATACAGCCAAAGTTTTACAATACTCCTTATTAAATGTTAGCATTTTATTGTTTGTGAATTCAGAGTATTTCATTATTATTGTAGAAAATTCTTGAAAGATGCAAGATATTTTCTCATATTTTAATAAAATAATATGGTTTCATATTCTAGTAGCTGTTAATCAGCATAAATAAATTAGGAAAATACAGGCACATATAGATACAAATACCCAATCTATTATATGACCTTATTGAAGTTATTTTTGTATTTATTTAATGCTTATTTTTGGTCATAATTTGAAACTATAATTTTCAAATAGACTCATTTCATTTTTGTGCTGTTTGATTACCTAAAGATCTATTACATTTAGCAACTTACTATTTTTTTTAAGCAGTGAACTTGAACTAAGCTTATTTGAAGACGTCTGTCTATCTTTCCTGTGCTCACCAGTCACCTGCAGTCAGGGGACAGTTTAGCTAGGAGTCTTTCTCTCTCCCTCCCTCCCTCCCTCCCTCCTTCCCTCCTCCTCCCTCTCCCTTTCAGAGAAATCTTTACTGCTGGTTTATTCCCAAAATGGCCACAACACATGGTCTGGCCCAGGTCAAAGCCAGGAGCCAGGAACTTTATCCTGGTCTCTCCCATGAATGACAAGGACCCAAGTACTTTGGTCACCTTCCACCGTATCCAAGGCCCATTAGCAGGAAACTTTGTTGAAAATGGAGCAGCTGGGACACAATCCAACACTCCAGTGAATTTCCTACTGAATTCTACAAAACATACAAATAGGAACTAACTCCAGATACCTTTCAAACTATTCCAAACTATTGAAAAGGATAAAACTTTGCCAAACTCTTTTTAGGAGGTCATCATCACTCTGATACTAAAACCAAAGATACAACACAAAACAAAGCTAAAGACCGATATCCTTGACAGACATACATGCAAAAATTATCAACAAAAGTACTAGCAAAGCAAATGCAAAAAATACAACAAAAAAGATCATGCATCATGATCAAATGTGACTTATCCCAGAAATGCAGAGTGGTTCAACATTTGAAAATCAATAAAGTCCTTAAATAATATCAACAGAGTAAAGAACAAATCCATATGGTCATCTCAAAAGATGCAGACACATTTGGCAAGATTTGACACCACTTCATAATAAAAACCCTCAACAAATTGGGTGTAGAAGGAACATATCTCAAAAATATAAAGGCTATTTATGACAGATTAATAGGCAATATCATATTGAATGGGGAGAAGCTGAGAGCAATGCCCTTAGACCTGGAGCAAGACAAGGCTGTCTACTTTGCCACTCTTATTCAATATAGTTTTGGAAGTACTATCAGGAGCAAAGGAAGAAAGGGAATTGAATTTAGAAAAGAAGTAAAAACATCCATGTTTGAAGATGAAATGATGTTGTACATGGAAAAGCCTAAACACTCTACCAAAAAGCTGTTATAACTGATAACCAGTTCCATAAAGTTGTAGGATATGGACATCAACATACAAAAAAGTAGCATTTCTATACACTAATAATGATCTCACTGAAAGCTAAATCAACAACAAAATACTATTCTCAGTAGCTATTCCAAAATAAAATATCCATTAATAAATTTGACCAAAGAAGTAAAAAGTCTCTATGATGAAAATTATAAAGCACTGATGAAAGAAATCATCAGTGACACAAAGCAGTGGAAATGTATCCTTGGCTCATGACTTGGAAGAATCAACATAATTAAAATATCTATATTACCTAAAGCAGTCTACAGATTCAATGCAATACCTATCTATAAGTCTTTGATCCAATATATAGGAATAAACTTACAGCTAATTAAACATATAGTGTGTGCACTTCTATAATTAAAAACTCACTAGCATAACATGTGTTAAGTATTTTTAAATCAATTTTTCTGTGTCCTCTAAAGAGATTCTGAGTTATAATTTGGAAATTGTTTATTTTATTTTTTAAAGATTTATTTATTTGAAAGTCAGAGTTACAGAGAGAGAGGGAGAGACTGAGAGAGAGATCTTGCATCAATTGGTTCACTCCCTAAATGTTTCAATGGCCGAGGCTGGTCCAGGCTGAAGCCAGAAGCCAGGAGCTTCAGCCAAGTCTCCCTTGTGTGTGGTAGGGTTGCAAAAGCTTGGACCATCTTCCACTGCTTCCTCAGGCTATATCAAGGGACTGGATCAGAAGTAGAACAGCCAGAACACAAACCCACACCCATATGGGATGCCAGCATCTCAGGCAGTGGCCATACCTGCTACACCGCAGCACAGACCCCCTGGAAAGCATTTTAATAATCATTTTGTGTTTTTATTTTAAACCCTTGCTTTTATTTTTGTCCTGTAATTTTCTATAAAGTACGCTTTAATTAAGCATTTTTAAAATGTGCAACTTCATGTTATGTACTTACTCCAGCGGTTCTCAACCTGGGATACTTTCTCCCCAAATTCCAGCATCACCCCAGGATATTTTGCAATGTCTAGAAAGATTTTTTTGTTGTCACAATATGAAGCAGGAGTGTGGACTTGTTACCGTGCTTTTGCTTTGCTTTTTAATTATGTATATATTTATATGGAAGGGAGAGAGAGAAAGATCTTTCATCTGTTGGTTCACTCCTATAGAATGCCTGCCACAGCTGGAGCTGGGCCACACTGAAACCAGGAGCCTGGGATTCATTTGGGTCTCCCACATGGGTGGCAGGAGCCCAAATAATTGGGCCATCAGAGACTATCTCCCAGGGTGCACATTAGCAGGATCAGAAGCAGAGCCTGGACTTAGAGCCAGGCACTCTGATAGGCGATGTGGTGATCACAAGGGTTTTCTTAGCTGCTGCAGCACATGGCCACCCTTGGAGTTGCTACTGCCACCTAGAGTGTATAAGGCAGGAGTCATGCTCAGCATCCTACAACATACAGGACAGTCCATCACAACAAAGAATTAGCCGATCTTAAATGTCAGTAGTGCTGAGGTTGTGAAACCTGCCCGAATGCAAATTGATAATAATGTTGGATATTTTAAATACAATATTTTCTTGACCATTTTCAATTCCTTTATCTTTTAGAAATTTTTGAAATATTGAAATTGCTTTGTTCAAAGTGAATGAATTTCCTTAAAATGAATAATGTATTGTTAACATTTAATTGCTCATTTTCTCAAAAGTGTTTGTCATGTTTTTTTCCACTTTACTTTTGAAAAAATTGGAGAAATATGTCACTTATAACTACTTTATTCTCCTTTCTGCAGGCTAGAAGAACAAAAGAATATCCTGTCAGAATTTCAAAGAGATTTAAATGAATTTGTTTTATGGTTGGAAGAAGCAGATAACATTACCAGTATTCCACTTGAACCTGGAAATGAGCAGCAACTAAAAGAAAAGCTTGAACAAGTCAAGGTAATTTTATTTTCTCAAATACACCAGGGTTCACTTATATAAAGAGTATATGAATCTATTTTTAAATGTGCTTATCATTGATTTTCTGCCAATTAAGTTATAGTTCTTCACTAAAGTGTTTTTCTTGCAACTTTATTTTGTCTTAAGCCATAGGCTCCCAATCTATATGCATTCTTGTATGTATATATGTATAGATGCATTTATTACCTATAAATTGCATCTATTCATACATAATACATGGGAGATTTTTTAACTAATTTGAAGTTATATTTAGACTTATTTGACACCTCCATGGCTTCAGATATTGAAACTGAAGAACAAATGTGGAATCATAAATCCAAATGAGAATTATTTTTTAAACTTAAATTTTGGATTAACATGTAACGTGTACGTGTTTCAACCCATATACATAGCTTACCCCACCATATCAAGTAACTAGCCTTTAAATTTCCTTATTTTTTATTTGTATTTGGAGCCTACCGGTTCCTCTCTTCCAGTTCCTCATACAGAGGGTTTCCATCTGTCTTAGGCTACATACCTAGATATTTGTGGAGAATTTTTGTGGAAAGGAATCCCATTTCTTAGGAATATCTTAACACTCCAAGCAAACCCACTAGTTCCGCCTCTAATTAAAGATAGATTTGCCAAGTGATGTTTTGGTTTCGTTTGTTTTGTCTACGGTTAAGGAGGCTGTGGTGTTTGCATTCATACTGTTTGAACAGACATCCAGTTCATCCAAGTAGCATTTCCGGCCCTCCTACTGTGATAGTTACTTATTACTGATTTCTTCACCTGGCTTACTGGCACGCTCTGTGCTGCTGAATTCACTTTCACGATTTTAGCTTTAGGATAACAACTCTTTAGGATCTGTTTTATTTGTACTGTTAAAGGGAGGGGGAAAGGAGAAGAAAGGAAAATGAATAGTTTATCTCCACTCTTATTTGTCAAACATGATGTGCAGCTGCATCTAATATCTTAGTCAATATTTGAACCAAACTTTCACAGTGCTTACTACAAGGATACTTCAAAAAGTTTGTGGAAAATGGAATTAAAATCTAAGTTTATTTTGTCACATACAAACAGTTAAAATCAATGCATAGGGCGGTCTTCTAAAAATTCATGAAAATGCATGTGTTATGAAAAAGTATACATGGATTTCAAATTCTTTGCACCAAAATAAACTTTTTAAATTCCAATTTATGAACTTTCTGAAGAACCTTCATATCCTCATTCTATAAGGTTCTATAATCAAAGAGAAATGGAATTGCTTCTTTATCAATGATTTACTTGGTTGACACATGTAAATTAATCTAGTGTCAACCATTTATTTCTATAAATCAAGAAATTTTCACATGAACAGGAGAAAAAGTATAACATTACAATAGTATTTAATTCACTATAAAAAATACTGAGCACTTATTATATATAAGACATCGTACTAGGGTTTGAGATTCACAAAATGAAAAAGTTTGGGAACAATGTGAAGATGGTTTTGCCTTGAAAAAATGAACTCAGTCTGTTCTAGAAGTTCATCTTTTCTAACCTGTGACCTGTTACACGCACATGTGTGTGTGCCCACAAACCCATGACTGACTTCCTTCCAGTTCCCTCCACCAAGTCCCCGCCCTGGTCCCAGCTCTCAATGTGGCAGCCCAAAGGACCCCAAGAAAAGTCCCAGCATCGCTCCCAGTCTAACTCTCATAACGCGTCCCTGCCAGCCCCCACTGGCGCTGTGTTCTGGCAGGAGTTCCATTTTCTTGCCTGATTGGAATTCTGCAGTGAGAAGGGGGTGATCCGTTGCCCAGAGACAAGCAGCCCAACCTTCCAGCCTGGGCCACACTGATAATGCTGATGGAGATTGGAATTTGCTGCTAAGATTTTTCTTTGGGACAGAGTTTCTCTGTGAGGGGCTTGTGTCTGGCCTTCCTGTGTACATAAATGCAGTATTTTCCAAAAAATTGATGACTCATTTAGTAGACATAGTAAGTGATATTCACTTAATAATAAAAAATCTTACTTTCTCTTCTCATTAGATTATCTAGATCAGCAACATCCAATACAACTTTCTTTGATGATGTAAATGTTCTTAATTATCGTTTGCCTTAGAGATAGTCATACACACCTTTTGGATCTTTGACAAGTGGTTAGTGTGACTGAGGAACCAAAGCTTTTATATTTTTATTACATTTTATTTACTTATAAGTAACATCATGTGGCTAGTACTGGAGGCTCATGATGTAAATGACATAAACGAATAAAAACAATTATTAATGATTAATACCATTGTAATTTTATAGGTCTGTGGAAAGGGCATAAACAGTGTGATGCTAAATGAATAAGAGAAATTTAGAGATGTGAAGGAGTCAGAAACAAGGGTTCCAACATAAAGCTACCCATGTTTGAATCACAGTCCTGTTTCTTGCCAGTTATTTTTTCCCTTGGCACTGGCGTTTAATTTGTCTTCCTCAGTATCCTTCTATAAAATGAGTAGGAACTACTTTTATTATTATTATACTATGAAGATAAACTGAGATAATGTACTCAAAGGCTTCATCACAGAGCCTGGCACTGTGTACGCTGAGTGTGTGTACTGTTCGTACTAGCGGTCTCTCAGAATGATAATGAAGTTTCTTACTTGGTGGCATTCTGCGGTGTGCTATGGCATGTGATGCTACCTAAGAGGATGATGAACTTAGCCAAATTGTCCTTTTTAATAGAAATCTGTTTGCAGATGCTAAGTCCATTTGTGGCATTGTTTTAGAGGTCACCTTACGACCTAACACTTTTCTCTTGGAAAATGCCCAAGGGATAAGATAATTTTGTCCATTCTAAGGTTTATCTACTTAAGAGTGGATGTTTCAGTCCACCAGCTCTGTACTCTGTAGAAAGCTGCTGGGACTTGAAGTGCCAGTAGGCCTGTGGTCAAGTTGCTTCATTTTGATAGACTAATCAATAGGAGCGAAGACAAGGTAGTTGGAACTGTGCTGTAATTCATTTTAAACGTTGCTGCATTTGTCTGTTTCAGTTACTGGCAGAAGAGTTGCCCCTGCGCCAGGGAATTCTAAAACAATTAAATGAAGCAGGAGGAACAGCACTTGTAAGTGCTCCCATAAGCCCAGAAGAACAGGATAAACTTGAAAATAAGCTCAAACAGACAAATCTCCAGTGGATAAAGGTTAGACATTAGCCATCTCCTTTGTCACATGTGTTAACTGTTATAAGTGTTTGTATTTGCTTTGTTTCCTGAGTGCTTTATTGGTAGAGGAGAAAGTTGGTATGTAGATTGTTGCTTTGCTTCATTTTATTTTAGCCTGATCGTTTTTTTATTTGACAATATTTAAGCACAATATACATGGTCTAATTCAACAAGTATCATAAACCAAAATTACTATGTTCCTGTATCATAATCAATAGTTAATGTATGCTAACCCTCTCCAAAAGGCTACTTATTTATTTGCCTACTTAATTACTTAAGAGTCTCCACCTTTCTACTTTGGATACTTTAAAAATATAATATCAAAATGTTTTATCAAATTAAAATTTACTTATTCTTTAAAACACAATTGGTACATATGAATTTATAATGAAAAGTAGCATTAATTAGTCCAGCAAGTTTTATTGAAAAAGAATGTTTTTCCCACTGTACTGCCAAGGCATCGTGGTTGTAAATCAAGTGATCCTATATGTATGAATCTGATTCTGAATTCCTTATCCTCTTTCACTTGATTTTGCCTGCCCATTAATCAGTACCACACTGACTGTTGCGATCTTTTTTAAACAGCTTTACTGAGATATAACTCACATACCATTAAATTCACCCATTTAAAACATAACATTCAATGGTTTTCCAGTATTAATTTATTTTTATTGTGATAATATACAACATAAAATTTGTCATTGTAATCCCTTTAAGCATACAATGCAGTCATATTTATTAGAACCATTACCACCATCTACTTCCATAATTTTTCATCGCTCTAAACAGAAACTCTCTTACCATCCAAGAATCGTTTCCTATCTCTTCTTCCTCTCAGCCTTTCATAACCTGTAATCTATGTATCTCTGTGAGTTTCTGTATTCCAGATATTTCATATAAGTGGGAATCATCTAATATCTTCCCTTTGTTTCTGGCTCATTTCACTCAACATGTTTTCATGGTTTATCCATGTTGTAACATATATTAGAACTTCATTCCTTTCTATGGCTGAATAATATTCTATAGTAATCTATCTATAATAATATAACACATACAATTGTTTTAGTGAGAACTTTGGTATCTAGTTGTGTAAGCCCTCCAATTTTATTCTTCCTCTTCAAGGTTTCCTTGGATATTTTGGTTATTTGAAGTAATTTTGGAATCATCTTGTCAATTTCTACATGAAGCTTTCTAGGACATTGATTGACATCATGTTCACACTTGATCTTAGCCAAAAGGCCAAGAAGCGATAACATCATGTTCAATTTGTAGGTTGTTTAACTTCTCTGCAGTACTGAGTAATCTAATATATGCACATGCTTTATTCTTTGATTTATTTAGCTCTTCTTTAATTAATTTAGGTGATATTTTGTGCTTTTCAGTCTAGACATTCTATATGTGATATATTAGATTGAAGCTTAGCTATCTGAGGTTTTGACTCTATTATAAATGAGACTTTTATTTTCTATTTGTTGGTGGCCTATACAAATATAATTGTTTTGCACATTGAGTACATATACAGCACCCTTGATACATTCCTTTATTAATGTTCATAGTATTAGAATACTTGGGATATTATCATGCATACAATGGTGTCTCAAGTAGACACAGCCCATCTCTTTATAAAAATTATTTAATTTTTTTTCTCTTTATTGCCCTAGATTAGGACATCCAAAACAATGTTATATAGAAGTGGTGATAATGGGAGTCCTTGTCTCATTCTCTGTCTCAGTTGTGCAGCTTTGAATATTGTTAATTAAAAATGCATTTTTTGGTAGAATTTTTTTATCCTGTCAACCCTGGCAAGGAATTTCTCTTTATTCCAAGCTTATGAAGTTTTCTTTTTTTATTGTAAATAAGTATTGAACATAGTCAAGTAGTTTCTCTGCAGCAGTTTAAAAGGTTGTATGAATTCTCTACTATGTGAAAATGGCAATTTTGATTTTGATTTTTTATATGAAATCACTCTGGGATTCTGAAAAGAAAATTTTACTGGTCATGCTGAAATATAGTTCTTATAGATTGCTTGATTCAGTTTTCTAACATTATGTTGAGAATTTTTATATCTTTGTTCATGCAGACATTGGTCTGTATGTTTTTCTACTAATATTCTTCTCAAGTATTTATAGCAATGTTAGACTAGATTTATAAAACAAATGGATAAGTGCTCCCTCTTTTCTGTTTTTCTTGAAGAAATTGTTCAAAGTTGGTATTATTTTTTCTAAAGACATTTGGAAAAATTAGATTGTTCAGCCATCTGGGCATACTACATTTTTGTGGGAAAGTTTGTAATAATGGATTCTGTTTTCTTAATATATGTAAGGATGGTTTGATTTCTTTTTAAATTTCCTTTCAGCTTCTGCAACTTGTGTCTTTAAGGAATTTGGCATTATCTTGTCAATTTCTTTGGGCTTTAGGTTTTCTTCATACAGCTTGTGATATTTTATATATTTCTAAATAACAATCAGAAAGATGGTCTGAGAGCTCCAATCCTTTAATGTTTCTTGTTGACTGGGAAAGTCTGCTGTATGTGCTAAGGTACAAAGCTGATACACCTGCTGAAGACTATCTTCACTTTCCGTAATATAGAGGGATTTGTTCTGAGGTATTCACACGGACTCCTGGAGTTCTCTCTAGATACTGAGTTAAGTTTCTTTAGAGAAGAATGATTTAGTTTTTGTTTGATCTATTGATTTGTGTTTATTTTTATGTATCAGGAAATGCTAAGGTCAGACTGTCTTTGTGTGATAGTTTTCAACTAGGAGAAAACTTTGATTTATAGTTTTTCTGTATCCTAATGTTATCCGGCTTCTTACTCCACTACTATGACATCTTTCATGCAAACACTCTAGAGGTTCTGCTAGAGTCAGCTGTCCTAGTTCCTAACACTAATTCCCCCTTACTTCATATGGTTCCATGTGTGCTTGCCCTGGATATGTTTTTGACCTTCAAAGATACTTTAAAACCTCTCATCTACTTATAACCACAGATCCATTACTTTGTTGAATATATTTACTACATGTTAACTTTTTTCAATCCAAAATATAAGTCAAACTGTAATCCCTTAAACTTTGAGCAAATATATGCCAAGAAGATATTGTATAACTGTAATTTTCATGTAATGTAAAATGACTTCTTTCAAAAATGGTACAATTACTTCTAAAGAATTCCTTGTTATTCATCAGCACGATAAAAAAGTTGAGGTATGAAGAAGTTGTACTGAGAAAAAATTCTGTTCTTTATACAGAAATAATTGAGACTTCATCTTAAATTGTATCAGGTTATTTGTTATATTTTTAAATTGATAATGCTGAAGTTCTTGTAACAGATCACTTACAGGACTGATAAAATATTTAGGAACTGAAATTATACCAATTTTGTGAGATTGAATCAAAATGTGAACTTAGGGCTCTATAATTCAAGTAAGTAGATATTTGAAAAAATACCTTTTTACTTTAATATATCAGCACTTTCTCATTTATGTAAATAATCAGAAAAAAACATTTTACAGTAATTTTTTTTTCTACTGAAGAATGAAGTTTCTTCTTTCAGTGACTTTAAAATGCTATGTAAAGTTATGGACACCTAAAAATACAGGAAATGTGTTGTTCCAGTAATTAAATTTTATAGCAACATAACAATATAAATAAAATCATTTCTCATAGGAAGAGAGATTTCCCACAATATCCCCGTACATCTTGACCTTGTAAAAGGGAACACAAACATAATTGTTGGAAATGCTAGAGAATTGTCTAAAATGTACAATGGAAGCTTTGTGGATTATCAAATATGAGTCGGAGTCCTGTGTCTTCAGGAACAGGATAAAAAGTTAAAATCTTATGATAGAAAATTGGAACTAGGACTATGAGAACATCTTGGGTAGACATATCACAGCATCCACAATATTCTGTTTCCTGCCGCAAAATCATAATTTCAATGGTACGCATTTGTCATTAGATGACATTTGAGATCTTATTCGTTGATCAAGTTAAAATTATTTAATTGGGGCTGGTGCTATGATGTAGTGGATAAAGCTGCTGCCTGCTGTGCTGACATCCCACATAGGTGCCAGTTCGAGTTCTAGTTGTTCCACTTGTGATCCAGCTCCCTGCTAATTCACTTTGGAAAGCAGTGCAGGATGGCCCAAGTGCTTGGACCCCTCTACCCATGTGGAAGACCCAGCTGAAACTCCTGGCTCCTGGCTGTGGCCTGGCCCAGCCCTGGCCACTGAGGCCATTTGGGGAGTGAACCAGCAGATTGAAGACCTTTCTCTGTGCCTCTGAATGTCCTTCTCTATAACTCTGCCTTTCAAATAAATAAATATTAAAAATATTTAGTCATGTTTTCACCACCCCTATGTCTGTTATCTTAGATTGGGGAATAGGAATAGGAAGCAAATGATCAGTACAAAGTTTAGGACCATGTACAAGTCAGTAGTTTTTTGAAAAGTAAGGAAAAATGTCTATGATTCACTGAGAGATAGTTTTGATCTTCCCATTTCTCCACCATCATCCTCCTTATTTCAAGAACTATAGTAGGTAATATACTTGAAACTAATAGATTGTGGTCGCTGGATCACAAATACAAGAGGATCTTCAAAAAACTTTTGAAAATGTGTATTATATAAAAATATGCAAGGATTTCAGGTTTTGCACCAAAATCAACTTATCTTTTAAATCCATTTTTATAAATTTTTAAAACTCCTTTTTACGTCAGTTTATTAGCATCATAGTAGCTCCAATAATTCCTAATTTCCTAATTGGAGGGAAGGTGCCTGTCTCTACAGCTAAGTCGAATGTGCTGCATCCTGCACATTTAGCTGACTTACTATTTACTTGAGTATATTTATGTTTCATTACTTAACAGAAAAATAATTCTTGCTGAAAATCCAGTTATTCCTTTAATGGACTGGTACACCTTATGATAAATCCATTGCAAAAGTGTGTTGCCTCAGTGTGGCCTGGGTAACTTCTCTTTACAGATAAGAAGAGTGCTGCTGTAAGCCGAATAAAGCTTTAGCTTAAATTATGGGTACGTTTAGATAAGGATCATGAGGCTGTATCATCATTTTTGTCTAATGTATAACTTAACCTTTACAGTCTTTAGCAATAATAGTCTTAAGATCCACAGTGTGGGAATGTTATTAAAAGCTAGCCTCTCTCTCAGCCTCTCTGTGTTTCTTTCTCTCTCTCTTTGCATTACATGATTTCTATACACACGTCTGTGTTGTTTTCAATAACCATCATCTTCACACATCCGTGGGTGTTCTCTAAATGTGGATGTTTGGGGTGAGGAAGTGTGTGTGTGTGTGTGTGTGTGTGTGTGCTGGGTTCTCTCTCGTCCCAACCTCTCCCTAGCATTATCACTCTTTCCCTCCTCTCCTTGTAATGAATTGATACTTTGTATGTCTGTTATGAATCTACTCTTCTATATGCATATAGACCACTTCTTTTCTGCCCCAGGAGTAGATGTGATACATTCTCTTCTAGTCTCCCTTTCTCTCACTCTATCCCTTTATCTCTCTTTCATCTCCTTCTTGTCCTTATCACCTTGTATATCCCTTTATCATTTGTCACTGTTCTTTTTATATGTTATGTGTGAGTATTATTTAAACTACCCAAAAGTTTTATAATTCTCCATTTTTGAATCCTGTTGTATCAACCCTATATTTAATTGAAACAGTACAAAGGTAGGGCATGCTTTTTGTATGCTTGGGATTATTCAAATAGAGGAGCCTCGTGAAGCTAAATTGCTCTCACATCTTATGGATAAGTACACTGAGTCCTAGGAAAGTCATGTGGCTTATTTGAGATCACATATCTGTCTATTTAAATATTAAGTGATTACAAAATAAATGTGTTGTTTTCACCTTTTGGTAACACTTGGGTGATTTTTATGTAGAGAATATGATCAGAACAAAAAGTGAATTCCAATTCTTCCTTCATAGAAACTGGTGTTTCTTTTTTAAATTTTTTTCTGATACTTTATTTTTTTCATGTTAATGTACTTTTAGTACTAAGGGAACAGATTCAGTGTAGTTCACAGGTGCAATTCTAAGAATGTAATAATATTCCCTTTCTCCCTTCCATCCTTCCCCCTTCCTCCTTTTTCTTTTTTTCTCCCTCCCTCCCTCCCTCCTTCCTTCCTTCTTTTTTACTTTTTGAGATAAGATAATATATTTTGAATTTACAGCATAGTTAAGGACTTTTAGCTCCTCTAAATAAAGGAATCAACAAATGACCATCATTCAGTGGTAATATACACAAGAGCAATAAACAATAATCAAATGGAAAGATGACCATTTCACCCATATACAGTACATTTTAAAATAATCACAGATCATTACAACTATAGTGATCTAACATTAATAACCATTAACTGGCAAAAATATAAAACAAATGTTGACACAACTATATTTGCAGCAATATTGATAAACACAGGCATTTCTTTCCCTTTTTTATTTTTTATTTTAAAATTTCATCGCATATATCTAAAGGAGACATGTGGTGTTTGTCTTTTGGTGTCCAGTTCATTTCACTCAACTTGATGTCCTTCAGTTGCATCCATTTTGATACATTGTAGAATTTCATTCTTTTTTATAGCTGAATAATATTCCACAGCATGTGTATGTGTGTGTGTGTGTGTGTGTGTGTGTATCACATTTTCTTTATCCATTCATCTGATGATGCATACCTATGTTGAGTGCATATTTTGGCTATTGTGAAGAGTGCTGCTATAAACATGGTGGTGTGGGACCACCATGTTTGATACATGTGTTCATGTTTTTGAGGTATATACCCAGTAGTAGGATGGCTGGATCTTATGGAAAGTCTATTTCTAGTTTTTAAAGAAATCTTCATACTGTTTTCCACAGTGGATACACTAATTTACATTCCCACCAACATTGTATAACTGTTTCCCTTTTTCCACATCCTCACCAGTATTTGTTACTCTACCTTTTGTATAATATCCATTCTGATGGGTGAGATGATATCTCATTGTGGTTTTACTTTGCATTTCCCTGATATCTAATGTTGTTGAGCATTTTTCATATATTTGTTGGCCATTTGTAATCCTTATTTTCATAACAGTCTGCTTAAGTCCTTTGCCCATTTCTTAATTGGATATGTTTCTTTTTGTATTTAGTTTTTTGAGTTGCTGTTATATTCTGGATATAATCCTTTATCCAATATATGGCTCACAATTTTTTCCCCATTCTGTTAGATTTCTCTTCAGCCTAGTAATATTTTTTTAAAATTTTTTAAAGATTTATTTTATTTATTTGAAAGACAGAGTTACAGAGAGAGGTAGAGACAGAGAGAGAGAGGTCTTCCATCCACTGGTTCACTCCCCAGATGGCCACAATGGCTGGAGCTGTGTCAATCCAAAGCCAGGAGACAGGAACCTCCTCTGGGTCTCCCACGTGGGTGCAGGGGCCCAAGGACCGGGACCATCTTCCACTGCTTTCCCAGGCTACAGCAGAGAGCTGGATTAGAAGAGGAACAGCCAGGACTAGAACTGGCACCCATACGGGATACTGGCACTTCAGGCCAGGGCTTTAACCCACTGCACCACAGCACCAGCTCTCAGGCTAGTGATATTTTCCTCACTGTGCAGAAGCTTCTTCTAAAGAAACTATGTAAAAGTTTTTGTTACTTTTGCCCGTTTTTGAAAATTAGAACCCATTATACTTAGTGAAAGCCAGTCTCTAAAAGACAAATATCATATGTTTTTCATGATCTTTGGTAATTAATAGAGTACAAAAATGTAATATATATGAGCAAAATTAACCTATTGAGATTTATTTTTTTTATAGCTCTCGTCTCTACTGTTGAGTAACACTGTTTTTTTTTTTTTTTCTTGCTATTTGTTGGATTCTTTACTTAGTAGAAGATTAAGCTTAGGATATAAAGTAAACTGAAAGTATGTCATTGTTAAAATTAAAAGAAAGAATAAAAAGGAAGGAGAGAGAAGGGTGGGAACACAGGTGGGAGCAAGGGTAGGGTGGGAAGTATAACTATGTTCCTTAATCTATATAAGAGAAATATATGAAATTTGCCCACCTTATATAAATTAAAATTTAATAAAATAAAATTGCTTTCTTGAAACTTCTTACTGTGGAACATTTGTGATCGTGTAATGTAGGACAACATTTTTATGTTGTTTTAAAATTGGCTATATGCCTACTTCTTGATATTAATTAATCTTCATATGTATTATGTGTTATAAATTCCTATTGGTCATATAAAATATATTTTGTTGAGTAAATTTCAATATTTATATAATGTTTTCCCACTTATTTGTAAATAATAGAATACTATTTTATTCGTTACTACAGAGGGGGTATAAAATATTGCATGTAAAGAATGAAACATTTTGGTCTGGCACCATGGCTCACTTGGTTAATCTTCTGCCTGTGGCGCCGGCATCCCATATGGGCGCTGGTTCTAGTCCCAGTGGCTTCTCTTCCAGTCCAGCTCTCTGCTGAGGCCCAGGAGGGCTTGGGCCCCTGCACCTGCATGGGAGACCAGGAGAAGCACCTGGCTCCTGGCTTCGGATCGGCACAGTGCCAGCCATAGTGCCCATTTGGGGATTGAACCTACAGAAGGAAGACCTTTCTCTCTGTCTCTCTCACTGTCTATAACTCTACCTATCAAAAAAATAAAGATTAAAACATTTTACTAGCATCCTAACAAAATATCTAATTCTCATGACCTAGAAAAATTAGATTTCCCAAAATAATATATGTACATATGAAAGCTTTAAAACAGAAATAAACCAAATCACAATATTAAAATTATTAAAGTGAAAATATTAAACAACTCCTAAGACAAAACATTTTCCACGTTACACAAATGGACATGACTGTATTTCCAGAAATATAGATCAATTTTTGTCAACACCTTATCCTGTTACTTCTAAGTATCTATTTAAGGGCTAAAAATTTTAGATTTGTCCTTTTTGATTTCCATTAGATAAATAAGTGTTTTGTCCTTTCTAGTTTGCCTGTAATGCCAGTTATAATTAGCCATCATGTACCAAGAAAAAAAACGAGTAAACTTAAAAACCTAAAAGTTTTTTTTCCTCTTCTTGCTCAATAATGGGCATTTGCTCCAATCAGTTTCCTAACATAATACAATGATGAAGAAATTGTTCCAATAGTGACAAAGGTCAATTATTGTTATTTTTTATCTGAAGAATAGAATCATTACTGGAGTTGTTGCCATACTGACTGGTGTTTACAGGGCCCTGAAAAAAATGCTCTGAAATACAAAGTAGGAGTGATAATAATGATTGTCTGAAGTCAGTTGTCTGGGAGTAATAGCAAGGAATTGATGGTTCCATTGGAGCTTTGATATGCTCATAATGATCTCTTAAAACTGTATTTGTAACATAATCAACATAGTCCTTAATAAGTCTGTGTGCTAAATGGCAGTATATAAGATAATGGAATTTGTGTATTTAATAAGCATTTTGCTGTCTGATAGTTTTTGGAAACCTATCATCTTAGAGGTTTCCTTTATATAGTTAATAATCATATCAAAGCATCTGTTGATTCATTATTCATTCCATAATGACCTGTGAGTGACTACTATATGTTATATGCTACTATAAGCATATTGTTAGCAATTCCCACCCTTGCCTTGTTTAAATGACATGCATAATTTTGTTAGGGCTTGGCATTGTAAATATTCATAGCTCTAATTTATATTTGTAAAATTGAGGCAGAGAGTTGGGGGAAGGTGTAGTGATTTAAAGTTTATAACATAGGCATCTTTGACTTTGCCTCCTATAATTTCACACTGACATGTAGTATGTAACTAAGTTGTGTGTCATGAGTACTTCACAGTTTGCTCTTTTTTTCTTTTTTTAGATTTACTTTTTATTTTATTTGAAAAGCAGAGGTACACACAGGGAGGGAAAGATAGAAAGAGATCTTCCACCTGCTGGTTCACTCCCCAAATAGCTGCAATGGCTAGGGGTGGGCCAATCTGAAGCCAGGAGCCAAGAGCTTCTTCTGAGTCTCTCACATTGGTGCAGGGACCCAAGCACTTGGGACATCTTCTCATGCTTTCCCAGGTGAAATAGCAGGGAGCTGGATTGAATGTGGAGCATCCAGGACTGGAACTAGCACCTATGTGGGATGCTGACATCACAGACAGAGGCTTTACTCACTATGCCACCAGTGCTAGCCCTCAATTTGCACTTAAAGTCCTGTTTTTTGCATGTTTTCCCATGATAATATTTAATAGCTACCTCTTTAATAAGTGTACCACTCTAAATTTTATTTTTAATATTTATTTAAGAGGTGGCAGGAACCCTGTTACTACAGTCATCACTTATTGTCTCCAATGACGTGTGAATGACCCTCTTGATAAAATCTGTGTGGAATCACCCTAGTTATAAGAATATTAGACTCCAAGAGAAAGGCTTGGCATGGTATTCAATAACAATTGTTATACTCATTGCTAATTTTCTTATCAGCAGTATCAACATCCCTGTCATCATGTATCCTCTTGACACTACATTGAAGCTGAAGTTGAAGTTGTAAAGTTTGGGCAGTCCAAAAACCCTGAATGTTATAACTAGCATATTAATTAATCTTTAATGACAATAAGTTTAAGAATGTGTGCTCTATAAGTTTTCAAAATTCAAATACCAGGCACTGCTTGCAATATCAATCGGACACTTTGCAAACAAAAGTAGAAGGAATGCTGAGTAGGCAATTTGACGTAAATATAGGCAACATGACGTAAATAACTTCTTAAGCCTGAACATTTAAAACCATTCAGCTGGCCTGAATTTAACTGGGAAATCCAGGCAGAGAGCATATTACACCTCTTCCTTGCTTTCTCAACTTCTTTTCCCATCTCCATTTGGTCAAGTGATGAGAAACCATCAGTAGAAAGTTACCATGGAGCCAGGTTAGGATCCCTCAACCTAATACAAGGTACTTTGCTCATTTCAATGCAATACTATTTTAAAATATAGAGAAACAAAACTTCAGTATAAATTTAAAGGCACTGATTCTTGTGCAACAGCTCATTTACATATTCAAAAGAGAGAGAATGTATATCACATATTAAACCGTATCACTTCAATATGCTGTGTCTAAAACTTTATTTAAAAGGTAAAATAATTTCCAATTAAAAACAGATTTAACTATTCTTGGCAAACTCTATTTCCTGTTCATAATCAATTTAAAATAAAGATGAATATTATGATGATGAAAAAGAGGAGGCCAGTGCCGTGGCTCACTTTGCTAATCCTCCACCTGCGGCGCCAGCACCCCAGGTTCTAGTCCTGGTTGGGGCGCCGGATTCTGTCCTGGTAGCTCCTCTTCCAGTTCAGCTCTCTGCTGTGGCCCAGGAAGGCAGTGGAGGATGGCCCAAGTGCTTAGGCCCTGCACCCACATGGGAGACCAGGAGGAAGCACCTGGCTCCTGGCTTCGGATCAGCGCAGTGCGCCAGCCGTAGCAGCTATTTTGGGCGTGAACCAACGGAAGGAAGACCTGTCTCTCTGTCTCCCTCTATATATAACTCTGCCTATCAGAAAATAAAAAATAAAAAAAGAAAAGAAAAAAGAAAAATTTCATAACTCTTGACCTTCAGTGTAAGATTTTTAAGTCCTTTACTAGCACAAAGGTGTTTGCCCTAAAGCAATAAATTTTAAAAAGAACTAATACAATAAAAAGGGATTTTGATAATATCAATTTTTTTCTTTCCTTTTGTTTCTACAGTGCTTTTGCAAATTAGAGTGTAGAGTCATTTCTGAGACTAGAAGGGTTTCCATTCTTTTTTACAATTTAATAATCTTGAAATGGCATTAAAGGTGTTTCTTTTGCCAACTTTTTAAACTACAGTTGAATAAGGAATGAAGATTAAAGGCCATATTTAAGAGCATGGATTGTAAATTCTAACCCAGTTTCATTTATTATACCACCTGCAAAGCCACTGTGTAATGTAAAAATAAAATTGCAGGGCTATTTTTATAAAAGGTCAGAATCATACCAAAAATTAACCTTTCTTTCAAATCTATAATCATACATCAAGATATGTGAGTTTATTTATGTACCTAAAAAATTTAGCACTAAATCCTGACTACTATATCCATGTCAGCTGACCCCTACTGCTTCAAACTGTAGAGAAGGGACATTGAATACTGAGTTGGTTGATATATTCCATTTTTGTCATAGACCACCTGCCAGGGCTTATAACAGATCTGTAATGGGTTTCTTACCTTTTATTGTGTAGAAAATGGATTGATAGATTAGGTCTGGGGCCAATGAACCGTGGAACCCTTGGTCTGCAGGAAAGAGTTTATCACCCTTTGATGTTATTTCTGTCTTGTGTCAGCTGAGAAGGATGAGCTAGATTATCCAAGAGTAAGCTGAGTGCCAAAATCAGCATTCTGCTCATTTATCCATCTTATAGTTCAGGGCAAGGCCACTGTTTGGGTTATGAAGTGGCTGATAAAGGCCTGATGGAGAAATTTTGTCCTGATGCCTTTTAATTTGCTTTCTGATATTAGAACTAATTACAAGACATTGGAGAGTGCATTCCCTTATTGCTAGATAAAATCAATCTGTTTGTTGTATAACTATTTGAGTGGAATTGTACAGTTATAATTTGTATTTTCAGTTATTACTGTGAAAAGTATAGTCTATCATTGGCATGGTTGGCCAAGTGTGGAGGAAAAGAGATGGACTAGAAAATGGGCCAGAAACCAAAGTCATCTCAAGGGTGTTTCAGAAAAACTCTATTTGTCCTGGTAGTTAAGATCTGTATGGTACGTCTGACTGATGATTTTAACTTAAATGCAATCTAAAAATAAAATTCTTATGAAAGTGACACATTCTGATTGTGTATAACAACAGTTGAATAGGACAGTAATTCTTGGACTTCTTGAGATTTTATAAAAGAAAGAAAATTCTGCAGTTAAATTACATTTTAAATGACTATCATAAAGATTGGTTTTGCTGCTACTATCAATTCTGTTGTTACGAATGCTAAAGCAATGTAATTATCTCCTTGAAGTTACTTTGTTGTTTTATTTGTATCAGTGATGTGTATCTGTCTGCTGAAATCATTAAGATGCTGGTGAAAGTAGAGAGAAAATTTATTTTTCAGGTGCGGTTTAGGTCCTTATTCCTCGGCAACAAATAAAAGACAATTGACAGAACAGGAAAATTCATAGAAAATTCACTTTATGTTTAAGGTTTTATATGCTTTAGAATTGGATGAAAAACTTTTAAATGCTATAGTAAGTAAGAAAGATATTGACATTGGGGCCGGCGCTGTGGCGTAGCAGGTTAAGCCGCTGCCTGCCGTGCCAGCATCCCATATGGGCACCAGTTCGAGTCCCAGATGCTCCAATTCCCATCCAGCTCTCTACTATGGCCTGGGAAAGAAGTAGAAGATGGCCCAATTCCTTGGGCCCCTGCACCCGTGTGGGAGACCCAGAACAAGCTCCCGACTCCTGGCTTCAGATCAGCACAGCTCCAGCCATTGCAGCCATCCGGGGAGTGAACCAGTGGATGGAAGACCTCTCTCTCTGCCTCTTTTTCTCTAACTCTGACTTTCAAATAAATAAATAAATCTTTAAAAAAAGTAAGGTATTGACATTAACATATTCAATTGTTTATACTGAATCTGGGTACAGTATGCTTAATCACTTCTATTTTGTATTAAGTATCAATTTTCTTTTTTTTTTTTTTTAAGATTTATTGATTTACTTGAAAGTCAGAGTTACACAGAAAAAAGAGAGGCACAGAGGGAGAGAGAGAGGTCTTCCATCTGCTGATTCACTCCCCAACTGGCCGCAATGGTCCGATCTGAGCTGATCTGAAGCCAGGAGCCAGGAACTTCTTCTGGTTCTCCTGTGCAGGTACAGAGGCCCAAGGACTGCTGCTTTCCCAGGCCATAGCAGAGAGCAGGATCGGAAGTGGAGCAACCGGGACTCAAACTAGTGCCCATATGGGATGCCGAGACTGCACGCGGTGGCTTTACCTGCTACGCCAGAGTGCTGGCCCATAGGATACATTTTCTTAAATATACTCTTTTTCAATTTCACACTTAGTTCCTATTTAATGAATTCCTAATGTGGCCTTAGTTTTTCTACTGGTTTGTGAAATGATGATCCCTGCTCCTCCTCCTCCTCCTCCTCCTCCTCCTCCTCATCTTCCACACCTCTTCTCTCTACTATGTAGATCACTAAGATTGTAATTAACTCAGTCTGGCCTCAACTTTACCACTCACTAGCTCATAACTGTGGGACACTTCTCTAAATCTTTGTACCTGTATTTGTGTAATGAAGATGCATTATGAGGCTTGTTTGGTCATCATGAAGCTCATCTACCAGGATCCAGTTATGAACTAAGGCCACATTGTTACACTAATGTATTACACAAAATATAACATATATTACATTTTATTATAAAGACTTAAATTGTGGTTTGCTCTTACAAACTTGGTACCAGAATATTCTAATGCCAATGATAAGGAAGAGATGGTCTGTGTGCCATCATGTACAGCAGAGATTCTCAAACTTGAATTTATGCGTGAATCATCTTAGGATCTTGTTAACGTCAGGATTCCGATGCAGTGGGTCTTGTCAGGACCCGGGATACTGCATTCCCATCAGATTCTGTATGTTGATGCTCTCGTCCTTGGTCTGCACTTTTAGTAGTAAGGGTATAGAGGTGGCTGTCAATGGTTTGTGTAGGAGCTGACCACAACTCTCATTCATTTTAATATGCAGGACGTGATTTATGAGATACCAGAAAGCTGTAACTAAAAGTTTTCTTGGTATATATGAAGCACACCAATCCAATTCCAGTGAATACACATGTAACTTTAGCAGAACACATGATCACATACAACTGACTTGTACCTCTGATATATAGATCCTTGTGGGATTCATAACCCAAGTATGCCTTTGCCGTATACTTTGTGTTGCTTAGATATATTCCATTTTCTTCTCTTCAAGTATTGTATATTGCAAGAAGATATCCTCTGCCCACGTTACTCCTCAGGCTTCCTTCACAACCACCTGTTGAATAGATTAGCCAACGTGAGGCAATGACAGGAGGGAGCAGAGCAGGAGAAGCAGGGGTACCAGGCTATTTACCCCCTCCTTAGCTGCTCTGGGCAATGACTGATATGCATAGGTATCAAAAAATGCTAGCAATAATTATTAGACCTCCTAGTAGTGATCTTCTAAAATCCCCTTGTTAATGGTTGCCCCCATTAGTTTGCTGAGTTTATTTTTTCATATGTGCTTTTATACAATGGGTTGAGCCTAACTTCAAATACTCATTCAAAAACAAAATCAGCAATTTTGGACTCTGATATTATTTAAGAAGTCTTAACTGCATCAAGCCTTACTCTCATTTCTAGTCATTCCCCATATAACAGAAATGTAATGATTAAAAGATTGTTGAGTTTTCACTAGTATTATGTAACAGACCACCCCCAAATGTATTGACGTAAAACAAAAACAATTTATAATTGCACACTACCTGTCTGTCACCTGAGCTGTTCTGGTGACTGAGGCAAATCTCAGATGATCTTGCTTGGGCCTACTTGGGCAATTTTTGTCAGCAAGTTTGTTGGCTGGGGACTGGCTTATATAGAATGTGATGATTCGCCTGTGTTCCTTGTGGTTTCTCATCCTCCAGTAAGTTAGCCCTTGCTTATTTTCATGCAGGAAACATGACTCTGATAGAGAAAGCAGAAGCCTCTTGAGTCTTAACATTGGAACTGGTTCACCTTCATTTCTAACACATTGCATTGGTCAAGCCCAGAATTAAGAATTAGGAAAATAGGATACACTTCCTGTTGGAATAAACTTTCAAACCACACGGCAAATCAGTGTCCATATAGGGAGATTATCAGTGTGGTCTATCACTCCTTGTGAGTTTCTTACTCATGTCAAGAGTAAGACATTAAGTTAAGATATATTCCTTTATATTCAGATTTCTATACTACTACCTGACTCCCAAATACTATACTCTCAAAAGCCAATAGTCTTGAGGGTTACAAGGATCCTCAAAAATACTTTATTCCAAATCATATGAGGGATGCAACAATGTGTTTATTTATTTATATATTCAATATTGTTAGGTATATTCAATATGGTATCATGCTAAGAGATGAAGATAGAGATATGAGGAAGACAGTCACTTTTATTGGTCTTATATTTAATGGGGTTAGACAAATATTAAAATGATTTATGGAGTTACAAATATAGTTGTTGTCTTTGTAAATTTGTTAGTTTAAAGATAGAGCTAGTATAATAAACAGTCTCCAATTTCAATATCTCAAATAATATAAATATTTGTTGCTTCATTATATAGTCTATCCTGTGTATGTGATCTCTACTCTAAAAAGTATTCCAGAAAACCAGGATAACAAGGTGGCTACTCTAATAATTATATTACTGCATTGCAAAATCTCCCTACTAATCACACAAATATCCGTATTCTCTTTCCTATCTGCAGAAGACACACCACCTCCCTAAGGAAGAGCACCCAAAATCTTACTCAATAAAACTACATCTAGCTCAAAGCCCATTGTCGATGCATTATTCAGATATGACTCCTCATGTTCTAATGACCTATAAAATCAAAGTTATATTGGTATACTATTATCATAAACAAATTTTTCTCTAATTTTTATTTATTTATCTGAGTCAGAGAGATGGAGAGAGAAGAGATACAGACAATGAGTGAGAGAGGACTCCCATCTGCTAGCTTAATCTCCAAATGCCAACAATGGCCAGAGCTGGGCCAGGCCAAAGGACAGAACCAGGAATTTAATCCAGGTCTCTCAACATGGGTGGCAGCAACCCAGAGTCTAAATTGTCAGGAGGCTGGGGTCAGGAGCTAGAGCAGAGTGTTAAATCAGGTCCTCTGATGTGGGATGCACTGGGTTAAATTCCCACTCCCACAACCAATTCTTATTAAGAGAGCAAGAACAGGCTCAAAGCATCAGTAAGTACTAGATGACCTCCTCTAATACCCCATATCCACCACTTCAACCTGATTTTCAAACAACTAGGAAAAATGATTTACCATAACTCCTTTGATGACAGGAATGAGTAAAATAAAGTTGCTTTATGAAGTGATAACTGCTTAGTTCAAATTGTAGTCATTGATACACAAAAAGGCAGTGTGGAAACATAAAACAGGGTGGCTGATATGTTCCAGAAGAGGAAAGAATATCTCTTCCCAATAGTAGAGAAGCACATTACTAGGTACTCTGTCTATATGTTGTATTTATGTATGTATGTATTTTAGCTTTAAGCATGCTAGCCAAGATTAATGAAGAAAGTATACCTGACAGAGCAGGCAGCCATATCAGGAAAGAATTGAGAACCCAGTCTGTATTCAGGCTGTGGTCTTTATAGAAATGTATGTGGGCCACCTCTTTTCTTACCTACCTCTTCCAGGTAGTTGCTGCATGGAGGACGTTCTAGGTATTATGGAATTCATGAAATTCCTCCCAGAACTTCATCAGCTCAGTGATATTTGACATGATAGTACCCTTGGAGCAGGACTGGGATGATTCTCTTAAATCGTCCCAGAGAATGGCTGGAACCCATCTAAGAAAGTTATAGAACAAGGACAAGACTTTTGATGTGTAAATGCTGGTCTGCTTCCAAGGCTTGTTTATATATTTCTTCATTCCACTGCCCAATTTCCTCAGCCCATAATATACACAATAGGCTAATGTCTCCCTGGATATCTCAGCATTCAGCCCTCAAGATAGGTAACCCATAATCTTATGGGAGTAGCATAAGTGAAGGTCTCTTTTCTGTATTTTCTTTGAGCTGGCATATGATCACAGAGCGGGTTACTGCAATTCTTTTCTTGCTATCTTTTGGTGCTTGAGGGCGGCCTTGAAAAGATTGTGCTGTAAGGTCCAAAGGACTTGTCATGCCATCTAATGTGTTAGATTAGAAACCCTGTCTCACGTCCTTCTGGAACTCGAGGGCATTTATTCCATTAGGAATAAAATGAACAAATGCATTAAAGACACATTGTGTAAAGAGAATCAATCAAAGTATGGGAGCTTTAGGGTCAAGTAGAGACAGTAACCAGAATTTCCACAACCCAATCTTGAGCCAGAAATGTTAGCCCTGTTTGGCCTGGTCCTGTAGTTGCCTGGCCTCATCCAAGAAATGGTGACTATGGCTTTGTACCTGTGAGGTTTGACCCAAAAAACATTCTTGAAGCATGGCATAGATGCCCCCTCAGGCAGCAGTTTGTTTGTCTATGGACTGCCTGTCTTGGAGGACTGGGTTTGGTAACCCTAGCAGTGGGGGGCACTAGTCATGACAGTTTTTCACTGAGCCTAGGTTGTGTTTTATTCTCTATCCCAAGATAGGAGGCTCTATTCTGGCATACTCTTTTTTTTTTTTTTTGACAGGTAGAGTGGACAGTGAGAGAGAGAGACAGAGAGAAAGGTCTTCCTTTTCCATTGGTTAACCCCCGAATGGCTGCTGCGGCTGGTGTGCTGTGGCCAGCACACCGTGCTGATCTGAAACCAGGAGCCAGGTGCTTCTCCTGGTCTCCCATGCAGGTGCAGGGCACAAGCACTTGGGCCATCCTCCACTGCATTCCTGGGCCATAGCAGAGAGCTGGACTGGAAGAGGAGCGACCGGGACAGAATCTGACGCCCTGACCGGGACTAGAACCCGGGGTGCCAGTGCCACAGGTGAAGGATAAGCCTAATGAGCCATGGCACCGGCCTGGCATTCTCTTGAGGGCCTGATATAGAAGCTTAACTATTTCCCTCTACATAGGGATCTATAACCTGCTAGTCTAAGAAATGCTAAAACTGTCTTAAAGTTTTAGGAGCAGAAAATATCTGCACAGTCTGTATTTCCCTAGGACTAGTCTCTCCCAGAGGATGAGCTCTAAATATTTAACTTCCAGGTAGACTAGTTGTTCTTTATCTTTGGATACCACATTTTTCGAGGAATTTAAGGGTGCTAGTTATGTGCCCAAGGTCAAAATCTCAGGTTAATGGAATAGATGATCAAGTCATCTACATACTGGATTATCTTCCCATACCCCTCAAGACATAGGATATTTAAGGCCTCTGTGAGGACCTGCCCAAATAGGCATGGGCTATCTCTGAAACTCTGTGGCAGGACTATCCAAGATAGCAGTTACTGTACATCTCTATTTTCTACCCCATTTAAAGGCAGATAGGAACTAACAGGTGGGGATTTTTATGCTTAGTAAAAATTGGGCCATAATTAAGGCCTGACCAGGTATATGTCAGGCCCAGACCTAATATATAGATATAGATCTATCTCTTTACCTGGGGTGCTTGAAGAAACATCACAGTGAAAGTGTGAACCTTCTTAGGGAAGGCAACCCATTGACTTCTATTACCTGGGTGGACTGGATGGAAAGCTGGCCTGAATAGCAAGCTAATAGAGGAAGCAGCTACTGTATTTTAAAGAAAATTCATTTTCCCACATGCTATGTCAACAATGACAAATATATATTTTTAAAGATTTATTTATTGATTGAAAGGCAACATGACAGAGATATAGAAAGACAAATTGAAATAATCTTCTACCCACTGTTTCACTCCCTAAATGCCAACAACAGCCATGGCTATGCTAGGCAAAAGCCAGGAGCCAGGAGCCCTGAGCCCCATCTGCTTCTCCTGTGTGGGTATCAGGCGCCAAGTGCTTGAGCCATCATCTAATGCCTTCTCAGGTACATTAGTAGGAACCTGTGTCAAAACCAGAACAGAAGAGCAGCCAGGACCCTAACTGCTACTCTGATTTGGGATGCTAGTGTTAAAAGCAGCAGCTTAACCTGCTGTACCACAACATCAGTGCCTAGGTACTATGATTTGATTTGAAGAAATATCAGTTGAGTTCTGTAGTTCTGGATAGTCCTGCCTAAATATACCTACCCAAATGACTCATGGTTAAAGGAAGCCTTTGCCTAGCTTCACAAGCAGTTTATCATTTTATTCTGATTCTATCACTGGCTTGGATGCTGACCTTGTCATTGACTTACTTTACACTAGGACCTAGATTCATTATATTAATCCTGCAGGAGATAGGCCACTGTCTGCACTAACAATTTGCATAATTGTTTTACTATAATTTGGTACTAATTAAAATGTGAAAGGGATAGTGATGATATTGGTAAATGTAATAAGGTCATTCTTTGTTCCTGAGAGCAAAGAGAATGCCACCAGAAAGAATTCTGTGTATATTCTCGAAAGTGTAGGATAGAATAAGGTGAGTGAGATAATAAAGTGTCACATATTTTAGCCTACGCAATGTAGATTATTGATTTCAAAAATAAAAATTGAAGTTCTACTAGGCTTTGAGGATTTGATTTCTCTTTCCATATAGATCTACATATTACTTAGCTGCCTGGTTCAAATTTTGATTTTGTTCTGCTGCCATTTTATATACTATAAAATGAACCACCATAGTATCTTAAAACAACAAAGGTTTTTTTTCTTAAATTCTCATGTTACTGAGACTTGAGCAATATTCATGTGATTCATCTGATGTCAACCAAGGTGCTGGGAGAGCAGCAAAGTCCAAAATGGCCTGAATCACACGCAGTTGGTACTGGCTGTCAGCTGGGAACTCAGCTGGAGCTATTGGCCATGAGCCTCAGTCTGTTTCCATTTGGTCTTCTCCATGTGGCTCCTTTGGCTTCCTCACAGCCTGGTGGTTGAGTTCCACAAAGCAGGTTCCAAAAGAATGAGCACCAATGTGCAAGCACGTATCAAGTTTCTGTTTGCATCACCCTTGCTAATAACCTGTTGGCCATCATCAAACATGTGGCCAAGCTCAGCAGCAAAATGAGTAGGGACTACGCAATGACATGAATTTTGGCAGGCAGGATTAATTGGGAGCTACCAAATAGCAGTCTTCCACACATTCCTTATGAGCCGTGTGGTTTCTCTGTGTCACAATTTTCTCACCTGGAAACAGACAAAAAATGGCACTACAGAAATAGATTAGGAGAGAGATAACACATGTAAGAAGCAGAACTGTGCTTGGCACATTGTAAGACACCAGTAAGTATTAACAATATGTTTTTAGTATTATTCCTTCAGGGCTGTAAATAAAATACTTTCCTAAACTGTGACAAGGCTATAAAGCAGCAATACAGTATAAGCCTCTACCATAATCTGCCTTCCCCTCAAATCCTTCAAATATGTCATGTCTATGAATGTTAGCTATGTCATGAAACTACTAGCACACTGTTCTGAAACGCCTGGTTGATTCTGACAAGACCTTTACCAGTCACAGAATCCCAAGCAAACAAGCTTATTCCTATTTGAAGGATGTTGAGCATTCAGCAAAAGCAACAGTTCTTGATAAATTTTTCTTCTAGTACAGGTTTTCTAGCCTCTCCCTAATCCTGCTTAGGGGATCTTCTGATGTTTTTCCCTGTCATCATTTTCACTTAAGCTACAATCCTAGCAGGAATATCCAGTGTTCTTCCTTGCTCTTCCAACTCTGTCTAGTCCACCTAGAATGTGTACCTTCTTTCCTTCATTGTTATGCCACAAATTCCAAAATCTGGCCTTTCCTTTATATACCCTTGAAATCTACCTTGTCACCTCCAAACAAGATCCATCTTGTCCCCCTATTTCACTCAAGCCCTTGGCGTTATTTCTTTTAGCAACATTCATTACTTTCTACCTCATGTGCGTCAGATATTTAGTTTGTACCATTCTTTTTTTTTTTTATAAATCCATATTAAGCTTACACTAGACTTCCAAGGGGAAGCTTAAATCAGTCTTGTTTTGTAGTGTTCCCCAGTCTCTAGCAGAATTAAAAGTTCCTGGGTATGTTAGAAAATGATGTCATTTATTAATAGATTACTATGTGTGAGGCACTATTCTAAATACTATGCATTATTAGAAAGAAACTAACATAAGACTGCCTAACAGTAGTCTAAAACAATGCTGAATTTCTGGTTTACCTGGAAAGGGAAGAAACTGGTACAGATTAAAGGACTGATAAATATTACTATTTAATTGATTGTTGTGGTTGTGACTTTTATAGTGTGAGTAGAAAAATAAGTTTTTCCAACAAATCCACCTCCATGGTTTTAGGAAAAGATAGAAATTCCACGGTAATTTACATGCCTTTGAGAGGACACTCCTGGCACCAAACTCCCAGGAAAATGCCACCATCTGTGTGATGGCCCTCCACTTGCCAATGTAGGCACAGCAGGTTCTATTAGGTTAACCTTTTATTTTACCAGCATCATCTCAAAATAGTAAACACTTAGGCTGTTGGGAAGCTCTAATTGAAGGTTGAAAATTTTTAAATCTCTTTTCTGGAACACAATGGCTGAACTGTTATTATATCAAATTATTTCACATTATGGGGTTATAAAATATGCTTATAGGTATTAGAAAAATGAGAGAGAAGTACTATTTTAACAATAACCAAGAAATATTGTGATTTAAATGATCATAAAATGAATTTTTAATATAGTATGAATTGTATCCTTTTGTAATGCTTGGTAGGAGATTAGCCTTAATATGTCCATAAGTAACTGAATCAATGAATATGCTGATTAGTTCTCTTAATGTGGCAAGTGCCAGAAACCTATCTCAAACTGAAGAAAGCAATAAATGTCATCAGGCTTCTAGTTCCATTTATTCAGAATTCTCTGGGCTCTGCTTTTCTGTGTTGACCTATCCACTTCATCTGGCTCCCCTCACAGTGGCAAAATTACCTGAAATGGTTTCAGAAATCACATGTGCAAACTTACTTTTGAAAAAAACATCTGGGTAGGGACTTTGTTTTCCAAAGCATCCAGGAAAGATATTTCTGATACTCATTGATCTAAGTTAGATCAAATGCTCATTTTTGAGCTGAATTAGACCCCCTCCTGTAGTTTAAAGTGGTTCAATATCAACAAAATTCTTCCCCTGAAACACAGTGATTATGCATAAGACCCCCAAACAAAAATAAGGAATACTGATAGATTGATAAATAATAGATAGATGATAGGTGAATTGAGAAAAGATAACTAATATCAATAACATTGCTGAGACCTGATTTTTAGCCAGTTAATGGAACTGAATATTTATTATGGCATCATAACGATGATGCTTTCCAAATGTAGGCAAGTTATTGAGAAAAGGTGTTAAGCACCGTAGGGGAAACTGTCAGTGCCCCACAGAGATGTCTTCAGCACTTACCATTTCTTTATGTGCTGCCTGATTTCCAACTGCTGGCTCATTCTTCTTTTAACCTAGGGTTCTTTGTTTTTGGTTCAGGTAAAAAATGTGTGGTAATTTATGCCCTTTTAAAAGTGATTATTCTAGCCCCTTTGCCATTCAAGTCAAATAAGTTCAAGGTTTGTATCCTAATACTATATCTTCTCCCAGAGCTCCCAGGAGGTATTTAGATTAAATGGTGGGGCTAGCGCTGTGGCACAGTAGGTTAATTCTCTGACTGTGGTGCCAGCATCCCATACGGGTGCCAGTTTGTGTCCCGGCTGCTCCTCTTCCAATTGAGCTCTCTGCTATGGCCTGGAAAAGCAGAAGATGACCCAAGTGCTTGTGCCCTTGTACCCACATGGGAGACCTGGAAGAAGATCTTGGTTCCTGGATTCATATTGGCTCAGCTCCAGCCATTGCAGCCATTTGGGGAGTAACTTTACCTCTCTGTAATTCTGTCTCTCAAATAAATAAATAAAATCGTAAAAAAAGATTCAGTTGTCCATACTAATGACCCCTTGATGACATCTTTTGTCCATGGTCTTCCCTATTGCATTTTTCTACATCCTCTTGATGGGATCTGGAATTGTATTTGAATTCAAATTTTAACCTCAAGTTCTGCTTCTTGAAAGGCTCAAATTAAGACAATGCCTTGCATAAGCAAGTCTGTAGGAGGTGACATGGAATATCAATTGAGTTAGAGTTCAATGCCATTGCTTTTCCACTTTATGTTATGTTAGGATTAGATAATACTTTCTTCAGTGGATCTTTTTCTTAAATTATAATTTCCCAAATAAAACATGGCCACAGAGAAGACAATGGAATTCAAAGTAAACACTTCATTTCAGAAGGTAAAAGTTTAAGATACAAGTATGGGCCTGAAATTGCGATCATAGACAAAAATAAAAGTAACCATTATGTAGAAAGTGAGAATGGAGGGGAAAAATTGTGGGTTTTTTTTTTTCCTGCACCTCAAGGAACTACTTAGTCAAAAAATTCCAACAATTATATATGTGTGTGGAAGCATGTATGCCATGGAAGGAGCCCTCTGAAAAATTCACTGTAATGTTTTACTAAATTTGAATGAGAATGTGTTTATTCAACATTGTCATGATGTCAAAATAATGATAGGATTGATATATTTTTAAAGAAAATTTTCAATTAAATGTGGCACATATTCCTACTCAGTTATCAAGGACTGTATATAATTCTTGGCAATATATGAAAATTTTCCTCTTCACTTTCAAAATCTTCTAGATGGAGAAAATTTCTCATCATCTGTCTTGATGGAAGTATACAATTTCACAATTTAATTGAAACAAGAAATCTGGAAAAAGTATAACTTTTTTTCAGAAAGTTAATTAAAGCCCATCTATAAGAACTGATATAAGGCACTGACATTGTAGTATAGTAGTTAAAACCACCACCTGATGTGCTTATATCCCATATGGGCACCAGTTCATGTCTTGGGTGTTCTACTTCTGATCCAGCTTCTTGCTAATGGACTGGGAAAGCAGCTGATGATAGCCCAACTCCTTTGTCAATTTCTTAACTGGATTGTTTGTTTTGTTGTTGTTGAGTTTATTGACCTATTTATAGATTCTGGACATTAGTCCTTTATCAGTTGCATTGTTTGCAAATATTTTCTCCCATTCTGCTGATTGCCTCTTCACTTTGTTGAGTGCTTCTTTTGCAGTGCAGAAGCTTCTAACTTGCTGGAATCCTGTTTGTCTATTTTTGCTTTGATTGCCTATGATTCTGGGTTCTTAGCCAAGAAGTATTTGCCTATGCCAGTGTCTTTCAGAGTTTCCCAGATGTTTTCCTCTAGAAATTTGACAGTACCAGGTCATAGATTTAGATCTTTGATCTATTTTTCATTGAGTTTTGTATAAGGTGTAAGGTAGGGGTCTTGTTTAATACTTCTGCATGTGGAGATCTAGTTTTACAACACCATTTGTAATCATTGCTCCAGAGATTGACTTTAGATACTTTGTCAATGATTAGTTGGTAATAGATGTGTTGATTGATTTCTGGGGTTTCTATTCCATTTCATTGGTCTACATGTCTGTTTTTGTATCAGTACCAAACTGTTCTGATTATAACTGCCCTGTAGTATATTTTGAAATCTGATATTTTGATGCCTCCATGTTTGTTTTTGTTATTTAAGATTGCTTTAGCTATCTGGGTTCTCTTGTGTTTCCATAGGAATTTTCACATTGTTTCTTCTAGGTCTGAAAGGTTTGTCCTTGGTATTTTGATTATAATTGCATTAAATCTGTAAACTGTTATCAGTAGTATAGATATTTTGAAGACTTTTTTAGGGTTTATTTTATTCATTAGGAAGACAGAGTTACAGGGAGCTGGATTGAAAGTGGAACGGCCAGGACTCGAACCAACACTCATTTGGGATTCTGGGGCTGCAGGCTGGGGCTTTAACCTGCTGCACCACAGCACCGGTACCCATTTTGACGATGTTAATTCTTCTAATCCACGAACATGGAGGATTCTTCCTTTTTTGTCTCTTATTATTTCTTTAATGTTTTCTAATGTCCATTGTAGAGATTTTTCACCTCCTTGGTCAAATTTATTCCAAGGTATTTAAATTTTTATAGCTATAGTGAATTAAAATGATTTTTAAAGATTTATTTATTTATTTGAAAGGCAGACATACAGGGAGGGAAGGAGAGAAACACAGAGGAAGAGAGCTTCCATCCACTAGTTCATTCCCCAAATAGCTTCAATGGCCAGAACTGGGCCAAGCCAAAGTCAGGATCCAGGAGCTGCTTCTTAGTGTCTCATGTGGGTGCAAGAACCCAGGTAAATGGGCCATCTTCCTCTGCTTTCCCATGAGCATTAACAGGATACTGGATTGGAAGTGGAACAGCCAGGACTCAACTTGTGCCAATATTAGATGCCAGCACTGCAGGTGGAGGCTTAACCTTCTATGCCACAGCACCAGCCATGGCATTGTCTGTGTATACAAAGGCTATTGATATTTTTTGTTGATTTTATATCCTGGAACTTTACCAAACTCTGTTTTGAGTTCCAATAGTCTCTTAGTGGAGTCTTTTGGTTTTCCTATATATAGGATCATGTCATCTACAAACAGGGATAATTTGACTTCTTCCTTTCCAATTTGTATCTGTTAATTTTTTCCTCACCTAATGACTCTTGGCTAAAACTTCCAGAACTATGTTAAATAGTAATAATGACATCCTTTTCTGGTTCCAGATCTTAGTGGAAATGCTTCCAGCTTTTCCCCATTGAGTATGATGCTAGCTGTGGGTTTGTCATATATATAATTCCTTAATTATGTTAAGCAGTGTTTCTTCTAAACCCAGTTTGCTTAAGTTTTTTTTTTTTATCATGAAAGGATGTTCTATTTGATCAAATGCTTTCTCTGCATCTATTGAGAAAACCATATGGTTTTTATTCTTCAATTTGTTAATGTGCTAGATCATATTTATTAAATCACACACAGTGAACCATTCCTGCATAGCATGGATAAATCCCACTTTGGGTGAATGATCTTTCTGATATGTTCTTGGATTCAGTTATCTAGTACTTTATTGAGGATTTTTGCATCTATATTCATCAGGGATATTGGTCTATAGTTCTCTTTCTTTCTTGTATCGTTTTCTGGTTTTGGAATTAAAGTGATGCTGGACTCATAGAACAAGTTTGGGAGGATTCCCTCCATTTTGGTTGTTGGAATAGTTTTAGAAGAATTGGAATTAGTACTTCTTTAAAAGTTTGTTAGAACCCAGCAGTGAAGCCATCTAGTCCTGTGCTTTTCTTTGTTGGGAGTGTCTTTATTCCAGATTCAGTCTCCATCTTGGTTATTGACCTATTTAGGATTTTTATTTCTTCATGACTCAATATTGGTAGATTGTATGTGTCAAGAAATCTATGCATTTCTTCGGGAGTTTCCAGTTTGTTGTAATATAGCTGTTTGTAGTAATTCCTGATGATTCTTTTTATTTCTGTGAAATTTGCTGTAACATCTCCTTTTTCATCTCTGATTTTATTATTTGGGATCTTCTCCCTATTTTTGGTTAGCTGGGACAATGGTGTATCAATCTTGTTTTTTTTAAAAAAAAAAAAACTAGCTCTTAATTTCACTGATCTTTTGTATTATTTTCTTGGTCTCAATTTTGTTTATTTCTCTAATTTTAATTATTTCTTTCCTCCTACCAATGTTGGGTTTGTTTGTTTGTTTTCTTGTTTTTTCTAGGTCCGTGAGATGAATTGTTAGATCATTTATTTGATGCCTTTCCAATTTCTTGATGTAGTCACTAATTGCTATAAAGTTCCCTCTTAACACTGGTTTTTCTGTATCTAATAAGTTTTCGACGTGTTGAATTGTCATTTTCATTCATTTCAGGAACTTTTTTTATTTCCCTTTTGATTTCTTCTATGATCCACTGTTCAGAAGCATGTTGTTCAGTATCCATGTGATTGCATACTTTTTAGAGTATCTTAACTTGTTCATTTCTAGCTTCTTTCCATTGTGGACAGAAAAGGTACATGGTATGATTTAAAGCTTGTTTTTAATTTCTTGAGACTTGCTTTATGGAATATGTCCCTTTTCTGTATCTCTAATATTCCTATACTGATAATTCCACAATTTCATCATTATTTTGCTTTTATATGTGTTATATTTGCTTCATAAAAAGATTATGTATTAATTATCTATCACTTCATAACAAATTACCACAGATGCAGTGGCTTAAAACAAAAATTTATTTTTGAGAATATCTCAGGTGATATGTGGATCAGGAGTGTTGACTTGGTTCCATGTCTCTCTCAGAGGCTGCACTATAGGTATCCTCCAGGGTTAGGGTTTCATTTGAAAGCTTGACTAGGGAAAGAACTGCTTTGAAGCCCATATAATTTTCAGCAAGATTCAGTTATGTATGCATGGTTGGGCTGGAGTCCTTGGTTTCTTCTTGGCTGAAGGTTCTCATTTCCTTGGCATATGTACTACTCAAGCATGGCAGTTCACCTCACTAAAGCCAGTGGAAGATGAGGGGCAGTAACTAGCAAGACAAAAGGCACAATCTGTTTATTTTTTAAAATATTTTTTATTTGAAAGGCAGATGGAGAGAGGGAGAGAGGGAGAAAGGAAGAAAGAGAGAGAATCTTCTATCCACTGATTCATTTCCCCCCAATGGCTACAGTGGCTGGAGCCAAAGCCATCTAGGTCCCTCACCTGGGTGTCAGGGGCATACATACTTGGAACCATTCTTAACTGCTTTCCCAGGCAAATTAGCAGGAAGCTGGATCAGAAGCAGAGCAGCATAGACTCAAACTGGCAATATGATCTGGAATTCCAGTGTTCCAGCAGCAGATTAACTCACTGAACCACAATGCTGGCCTCAAAAGGCAGAATCTTATATAGCGTAATTACAGGAGTGACATTCCATCATCTTGGATATAATCTATATGTTAGAAGCGAGTCATTAGTCTTCTGACTTTCAAGGAGAAGAGATTATGCAAGGGCACAAATACTAGGAAGAAGAGATCACTGGTACCATGTGAGGGTCTGCCCAACAGAATCTTTCCTTCCACCTGATGGCATTTAAAAATGCAGCTGATGTTCTGGAATCTCTAAGAAGAAATTTTTAGTTTGCTTTTAGGGAAATGTTTATCATAATCCTTGTGTTCAATAACATATAGTTTCAAGAAACTGGATTTATCATTACATATTTCAAAATGTAGGATTGGGAGAGAAGCAGATTGCAATAGATCTTAATGTAGATATAATTTACATTGGATTGTGACAAAATTTCTTTTGAGATGATGATTCAGAAATCACTAAGTCTTCAAAATACCAGTGAATCAAATTCATTTGGTTTTCATGCAAAATTTCTTATGCTGATTTAAACTCAGATTTTAGTATATGGTGTTTTTTCTTTTTATAAAATATATGTCCATGAGATTTCCATTAACATTTCAAGAGTATTATGGCTAATTTTTCCTAGGGAAATCTAAGGATATCCTTGGCATAGTTTTTATGCTATAATTTATATGAAATTCATATAGAAGTAAAGCTAGGTTCTTATTTTCTAGTAACTAAAATTCTTACTGTATTCATGAATTGCTCACCTCTGTTAAATGACATTTTGTCACAAATAGGAATATCAAATTACAATAAAAACAGAACTATAATTTTCACATATAATTTTAAATATACATATTCTTGAATAGAGACTTATGCTAATATTTTCTTTCAGTGTTCAAACTATAATTCATATATATACATATATATATATATATATATATATATATATATATATATAAACAATGAGGTTACCACTTTCGAGTTAAGGTAGTGTGGGGCAATATTTATTGTGACAGTAATTCCCACCTCCCATCTTTTTCTAATGACTTTGGTGTCTTTAATATGGCTCATTTTATTTTCCATCTTATTTTTTTAAGGCAAAGTTATAGAGACAGAGAAAGTGAAATCTTCCATCTTCTGTTTCACTCCCTCAAATGACTGCAACGACTAGGGCTGGGCCAGTTCAAAGCCAGGAACCAGGAGCTTCATCTGGATCTCCCACATAGGTGTGGGAGCCAAGCATTTGGGCCGCCCTTTGCTGCTTTCCCAGGCACGTTAGTAGAGAGCTGGAACATAAGTGGAGCAGCTAGGACTCAACCAACTCCCTTATGGGATGTTGGCATCGCAGACGGCAGCTTCACCTGCTATGCCACAGCACGGGCCCCCAATAAATCCATTCTTAAGAGAAAGGATCATGAAAGTAATAAAATTTTTTCTATTTCTACAAACTTTAATCAGTGTTTTATTGGAACAAAAAGTTGGACATAACATCCAATTATTCCTTTTAGATCAATGTAGTTTACCACATGAACACTTAAAATGTGGCTAGTCCAAGTTGAAATAGCTTAGAAGTATAAAATTCCCTCCAGAAAATAAAAGCTTAATATTGAAATAAATAAATAAATAAAGTAGGCGCAATCATTTAGCCCCAGAGTATCTGGATTCAGTTCCTGGGTTTGGCTCCTAATGCAAAATTCTTCCTAATGCAGAACCTACGAGGCAGCAGTGATGGCTCAGTTGGGTTCCTTCCACCCCCATGGGAGACCTGGATGACGTCCCCAGACTCCTGGGATCGGTCCTGACCCAGCACATGTTGTGGGCATTTGGGGAGTAAACCAACAGAGGGCAGCTCTCTGTGTGCATCTCTGCCGCTCTCTCTTTCTCTGTTTCTGTCTCTCTCTGCCTCTCAAAGGGAAAACAGCCAAATAGTGCATTTTAAAAATATTGAATACAGGCTGAAATGATAATACTGTGACTATATTAGGTTAAAGAAAACATATTAAGGGTAATTTTACCTGTTTCTTTTTTACTTTTTTAGTGTGTAGAAACCTTTTAATTTCATGTATGGCTTACATTGTGTTTCTGTCAGACAGCATTGCTCTAAATAAGCAATGACATAAACAGTATTAAGAGCAAATCTCTGGAGAAGAAATCAGGTTATGTTGCTTTATATATTAACCCCTGAGATACTTTAAGTTGAGTTATTCTGTTTTGTTGGGAATAGGATTTTATTTCAAAACCCTTTGCTTGTTGTAATCAACCGATCAACCAGCAAACACAAATCTTAAAGAGGAAACATCACTTTTTGAGCCTACTTCACACACTCAGTATTTAAAAGAAAACTCAGATGCAGAACTAGAAGTATAAGGAATGCAATTCTTGAATTTCTTTTGGATTTATAGTAAATGTTTTGTACCTATAAGTGCTAGACAAATTATTATTGAATGATTATTGTTTGACTGTCAGTTACATTTGTAGCAGCAAATTCTTACTGTTAGCTAATTCTTGCTATTTAATCTACACATTCATATAGCCCTTACATTGCTACATCTGTCTTCAACTCATTGGTTTAATCAGCAGTGTGCAGCTGCATCATCATCATCTCCTAAAGTCTCCAGGCCTTAAGTTTATAAACTACTATCCGTTGCACAAAGTGTTACTCATACATGAGCTCAGAAAAAGAAACCTAGGTTCAGCAAGGTTAACTGACCTTGGTTAAGATCAGCTTGTTGCTAAGTGACAGTGTTCAATTTCTCATACAACTTTGCATATCAAAAGAGATTTAAAGAATTAACTTCAGAGCGCAGGAGTTAAGCGGTGAATATTTTATTATATTGTCCATCTTAATCATCAGCAACCTGATACTAAGGCTGCCAGTCATCTCTAAGTTAGAAAAGTCACTTTGAAGTCAATTGATCAATTGTTGGTTGACAGAAATATTAGTTTTCTGAATGAATTAATTTATTAGAGAAATAAAACATTAAGTTTATTCATTCAAGTACTTGAACTTTATTATGTGCATGGTAACAGCCTAAATGAGTGCATTAAAAGAGTAAAGAGCCCTGTAGTCAACAACAAAATATTGTATCCTTGCAAAATACTGACAGTAGATGTTAAATGTTCTCACCACAAAAAAAAAAAAAGTGACAAATCGGTGAGGCAATGCATACACTAATTAGCTCAATTTAGCCATTCCACAATCCATACATATTTAAGCATGTTGTAAATGACAAATATATGCAATGTTTATTTGTCAGTCAATTTTACAAAAGTAAATAAGTAAATTTGAAAAAATACAAATCACTAGGGTCATGGAAACTGGAATGCTTAAACTGATGTGAATATTGGTAATAGAATACAGGGCATATCTAAATTATATTCTCATTTTGAGAAAATCCTGCATAATCATTATATATGAGAAAATAGAGAAAAAATAAAGGACTATATAGAAAAATGTTTAAAAAGAGATATAGTGAGGTGGAAGACAGAGTAACCCTACATCCCCCCATAACCACTCCACCATCTTGTATTCTATCTGGGAAGAAAATCATGTGGAAAATTGAGAACTCAAGAGAGAATGGTAATAGAAGACCTTACCAAAGATCATTATTTCCTCAAATATGCTACAGTAGAGGGAACTTGGACCACAGTGATAAAGGAAATGCCCATGTAGATAATTTTCCATTCTGAGGTAGGACTTGAAATACTCAAGAGAATAAATATTATTTCAGGTAGCAAAATCATAAAATATTATTGAAGGACTGCCCCTGAATAGAGTGATGCGATGGAGTTCGTGAAAGGCACGCTTGAGTATGCATTTGAAGATCTTTAACTGCCACCCTATTGGGACCTCCAATCTTTGCTTCTGAGCAAGAGTGGTAGTGCCTAGTGGTTGTTAATCGTTCAACTCTGTCCGATGAAGGACAGTAGATTCAACTGCTTCTAGCATAGGCCTACTTTAGGAAGTAGAGTGATCGCACAAATTATTTCCCCCAATACATGGTTTATGCAGAAAGGCCAAATATATGATATGTCTCCCTGAAAGAATGTACCAGAGTCTAGAGAAGCATGAGCAGTTTGACCTTTCTCTCCAAGCACTTATGAAACAGCCAAGTAAATACTTTTAGCAGAGAGGGACTCCTTTTTAGGAAGAGAGTTTTGTTTTAGAAAGCTCAATCTGATGGCCCTGCATGATCTTAATTATAACAGAGACTGGAAGTGTACAAGCCAGTTTGAGAGTTTGTTTTCCCCAACACCGCAGGTGATAAGGTCCTGAACTAGCCTCCTGCGCCGAGAATGTGAAAGGCCAGGCTTGAAGTAAGTGATGTGAAGCTAGACAAAAGACAACTCTAGAGTGAATTATGAATAAGAGAAGGAAAAGCTGTGCAGTGTAGGTACTATGAAAATCATGGGTTCTGGTCTACAGAAGAGGAAATGGGCTTACAAAGGTTATCCCATACAACTGAGCTCCAGTAACTCCTAATTTGTAAAAGCAGATCATTAAACCAAGGCCTTCCTGCCCTTAACTTACTTGTTTTCTTGTGCTATGCGTGACTTCCATTTTGAATTTACTAAATTTGAGGTAAAAGCAGATTGAAATTGGGAACAAAATGTTACCACAGAAGCAGTCAAATGTCTGATACTAATGGACATTGCAGTCCTAGTGAGCAGTAGCACTGATGTTCCTACTACTGGAATCTAAGCATCTGTCTCCAAGTCACAAATATACAAACATGCTTTAGAGATCAGAATGCTATTACTGATACTAAATGAGATTGTCTGATACAGGATTTAGATATGCATGTTAAAATAAACAAACAAAACCTATCTCATTGATCAAGCTTTATGCTCTAGTTAAGAAACTTATGGTTAAGAGAAAAAGTCATTGTTCCATAGAATGTTTGTCATATTTAAAATTAGTTAAAATTAGTTTGTAGTTCTTTTCAAATCCTACTCATAGAGGCAACACAATTCAGATTTGAAAAATCAATCACATTAAGGCAATGTATTCATATTTACCCTTTATTTTTACAACTATTACTTCCATCAAACTTCATCACATATATGTTCATCAGTTGGTTATGATGAACTTCACTCTTTCAATCTTACAGAGGATATTTCTTCCTCCAAAAATCAATAGGTGCCTGCTGATTTTATTTATTCTAATATGAAGGCACATAAAATGAATATGGCCAAAAAAGGTTAAAAAGTAAGTCTGTTTTTCAAAAGACTAGATTGTCAATTGAAGCAGAAAATTATATTCAGTGCATTGGATTTATGCATTGTTTTAGTCTTCTCCAACCAATTTAGAAATACACTTTCTTATAAAATTGAGATTATTACAAATCCTGTGCTAAGCAGCTGAAATAATGTGCCTATGCCAAGGTCATATCTTCAGAGTTTGCAGAAACACACTGCAATCAATACAAGCTCTAGAATGAACGCTGTATGTTTTCTGACATATTTCAATAACAATTTTTATATTTTAGTTAATTTTATCTTAATTTTTATTTTACCTTTGAAAGTGTTCCATACATATTTATTGCTTGAAAGAAATTAAGCAGACATTATTCTAAAGTCAATATTGAATCTGCTAATGAAAATGGTTAAGTTAATTAACTAAATGGCAACCTTCACTGAACTTATTCACAGCTATTTCCCCTCGTGATGGGTTTTCCTGAAGAAATGATGCATAAAAATTAAACTTGTGTTACTCTCTGTTGTTCTATATCAGCCTCTAAATTGTTATTTTGCATGTTACAACCTGTTGCATGATGAGTAATTATGACAATGTAATGGCAGCAGGAAAAAGATAAAACCTTAAGGAGTTATTTAATCCATCCTCCTGAAGAAACTAAATTTTAAAATGTCGTTCTTCTAGAAATGCAGTTGTTTTTAAATTTAAGATCACAAACAAAACTAATGTTTTAATGTACAAAAGAGGCTTTAATTCATAGATAAAACCATGTCTTGATTTTTTTGTCATTTGTTTCATTTTATTATCCATGAGAAGTAATCAAGTCTTCAAAATAAAAGAAAAAGAAATATCCATTTTAGCAAGTGCCTATATCAAATTGACTATTTTAGGATACCAAATAAAATTATTTTCTATATTCAACAAAGGTAAAATATTAGCCAAAATTGATCTGGGTTTTAAAGCATATTTTTCTTTGACAGTCTTTCTGAAGACAAAGAATGTAATAGTAAAAATGCCAAATTAGGTTTCAACATGAGCGTTTATTTATAAAAAGAAATGAAGGCAAAAAATAATAAACTGACAAATACTACATATGTCACCAAATTAACAAAATTAACAGAATATGTTTTAGTACTTAACTGCTTCTATAGTACTAGAATGTATAGTTCTGTAAAATACCTGTCCACTCTCTGTTGGGCTGCATTCTCCTTTAGCACCTCTTAATGTAAGAGAATCAAAAGTAATTTAGACTTTCCTTTAGCGTGGTTAACTAAAATTTGACGTTGTTGGTGATGGTCTAGAAAAAAATTTTCACATTCACAATGAATTTTTGGTGTTATGTCAAGTTTAGGAAGACTATATCGTTTCTTTCACATATGAATGGTAAAAGAAATCAATTTACCTTGTATAATAATCAATAAAGATTTTCAGCATGGTCATACTGAACTGTGGGACACCAAAACATTATTAAAGAAAAGAGGCAGCTTGCAAATAAATGAGGGACTGTTTACCTTTATTTTTGGTAGAAATGGACAAGAATAAAGTCTTAGTTTCATGCACTCAAGAACAGGACATAAAGCAAGAAACGGTAAGCAGGAATGTTTATCCTCAAAAGCAGAAGTTAAAGAATAGGATTAGTCAAAGAGGAAAGGGAGAAAACCAAGAAAAAGTGCACCCAGCTTTGGAGAACTCCCTTGAGGTTAGAAAGCAGCGACCTGTTGGCGATTCACAAAGGAAATATCCATCCCAAGCCAGCCATGTCAGAGGTGATGACAGCCAACAAGGATCTGCTACAGAGGATGTATTTGAAAAGCATTATAGGCACTGTTCTCGCTGCTGCTGGGGCTTGGCTTCTTAATACTTTCAGGTTTCGTTTCATTCCAATTCATTCTTCTAAAATCCCATTTCTTTAATAATCTACTTAAAAGTGTTTACTCCTGTAAAATAAGTTCAAAAGTCCATCTGATGGGGCAAAACACTCTGCAAACTTCCTCCATCTGTCACTGTATTTTTCCACATTCTAGTCATAACTAGTTTCCTAAGAATTAGCCATTAAAAATACAGAATACCCAGATACTTTAGCCTAAGTATGTCTCAAATATTGCTCCCAAAAATCAATTAAAAATATTCATTGTTTTTATGAAACTCAGTTTTAACTAAGTATCCTATATTTTGTCTGTCAGTCCCAGTCTTAAGTAAGTCTTTCCTCTTCCACACCCACTGTCAAGGTCTGGCCAACATCCCACCTTTTTATGGGCTGCTTGGAATAACTTTTGCTCATTTGCTATTAATGAGCACACAACTTTCATGGATTTTCTTCCATGGAACTGTCCCTCCCTTCTGTCACCCGTGTTTCCATTCTCCCTCCAGGAGACATAGGCCCTCTAGACTTCATGCCTTCTGCATGCTTGTGTGGTCCTCATTGTTAACTATGTGTTTAAATATTTGTCTTTTCTTCCAGAATAAGTGCTCATTGAAGGAAAGGGGTGATTTACCTAGCACATTGCCTGGCACATACAAAGCCTTAATTAATGCTTCTTTTAACTGTTAACCAATTCAACACATTTTACATGATTGAAACCAATTTCTTTTTTTTTTTTTTTAATTTTTTTGACAGGCAGAGTGGACAGTGAGAGAGAGACAGAGAGAAAGGTCTTCCTTTGCCGTTGATTCACCCTCCAATGGCCGCCACGGCCGGCGCACCACGCTGATCCGAAGGCAGGAGCCAGGTGCTTCTCCTGGTCTCCCATGGGGTGCAGGGCCCAAGCACTTGGGCCATCCTCCACTGCACTCCCGGGCCACAGCAGAGGGCTGGCCTGGAAGAGGGGCAACCGGGACAGAATCCGGCACCCTGACCGGGACTAGAACCCGGTGTGCCGGCGCCGCAAGGCGGAGGATTAGCCTGTTGAGCCACGGCGCCGGCCGAAACCAATTTCAAAACTTTAATTCATTGTGCACCTATGAAAAAATATACAAGCATAGATTAAGCACAATTTGGAATTCTAACTATTTTTGTAAGAATAATGAAAAAGAATGACTTTGAATTTATAGTTCTAACTCCAGCTTTAGTTCCACATACATTACAAATAGTCACGGTATCTGCTGTTAAAGGAGTCTCAGCATTGGCAGCAGGCATTTAGCCAGCCAAGACATCCTCATTATTATCAGAGAATTTGGTTCACCTCCCTACTCCACTCCTGACTGTAGCTTCCTGCCAGTGCAGACCCTCAGAGGCAGCAGATGATGGTGTTGAGTTCCCAGTTCCCAGCTTCAGCTCTGGCCTGGCCCAGGATGGTCATTATTGGCATTTGAAAGATGAACCAGCCTATAGAACTCCCCCTCACTCTCCCTCCCTCCCTCCCTCTCTTTCCCTCTCTCTTTCTCTCCCTCTCCCTCCCTCCCTCTTCCTCTCTCTGTGTGCTTCTTACATACTTTAAAAATTAAGAGTCTCATCATAATGGAAAAATCAAAAATGTCCAAGAGAGGTGCTCTAATGGACAGGCATGTGGGTTGCAGAAGTCTCCTCTTCACACATAGCCTCTAAGGAGTGAACTGTGAATGGAACAGTGAGGAACGAGTTCTGTGTTTGCCTTTCAAAGGAAAGTGGCTTTCCACTTACTTCACATATATTGTCAAGATGTTTGGAAATACCGACGTGGTTCCTTCAGAACTGGAGATACTCCACAGTTCCCTAACCTGGCCCTCAAAGTGGTGGCTCCCAAGGCCTGAGAATGACTATACATCAGCTGTCTCTTGGAAACTAGAACCTCAAATGTTACAACATCCTCAGGAATGTAGCTGAGAACTTATCCAGAGCTAGAAGATGAGTTCCGCCAGCAAAGCCCATGGGCTGCAACAAACTCAGTAGCCATTGGTGTCTGTCATTGCGCTAGCTCCATTATACAGGTTACCTGGTAGAAATACCAGCTTTGGAGTGAAAGCATTGAAATCCTGAAACAACATAGCAGTTGATTGTGTTAAGCCTGTATTTGAAATTGCTTTGTTAGCCTCTATTATATTGCTTATTATCTTGCTGTGAAGAAAATTAAGCTTACATCTGCTTAGGATGACAAGGTTTGCCGTTGTCCTGGGTTTTTTTTTTTTTTTTCACATTTTAGGTCTAGGTCATACACTCCTAATAAATCCTCAGAGAACATCTTTTGTGTTCACAGGCATCCAGGTGTCAGGCAGACAGTCTTTGTTGCTTATGAACTCAATGACACACTCAGGGCTGTGTACATTGCTCTGTTCTCTGCCAGAGACAACATTTATGCATAGAACATTCCAGCTATAAGGGACCTCATAGCTAGTTTGCACCAGTCTCTGCATTTTGGAGTTGAGAAATGAAAGTTGTAAATGTATTCAGTGAAGGGCCTCCTATATTATACCCTAAGTGGCAAAAGTGCCATTGGAATGCACGTCAGCAAACATCCAGTGCTCTGTTACCCTCCTCCATGCCGCATTGATCCAGTCCCCCAACTCTCACTACCCATTTCCAGCCCCATGGCTCACTCTCCCTCACCATTGATTATGCTGTCCATTCCTCCTACAGGGGATGCCACCAACAGGCTCCCTCACCTGGGGAATGAACGCCAGGCTGATGCCCCTCTCTCCTTTTCCCTTTCTCTTTGGTGCTGGGAACATTGTCCATGTGCAACCATTCCTTTGTTCAGGTTCCTAATCCCTCAATCCAGAAGTTAATGAAGATTCATAGGGTTTCATGGTACAAGCAGCCTGGAGGCCAGTAAAGTCGGACAAACAGTGATCTTGAAATGAAATGTAGAATTCCGGCTTCCTGAACAACGTGGCTGCAGAATCGTCCCCAGCAGTGTTCATATCAGGGCTCAAATAAACATGGAGACCAGAGACTAAGAAGATGGAGTCTTCTGGGGCTGGCAGTGTGGTGTAGCAGGTAGAACCGCTGCCTACGATGCATGCATCCCATATAGGCACCAGTTTGAGTCCAAGCTGCTCATCTTCCAATCCAAGTGTTTGGGCCCCTGCCACACATTTGGAAGTCCTGGAAGACGCTTCTGGTTTTTGACTTAGGCCTGGCCTAGCCCTAGCCACTGTGGCCATCTGGGGAGTGACCCAGTGGATTGAAGATCTCTATATCTTTCTCTATCTCATCCTTTCTCTCTGTAACTCTGACTTTCAAATAAAGAAATAAATCTTTTTTAAAAAAAGGATTATTTTGAGTATAGGATACACTCACATGGGCTGTATGTCTTGGATAAGCTAATGGTGCTCTTTTATACCATTTGCTTAAAATATTTGTTTGACATTTATTTAGTGAAAGTCAGAAGAAATTGATTTTATATTAATTTTAAAACTCTTCCTCTTAAACTTTATTGAAACAAGGAGATTAGAAGAGGTACTAAAAGTCACATAGCTATTTTACTTATATGGATTAGCTTTCATTCAATAGTTTCTTGCAATCCCTAACTTCATTGCATTAGTCTACATGAGTGCTGTCCAAAGGAAATATAACGAGTCACATATGCTATTTTAATCCTATTAACCACATTAAAATAGTAAAAATAAACAGGTGAATTTGATTTTGTAATATATTTTCTTTAACCATATGTATCTTCAGTGGTGTCATTTCAATATTGTAATCAGCATAAAAATATTAACATATTTTTCATATTTTGTAAAAAATCGTTGGGATTCAATGTGTATTTACACTAACAGCCCATCTCTATTCCAAATAGCCACATTTTTGTCATTCATTAGTCACATGTGGCTAATGACAAATTGCTAGGCAAAGTTTTATGCTCATCAAAGCTAGAAGTAACCTGCAGTATATAATAAAGGTACTTTAAAACTTATCTTTTCCAGCTTTTATAAAATTTATTTATTTATTTTGAAAGTGGGTTACAAAGAGATGGGGAGAGAGACAGAGGGATCTTCCATTCATTGCCTCACTCCCCAGATGGCTCCAAAGGCCAGTGCTGGGCCAGGCCGAGGCCAGGAGCTTCATCCAAGTCTCCCACATTGATGGCAGGGGCTCAAATACTTGGGCCATCATCCTTTACTTTCCCAGGCCATTAGCAGGGAGCTGGATCAGAAGTGGAGCAGCCGGGATATGAACTGGCGCCCATATGGGATGCTGGCATGACAAGCAGCGGCTTTACCTGCCACACCAAAATGCCAATCCCCCCCACCCTTTTTTTAGCTTTTATGTTGGTATATCATTTCCATAGGGATTTTTAAAATCTCCACTGGAGGGCGCTGTCGCATGCATTTTCCAAGTCAAGAGTTTGCTAGAGAAATGTGAGTTAATGGTTAGTACATTGAAGTTTGTTTTTTCTTTTTCCTCATTTATTGAACCCCTGGCATCACCCTCACAGACATACCCCTTAAGCAGCTCTGGCAGATGGAAAAGATGATGGACAGAAGGTAGAGCCACAAGTCTGATTCCCTAGAGCAGTGGTAACAAACTCTGTGAAGTTCCAAATTGTAAATGTGTTAGGCTTTGCAGAGTCTGTGAGGTCTCTGCCACAACAACTCAAGTCTGCTATCATAGCAAGAAAGCAGTCACATTAAGTAACAATTCATAAATGAGTGGGCATAGGTATGTCCCAGTAACACTTTATTTGTGGATACATATTTAAAATTCATGGAATATCTGTGTCACCTCTCTTTGGATTTTTGTTTTCTCAGAATTAAAATGTGCTAACCATTCTTACCTTCCGAACTGCAGAAGTGCAGGTGGTGGCTGGATTTGACCCATGAACCGTAATTTGCTGTACCCTGCCCTTAGCGTCTCGTTAAAATGGGCTGATAGCAACAATTCTAGCAGAAAATAAAATGTTTTGGCGCCTGACTTCTACCCTTGTTGCTGGAGATTCATTGTGAGAGGAGAAGCGCACATACCCTGATTTTCCAATTTTTTGCTAAAGAAATCTCAAAATTTCTTTTTCAAATTTCTTACTAGAATCTCTACTTTTCCTCTCTCTTTCCTCTTCCTGATAACAGAACGAGACCCACCAACCCCCAGGTTTTATTTCCTGTCTTCAGATTGTCTGTACACCTAGGAAAGCGTCATGAATGCAGTGTATACCAGTGCCCCTTTTGTCAGTTGTGTTCCAAACCAGTGAACAGCCTCCCTAACCATTACTGTTTCCACGAGCACTGCCCTGTCTCGTGTTGCCCTTCTGCCTGTCAGTAGGATGAAAACGTCCAAGGTTATTGAATTTCTTTGTCAGTCATGTTTCTTCTAGTGGGTAATACAATATATATGTATAAATAATAATTATTAATATTATATTAATTAATTAAATTAATATAATATATTAATTTGCAATACTATAGGGTAATATGCAGAGAAAATATAGATGTTACCCAGATTATACCATTTGTTATGAAAATATTTTTTAATCTTGATAGTTTTATATACCACAATAAAAGTATCACATACAGATAAAGACAAAGATATGTGACTCTTTTTCAGTGTGATGGTTTTCTTTCTTTTAAGAAATGGCTTTTAGAAAACAACAAGCAGCTGGCGCCACAGCTCACTAGGCTAATCCTCCGCCTGCGGCACTGGTACCCCGAGTTCTAGTCCTGGTTGGGGTGCCGGATTCTGTCCCGGTTGCCCCTCTTCTAGTCCAGCTCTCTGCTGTGGCCCAGGAATGCAGTGGAGGATGGCCCAAGTGCTTGGGCCCTGCACCCCATGGGAGACCAGGAGAAGCACCTAGCTCCTGGCTTCGGATTGGTGCAGTGCACCGGCCATACTGGCCATTTGGGGGTGAACCAATGGAAGGAAGACCTTTCTCTCTGTCTCTCTCTCTGTGTCTAACTCTGCCTGTCACAAAAAACAAAAACAAGAAGCTCTCTAGCCAGAAAATGTTGAGATTAAAAGCAGCCATTCATGGTTATGTCATTCCAAACTGTCAAATTGGTGTATGTGTTTGAACAACACTGAATTAATTATTTTCTAAAATGTTTTATTATGCTTTTTAAAAAGCATGAGGCTTAACAAGTCTTTTTGATGCATCAGTACTGAAGCAAATATTGCAGTATGGCTTGTATCAACCCAAGAGAAATTTTGGCCATAATGACTATGTTCTCTAGCTGTGCTACCAAACACAGTGTGGCTTTTGAGAAATATCAATGTGGCGACTGCAAATCACGAAGTGATTTTTAAATTGTGTTTACTTTTAACTAACTTATTCCTGAAGTTATATTTATATAGTATGATTGGTTTTTAAATGGAAATTCTAAAATTGAGGACTATTATCATGTGGTTCATTTTTCCCCTGGAATTCTGGCATATAGGGATTTATATGAAAGTAAAAAGGAGGCAACTGTTTTTTTAATTCTATATTTTTTAAATTTTTATCTTTATTTACTTTAAAGTCATAATTACACACAGAGAGAAGGAGAGGCACAGAGACAGAGAGGTTTTCTATCCCCTGGCTCACTCCCCAGTTGGCAGCAACAGCTGGAGCTGTGCCGATACAAAGCCAGGATCCAAGAGCTTCTTCCTGGTCTCCCAGGTGTGTGTAGGGGCCCAAGGACTTGGGCCATCTACTGCTTTCCCAGGCTATAGCAGAGAGCTGGCTTGGAAGTGGATGCTGGCACTGCAGGTGGCAGCTTTACCTGCTACAACACAGCACCAGCCCTTTTTTTAAAAAATTCTATTGCAAAGAAAACTAATTTTAGCACAGTTCGAAAACTAACCCAATAAATATCAAAGCCTTATAATTTATCCTGATTCCTGATTTGTGAATAAAATGACACATATCATATCTTAGTTTTCTTTGAATTTGAAAAAGTAATTATTTGAAAGACAAAAGAGAAAGGAGGGAGGGAGAGACAGAGAGAGCAAGGGACTACCGAGAGCTCCCATGTGCTGGCTCAGGTCCGCAAATGCGTGCAACAGCCCTGGGGCTGGACCAGGGCAAAGCTGAGAGCTACAGAATCAACCCAGGTCTCCCACATGGGTGGCAGGAGCCTAATTACTTGAGCCATCACTGCTGCCTCCCGGGATCTGCCGTAGCAGGGAGCTGGGGTCTGGATCTGACTCCAGTGTGAAATAAGGGCATCCCAATGGGCATGCTAACCCCCAGGCCCAATGCCCACTCCAGTTTCCCTTGAATTGTGATCAAACAAAACTAAGGAACAAAACAAGCAAACAAAAAATTAAAAACAGCATTCTCTAAGCATTCAAAGGACCTTCATTTAATCAGCCAGGCTGTTGTGTAGGTTATTTTGTGAAAATACAAAGATTTCTGATGGAAGAATGTGAAAATGAAGTAGCTCTTGTGCAGAGTGACTTTTTAAAGCCCTTGCTTGAGAATGAGTATGACTGAGTGGGCAGGAAAGAGAAAAATACCTGGTTAATGTGTAACAACACATTCTCTGTCCTGTGTATGTGTCACATAAAATTTTATTTTAACTTCGTTGTGAGTTTTACAGTCCTCCAGGTTTAACCAATACGTGATCAAAATCACATTCAGTAGTAAAGAGTGTGTGGGTAGGTGGATAGCTAGGTGGGTGTAAATCCCTATAAAATCCATTTTCGAAGATAAATGAGAGCTATTGAAGTTTGGGCAAAGCAATTTTACCAATTCAGGTTCCTTGTCTAATGCCTCTGGGAGCTCTTACAGGGCTTTTTACCTAACTCCAGGGTAGGTTTGAATCAAGGTGAACAGTCAAATTTTTTTCCATCTACTATGTGTATTATTAAGGATTCTTTTACCATGGAGTGAGTTACTTATACTGCAAACTAAGAAATTAATGAACAAGGATACCACTCATGAACAGTAAGGTTTATTGAAAAGCCGATATGAGTTTAGTAGGGTAATGAAGGGCAGTGTTCTCCAAGGACTGCAAACCTATTTATTGTACATCAAATTTTATTGACTTTGAAATCTTGCTAGAAATGTCCATTTACCTCATCCTGTATTATGTGCTTGAGACCTTTAGCAATAATATCAAAATCCAGGTGTAGTAATGAAGTGGTTATGCAGTAAAACTATTACATGTTATAATTTGAAACAAGAGACTTTACTATTACATTCACTCAAAAATGGAAGCAGTATAGGACATACTCCTATAAATCCATAAACATTGTAAATAAAATCCACGTACTTCTAAAAATGAAATCCACCTACTTTTAAAGTAGACCCCTGTTAAATCAACAACAGGAGCCACTGTGCCCTTGCTCCTCATATTGTACCTCTGTCCTTAATGAGGTGTACTATGAGAATTAATGGTAAAACTTGTCTTCAAACTGTATTTTATACTTTGTCTGTGTGAATGCAAATAGTTGAAATCACTACTTAGTAAAGAGTTGGTCTTCTGCATAAAAAGTCAATTAAAAACTAATCTTAATGGAAAATGAAATGGGAAAAGGAATAGGAGATGGGATGGGAGTGCGGGTGGGAGGGCAGCAATGGGGGGAAGAAGCACTATAGCCCTAAAATCTGTATATATTAAATTTGTATTCGTTAAATAAAACCTCCAAAAAATAAAAAAATAAAACCCCAACAGCTATGCCATTGGTGGGTGACTGTCCCAAAAAATGATTTATAATTAGTCCCTTTAAAATTATATACAAATTTATAATTTTTAAATATCTAGTGGCATATAACCACACTGTATTTTTCAATTTTCTATTCATAATACTTTTATTAAATTTCTTGAGGGAAAAAATAAATGACCTTCTAGAGAGGGTTATTTTATCATGGGACCATTTGTAAAAAATTAATAGGGCATTGCGCCTGGTAATTTATCTCCCATAAGTCTAGATATCTAGTATGGTTTTAATTTATTGAAGCTGAAAAATATGTGAATCCAAATGAGGTCTCCAAATATTTAATACCACTTGCATTTTATCCAAAAGAAGATAATGGTATACATGAATTATGTAACTGATATTACTGAACTTGGTCAGTTGTAATTGTTTTTGTTTGTTGTTATTGTTGTTGGTAGCAAGAAGGTAAGAGAGGCAAGAGAGTATTTGTTTAAGATGCACTCAGTAAGCCCCATGATTTAGCATTTTCCCTGGTGAAGGGATGCTGGAGGGTTATATTTAACCATACGATGGGTAACTTGTCAACTAAAGAAGAAATAAATGTATAGATGGTATATAGGACAGTGGTAGGAACAAAAGTAATTAGTAGTAATTAATAGGTAAATAGTCAGTGACTTAGTTTCATAGAAAATGTTACTACCAATGTTATTTCCAGCTCCAGAATTTAAAAAAATCAGGGTAACCGACAGAAAACACACTGTAAGTTGAGCCTTATACACGTATTCTTTCCTCCTGTTAGTGATTTATTACAGAACCACTTCATTACCACACCTGGATCATGTGAAGGCTGCTGAAGATGACATGGGGACATGAGCACTTTTAAGGGAATGTCTTCAATCTCGCTTTAACCTCCTCTCTTCTCTGTTCTATTACTAAATGACTGTTTTGTGTGATCTTTCAGCAAATGCTAGATTGTGTAAGAAGATGCTAAAGGTACACAGAGATGTAAAATTGTATGTGTGTGCATGTGGAAGCTTTTGAGAAGAAACAAAGGAAAAAGACACAAGCTGGAAGAGAATAGTAAAATAAAGAAAATACCGATAACAGACAGGGTCTAATGAAGTAGCCCAGATAATGAATGCCACAGAGTTCATTAGAAAGAAGAGCTATTTCCATCCAGAAGGATCAGACAATCTTCTCTGAGGAGATAGCACCTTCATTATCTAAAATACAAAGAATTGGGAAGAGTTTCATGTGTTACAATTAGGAAAAGTGATATTTAATTGAGGGAAAAGAAGACATGTTAATGGCAGGGTAGATGATGACAGAATAGAACAAAAGGCAGTTCAAGGGCATAAAAAAGAGAGCATTTTGACCAAAATGGGAGGTTCGGTTATTAGAAAGACATGAAGAATAGTAGATTGGGTCAGATTGTTGAGGACTCCTTTTAATAAAGTCAGGCTAAAGAATGCAGAGGCGACTGTTAATCAGTCATGCTGTTTTAAGCAAGGGAATAAAACAATAGGTGCAAATTTTAAAAGGTGAATTTGGTAGTTACAAGAACAATAGAACTTCATCACTTGACGTACTTCAGAGTTATGAGAAAATCTTGGTAAGAGCTAATCGTTAACTAATAGGAATTATTATAAGAAGAGACTTGAAGGAAAGCAAACATTCATCTCCAACTCATGCCAGTATATTCTCAGAGCAGTAAAGTTGAAGGGAATGGGAGGCAAAATAGTTTACTGGTGAAGGTCGTGAGATTCCAAGTTGGACTTCTTGAGTTCAAAGCCTACTTTGATTTCCACTTGCCAGCTATGGGATCTTAAGCCAGTCACTTAGCCTCTGAGTGTAAGGTTTTCATGCAAAAATTAGGGCTGATAATAGTATTTACAAACTAGTGTTATTGTTAGATGTTGTAGATATTATATATATATATATATATATAACTTAAAACAATGCTTACTACCCTTTAAGTGCTACACAAACATCTATTTCTGTAGAATAAATATATATGTATACCCAATATTTAAAATAACAATTTATTATTTAAAACGTAACACATCTTTGCTGCAGAAAAAGTAAAAATTCAACTACCACAAACTATAACCCAGAAATTGAGTGTTAAACTTTCATATACATTCTCCATACCATTAAATTTACATCTATATCACCTTTTTAATGGCTGTATAGCATTTCACTGACTGAATAGCATGTAAGCTGTTGCAAATGTTTTGTGTCCGTGTGAATGTTCTTGTAGCTTCATGTAAGTACACATCATTATTGCCATATAATAGAGTATTAGAAGTAGACTGTCTTATCTAAGTGTAGGAATATGTTTAAGACTTCAAACATGAATGCAAAATGCCACCTCATGCACCCCTGATCCCGTTCTGCAGGATATTCTAGCTTATTTGGTTATCAGAAGTATGTAAATCCCAATACTTGGCATAGTTGTTCTTGTATGCCATTTTTGTATTGTAATACAAGATACTTTTTAAAATGGCTTTTAAATCAAAATTGCAAGAACACTCACATATTTTCATTATTTTATGGCTTTGTTATTTATATCTAAAATTTCACTCACCTGGTATCTACTTAGCAATTGTATGAGACAAGATTTTAAAGTTGTGAAAATTCAATCAAGTATCATTCATATTTCTGAGTATGCAAGTCTTGAAATTCAACATTTACATTAAATTATTTGGAAATAATAGTAAATTATTTTATAAGTTGATATGTATTTGAATTGACAATATTCTGTTACTATTTTAAATCATTAGAATAATTTTTATCACTTTCTTTTGTAACTGAATGACAAGACTTCTAAAATATAGAAGTTACCTATTATAGTTATATGAAGATAATGTAATCAAGATTTTGTGTTAATCATGATCCAAAAAATTGCTGAATAAACAGTCTGACTTATCTTTTTTGTCACTATTAAATAAGAATTTATGAAAGTTGGATGATAGCTTTTATTGGTTTTAAAAATTTTAGATGCATATATTTCATTTATATGAGGTTACTTTAAAAGGATTGAAAAAAAGGAATAAAGGGTAAGTTATATACAAACATTTTTGGAACCCATGCATAATTTTTTATAATATTCATTTTCCACAAACTTTTTGAAGTGCCCTGATATTGTTTCTTATTGGAGTTGACTTCTAAATATGTATCTCTTTAAAGATAATGAGTATTCAACATATATATGGTTCCCCCAAAATAAGAACTTTTGTAAAGTGTGAGCTAGAGTGTTTTCACTTACATATTTTTAGTGTAAAGTATGATCTTTTGAAATGTGTATACTTGGTAGAATGGCTAAATCAAACTATTTACTGTCATATACACATATACTGTCACATACTTATAAATTTTTATGTGATAAAAATTACTTTGTGTTCCAAACATTAAATAAATATAATCTCAGAAATTTTCTTATATACATTATGTTGTTATTGGCTGTAGGCACAATAATGTGTAATACATCACTAGAATTAATCCTCCCTTTTTTCTGAAATGTTGTGTCCTTTGACTAATATCTCTCTAATATCCCAAACCTCCAGCCTCTGATAACTGCAATTTTACTTTGTTTTTCTGAGTTTGAGTTTTTTTTCACTCCCACATATAAGTGAGATCGTGCAGTACTTGTTTTTCTGTGCTTGGTTTCCTTAAGTTAACATAATGTCCTCTGGCTCATCCATGTGGTCACAACTGACAAGATTCCTCTTTTTTATGAATGAGTAGCATTCCATAGTGTGTATGTTGCACATTTTCATTTGTCATCAGTTGATTGACTCTTCAGATGATATCATATCTTGGTTATTATGACTAGCACTTCAATAAACATGAAAGTGCAGATATGTCTTTTGAATATTGATTTCATCCCCTTTGGCTATACATCCAGTAGTGGAATTGCTAGATGATATGGTAGCTCTAGGTTTAATTTTTTTAGGAACTTCCAGACTGTTTTCAACAATCACTGTACTAATTTACATTCCCAGCAACAGTGTTCTAGAGTTTCCTTTTCTCTATATCCTTGCCAAGGGCTTTTATCATTCATCTTTTTGATGGTAGCTAATCTAACAGGTTTGAGATCATTGTGGTTTTGAGTTACATTTCACTGATGATTAGTGATGCTAAGTATTTTTTCATTTACCTGTTGGTCATCTGTGTATCTTCCTTTGAGAAATTTCTCTTCAAGTCCTTTGCTATGTGTAGACATTGATATATAAATTTTGCTTAGAAAAATCAATGACATAATTTGTGTGTGGTATATAACTTATTTTTTAAATAATTAATATAGCATGAATATTATTCCTATAATAGAATATTTTCATTGTATGTACCATAGTGGATTCAATGTATTATGTGAGTGTAATCTATTCTACTTTGGGGAATTTTGTTTCAGTTTATCACTAGTGTAAGTTACAGAATCCAAGACTCTTGTCATATGCCTGTACCTGTAATTCTGATATTTCCCTAGGAAACTTCATTGAAGTGGAATTTTGTGTTTGAAAGGAATGAATGCTTTAAGGTTTTTAATATAATTTTATGTAATATTTTAATCTGAACTATAACAGATTTTTAAAGATTTATTTTATTTATTTGAAAGGCAGAGTTAGAGATAGAGATGGAGAGACAGAGAGATTGATTCCATCTCAGTTTACTTCCCGATGGTCACAACCACGAGGGCTAGGCCGAGCGAAGCCAGGTGCTTTTTCTGCGTCTCCTACTTGGGTGCAGGGGCCCAACCACCTGAACCATCCTCTGTTGCTTTCCCAGGTGTGTTAGCAGGGAGCTGGGTAGGAAGTAGAGCAGCTGGGACTGGAACTGGCACCCATATGGGATGCCGGCGCTGCAGACAGTGGCTTAACCTGCTATGTCACAACACCAGCCCCAAAACATAATAGATTTACATAAGAGTGCACACATCATAAGAACAGAAGTTGATAGCTTTCATAAAATTTACATACCCATGCTGTGACCACTCAGATAATGAATTATAACGTTACTCGGGCAATCTGTCTCATGCTCGTTCCTTCTCATTAATTCATCCTCTGCTATCACACTGTGCCAAATGTAAGCATATTCTTCTCAGTTCTAACACCTATATCCATTTTGGTTGTCTTTGAAATTTATATCGATGGACTCTGTTTGGTTTATCCTGCTCCACAATACTTTTGTGAGATTGTTCAGTGCTATTGCATATAGCATCTACTTTTTCTCTAAACTATTCAGTATTTCATTGTGTGGATATTCCACAGTTTATTCATTTGTACATTTGTTCCACATCCTCGTGAAATACATGCATTTTCTAACTTTTTTACTTTAGCCATTTTGGTGGATGTGAACTGAGTATGTTACTGTGTTTTCATTTGCAACCCCTTGATGATTAGTGCCATTTTTATATCCTCTCATGTAAAGTCCTTGTGCTTATCTTTTGCCCTTTGAAAAAATTAGTCCTCTGTCTATTTTGTTATGGATATAGGAATTCTTTGGATACAAGTCTTTTGTTGCATATATACATTGATAATGTTTTCTTCCAACCTAGGCCTTACTTCCTCTCTTTATAATGTTTCTTAATGAGTGAAGTTCAATTAATCTTTTATAGTTAGTGCCTTTTATGTTTTGTTTAAGGTTAAATAATTACTTGCCCTAAAATCATCTAAATACTTTCCAGTGTTTTCATTTGGAAGCTTTATTGTTTTGTCTTTGACTTTGAGGTCTGCAAACAATCTGGAACTGAGTGTGTGTGTGTGTGTAGTATCAAGTGAGAGTCAAGATTAATTTTTAAATTAATAGTCAATTAACTTGATTCTATTTATTAAAAAGATCATCCTCTCAACACTTTAATAAAGTAGCATCATTGTATACAGTCTATTTGTTCTCACACCAATACTACATAGTCTTAATTAAAATAAATATTGATATCTGGTTGCAAACACTCTTAAGCTGTTGTTCTTCAAGATAACCTTGGATATCCTTGGCCTGTTGCACTTCCATGTAAATCTTAGAATTGGCCTGTCAATTTCTATTGAACACTAACTGCTCCAATTTAAATCAGAACTGTATTGAATTTGTAGATTGTTTGAAGAGTGGGTAGTATCTTATGTTCTTAAAACTGTATATATGATATACATAAAATTTGTTCTCTATATAAATAAAGAAAAAGAAAAGAAATGGATTGAAGAGAAATGATTACAATATTGAACTTTTTAATACAGGAATAAGGTGTATTTCTCTGTTTAGGTTTTTCCTTGTTTTCTTAGTAATGCTTATAGTTTTAAGAGAGGAAAATTTTGCTTTTTGGTATGACTTATCAAATTGCTTCCTACAAGCATAAGAATTTGTGCTCCAGCAAACCTCATGACATTGCTTATTTTCCAGCACTTTGGCAATTGCCTTTCAGAGAAGCCAATATAATAGGGAAATGAACTTTAAAATATTTTGCACCAAATAAATTTGACTTGTGATTCCAGCATTTTCTAGGAACATTCAACGTATGCTGGTACATCCCTCCAGCCAGGTAGAAAGAGCCATCTGTATTTTTCTTCGCCCTTGGTGTGTGTTTTCAGAATTGGTTTTGGCCAGTGCAGTAAATATAGTTCTGATTTTCATTTCTTCCATGATTGCCAAGGCTGAATTCCTCTTCATGTGTGTAAACAATCTTTTTGTGTTTTCTTTTCTGTGAACTGTCTTCATCTTTTCTCCAATTTTATTTTTGGTTATTGGCCTTTGTGTTATTAATTTATAGAAATGTTCTTTTATTTATTGGGAAAATGAGCCCTCTTAGATGTCATAATTTTTTTCACAGTCTGTTGATTTGCCCTTTGTGCCTATGGCTTCCTTGGTCATGCAGACGCTATTATTTTTAAAGCCCAGTTTATTAATTTTTGTCTGCTAATTAAGGCTATTTAACTTGGGGATACAGTTTACATTTTATGTGGTTGATCACTTTGGATGTATCTTGCTTCTAACATTGAAAAAAACTCCAGGATTTAATTCAATAAATACTGCTGGAGGTCTATCATGTAGAGGAATGCAGCTCATCTGGAAATCAAAGCTCAATGAGGGAGGTCAATGTAAATAAAAGTGAAATAGTCTGGAGGTCAATGCTCTGATGGGGAGAAGCACACGGTAAATGAGGATATGTCTAATGTGACACAGTAACTAAGCCGCAAATGTAGTCTTGTCTTAAGCCATCATGTCAGCGTGCCAGCCATTGCACCATTTTCTGGCAGGATTTGTTTTACGTCTATAACCAGGAATTGATAGTTTGGGAGGATTAGAATGAAACCAATAACCTCAGTTAAATGCCGTACAGATTGCTGTGCTTACATATGACTCCTAAATGAAACGAGAACTATTTCATGATCAGATGAAAAGGAGTTCATAGCTCAATTTTAGATATTTTAGGGAAATATGACGGCTATTATCTCCAGGAGCTTCAGAATCTAAAGGCTCTTAGATGCTGTTAGCCAAAGCTGTAAAATGCTTTTTACATGTACTTGTGAGTTGAAAATGATACAATAAAAATAAAATGTTTAGTTACCTCGCTTTAAAGTGCAGGGGAAAAGAACTAAGTTTAGGGTGTTATATGATTATGTATTGCAGAGATAGAATTGCATTTGTTATATCACTTATGTCTCTGTCTCTGTCTCTCTCTCTCACACACACACACACAGAGTTCAGCACTACAAACATAGTTATGAGTTTTAGCTATAAGACAAGTATAAGCCTAACACATTTAATATTATGTTTACTCGGCTTTACAGCAGGACACAGGTGAGGTGGAGTAGATACAGTGTCATTATTCATGGCCAACTCTTCCATGCTACTTGAACACTATGCTTCTCCTGTTCCCTGAGAGCCATGTACAGATCACCTCAAATAAGAGTCATCACCTCTATTTCCCATTCATCTTTTACATCATTTTAATCACAGAGATCCAAAGCTTGTATTCCTAATATAATTCTCCGAGTTGAGGTGCAGTTCCACACAACAAAGGTAGGCCTAACAACTGCCGTTCTTCTTACTGTTAGTGTTTGCAAGAACACATTGCTGTGGGAGCCTGAATTCAGTCCCAGGCTATCCTGCATCAGCCCACGCTACTAGTTAACCCCTTACTCATGCATTCATATTCATTTTGTACAATGTATATGTATGTACAGAACATTTCAAAGTATAAATTGTTTGCATGTAATGAGATCTTATGTAAAATCCCTTTCCCTACAAATTAATTGATTATTTTGTTCATGAATGTCTTTTTTCTTCCCATGAATCGTGAGTAGAAATAGAAACGATAATCATTAGTGATATCTTTAGAGAAGGATCTGCAGGAGTTGTTGCAAAGTATGTGACATTGTTAGATGACACATTAACATATTAGTATGCTTGTCTAGTTTGCTTTGGCAAAGCTCTCTTATAATTCATAATGTCATAATAGTATCATTATATAATTAATGTATCATGCTATTTTATTTACACTAAAATGAAATGTTACATTTATATTGTTAAAATCTTATTACTATTAATGTCTTTGAAGAATCATCATTATGAGTTTACATTCTTTGATCCTGGGTATTAGTTTTTTGTTGCTTATTTGAAAAGAAGACCAACACAGAGAAAGATCTTTCATCCCCTACTTCATTCTCCAAATGCTTGCAACAGCACAAATCAGGCCAGGCTGAAGCCAGGAGCCCAGAACTCAACCTGACTCTCCCATATGGGTTGTAAGGACCCAAGCACTTAATACATAACCTGCTGCCTCACCAGGTGTGCCTTACAGGACGATAGAAATGAAGTGGAGTCAGGACGAGAACCCAGACACCTCAGTGGCATCTGCATCTTAACCATTATGCCAAATGCCTCCCCCTCAGTATTAGCCCCTGATACAATGAAGAAAAGTGCTTTATTCTTGTTTATCCTGCCTCCTTATTGACACTTGAGAAATACCTGCTTACACTTCACAGCTTGATCATCATTCACTATTAGGCAGACTATTTCTTTAAGCCATTTTTAAATTATTTAATCCTTTCAGTAGATATGTGAAGCAGGTACTGCTGTTGTTCCCAATCTATAAGAGGAGGCATTGAGAGTTAGAGAAAACATGGTTAGAATATTAAGCTAGAGCTGGAACCAGGATTTACAACTGTTAAACCAAAAGTCTTAAAGTGGATAGTTCTCTGAAACTAAGCATTTGTTGAACCATTACAGATGCTAGCCAGTGAAGTTGCAGATCCTGGGACGAGTTCTGTAATAACCAGCTGCAGGTTTGCGTAGAGGTTGGAAAAATGTCTGCCAGACCTAAGAGCCAAGAGAGTTTATATAACAAAAATTGGAGGACAGGAAGGATTACTTATTGAAAGCGGACTTAGGAACTTACACTGGCGTTAACTAAGAAGGGTGGGATTACTTGACATGGACAAAGCTTGGAGATAGGAGAGCAGTGGAGTAGTTTTACTTTTGGATGGTTTGAAGTTAATAGTTCAGACTGGGATGTCATCTACCGGGATTTTACAGTCAAGATTTTAACATACATTCAGAATTGTGGGACAGTGTTTTGTTGGTTTAGCCTGTAATTATTTACTTACTAACTTTCCTTATCCCTTCCTTCCTTCCTTCACTGTCTGGCTTTTATAATTAAATTGAGCATATCTCAGAGTTTTTCTCTTATTGAATCCAATGACCTATCCTCAATCCTACAATGTTTAATACCATATCATACTACTTCCCAGGCTATTTAATGTTTCTCAACTCCAATGTCATCATCTATATACAAAATTGGAATAATAGTACCTATATTATAGTCATTGGATGGATTAAATCTGACAATAAGTATGACACTTCCAAGCATGATACTTGCTATATATTAAACTCATAGTAAAGATAACCTATAGCAATGAGCTTCAGCCTAGAGATTAAGAGGTCCACATCCCACACCAGTGTGCCTGGGTTCAATTCTAAGCTCCAGCTTCTGGCTCAAACTTCATGCCAATGTTGATCCTAGGAGGCAGCAGTGATGACTCAAGTAATTGGGTTTGTGTTACCCACATTGGAGACCTGGATTCCATTCCTTGTACCTGGCTTTGGCCCTGGTCCAGTATGGCTGTTGCCAGGCACTTGAGAAGTAAACCAACAGATTCTCTCTCTCTCTCTCTCTCTCTCTCTCTCTCTCTCTCTCTAATAGTTTTTTTAAAAAAAAAAACCTGCAGTTATTTGTTATATACTACTCTAATCCAGATGTTCTTTTTACTTTTCTTCCCAATCATCTATCTTCTTCTGGTTTAGTTACACTATGGCTTGTAAACTATTGCTCACAAAAATGCTTGGCTCACCAATTTCCCTTCTACAGCAAAGGAGGATTTCCTTGTACAATTTTCGTTAACATAAAAGAAAGCTGGAAGCAAGTATAGTGAAAGAAATGATTGCTATACAAACAAAAATTATAGTTTGGTTTCCTTTTAATTTTATGATGCTCTGTGAATTTAAATCACTCATTTGGAATTTACAAGTGCTAGATTATATATCTGGTACTAATGCTGAATAACTTGGCTTGTTCATTTTTATAACTGCAAAGGAAGTGTGTCTGGCATATAATATACAACGCAGCATTATATTTAGTAAGTGAGCGGGTAAGTGAAGAATGTACTCCTTTACTTTTATCACTTGGAGTTGGGTATGAATTTGCATAAGTATATTTTTGAATTTCACAAAGGCATTGATGTCTTTGGAGCTAACAATTTTTGGATGGTGTTAATGATTCCCAACATATTACTTAAATACTAATATGTAACACATATAAATAATCAATATCCTGCTCTTAAATATTAAAATCAGTACATTTAAGACAAATAACTTTTTAAAAGCTTTATTTCTTTTTTAAATCATAGAAATTGTTTATCTTTTTAAATGCTTTCTTTCCAGGTTTCTAAAGCTTTGCCTGAGAAGCAAGAGGAAATTGTGGCTCATGTGAAGGACCTTGGGCAGCTGGAAGAGCAGTTAAATCGTCTGCTTCTGTGGCTGACTCCTATCAGGAATCAGTTGGAAATTTATAACCAACCAAATCAAACAGGACCATTTGACATCAAGGTCAGGACCCTTTGTTTTAAATGATGTTTTCTAAAAGAATGGACATATCACTGAATTAAGTTTTGAAATCATTAACATTATTTTTTATTATTAAGGTCAAAACATTGCCTTTTAAATCATAATTAGGCAGACTTTATCTAGAACCATTACAGAGGTATAGGGATCGCTTCAATGGGGTCTTGAAGTTGAGGTGAAGCTGATATTGGGCTCAACTTCAACTACAGTTTGGGCAAGTGGGAATTTATAGGCAAGGATCAGTGTGGGGATCAGTGGATTGAAAATGACTAAGTGGAAACATCAAGGGTAAGGAGATCCTAGCTAAACCAGTCTAATAGGATTCTTGCCAGAGAAAAGGTAGGGGAATCACACATCACCTGGTGCATGGTAGAGGATGAAGAACCTGGCACAATCAGGTATCAAGGGTAGGGAGTTAGAAACTTTGTTAAAACTGGTTGTTACAAGGACATGCAACACATACACCTGGGAGCATGTTTAGGAACTTGACTCTAGCTTGGCCAAGCAAATAATCTTTGTCACCAGCATCATTATTTTTATAGTGATAATAACTATTATTATTTGGCTGGAGTTGTCCTTTTTTCTTCTAGAATGTGCTAGAACTAATGTCTTCATTACATTCAAATCACTAGATTTCCTGTATCATATTTATTACTATGCTCCATATTCCATCCCTACTTTAATTGTGCTGAATACACAGGAGGGGAACTTCCATGGAAAGTATATATTATGAACAAAATTGTAAAAATTCTTTTCACCAAAATGAACTCTTTTGTATTTGAGAGGTAGAGAGGCAGAAATGGATAGAGTTCCTATCTCCTGGTTCACTTCCTAAATGCTTGCAGTAGCCCAAACAAGGTGTTGAAGCCAGGAGCTAGGAACTCAATCTGGGTGTCCTACCTGAGTGACAAGGACCTAATTACTTAAGTTACCAGTGCTGCTGCTCAGGGTCCACATTAGCAGGAAACTGGAGTCAAGAACCAGAGACACTCATAAAACCCACATAGTCCGATGTGGGATGTGAGCATCTTAATCAGAGTCTTATCCACTGGGCCAAAAATACCCTCCCTAAAACGTATATTTTCATTTCATTTTTCCATGAGTATTTTAAAGTATCCTCATATTTGTAGATACCTTATCTAAAATTAAGTTGTCTAGCAGATTGGGTGCCTACAAAATAATACATACATTAGTAAATATTGTAAAGCCTTCTCATCCTGGAGTTTACCTTTCTATCCTCTTGCTCTATCAAGAACTTCCCCTTATGTACCAGTCACTCCAAATCATATGGTATTTCATGCCATACCCCCATGTTTTTCTCTCTTCTTTAAATCTATTCTTTGTTTGTTTCAGTGTCAACAAATCAGAGAACTATCAGTTCTAGGATCTCTTCAGTTTTTCCACCTAGCTAGTACCTAGTATCCTCAGATACTTGACTAGGGACCATTGACCAGTGCAGCTGCACTTCATCAGTACTAACTTTTCGTTATTCAATAAACAGTCCCAACAAGAAAAGTACCATTACTTGGTCCAGTACACAATAACCCCAGCCAGTTCTCAGTGATCTTGAATCTAGTGTATTCTTTATAAGTACTTGATTCAGTATTACAAAGAGGAAACAACATAAGCTCTTTATCTCAACCGGAAATGGCTTCTTGTAACCCACAGGTAAAAATACATTTCTCTACTTTTAAATAGAATGTTTGCTTTGAATTCCCCTCTTCATTAAAATAATGAAAAGCATACTCAGTGCTAGCTATCACCATGAAAGAAGTTTAAGAACAAAGCTAAAAAAAAAAAAATCTCTTGACACAGTGAATCTTGACTTAACCAAGGTGACCCTAGTCCCAGTTTTTGCTGCCCAGAGTGGTTCTCAAACACTGAAGACCCGCATTGAGTCGTTGTGGCCCATAGGTTTCTGCGCAACAGGTCCCTGAAATTTGGCAAGAAAGCCATGTCAGTGTGTTAATCACTTTTCTTTATCAAAGCCACAGGTCACCCAGCTCACCCTGGCTATTGATTCAGCAAGTCCTGGTGCTCGCCTCCTGAAGCTTCATATAAATCACTGGCTTCAGTCCTCTGTGCGTGTTCTTTTTCATCTCTAGAGTACAGATTTGAAAAATATTCTTTTAGTCCTTTCCTTCTACTTGCAATTATATCTACAACAAAGAACGTGAACTTATATATATATACATATATATATATGTATATATATATATTACCCTTTGGTAATCAGGAAATAGCGACCTTTGTGAATAACTTATTAACACGCGGTTTATCCATCTTTGTCTAACTTCTATCTAATTGCAGTATAATAAGTGATTTACTAAGATTACATGGAGGTTTTTGTGCTTCATGATATGAGATTTTAGCGTTTATAGCCTTTGTCACTCTCTGCTTAAAGAGATTAAACTTTTTTTCAGTTAAACAAAGATGGAGAATCCATTTTTGCTATGCTTAGACTTAAACTACTGAAAACCAAAACTAAAGTTTTTAAGTGGTTTGGAAGAGTGCCCATTTATTTTAACACAGAGGAAGAAATTGCCTTTAAAAAATTGTAGAGGACAAGCATTTGGTGCTATGGTTGCGTTAGCCTGCATCTCATGTTAGAGTGCCAGAGTTTTAGTTCTAGCTTCGCTCCTAATTCCAGCTTTTGATAGCCAGGCAGCAGGTGATGGTTCAGTTATCTGGGGTCCTGCCATCCTCATGGGAAATTTATTTAGAGTTCCTGGCTCCTGGCTTTGACCCAACCCAACCTCAGCTGTTCTGGGCATTTGAGGAGTGATTCAGCAGATGGATAATCTGTCTCTCTGTCTCTCATTCTTTCTGTCTCTCTAACTTTCAAATACTTATAACTAAGTAAATAAAATTTTTGTAAAAAGACCAAAAAAAAAAAATCTTAGGAGTGAGCTAATGCAAAGAAAGTAGATATACAAGCAGTCAGGTCCCTGGTATCATTTCCTAAATCTAAAGAAACTGTCTGGCCATGGGGGCCATGGGGGCCATGGCTACTTCTGAAACAAAGGGCCAGAGGATTTGCCATTGGGGTCATCCGTTTACTCTAGTTGAAGTCTGAGCACCTGTTAGAATAAGTATGCAATACCCTCCGTGAACCTCAGCTTTGCCTGCTTGGCACTTTATGCTTATGGATAAAGTGCAGCTAGCTGTGTAATGAAACCAAAATATATTTTTTAACAAAGCCTTAAGGGCTCTGTTCTAATACATTGTTTATGCTGGAGTGAAAATTGACTGCACATCGCTTGGGTTTGTGCAATTTACTCCTGAAATATTCCTTTTCAGGAAATCCTGCAAATAGCAATATTCATCTTGAAAATCACCTTACAGAACCCTTAGCAAGCTGAGAAACATAATCAATGAGATCGTGATGTAGAGGGTGAAAATTAGGCGTAATCACAGCCCTTTCCCATCAGTCAGCCCACTAGAAGGCATGCCTTTGAATTTTGATTTTCAAATGTAGTCTCAATTTAGACATAAAATATGTTGATTTCAGATCTCAAAAATGATAATTGAATGCTAAGATCCAGGGACCAGTTTAGAATGTCTATAAAAGATCCTATGGTTTTAATCTTTAATGAGTGCTTTCACTAATGAGCTAGAGGTATGCTATTTATCTGACACAAAACTGCTAACTACTACTTTCCAAACTTTTTATTATAATATGATGAGGGGTGGGGGAAATGCATAATTTTATGTTAAAGTTTACTAAGTGAAATAGTTTCATAATGATGATTTTTTTAATTTTAGTTTTATTTATTTATTGGAGAGAGAGAGACAGACACTGGTTCACTCTGCAAATGGCCAGAACAATGAGGTCTGGATCAGGCTGAAACCCAGAGCCCAGAACTCAATCTGGGTTTCCTTTGTAGGTCACAGGGACCAAATTCCTTGATTCATCATATGATACTCTCTAGTGTGCATGTAAGCAGGAAGCCAGAATCAGCACCAGAACTGGTTCTGGAACCTAGGTACTGTGTTACAGGATGTGACTATACCAAGTAGTTAAGATACACTTTACTGCCCACCTGTCACATTTTCTTTTTATTTGAGAGACACAAAAAGAGCGATATTCCATCCCCTTGTTTCACTCCCCAAATTCAATCCAGGTCTCCCATGTTGGTTACAAGAATCCAATTCCTTGAGCTGTCATTGTCATCTCCCAGGCTCTGCATCAGCAGAAGGCTGAAATTAGGAGCCAGGGCTGGGTATCAAAATCAGGGATTCTGAAGTCGGATGATGGAGACATAACCACTAGACTAAATGCCTGGTCTGTTTGGGGTTATTTTTTCCCTCTCCCTTCAATAATGAGTTTCCTTCTGTGGTCTGTAAACAAACACAATACAATACACTGATAGCTGAACCTTAACAGGTAAGACACACAAATGCCTGTCTTGTCAACCCCAGACTGAATACTACCAAAGAGCACAACTGTTGTGAGTGACCATTAAAGTTACTGAATATCAAAAACCTTTTCTTTGTGTGTGCTCATTCTTATCAAAGAAAATGGAACTGGACAATGTAGGGAAGAAAGCCTTCATTCAGAACTTTTGCGGTAGAGAGCTTGCATTCACTTCTGCTGAAATAAAAAGCAGATCTTCTAAGTGCTGGGATGAGTTAGTCAAACAGTACTGAATGATGTCAGAGGAGACATTAGTTGATGTGGTTAAGTCATCGGTCTTGGACAACTGGAGCTTATCAAAGTGAGATACCTACGCTCTTATGAAGACTGACAGACAGGGGCACTATCTGCCCTAAGGATTGTATTTCAAAGAGATGGCTCCCAGGTCCTTGAGAAAGATATTCCTCTGGGTCTGAAATTGACAAGAGCCTGGGAGAAGATTTGTATCTCACACAGGGAGGGAAATAATTTGAAACACAAAGGTTTCTGGAGTAAATACTCTAAGAAAAAGGAGGTCAGGCCTCAAGTCATGAAAAAAATCTCTCAGGTTTATTTAAGCTGAGGGTCATGTGAAGGCCTTCTTTGTCAGTCCCTTTTCAAAGGAAACCAGGTTCCTACTGAACAATTAAGGAAGGCTAGCTCACAGAGTCCGGCTTTCCATTGTTGAAGGACTGTTTGAGGGAAGTCTCTCTGGTAGTACAGGTTGTTTGTTGGACATTGCATGCAATCAGGCATTTAACAGGATATTTCTTTTTTTAAAAAAAAAGATTTATTTATTTTACTTGAAAGTCAGATTTATGCAGACAGAGAGAGAGGGGGAGGGAGAGAGGAAGAAAGGGAGAGAGGGAGAGATGTCTTCCATTCACTGGTTCACTCCCCAGTTGGCCACAATGGCCAGAGCTGCACCAATCCGAAGCCAGGAGCTAGGAGCTTCTTCCTGTTCTCCCACACGGGTGCAGGGGCCCAAGGACTTGGGCCGTCTTCTACTGCTTTCCCAAGCCATAGCAGAGAGATGGATTGGAAATGGAACAGCCGGGTCTCGAACCTGCGTCCATACGAGATGCCAGCACTGCAGGTGGCGGCTTTGCCGGCTACACCACAGCCCCAGCCCCTTAATAGGAGATTTCTATGAAAATGAGAAGATAAACAAAGTTTGACGATTAGAGAGATTACAAATTCAGTTTCTAAGTCTAGAAGGAAGCAAAATTTCTAGATTTTTGGCCTGGAAACATCTTTAAATGGTGAACTGAGGATGGCAAGGATAATCTGATGGATTCCCTAGTTTTCTGTGTAAGCGCTTTCAGCAATGACGCAAACATCAGAAAGTCTTCAGCAAGATTGTCCACAGTCAGAACAATTTCCTGGAGCAGGACTTCTTGCGGGGCTCACATAGTAGCAGCTACAGACACTACAAAAGTAGTCCATGTGTAGGTTGCTGTGGTGATGAGTCCTTTGCAGTTTATATCAAATCATTCAGCTTCAGCTTGCAGGACTTCCTCAGATACTCTGGGAGAAAAGGTAGCTACAAGATAACCTAGAATATAATAAGCATCTAAGCAGATTTTAGTTAGCAGTGACACCAAGTCAGGAGGGTGGGAGAAAAATGCAAATGTTGGCCGGCGCCGTGGCTCAACAGGCTAATCCTCCGCCTTGCGGCGCCGGCACACCGGGTTCTAGTCCCGGTCGGGGCGCCGGATTCTGTCCCGGTTGCCCCTCTTCCAGGCCAGCCCTCTGCTGTGGCCCAGGAGTGCAGTGGAGGATGGCCCAGGTGCTTGGGCCCTGCACCCCATGGGGAGACCAGGAAAAGCACCTAGCACCTGGCTCCTGCCATCGGATAAGCGCGGTGCGCCGGCCGCAGCGCGCCGACCGCGGCGGCCATTGGAGGGTGAACCAACGGCAAAGGAAGACCTTTCTCTCTGTCTCTCTCTCTCACTGTCCACTCTACCTGTAAAAAAAAAAAAAAAAAAAGAAAAATGCAAATGTTAATCTGTAGGGTTGTAGGCCAATCTGGAAGGAAACTGGAAAAATTGAAAATGGGTGAAGACTGATAGAAGATGTAAGATAGCAGAATTCAGTCCAGTCTACAGGTAGGTAACAAAACCATGAAGCAAAGAAATGAAAAGTAGCTCAAAGTCACTGAGTAGGGCAGGAACCCAATAGCCATCAGGGTATGCTGAAGTTTTTTATTGAAACATAATAATTCATCTCTACCTTTAGCCCTCTTTTGATGAAATTTTAACAAGATAAGACTATTCTTGTTTATGAAATGAAGCTGATCTCTGTATTTACATGGGTATATCAAGATGGTAATTGACCACATTGTATTAAAGAATTTGAAGATGAATAAGTCCTTAGACATCTACTATACAGCATAGTGCCCACTGCTAAAAATATTGTACTATAAACTTAGAAATTTGCTAAAATGGCAGATATTAAGTAAATTTTTGGCACAAAGCCATAATAATAGCAGGAGTAGTAGTATGTAGATATTTAAAATATCTGTGGAAGTGGCAAGTGTTTAGCCTAGCAAATAAGATGCAGGTTAAGATACACCATATTAGAGTGCTTCGATTTGATACCCAGTTGCAATTTCTATCTCCAGTTTCCTGCTGATGCAGATTCTAGGAGGGAGCAGTGATGGTTCAACTAATTGAGTCCATACGACGAGACCTGGGTTGAGCTCTTGGCTCATGATTTTAGGTGTGGAACAGCTCCCGCAACTGTAGGCATTTGAAAAGTGAAACAGCAAATAGGAGATGGCTCTTTCCCTGTCTCTCTGCCTTTCAAATAAGTAAAGTCTTATGGAAAACGGAATACAAAGATAAGTTTATTTTGGTGGGAAATGCTTTTGAAATTCCTACCTCCAAGGGGTCCTCAAAAGTGAATGAAAATGCATGTTATGAAAAAAAATATGCATGGATAACAAGCCCACTCTCGATTCCTAACTCTCTCGCACAAAAACTAACTCTTCATGTCCTAATCATCTCTTAAGTATGCCATCTCTGCATAGTGCTACATTTGGAGATTAAGTCTCTATCTTTTGAGTAATCGGCCCAAGAAACAGATTCTGAGCTTTATCAGAATAATTGCCTGTGTTTTATATTGATTTATCATAGCTTTGATTATTTAAGAAAGCAGAGTGTGCACTTTTGAAAGAGTTGAAGTCTTATACTCATGTTACTTCCTATATTTATTTTTGAAATATTATTTTGTTCCTTTGGTTAAATAGATAACCATGTGTTGTTTCAGAGTGACCCATGATCTCGTTTAGTCAAATATTCAAACCTTTGACATTTGTTACAACCCTCTTTTAAAAAGGATTTATATTACTTATTTGAAATGCACAGTTACAGAGAGAGAGAGAAAGAGAGAGATTTTCCATCCACTGGTTCACTTCCCAGTGGGCTGCAATTGCCAGGGCTGGGCCAGACTGAAGCCAGGAGCCAGGAGCTTCTTCTGGGTCTCCCATGTGATTGCAGTGGCCCAAGGACTTGGGCCATCCTCCGCTGCTTTCCCAGGTGCATTAGCAGGGAGCTGGATCAGAACTGGAGTAGCTGAGACTCAAACAGGTGCCCGTATGGGATGCTGGCACCACATGTGGCAGCTTTACCTGCTGTGCCACAACACTAGCCCCTTGTTACAACCTTTGATGCTTTATTTTCTTCAAGTACTAAGTGAAATTTTGATCTCAAACTGTTTTTGAAAAACCTCTAAAAATTTGTTCTTTCAATCTGAATAAAATAGATGGTAAAAATAATTAGGGTGGAATTACATGAAAAGTGTTGTCAATGCTACGGTTTTAACGTGGCCCCCAAAGTTTATATGTTAGGTTTTTGTTTTTGAGCTTGACATATGATTGTATGGAGGCTGTGGGCTACAATTTGCATGAATGAGCAGATATGTAGTAGCCATCTGGGTGTGTCCAATGCATATCCAATAGACAGATGCTTCTGAACAACAGTATGATTCTGGTTTTGATGAAACCTTGAAGACAGTGGAAGTTGAGGGGTGATTCCATACATTAGTCGAGTTAAGCTGCCAGCCTTCTCTGTGAGCACTCCATATACCATAATCATCTTCTTTCTTTCCATTCTTGCTACCCAATTGCAAAACCCTTTGCTGAGTAGAGGGAACATGATAATGAGGAGAGAAACAAAAAATTCATCTTTGAATCCCAGATCTGATACCTAATGGCTTTGTGACTTTGTTTAACTTACTTTGCTTATCTTAACTTGATTTTCTTCTTTCAAAATAAAAAAAATTCTATTTCCCTGGCACTCTATGGGATCAACACAAAACTGAGGTGGGAACATATTTTCTAAGGCACAGAACGAGATGGTGGATGGGCTCTTTCCTCGAATTGCGATAACAGCTCCTAAGAAGAAAAATAGGCTGGCAAAGTACTCTCCCCCCACCCCCCGCCCTGCCCCGCCCTGCCCCACCCTGCACTCTTCAGGAGAAAGCAGCTTTCCCTCCACTTCTGCCGAGTCTCCTTACAGTGCTGCTATTCAGGTCGTTCTGAATAGTTTAGAAAACTGAACATCCCCTTACACATTTTAAAGGTGACATCTGTTTTCTACTCCTGAGACATTGTAAATATTGACATTTAAAATGTGTTACATTACTCTTCTGAATGTATCCAGTGGAATATAAATATTATAGCAATACGATACCTACCATCATCCACTTTGAAAATATACAAACAAGCTCATCTATAATAATAGAAGTTTATGCTATTTTTTCTTTAAATTCCATTTCCATTTCACTTCCCCAAAGGGTTTTCTCCTAGTGTAATATATATTTATGTTATAAAGACTTTTATTAACCACTCAATCATACTTGTGTGTGACAACTGTATCTCTGTGGACTTAAATTCAATTTTTAAAAACAATTTCCTGTGACTATAAGGCTCTAAGTGCTCTTTACAATCCTTTAGGTTGAATTTTATTTACAGTTACTAACAAGTATATCCAACAATAACCAAATAATCTAAATATATGTGCAGCTTTTAATAAATAATTATTAGGGGCTGGCGCTGTGGTGTAGTGGGTTAAAGCCCCAGCCTACAATATGCCATACAGGCACCAGTTCATGTCCCAGCTGCTCCTTTTCCAATCTAGCTCTCTGCTATGGCCTGGGAAAGCAGTAGAAGATGGCCCAAGTCCTTGGGCCCCTGCACCTATGTGGGAGACCTGGAAGAAGCTCTTGGCCCCTGGCTTCAGATCAGCTCAGCTCTGGCCATTGTGGTCATTTTGGGAGTGAACCAAATGGAATGGAAGACTTCTCTCTCTCTCTCTCTCTCTCCCTCTCTCCCTCTCTCCCTCTCTCCCTCTCTCCCTGGCTCTACTTCTCGCTCTAACTCCTCTGTATTTCAAATAAATAAAATAATTCTTAAAAATGAACAAATAATTATTAAGCATACACAGTGGATTTTTGCTGAATATTAATCTATGTGTTATTGGACAGGTGAATGCTTAATAGTAGCTTGATTTAAAAAATGAACATTTCAGTCACAATTTTTGTTTAATTTCATACATTCATTTTGAGAGACAGAGAGTGAATGAGACAGGCAAAGAGTTCTTCCATCAGCTGGTTCATGCCCCAAATTCCCAGAAGCCAGGAACACAATCCAAGTCTTCTGCATGGGTGGCAGGGACCCAACAACTTGAGCCATCACCTGTTTTCTCTCAGGATGCGCATTAGCAAAAAGCTAGAGTCAGCAGCTGAGTGGGGACTAGAACCCAGAGACTGTAATGTGTGATACAGGTGTCCCAAGTTGTGTATTAACTACTGTGTCAAATGCCTTAACACTGTCAACAATATTTTAAATTGACTTTTATTTGGCATAAATTTGTCTTGAATACTATGTACCAGTGGCTTGGGTCAAAGTTGTGATTTTAGTTTGTAAAGCTGGAGAAAGACTATCACTATCAAAGAGTGGGAAAGAAAATGGGAATGATGTGTCTGTCATAGGAACATGCCCAGAGAAATCTCTCAAAGAAGCTGAGACTCTGGGAACTGATTTCCTCAACTTCATCTCTGCTCACATATCTCTAGGAAAGTCTTCATATCTCCCCAGTGCCATATCCCAGTCGGAAGATTACCCCTGGGAAAGATGGGGAACCTATGGGAAGGAGAGAAGAGAAACTCAGCCTCTGGTTAGACACTTGATGAACTACTAAAACACCATCAAGTTTATCTCACCATAGCCCATGCCCTTAATCACTGTACCGTTATTCTCTCCAATAAAACACGTATCACTCTACTAACTTACTTTAAACTTACTGGCGTCTAAAGTCCCTGATTATTTTATGCATGCACTGCTTCTAGGTGACGTTTCCTCATGCTACCTTTGTGCCATCTGGTTTTGGTTTTTTTGGGTTGTTTATTTTGTTTTGTTTTATTGATTAGGTCAGAATAGTCAGCCCCTTCCCTGGGCTTTCTGATATTTCTTTACTGAGGCTCCTGAACTTTGGATTCAGTGTCTCCTATTTCCTGATCCAGTACTCACCAAGGCAAAGAACAGTAAGAAACCCACTACTAAAGGAAGGTAGCTTCAGAAACCAGTCTCGCTGCCCTGCCTGAACCTGTTTCCCAGTGTGCTTCTAGGAATTCCAGTTGATACCTTTCAGGAAACCCCTGTCTCCTCCTACTCACCTACTCTACCACTCCATTCTGATTGCTCGGCCTGTGATTACTAACCCCCAATTCTGTGCTCCCAAGGAGAAATCCTGTCCTCAACCCATAAATACTTTACTGAAGCCTTAATAAGTGTCCAACCATCAATCCGGTTGATATTATAAATGAAGGGGGGGGGGTCTTTGGGTCCTGCTTTTATCATAGAGTGTATAGATCTCTTGATGTTTCTATTGAATTTTGAATTTTATGTCTGCTTTCTGTAACTTCATTTATTTTTTAAGGATTCATTTATTTGACATACTTACAGGGTTGGGGGTGGGAAGTGACAGAAACAGAGGTCTTCCATCTGCTGGTTCACTCCCCAAATGGCCGCAAGAGCCAGTGCTGGGCCAAACCAAAGCCAGGAGCCAGGAGCTTCTTCAGGTCTACCACATGGGTGTCAGGGCCCCAACATTTGGGTCATCTGCTGCTGCTTTCCCAAGCACATTATCAGGGAGCTGGATGGGAAGTGGAGCAGCTGGGACTTGAAACAGCCTACATAGGATGCTGGCGTCTCAGGTGTTGGCTTTACCTGCTACACCACAAGGCCAGGCCCGACTTCATCTAGTTTTTGAAAAAAAAAAATCTCATATAGACTGAATCCTAAAACAAAGATCTACAGCACATCCCTGGAGACTTCCCTCTACACAGTTATCAATTGCCTTTGGCTACAATTTTTTAATTAGTTGCTAAACATGTGTTGTTTTATTTCCTACCCACTTCCTATTGTTCCATTTTGTCAAGAAGCATGGGTCTGGAGACTTTATCAAATGCATTGCTGAAATTCACACAAAATTTATTTGCATGTATCCCTGTTCTACCCCTCTAGTTAAACTAATTAAATTTCTTTTCATCTAACACACTATTTATTGATTATAATATTCTATGTCAAGATGGCTCTCACTCTCAATTTACTTAGAGTTGGGTTGATATATAAATATAAATTGATGTATTAAGCATAATCAAGGCAGAAATGTTTACAACACAGTGTAGTGAGTACACTTGAAGGATGCTATCTGTGATGGGCCCCTAAAAGCAATTCCCGGCCCAGGATATTTTTTTGAGCACAGCTATTCAAATGTGGTACCTAGAGCAGCAGCAGCAGCATCCCTAGAATGTTCTTTTACATGCAAATCCTTAGGCCTATCCCGGAGCCTCCTGAATCAGAATCGATGAAGGTGCTACCTAGGCATTTGTGTTTTAACAAGCCCTCCAAGGGATGTTCTCATTTCTTACATTAGCAAGCTTCAGTCTATCACAGTCTCCTAGAGGATATGATTCCTGAGTTGGACCTTCAAAAAATGAGCAGGAATTGATTGAGTGAACTATTTGTGTGGGATGGGGAGGAAAAGTTCCATAGAGAAGAGGCAGCAAGAACTAAATTATGGAGGTGATTAACGGTATGAAGAAGGGGACCCAAAAAAGTACTCAGTTACGCTGAAGTGTAGTTCAGTTTTGGCAAGGCTTGGATGCCACTTAGAGCAGCTTGGATTTCTTGGAGAAAACTGAAAATCTTTACTGAGAGGTAACTACCAAACTCTCAGATTTGAGAAGCACAGGACCCACAGCAGAGAGAGGTGAGAGGCTGCATGGTCCCGGGTTAAGACTTTAGAAGCTGGGAAAAAGAGAAGGAGATCATTTAAAACTGCTTTTCAAATTGTTACTGGTGACCCACAAATGAGTTATCAAGTCAGTTTAATAGGCAAAATGAAATAGAATAAGATAATGGAAAATACATTTGAATATGACACAAGTTAACATGTTGTGTTTCATGTGGTATGGAGAAGTGTTGTTTTGTAGAACCATTGTTTTCAATTGTATTGCATTTCATTGTTGTTTCTAATTTTTAGATAATCTGCACAATTTTATACAAAATGAATTAATATTCTATCAATGAGACTATGTTTATTAATTATTACAAAGTTAGTAAATTCATCCCTCTGAAATAAACTTTAAATATATAAATAATTTCCATTCTTTTTTGAATACATAATGTTTTCTTCTAGTATGTAATTGAAAAGCATGAGATGGCATAAATTCTACCTTGCATCTCCTTTGTTAGCCACCCAGTTTCTCTCCCCATAGGCAGACAAGTCTTTCGGTTTCCTAGCTAGCTTTCCAACGGTAGGGTATATGTGTGTACTCTATTTCTACTACCCCATTAAAAAGAAGCTTTAGAATACTTTAAGCACTACTTCTACAGCTGGGCTTGTTCCCACTTAATGATATATGCTGGTGATTATTTTCCATATTAGCACTTAGAGAACTTCCATTTTCATCCCTGTGTCCTACTTTATGCTAAAGATGTACCATAATGCATTTAACTGGCATTTCATTGAGTGAATTTAGTTTTCCATGTTTGCTATTGCTACAATATGACAGTAGATGACTTTGCACACATGTCATCTTACACATTGCAAGCATATAAGTAGAATAAGTTCCGAAAAGCATATTCTCTGGGTCAAAATGGCCTTTGCCATTTTAGTAAATGTGACCAAATTACCCTTGCTAAAGATTGTCATCATAGTATAAAGAACTTTGTCCCTCACTTGGTGTGTCATCAACCATTTTGATCCGGTAAGCGAGAAAAACAAGGATTCTTTATTGTCACTCCAATTTGTATCCTGCCTTTGAAAGAGGGGAATTTTTTTCACAAGCTTCAGAATCATTTCTATTTCCTTCCCTGTGCACTGTTTGCTACCTTCTTTGCCAATTTTCTCTATTGGGTTACTGTTTTCTTTCTTACTGTGACAAATACAGTGTACAAGTTGAAATAAAAGCATGGTTTTCTACAACAGTTTTAACGAATGTTTCCTATGACAGATAGGTTCTAATCTCAAGGTTATGACCTAAAAATATCAAAACTCACCTTTGAATTGCATAGAAATGACCTTTCCCCTTTTTAGCAAACAGTCCTGGATAGAAGTTCAATGTGATGATAAATTCTAGAATAAGTACAGATTTTTTTTAAATTTGAAACTGGTGTGTAAATATTTGCTTTTTCTCATCTGTCTAACACTATACGATGGCTAGAATAGAGTTTTTTTTTTTTCCAAGCACCTGTGTCAACTGATTCTTATTCTCTCAAAATTCTTCATTAACCGAAGAAAGCTTGTGACTTCTCCCTGCCTTGCACTTTCTAGCCAAGTCTTAACTATTTGGAAGCTTAAAATTCTATTCCCATACCTTATTTTTTCTTATGAAAGTAAACTCTGCTTTCCAAATCTTCAAAAATACCCCTACAGTGGTTTGCCATCTGACTTGCCAGTTTGACTAGTGTCCTGAGATGTAATTTATATAGATCAAGAGAGTTAATTCTGAGCATCTGGGGGCTTTCTAATCTTACTTGTATTGGGCATCAGTTCTCTCTCATTGCTATTTGTTCTGTTCTTTGCTGCCAGAATATCATTCCTCTTGACATACAAGAAACTAGCCCAATAGGAATTAAAGGATTCTGTATTTATTTTGCACTTGCCAATGTTCTATCATTTTCTCCTAAATCAAACTTATTGTATCCTAGATGATTCTTTTGTACCAAATGTACCTTCAAAACTCTTCTTGTCACCCTATATTTGTTATGTTTTTCTTGAAGCCATCCCGCAGAGTTGAATTTTTTTTACTTAGCAATCTTTCGCTGCTCTGTTAAAACAAGTTTAGATAATGACCCTTGAGAGGAAGTTATGGGAGAACATTGGAAGCAGTGCTGTCATTATTTTTAACTGTACTCTAAAGAAAGCTCTGCCTTGCCCATGGATTGCCATCCTTTTCTGAGGATGTGTGGAGGAAAAAGATGGGAAAATTTCCAATAGTTTCAAACAACTTCTGTTTAAGTGGATGAATGGACCACCTGGTTTACCAACCATGTTGCTCAAGGGGTGAGTTTGATTGGCAGACAGAATATAGGGTAGAAACAATGGAAGTTAAATGAGGAAGGTTTTGAACTTGTAAGTTGCTACCCTCCATGATAGCAGGCTTGAGTTTCAGATACATTCAGAACTGCTGTGCGCTTGCAATTTGGTGTACTCAAATTGGTACAATTTTTATAATCATAATATTTTTAAAGGATTCAGCTACCTTTCTTGATTGTCCTTCTCAGAAAGCCATATCCAGGAAATTGTTTGTTCATAAAGCTGTATCATTGAAAGATAAATGTTACATCCATAAGTATGTAAATGAGTGAAACTTCTGGGGTTAACACGTACCCACTTGCAGTTCTACTATATGCTATCTACTGTGTGGCATACTTTTCAAACTTTAATGTGTATGCAATAAACTGAAGATCTTGTGCAAATGTAGTTTCCTGATAATAATGATCTTGCTGATCTGTAGAGTCACACTTTGGAAAACACAGCCATGGCTTCTTCAGTAGAAAAACAGTTATGAATGTAGCATACAGGAGCATTATGTAGGGTGCCTTGAGGTCAAATCCTGCTTCACACACAGGCAGTGTCTTCATTTATGCCTCAGTGACCCTCATCACCCTCCCCAAATTGGATAATGAGAAAAAAATTCTCTCACTCTGTCACATAATTTGCAGTCTCTTGGAATGGGTTGATCTCCCTCAGATAAAGGACCAGTCTTTCAGATTTCCTTACTCTCCAAGAAGGCAGCTGGACTGAGAAGTGAAGGAAAATTTCATTCAAGACCGAAGAACTCCATGTGGGCACTTGGACTCTTTTCTGCTCCTCTGCTCTCTGCAGTGATGCCATGTGTCTGCAGATGAGTTCCCACAGTGTTGACCTTGGGCCTGTGAGCTCTTTTTCATCAGGAAGTGATGTGCTTTTCTCACTAAACTGTATTGCTTACTAAAAGGCTCCTTATATCTGTTAGTTCCCACTGAAGAACACTTAAAATTCTAAATGCATAATTGTGACACCTCTAAAAGCAAGCAACATTACGGATAGAGGTGCTCGCCAAGAAGCTTCAGCAACATAAAGCACTTATTCCATGTTCATTGGATGGAGGAATAGAAGTGGTGTTTGCTAGGCTATTATTGTGGCATAGCAATAGAGTTTTCCACTGTGATGCCAGCATCCCATATGAGCAGTGGTTCGTGTCCCAGCTGCTCCACTTCAGATCCAGCTCCTTGCTGAAGGCCTAGGAAAGCAGTGAAAGATGGCCTAAGGGCCTGGGCCCTTGGCACCCACACAGGAGACCCTGGATGGAACTCCTGGCTCCTGGCTTCAGCATGGCCTAGTGCTGGCTGTTGCAGCCCTCTGGGGGTGAACCAGCAGATGAAAACTCACTCTCTCCCTCTGTCTGTCTGTCTGTTCCCCTCCTCACTCTCGGTATCTCTTTCAAATAAATCAATAAAATATTTTTTAAAAAAGAATTGGTGTCTACAGGTAGAATAATCAGCTGCTGTAGAGAATAGCAAAAGTAAGAAAAAATATCTATATATGTAATATCTGTCACTATTTTCTAAAAGAAAAGAAAATACTAATACACATATATATGAACAGCATTTGGAAGGGCTAATAAATATTATAATTTTTTAATATTTTATTTCAGAATAGTTTTAAATTTATAAAACAAAAAATTATGATGCAGTAATTCAAAGAGTTCCCATATCCCTATCACCCCATTTCCCCTATCAACATCTCAGACTAATATCTTTGTCACATTTAATTAAACTATAACCAGCTTCCTCTGTTTTTTAATCCAAATTCCTTTTATCCCTTCCACCCCTCCAAGCCTCTAGAAATCAACATTCTGCTTTCAGATTTAAGTGGGTTTTTTTCAGTTTTAGATCCCACACATAAAGAAGAACATGTTGTATTGTGTTTCTGTATCTGGCTTATTTCACTAAACATGGTTACTTACTTATTTAAGAGAGAAAGGGAGAGAGATCATTATTCCTCTGGTTCACTCCCAAAATGTCCGTAATACCTGTGACTGGGCTGGAGCTGAAACGAGGAGCCAAAACCTTCATCCAGGCCTCCCACGTGGGTAGTAGGAATACAACTATTTGAGCCATCACCACTGCCTCACAAGGTCTGCATTACCAAGAAGCTGGGGTCAGGAGCTCAACCCAGATATGGAACCTGATTTCTTGGGTATGGGATATGGGCATATTAAACATTTAGCTAAACACTTGCCCTCAAATATTTATTTTAATTAGTGTTTGTTTTACTATTTGTTTTACTATTTAGTTGTCATCTCAAGAACTTATACCAACTTAAACTTTCACTCATATTTGTGAGTTTTCAAAAATACCAAAATGGTTTGTAAAAAATTATTTAAAATTGAATATCTCTAATGACAGTCCGTTCTGAGAAATGAATTTTAAGGCAACTTGATATATGGGAAGTCAGAATAAACTGAACCTTTATTAGAGTGAAAACAAGGTCATATGATGTGTGATATAACCAAACTTTGCATATGAAGGCAAACCAAACTTTGAAGTCATAACCAAACTTTGCATACGATATTTGCCATTTTGAAATGCCATGTCACTATTTCCTCTTGAATATAAAATTCTATATCGTGGGACTTCATTTATAATTTATTATATTCATTTCTTTTTTTGAAGATTTATTTATTTATTTGAAGGCAGAGTTACTGAGAGAGTGAGAGATCTTCTACGTACTGGTTCACACCCCAATGGCCACATTAGCTGGGGCTTAGCTTGTCTGAAGCCAGGAGCTTCTTCCAGGGCTCCCACGTGGGTACAGGGGCCCAAGCACTTGGGCTATCTTGTGCTGCTTCCAAAGGCCATTAGCAGAGAGTTGGATTGGAAGTGAAGAAGCCAGGACTTGAACCAGTGCCCATGTGGCATGCTGGCGCTGCAGGCCAGTGCTTTAACCCACTGCCCACAGCACCAGCCTCATTACATTAATTTCTATGTTCCTGGAAAGAAGAGTATATTATGATATTATGATTCTAATGATCAATACAATTCTATGTCACATATTTTACATACCCCCTATTATCTAATAGGCAATATTTATGTTACAGGTAGAACATTTCATTTATGTTACTGTTTTTTTTTCTCAACTGTACTTGACTTAGAAATAACATATTTATTATTTCAAATACCTCCAAATTGCACCCTATGTCTTTCCTTCCCTCATTCTTCTTGGCTCTCCTTTGAGAGGTGACTTTTGTGTATATAGATCCATGCATTCATATCTTGGGAACACAAGGGATCTTCAGTATTATGAAAATAATATAGATGATTTCATAATTTTTGTACCAAAATAAACCTATTTTTATTTCATTTCCCCATGAACATTTTAAATACTATTCCATGTATCCATAAATAATTGAATGTGGTATATATTATATTTTGTAGAGATTGTATAAAATATATGGAGAGTACATAGAAAATATATGGAGAGGGGCCACTGCTGTGGCGCAGTGGGTTAAAGCCCTGGCCTATAGTGCCAGCTTCCCGTATGGGCACTGGTTCTGGTCCTGGCTGCTCCTCTTCCGATCCAGCTCTCTGATATGGCCTGGGAAAGCAGTGGAGGATGGCCCAAGTGCCTGGGCCCCTGCACCAACATGGGAGACCTGGAAGAGGCTCCTGGCTCCTGGCTTTAGATTGGCGCAGCTCCGGCCATTGCAGCCATCTGGGGGGTGAACCAATGGATGGGAGACTTTTCTCCATCTCTACCTCTCTGTAACTCTGTCATTCAAATAAAGATAAATCTTTAAAAGAAAAATCGAGAATGCATATTGCATTTTAATAGAAAGATTTATTTCATAAATATGAATTTTATTTTATTTATTTTTTTTTTTGACAGGCAGAGTGGACAGTGAGAGAGAGAGACAGAGAGTCTTCCTTTTGCCGTTGGTTCACCCTCCAATGGCTGCCGCGGTCGGCGCGCTGCGGCCGGCGCACCGCGCTCATCAGATGGCAGGAGCCAGGAGCCAGGTGCTTTTCCTGGTCTCCCCATGGGGTGCAGGGCCCAAGCACCTGGGCCATCCTCCACTGCACTCCCGGGCCACAGCAGAGGGCTGGCCTGGAAGAGGGGCAACCGGGACAGAATCCGGCGCCCTGACCGGGACTAGAACCCGGTGTGCCGGCGCCGCAAGGCGGAGGATTAGCCTGTTGAGCCACGGCGCCGGCCAAATATGAATTTTATAAGTACAACTTTTGGATTTTAACGGTTCTTCCACCATACCTGCCCTCCCACCCCTGAACCATCCCACCTCTTAGTCTTTCTCCCAAGCCATCCTTCATTAAGATTCATTTTTAATTATCTTTATATACAGAAGATCAACTCTATACTAAGTAAAGATTTCAACAGTTTGCACCCACACAGACACACAGGATGTAAAGTACTATTTGAAGACTAGTTTCACCGTTAATTCTCAGAGTACAACACATTAAGGACAGAGATCCTACATGGGGAGCAATTGCACAATGACCCTGTTGTTGATTTAACAATTGAAACTCTTATTTATGACGTCAGTGATCACCTGATGCTCTTGTCATGAGCTGCCAAGGCTATGGAAGAATCTCTTGAGTCCACAAACTCTAACATTATTTAGACAAGGTCATAATCAAAGTGGAAGTTCTCTCCTCCCTTCAGAGAAAGATACCTCCTTCTTTGATGGCCCCTTCTTTCCACCCAGATCTCACTCACAGAGATCTTTCATTTAGGTCATTTTTTTGCCAGTGTCTTGGCTTTCCATGCCTGAAATGATCTCATTGGCTTTTTAGCCAGATCCAAATGCCTTAAGGGCTGAGTGCTGTTGAGGGCATTGTCATTCTATGACTCTGCTGTGTGGCCTGCTTCCCATGTTGGATCGTTCTCTCCTTTTTAATTCTATCTATTATTATTAGCAGACTTGGTCTTATTTATGTGATCCTTTTGACACTTAATCCTACCTTTATGATCAGTTATGAACTTCAACTGATCACTTTTACTAGTAAGATGGCATTGGTACCTGCCAACTTAATGGGATTTGGAATTCCATGGCAAGTTTTTAGCTTTGCCCTTAGGGGTATGTCTGAGGGAACGTGTGATGAACTATACATCTCCTCCTTCTCTTATTTTTAACAGGGATCAGTTTTCAATTGTATTTAAACACCTAAGAATAATTCTATGTTAAGTAAAGAGTTCAACCAATGGCATTAAGTAGAAAAGGAAATACTAAAAAGAATAAAATAGTAAGCTGTTCCTTGACAGGAAAAGGGCTGCTCAAATCATTGCTTCACATAGTGTCAGTTTCACTTCCATAGGTTTCTTTTTAGGTGCTCAGTGAGTTGTCACAAAACAGGGAGAAATGATATTGGTCCCTTTGGAACTGCCTTATTTTACTCAGCATGATATTTTCCAGATTCCTCCATTTTGTTGCAAATTACGACATTTCATTTTTTATCACTGTAGAGTATTCCATAGAGTACATATCCCATAATTTCTTTATCCAGTCTTCCGTTGATGGGCATTTAGGTTGATTCCATGTCTTAGCTACTGTGAATTTAGCTGCAATAAACATTGAGATGCAGATAGCTCTTTTATTTGCCAATTTAATTTCCCTTGAGTAAATTCCAAGGATTGGGCTTTCTATAGTGGCTTTACCAGTTTCAAGCCCCACCAACAGTGGGTTAGTGTGCCTTTTTCCCCACACCCTCGCCAGCATCTGTTGTTAGTTGATTTCTGTATGAAAGCCATTCTAACTGGGGTAAGGTGAAACCTCATTGTGGTTTTGATTTACATTTCCCTAATAGCTAGTGATCCTGAACATTTTTTCATGTGTCTGTTGACTGTTTGGATTTCCACTTTTGAAAAATGTCTATTGAGGTCCTTGACCCATCTTTTTATTGGGTTGTTTGTTTTGTTGTGGAGTTTCTTGATCTCTTTGTAGATTCTGGTTATTAATCCTTTATCAGTTGCATAATTTTGCAAATATTTTCTCCCATTCTGTTGGTTGCCTCTTCACTTTCCTGACTGTTTCTTTTGTAGTACAGAAACTTCTCAATTCGAGGTAATCCCCGTTGTTAATTTTGGCTTTGGCTGCCTCTGCCTCTGGAGTCTTTTCCAATAAGAATTTGCCTGTGCCAATAGCTTGCAGAGTTTCCCTGATATTCTCTAATAATTTGATGGTGTTAGGTCATAGATTTATATTTTAATCCATGTTGAGTGGATTTTTGTGTAAGGTATAAACTACGGGTCTTGCTTCATACTTTTCCATGTGGAAATCCAGTTTTCCCAGGACCACTTGTTGAATAGACTGTCCTTGATCCAGGAATTAGTTTTAGCTCCTTGATCAAATAAAAGTTTGTTGTAGGAGTTTGGGTTGATTTCTGGTGTTTCTATTCTGTTCCATTGGTCTATCCATCTGTTTTTGTACCAGTACCAGGCTGTTTTGATTATAACTGCCCTGTAGTATGTCTTGAAATCTGGTGTTGTGATGCCTCTGGCTCTGTTTTTGTTGTATAAGATTGCTTTAGCTATTCAAGGTCTCATGTGCTTCCTTATAAATTTGAGCATCATTTTTTCCAGATCTGAGAAGAATGTCTGGTATTTTGATTGGTATCCCATTGAATCTATAAAATCCTTTTGGAAGAATGGACATTTTGATTATATAGATTCTTCCAATCCATGAACAATTACATTACCATGAACATGAACATGAATATGAACAAGTTACATTAACTTTGTCATTTCTAATTTTATTGATTTGAGTCTTCTCTTTCCTTTTCTTGGTTAGTTGGGCCAATGGTGTGTTTTTTGTTTATTTAAAAAAAACCAGCTCTTCATTTTGCTGATCTTTTATAATTTTGGGGAGGATTCAATTCTGTTGATTTCTTCTCTAATTTTGATTATTTCTCTACTCCTACTAGTTTTGGATTTGGTTTGCTGTAGTTTTTCTAGATCCTTGAGGTTCATTTATAGCTTATTTATTTGGTGCCTTTCTAATTTCTTGATGTAGGCACCTATTGCTATAAACTTTCCTCTTAACACTTCTTTTGCTGTATCCCGTAAGTTTTGATATATTGTGTTGTCAACTTCATTTGCTTCCAGAAAATTTTTAATTTCTCTTTTAATTTCTTCTATGACCCACTGTTCACTCAGGAGCATGTAGTTTAGTCTACATGTGTTGCATATGCTCTAGAGATTCCTGAGTTGCTAATTTCCAGCTTCATTCCATTGTAGTCTGAGAAGATGCATGGTATGATTTTGATTCTTTTGAATTTGCTGAGACTTGCTTTATGGCCTAATATGTGGTCAATCCTAGAGAAAGTTCCATGCACTGCTGAGAAGAATGAATTCTTCAAGTGTAGGATGAAAAGTTCTGTAGATATCTGTTAGATCCATTTGGTCTATAGTGTCAATTTAATCTGCTGTTTCCTTGTTGATTTTCTGTCTGATTGATATGTCCATTGCTGAAAGTGGAGTATTGAAGTCCCCCAATACTATTGTATTGGAGTCTAAGCCTCCCTTTAAGTCCCTTAACATATCTTTTAAATAAACCAGTGTCCTGTAATTAGGTGCATATACATTTATAATAGTAACATCTTCCTGCCTCTCGTGCCTCTCGTTGTCCCTTTTAACAATTTTTTTGTTAAAGTCTATTTTGTCTGATATTAAGATGGCTATGCCAGCTCTTTTTTGGTTTCTTTTGGCATGGAATATCTTTTTCCAACCTTTCACTTTTACTCTGCATGCACCTTTGTTCTAAAGATGTGTTTCTTGTAAGCAGCAAATAGATGGGTTTTGCTTTTTAATCCATTCAGCCAGTCCGTGTCTTTTGACTGGATGGTTGAGGCCATTTACATTCAATGTGACTATTGATAAATAATGATTTTGCCCTGCCATTTTCCCAAAGATACTCCTAATTTATACTTTGAACTTCCTTTGATCTTTTACTGAGAGATTTTCTTCCTTTACCTTCTTTTGTATCAATGACCATGTTTCTGTGTTTCTATGTGTAACACATCTTTAAGACTCTTTTGCAGGACTGGATGAGTGGTGACAAATTCTTTCAATTTCTGTTTACTATTAAAGGTCTTTATTTCACCTTCATTCACAACTGATAGCTTTTCAGGGTATGATATTCTGGCATGGCAGTTTTTTTCTCTTAAAACTTGGGCTATATCTTACCATTTTCTCTTAGCCTACAGAGTTTCTGATGAGAAGTCTGCTGTGAGTCTAATTGGAGAGCCTCTGAAAGTAATCTAGCATATCTCTCTTGCATATTTTAGAATGTTTGTGTTTCACTGTGGTGAATTTGATTACAGTGTGTCATGGCGATGATCTTTTCTGCACATAGTTATTGGGAATTCTGTGTGCTTCCTGTACTTGGATGTCTGTCTTTCTCCAAACCCAGGAAGTTTTCTGATAGTATTTCATTAAAAAGGCCTTCTAATCCTTTCTCTCCATGCCTTCAGGAATTCCTAGAACCCGAAAGTTTTTTTTTTTTTAAACATCCTGTAGATTCCCAACAGTGTTTTTTAGATTTCTAGTTTCCTTTTCTTGTCTTTGGTTTGACTGTATACTTTCCTGTGCTCTGTCTTCTAAGTCAGATATTCTCTCTTTTGCAAAACTGATTCTGTTTTTAAGGCTCTCCACTGCATTTTTTATTTGTTCTGTTGAATTCTTAATTCCATTTCGATTTCTCTTTAATACCTCAATTTCATGTTCTGTTGAATTCTTCATTTCATTTTGGTTCCTCTTTAAGATTTCAATTTCATGGGAGAGATTTTCTTTCATGTCCTGCATGGATTTCAGTAGTGCATACGTTTGATTTTGATTACTTCCATGTGATCTTATGATCAATTTTTTGAGTTTCATTTATTACATTTCTTCTATCTCATTATCTTAATAATCTAGTACTGAAGTGTTGTGTTCCTTTGGGAGTGTCATGTTGTCTTCCTTATTCTTGTTTCTTGGATTGTTGCATTTGTTATTTAGCATTTGTTGAGATACTCATTGGTTTCTTCTCTTTTTTTCCACTGTGGTGGCTTTTATCATTGTACTATGACTATGTAGATAAGTGGACTGTCTGCTTTCAGTGAATCTCTAGAGGCTTGTAGTTGGTGTGGCCAGAGAGCTCTGTTCAGTTCTCCAAGGTTGAGGGTGTGCCTAAGGTGACACACCCAGGTTTGATGTGGTAAATCTTTTTTTTAATCAGAAGGGAAGTATATTCTGCTCAGCTGAGCTCTTCTCCATGGAGACCAGTGCCTGAGCACAAACCCCAGTGGGTATAATATTTGTTCTGCCCCAAGGACCACACAAAGTCTCTTTGTAGTCCTTAGTGTAAATTCAGATTCCCCAGCAATGTCTCTCACCAGATAACCAGGAGCCCCCTAGCCACACACCCTCAGTTTTTTTTTTTTCACAGTCCCAGTTCAGAAGCTTCACATAGTCACAAGCTCTTAGCCCCCTGTTATTTCTCCCCTCCATGGTCAGGAGTCTCCACTTAGCTGATTGCCAGGCACAGCCCCAAGCTGGCACAGCTCTTAGGTATGTCCAAAATGATGCCAACTCAATCAGCTCATCACAGTATGCCTTTGTAAGGTGATCACAGAGAGAGAAACATGTCTGTACCATCTTTTATTTTTTTCTTTTCTCTAGTTTGGCTGGTATACTTTCCCCCCAGGGCTTCAAGCCTTGTTACCTCTAGGCTCTTCCTGCTGCTTTTTCACCAGTGGCTCAGGCTACCACGATCTCATCTCACTTCACTTTCCAGCGCTGGTCCATAGGCTCTCAGCTGTTGGAGTCCTGAGCTGTGGGCACCCATGCCCTCTACATAGGTCCACCATGTCCTTCTAATTTCAATAGAGTTTCCTCTGCCTTTTCCCCCTAATTCTTCCCTGGGACTACACTATCTCCACTTTTTTTAAACTATCTTCTGGGATAGAGCAGAAAGCTCCCTCCCTACTCTGCCATCTTGGAACTGCCCCCCTGAGAATATATATTGTAAGAAGATACCAAATATCCTAGGAGTGATTTTTTGTGTAACTTATTACAAATTACAAATTGTAAATGAGTTTAACTTGCTCTGTAATTTCAAAACAATGCACATTTTAAAACTAGGGTTTGTATATCTAATACATCTGAAGCCATGGCTTCCAGTTTCTGAACACTTCACTGCCTTTACTGAACATAATGAATATTTAGCAATTACTGATCATAAGAAGGCACAAAGGATATAATTAATAAAAGCAGCCATAATTATTTAATGCAGACTATTTTAATAAAAATTTTAATTTTAAGGTTAAACAGATCAAAACGACTTTATAATAAGAATTGATTATGAAACATGCTAGTAGTTAAAATGAGATTTATGTTTGCAAAATTAATTGTTCTATTAAGCATTTAGAAGGCAAAACATTGAAGCAGACACAAGGATGTATAGGATCCAAGTAAAATTCTATTGACCCATGAAATTACAAAGTCATGTGTATATGTAAAATTTCAGTTTTCAGCATATGCTGAGGAAACTTTTGTGAATGACAGATAGATGAAATGTGAATAGATAGGCACCTCTGTCTTTTAAATCATTTGATGAGGGGCTGGCGCTGTGGTGCAGTGGGTTAACACGCTGTCCTGAAGCACCAGCATCCCATTTGGGTGCCAGTTTAAGACCCAGCTGCTCCACTTCTGATCCTGCTCTCTGTTACGGCCTGGGAAAGCAGTAGAAGATGGCCCAAGTCCTTGGGCCCCTGCATCCACGTGGGAGACCCAGAAGAAGCTTCTGGCTCCTGGCTTCAGATTGGCACAGCTCTGGCCATTGTGGCCAACTGGGGAATGAACCAGTGGATGGAAGACCTCTATCTCTCTCTCTCTGCCTCTTCTTCCTCTGTGTAACTCTGACTTTCAAATAAATAAATAAATAAATCTTTAAAAATAAATAAATAAATCATTTGATGAGATAGGTGATAAGATATACAAACAATAATTCATGATAACCTTTATTACAGTATCTCTTCTGGAGTTATAGTAATAAGTGTTAGTAATTTACATAATTGGAGAGAGAACACAAATACAAAATTAGGCACACATACATAAATGCATACACGATTCCTGCTTCATTCCAAACTAAGCAGATATAATTTGGACATTTCACTATGTAAGCCATTATTACTGAAGTCAGATTTGTTAGAGACAATGTTATTATTTCATTCTATTTGATAGTATCAGTTATCAATAGAGACATTAACTTTTCTATTTAAAAGTTTAACAGAATTTTGTGAATCATAAAAATAAGAACAAAATTTCTAAATGATTTTAAAATAAAGAATTAATTTTGTGAACATATTCTTTATTTTAATTGGCATAAAACAATAAATATGTTTATCAGATAACAATAAATGGTTACTTAGATTGCTTCCATTTTTTACAAATGTAAACAATGCTAGAAAGACATTCTGTGTAGATCTTCTCATATACTCATGTCAGAATGCCTGCAAGTAAAATTTCTGACTCATTATTCTCAATTTTAATTTTGTTATATATTATAAACTGCTTTCCCACCAGCAGCAGAAAATGGCACAGATTTATTATGTTAATTTGCATAACTCTAATTGAATAAATGTTCATGTTGGTTAGACATTCAAATTTTTTCCTTCTGTGAATTGATTGTCCATTTTATTTTTTTAACCATTTATTTCAAAGAGTGACACAGAGAAGAAGAGGTACAGAGTGAGGGGGGAGGTTGTCCATCTGCTGATTCACTCCCCAGATTGCCACAAAGGCCAGAGCTGTGCCAAGAGCTAGCCAGGAGTCAGGAGCTTCTTTCAGGTCTCCCACATGGGTGCAGGGGCCCAAGGACCTAGGCCATCCTCCACTGCTTTCCCAGGCCATAGCCAAGAACTGGATAGGAAGTGGAGTAGCTGGGACTTGAACCGGAGCCCATATGAGATGCTGGCACTGCAGGCGGTGGCTTTGCCCACTACACCACAGTGCCAGCCCCTGTACATTTTCTTATCCCAGTTTTTCATTAGATTTTCCACTTTGTCTTACTCATTAACATGAGCTCTCTGTGTATTCTGGATTGTAGCAGAATTCCAGATTCCCTGTACCTAACATAGAAATCCACAATTCTTAATACTGTTGATCACTGAATTTTCATTAGGTTAATGAAAATGGTCACTTAGTTGGAGACATAGCAATCAGAGAACTTAGAACACTATGAAAATTAAGTATGATGGGCCAGGGGCCAGCGCTGTGGTGCAGTAGGTTAATCCTCTGCCTGCGGCACCAGCATCCCATATGGGCGCTGGGTTCTAGTCCCAATTGCTCCTCTTCCAATCCAGCTCTCTGCTATGGCTTGGGAAAGCAGTGGAGGATGGCCCAAGTGCTTGGGCCCTGCACCCACATGGGAGACCAGGAAGAAGCACTTGGCTCCTAGTTTTGGATCAGTGCAGCTCTGGCCATTGTGGCCATCTGGGGAGTGAACCAATGGAAGGAAGACCTCTTTCTCTCTGCCTCTCTCTCACACTGTCTGTAACTCTACCTGTCAAATAAATAAATAAAAAATCTTAAAAAAAAAAAAAAGTATGATGGGCTGGGTGAAGATTTGGTATCCAAGACCAAGACTTACACATTGAATAAATCAAATATGGGACTTTATTCCATCATGCATTCTTTTCCTTGAATTCAGAAACCATTTTATCTGCTTTGTTTTTTATACATGTTTAAGGAAAGATTATTCAGAAGAAAACTCTCGGGTTTTGTTATGTTCTTTAAATATGGCTTAATTCAATTACTCATTTGATTGCTGAGTTTACAAGTTATATAAGAATTTAAAAAGAGTTGTTTTGGATAATGACTGTAATTTTGTTTTAGAACCCGATGGTGAAAAACAAAACATCCTTAATTCTATTCAGAGTGTGTGTCAATCATGAAGTCAAAATTAAATTGCTCTTTTCTTTGCTTTTAATGAAAATTACCCTAACTGCTGCTTCACCTTGATAAAGAAACTTCTAGTACTTAATACCATTTACATTTTTAATAAATATTCTATCTAGACTATAACTATGCCCAATTATAATATAGATAATAACTTAGAGATATGCTACATTGGTTTATCATAATTCAAATGTTACTGGAATTGATTCAGAGTAAGTCAAAATTACTTTCTGTTGTATATGCCTCTCTATACGATATAATCCACTGTATTCCCTAATTCCTTTAGGATACTCAAAGCAGAGTTTTTAGAAACATCTCAGTCAGAAAATGAAACATGCAGTTATGGTTAGAGTTCATCAAAGCCACATTCAAATCAATTTTGAGAACCATAGTGTGCTTAGTAATACATCTAAAATAGTACATTGAACAGATAAGATTGCATGCAATGTTGTATATATGAAAAGGGAAAGAATGGTATTCATTTGAAATCATGTTACTATGTGCTTACTGGCAATGTAGACCATAGACAGACAAGGATTTGTTCATTACTACTACTAATGATAAGGCAGTGTTTCTCCACCAGAAGTGATGTTGCCCCCCAGGAAACTTTGGTAACTTCTGATGATATTTATGGTTATTCACACATGTGAATTATGACCAGGGATGTTGCAAAATATACTATAGTATACATGTACATGAACCAGGCCCTACCAAAATAAATCCTTAGTCCAAAATGGAAATAGATCTGAGATTGAGAAGCCCTGATTTAAGCTAAAATTACACTCTGATCAAAACAACTCTCTTAAGGTTTTATCCCCTGGGATTTGTAAAATAAAATCTCATTTTATATTGCTGCTATATTTAAACAAATATATAGAACCTGTAATATAGTAATTAAGTATGCATAATTTGTATCAGATAGACCAGGGTTCAAATCTCAGATCCACCATTTATCTTTGTTAGCCCAGCATATTTCTTGTATTTGTTGGTTTGTTAGGCAGTTTTCTGGAACTTTTGTAAATCTAGTTTTCTAATGTAAAGAAGATAATAACACTTGCTGAAAAGCTCTGCAGTAGAGATTGAGGGCAGGTAAGATGATTTATGTGAAGTGCATAGGAAAGTGTTTGAACTTATTAAATTTTCAGTAAATAGTAGCAGTTAGTGTAACCTTTGTGAAGCCCAAATCATTTGATCCTGAGCTAGTTTGAAGTGCCTATTCATATACTATATTTTATTGTTTCTAATACACCATTGATCAGAATATCCATCATTGTTTCATGTGTCACTAAGAAAATGAAAAGGCTACCAGTTAGACTATAACGAGAACTGTTAACCTGTGGAAATAAAATGTGTATATTCAGATTGATTGTTGAAAGACCCATCAGGAAGTCGTCTTTTCTTCAGTGCAACTGAACAAAGCTACCATTGACTGCACTCACCATCGCATTCACTTAAAAGGATACAGGAGTGCAGCTTTCCAGAAGGCATCAGCAAGCAGTTCTGGTCAGTGACATTAGCATGCACAGCCTTCCACCCAGCAGTCATAGATCCGTCTGAGCATTATTCATTTTGCAGTGCCTACCTGCACCCAAATGACAGCTAAGGTCCACAGGAAGTGCACTCACATGGAAGGGCCGGGACAGCCTTGGCCTAGAAACCTCATGCTTGCCAGAAGCATACGGTAGGTGGAGCTTTCTAGGTCCGTGACCAGAAAGACATGCTGCACCTGAGAAGTTCCCCAAACTACGGTGTTCCATTGGGAAATTCTACTTCATACATAAAACACCTAAGCAGGTTCTAATTTACCTGTCAGCTTGCTCTCTCTCTCTCTCTCTCTCTCTCTCTCTCAATAGTATTGTTACCTGCTAACACACTTGACTTTCCAACTCCCTGTCAGTTTTCTGGGAAGAATAAAAAAAGTTAAACATCAGAATCTCATGTAGGAAGACAAAGGATATTTTCTTCCTTTACTCAAAATAATATCTGCAATTCACATTAATTTTGTAATTAGTGATACTGAAGCTCAGAGGAGTTAAATGACTGCCCCAATTCATGGATTGATAAGCCTTGGATCCAGTGTTCTTTTTTGTTAAAGATTTAGTTATTTATTTGAAAGTCAGAGTTACACAGAGAGAAGGAGAGGCAGAGAGAGAGGTCTTCTATCCGACGTTAACTCCCCAATTGGCCGCAGTGGCTGGAGATGCGCGGATCCAAAGCCAGGATCCAGGAGCTTCTTCCGGGTCTCCCACACAGGTGCAAAGTCCCATGGATTTAAACCATCTCCTACTGTTATCCCAGGCCATAGCAGAGAGCTGGATTGGAAGTGGAGCAGCCGGGACTCGAACCAGCACCCACATGGGATGCCGGTGCTTCGGGACAGGGCATTAACTCACTGCACCACAGCACCAGCCCTGGACCCAGTGTTTTTATACTTGGTCTGATTCTTTTCCAGCAGCACTGTCATGAACTGAAGAAGCAGTCTGCAAACTGTGCTCTAGATACTGAAGTTAACCCTACACTTGTCTTTGTAAATAAGGCATAATTGGATACAGCCATGCTCATTTTTTTATGTATTGTCTCTGGCTGCTTTTGTGCTAACAGGCAAATTTCAGGTATGACAGGAAGCATGTAGCCCACAAAACTGACAATATTTACTATATGGACCTTTGTAAAAAAAAAAAAAGTGTGCTGACCTCTACTCTAAAGTATAATTATAAATTGTTTATCTCTGTGAATCTATAGAAGGAGTTAAAAGATAAAACATTTGTGTCTGCTATTTGAGCATTAAAAATGTCTACTCAGGAATGCGTGTTTGGCACAGGGATTAAGATGTTCCTTGGAATATACCCACATCCCACATCAGAGTGCCTGGGTTCCAGTCTTCACTCTGCTCCCAATCCCGGCTTCCTGCTAATGAGCACCCTGGGAGGAAGCAGATGATGGCTCGAGTCCCTGCCACCCGCATAGAGTTCCCAGTTCCTGGCTTCAGCACAGCCCAGCCCTCGCTGTTGCCAGCATTTGGAGAGTGAACCAGGGGGCAGGAGATCTCTCGATCTTTCTGTCTCCCCTTCAAGTAAACAACATAAATTAATAATTTTCAAAGAAAATGTTTCCAGAATACCTAGGTGCATAACTATTTAAGTTTTATTTTTCACTGAGAAATAATAAATGTATAATGGGGTGCAGTGTGATGTGTTGATAGAGACTGACATTGAGGAATGAGTATGTGTGCTTAAAGGCCTTGAGAGTCACAGCCTGCAGCTGACCAGCTCTCTACGTCAGCCAACTTTTTCTGCAAATGTTTTCATCCGTATTTGGAGCTATGGGAGCCACATGAGACCACTGTTGCCAATAACTGACTCGGGTCAGGGCTGGAAGCTAGACAGACAGGCTCAAGAGCCTATGCCCTTCACCAATGAGGATTTGGCAAAATAATGGAACTTGGGGGACACAAGTTGAAATGAATGCTCTCTTAAGCAGTGTCCTATAGTAGTAGGTAGTAGTAAACAAGATGGGAGATTTAGCCCCTATTTCATAACTGTGTTTGTAAAGATTTTCAAAATAAGAGCCTCAAGTTTCCACAAACTTCCCCTCTAAGCAGTGAAGATTAAACACCCTGAAAAATCTATTTTCAACAATTACATGCCTTCTGCATTCCTTACATCTAATCTGATCACAGCAGCCAAAACGACCTACTGAAAAATAAATCAAATCATGTTATTCCTCTGCTGAAAAACCTCCTAGGGTTCCTAACAGCACTTAGAATAACAGCCAAAATGGTCACCAAAGTACCCTGCAGTTCTGATTCTCCCCCCTCCCCAGGCTATTCTTCCAGCTACTTGCCTCTTGCTCTCTACTTCTTTGTTTTCTTATTGAATATATCACATTAAACCTGCCCCAGGGCCTTTGCACTTTCTGCCTTTCTGTATTGATTATTGTTTGATTTACACCTGTTTGATTTATTCTTATTCAAATACTACCTCTTCAGCCAAACTTGCCCTGAGGTCGTTCCTGAACTGTCCACATCTCACCTCCGCTTATCCCATACATACATCTGCCATCTCCATCCAATGCTTTATTAAAAATCTTAATGTCCTGATGGATCATAATTTATCTATTCCTGGCCATGGCCCCATCAGAACGTAAGGTTCATTAGAACAGGAAATTCGTGTCTGTTTTATTCACTATTATATATCTAGCATCTAAAGCAGTGTTTAACACATAATAGGTCATCTGTAAATAATTGAATGAATAATTTTGGTAAGATTTCAATTACCAAAAGTAGATTGTATCTTCTCATTTTCACAGCACTTGCTGCTTTAAAAGTCAATAGTGCATTATACTTTGGATATTTGGACAGATAACTTTTGAAATCTATAAATCTCTGCATCAGAAAAAAAAAAGCCTCCCTTGGGTGGGCTGCCCTTGATTAGCCCCAGATGGAGAGAGAGAACCTGTCATTCCTTGTCGATCAGCTTGGCACATACTTGACAGCATGCAGTTAAGTGAAAGAGAGCTGCCATGCCATGGTCTAGCAAACCTAATTGAAGATAAATAAGAGAACAGTCCCCCAGCATGAGGAGAAAGAGAAAGAAACTCGACTTACTATGTTGTGTTTTTCCATCCATCAGCCTTCATTTGTCAGACTGTGCCTGACAATCTAGGCCAGAGAAGTCAGCCTCTAACACAGTATTGATTCCATTTCATTTTTCGTTTCTCGCTACCCTTTTTAGCAAACAGTGTGTATGTGGAGGAGAGATGGTGTAGTCGATACATGTGAGCAGGGCACATTTATTTTAAAGGCCTACTTGAGTAGTTTCATCCCATAGAGGCATATTTTACTTGTTTGTTGGTTTGTTTGCTTTACTGTAATGTTGTAATGGTCAACTCCTGCTCCAGTAACAAAAAGGCCCAAATTCCAGTGACATAGAACAACAAAAAGTGACTACCAGTTCAAGTATCTGCAGATCAAGTTCAGCTTTACTCCACACCGTGTGTTAAGGTTTTCTCATTCTAGACTGGGGATCTGCTGCAAATGTCTTCTCCAGCCAGGGCTCAAGCTCAAAGAGCAGCTTTTACATGGTCTATGACTCTCTCAAGATGGAAGACAGGAACAAATTGAGATAGATCACATGATACGGACTACAAAGTCTATTTAAAACAATTCTTAGCATTCATATAGCAGCAGTGATTCTACAATCAAGGATATATTAGATTAAATGGAAATCTATTGATTGTTGTGATGGTTGCCGAAAAGGCCAAATGCCAGGAGGGTCTCTTTGGAAACAAGTAGAAAAACTCTCAGGGAACAGACCCTTAGGTATACCAAAGCAAAAGATGTCATTTTGATTGTGAATCTCTTTGTCATCCTTAGCAGCATGCGTATTTCATTCAGATCAGTCCACTTGCATGGAATGCCACGTTTTAATAGTAGATCTTACATATGTCTTGATATATTCACATTAATCTGTTTTTAGAAGACCAATGCAAATACTAAAGTGCCATTTCCTTGTTTAAACCCTTTAGTAGCTTCTCCACTATGATCTGGTGGGTTATAAAGGATCCTTCTTTCCTATGACTCTTATCTTCCATTCCTGCACGATTTCCTTTCATTTCCCTGCACTGGTGTCTCCATACCTCCTCTGCTTCCTGTGTACATATCTCAGATTCCCTCTGGGAATACTTCCTCTCTGCTATCAACTTCCTTGTAAACCAGCTGCCTGAGTTGTTTATGCTCCAAACCTATGCTCAGGCCTTTCTCTCCTGCCCCTTGTGTTAGCTACCAGACACAGAACTGATGAGTTCTTGCTCTGGACTCCATTGTAGACTGACCTCTGCAAGTTATCACATCTGTGGTAGTACAATATGAAGGTACTTCAAAGAGTTCACAGAAATGGAATTAAAATATAGATTTGTTTTGGTGCAAAAAAAATGAAACATGTTCATATAAGGGGTCTTCAAAAAGTTCAGGAAAACTACATATTACAAAAAATATGCATGGATGTCAAATATTTTTGAAAAACCAAAATTATCTTTTAATTCATTTTTCTACAAGTTTTTGAAATACCCTCATATGTGTTTAAATGTCATAATACTTATATTCCCAGATCCTTGCCGAGACATAGAAAAGTATTAAACATTGAATAACCATTTGTCAAATAAATAAATGGGTGAGTGTTTAAACATGCTTGAAAAGCTATTTATAGCGTTTTATAGTGTTTTGAGTCATGTATTAGTAACACACATTCATATGTTTAATGTTAGTAATTGGCAAAATGAAGGAAACAAATTTAAAATGAGAGGAAAACAAGGCAAATTCACCCCTGATACTATCCTTAAGAACACCTAACTTCCAGTGATATTCAAATGTACACATACACAATCAGCTTAATGGTGAATTAGAAACATAGTAGTCCATAAAGCAATTCTTAGAAAATATAAATGTATATTAATTTGCATATGATTTCCTTTCATTCTCAAAGGTTTCCTTTAGTTATTTTTTATCACTAAACATTGTTTCACTTCCACTCATTGTCAGCAACTGCTCTATATTAGTAATTCTGTTTAATAAGATATAACTACAGCTGAAAGTTCTTGAGTTACTCTATATCAAACCTATCAGGTTTGGATTTAATAAGGAGCATGATATTTTCCTAGTGAGTGTTAATGAAGAATTACTCCCTGTTACCTAATTAGCACAAACTATTTCGTACATTTATGCATGACATCATAGTGAATTGTCATTATGATAATAAAAATAAAACTTGTAGAATTATAAGGGTTTTCACCGCTGGTGCACAAACTTGCATTTCAAAGGACATTAACAATAAAGCAGAGAAAGAAAACCTAAATGGGAGTGCTGTATTACTAGAAGTGTGGTTTTTGTTGAAATCTCATGAAGACTTTTTTGTCTGAATGCTCTTTGAAGTTGAGCACTTTCTCCTTACAAAAACTGGCTCCGATAATTAGCTGTGTTTCCACTTTAGTAGTGACCTTTTTCACCTTATGTTAAATCATATAAAGATGTGAGGCCATTTGTGAGATAAAAGGTTTACTCCAGCCAGTTCTCTGACCCGAATCTCAGAGGTCTGGCAATCATAAACCCACAAAGAGAAGCCCTTGGAGCATTTTCAAGGCTATGCAAGAATTTATTTCCTTTTCTGTGGGAAGAGACAGGACTTTCTCTCATTTATACCCTGGAAGCTTATTATAGAATGTGTTAAAGAGGCTGAGAAAAAATTAGCATGATCTTTAAAAACAAGCCTGTCAATTTCAGCAAAAAGCCAGATGAAGCACATTCAAGCAGGTGCACATACATGCATGACCATGCACACATGCCAGGTCTACACAGCACAATAAGAGCTGGGGACATGCTGACACACACTTGCTGCATAAATCACAACTCTACCATTTACAACCTTTTTGATCTTGGACAATTGACCTAATCTCCCAGCTTCAGCATCTGTAAAATTGAAGAAAATCCTTTTTCTTGGAGAAAAATGCATGAAAAGCAATGTTTGACAGTAAAAATTTAGCAACTCTGGTGTTAATATTATAGTAGCTAATATTATAGCAGTTAGTTGGCATTTTCAGCACAGCTAAGAATTTTAGCAGATTTTTCTGATCTTTGCATAGTCACATGGTTCTGCTTGGGGTGGTTTGTTGCTTTGCTTTTTAGCTTTTCCATGTTAGATTTTATTTGCATGGAAAGATATCAGAATTTTAAAATTTATTTCACCTATTTTTCCATGTTCTTCAAGATTATTATCAGCTTCTTTTAATGTGCTTTCCTCACTCTCAAGAGAAATATACTGAAGAACATTTTAAGTAAATTTAATTGGATTTACTATAGTTGGTTGACCCTTTAAGCAATAATATCTTGCCCTGAATAACTGACCTTTTGACTAATAAATTCACACTGCAAATAAATGTAGTGAGGAAAACTGTAGAAATTCACACAAAATTATCTTTCTAAAGGAACTTATCAAAGGGCAGGTGTATACAATTAGAGATACAGTTCTCCAAAAATGTGCTCAGTAGAAGTAACCACAAACAATTCAGAGCTGAGTCGGTTTTCTTTTACCTGCTGCTCTTTTTCTGTAGGACGGAGAGTAAATCTTATCCAGATATCTTAAACTCTTCCTTGTTTCACTGAAGGATGAAGAGATGAGAATAGTGATGAGAGAAGAACATGCTACTAGGGAACATTTCTCTAGGCATCATGAGTCTTTACAGTGTTCACTCACTGAAGGACGAAATCCAGGGCTACTTTGGAGACCCAAAGAGGGAACATTTCTGCAGATGGAAAATGTGGACATTTCTCTTGGCAGGGCGTTCTTACCTCTATCTGTCGAGAAGCATCATCTGCTTAGAACCTGAAGCTCTAATGATTTGGGCTGCCCTGTTGTCAGCCTGGCTGCTGTTTCTGTTCTGTTAATATGTTGTCTCTATTCAGTCAGCAATGAATATTTAGTTGATTAAAATTTACAAATTCATTGCAATATCAGATGTGGTGTATTTGCCAGTGGACATCTATTCCTTGTGATCTCTGGAAATAGTTATTAGTGATTAGAAAGCATGGGGCAGGGAGGGGGGCTGGTGGTAATCATTTGCTATATACTTGAAACATTGATAAGATTGTTGATTTGTTGTAATCATTTACTGAAAGTATAGAATTTACACTGGATGCCCACTTACAAATAATTTTAAGGGAAGAAAGAATTACTCAACATCACAAAATCACTTAAATTTATTATAGTTCTGTAAAGTTTTTAAAAATAATGTTCAGAAATTTTTCTGAGTTAATACTCATAATCTTAGTTTTCCCATAATTATTTACTATTTTCCATGATGACTGTGTATATGTCTGTATGTGTATGTGTCTGTGTGTGTGAAGTACTTGATATTCCAGAGCACACAATCCTGTTCATTTGCTCTACAAAAGGAAGGAGCTAGACTAATTGATCTTGTATGGTTATAAGATAGATCTAGTAAGTTTATTGTTGCCTAAATCTTATCTGCTTGTGTTTTTATTTATTTATTTTATTTGAAAGGCAGGGAGATTGACAGAGATCTCCCATCCCCTGTTTGACTCCCCAAAGTCCCTCAACAACCAGGGCTGAGTCAAGTGGAAGCCTCTGGGCACTAAATCGTGGTCTCCCATGTGGGTTGTAAGAACCCAAATACCAGAGCCAATGCCTACTACCATGTGCACATTAGTAGGAAGCTGGTATTGGAAACAGAGTTGAGACTTAAACACAGGTATTCCAATAAGATGTGGGTAGTGTCTATCTGGCATCTTAACTACTAGACTAAGTGCCTGCCCCTGAAAAGCCTTTAAAAAAAAAAAAAAAGAAAAAGTGGGGTGGGGGGGGGTGACACTGTGTCATAGCAGGTAAAGCTGCCTGCAGTGGCCCATCCCATATGGGCGCTGGTTCAACTCCCTGCTGCTCTACTTCCAATCCAGCTCTTTGCTATGGCCTGGGAAAGCAGTGGAAGATGGCACAAATCCTTGGGCCCCTGCACCTGTGGGAGACCTGGAGAAAACTCCTGGCTCCTGGCTTCAGATCAGCCCAGCTCCAGCTGTGGTGGCCATTTGGGGAGTAAATCAGTGGATGGAAGGCTTCTCTCTCTCTCTCTGCCTCTGCCTCTCTATAACTCTGCATTTCAAATAAATAAATCTTAAAAAAGAATACTGTATGAAGTTGGATGTCTAACTTACTATATACATATATAAATAAATAAATCTTAAAAAAGAATACTATATGAAGTTGGATATCTAACTATATACCTACTATTAAAGAGAAAGATTCTGCCAAATCTATGAAATAGAAATTATCTCTATTTTGGAAAAGAAGGATAATTTAAATTTGAGAGAATTTTGTCACCCATGCTCAGTGAGTGAAGAAGAAAAGGGAAATGATAGTTTTTGATTCAAATGCAAAAAATGTTAAGTGCTTGATTTGAGACCCCACATTCAGGTGTCTGTTTTAGAAAATACTCATTCATTTGTTTTCTAAGACATTTGTTTCTGTGATGTTCTCTTGGTTAACTAGATGAAAAATAAATCATATAAATATTGTGGCAAAGAAAGAACACAAGAGAAATGTAATCTTAGTTAAAATGTAGTCAATGAAATGATTAAGTATAAAATAATCCCATTTTAATTTATCATAGAAGTAGCTTTTTGAAATCTTGTTATAATCAGTAAATGAACATGTTTGTAAAACAATTCTTAAAGGAAATTTGGAAGTAAAGGAGTATATTCTATATTTAACCCTAATAGATTACTTGGGGGAAAATGTATCTGTGCCATGAAAACATGCCAGTGTCCACATGAGCATATGTCAGTAATATGCAGCTTAACCCAATTCCTACAGGCTCAAAGTGCAACAGTATTTATTTTCCCATTCAGTAATTTTTCTTCCTATTTCCTATGGGATCATGGGCTAATTAGTGAAATCATCACTACCACCACTACTATCCTTTCATTCGAGCTTTGTTGTCGCATCTATAAGTTAGAAATCTGTTTGAATCAGGGTTTGGGGAAGGTAGAAGGTAGTAATTGTCCAAATGAAAACTGTATTACCATCAATAATATAGTCTACAACCATGATGAAGCTAATTAAAAAATATGTCTATTGTTAGTAATTGTCAATGTCAATGAATATCACAAGGAAAGTACCTGGTAGTCAGTGACAAAATAGAAAATGGCCCTTTATTTTAGATACACATACAAAATGAATGGTGGTGACACTGCCTCAAATGCAATCAACAGTTTAGAATCTAAACTTTAGATATATAATGAATATATAATTTAAATGTGTAATTTTATGTCCTACATACACAGGTTTGGCTTGATAATTTATAATGTAAATATACCATACATGTGAGGTTAGAAAAATGCAGTTACATTTTTACTTAAATCATTTTTACACTGCTAAAGATGTACTCGTCTCTACTTCTTTAGAGCCACATATTTTATTTTCTGTCTTTAAAGTAATTTGAGACCATAGCCATTCACTACACCAAAATATTTTGCAAATGGGGCATTTAAGGGTGAATTTATGTTGGCTAGGGACCTATTAGGAATTCAATGCCTGAAACTAGAGGTTTCTCCTTCCTGATATGAGATCAGAGCGAAGAGTTGCAGTCATTCCGGGTACTGCACTTTGAGGGAACAATGCTTTCCTGGCAATATCCAGTGAGAGCATCAATCAGCAGCTCTCCAAGAGGGGAGCAGCTGAGGTTCTGTTTTAGAGGAACTGAGATTTGCACACATAGACATTAACACATGGGGTTAGTCTTTGTATCAGGAATGCTTTAGAGCAAAGTGCCTGTGTCCCACTGGTGTCTGTTATAGTAAGAAGTGGAGAAACAGTCCTCTCAAGAGCATGAGCTAAGCCCTGGTCAGTTGCAAGACACCCTACTGCGCAGCGTGAGATTACAGTAATTTGGCTTCAGGGCTTTCCTGTCCTGATGGCTGGCAGAGAAGAGGTACAAACACAGCATATAAAGGCAACAGTGGCATGAAGACACGTACACACAGCAGTCCTGGGAGAGTTCGAGGGAGGAGAGAGAGGAAGAGAGACAAGGGTTAATCAGGAACTGCTCTCTGGGGAAGATTGCTTCAGCCCTGACTGACGCCTGACATTGATTAATCGATATTCCAGCCTAGTGTTTAACAAGTGTTCCATACAAAAAGTCTTCTGTAATATTTAACTTTACTTCCTACTGCTCCCATTTATGCCCATTTCTTTTGTTCTCTCTTTAAGAGAGCCAGACAGCAGCCAGCAGCAAAGTACTTTGTATTCATATATCTAAACGGATTATATTTTGGTGTGCTTTAGTCTTCTCCAGGCTAAGGAAAAACAAACAGCCCCCCCCCCAAAGTAATTAAGCATTCCTCAAAAGACCTATTTAATTTGACTGCTTAATAAATAATAAGCTTTTATACTGTGCTTTAAGTGTTTATTCTTTGGAAAGAAACAATAATTTCATCAGTGATGTAGAAAGAATTATTTCATTTGTGTTTCAAAACAAAATCTTAGATCCAAAGCCCAAAATAAAATCCTATAACACCAGGAGTTTGTAAAATAAAATGAGCATTAGGATTATTAAGATTATTGAAGCTAATACTAGTATATATTCAGACAAATTATGTTAATAAACCTTAACTTTTATTGTTGCATTTTACCTTTTTGAAAAATAGAAAATCAGTGTCTATGTTTCTACGTAAAAATAATATAATTCAAGATGATTTGGAATTAATTTTTTTAAACTTTATTATTTTTCACAGAGACCTCTATTTCTTTTCTCAGTACCAAAATCTATTTTTTTTTTGGTCTTAAATACCAGACAGAAATTGATCTGCAATACATGTGGAGTCTCCAAGGGTATATTTAAATGTAGTAATTTTATTGCTAACTGTGAAGTTAATCTGCACTGTATGGGTTCTTTTCCCCAGGAAACTGAAGTAGCAGTTCAAGCTAAACAACCGGATGTGGAAAGAATTTTGTCTAAAGGGCAGCATTTGTACAAGGAAAAACCAGCCACTCAGCCAGTGAAGGTAATGAAGCAACCTCTAGCAATATCCATTACCTCATAATGGGTTATGCTTCCCCTGTCGTACATTTGCCGTTGACGTGGTCTCTTTATAATCAATGAAATAACTTTAAGAAATATTGGCCATACTGCAAGAGCTGAGGCAAAGCTGTCTTTTTGATCCACATATTCTATTTATATATTGTGATTTTAAGGCTATTAACGAGTCATTGCATTAAAGGACTCATTTCTGTCCTGTGTGCTGCCATCAGTACGAAAAGTAGTCCCACCTTCAAGGTAGATTAAATTCTTTGGAGCTTTATTGCTTTGCTTGCTAGCCTTGATGCTTTTCATATTGTTTGGCTTAATTCAAATCAAGCTACTGCATCATACTGTCTGTCTCCAACAGCTGTAAAGAATCACAATATGGTCCATGACCTTTCTTTCCTCTGTTGCTCTTTCTTATGAAAGAGGAAAAATCGGCATTTGGGCTTCAGTACTTTATTGGGTCAAGAATTTTTAGTGAAATGTCATGTAATTACTTCTCTCTTTGGTAAAAAGCTGACCTGGGAGAAAGCTTTCTACTTCTTTCCCTTCTCCGTGTACATTTTGAAGTCTAGTGCACATTTATTCACAGGCTATTACATGAAGAGAGAAATGGAAAGCCAGGTCCGTTTTCGAAAAACAGCTAATCAATGGCTTCCATTTGCAAATGAGAGTCCAGTGATAAATAGATGTTCGGTATAGGTTACCTTATTCTCTGTACCTGACCAAAATTATAATGGCTCCCATTATGGTGAAGTTTCCCAAGAGCCTGTAATGGTGGCTGTTTATTGATCAGTCTTGGTTTCTCAGCTAATGTTGCAGGCTGAGATTTAGTGAGCCTCACCCTCATGTTTAAAACCGCTCTAAAACAGTGCAGGTCAATAACCTCATTAAACAGAACCAGTTTGTCCTTGCAAACAGCATTACCATGACTTACACTCTGTCTCTAAGGTCACTGCTTCGTTTCCCTTGTGCCTGGCCCAAGCTTCATTTCTTGAAAATTGTTTGTTTTCCTTATAGCTTACAAGGGATTTCCCTTAGGTAAATTTAAAGTTAGGGCCTGAACATAAAGTCTAAGCACTAGATTCTAGAAGGCCCAGGCTTCTCTGTAGACATGGACATAAGTTCATTCAGGAATACATTGTTACCACTCCTAAAATATAGAAAAAGTAGTTTACATCCAGTCCCAACATGACAGAGTTAGCTAAATCTTAAAAGTACCAAATTTCGGTGTTGCTGTTGATAATAGAAAGGCAATCCCCAGTGCAGTTAACAAGTTGTAGCAAGTAATGAAATGGATAATCAATTAAGTCCATTCTATCTGTATTTGGTCAATCCTCAAAAATGTTAGGCCAGATCGTTTCTATCTGTTATTCAGTGTTTGGCACCAGTTGTTGAAGATTACAAATGTGTATTTTGTCTGACTTTTACTTTTGTGTGCTTAAAACAAAACAAAACAGAACAAAATGAAAGAGGGAAAAGTCTTAACTGAAATCTGTGAGAAAAATCTTGCTTTCATTGTATATAAAAGCCCAAGTGATTCATGCTAGCATGATGAAACCTCCATCCATGCACTCAACTCCCAGACAATACTGAGATAAAAACAGGAATCTTTCATGCTTGAGCATATCTACAACATTCTACTGTTATATTAGTGATTTGACCAGTTAATTACTGCTCTGAAAAAGAAAAAAACAGACACAATTTCCATTTCATTCTTTGTCACAAAATTTCTTAAAACCATTCAGTGTCAGGAACCTTTTGTCTTCCAATGACCATTTGGATATTTATAACATCATTCATAGGCCACATAAAATTATCCAGTTAAAAATGAGCCTGCTATACATTTGTTGAATTTCTAGTCCAACCTGTGGTTGCCTTGGCAGGGCCAGACCAGATGATTTCTCGAGCATTATACTGCCACTGGGCCAGATGTTCCCCATCCTTTACAAACGTGATCACAGCACTATTTCATTTTTTTCTCTTTCCCTGCTTTTCTATTACTCCTCAGCTTGCTCATTTTGGAGAGGTAAAACTTCAGTGAAAACTCATTGCTGTTCCAGCACTTCTCCCTTGGATTTGGAGAAGAATCAACATGTCAAATCAATAGGGGCAAAAGGGCAGGAATCCTTTGGGAAATGTGGGATGTGGAGAAATAGTTGGCTTTCACACATCTTTTGATATGGACCATGACCTTGGAAACTGTGGGCTCATCCTGAGAGGCCCACACCGTGTGTTGGGATGGTGAGGTGATGGCATTCTTCGACAAGAAGCACTGGAGACAATTTCAGTGAGCATGTCTGTTTATTAACAATAAGGCACAAGCTTTTATGGGGCAGGCAAAGGGGAGTAGCTAGTTCAGGGCAACACTAATTCTATAGAATAAAGCCGATACTGGCACCTCTACGCTTCTCCAATCAGCTTGAAGGTCATATAGCCTACGTAGAATTCCAGGTGGTCTTTATGGGTCTGGGCCACACCTGGGAGCTGTTCACCTAGTTGACAACCACAGGGCCCTTCAACAGGAAATGGGGGTGGGGAAAATATGCCTGGGGTGCCTACCGCCTGCTAGAAGTCAGGTCATGTGGGGGGGGGATCCCAGTGTGCTGTTTTCAACCAGGGTTTTTCCTGGGGGCATGGTGTGCCATCCCCTCTTAACCTCCTGCATGGGCTAGGCAGGCAGCCTCCCAGCCAGACACAGGATCGCCCACAGGAAACACCTAAAGATTACCTGGGTTTGTGGGAGCCTGAAACACTTCAGGCTCAAAAAAGACAGCATGGCTTCAGAACATGGCATCCAGCAATACAAGACAGAAAGCTGTGAGGGCTGTTTAAATCTCTGTACGGATCAAAAACTTCTTCCTAAAATGTTAGGGATGATTTTTCTGAATTCCTCATTCTGATAGTATGTATGTGAACAAAAGTTTTTTCAACCTTGAGTCAGTCCATATATCAAAATTTTAAAATTGTGCTGGTCCTAACACCTCTTTGACCCCGAGATTTCCCATTCCTAATAAAGGGAAAAGAGTAGGAGCAACCTGCAGTACATTTTCATGAGAAAACTTTATCTTTGTTTTGATTTTTTGGGAGAGTGTTTCAGTATTTGGAAGTGATAATAATTATGAAGAAAAAAGTGGTATTCTTAGAAAATGAAAACTCCCTCATGATGTATATGTAAGATCCAGAGTTGAAAAAGATAATTAGCACGTCCACCACTTGTAGACATTCTAATTAAGGACACATCAGAGACTGCTCCTGTTTCTTAAGAAATCAACTATCTATTGGCACCTCCACATTCTGCATCAGACAGCCTGTCTGTTGAACTCCTACGCTTGCCTCCCATGCTGACTCCCAATTGAGAGCTGGACTCATCATCCGTGTTCAATTTCTTTCCTTTGCATTATCAGCTTCTCTAGGAGTTCTTCAGTTTTCAAAGATGATATATTTCTGGTGTTTTTTAAAATACCTGATTAAACAAACTTCTTATGTATTTTCTTTGGGAACTTTCTATTAAAGGTCATAAATATGAGAAACTTCTATTAATGTTATAAATGTACTACTTGATCACAAGTGCAAAGAAAACTCCTATAATAGTATATTTGAATATCTTCATTTTGCTTTTTGTTCCTCTCACTTCTCTGTCACCCTTTTATTTCATTTAATTTGTATATTGTTCTTTCATCAGAACTTCAGAAATTGTTGAAAATTATGTAAATTAGAAAAATTGTTTTAAAATCACTGAAGTTCTACTTTTGGTAATATTTTATGATAATAGCATTTATGTAATTGTTTCAGAAATGCATTATTATTTGTTTTTAAATCACGTTTATTAATCTAAAGGGAACAGATTGCATGTATTTAATATATACAGTTTTAAGAGCATAATATTTCTCATCATATCCTCCTTCCCTTACTCCCACACATCTTCCTCCTCCTTTTCTTATTTTTCTTTTAACTTTTACAGTGACATAACTTTCAGTTTTCTTTATAATCACACACTTAACCCTCCACTAAATAAAGTATTCAACAAGTAGAAGTAGAAAAGCACTGTTCCTCAAGAATATAGACAAAGGCTATGAACAAAAATCAAATCTCACAATGTCAATTTTGTTCATATACATAACATTTTTGTACTCTGGATATTAGCTACGACAAATCAGGGAAAACATGATATTTGTCTTTTGGGGAGCTTATTTAACTAAGCATAATGGCCTCCAGTGGCATCCTTTTTGTTGTGAAAGACAGGGTTTGATTCAATATTTCATCATGTATATATACCACAATTTCTTTTTTTAGCTTTTATTTAATAAATATAAATTTTCAAAGTACAGCTTATAGATTACAGTGGCTTTCCCCCCATTAACTTCCCTCCTATCCGTACCCCTCCCATCTCCTGCTCCCTCTCCTATTCCATTCATATAAAGATTAATTTTCAATTAATAAATGTAAGCTTACAAAGTGCAACTTTTGCATTGTTGTGGCTTTTCCCCCATATCCTCCCTCCCACCCACAGTCATCCCATCTCCCACTCCCTCTCCCATCCCTCTCTTCATCAAGATTCATTTTCTTTCTTTATATACAGAAGATAAACTTAGTATATACTAAGCTAAGCTTTCAACAGATTGCACCCACACAACCGCACAAGATATAGAGTACTGTTCGACTAGTGGTTTTACCGTTAATTCTCATAGTAAAACACATTAAGGACAGAGATCCTATGTGGGGAGCAGGTGCAAAGTGACTCCCATTGTTGATTTAACAATTGACACTCTTATTTATGACATCAGTAATCACCTCAGGCTCTTGCCATTAGCTGTCAAGGCTATGGAAGCCTCTTGAGTTCACCAACTCTGAACTTATTTAGTAAAGGCTATATCACAGTGGAGGTTCCTTCCTCCCTTCAGAGAAAGGTGGCTCCTTCTTTGCGGGCCCATTCTTTCTGCTGGGATCTCATTCACCAAGATCTTTCATTCAGGTAGTTTTTGCCACAGTGTCTTGGCTTTCCATGCCTGCGAGACTCTCATGGGCCTTTTAGCCAGATCTGAATGATCCAAGGGTAAATTCTGAGGCTGGAGTGCTGTTTAGTACATTTGCCATTCTATGAGTCTGCTGTGTATCCTTCTTCCCCCCTAGGATCATTCTCTCCCTTTTAATTATATCTTTCATTATTTGCAGACACTGGTCTTATTTGTAAAATCTCTTTGACACTTAACGTATCTTTTTGATCAATTATGTACTTAAACTTATCACTCTCACAAGTGAGATGGCATTGGTATATGCCTCTTTTTTATAAGATTGAATTGGAATCCCCTGGCACATTTCTAGCTCTAGCATTAGAGGTAAGTCCAAGTGAGCATGTGCTGACCTGTATATCTCCTCCCACTCTTATTCCCCCTTTTATATTTAACAAAGATCACTTTTCTGTTAATTTTAAATGCCTAATAATAATTGTATATTAATTACAGAGTTCAACCAATGGTATTAAGTAGAACAACAACAACAACAAAAAATACTGAAAGGAATAAAATAGTAAGTTGTTCCTCAACAGTCGAGGTGAGGGCTGATCAAGTCACTGTTTGTCATAGTGTCCATTTCACTTTAGTGGGTTTCCTTTTAGGTGCTCAGTTAGTTGTCACTGATCAGGGAGAACATATGATATTTGTCCCTTTTGGACTGGCTTATTTCACTCAGCATGATATTTTCCAGATTCCTCCATTTTGTTGCAAATGACCAGATTTCATTGTTTTTTTTTTACTGCTGTATAGTATTCTATAGAGTACATGTCCCATAATTTCTTTATCCAGTCTACTGTTGATGGGCATTTAGGTTGATTCCAGGTCTTAGCTATCGTGAAACGAGCTGCAATAAACATTGAGGTGCAAACAGCTCTTTTTTCCAGTTTAATTCCCTTTGGGTAAATTCCAAGGAGTGGGATGGCTGGGTTGTATGGTAGGGTTATATTCAGGTTTCTGAGCAATCTCCAGACTGACTTCCATAGTGGCTTAACCAGTTTGCATTTCCACCAACAGTGGGTTAGTGTCCCTTTTCCCCACCTCCTTGCCAGCATCTGTTGTTGGTAGATTTCTGAATCTGAGCCATTCTGACCGGGGTGAGGTGAAACCTCATTGTGGTTTTGATTTGCATTTCTCTGATGGCTAGAGATCCTGAGCATTTTTTCATGTGTCTGTTGGCCATTTGGATTTCTTTTTTTGAAAAATGTGTATTAAGGTCCTTGGCCCATCTTTTTATTGGGTTATTTGTTTTGTTACTGTGGAGTTTCTTGATCATTTTATAGATTCTAGTTGTTAATCCTTTATCAGTTGTGTAGATTGCGAATAACGTTTCCCATTCTGTTGGTTGCCTCTTCACTTTCTTGACTGTTTCTTTTGCTGTAAAGAAACTTTTCAATTTGAGGTAATCCAATTTGTTTATTTAATCTTTGACTACCCGTGCCTCTGGGGTCTTCTCCTGGAATTCTTTGCCTGTTGCAATGTCTTGAAGGGTTTCCTCATGCTCTCTATTAATTTCATGGTGTCGTGGCATATCTCTAGTTCTTTTATCCATGTTGAGTGCATTTTTGTATAAGGTGTAAGGTAGGGGTCTTGCTTCATACTTTGACATGTGGACATCCAGTTTTCCCAGCACCATTTGTTGAAGAGGCTTTCCTTGTTCCAGGGGTTAGGTTTAGGTCCTTTGTTGAATATGAGTTGGTTATAGATGTTTGGATTGATTTCTGGTGTTTCTATTCCTTTACATTGGTCTATCCATCTGTTTTTGTACCAGTACCAGGCTGTTTTGATTATAACTGCCCTGTAGTATGTCTTGAGGTCTGGAATTGTGATGCCTCCGGCTTTTGTTTTTATTGTAAATGATTGGTTTAGCTATTCGTAGTCTCCTGTTTCTCCATATGAATTTCAGCGTTTTTTTCTAGGTCTTTGAAGAATGACCTTGGTATTTTGATTGGTATTGCATTGAGCTTGTAAATTTCTTTTGGGAGAATGGACATTTTGATGATACTGATTCTTCTAATCCATGAGCGTGGCAGATTTTTCCATTTTTTGTGTCTTCTTCTATTTCTTTCTTTAATGTTTTGTATTTTCATCTTAGAGGTCTTTGACATCCTTGATTAAATTTATCCCAAGGTACTTGATTTTTTTTTGGCTATTGTGAATGGGATTGATCTTAGAAGTTTTTCCTCGGCCACGGCATTGTGTGTGTATACAAAGGCTGTTTATTTCTGAGAATTGACTTTGTATCCTGCTACTTTACCAAACTCTTCTATGAGTTCCAATAGTCTCTTATAGGAATTTATTGGATCCCCTATATATAGGATCATGTCATCTGCAAATAGGGATAGTTTGACTTCTTCCTTTCCCATTTGTATCCTTTAATTTCTTTTTCTTGCCTGATGGCTCTGGCTAACACTTCTAGGACTATATTGAATAGCAATGGTTAGAGTGGGCATCCCTGTCTGGTCCCAGTTTTCAATGAAATGCCTCCAACTTTTCCCCATTCAATATGATGCTGGTCATTGGTTTATCATAAATTGCCTTAATTTTGTTGAGGAATGCTCCTTCTAACCCCAATTTGCTTAGTTTTCATCATGAAGGGGTGTTGTATTTTGTCAAATGCTTTCTCTGCATCTATTGAGATAATCATATGATTTTTGTGTCTCAATTTGTTAATGTGATGTATCACATTGATTTTCGAGTGTTGAACCATCCCTGCATACCAGGGATAAATCCCACTTGGTTCAGGTGAATGATCTTTCTGATGTGGAGTTGGATTTGGTTTGCCAGAATTTTGTTGAGTATTTTTGCATCTATGTTCATCAGGGAGATAGGTCTATAGTTTTCTTTCTCTGTTATGTCTTTTCTGGGCTTAGGAATTAAGGTGATATTGGCTTCATAGAAAGAATTTGGGAGGGTTCCATCCCTTTCGATTGTTTTGAATAATTTGAGAAGAACTGGAGTTAGTTGTTCTTTGAATGTCTGGTAGAATTCAGCGGTGAAGCTAAGATCAAGTGTAGTATCTGTTCTTATCAGTTTAACCACAATTTCTTTATCTAGGCATCAGTTGGTGGACATCCGTGTTGATTCCATATCTTAACTATTGTGAGTCAAGCCGCTGTAAACATGGGGGTACAGATAAGTCTTTCACATGCTGGTTTCATTTCCTTTGTGTAAATCCCCAGGAGTAGAATGATTGAGTCATATGATAGATCTGTTTTCAGATTTCTGAAGAATCTCCATACTTTCTTCCACAGTGGTTGTGCTAGTTTACATTCCTACAAACAGTGTATTAGGGTACATTTTCCCAACATCCTCACCAACATGTTATATTTTTGATTTTTAGATGTTAGGCATTCTAACTGGAATGAGGTAAATCCCAATTATGGTTTTTATTTGCATTTCCCTGATGGTTAATGATCCTGAGCATCTTTCTATGTGTCTGTAGGCCATTTGAATTTCATCCTTTGAAAAATGCCTGTTCATGTTCTTACCCCATTTCTTAACAGGATTGTTTGGTTGGTTGTTGTTGGGTTTCTTGAGATCCTTATATATCCTGGATATTAATTCTTTATCAGATGTTTAATTTGCTAATATTTTCCCTTTCTGCTTGCTGCCTCTTTGTTCAGTGTTTCCTTTGCAGTGCAGAAGCTTCTTAGCTTGATATCATCTCATTTGGCTATTTTTGCCCTTTTTATCTGTGCTTCTGGGGTCTTTGCCTATGTCAATGACTTGCAGTATTTTATCTTAGATTTGCACTAGAAATTTGATGGTTTCAAGTCTTAAATTTAGATCCCTAATTGTGAATTGATTTTGTATAGGGTGTAAGGCAGAGGTCTTGTTACATACTTCTGCATGCATAAATCCACAGACCTTTCTCCAGGAGGTGACTAGATCATTTGTCAAAGATTAGTTGGTTGTAGATCTGTGGATTAATTCTGGAGTCTCTAGGCTGTTCCATTGGTTCACATGTCTATCTTGTGACAGTACCAAGCTGCTTTGATTATAACTGTAATGTAATACATCTTTAAATCAACTATTGTGATGACTTTATTTTATATATTTATTTTTGCTTTATATTTATTGCTTAATCTATTTTGGGTCTCTTGAGATTCCATATGAATTTTAGGGTCATTTTTGCAAGATTTGAGAAGAACATCTTTGATATTTTGAATAAGATAGCATTGAATCTGTAAATTGCTTTGGGTAATATAGAGTTTTTTCGGGTTTATTTATTTATTTGATAGGCAGAGCTACAGAAAGAGAGAAGGAGAGACACAGAGAGAGCACTTCCATCTACTGGTTCACACTCCAAATGGCTGCCATGGCTGGGGCTGGGCCAAGCCAAAGCCAGAAGCCAGGATGCTTCTTCGGGGTCTCTAACATGGATACAGGGGCACAAGCACTTGGGCCGTCTTCTGGTGCTTTCCCAGGCACATTATCAGGGAGCGGGATTGGAAGTAGAACAGCCAGGACTTGAACTGGTTTCCACATGGAATGCTGGCATTCAAGACAGCAACTTAACCAACTATGCCACAACGTTGACCCCCGTATGGACATTTTGATAATATTAATTCTTCTAATTCATAAACATAGAAGATTTTTCCTTTTTTGATGTATTATTATATTTTTCCTTTAGGTGTTGTAATTTTCATTGTAAAGATTTTTCATATTCTTGGTCAAATTTATCCCAAAGTATTTAATATATTCTGTAGCTATTATAAATGGGACTGATATTACAAGTTCTTTCTAAGCCATGGCTTTGTTGTATATACAAAGGCTATTGATTTTTGTGTGTCGATTTTATATCCTGCAATTTTAACAAACTCTCTTATAAGTTCCAATAATCTCTTAGAGGAGACTTTTGCTTCCCCTACATATAGGATCATATCATCTGCAAACAGGGATAATTTTACTTCTTCCTTTCCAATTTTGTATCCCTTTGATTATTTCTTTTTATTGTCTTAAAACTTTGAAAACTATATTGAATAGCTCTGAATGTTAGTGAAAATGCTTCCAGCTTTCCCCATTTCAATGTGATGCTGTCTGTGGATTTGTCATATATTTCCTTGCTTGGGTTGAGGAAATTTCCTCTTACACCTAATTTTCTTAAGGTTTTTTATCATGAAAGGATGTTGTATTATATCAAATGCTTTCTCTTCATTTATTGAGATAATCATACAATTATTATTCTTCATTGTGTCAATATGATTTATCACATTTACTGATTTATGTATTTTGAACCATCCCTGCATACCAGGGTTAAATCCCTCTTGGTCTGGGTGAATTACCTTTCTGATGTATTGTTGCAGTCAATTAGCTAGTATTTTGTTGAGGATTTTTGCATCTGTGCTCATCAGGGATATTAATCTATAGTTCTCTTTCTTTGTTGTATCTTTTTTCTGGTTTTAAAATTAAGGTGATGCAGGCTTCATGGGAGTTTGGGAGAATTTCCTCAATTTCAATTGTTTTGAATAGCTTGAGAATAATTGGAGTTAGTTCTTCTTTGAATGTCTGGTAGAATTCAGCAGTGAAGCCATCCATTACTGGGCTTTTCTTTGATGGGAGGGTCTTTATTACTGATTCAATCTCTGTCTTCCTTATTGGTCTGTTTAGGTTTTCTGTCTTCATGGCTTAATTTTGGTAGATTGTATGTGTCCAGAAATCTATCTATTTCTTCTAGATTTTCCAATTTGTTGGCATATAGCTGTTTGTAGTAGTTCCTCATTACTCTTTTATTTCTGTGGTATTTTTTATAACATCTCATTCTTCATCTATAATTTTATTGATTTGAGCCTTCTCCCTTTTTTGATTATTTGGGCCTATGGTATATTGATTTTATTATTTAAAAAAAAAAACAGCTCTTTGTTTCATTGATCTTTTCTTTTGTATATTTTTTGTTTCAACCTAGTTTATTTCTTCTCTAATCTTAATTATTTCTTTCATCCTACTAATTTTGCGTTTAGTTCTTCTTTTTCTAGCTCCTTGATATGATTTGTTAGATCAATTATTTAATGCATTTCCAATTTCTTGATTTAGGCACTAATTGCTATAAACTTTCCTCTTAACACTGCTTTTGTTATATTCAAAAAAATTTGATGTGTTTTGCTGTTATCTTCATTCATTTCTAGAATATTTATATTTTCCTTTAGATTTCTACTGTGTCTCACACTGTTCATTCTCCTTGTGTTTGCAATTTTCTAGAGTTTCTTAAGTTATTAATTTCCAATTTCACTCTATTGTGGTCAGAAAACATACCTGGTATGATTTCATGTTTTAAAAATTTTTTTGAGAGTTGTTTTATGGCATAGCATATGATTATATCCTAGAGAAAGTTCCATGCACTGATGAAAAGATTGTATTCTCCAGCTGTGGGATGAAATGTTTTTTATATATCAATTAGGTCCATTTGGTTAATAGAGTAGATTAGTTCTGTTGTTTCTTCATTTTTTGGTTAGTTAACCTGTTAATTGATGAAAGTGGGTTCTTGAAGTCTCCCATTATTATTGTATTGCAGTTTGTATCTCCATTTAGATTCGTTAGCATTTGTTTTATGGCCAGGTACCCTAGAATATCTATCTATCTATCTATCTATCTATCTATATGTTATAGATAGATAGAGATATATAATATAGATATATAATATTCTCTATATAATATATATTATATATTATATATATTATATATAGAACATATATATGTATATATATATACGCACACACTATAGTCACATCTTTGTGTTGAATTGATCCTGTAATCATTAAATAATGTCTTATATATCTTTTTATAGTTTTTGTGTAAAAGTCTACCTTGTCTGATATTAAGATGACAACTCCTATTGTTCTTGTTTTCCATTACCATGGAATATCTTTTTCCATCTTTTCACTTTCAGTCTCTGTATATCTTTGTTGGTGGAGGGTATATCTTGTAGACAACAAATAGATGTATCTTTTAACTTGAGAATTTAGGTCATTTACATTAAAGGTTATTATTGACAAGTAACAACTTGATCCTGCCATAAAATAGTTCATTTTCTACAGAGTAAAATCTAGGTCTGCAATAGCACCCCAAAAAGAACAAAAACAACTGTCATCAGTGAGAATATCAGTAACTACCAAAGAAATAAACCATTTGTTATTTGGTCTTCATTTTTTTAACTTTTATTTAATAAATATAAATTTCCAAAGTACAGCTTATGTATTACAATGGCTGCCCCCCATAACTTCCCTCCCACCCACAACCCTCCCATCTCCCGCTCTCCTTCCCATTCCATTCACATCAAGATTCATTTTCAATTCTCTTTATATACAGAAGATCAATTTAGTATATCTTAAGTAAAGATTTCAACAGTTTGCACCCACACAGAAACATAAAGTGTAAAATACTTTTTGAGTACTAGTTATAGCATTAATTCACATTGAACAACACATTAAAGACAGAGGTCCTTCATGAGGAATAAGTGCACAGTGATTCCTATTGTTGACTTAACAAATTGACACTCTTGTTTATGGCATCAGTAATCTCCCTAGGCTTTTCTCATGTGTTGCTAAGGCTAGGGAAGCCTTTTGAGTTCGCCAACTCCGATCTTTTTTAGACAAGGTCATAGTCAAAGTGGAAGTTCTCTCCTCCCTTCAGAGAAAGGTACCTCCTTCTTTGATGGCCTGTTCTTTCCACTGGGATCTCACTCACAGAGATCTTTAATTTAGGTCTTTTTCTTTTGCCACACTGTCTTGGCTTTCCATGCCCATAATACTCTCATGGGCTCTTCAGCCAGATCCAAATACCTTAAGGGCTGATTCTGAGGCCAGAGTGCTATTTAGGATATCTGCAATTCTATGAGTCTGCTGTGTATCCCACTTCCCATGTTGGATCATTCTCTCCCTTTTATATTCTATCAGTTAGTATTAGCAGACACTAGTCTTGTTTATGTGATCTCTTTGACTCTTCGACCTATCAGTGTGATCAACTGTGAACTGAAATTGATCACTTGGACTAGTGAGATGGCATTGATACATGACACCTTGATGGGATTGAATTGGAATCCCCTGGCACATTTCTAACTCTACCATTTGGGGCAAGTCAGCTTGAGCATGTCCCAAATTGTACACCTCCTCCCTCTCTTATCCCCACTCTTATATTTAACAGAGATCACTTTTTAGTTAAATTTAAACACCTAAGAATAATTGTGTGTTAATTACAGAGTTCAACCAATAGTATTAAGTAAAACAACAACAAAAAAATACTAAAAGGGATAAAGTATTATTTTGTACATCAACAGTCAGGACAAGTGCTGATAAAGTCACTATTTCTCGTAGTGTCCCTTTCACTTCAATATGTATCCTTTTTGTTGCTCGGTTAGTTGTCACCGATCAAGGAGAACATATGATATTTGTCCCTCTGGGACTGACTTATTTCACTCAGCATGATGTGTTCCAGATTCCTCCATTTTGTTGCAAATGACCAGATTTCATTGTTTTTTTTTTACTGCTGTATAGTATTCTATAGAGTACATATCCAATAATTTCTTTATCCAGTCTACTGTTGATGGGCATTTAGGTTGATTACAGGTCTTAGCTATTGTGAATTGAACTATAAGAAACATTAAGGTGCAGACAGCTTTTTCGTTTGCCAATTTAATTTCCTTTGGGTAAATTCCAAGGAGTGGGATGGCTGGGTTGTATGGTAGGGTTCTATTCAGGTTTCTGAGCAATCTCCAGACTGACTTCCATAGTGGCTTAACCAGTTTGCATTTCCACCAACAGTGGGTTAGTGTCCCTTTTCCCCACCTCCTTGCCAGCATCTGTTGTTGGTAGATTTCTGAATCTGAGCCATTCTAACCGGGGTGAGGTGAAACCTCATTATGGTTTTGATTTGCATTTTCCTGATGGCTAGTGATCCTGAGCATTTTTTCATGTGTCTGTTGGCCATTTGGATTTCCTCTTTGGAAAAATGTCTATTGCGGTCCTTGGCCCATCACTTAAGTGGGTTGTTTGTTTTGTTCTTGGGGAGTTTCTTGATCTCTTTGTAGATTCTGGTTATTAATCCTTTATCAGTTGCATAGTTTGCAAATATTTTTTCCCATTCTGTCAGTTGCCTCTTCACTTTCCTGACTGTTTCTTTTGTAGTACAGAAACTTCTCGATTTGATGTAATCCCAATAGTTAATTTTGGCTTTGACTGCCTGTGCTTCGAGAGTCTTTCCCAAGAAGTCTTTGCCTATGCCTATGTCTTGCAGGGTTTCTCAAATATTCTGTAATAATTTGATGGGGTCGGGTCGTAGATTTAGGTCTTTAATCCATGCTGAGTGCATTTTTGTGTAAGGTGTAAGCTGGGGGTTTTGCTTCATACTTCTGTACGTGGAAATCCAGTTTTCCCAAAACCATTTTTTGAATAGCCTGTCCTTGCTCCAGGAATTGGCTTTAAAAACATTTTTATAGGCCAGCGATATGGCATAGAAAGTTAAGCCTCTGCCTGCAGTGCCTGCTATCCCATATGGGCTGCTCCACTTCCAGTCCAGGTCCCTGTTAGTGTGCCTGGGAAGGCAGCAGACAATGGCCCAAGTCCTTGGGATCCTGCCACCCATGTGGGAGACCCAGAGGAATGTCGTGGCTCCTGGCTTTGGCCTGGCCCAGCCCTGCTCATTCCAGCCATTTGATTAGTGTTTCAGCAGTTGGGAGACCTCTCTTTCTCTTTCTCTCTCCCTGTATATCTGCCTTGAAAATAAATCAATAAAACTATAAAAATGTTTTTAAACTCTTTAGCTTAAGCATTTGGGTGTCATTTGCTTATTCTCATGCTTATTTTTTAAAAAGATTTATTTATTTATTTATTTGAAAGATTTAACACAGAGAGAGAAGGAGAGGTGGAGGGGAGGGTCTTCCATCCACTGGTTCACTCTCCAGTTGGCCACAATGGCCAGAGCTGCACCAATATAAAGCCAGGAGCCAGGAGCTTCTTCTGAGTCTTCTTCTGGATGCAGGGGCCCAAGGACTTGGACCGTCTTCCACTGCTTTCCCAGTCCATAGCAGAGAGCTGGATGGGAAGAAGAATATTTGAGACTCAAACCGATGCTCTGATATGGGATGCCAGCACTGCAGGCAGTGGCTTTACCCACTATGCCACATCACTCGCCCCTCATGCTCATTTTTAAATTGGAAAAGTACTTTCTCCGTTAAAATTTTCAAATTGTGTATATATTTTTAAATGAATATACTCATAACATTTCCTATATATTAGAACTAAGAGCATTAGTGGAGTTATAAATGTCTTAGTCACTTGCTGAAGTGGTAAGATAAAGCTGGCTAGTTTGCTTATTAACATTTTATATTGTCAAAGAAATCTTGATGACACAAACCTAAAAATATATTTACTTACTGATCTTGAATTATTTTCAAATGTAACAGAAAAGTAAGGTGTAGATGAGCCTTCTGTATTTGGCTAAATGGTTCCATCCAAACCTTTAACACAAAATAATTGCTTTAGACAAGTGGTCATGAGGGCAATTATAATCTTCCAGGCATCATTTCCTCAAATATAAGCTGCAAAATGACAGCATCATTAGTCATTTTCAATTACAGTCAATCACAAACAGGGATGTTTCATTTTCCCAGCTGTTTTGTTGTTAATTAACCAAATTATGCTGTTTTTTTCTCCTAACAAGTTTGTTCTACTGCCAACATCAATATCTTAACATCTCTAAAAGCTTTTGGGGGTTTATTCTTTCTTTTGCCTAGCAATCTATCTATCTATCTGCATATATATATATATATATATATATATATATGGTATGACACATTGGTGTCTCAAATTTTATATGTGGCATATTGTTAAGTATAAGTTAAGACCAACATTTTTGGTCAAAATGTTGTCTGATTAAATATTAACACAGTCACATCAATATCTGAGAAATGTTGCCCAATTAGGTATTATTATAACAATATTCGGGTTTTATAAGTCGTCTATCACACATACAATCTAACTTACTTAGTACAGCATTTTTTATATCATCACAAATCAATAGAGAGATAATAGACACAAGTTGTTCCCTCAAATAAACAAATCCCTTTTTTACTGATTCATTCAGTGATAGCAATTTCCATGCCAAATTACAAAAGAAAGTTGGAAGAAAATTTATGGAAAGAAGATAATAATATTAGAGATATTTTATAATTTACCAACTCATGAATAGCAGAGTTTCAGTTTTTAAAAAAACCAAGTTTGTTTTACAATTGGCTTTTGCCTCTGTTGACTAAATGCTAATCATGTTAGCGTTTAGAGGTTGACTAAATGCTAATGACAGTGCTTGAACATGAGGAGATCCCCACTTTCCAATGAGAAGATAAAATTTATAATAGATTTTGAGCAAATTGCAAATATAAACATTAAGAGATATGGATATGATTATCAGATGTCTAATTATGTTTAATTTCTTGAGTAGCACTTTCATATTTGCAATCCAACATTTTATAAAATAACACACTCATTTAGACATATTGCTTTTGCCACAATAGTAATTTATGGAACAATTTCATCCAAACTGTTAGTGTATATATTCCAAAGTTTTGAAGATCATTGTGTTTCATTTAAGTTACTTGAAATATGGGAGTGTTGTAATCCCCACATGATGTTGTTAAAGCAACTCTAACCAATGACTTCTAGAAGCATACTAGCAATCAAATAATTAAAATCATCTAGCTTATGGTAGCAAGATAGCACTCAAGAGAGACTGTGGGGCATCTCAGGAAGAGGGTGTTAGAAAGAACTTACAGGGTGCAGCTGACTAAGTGATTCTAAGGAAGAAGTAGGGAAGTGGAAGCCCTTTCTGGGTTTAGATGCTGTCAAGAAACACAGTGATCAGGTTTATTAACAATTTTTAACCAGAAGAGGAGAGGATTAATCAGGATTAGACATGTCACTATTAAAGGAGCAACAGTGCCTCGTATTAGTCATTTCTGTGATGGCAGAATGGCCTTGTCTCTGTCTTGTTCCAAACCTGGCCATGGGCTGCCCTTGTCTCTGTTGAGTTTATTTTCTGTCAGTGTTTTTATGTTGGACTGTGACCACCCCAACCTCAGTAGCAGTCAGCGATCAGCAGAGCCATTCTTCACATTCTTAATGCTATCATGGAAATTATATCGCAAACCTCAATATTGTTCATAAATATTAGGAAAGCTGATCTTATCATTTGTTTCAGGTACATATTCTCAATTTCCCCCAATAGATGGACTTATTATTTTACTTTTAAAAATTATCTTTAAGAGACTTTCTTTTAATGAATTCCACCACTGGTGACTGGGAGGTTACTATACTAGGAATAATTTCTTGTTTGTTTGTCAACTCTCTTCATCTCCTTTTTTGATTAACCAAATTGTATCACATTATTTCTATAAGCATACCAAATTCCCATCTCTTGAGGCTATTTCTGGCTATTGTTCAACTTTGTTAATCAAAAGGAAATAAGATATAAAACATTTTATTAATGCTGTAATATAAGCTGAACATTTTATGAGGGCATACTTGGGTGAAAAGTCTCAATTTAGGCTTACTCAGTAGCTCATGCTGAAACTGGGCAAGGATTTCAGCGATTTGAACTTCTGGTCCTCATTTGTATTAATTGCCTTTGTGGAGAAAGACACACAGACATACATGTTTCAGTTACAATGTTCATGAGCATGAGTATGTACATACAGCTACAAGTGGATTACTCTATTCATCAGAAGTTAATTGAATGACACGCATCAACACAAGAAAAAGATACAAAACTTTCAATGTTGTATATCTCAAAATCAGAGTTTAAGACTGTATGCAATTTTAAATTAAAAATGAAAGATATGTTCAGAAATCACATCTTTGTCTAGTTAATTCCTGATCTTCATAAAGAAGAAATTTCGTATCACTTGATATAATTGTCTTAACATTTAATGAATATTTCCAAGTAAAGTATATAAATAAAGAAATAATAATTAGCTCTAAAATCCCCTGTAATGAACCTAAATTTGCCATTAAAAATGCTGTCAAAATTTATCTCTTTGGGTAAAATATAAATCCACTCTGTTGAACAGAGCATGGGACCTGCAATTCAAGATTCAAAGTTTAAAAATTCTGGAAATCTTGTTAAGAATAGGATATGATAACTATTATCTGACTGATATTATATTGAAAGAGGTTGGATTTAGATGCATATTTGATTGCCCTAAATTTTCTTATAGGTTATTAAAATATAGCAAATAACTACTTTTCACTGGTTTTTATTAAGCATTTGTTAAAATTTATTATGGGAAGAATACTGCACTAGTTACTGCAGCTGTTTTGCTACCCAAAACAATTTTATAACCTAATACAAAAAATGAGAGAATAGAAAATATGGGTACACGCCAGAGAAGCAAAAAGCAAAATCCAACAAAAGAACTTGCATGATAGATAGATAGATAGAGATATATAGGTATAGATAACCTCTTTCAACTCTGAAGTACACCAGATTCTTGAAAAAGTCGTAAGTGCTTTCATGATGAGCTAAATAAAAAATTTCAGGCATTCCATAAGTGATGTTATCTGCTAATAATTATGAAAGATTGGGGAATATATAGTTCTTAGGTTATTGTACTTTTGACCCTTTGCAATATTTGCAGACATTTGTGGTATATTAAGGTTACTTCTTAATTTTACAAATCCACCTCTATATTTGAAATTATAGTAACCCCTTATGTATCATCTGGAAATACTAGTAGGCAAGAAAACATTTAAGTGGATAGACTCTTCAGAGTTTATATATTAATAAAAAGGAAATTGGATATACAAACATGCTATCTTCCAAATAACCAAAACCTAGTCCTTTAAGCGCTTAGATATTTTTATTGTAACTATTTTAATGAAAACTTTTATTGACTATCTTCTGTTCTGCTTCATTAAGCGGTGCATAATATCTAAGCAACAATTTTATAGTGCTTTATAGTTCATAGCATTCTGTTCACATAAAACATCTCATTTAGCTTCTCCAGCTAAGCTATGAGTTAGGTGGTAGTATTGGATCCACACTTCAAGGATGAAAAATTTGAGTTACCTGTGTGATTTGCCAAGGATCACACAAGTAGTAGTAATGAATTACAACTGAAATCTAAGACTTCTGATTATAAATCACAATGTAATTTAAATTTTTCTTAATTTTTCAGTGGTATCATTATGACATCCCTTATTGCTCTGTTTAGTTATAAGTGATGTATTTCAAACATGGTTGAAGCTCAGTGTAAAGCCCTCTCTCCAGTTGAGATTAGATGAATTGGGTACTTTCAGAAGTCAGGCTGTAAGATAGATATAGATATAGACCTTTAAATAGTAGAATCAAACTCAATTGAATGAGATGCTTGTATCATGAGAAGAAAACCGAACCTAAACCAACTAGAAACAGCAAATTTTCCTCCCTATTTGCCCACTCGCCTTGGGGGTCATATGCTTATTAGATAGAAGGGTGGACAGACCCTCAGAAGTATTTGAATGAGTCCCTAACCCCAATCAATTTCTCTCTTCTCTATTCTCTCTCTCTCTCTTTCTCTCCCTCCCTCCCTCCCTTACTCCCTCCCTCCCTCCCCTTACACACATCCCCATATAGAAAATTTCCTGTAAGTTAAACAATGTATGATAAGAACTCATCATATGTTGAATGGTCATCTCTTTACCAAATAACCAATGCTACTATATTTTTTAGTTGCAAACTTTTATGTTTCTGTCTCCTCCCTTTTATCTATTGCTACTTACTCTTGTAAGCATGGTTACTTCTATATGCTCTGCATATTTTGTCCTTGTGAAGTCATTGACACCTTGTAAAAGAACCAAGAAAGTGAATATATTGTTCAGTAGCCTTTTATGATCTCTAATTCTTAGTGTTTAGGCTCTGATATCAGGACTGGAAACAGTTTTCCACTGTCATAACCTTCCCTGGAAGTTTTCCTCACTGATCAGAGGCATTTTGTTTTCTTTGGGATTCAAATAGGACATTTTTTTTTTTGTTTGTTTTTTACAGGCAGAGTGGACAGTGAGAGAGAGAGACAGAGAGAAAGGTCTTCCTTTGCCGTTGGTTCACCCTCCAATGGCCGCCGCGGTCGGCGCGCTGCGGCCGGCGCACCGCGCTCGTCCGATGGCAGGAGCCAGGAGCCAGGTGCTTTTCCTGGTCTCCCCATGGGGTGCAGGGCCCAAGCACCTGGGCCATCCTCCACTGCACTCCTGGGCCACAGCAGAGGGCTGGCCTGGAAGAGGGGCAACCGGGACAGAATCCGGTGCCCCGACCGGGACTAGAACCCGGTGTGCCGGCGCCGCAAGGCGGAGGATTAGCCTGTTGAGCCACGGCGCCGGCCTCAAATAGGACATTTTTAATAAATAATTATATCCATGGATAGTTTGCTAAATGTTTAAAATATGCATTCTGGGCATATTTAAAAGCTATAACATGACACAATAAATGCACAAATGTACAACAGACATAAATAACCTCAAAAGCATAGACAAAAGTTAAAATAAGAAGTGACAGATTTTTAGTATTACCTCTGTTTTACATTGTTCACTTAACTATAATTTATCTATTTTGATTTTTAATGATTGTTTTAGCCACCACTTCTCAAAAGTTCCTATATTGTGACAATGATATCTCCCATTTCTTTCCTGCTTTATCCTTGTAAAATAATACTGTGTATTACTTATAAGTACATTTTAAATTTATGAAAACTACATCATTCTATAAACATTATGTTTCTTGGCTTTTTAAAAATTCACAACTGTGTTTTAAATATCCATCCATATTGCTTTGTATACTTTAGTTCATTGGTTTCCTTAGTGTTCATCCCTAATATTCAGTTATCCCTCTCCGTAGCATATATATCCATGCTGGTCTTGATTACATACAGTGCACTAACAGATTTTCTTTCACTTTCTTGTGGCCTTAGGAACCTGAGTACAACTTCTCTGGCATGCACTCATGTGAGAATATGATCAGTAGAGTTTTTCATTTGTTTGGATTTTTTGTTTTTTGGTTTGTTGTTGTTGTTTTACCTACTGCAACTGAAGTTGTAGCTCTCTGCCTTAGACCTCTGGTCTTCACTTAGTTGCCACCTAGTCCCCGTGGGGAACTGAATCTAAGACACTGGTCTAGGACATTAATTCTTCAAAAACACTGTGACTCATGAATTATAAAGGTTTAATAAAATGATTACACACCTGAAAAAAATGACATGGGCTTTTTCAAGTCCTAAGAAATGTAATCAAATGTGGTTTGCATCATAGTCAAATTGGAAAGAGGAAAATTCAGTTAACTGTCTCTTTTCTTTCATCCAAATAGCCATTTTTATTTCACTTGATTCCATTCAGAAATGTTTACTGATAACCTATTATTAGGAAGCACTGGATTGGGTATAAAGGTAATACCGTTCAAAGAATAGAAAACTCAGTGCCTGCCTTCCAAACAGTATATACTTGCAGTCCAACTGGAAAGACACACACTGATATGGTGGATTGGAAAGACCACCTAATAGAAAGTTTCTCTATGGTAATTCCCAATTCAAAATCTCAACTACCGTTAAGTACCATTACACTGCATCATCAGTGTGTGTCAGACAAGAAACACACACACACACACACACACACACGGTCCCCTACATTTCTCTACATAGCCAAAGCCTTTGGTCAGACCAATCCCAGACCACTTCTCACTCCAGTTACCACATTAGTCTTCCAAGTCGTGTGTCTGTTCTCTTCTGATAAAGCCTCCACACTGCGAAACACAAATCTTATCTCATCACTCTTCTGTGAAACACTTCCATTGACTCCTAGGTTGTAGAAGAGAATCCGATAATCTCACATTACAAGACCTTAATAAATTGCCATTGGCTCTGGCCTAGAAGTTCCATATCATTCTTTACAAACTCTGTAGTCCAGATAACCAGAACAAATTCTTTGCATTTACTTGAAATGTCTCGATGCCTCTTGTCTTTGTGCTCTTCTGTCTGTCTGAAATGCCCGTTTTCCACCTGGCACATAGTCACCTCTGAACAATTCCTATTCATCTTTCAAGACCGATTTGTATATGAATATGTGAGCCTTTTTTGTAGTAACCTTGTAACCTCTGCAGGCTGAATTAAGCTGTTCCTGGATATGTCTTATTAAAATCATTATAATTCCCAAAAAAACTCCACTGTGATTTATTTACATATCTGTTTTCACCACCAGGCTATGAATGCTTAGAGATCATTATCTTCATATTTTTGTAAGCTTAGTAACTGGCACACAGACTGGCATGGAATAACAGCTGAGCATTTTTTCCTTGAATGAATAAATAAATGAATGAGTGTTTTTGTTGAAATGATCAGCATTAAATTAATGATTAGCATTAAGCTACAACATGTGTCTAAAACATTGCAGTTGTTGGGTTGTATTCATTGCCATTTCTGTTTATTCAATAGCTCGTTAAAGACTTTGTGGTTTCTGGCTCTTCCAACTCTCATTCTCTCTTCAGACTGGAAATGCGATTTCTTTTAATGTATCCTTTTTTACCAAATCCAACATTAGTAAAATTTTTTGTGTCCTCAAAAAATAAGCATGAGAATTTATAGCTATATAGAAATGCTGCTGTAAACCCTTAATAGAAACAGGCAAAGTTTTTTTTTAAGATTTATTTATTTGAGGGGCTGGTGCTGTGGCGCAGTGGGTTGAAGCCCTGGCCTGAAGCGCCGGCATCCCATATGGGTGCTGGTTCTAGTCCCAGCTGCTCCTCTTCTGATCAGGCTCTTTGCTATGGCCTGGAAAAGCAGTAGAAGATGGTCCTGGGCCTTGGGCCCCAGCACCAACATGGGAGACCCGGAAGAAGCTTCTGGCTTCGGATCGGCACAGCTCCTGCCGTTGTGGCCAAGTAGGGAGTGAACCAGTGGATGGAAAACCTCTCTCTCTCTCTCTCTCTCTCTCTCTCTCTCGGCCTCTCCTCTCTGTGTAACTCTGACTTTCAAATAAATACATATTTTTTAAAAGATTAAAAAAAAGATTTTTAAAAAAGATGTATTTATTTATTTGAAAAGCAGAGTTACAGAGAGAAAGGTCTTCCATCCACTGGTTCACTGCCCAAATGGCCACGATGGCAGGAGCTGAGCCGACCAGGAGCCAGGAGTTTGTTCAAGATCTCTCACGTGGGCACAAGGGCCCCAAGCACTTGGGCCATCCTCCACTGCTTTCCCAGGCAAGTTAGCAGAGAGCTGGATTGAAATTGGAGCAACCAGGACCCATATAGGTCCCATATGAATGGCAGCACCGCAGGCAGTGGCTTAACCTATGCCGCAGCTCCAGCCCTGAAGTTTTTAAGTGTAGTGCTACTGTATGAGGGTAACTAAGAAATCCCATGGAAATAGATTTGTAAGATAAATGTATTTGATTCAAAAAAAATTGAAATACATGTATTTTTTTCATAATACATATTTCCATGACCTTTTTAAATATTCCTGCTACATATGATTTAAATTTTTGCACCAAACTAAACTTATCCTTTAATACCAAGTCTCCATGAATTTTTTAAACTATCCTTATGCTAGTAATGTATTGTTGCTTCTAACAAACTAAAAACTCCAGTGCCTTACTATAGTAGAAGTATTTTCTTGTTCCTCAGGAAGTATATGTATTCCTAGCCAAGGAGCTTTCCTGTATGTGGTTTTGTTTCTAAGGCATGTATTAATATATTAGATGCTCAGGGTCACAACCAATGCATGATAATTACTACAACACAAATCTCTTGTTAATGTAACATTAATGCAAGCATATGTTTTTACAGAAACCTAGGTTCTGTCCCTTTTGTGGCTCTACCATCCCCTTGACAGCTGTTTTCAACTAGAGTTTCTCAAGGAAATTAAGTCCTATTGAAAATTATCTGAAGGCCTATGTTCTTGTTGTGTTTTCCAGGGATCGTACATATATGGTTGATTATAGATGGTTAGGTACTCATTAGTTACAATGGATGCCTTCGCCTTTGGTCGTAGACTATCAGCATCAGCATCACCTGAAAAAAATTTGACCAACCAAATTCCTGGACACCACCTGAGACCTATTAAACTCAGCTCCAGGGCTACGACCAGGCAGTCAGTGGTTTAATAAGGTCTCCAGGTGATTTTCTTGATCCTAAAACATTGAGAACACTGCTGTAGGAGCATTAGGACTTAATTTTCCTCCCCAATCTATTAACGTTTGCCCTAGGACCCTGGAGTCCTCTGTTTCCAATCCATGGAAAGGGAAACAAAGATTTTTAAAAACCTCACTCATTTTTTACAGCATCAGCACACAACCGACCAACACCTCTGCTCACATGGGCTGTAACGAAATCATAGGGCTGCCCAGTGGAGTGTTGCAGCCAGCCTGTGTAAGCTCAGGAGGGCCTGTTGGTGAATTCTCAGGCATGTTGTAAGCTGCTTGACCTAATCTTAGTCATTTAAAACTGGCTGTGATGGGAGAATTTACACCACAGAAATTGGCAATCATTAAAATTGGGCTCCACCCACCCGCCCCCACCCCACAGAGAGCTAGTTGTTAAACACGTACCAGCCAGCACCACACTGGGCACACATGGGCTTTGCTGACACCACAAGGAGCTCAGCAGTTGAAATGGCGTTTCAGACTTGCCCTATGTTGAGCCAAATTGGCCAGACCTCGATATCCTCACCTTGACCAGTTACTGAACTAGGGCTACCCTGGAAGGCCGTGCTCTGGGACGGGGCAACTCTCTGCAGCTGCAGGATGCCAACTAAATTTCTTTCATCTGAGACAAGACTCTCTCCTTGAAGGGGACTCTGGGGGGTGTGTATCTTCTTGTCCGCCAAGACCTGCTGCTCCCCTCCAACATGTTCTGAAACAATTGATCTGGGGTGAGCCAGGGCTTTGGGTTTTCTTAAAAAAAAGCTTTCTGGAGGATTCCAGCATACAGCCACAATAGACACTATTTAAATATCAAGACAATTACTGAGAAGGGACTGTTGTTTGCTTTCTTTTCAGTAATGTTTGCACTCTGCTCTATTTGAATGAAATTGTGCCTGGAGGAAGAGTTTGCCCGCAGCAAACAATCAATAAATATTTGTAGGGTGGTTGGCTAAAATAATTATAGTTCATTTGAAAGGAATTCTAGCCAGAAAAATTAATTTAGATGTAAAATATAATAGAAATCCAATAATACCTTCACCGAATGAGTTAATAGCTTCATGAATTAAGTTATCTTCAAGGTGTTAATCAAATAAGTAACCGGTGTGCTTTCTATTGCAGAGGAAGTTAGAAGACCTGAGCTCTGAGTGGAAGGTCGTCAACTATCTACTGCGAGAGCTCAGGGCAAAGCGGCCTGACCTCCCTCCTGGACCAGCTGCTATCGGCGCCTGTAAGTACGCTGCTGCCCGTTCTCTTTGGCTTTAGGTATCTGCTTAAAATCCCAACTACAAAGTGATGTTTGAGGGAAAGGAGAAGTTTGTTCTGATTTTGAAGATGGGGACAAGCCTTCATGTTACTTACTGTGCGGAATGTTTTAGATTGTGTTCCTTGGAAATTGACTTTGATTCAAAGTGTGCCTGACAAAGGCATTTTGGAGAGGGCTGTGTTCTTTGGATGGCAAGGAGAATGAGAGGCCGCCGCTAGTCCTACAGGAGACCTGGAGCTGTGTGGGATTGCAGGGAGAGCTCTTTGTATCCCTGATCCAGCCTTCCTCCGCCCTGGAAGCACAGGGAGAGCTTGCAAGAGTTTTCTGGGGCAGGGAGCAGTTGCTAGCGAGGAACACCATCAACAACCAGTGCTCCCTGCAGCCAGGAAAGGGTGTGTCGCCATCCCTGAAGGGAGGATCAGGATGCAAGCCAGAGAACCCTGACACTGAATACAGGAAGAGTCTATCTCAGTGAGTCCTGTATCAGTATTCCTCGAATAAGTCTGCAATATTCACAGAAATCTGCCTACTGCCCGTAACACCTCTGTCTGTCCCATTTGAAGACAACTTTAAGAACACTCCATCTTTGTTCAAGAAAAAGAGGACTGTAATTGCTGCAAGCGAAAAGTTAAAAGCTATGTTTGTAACGTTTGATTTTCTGCATATTTTAGTCCATTTTATTTTACATCCTATTTAGTTGTTAATGGAAGAAATGCATAAAATCTCACGGCAACATTAATGCTGGCCTCACTCTCAAGGAAGCAAGCCAGAAAAAGGCTTTGCTATACCAATCCTATAATTAGGCAGAATTAAAAACATCTTTGTGCTTTTTGTTTTTGCCCTGTTTTTCAAAGATGGAAGTATTAAAGGTTGGTGACTAGTTTTTCAGGTAAAGTTGATCTTTACATTGTTAGGCCCGGTTCAGTCATCCCCAAAGACCACCAAGGAGCCGATACTGCTGTAAAGCACAGGAGAGTTTTATTGCAGGTCCGGGCCTGGTCTCTCAATCAACACCGACGCAGCGGGTCTGAATTGAGAGCCCCGACCCTTCAGTTAACAGGGTTTTTAGAGACATTTTATACATCATGGTACCATTTAGCAAATCATCTCATCCCGCGGGAAATTTAAAGGACATCTCCTAGAATTGATCAGTGCATCCAGTGGCGGGAACAGACCTACTAAAGGTGGTTGGATGGCTTTGGAGTTGATGCCTTTTGAATTGATTGACCGAAGCATAGGGTCTGAGCTGCTGGGGTGTACGTGCCCAACTGCAGGGTCTCTAGCTATCAATCACCTTATCTGCCCTGAGAAGACACCAGAAACACTAGGTATTTCTCTGTTATCTGTTAATCGGCTGTTGCTAGGAGAGTTTATCGCAAGGGGAGTTCATGTATTTACTTTTAGGAGCTTCTGGCTCAGAGTTCAGGGCTTGGTCAGGCCCAAGTTACAAAATGGAGGCCTAATTAAAATAGTTACACCTTGATCCAGGCTCAGGTCTCACAACATCAAGTAGAAATATACCACATTGGAAGAATCACAGCCAGAGTAAGACAGCCTTATTTTGTAAAAGGCCTGAATAATGATTGGGTTAAAAAGACCCTAGTATCTTGGGATAGCATCTCACGTGCCACCTGGGGGTTTGGAGCAGTCATCAGAGTTAGATTTAATGGCATTGGAGACTTGAACAAGATGTGCAAGCGTTGTTTTTGTGGTCAACCTGGGACACTAAAATGCTCTATCAGGGTTTATATTCAACTAATTGTGTCAGGTTTCTTTCTTTTTATGAGCTGCATTTTTTGGTTCTCAGCACATAGGCATGGTTTGTCCCTATATAATCACTTATTAGTGCTTGTTCTCTAGCTGTCTCTGGTATGTTCAGCCTCAGACTAACTCTGAAGTTTTTGTATTAAAGTGATTTTTAATAAGTTTGTTAAACTCTGAATTTAAGTATTTATACACCCCATTTAAGCTAATTTACACATGGTACGAAGGCTCCAAAGTCGGGGCACAAAATCTATTTAACATATACCTAAATGTAACAGTAATGCTCTTCAATGGAAAATACATTCAGTGTTCCTGTTTTCATTTGAAGCAACATATATAATTCATCCACTTAATAAATATTTATAAATCCTATGTATTAGGCATTAGGTTGAGCATACAGCATAGAATGATGGTCTCTCCTTTCATCAACCATATATTCTAATTCAAAGAGAAAGGTGAGAGCTGATAGAGAAGAACATATACACTGTCTCAATAGTTACAGGTGCTATAGACTATAATCTGCAGATGCCAAGTGGACCGTTGGTAGAAATGCAGAATGTCAGGCCTACCCCAGACCCACTGAGTCACCGTCTATACATGTCAACGTTTAAGAAACACAATCATAGAGAACTAGCAAGCAGGGTAAGAGGGCGAGGGAGTGGGAGTGAGGACCTCAGTGCTCTGTGTGCTCAGAGATACTAGTCCACGAGGAGAACATCTAAGATCAGAAAGCTGAGGTAAGGGAGGAAGCCAGCTGTAGGTACTGGGGGCGGGGGCTGGAAAACCCGGGAAGAGAGAGAACAGTCAGAGTAAGGATGCTGAAGGAGGAGCAAGATGGAATAATATCAAGATGGAATAATAATAGCCGTGAGACTGGAGCAAAGGTAAAGCAAAGAGTGATGCAGACAGTGAGAGATACATCTTCCATAGCTCTGCCCTAGCTCCCTTTACCCTGCACCGCCGGCACATCCCCTCTCCTGCCTCTAGCCTTGCCCCTCCACCCTCCCTGTTGCTGCCAGCAGGGAGTCTGGGAGTGTCCTCAGCTCCCAGCTTGGAGCTGGAATCAGAGCTACAGAAGAACTGAACAGCAGAAGCGGCGTGGGGGTTGGGTGGCGGGAGAGGCATTTTCTCAAAAGCAGGGACTTTTCATTTCTTTTAGCAAATTGACACACAGCTGGGCATAAAGTCAAAATGTTAAACACACAAATGTTGAATGAAACGAATCAACAGGGAGTCAGTCAGAGCCAGAGCTGCTTTTATTCAAATAAGACATTTTTTTTTCCTTTAATGTGGTGGTTTAAACATCAGAATTCAGAACTCATATTCCTGAATTTTTGACTCACAGGACATTAATCTGAAATACATATAATATTAAAAATAGAATTTGTCATATGGTTCTGAGTATTTCATTTGCAATATTACAGCACAATATAGTTTATAGTTCATCATCATGTTTTTCTATGGCCCTGGTTCTGTTTTACGCTAATATCATATTTGTCATATGTATATTTTTATCCTCAAAGTAATCAAAGTATATATGGTTATCCACAATTTTTAAAGGTAGGAAAGCCGAGGTTTCGAGGGGAAATACCAAGACCACACAGCTAGAGGGAGGGAGAGCAGGATTCCAGTTCGAGTATGCCAGCCTCCAAAGCTGGTGTTATTTTGTTTCCTTGCTGTACCTTGCACTGTATTTCTGTCCAAGAACCTAATGGCAATTCCAGGTATGGAGGCGGCTAGCCAGTAGTTAACGTAATTTAATTCCATCTTGGATGTGTGTGGCTGAAGGTGTTAGGATTATGTCCTCTACCTAAGAAGTAGAGGAAATCAGCTTACTCTGTCTGAATTTCCTAGGAGGGGAATTCTGAACTCGGAGTAATTGTTGCAATGATCATCTGAATGAATATTCGTTTTACCTTTGTGGTAACTGAGACCCAAATAGCTTTCATTTAACACTAAGCCAAGCTCCCTCTGGCTGCTTGTTTAAGTGGAGTGATTCTGCCCAAGGTGTATAAATTGTTTCAATTTGCAGAACAAATGGCAAGATGGAAAATAATATACTTCCCCAGTTGTTGCTGCTTGGGTACTGAGATGTAACAGCTATCCAGTGTTACATGAAAGTGGCCCAAAATTTAATGACTTAAAATGAGTTGTTTATTGGGTCATGATTCTGTGGGTCTGCAGTTTTTCTTAGGATTAACTGGATAGTAATTGTGATGGTTTTGGTTGGTGTTATTGATGTGAATGCAATTATCAGGCAACTCGACAGAAGTTACATGGTGTAAAATTGGCTCATTCGTATATCTGGCAGCTGGTTGGTAGCTGGCGAACGATGGTTCTTCACAATGCCTCCCAACCTCCAGTGAGCTGAACTGGTCCTTACAATATGGTGTTCAGAGTAGTGTTCCGAGAAAGGGAGAACAGAAGCTACAGACTCCTCGATGCCTAGATTTTGAAGTTTGTACAACATGATTTTCGCGATAGTCTACAAGTCAAAGCAAGTTGAAAGCTCAGCCCATTTTTGAGGGGAGTGAAAATACCTCATCTCTGGAAGGGATGAGTTGCAGTGTCACATTGAAAAGGGGCATGTGTATTTAAATGCAAAGCTTCATTGTAGTCTTCTTGATACACAGATCAGTATCTTGGGAAACAGGGAAAGGTAGACACAAAAAATGTTAGTCTACATCCAGTGGTCAATGTCATTGGCTCTCAAACTCTCACACATTAGAACCACACACTTCGTACTAAAGCACAGGTGTGCTTCAATACTTATGGAATAGGGCTAGTTGAGAGTTAGCGCTCTAAAATGTTCCCAGGTGATGCTGATGCTGTTGACTCTGTTACTGCACTTGAGAACTGGTGTCACAGGCATATGGTGAGTGGGGGAGAAGTTCATCCTTGCTGCTGTGTGCAGCATGGAGTGGGATTCCAGTGACATTCAATTCTGTGGATACCAAAAGACCTCCATGGTAGCTTATGGACCTCCACCCCCTACTTTTTCTCCCCACTGAGTACTTAGTGGCTTAGAAGTTCAAGGAGGTAGACAACACATTAAATCAGGCAGCATTTATCCAACAGAGGGGTTCAGTGTTCTGAGCAGAGACCTGTGGAGAAGATAGTCATGCTTATATGAAGTTCCTTTAGAGACATTCAGAAATGTTTAAGAAGACAGAACCTTGCACCAGGCTGTGAAGGCCTGCACAGCAGATAGAGGCAAAAAGCCAGCAAATCTGGTTGTAAATGTCAGTAATGAATCCTTTCTTATCCACAAGCTGCTGGGCCTGAGAACATTTATCTCCTAAAAAACTTGATTTAGTATTTTCAATAAAATTGCATGTAGGACACGCTTAATGTGAAGATTCCAAATCAGAATTGTTTATTCAAATATCTCAGGGTAATAACTAGGAAATGAATGATCATTGTATATGGATGTGCAGACATGCCAGTTAAGTTTTTTTCTTTAGCTGATTAAACACTGCTATATCCATCTCTTTCTATAATTAATATTGGAGAGAGCAGGTCTCAAGTATAATTAGGGAAGCAGAGCACTAGAGGTCAAGAAGCCTACATTCTAATCTCGATTGCACTACCAACTAGATATGGGCTCAACACATTCTTGATATAAAGGGCCAGATAATAAATGCTCAGCTTTTTGGGTCATGTGGCCAACTCTGTATATGCCAACTATATGTGGCCAACTGTATGCCATAGATATTATGTAAATTAAGGGGTGCAGCTCTGAGTCAGCAACTATTTATAGAAACAGTGTTAGTGGGTCAGATTTGACCCTACCCATATCCCCTGAGTAATCACCTTTCATGCAAACCCTGAGGCTTCTGGCTAAAAGTACCTGTAGCTGTGCCAGGTTCTTGGTCGAGTCACAGGAGAAGCTCACCACCTTGCAGAAGTTTTAGAGAGAAAGCATCCCTAAGACAGCTCTTAGACACCAATTGACAGAAGTTGTTGGGTAAATATTGTATCTTCTTTACCCCTTGGGTAGGATGCTTTTGAGGCATGTTGCATACCAAATGTCTCCAGTGAGTTGAACCACCGATTGTTAGTATGATTTGTAAAGGCTTCCATACCATTTTCGTTCATTTCCTTCCTCCTCTACCATGGCTTTCTGGGTTGACTTCCCAATTAAACGACTTAGACTTAAACCCTAGTCTGTTTTCCGGATGACAAGACCAAGTATCAGAAGGTTAAATGATTGATCCAAGGTTACAAAGCTAGGCAGTAGCAGAATGAATATTCAAAGATAAGTCTTGATGTTTCCAAAGCTTATGTTATTAATCAGGACACCATATCTAAAGTGGTGATTTATTTTTCTTCACCTGAATATTTGAAGGCTACGTTTAAATTAAATATCCTGGGTGGGCATATGGCTTAATGGTTAAAGTGCTGGTTAAGATTCCCACTAAGACATCTACATCCCATATTAGAGTGCCTGGGTTCAAGTCCTTATTCTGGCTCCTGATGCCACCTTCCTACTAATGCACACCCTGGCAGGCAGCCATGATGGCTCAAGAACTTAAGTTCCTGTTCTTGCCACTGATGTGGGGGATTGAGGTCATAGCTCTGTGTTGTGGACATTTAGAGAATGAATCAATGGGTGGGAGCTCAATTGGCCTGTCTCTTTCTGTCCCTCTCAAATACAAAGTACAGAAAATAATGTATTAAGTACAAGGAGACTTGAAAAAGTTCACGGAAATGTGCATTAGCTTTTAATGTCCTGTTTCCATGAACTTTTTGAAGTACACTCAAACATGAGTTACTTATGCAATTATTAGTTGTTCTTAGTTCAAAAATATTTTAAATATCTAGGCAGGTTGATAAAAGCAAGAGGTTATTTGGAGCATAACTACAATCTTGACATAGTGCAATTTGTTTGGTTTAAAATGTAAGTAAACAATTGAGTGTGAAAACAGCCCTCATTGACCATTGACCTGCAATGGTAATGAGAGTAGAAAGAAAGGAAGTTGCCAGTTCTTCCTCCTCACATTCTTACTCCTCTCTTGTGGTCAGATTCCTCTCAGACACTTAGGGAGAGATGTCTCCCAAATCTTTTCCCATTTCTGTTGATTTTGCTTCATTTGAGCTTTTCAAGTAAGGCAAGTCAGTGTGAGTGGAGCCAAATCTTCCTCTGCCTCATTAACAGATGACTTCTCTCCTGCCAACATTGAGGATATGGCCATAGTATCACTGATTTATATTTCATACCTCTAAACCTGGAAACTTCCTCAAAGTCTAATAAACTAGGAGAAAGATTTTATACCTGTATGCCCAGACCTTAGGACCCAGGACAAGAAGATCCAGATTGGGACATGTCAGAACAACTTGGAGCTATCTGTGGGTTTATATACCCCTTTACTCACAGTTGGCAGAAACGCATGCAGAACAGCCAGTTGCCCCTAATGGTGGTGGGGCCAGAGGAGATATCTTCCTTTGTGCCCATGGCAGCTACTGGACACATACACAGAGACATCTGTCGACATCCACATGTAGCCGCATACAGCTGTATCCACCAATAGCTTCATACACACATCGACATCTACCCACAAGCAGCTAGCTGAAGCCTAGCCATGCCACCTAGTTGCTTACATGGCATTACAAACAATAGTGGCCTGTAGCCAAACTGTTACATATTAAGGCTGTGGCCAGCTAGCCAAGCAGGTGGGCCTGTTGGTTACCATGACACCAGTTACCATAGAGGCACAAAGACATGGGAGCACAGAGATAAGGGGGCAAGGGCAAAAGTCATGGGAACTTGATAACTTCACCTTCCCAAGTTGACCTCAACAGTACCCCAAAACATAGGAAACTTCTTAGTTATAAGAAATAAAATTAAGTAGATTCTCAAGATATTTCAGCAACTTGAGCAAATTCAGACATTCCAACTTTTGGCACAAATTAACTTAAAAATCATAGGAAGGTGTTCATGCTAGCAATTAAGATGCGAGGTGAGATACTTGTATCTCGTATTGATGTACCTGGGTGTGAATCCTGGCTCTGATACTGATCTCGGCCTTCTGATGTGCACACTGGGAGGCAGCAGGTGATGGCTCAAGTAGTTGGGTCCCTGCCACCAGCATAGGACATCTGTATTGAGTTCCTGACTTTGGCCTCAGCCCAGCTACGCCATTGTAGGCATTTAGGGGAGTGAATCAGAGGATGGATGTGTTCATTCTCATTCATTCATTCTCTCTCTCTCTCTCTCTCTCTCTCTCTCTCTCTCTCTCTCTGTGTGTGTGTGTGTCTCTGTCTCTGTCTCTCACTTGAATAACTAATTTTAAAAACTTAAAGCCATAAGAGGTATAGGTGCTTGAAATATTAAATTGGGAAGTGACAACAATAAACTGGGGCTAGGGAGGCCCTAGTACCGATCCCGTTGATCAGAGGGAAATCTTTATATGTGGGCAGTGGGGTCTCTGGCCCTGGACACCTTCTTCATACGGTGCTCCCTGGTTAACAGGAAATGCATAACAGCAGCATTGTTAACATCCAAGACAGTGATAGTCTCCTTAGATATCAATGATCTGTATTGTGATGATGCGATTCTCTTTCTTCTCCCTCTCTTAACCCTATGGCAGTTGTACTGCTTGGTTACCATCTCCATTTTGAGCTATGCTTTGGGATCTGAACTGGCAAAGGAAGAGGTGCTGTAATCCATCATTTCTAATGCTTATTGGAAGCATTCCTGGAGGTTTCTGTGTGTGTGTATGTGTGTGTGTGCGCACACACGCATAGGAGGAGGAGAAGGAGGAGCAGATGAACACAAAGGGCCAAATAAAGTATTCTGATCATTAGAGATTACTCAATTACACATGTCCTGCATTGTGACAGAAAAAAAATGTTAATTACCTTAATCTTCTCAAATTATTTAACTTCCTCCAATAAAGAACCTTCCCTTGAAATCACTCTACAATATTTTGTAACGTTGAATGCCATATGACTGATGGGAAATTAAAACTATGAAACTCATGAAAATAAGTGCCCCACAGCTCACAACAGAAGGCTTCAATATGTATTCCTAATATTTTCCAAAACTCTGCTGACAAGTTTTAAAATTGAGTATAGCTTTACCCTCAAATAAAGATGATTTCAAAAGGAAGTTGTAGTAGTGTTAAACTTACATGGTAGATTTTAAGATTATTGTCTGAAAAGTATTAGGTTGATCTTTCTTCCCCACTATCTTTGGAAAGACTTACTTTCTCTTGGAAGCAATCTTGGGAAAGATAACTGCCTACACTCTCCTTAAATAATGACAAGTACGTAGAGTTCCACTGCTACAGTTATACTCAGAAATCTTTCAATTGCCTAATCCAAATTCCAGTTTCCATCTTAATTATTTTTTTGAGTAGAAAAAGAACATTTCTTGTTGCTGCACATTTAGACAGTCTATTATTTACTCTTGCAATCTACTATTTACTCTCCCTTCAAACGTCCCTTTTCTAACATAAATTGGGCAAATCTCCGTGGCCTGTCAACAATAAAGTCATTTCTCAAATGTTTTAGCATGAGGCCCCCCTCTTGCTAAGTGTGTTTCTGATAGTAGCTTTCTGTTGTGGACTTCATAATTAGAACCTATTTGGTAATTACTGGTTGATCCATGACTTAGTTGCATTAAAATGTCTGTTTTACCCTTTTACTACCCTTCTAGCCTGCTGCAATATATGTCTAGATTTTATTCAATAGCTAATACGTAGTAGGTATTAAAGCAGGCTTTTTTGACTGGATGGTTAAGTACGTTTATGTTAGAGTTGCATCAAATAAGTCAGCCTTCCCATATAATTATAATACCAGTGAAATTAAGAGATTATATATGCTTGTGCAGCTGTTGAGAGGCAGAATTCATATCCAAACTAACACCTTCTGAATTGGATTTCACTGCTCTTCAACATTCTTACAGATCTCAACATTTTTTCCTGCTGAGACATAGCTGATAGGTTTATCTTTGCAATCTCAGTGGTGAATCCTGTTTTTGTTTTGTTTTGCTTTTACAACTTCAGAACTGTTCAAATAGGGATGCTCTGTGGCTTTAATGAAAATCTCTCAAGCCAGATCTTACTCATTCCATGACCTTCGTTACTGAAGGTGTCTTGATACTCAAGAAGCTCTGCTTTATGTATGGTCTTCTTAATATTCATATAATGCATTCCTTCTCTCATCTTCAATAATTTAAAGAAAATAGGTTTTAATCTCATATCCAAGGTGCTTGCCAGTTCACGATGAGTTCATTACACAGATACTCAATTTAGATATCCTAATATTTAGGTAAACTTGCTAATGGCATTAACTATACCAGTGTCTAAATTGCACTATAGACCCACAGTAGAAGAAAAAGGAGAATTTTAATACCTTTGATTCTTGATTCTGGAATCATTATCACACCCTCAAAAATCATTTTTCTCTAACAACAAAAAGCAGAAAGTAAAGTGCCTCTATAAACATAGAAGATAATACTGAGTTAAAACAGAATAGTCAATCCCCACTGTTCACTTTGTTTCCTAGTTTTATTTATTAATCCCCTCCCCCAAAATTTATGGATGAAATATATAAAGTAGCTTTCTATAATGTTAGCTCCGGATTATAAGTGGAGTAACTTATTTTCCTTGAAAAGAGGAAACAAATTTGTTTCATTGATTATTAGCATGTGTTTTAACCCTATGACTTAGTGATAAGCATTTTTACCTACTGAGTTTGGAATGATCAGAAGAGAAATCTTACCATTCTTCTTGCTGATTCTTATTTCTCTGAAGTAAAATACACCTTTTTCTTTGGACCCTGCACTCTATGTTTAGCAAATAAGGACCTAACTCAGAATTGAATTGTGCAATTTGATTTGAGATTTTCTTTTCAAGAAATTTTATTTTTGTCCAGTACAGCTGACATCCACTCCCACAAGCTGAAAGACAAACTTGTCTAATAAAGCTTTCAGATTCAATTTGCTTTCTGCTTATAGCTTGAGGAATCTCTGGAGGTCACTCACAGCATGTGCTGCAACCCAACAGGGAGAAGTAATGAAAAGATTCTGGTTAAAAAGCTGACACTATCCCTTCCAACCTCCTTGAATGTGAATATAATAAGCAAGTTTATAGACGAAAATCTGTATGATCCTAGGGATTTTCATCTTGATCTCTGACTCCAAGGAACATTTGGATGCATGATTTTATATCTATTATCTGGATGAATAAACACTTCATATTGAGTATATTGATGAAAATATGCTTAAACAACAAAAGTCTGATGTAAATCAGGCAAAACCACATTGTTACTTCATGTTTAACACAGTTAGAGGGTCTATAAGGTCTCACAGTCTGGTTCTTTTTCAGTAATACACAGCCATATCATGGCTGTTTGCAAAAATAATACCTGATTTCATCTCAGTTATTCCCCATGGCTTTTGTATTGACCCCAACATACCTAGTATTTATCTTGGAGCTGACATCCATGGATGCCTTGCTCATATCAGGCCTTTAGCTAAGCAGTCTTTGTGCAATGTTCTGTTTAATCTTAACTCTTATAAGATATGTACTACAATTTTTTTTTTCTTACATAGGAGGAAACGGGGACCTAGAGAGAATGCTAATCCCAGAAACATCCAGATACTAAGTAGGCAAAGCATGGTCCTAGACCCACATCTTTATAAAATTCGTGCCATCTTTTACCTTTATATTAAGCTTACTACATCTTAGTTGTGTATTCTGTGAATACTCCATATACTATATAATCAACTCTAGCATATTGTTACGTTAGTAAATATTTTCCAAATTAATTTCAACAATACTCTCAAAGGCAAATATCATATTTTCCCCTGATCTGTGATAACTAATAGAATACAAAAAATGTAATGTGTATAAGCAAAGTTGACATTTTGAGATCTGTTGTTTACAGCCCTTGTCTCTACTGTTGAGGAACAGTGGTATTTTCTGCTTAGTATTTGTTGAATTCTTTACTCAGTGTAGGGTTAATCTTATGAGTATAAAGTGCACTGAGAGTAGGTCATTATAAAAATTAAAAGAATAAGAAAGGAGGGAGGGAGGGTGGCAGCATGGGAGAGAGGGTAGGGTGGAAAGTATCACTCTGTGCTCCTAATCTGTATATATGACATGAAATTCGTTCACCTTATAAACTAAATTAATTTCAAATATATATATTTAAACAATGCTTCATCTAGTCTGTTTTTAAATAATACCATGACCTCTTTGGTAGATACATATTTGTGTTCAGACCTAGTTTTCCAAATTATCCCCTAGAATTTTCTTTGTTTAGTAGCTTTGGTGAGTGAGTGGACCCCATCCCTACTGTAGCATGAAATAATAGAAAGGAATATTGTGTGAGATTGCACTGAACCAAGCATGCAAACCAGAAACCCAAGGTCCATCGTCTCTTCTGAAAGACATTGCCTTCTGCCCACAAGAAGTACGTGTTCCTCCAGAAAAGTCCCCAGACTTGATCTGGCTTCCCATTTCTAGTTGCAACCAGTCTGCTGCCCTTCTTCTTTTAATGCTACACATGATGGGATTTTTCTTTAAATTTCACTTGAAAAGGTGCTTATTTGCCTGAATAATACAAAACACCGTGAGACTGGATAATATTGAGATGCCTGTGGAAATACGAGGGAGCAAAGTTAGAGCAGTGTTGGAACTCGTCAAAATAGATGTTGCTGACCTCTGAGCTTGCTGGTGCCCCACTTACGCTCGTGCCTTTTGACTGGGATTTATGCTTCCCATGTGGATAAATATAAAGCATTGTACTAAAAGGCAGCGTGAGCTAGCAGTGGGTGCGAGTGGATTGAGAGGAATGAGTGGGCAGACGTGAGTGGGTGGACTAGATGAGGTCAGTCATGTGCCTTGCTGTGGGATGCACACTTAAGGAATAAATCTGTGGTGGCGGAATAACCAAAGGGAAATCAAGGTTGGCCAGACCACCACATGAATATAATAAACTAAACCAACTTATGACTATAGTTAGTAAAACCAGAAATAGAGAAATCGGAACACTCAAATCTGTACCATCTTAAAAAATACGACTTTTTACATGTGTATATTATTTACTGTGATCACAAAAATATCCTAGAAGAATAAGGATTATAGTTTTACTGCAGTTGGAAAAACTGAAAAAGAAAAGACTCAAAAGACAGAGCTTTTCTCTTCCTATTTCTAGTCCATTGTTCATCTAACTACAGTAGTGACAATAGGAATTTATTCACCAAATCATAGCACACTGCAATTAGAGGATGCTTTTTGAAGCCTGAAAGATGTAATTTGAGGCAAATAAAAAATCCCTTTCTAGAAAGTAAATTATTAGTTTATATAATTCGCTGTTTCAGTAAGAGGTGCAGGTTAATAATGTAAATTGCTTCAAGAAGGGTTTAGATCAGGGGTTTGTAATTTTTTTCTATAAAGATCCAGATAGCAAATATTTTTGGCTTTGCCAGTCAGAAGGTCTCCTTTGAAGTCACTCAACTCTTCTACCAAAGTTCAAAAGTAGTCAAAGATAGTTTTCAAATGAATGAGTATGGCTGTGTTCCAGTAAGACTGTATTAAAAAAAAAAATAAGCAGTGGGTCAGATGTGGCCCACAAGCCATAGTTCATTGAACCCTATTTTAGAAAAAGACTTGCTGATAGATTCATAGTAGTTAATAAATGGAATATAGAGTTTTGAATACACTTCTTTAACCTTTTAAGGTTTCTTCTGAGGAGAAAGTGTTTATTTTTTTTGAGAAGGTATTTATTATTATAAGTATTTTTAATGCTTACTCAGAAACAAGAATACCCTTTGCCTAGCATAGGATGATGGTCTGTAAAGCTACTCATGGTAAGAATGAAGAGATGGTGTGAAATACTTAGTACAGTCATTAAAAGTGCCTTACTCTCAGTTGAAAAAAAAAAAAGAGTAGTAGTAGTTTTATAGATGGATTGAAGCCTAAAATACTAGTTCTTCCCTTGAAGAATATTTTCTCATCTCCAGAGCAAAATTAAAGAGGGGATAACTAGATTGTAAATTTGCTTTTTATTCTGTTGAACACATTTATATAGTTATTGAAGTACCTAGAGAAAGTCATCCTTATGTAGAGGTAACCATTTCTGTGTGAGGGTACTTCAGAAGGTTTATGAAAAGTAGAAATAAAATGTTAATTTTGATGCAAAAGTTTTAAATCCATGCATAGTTTTTTCATGATATGAATTTTACATGAACTTTTTGAAGACCCTCCATATGAATGATTTTCAAACTGTTTTGCACCAATAAAAACTTATCTTAAAGTTGCTTTTTTTTCCGTGAACTTTTTGAACTGCCCTTACATCATGTGGAATGTAGTTTCTGCTCATAGTGCTAGAGATGAAAATATTACACATCATATCTAAGTTGTCTTTGACCCTGAAGTGATTAGCACGCATTTGCTAAGGGAGCAGGGTATGCCTAAGTACAGAAACCAGCTATGACAATGTTGCTTCAACTGACTGCTGTCAATAGTGAACTAGTTGGGGAGAGCTGATGCGTATGGTCAAAGGCAGTACAGATGTCACCATCAGTGTAATGAGACCATTTCCGAGTATACTATTTGACTTGTTGAAATTCCTTCTACATTGTGTTAGGCAATGTTTTTCTATTTTTAGACAATGACTTTTTCTTTTTTGAAAGGTTTATTTATTTGAGAGAGAGAAAGTTACAGAGGGAGAGGCAGAGAGAAAGGTCTTTCATCCACTGGTTGACTCTACAAATGGCCATAACAGCCAGAGCTGGGCTGATCTGAAGCCAGGAGTCTGGAGCTTCTTCCAGGTCTCCCACATGGGTGCAGGGGCCCAAGGCATAGACCCATCATCCACTGCTTTCTCAGGCACATTAGCAGGGAGCTGGACTGGAAGGGGAGCAGATGGGACTTGAACTAGCACCCATATGGGATGCCGGTGCCATAGGTGCAGGTTTACCCACTAAGCCACAGCAGTGTCCTCTAAATAATTTCTTAAGACTTAGTATATGCTGCTATGTGTTAGATGCTAGGGATACAATATTGATCCAGGTGAGCGCTATTCCTAGACCCACAGAAAGTAAGGCAAATAACCATATGTGACAAATACTAGCATTTAGAATTTTGTGGATGAACCAGGAAGAATCTCCTAACTCAGTCTGTAGTAGTACAATAGAGGAGTAGCAGGGATAACTTTCTGTGAACAATGGAACTTTAATGATGGCTTCTCAGGGACATGGAGTTGTACCCAGGAGGGAGACAAGATTGCCACGGTGGAGAAACAAGACGTGTAAAGGTTGGAGGAAAGAAGGAGCCTGGCTCTTCCTAAAAATTGCCAATATGTGGGCCGGCACTGTGGTGCAGTAAGTTAATCCTCCGCCTGTGGCGCCAGCATCCCATGTGTGCACCAGTTCTAGTCCTGGCTATTCCTCCTCCCGTCCAGCTCTCTGCTATGGCCTGGGGAAACAGTAGAAGATGGCCCAAGTCCTTGGGCCCCTGCACCTGCATGGGAGACCCAGAAGAAGCTCCTGGCTTCTGATCAGCGCAGCTCTGGCCATGGTGGCCATTTGGGGGGGTGAACCAACGGAAGGAATACCTTTCTCTCTGTCTCTACCTCTCACTGTCTGTAAATCTGGCTCTCAAATAAATAAATAAAATCTTTTAAAATATTACCAATATAGCTGAAGCATTGAGTTGGGATTCAAAGTAGGTGAAAATCTATGTGTCAAGAAGGAGGTTCTAGATGAGGCTAAAAATGCAAGACATGTTCTTTTTTAAAAAAGAAAAGATTTATTTTATTTATTTGAAAGACAAAGTTAGAGAGGGAGAGAGGGAGTGGCGGAGAGAGAGAAAGAGAGAGAGGTCTTCATCCACCGGTCCATTCCCCAAATGGCTACAATGGCTAGGGCTGGGCCAGGCAGAAACCAGCAGCCAGGAGCTGCATCTGGGTCTCCCAGGTGGGGGCAAAGGCCAAATCCCTTAGGGCATCTTCGGCTGCTTTCCCAGGCGCATTAGCAGGGAGCTGGACCAGAAGCAGAGCAGCCAGGGATTGAACTGGCACCCATGTTGGATGCCAGCTCTGCGAGTGGCAGCTCAACCTATTATACCACAGTGGTGGCTCCATGACACATGTTCTTAAAGGTATTTTTAAACATAGTAGACGAATCAATCATATTTTAATTGAAAGGCAATTGAAAGCCACTGAGACATTTTATTGAGACTTCTGGCATGAGCATATGTGAGTTTTAGGGGGATTCCTCTGGATAAAGAGTAGAGAAAACAAAACTGGAGGCTGTTCCAGGACTTCAGTTAAGAAGTAATGATAACTTGAATAAGAATGTGAATTAGGGAAATGAGGCATAGTATGCAGATTGATGAGACACATGCCACGTAGAAACATGAGGACTTAAAACTTGTGACTGAATAGAGGGGAGAGATAGGGAGAATTTTTGGATGGAGTATCCAGGCTTCTAATTTGAAAACTATATGGATAGTGGTGGAAATTACCAAAAATGGCTTATTGTAGGGTTCAGGGTGACCATAAGTTCAATTTTAGACATTTTAGTTGTGGGAGGCTTAAACAAGTATCTTCTGGAAACAAGAATGAGTATTGAAGAGAGTTGAAAAGTGGAAAATGAGTAGTGGTAGTGAGAAGGTGGTATGTAAAGAAAGGAAAATAAAACTACCTTTCTTGTTTGAGACAAGGATAGCTAGGAGAGCTAAGAAAACATAAAAGGATTAAAGGTCTTGCCCAAGTCTTCATATTAAGCTAAAGGCTGAAGGCTAAAGGTTAATTTGTAACAACTTAGTCCAGCATGCAACTCTCTCGCTGTCTGACTGTTCACATGGCTCTATTTTTCTTTATCTGCTTTATTATACTCAAATTATTTGAAATGTGTGTTTGTTTCCTATTTCTTTTCTCTCTCGTATACTGTGAAATCCATGAGGGCCACTGAAGCTGCTGTTTACCAATGCCCACACCAAGTAGGTTCCCAGGGTGTCATCACATGATAGTCCATCCAATGTTTGCACTGAATGCTGCTGCAGTTCCCACCCACCCCCATGTCTTTGTGTTTCTCTCTCTGTTCCTTCCCTCTTTCTCTTTCAGTTGATTCCACAAGGAATTGGAGTCACTTTGCCACCTTGAGATTTTATAACCTGTGTACTTCCCATCTTGGCTACGGTATCTGGCTATGTATTTTTCTCAGTTCTCCTCTCTGACTTCCTCTCCACTACAAATTATACTCAGAGCAAGACAAGAGCCACTTTGACCGACTTTGATGCCACTGCTTTGAGTGACAACTCCATGTAGAGAACTTTGAACATCCTGCTTGTTCACTGTTTGCTTTGAAAGAAAAATACTCATCGTCCTCCTGAATCCACTGAGTAAATCTATATTTCAAAAAAAAAAAAAAAGACAGGACCTCTAGAATAAAAACTGTCTGAGCATCAGAAATATCAGCCCTGCCTTGATTTCTAGACTCAGAAGTATCACAGAATTTTTAAAAAGTGCAGGGTTGTAAAGTACTTTTTTTTCATTCAACCCAATTTTTAACCAGTCTATTGTGCAGTTTGAATGTGTGACCATGAAGTGCCTTTCCAGAGTATTATCATCCTCAATATTTTCACCTGTAAGAAAAGAGCAAAAATAGTGTGTGAGAATAAAAAATACTGTAGTAGTGGAAAAATTCATTTTAAAGTCTTTCTTTGAAGTTGCCTCATCACCTGTGTCTCCAGCCTCTTCTCACTGAAAGGTCTTTGTCGAAACAGATTGATCACTTCCAATTCTTCCCACGTAGAAGCCTTTTTGGTTCTTTATGTTTCACTGAAGCATGTCCCTTGTCTCCCTTGGTTTTTGTTCTCAGTCCTTCATTTTTTACTTCCTTTGTCATCTTGTATGACAGAAAGGATCTGCCACCTCAAATCCTTTAATATATTTGTCTACCAGTGTTTATTTTCCCGTCACATGAATTCTGAGGAAATCCATTGATTTTTCAAAGTATCTACACTGTCTTCCTTGCTTTGTAGTTGTTTTCTTGAATTTATATGAAGAATATATTAAGTAAGTTAATTCCATTTTCTGTGCTCACGTTACCTAACATTCAGGGTCATAAGAGTATAAATATTTTTTAAAAATTGCATCAAACCTTGAATATCAATGTAATAATTAGTATATCAACATATCAGTACAACTATCAATATATTTATTAGCATTAATCTTCCAGGCAAGTTTTCATGAATTATTTTGCCCTTTGGTTGGTGCCTTTAATAGTGTTAACCAAGTGTCACTCATCCTCCTTCAGTTTAAAATCTGTTTCTTAGTTTCTGAGTTTTATTTTGTTTTCTTTTGCCTGTTTTCAATGACCTGTTATGTCACTTGCTGTCATTGCCACTTAGTTGAAAGTTTCTCTCATTCCACCCCTTAAATGCTAGTTAGCTTTGAATGCAACCAATGCCGAATCTATCAGTGGCCAGCATCCTGTCCAGTTGGTCATCATCCGAGCTGTACTTACTTTCAGATACGTTTTCCCACTTTTTATTGGGGTAAAGATAGAAAATGTATAATCCTAATTAGTATCATTTTAATAAGTTTATTTTATTAGAGAATCTAAGGTAAAGCTACTAAATTATGCCAGTGGTTCCCAGTAGCTCAGACTTCTATCTTCGGTTTCAGACTATCATTTTCATCTACCAACCAGCTTGTAAGCAGCACCTTAACTGCTGTGCAGCCACCCTTGCCCTTGAATTTCTTTTTTTTTTAAAGATTTATTTTATTGATTTTAAATAGTTACAGAGAGAGGTAGAGACAGAGAAAGAGGTCTTCCATCCGCTGGTTCACTCCCCAGATGGCTGCATCAGCCAGAGCTGTGCCGATCCAAAGCCAGGAGCTTCCCCCAGTTCCCCCACACGGGTGTAGGGGCCCAAAGACTTAGGCCATCTTGTACTGCTTTCCCAGGCTATAGCAGAGAGCTGGATCAGAAGAAGAGCAGTTGGGACTAGAACCAGCGCCCATATGGGATGCCGGCACTTTAGGCCAGGGTGTTAACCTGCTGCGCCACAGCACCAGCCCCCTGCCCTTGAATTTCTTACCTGACTCAACACCATCATTTTGTTTTGTTATTTATTCAAGTATTCTTTTCTGTAATGCCTTACTGTTGGTTTTCCTGCTTTTGTCAACCCACCCTGCACAGCACAAATGCACTTAAATTTCACTTTTCTAAAAGTATGCCAATCATGTTAAGTAAGGATTACATAATAGTTACTTTGCTTCTGTAGGATAAGATCTAAATTCCTCAGCATGACACTCAAGGCCTTTCAAAATTTGGAATCTGCCAGTCTGTCTACATTATTTCATACTTTCCCTCTAACTCTCTCTTGATAATTCAGATAATACCAAACGATGTGGAGCACCCCACCAACTGTGGCCTTTATACTTCTGCATATAGTGTTTACTTTAATAGAAACATGCTTGTCACCATTGACTCTTAGGTAAATTTGTGCTTAAAGTCTTAGCTCAGAATACTATTTTGTGAGCACCTTCCCTTCTGCCCAAACCCAAAGGGGAATACGAATCCTTTCTCCCTACACTACCATTTTGCCGTTTACTTAGCACTAGTTCAGCAAGCATCATAATATTTACTGAAATGTCTCCCACTAGAATAGAAAGTTATTAAATACAAGAATGATGGCTTTTTATTTTTGTAACCCTGATAACATGTTTAATGTTAAGATGCTTTGGGCTGGGGCCAACATTATGGCATCCTGGCCTAAATCCGTTGACTCCAATGTCGGCATTCCATGGAGGCACTGGTTCATGTCCCAGCCACTCCACTTCTGACCCAGTCCCATGCTAATGCCCTGGAAAAAGCAGAAGACACTCAAGTGTTGGGGCCCCTCCATGAATGTAGGAGACTCAGATGGAGCTCCTGGCTCCTGGACCAGCCCCAGCCATTGTGGCCATCTGGGGAGTGAACTAACAGACGGAAGATCTCTTTCTGTCTTCCCCTCACTCTGTAAGTCCGACTTTCATAATAAGTAAATATATTTTTAAAAACAAAAAGATTTTGGACTGAAAGACAATACATACAGAAAATACCTTCAACAAAAAGGTTAATTCAATTAGCTAACATTATTGGGAGTTCAGAGGATAAAGCAGTCACTGTACAACATACAGGGCTCTTTTTTCCTTTTTCAATTTTTATTTTAATTTAAATTAATTTTAACAGATTCAGTATTATTTGTAGATACAAGTCTAACATGATAGTCCCTCCCTCCTTCCCCCAACCCTCCTTACTTCTACCTTTCTTTTTTTTTTTAGTTTTTTAGATAACAACATATTTTAAATTTATATTGCCATAAATAGGCTGAACAAGTCACAGAATAAGAAGTTTAAAAAGTTAAAAGCAGACAGGCCCTAGTTTAGTGGGCATATAGGCTTCATAATTCACAGAATAAGAAGTTTAGCAAGTAAAAAGCAAAAAGACCCTAGTTTATTGAGAATGAAGACAATGGCTATAAACAACAATTGAATGGAAAAATGACCATTTCACCCATATAAAGGTTTTTTTGGGTCAATTAGTCATTCATAATTTCATTGGGTTAAAGAGAACCAATGATAATGTAGCATCTAAATATTTCCTGTGTGGTTATGTGATAATAAGTTAACAGACTTTAAGCAATTTCTTCTCAACAGTTTATACACAGGAATAATTTTATGCAGACTGCAATGCACGTAATTATACATTATATTTTTTGGTATTCTATTAGTCAATGGAAATCAGGGAAAACAAGAGATTTGTCTTTTTTGGACTGGCTTACTTCACTAAGTAAAATGGTTTCCAGTTACATTCATTTTGTTTGAAAGACAGGAATTCGTTCTTTTTTATGGCTGAGTAGTATTCCATGGTGAATATACACCACATTTTCTTTATCAGCTCATCAGTTGATGTACATCTGGGTTGATTTCATATCTTAGCTATTGTGAATTAAGCTGCAATAAACATGGGAATACAGATCACTCTTTCATATGCTGATTTCATTCATTTTTGGTAAATTCCCAGGAGTGGGATGGCTGGGTCATATGGTAGATCTGTTTTCAGCCTTCTGAGGAATCTCCAAACTGACTTTCACAATGTCTGTAATAGTTTGCATTCCCACCAGCAGTAGATTAGGGAACAGCTTCCCCCCACATCCTTGCCAGCATTTACTGTTTTTTGGTTTCTGTATAAGAGCTGTTCTAACTGGGGTGAGATGAAACCTCATTGTGGTTTTGATTTGCATTTCCCTGATGGTTAGCGATCTGAGCTTTTTTCATTTGTCGAGCATTTGAATTTTTAAAAATGGTTTATTTTTATTTGAAAGGTAGAGTTACAGAGAGACATGGGGAGACAGAGAGAGGCCTTCCATCTGCTGGTTCACTCCCCAAATGGCTGCAATGGCCAGGGCTCGGCCAGACTGAAGCCAGGAGCCGGGAGCTTTTATCAGCATCTTCAACATGGGTGACAGAGGCGTGGGTGACAGAGGCTGAAGCACTTGGGCCATCTTCTGCTGCTTGCTTGGGTGCATTAGAGGGAGCTAGATTGGAAATGAAGTAGCCAGGACTTAAACCTACACCCATGTGTGATGCTGGCGTTCCAGGTGACAACGTAACCCACTATGCCACAATGCCAGCCCCAGCCATTTGAATTTCATCCTTTGAAAAATGCCTGCTCAAGTCCTTTGTCCATTTCTTAACTGGGATTATTTGTTTTGTTTTTTTGTTGCTGTGTTTCTTCAGCTCTTTAGATTCTAGTTATTAGTCCTTGATCAGTTGGATAGTTTGCAATTTTTTTCTCCCATTCTACTGATTGCCTCTTCATTTTGTTGAGTGCTTCCTTTGCTGTGCAGAATATTCCTATCTTGATGTAATCCCATTTGTGTATTTTTGCTTTGATTGCCTGTGTTTGTAGGGGCTTTTTCAAGAAGTTTTTGCCTCTGCCAATGTCTTACATAGTTTCCCCAGTGTTCTTCTCTAGTAATTTGATCATATCCGGTTGAAGATTTAGATTCTTGATCCATTTTGAGTTGATTTTTGTATAAGGTATGAGATGGGGATCTTGCTCCAAAGTTCTGCATGCAAAGATCCAATTTATTCCCAGCACCATTTGTTGAAGAGACTTTCCTTGCTCCAGAGATTGATTATAGCTCCTTTGTCAAAGACTAGCTGGTTGTAGATGCATGTATTGAGTTCTGCGGATTCTGTTCTGTTCCCTTGGTCTATATCTCTACTTCTGTGTCAGTACCAAGCTATTTTGATTATAACTTCCCTATGGTATATTATAAAATATGGTATGTCATAAAATATGGTAATGCAATGCCTCAGCTTTGTTTTGTTGTTTCAGATTGCTTTAGCTATTTGGAGTCTCTTGTGTTTCAATATGAATTTTAGCATTGTTTTCTCTAGACCTGAGAAGCATTTTGTTTGTATTTGGGGGTTCACATTGAATCGATAAATTTATTTTGGGAGTATGGACGTTTTGATGATATTAATTCTTTCAATCCATGAACATGAAAGATTTTGCCATTTTTTGTGTCTTCTATTTTGTCCTTTAATATTTTGTAATATTAATCATAAAGATCTTTCTCATCCTTGGTTGAATTTATCATAAGGTATTTAATATTTTTGTAGCTGTTATAAATGGGACTGATCTTACAAGTTTTTTTCTCAGCTGTGGGGCTCTCTGTGTATACAAAAGCTATTGATTTTTGTGTGTTAATTTTTTTTCCTGCCTCTTAACCAAACTAAAGACTTCCAATAGTTTCTTAGTGGAGTCTTTTGCTTCCTCTATATGTAGAATCATGTCATCTGTAAACAGGGATAATTTGACTTCCTCCTTTCCAATTTGCTTCCTTTTGACTTGACTTTTTTTTTTTCTTGCCTAATGGCTCTGGCTAAAACTTCCAGGACTATATTGAATATCAGTGGTAAAACTCAGAATCCTTGTCTAGTTCCAGATGTTAGTGGAAATGCTTCCAACTTTTCCCCATTTAATGTGATGCTGGCTGTGGGTTTGTCATATTTGCTTGATTGTGTTGAGTAAATTTCCTCTTACACCTAATTTTCTTAAGGTTTTTATCATGAAAGGATGTTGTATTCTATCAAATGCTTCCTCTTCATTTATTGAGATAATCATACAATTTTTATTCATTTTGTTAATGTGATGTATCACATTTATTAATTTAGGTATGTTGAACCATCCCTGCATACCAGGGATAAGTCCCTGTTTGTCTGGGTAAATGATCTTTCTGATGTGTTGTTGGATTTGATTAGCTAGTATTTTGTTGAGGATTTTTGCATCTATGTACATCAGGGATATTGGCCTATAATTCTCTTTCTCTGTTGTATCTTTTTCTCTGTTGTATCTTTTTCTCTGTTGTATCTTTTTCTGGTTTGGGAATTAAAGTGATACTGGCCTTGTAGAATGAATTTGGAAGGATTCCCTCCCTTTTAATTGTTTTAATAATTTGAGAGGACTTTCTTTAAAAGTCTGGTATAATTCAACAGTGAAGCCATCTGGTCTTAGGTTTTTCTTTGTTAGGAGGATCTTTATTACTGATTCAAACTCCATCTTGGTTACTGGTCTATTTAAGTTTTCTAGGTATTCATGACTCGATTTCGGCAGATAGTATGTATCCAGAAATCTTTTTCTTCCAGATTATCCAGTTTGTTAGAATATAGCTGTCTATAATAATTCCTGATGATTCTTTTTATTGCTGTGATATCCATTATTAAGTCTCCTTTCTGATCTCTGATTTTATTGATTTGGATCTTCTCCCCCTTTTTTTCTTTTTGGTTAGTTGTGCCTGTAGTGTATCAATTTTGTTCACTTTTTCAAAAAACAGCTCTTCATTTCACTTATCTTTTGTATTTTGTTTCAATTTTGTGTATTTTTTCCCTAATTATTTCTCTCTTCCTACTAATTTTAGTTTTCATTTTTTCTTGCTTTTCTAAGTCCTTGAGATGCATTGATGGCTTATGTATTTGATGTCTTTCCAATTTCTTGATGTAGGCACTAATTGCTATAAACTTCCCTCTAAACACTGCATTTGCTGTATGCCATCAGTTTTGATATGTTGTATGGTCATATTCATTCATTTCCAGGAATTTTTTTATTTCTTCTGTTACCCACTGTTCATTCAGGAGCTTGTTGTTCAGTCTCTATGTGTTTGCATATTTCTAGAGGTTCTTAATTTGTTAATTCCCAGCTTCATTCCATTCTGGTCAGAAAAGATATGTGGTATGAATTTAAGTGTTTTGAATTTGCTGAATCTTGCTTTATGACCTAGCATGTGGTCTTACCTAGATAAAGTTCCATGTAATGATGAAAAGAAAATATATTCTTAAATTTTGGAATATTTCTACCATATAACCCAGCCATCCTACTACTGGGATTTTACCCAAACAAAATTAAATAATCAGATGAAAGACTTACCTGTACCCCTATGTTTACTTCAGTTCAATTAAAAATAGCTAAGATACTGAATCAATCCAGGTGTCCATGAACTGGTGACTGGATAAAGAAATTATGGTATATATACATGGTGGGATACTACTCAGTGATTAAAAAAAACATGGAATACTATCTTTTGCAACAAAATGGATACAACTGGAAACCTTTAGTGAAATAAAGCAGTTCCATAAAAACAAATACCATTTGTTCTCCCTGATCTGTGATAGAGTACCTAAAATGGAATGTATATGAGTGAAATTGATGTTTTGAGATTTGATGATTGTTTTATAGCCTTTGTCTTGACTGTTGAGAAACAGTGTTTTTTTTTCTTCATATTGTGTGTTGAACTCTTAGTGTAAAGTTAATCTGAGTCTAAATTAAACTAAAAATAGATCTTGTAAAAATTAGGAGTAGGAATAGTAAAAGGAGGTGGAACAAGGGTGGGAACATGTGCAGGAGGGAAGTTAGGGTGGGAAGTATCACTGTGTTCCTGAATCTATATATATGAAGTATATGAAATTTGTATACCTTAAATAAAATTTAAAAAGAAATGTTTCGTAGATATAAGTTAGGTCCATTTGTTCCATAGCATATATTAGCTTTGCTGTTTCTTTGTTGATTGTTCTGTCTAGTTGGTCTGTCCATTGATGAAAGTGGGGTGTTGAAGTCTCCCATTACTATTGTATTGGAGTCTATGTCACCCTGTGGATCCATTAGCCTTTGTTTTAAATAGCCAAGTGCCCTGGCATTGGATGCATATACATTTATTATAGTCACATCTTCCTGTTAAATTGAGCCCTTATTCATTACGCAGTGCCCTTCTTTGTCTCTTTTGATGATTTTTGTGTTAAACTCTATTTTGTCTCATATTAAGATGGATACATATACTCGTTTTTTGCTTTCTATTAGCATGGAGTACATTTTTCCATCCACTCATTTTCAGTCCATGTTTATCTTTCTTAGTGAGATGCGTATCTTGGATGCAGCCAATAGATGGGTCTTGTTTTTTAATCCATTCTGCCAGTCTGTATCTTTTCATCGGAGAATTTAGGCCATTTGCATTCATGTTTACTATCGATAAATAACAACTTGGCCCTTCCATTTTCCCATAAATATTCCTATTGTTTGTTTTGGATTTCCTTTGTACCTTCATCAGGAGATTTTCTGCTTTCACATTCTTCAATAGTGAGGACTATGCTCCTATGTTTCTGTGTGTAGTACATCCTTAAGCATCATTTGTAAGGTTAGACAAGCAGTGACAAATTCTTTCTACTTACATTTGTTTAGAGGTTCTTTATTTCACCTTCTGTCATAAATGAAAGCTTTGCAGGGTATTCTAGATTTGCAGTTTTTTTTTTCTTTTAAGACTTAGACTATGTCTCTCCATTCTTTCCTGGCCTGTAGGGTTTCTGATGAGCAGTCAGCTGTGAGTCTAATTGCAAATCCTCTGAAAGTAATCTGGTGTTTGGTGCGCATTTTAGGCACTTTTCTTTATGTTTTCCTGTTGAAAGTTTGACAACAATGTGTTAAGGTGAAGATCCTTTCTGGTCATGTCTGTTAGAAGTTCTTTGTTCCTTGTGAACTGGAGGTACATTTATTTCTCCTAATTAGGGAAATTTTCTATGATTATTTCACTAAATAAACCTTCTAATCCATTCTCTCCACAACCTAAGGACTCCTAAGACCTATATATTTGGTCATTTTATAGTATCTCATAAATCTCAAGCATTGTTTATAATATTTCTAATTTTTTTCTAATTTCTTCTTTTTTTTTTTTATCTATTTCCAAAGATGTATCTTCTGGCTTGCATATCCTTATTTCTGCCACACTGAATTTGTTGTTAAGGCTTTCTACTGTACTTTCTATTTGATATATTGAGTTCTTTTTTTAGAAAACTTTTATTTAATATAAATTTTAACATTGAGTTCTAAATTTCCAATTTTTTTTTATTTCTCTTCAGAATATCTATCTCACAGGAGAATTTTTCTTCCATGTCATGTATGGCTTTCTGTAACTCATGGATTTGCTTCTCATTGCTTCTGAGTAATCCTATGATCATTCTTTTGAAATCCTTTTCAGGCATTTCTTCAATCTCTTTATCTTCACATGTAATACTGAAGTGTTATTTGTTCTTTCGGGGGAGTCATGCTGTTTTCCTTGTCTTGTTTCTTGTATTTCTGCATTTAATTTTAGGGATTTGTGGAAACACTTGGTTTTTTCCACCAATGGGTTTTATCTTGAACTATGCCTCTGTGACTCAGTGGAGTGTTTGCTCCTTCAGTGAATACTCAGTGGCATGTGCTGGTTGGTGCTAGGGTGGTCTGGTCAGTGCTCAAGTATGGAGCGAGAATCCAGGGTGACACCCAAGTTGAGCATGGTAGATCTTCTCTGTTGCCAGCAGAGGGGAGGATACGATCACCCCTGTTGGGATAATCACTACCTTACTCCTCTTTTTCAAGGTGATAAGCTCCCACAGTTAGTTGACAGTGGGTACAACCCTTACCCACACTGGAGCATGAAGCACACAAAGAATCTGTACAGTCCTCAATGTGAACAGGAAACCCTTACAATGACCCCCCCCAGGCAGTGAGTGGCTCTGCATGTGTGGAGCCACTCACAGTGATTGCCCAGAGACCCAGCTATACCCCAAGCCCTATTGTGCAGTCAGGGGATTCCCACAGTCACAGCACACAGAGCTCCCACATACATAGGGTTCAGAAGATACCCCTCTACTCTGCAAACCTGCCCCATCCATGGAAACAGCAGTCATTTCTAGAGCCAGCTGCCTGTGACTGTGCTGTCTTCGCAGTTTCAGCCCAGGAGCCTCTGACAGGTAGAGGGGATGGAGGCACCTCAAAATCTTAAGTTGATACCGAGCCCCCTGTCAACCCTCCCAACCAGATTCAAAGTCAGTAGGAAACTTGGATATTTCCCTCTGATCAAATTCACTTGTTGCATGTGTGAGAGCAGCTGCAGCCTCTGCTTGTGTCAAGATGGCACCTTCTCCCTGATAGTTGCTGGACACCCTTCTGGGGGTATGGGGAGAAATGTGGTTTTCCTTCACTGAATTAGGGGGTACCCTCCCTGACCTCAGCTAATGCTGCAGGCCAGAATCAAAACCAGTGTAGTCTGCAAAGTTTTCCCTCGTGCAGTATCCCCGGTGGCATGGGCTGCCGCAGTCTGCCCGCACCTTGCTCTCACAACCTGATGTCTCCTCCAGGCTATGGCTACGGGAATTTTGTGTGGTGCCCTTGCTTGGTGCTGCATGTCCACACATTACACACTGCTCCACAGTTCTCCTCTTCTTTCTGTAGAGTTTCCATTGCAAACTTCTCTCCAACTCTCCCCTGAGAATGCACTTCTTTCACTTTTCTTCTGCTGTATTCCCCTATTCAGAGTCAGCTAGCTCTGGCCAGCATTGTGGTTTAGCAGATGAAGCCTATACTTAGGATACCAGTATCCCAGGTGGGAGATGGTGTCAGACCCAGCTGCTCAACTTCTGATCCAGCTCCCTGCTAATATGCCTAAGAAAGCACTAGAAGATGTCCCTCATGCTTTGGCCCTTGCACCCACATGGGAGACCTAGATGAAGCTCCTAGATTCAGCCTGGCCCAGCCCTGGCCATTGCAGCTATGTGGGGAGTGAACCAGTTAATGGAAGACCTCTCCCCACCCCCCTATAATTCTTTCAGATAAATAAAAAAAATCTAAAAAATTAAAAGCAGAATCAGCAAGTCCTTTCCCTACTCAGCAATCTTGGAACCACCCCAGAGCTCTTTCTATAGAAATTTCCTTATTCTGATTTTCCATCTCTGTTAGCTGTGAACACCCCACCCAATATTTGGCCTCCAGGGTCTAAGATGACTGCCAGCAGCAAATAGGGCAACAAGATTTCTTGTTACAGTGAGAGAAAGAAGCTCTTATCTAAAAGAGATTTTTTTCCCCTTCAGTTAATGAGGCCAACCTATACTTATGCATCTGCAATAGTCCCCATGATAGATATTATGGTTTTGATAAAGTCTGTGCCCAAAAGAGTCATGTGTCTGAAACTTGGTCACCAATGTAACTATAATGAAATGTGGTCAGCGCTTTAAGAGGTAGGGGCTAGTAGGAGGTGATGGGTTATGGAGGCATCACCCCAGCTCTGAAAGAATTAATGTTGTCTTATGAGACCAGGTCAGGTCTCATGAAGCAGGAGTGGGAAATCTTTTTTCTGCCAAGGGTTATGTGGATATTTATAGTATCATTTGCAGGCCGTATAAAATTATCAACTTAATAATTAGCCTGCTATAGATTAGTAAAATTGGAGTCCCACCCGTGGTTGTCTTGGCAGGGCCAGACCAAATGATCTTGCAGTCTTACATGGCTTGTGGGCCAGATGTTCTGCACAAACCAAAGTCAAGTCCCTGCATGCCCTACCCCTGCTGCATACAGCTGTTTGCTCTTCTGCTTCTCCACCGCGTTGCGATGCTCTTGAGGGAGTGCATTAGATCTCACTGGAGTGAATTGTTCGAGTAAGAACAAGCTGCAAATAAGCAATCCTGGTCCCCACAGATCTCTTGCTTCATCTCTCACGACATGCCCACTCTTGGACATGCACTGGGGCTATCTGCCATGAGACCCTCAGCAGAGGCCAGTTTCAGTGCCATTTGCTCATACCCCCAAACCTCTTTTCTTGATAAAGTACCCAGCCTCAAATAAATGATCTGAGACAGTGTCCACGTTACATCATTAGTGTGCATATTAGCAACATCTATATGTGGGTTTATGTGTATGTATGCACATATGGCAAGAGGAAGCAAGAGAGCTCTGAGGCCAGAATTACTCTTGTATAACTTGTTTTTCCAGTAACTCATCTACTCTGGTGAGAACTAACTCACTTCATGACACCAACATGTTTGCCTTCTCGGGTGTCACAGCATAGCAGAGAAGTGGAACTAGCTGGTGTATATATCTACTGTATTAATGATGATTCAGACTGATGCTATCAGCTGGTTGACTTAAAATTCAGGCCCCTGGACCAACAATTAAAGGATGGAGTGCAAAGAAACTTAAGAGAATTGGGACTTGTCTAGGGAGTAGCATTGTTGCATAGATGTAGTGGTATGTGAGAAAAAAAAATTTTTTTTTGACAGGCAGAGTGGACAGTAAGAGAGAGACAGAGAGAAAGGTCTTCCTTTGCCGTTGGTTCACCCTCCAATGGCTACCGCGGTCGGCGCGCTGCGGCCGGTGCACCGCGCTCATCTGATGGCAGGAGCCAGGTGCTAGGTGCTTTTTCCTGGTCTCCCCATGGGGTGCAGGGCCCAAGCACTTGGGCCATCCTCCACTGCACTCCCGGGCCACAGCAGAGGGCTGGCCTGGAAGAGGGGCAACCGGGACAGAATCCGGCACCCCGACTGGGACTAGAACCCGGTGTGCTGGCGCCGCAAGGCGGAGGATTAGCTTGTTGAGCCACGGCGCCGGCCGAGAACAAATATTTTTTAAGTCACCAACAATCTTTACTCCATTAGCATAACGTTGGGCCCAAAGACATTCAGTTAATCTGAGTACTTGCCCAGTGAGCCTATAGAAAGGCAATCTTATCCTCAAGTTATTTACAAACTAGATGTCAATGAGAAATTTCCAGGGGTTAGTCATATACAAATTAATCATTCACATTGGGAGGCTCTTCCTAAATTTCAGTGTCTTTTCCATCCCTTGACCTTTGTTTCAATTATATATTGGCCTAGATCTACAGGTAAGGAGGAGCCTGTACCCACATTTTTTAACAATTGTTTTAACAACATTAATCAGAATTTCTGTAGTTCCGATAAGAAAAACAAGGAACTAGTCCATCATAATATGATATTGTCAGAGAAATGTTACTTTGATGCAGCTATTCTCCTTTTTAGGGTATTCTCAGTTTCTGCAACCTAATAAAAAGGGATTATCTCAGCAACCTATAAGTTTAATTTTGAAAAACAAGAAACCATGAATAATGAAAATGATTTCAAAATATCGTGACTCCCAACTGAAATATGAAACAGCTAAATCAGAGCTCCTTAATAATTTAATCAGTCAAGCTTAACTGGAGGATTTAGAAAAAGCACCTGAACTATTAAAAGATTCTGCAGCTGCTGTTTAATGTTAGTATCAAGCTATTTCTTACACTGGCGAACAGCCAAGCAATTCCCTGGTCACATCCGCTTTTCACCATTTACTGGTCCTCTCAATCATCCCGATCATGGCCCCCAGGAATGTTCCCTGGCAACTCTGCAATAATAGTATATTACTATTGCGATCTGAGATTTGAGGTAGTTTATCTTCCAGAAAGGATATGAATAGAGCAATAAGTCCAAGTAGAATGATCTTTATTAATGATGCTCAAGATTTTGGAGATGCACTATAATCTTCCATCAATTTTAACACATCTTCCCTTACCCTAGTTTCAGTCTAAGCCAGTCCAGCTATGTTACAGCCTCAGATAACACAAATGCTAAAGTTTATTTTAAAATTTAGGATTGTCAGGAAAATACGTATGTATCCTTTATATGCCTAATTTCCTTATCATTTATTGCTGAAGAGTAAACCTTTCAGTACTTGTGTAATATATTCCCAAGTGCTAATTTATCTAGACTTTAATTTACCTTTGTTGCCAGATATATTCACAGTTTAATGAAAATAACAATTCCATGATTATCTTTTTATTACAAAATCTTTGGAATAAAATATATGTTAATAATTTCATGTACATCTCTCTCATACCAAGTAGGCATAAAACCCTTCACCAAATGAGTTATTATTCAATGATAGTATTTGAATGAAAACCATTCAGTAGACTCAGTTCAGACTATCAAGATTACAGTAGAAAAACTTTATCATTAATTAACCATTATTTATTTTTGGAAAATACATGAAATTAAAACACAATCTTTATTGATTTCTAATGTTGGAGTAAATATTTCTTTTTTAATATTTTATTTCAGATTAGGTTTAAAGTTACAAAGAGTTAAGAGGTAGTAGTACAAGGAGTTCATATATACCCAACTCCCACATTAACATCTCATATGAGTATCTTTGTCACAATTAGTGAATATGTTTTGAAAAACCCTTTATATTTTTGAAAACGTAGATCATCAGATGACTTAACAATGAATTTTTTAAATGAGATGGAATTTTTTTCATAATTGAAGAAGGAAAAGTTAAAATGTTATTTTAAGATATATTAATCATACAAAATTGTAGAAATTTATTTTCTAATGGTCCATGATATGTAGTGATTTTCCATGGGCCTAACAACATCTAACCAATTGGGTGATTCTAATATGTAAAGTTTGTCATAAGAAAACTTACGGACAGGAATGTTGGATGGGGATGAATTCCTTAACTCCTAAATAAGCCTAACTGATCACATAAATCTGCCTTTTGGTTTGCAAACACTCTCAGATACCCCTCTTGAGAATATCAAGAATATACTAAATTGTACGCAAAGCATTTCAGTTTAAGATTTACAATGCGCAGAGGTTACAATTGTTTCCAAAGATTTATTTTATTTATTTGAAAGACTGAGTTACAGAGAGATAGAGACAAAAACCAAGAACTTACATCCACTGGTTCACTCTCTAAGTGGCCGCAATGGCTGGAGCTGAGCTGATCCAAAGGAGCCAGGAGCTTCTGTGGATGTAGGGGCCAAGGACTTGGGCTGTCCTAAACTGCTTCCCCAGGCCATAGCAGAGAGCTGGATTGGAAATGGAATAGCTGAGACTCGAACCGGCACCCATATGGGATGCCAGTGCCACAGGCCAGGGCTTTAACCTGCCGCACCTCAGTGCTGGCCTCAAGGTAACATTTTAAAGTTCACCACTGAAATTTCCTTCCACTTCTGGGATTTTGCAATTTTATCAGTAGAAAATAAAGTAAAAATAAGTAATCAGATACAGAGATGCTTTATTTAAGACTGCAATCCACATAGGTGTTCAGAGGAAAATATTAGGGTTAATTAGAGTATCTGCATAAAGTCTTCACAGAAGTGAGAGTTTGATCATAAGAAACAGGAAACATTAGGATAGGCAAAGAAGGGGCTGGAGCTGTGGTGCAGCGGGTTAAAGCCCTGGCCTAAAGCACCGGCATCCCATATGGGCACCAGTTCTAGTCCCGGCTGCTCCTCTTCCAGTCCAGCTCTCTGCTATGGCCTGGGAAGGCAGTGGAGGATGGCCCAAGTCCTTGAGTCCCTGCACCCATGTGGGAGACCAGGAAGAAGGTCCTGGCTCCTGGCTTCGGATCAGTGCAGCTTCAGCCATTGCGGCCATCTGGGGAGTGAACCAGCGGATGGAAGACCTCTCTCTCTGTCTCTACCTCTCTGTGTAACTCTTTCCAATAATTAAAATAAATCTTAAAAAAATAGGCAAAGAAAATCATTAAGTCTAAGGAACAGCTTATACAAATTTATTTTGTTTTTTTTTTTTTTTAAGATTTTTTATTTATTTTAGAGGTAGAGTTACAGACAGTGAGAGGGAATGACAGAGAGAAGGTCTTCATTTCGTTGGTTCACTCCCCAAAAGGCCGCAGCAGCCAGAACTATGCCGATCCGAAGCCAGGAGCCAGGAACTTCTTCTGGTCTCCCATGCAGGTGCAGGGGCCCGAGCACTTGGGCCACCCTTCACTGCTTTCCCAGGCCATAGCAGAGAGCTGGATTGGAAGAGGAGCAGCCGGGACCAGAACTGGCGCCCATATGGGATGCTGGCACCGCAGGTGGAGGATTAACCTACTGAGCCACGGTGCCGGGCTCTACAAATTTATTTTGTAAACAATGAGGGAACATACATAATTGGATACTGTGTGAAAAGACTGGTAAGTATGCATTTAGGGTGAACAATGGGAAATCATTTTCTATAAGTGGAGTAGAATCCAATCCAGGTGTTTGGTAATGGCCCTGTGGTATTTTTCAAATCTTGTCTTCTCCCCATTTCTCTCCCACTATCTTCATCACTTGGGATGGTCTCAATCAGTAACTCAAATGAGAGTATTCACATGACAAGCTGCAGATACATAGAAGTGATTGATATAGGATAGCCAAATTCAAGCACACCAATTAGTTCTGTGCCCTCTTTCTCATGCTCGTGTCAGAAAGCATGTCCGAAAGTAAGTAGAGTACTGTTACATGGACAGTATTCAATCTGTTCTCATTTACAAAGATAAATAAATCATTTAGAAAAGAATTTTTGTTACCTATGGCACAACACATCTTTGAATGATTGTGATAGCATTATTTAGCAGCACTCAAATTGAAATCAATTGTGAGAGTAAGGAGTGTGACTTACAGAGGTATTTAATTACAGCGATGTCATAATGCAGTGAGCAATATTACAGATGTTCGCACCTTGCTGGCTGGAGACACCTAAGATTTCGGAGGGTTAATGAAAAGACATTTCAAACCCATGAGTACTGCAAACAGTTTCTGTGGATCAAATAAGCGATATATACTACTATACACATGTAGCAGATATTTTCAAAGTCATATAAATACTACTGCAATTAACAAAATATAATACTAAAATATTGCTGATTTAAGGTAAGCTTATTTTATCATGATTCTTTTGCATGCTAGATGCACAATTGTGGAGAGATAAGTAATATTTTGAAATTCCAAAGACATGCTCATATTATTAAAAAAAAATCATTGAACTGGTTGACCATAGGCCTGGGGTGTGGTTCTCATTTATTATCATGCTTTCGTGGGGCTGGTGGTGTAGGGCAAACCATTCAACCCTTTGGATTTTGGTTTCTTTAATTGCTAAGTGATGGATTTCTCCCAAATGAGAAAGCTTCTGAGAATTCTACCAGATACAGCATCTATGATTTTAGAAGCACAGTATATTAGTTAAACTTCCTGAAGATCTTCTTAAGTTTTATAGAATATTATTTTTGTGATATTGAAAGCTAAATTACTGATAAATTACATTATTTCATAGAAAGTTATACATTTTTAATGAATCTGATTCATGAAACTCAGATCATTTATGAAAAATAGAGCATGAGAAAGAGATGATTTATTATTCTTTCATCTATACGAGTTACCTAATTGTTGTAATCCTGGGTCCCCATTGCCATTAGGGGGAGATTTCCATTTCAGTACTATAGATTCTGAGTTACTTCAGAATATATGTCTTCCCATTCATTTTTACATCAGATTGAACAGGAGTATCAGGCCCCAAATAGTAAATTGACTATACCATATTTCCTTTATGGGAATTGGCCATTCTGCCTAGATTTTGAATGTTAATTACATGGAAATTATCTCATAATTTAAAAAAATAGTTATTGAAGTCTAACATAATCACGCCTTTGAGGTAGGACAAAAATAGGAAGCATGGGTTTTGTGGTTTGTTTTCATTATACCATATTACAGAGCAAAAATTAAGATTTTTATCAATTGAAAACTATATATAAAGTCTCCATCAATATTTGGTGGTTATGTTTCTCAAAGATGCATAATTTTTTGCTTTCTATTTTTTATAATTTCATAATCCTACATAGCAGTTAATATTTTTATGAATTTTTATTTAATGAATTCATTTTTTATAGGTACAACTTTGGGAATATAGTAATTCTTTCCCTCATATCCACCTTCCCATCCCCACTCCTATCCCACCCCCATCTCCCTCTCCCACCACCTTTTTCATTATGGTTCATTTTTAGTTCGATTTTATATACAGAGGACCAACTCTATGTTAAGCACAGAGTTCAACAGTTTGCACCCCCACACACACACAACTTACAGACTACAATTTGAGAACAAGATTTGCAGTTAATTCTCATAGTACAACTCATTAAGGAAGGAGGTCTTACATGGGGAGTAAGTGCACAGTGACTTCTGTTGTTGCTGTAACAATTAACACTTACTTATGATGTCAGTGATCACCTGAGGCTGTTGCCATGGGCTGCCAAGGCTATGGAAGCTTTTTGTGATCAGACTCGATCAGTATTTGGACACAGCCATAAGCAAAGTGGATATACTCTCCTCCCTTCAGAAAAAAAGTACATCCTTCTTGGATGGCCCCTTCGTTATGCTGAGGTCTCACAGAGATCCTTCGTATAAGATACCTTTTGCCACAGAGTCTTGGCTTTCCGTGCCTGAAATGCTCTCACAGGCCTTTCAGCCAGACCAAAAAGCCGTAAGGGTTGATTCTGAAGTCAGAGTGTTATTTACAATGAATGTCATTCTCGGAGTCTGCTGTGTGGACTACTTCCCATATTGGACATTCCTTCCTTTTTAATTCTATTATTATTACCAAGCACTTAATGTTATTTATATGATCCCTTTTACACTTAAACCTTTCTATATGTTGACTTTAACATTTAATATGATCATTTTAACAATTAGGATGCCATTTATGCCAGTGATTTTAATGGCTTTGGAGCCCCGAGTCAAGATTTTAAGCTGTACCCTGAGAAGTCAGTCTGTAGGACTGTATGCAGAACAATACTGCTTTACAGTTTCAGACTGCCTCCTCCCTCTTATTCCGCTGCTTATTTTTTACTGGGATCTTTTTCCAGTTGACATAATATACATATGATTGATGCTATGTTACATAAAGAGTTCAACATACAGTATGAAGAAAAGAAAAAGAAAACAAAAAAATAAGAAATTAAAAGTAACAATAGAAAACTGTCCATTGATAGTTGGGACAAGGACCATTCAAGTCATTGATTCTAAAAGTATCAGTTTCACAGGGAGAACATACGGTATTTGTCTCTTTGGGACTGGGTTATTTCACCAAGTATGAAGCTTTCCAGCTTGCTCCATTTTTGTTGCAAATGACCAGATTTCATCCTTTTTTATTGCCATGTAGTATTCCATAGTGTACATATCCCACAGTTTCTTTATCCAGTCTTCGGTAATGGGCACTTAGGTTGATTCCACGTTTTAGCTATTGTGAATAGAGCTGCTATAAACATGGAGGTGCAGATAGCTCTTTAATTTACTAATTTCATTTCCCTTGGGTAAATTCCCAGGAGTGGGATGGCTGGGTCATGTGGTAGAACTATATTCAGATTTTTGAGGTATCTCCATACTGTCTTCCAAAGTGGCTTTACCAGTTTACATTCCCACCAACAGTGGGTTAGGGTGCCCTTTTCCCTACATCATCCCTAGAATTTGTTGTTTGTTAATTTCTGTATGAGGGCCATTCTAATTGGGGTGAGGTGAAACCTCATTGTGGTTTTGATTGGCATTTCCCTGATGCCTAATGATCCTGAACATTTTTTCATGTGTTGGTTGGCCATTTGGATTTCCTCTTTTGAAAAAATGTAGGTTTAAGTCCTTGGTCCATCTCTTAAGTGGGTTGTTTGTTTTGTTATTGTGGAGTTTCTTGATCTCTTTGTAGATTCTGGTTATTAATCCTTTATTGGTTGCTTAGTTTGCAAATAATTTCTCCCACTCTGTCTTATGCCTCTTCACTTTCCTGACCGTTTCTTTTGCTGTACAGAAGCTTCTCAATTTGAGGTAACCCCATTTGTTCATTTTGGCTTTGACTACCTGTGCCTCTGGGGTCTTGGACAGGAATTCTTTGCCTGTGCCAATGTCTTGCAGGATTTCCCCAAATCCTCAATTAATTTGATGGTGTCGTGGTGTAGATTTAGATCTTGAATCCACGTTGAGTGGATTTTTGTGTAAGGTGTACTTCAGGCACCTCTCTGGTTCCCCCAGCAGGGACCACAGCAGTCTCCGGTGGACTCCTGGGCCATTCCGCACGAACTTGCTGTGATTCCACCACCTGCTTGTATCCCCTCTACTCATTAATTATCCGTTTTTCTCTGCATGACTTTGAACATCCTGTTGCTATACCACCATCTTCCTTTAGATAGCCAGTTAATATTGTTTTAATTAGGCTTATTTGACTGTTTTTGTGTGGTTTACTTTCATGCAATAAGCTAGAGATTGTGTAACACATAATTTAATGAAAATATCTTTTTGTGTTTAATGGATTAATATAGGCTGTAATTTAAACAGGATGAAAATTTTTTACTTCTAGTTGTTACCTAATCTTTTGATAAAAATCAATTTTTAGAATTATTATCTTTCTCTTCATGAAAGTATGATTTTCTATTCTAGATTGTGCATTTAACTACCTTAGAATGTTTGAATCTCAAATGTAACTTCTTTTCATTCGAAGTTTATTTTCAAATGCAAAATTTGGTATAATTCCTGTTTAAAACAATAATGTATAATTTGTTAAGGGATGCAAATTATATAATGATATAAGTTGTTGTGACGTCAAAACCATAATATTGGGTGTGCAAAGTAAAAATGTCATTTTTGTATGCAATTAAGTTGTTACCAGCTTAAAATAGGCTATTACATGACGTTTTTTGTAAGCTCAACGTTAGCCACAACATAAAAACCTGTAGTGGGTATGCAAAAGATAAAAAGAAAAGACTCAAAGCATACCACTATAGAAAACCATCAGACCACAAAGGAATGCAGCAGAATATGAAGCATAAAGGATAAAGAAAGCAATTAGAAAACAGTTTTTAAATATCACTAGTAAATCCTTAACAATAATTACATATGACATAGATAAAATTCTCCTATCAAAATGTGTAGAGTAGCCAAATGTATTAAAGAAAGCAAGACCCAAGTCTATATGCTGCCTGTAAGAGACTTGTTTCTCCTTTACAGACCTAGACTGAAAGGGAAGAGATGGAAAAAGATAAGCCACACAAATGGAAAACAAAAGTGAGCAGAATTATGCTTATGTCAGATAATATAGACTTGAAGTCGAAAATAATAAAAATAGATAAGGTCAGTATATAATGCCAAATGGGTCAAATCATCTAGAGAAACTCAAAATTACAGGCATATTTGTATATGCCACCAACATTAGAGCACCTACAAGAAATATTAAGAGATCTGAGAGAAGAGATAGACTATAACATAGTAATGTAGGGGAATTCAATGCCCCACCTTCAACAATGGACAGATCATCCAGAGAGAAAATCAATAAGGAAGCATCACACTTGAAGTACAATTTAGTCCAAGTGGATCTAGCAGACATACACAAAACATTCTACCCAATAGCAGCTGGATACAAATTCTCAAATGTACATAAACATTCTCCAAAATAGATCATATGTTAGACCACAAAACAAGTTACAACAGATTTTTAAGAAAAATATTTATTTATTTAAAACAGAGTGAGGGAGAGGGAGAGGGAGAGGTTTTCCCAGGTGCATCAGCAGGGAGCTAGATAATAAGTGGAGCAGCCAAGACTCTAGCCAGTGTCCATACGGGATACTAGCATTGCATATAGCAGTTTACCCTGCTTCACCACAGTGGCCCTAACAGATCAAGAAGATGTAAACTATATGCTTTATGTAGAATTATGTCATTGTGGAAAGACTATTGGTGTAACCAGAGTTTAAATATGATTTACTTAGTTTTAAAAAAGAATTACCATAAACCCTGATATGGTGGACTTTCCCCTTCGTAAGCAGCAAAAAATACAAACTTCAAAATGAACCAACTCCACAGTACTGCTTCACAGGTCTTTTTCAATAAACAAAGTAGACTCTTTTCTTATCTGAGAAAGCATAAACTGTAGACTCTCAGTGTTCCCAGACTTGCTTTACACACTTAATTTTAGAACTGTTCATCAAAAGGATTAAGACAGATTCAAATCTGAAGTAATAAGAAATATGTGCAACAAAATTGTCATGCTCATGCTCCTGGGTGCATTGCCATTTTAATAGCATGATTTATAACCTCTTCTACTTTCAAAAGGAATTTGAGATGGTTTGGTAGGCGTGCCTCAAAGAAGCAAACATCATAATCTTAATTTTGTGCTTATAAAAAGAAATTTGCTCGACTTAAGTATTATTTATTTTCTACCCTTGATTTTGGTCTCTATTGCATAGTTGCACTTGTGGCAAGCATGGCGTGATTTTCTTAAAGTTAGATAAAAAAAATTGATCTTTTATGTAGCTAGTTTCACTACTTCAGTTAGTGTGTATTCCAGACTTCTAGTTCATAATGTGTTTAGTGACCCAGAACTTTAAAAGCCAAGTTTAGCACAACACAATCACTTCATCCTACATAAGATAGCGGTTACACTTCCAGTGTCATTATAGAGACAGAGTTCAAAACTTGAGAATTTGGATTTGTCAAGCTCCTTGGTGTTTTAGTTCCAGGATGTTTTGAGATTTCACTTAGGAAACAGCAACTCAGTAGGTAAATTGAACCTCAAATATAATACAAGAGTATAAAATTGTCCTATAAGCTCTTAACAAATAGGCCACCATTTCATTCTTTGTAACGCTTTTTGGCTATTTTCATAGCCATTCAATTAAACACTGAGTTGTATAACTTGTGATATTAATTATTTTTCAAAAGTTTACACTATTCTGAAATTGAATTACTGGATATACCATGTTGCTTTTATGTATTTGTAACAAGCAATTATGTATATAGACCATAAGGCTAGTCTGTCATTGTTTTGAAATATTCTCTGTAACAAATAGTTGTGCACAGAGAAAATACTCTTAGTAGATTCACTTGTACAGAAGTGAGGAAGGAATACTGGGCAGAGGGAGAGGCTGACTCAGCCAATCTGAACAAGGATCCCTAGAGCTAGGTGTTCCTTCAGTTTTCCCACATTGAATCAAGTGAGCAGGAACCTTTATCAGTGCACTCGCCAGGAGTGGGGCCCCAGAGGAGAGGCAGCTGTGATCCATTGGTGGTCATGATTACCACTATCTACAGTGTGGGTCGTGGACTCTAGGAAACACTCCAATGGAGCACTACAATGTCTTCCAGAAAGGTATTTGAACTCAGAAAGTATAAAGCAGAATGGTCTTTCCCAGGAGCTCAGAGGAAGGGGAAAATGGGAAGTATATGGAGTTGGAGTTTTGCAATATTCAAAAGTTCTAGAGATCTGTAGTAAAATGAGGTGTATATAGTTAACACCATGCTTAAGTTAATGGTGTGCTGAAGCATATTCTGCTTACACAACAAAAGTTGTAAAAAGTATTTAAAGTAAGTAGTAAAGACATAAAATAAATAGATCATTTTCCATTGAGTCTTACTATATCAGAACCATTCTGGTTTGTGGGAAGGTATTGATTATGATATTAAAAAATCTTTTACATTCCATAATACAGAAGGAAAGAAAAATCCAACACTGTGCCTGGTTCATGAATTCTCTTTTTGTAGCTGTGATTTAAAAAATAACATTGACCATCTTAACCATTTTCAATTGTACAGTATAGTAGTGTTAACCATACATTCTTTATTGTGCACAAGATCTCTCTAGAATTTTTTCATGTTGTAAAACCAAAACTCTAAAAAGCTTCTATCCTCCCCATCTCCGCATGCCCTAGCAATGACCATTCTACTTTTCTGTTTCTAGATCTGACTACTTTAGATTTCTCATGTAAGTGGTACCATGCATTATTTACATTATTTGACTTTTGTGACTAGATTATTTCATTTATCATAGATTCTTCCAGGTACACCCATGTTGTAGGATATAAAAGGACCTCTTTCCTTTTAGTTAATGAATTTTTAATTGTATGTATATACTACTTTTATCCATTCTGGTTATTTCAATCTCAGCTGCTGTTAATAATCCTGCAATTAATATTAATGTACAGATATTTTCAAAATCTTATTTGAAAATCTTTTGAATATATACCCAGTAGTGACATTGCTAAATCACTTGTCTATTTTTATTTTTTTGACAACCATCTGTACTGTTTTTCACAGTGCACACCATTTTTACATTCTCATCGATGTACAAGAGCTAACATTCTCATCAATGTTATACAGTGTTGTAATTTCTCCATATCTTTGACAACATTTGTTAGGATTTTTTTTTCTAATCGTGATCATCCTAAAACGTGGGAGATACTATTTCATTGTGGTTTTAGTTTGTGTTTGCACAATTATTAATGAAGTTAAACACAATTTCTGATGCTTTTCAGCCATTTGTATATTTTCTCTGGAGAAATATGTGCTCAAGTCCTTTACTCGCTTATAAATCAACTTGATTTCCATGATTTCACTTTTTAATACCTCAGAGCTTTTTAAAAATAGAATTCTCGGAACCTTTTATTACTACAAGTTGATCTTGGAAAGTATTTTAACTTTTCCAAATTTAGTTTTCTATTCTGTAAGTTGGTAGTAATGGTATGCTCCCTGATCACAAGCAGAGTGAAGAACCATTAGGGAAAAAAAAAAAAAACACTAAAAATGCACTTCTGTACTCTGCAAATTTCTGTACAAAGTATTGTTATCAATTCAGACCAAAAGACTCTACCCTTGAAGACTATTTGATACTGCTTCATTTACTTTGAAGTTAATGATTCCTGTATTTTCTGCCTGATGAATCTCTACCTCGAAACTCTTAAGCTCTAAATGTATATATAGATACAGATAGATAGACTTAGATTACACTTAAGGACTCTGCTTAGTACATTAACCTCATTCTAATCATGACAATAGCAAGTGTTGGTTGAGATCCTACCATATGTCAGATACTGAGTTTTCTGAGGAAGAAAAAGAAGATTCTTAAGGCTTGTGAGGGCTGGCACATCTTAGAGCATCTTTTTCAACAAATAACAACTTTAAAAACTTACTGCTAATTATTTTCATTCATAGCACAAAATTAAGCTCACCCAAACAAATATGAGACTCATTTAGATAAATTCTGTAGGATGAACAGCTTATCTCTTTTTGCTAGTGCTTAATTGCAAAATATTGTCTGCAATATTTGGGTAAGAGCAACTCTATTAAAAACAAACCAATATGCAAGGCAAAACCAGAATGGATTCTTTAAGAATTTTTAAGGTACTAAAAATTTTGGTAGAATAATTGTGCATTTTCTATACTGAGAATTTATACAATGTTTATAGCTGATTATGCCCAAATGGTTATATGAATTTTATTTTGCTATCACTTTAATCATTGTTGATCACCCTTCATGAATAGCATAGCCTTAATTGTGGTTTCTTCTGGCTTTTCTTCCTTGATACTCAACACTGGACTGCCTACTTGGCTCGAATTGTTAAATTCTGTACTTTGTGCAGATGTAAAGTTTTAATGGCATTAGTAGGAAGTTTCCACTAAACATATTGCTATCTTAAAATACCCTGTAAATTCTGGCTGCCTGGTGTACATGCATCATAGAATGACTGAATCTTCCATTCTCTTTTATACTTAAGGTTGAAGACTTTTCCAGCTATGTTCTTTCTGCTGGCTCAGCAGGGCTTTTTTATTATTATTATTTCTGTGGCAAGTGGAGGGGCATCTTAAATCGTGCATGTGTGTAATAGCTTAAAAATGTCTACTTTCTCAGTTACCTATTGCTGTATAGAATGCTACCCCCAAATGTAATGCCTTAAAATAAGGATCATTTATTTAGTTCATGATTCTTGGATCCTCTTAAAGCAGGCCTTATCTGGGTGATTCTTTTGCAGGTCTCAGCTGGGCTCATTAACATATTCATGGTCAGCTGTTAGTTGATGCCCTCACTCATGTGTCTGATAGTTCTTAGTTTTTCACTGAGACAATATGGGTGACAGGGTTACTTGCCTGCTATGGATCAGAAGGCTAGGATAGTTCGTATAGTGGCAGAAGAGTTCTAAGCATAGCACAATGCCCACGGATATTTTTCATGCTTATGTCATGTTTGCTACTATGTGATTGACCAAAACAAATCATTAGGCCAATTCTTATTAAAGGGATGGAGAAACAGAATTCAACTCTAAAATATCTCATTACAAAAGTATAGATCCTGCAAGGGAAGGAACTCTGTGGACGCTTAATCTCCACCAGAGATGCTGTCATTTCTGTCACAAGACATTTTCAATACAATATTACTTAGTATTTTTTGGCAGTGATAGGTTTGTGTATTTTCTGTTTATTTAATACCTAGAATAACGATCTCTCTTATTCTATACTCCTGAGGAATGAGAATGCACAAGCATGCTAAGTAGATATATAAACTGTACATACACAGGGATGGACAGGAGAGAGAAATGGAGACAGGGAGAACAGGAGTGAGGGGAGAATTTGAGATTCCTTTTAATTGGTTATTTCTCACTCAGAGCCATTTTTTCTCCCATCAGAGGCCATTTTGTAATTTTGGTGCCACCTTCGGTTGTCACAGTTACAAGGGTGCTCTGGCCAGGGATACTGATAAACAATCCTGATCGTTTATTGAACAGGACAGTTTCTCACAGTACAAATATTTCCAGAATCAAAATGTCAGTAGTGCTGAGGTTGAGAAAGCCTGCTTTTCCCTGAGTGTGTGTAGAATGAATTCATGTGAGTTATGAAAGGTCATACAGAAGATGAAAACTAAAAAAGACAATCCAAGGATTATTGTTCTCCTCAGGTTAGTGAAGGAAGGCAGTTGGGTTGAAGATATTCTTCAAGAAAAATATCTAAGTTGTGGGAGGAAACTAGATGTACTTGACTGTTACAATCCATAGGTTTATGGCTAGATCAAGTGATTTTCTCTGCCAAATTAGAATACATCTTAGATATTTTGTGGGTACTATATATTGTAAAATATAGGCCTTAGAGTAAAAACTATTAGAGTGCTTAATAATTCTTGCATATTGAGAATGAGATGTAGGAAAGGTACCTTGGTATCAGAGATGCTTAGAAGTGCAGGTAGTAATTAAGCATACTCTCTTGACATTATCACTTCTTAAAATGAAATTCTGAGCAAGTTACTCTGCCCCTTGGTAAAAAGGGAACAATATGTACCCTGAAGCTTTGTTAGTAGATGCAAAACAAAACAGGATATATAAGGAACTCTGCCTGACACATAGGGATTTTGGAGTAAATGCTGATGGTCCTGGGAGTGTGGGTGTTAATAGCTCTTCCTTCCTTGTAACATCACATTTCTTATTTTTATTATATTAGTAATAGCAAAGAATCAATTTAAAAATACTAGAGTAACATCACTGAGCTTCAAAAGTCCATGGCTCCCACATCTAAAAACTCTTAGCTTTCCTAAAATCTAAAAGTACCCTTAGTTACAATGAATCGTTGATATCCGGTTTAGTTCCTGCCCCTGTGTAGCACAGGCCGTTAGGATGCGAACATATGAAAAATTGATGATAGTTGAGTCATACATTTTATTTACTCTTGAGAGCGATGGAAAAGAACACAGACAAAATGAATGTTGATGTTTTCCTAACATTTGCTTTTCATTTTCCAACTTGTACCTACAGACTACAAATATTTAGAGAGAAGAGGTGAGGCTCTTTCTTGCCTGCACACAATAGAGTGTACTGACTTTGGAATCCAAACTTTGTTTCCAATTTTTTTGTTTTTTTAAAGATTTTTATTTATTTGAAAGGCAGAGTTAGAGAGAAAGGTCTTCCTTCCATTGGTTCATTCCCCAAGGGCTGCAAAGGCCAGAGCTGCATATATGCGAAGCCAGGAGCCAGGTGCTTTTTCCTGGTCTCCTATGTGGGTGCAGGGGCCCAAGCACTTACACTGCTTTCCCAGGTCACAGCAGAGACCTGGATTGGAAGAGGAACAGCCGGGACTAGAATCTGCGCCCATATGGGATGCTGAAGCCACAGGCAAAGGATTAACCTACTGAGCCACAGCGCTGGCCCCTATAATTTTATTAATAAGCCTTCTTGAACTCACATCTTTCACTGAGCCATATATCATCCTTTAAAATATTTAAAAAGAAAATATTTTTCAATTTGATTACATGGATGAGAGCTATTTTATCTATTGGTGAGATCAATGAAGCTAATGATTTTTTCTTATCTCCCATAGCGTTAAACAGTAATGCCATTTGACCACAGATACCATCAATATCTTTTGTGGACTTGGAATAGTGAGGAGGAAGGGAATATTTAACAGCACCCTTTTCAATATCCCTTTATATAATTGTTAGTGTGATTCCAATGGTTTATCATTTACTAAACTGATATTTTTCAAACAGAAAAGTAAAGCAAACAACAGAAGTTATCCCCATTCATACAACAAAGCTAAAAATAGAATATGTGCCTCTTGCTTTCTTATCAACTAGAGGAGACCTGTGGATTACAGGGGGGAAAGACTATGTGTAAGTACTTCAAAGAAATATGCCAAGTACATTGTGTGTGTGTGTGTGTGTGTGTGTGTGTGTGTGTAAAAGATTCAGTAGCTCCTTTAAAGCCCTAAGTAGAGCTGTTAGTCTGACTCATCACGTACCCCTGAAACCAATTAAATTTTTAGATGAAAGGAATGTTCTTCAAACACTTTTGAAAAAATAAGAGTTCCTTCCTAAAGCAAACACCTTTTAATTAACAAAATACTCATAGAAAAGCTGTAGTTTACAATAGTTTATTACACCTACCGTTATTCATGATACTACTCTGGTGTGCCAAACTCAATTCATTTCAGCTATTTTGGGCCTGACTTGCCTTTTTGTTTAACTCTGAAAGGAAAATCATAATTTTTGGTAGTCATTGAATTTTTTTTTTGAAGAATGCATGAGTATGCTCTAAGGATGAATAGCAAGACTATCCAGGTTTGTTTTCTCTCTCTCAATCTCTTTTGCTCTTACCTCGCTCTCCCTGTCACTGCCCTCTCTCCTTCCTTCCTTCTCTGCCTCTGTTTTCCCACATCTTGTCTCTGTGTGTGTGTGTGTGTGTGTGTGTGTGTGTGTGCATGTGTGTGTGTCTGACTACCTGACTGAAATGTATACACCGTGATACATGTGATTGTGACATGAAGTGACTGAACAGGGAGACACCAGCGTCTGTGGCTGGAGGGACGGTAAATACCGTGACACCAGACGAACTCTTTTCCTTCAGAATCCCATGCCGGAAGACACACTTCCAGATCAGACTGGAGAAAAATACGCTTGGTCTCCACAGTATCTAAAGAAGCTGTGATCTGAAACAGACCATGCCAGGGCCAGCTCCTTAAGACCACAGGAGCGTAAGGCAAGGGGCAGACATTCAGGCAAGCTGATCAGACTGCGGGGAATTAAATGGGAAGCACAGGCCGGCGCCCGTAGCTCAACAGGCTAATCCTCCACCTTGCGGCGCCGGCACACCGGGTTCTAGTCCCGGTCGGGGCGCCGGATTCTGTCCCAGTTGCCCCTCTTCCAGGCCAGCCCTCTGCTGTGGCCCGGGAGTGCAGTGGAGGCTGGCCCAAGTGCTTGGGCCCTGCACCCCATGGGAGACCAGGAAAAAGCACCTAGCACCTGGCTCCTGCCATCGGATGAGCGCGGCAGCCATTGGAGGGTGAACCAACGGCAAAGGAAGACCTTTCTCTCTGTCTCTGTCTCTCACTGTCCACTCTGCCTGTCAAAAAAAAAAAAATGGGAAGCACAGAAAAGGACCCCTGCCAGTTACTTGGGGAGAACTGGAAACTCGCCTTAGAACATGACGTTGAAAAGTCAGTGAGGTAGTTTATATATCCTTACTACTTAGCTAATCAAGACTGTGGGTTCAGGAATAGGTTTTTGTTGCTTGGGATTCCTCCATTCCCATATCTGACTGACTGCATTTCAGTCCTGGCTCTGCTCCTTAGTCCAGCTTCCTGCTAATGTGCGCCTTAGAAGGCACCCAGAGATAGGACCTGTTCCTGATTTCACACCACTAATGTGGGAAACCTGCAAGGAGGTTCTGCCCTGCCCACCTCCCAGCTGGGTATTTGGAGAGTGAACCGATGTATGACAAACCTGTCTATGCCCTACCTGCTCTCTGCATATGTGTCTCTAAAAGAAAATGAAAATAAATAAATGTGTTAAATAAATAAAAATGGGCTTTGGTTTAAAAATAAAACATTCTTGGTTTAAATCACCTCAACAGATACTTTACTTTTTAAAATAGAATTACTGTATCACTGCCTGGTCCTTACAGTCCAGAGTGTTGCCCACGCTGGACAAGACCACAAGAACTGTCCCTGGAAAGATCTAGCCAATCCACGTGTTACCTAAGGAAGTGATTTATATATGTGTCTAGTAACATGAAATAACAAAAAAGAAAACGCCTCTTTTTCGATACTGTGGGGCATTCGGTTAAGCCACCAGTTCAAGTCCCAGTTGTTCGACTCCAATCCAACTCCCTGCTAGTGTGCCTGAGAAAGCGGTGGAAGATGATCCAAGCACTTGGGCCCCTGCAACCCATCTGGGAGACCCAGATGAAGCTCCTGGTTTAGGCCCTCCCCAGCCCCAGTTGTTCTAGCCATTTGGGGAGTGAACCAACAGATGGAAGATCTTTGTCTCTCTCTCTCTCTCTCTCTCTCTCTCTCTCTCTCTCTCTCTCTCTGTCCCTGCCTTTAAAATAAAAAAAATCTTTTGAAATTTTTTGATTTAAAAAAAATCTTCCCTGAAACCCATAGTTTAAGAATTGCTCTTAATTATTATCTGCTATCCTCAACACGTATATAAAAAGAGTCTTTTCAATAAATGGAGCTAAGTAAGTAGATTTTCACATGCAAAAGAATGTTAGCCCTATTCCATTAAAAAAAAACTCAAATTGGTTAGAAGACCTAAATATAAGAAGAGAAACTATGAGACAGCCAGAAGAAAACATAGGGAAAAGCTCCTGGATATTGGCCTTAGCAATGAATTTTTAGATGTCACACCAAAAGCTCATGCCACAAATGCAAAAATAAATACATCTATGAGAGTACATAAAACTAAAACCCTTACAAATCTTCTACCCCTTATAACAAGACAAAGGAAATGATCAACAAAATTAAATGGCGGCCTACAGAATGGGACAAAAATTGCAAACCACATTATCTGACAGGTTAATATCCAAAATTTACAAAGAACTAATACAACCTAGTAGTGCAATAACAAACTGAAAAAATGATCAAGAACCTAAACAGACATTTCTCCAAAGAAAATGTAAAAATAGTCTACAGGCATCTATCTGGGAAAGTGCTCAATATCATTAATTATGGGGGAAATGTGAATGAAAACCACCAAGTGATATTCCCTAGATCCCTTGGACGGCTCAAAGTCAAAAAATGATGAATGTTGGCGAAGGATTAGAGAAAAGGGAATTCTTGTACATTCTTGGTGGGAATATAAATTATTACTGCCATTATAGAGAAGAGTATGGAGGTTCCTCAAAAAATTAAAGAATTACTATGTGACCCAGAAAGCCCTCTTCTGGGCATATACCCAAAGGAAATGAGATCACTGCTTTGTAAAGATACCTGCTCTCCCATGCTGACTCCCGGGTTGCACCATTGCACATAATGATAGTCTGGATATGGAAATGACCTAAGTGTCCATCAATTAATAAATGGAGAAAGAAGCTAGGGTATACACAATGAAATATGAATGCTGGAAAAAGAATGTGTGCTTGACTTTTGCCACAACATGGAGGAGAATGGAGGACATGATGGTCAGAAAAATAAGCTAGACTGAAAGCAAAAGATCTCATTTACATGTGGACTCTTTAAAAAATGAAATATACAAAGAGAACAAAACAGTCATTATCAGGGGCAGAGTGGGTGGGAAGAAATGGGAGATGGAAGTAAATATGTCTAGAGAGCTAGTGTACAAGATAAGGGCTATATTAAGGAAATTGTAGCGTACACAGGGATCCATGATAAATGAATAGATTGTAGCTACTCTTGCCACTGAAAGTCAGGAAGGGGATTCTGTGAGATGATGGATATGCTAATTTGTCTCGCTGTAGTGACCTTTATACCATCTACATGCTTCCCGTAACACCATGGTGTATAGCTTAAATATACACAATAGAATTTAACAAACTCTAAATCCTAACAGTGGTGCAATGTTTTGTTCTTCCTAGTGATAATTACATTTAAACAAGAAAATGTTAAACACTGTGAAGTCTGTAGAACACAGAAGAATGGTATGATTCTATGACTATCTCTTGTGGAGACTTTTGGGATGTTAAATGAGCTTTTGACTGGTGGAAAGAGAGAAAGGATTTCAGGAAGCGTAGAGAGCACAGGCAAAGACCCAAAAGTGAGAACTGACATGTGCTAACTGGAGAGTACAGAATAGAGCAAGAGGCCAGGAATGAAGGGCTGGGAGGATAGAGGGAGATGAGTCTGGAATATGGACTCTGGCCAGGCAGAGCTTCACAGAGCACAGCCTAGAATGCCAGTCTAAAGTAGAAAATCTGGAGCTGCTAGCTATTGGGTGGGCAGCAGAGGAAACAGGAGAAATGTAAAACCCACTGAGTGTACCTGAGATGCCTTACGTGTTTTGTGTCGTAAAATCCTTAGAACGGTCCTGCGAGGTTGGTGCCATTTTCTCTGTGACGTAGGTGAATTCTCTAAAGCTCAGAGATGTTCAGTTTAGCAAGCATGGTATAATCCTTGATGTCATGACATTTGCAATCTCAGTAGATTACTGTCCAAGGTTGTATGTCTGACAAATGGAAGACCAGCCGGCCACGAAGGAAATACAATTACAATGGCCGTTTTAGAGGGGAATGAATGGACACTCAGTGAGGTTGGGTTACCGGAATGAAGTTCCATAGCTAAGACAGGGCAGAGTAGGGACTGAAATACCACAATCTAGCCCTATAAAGTCTCTGTCTCCTGTTCCATGATGCTTCCCTCCCTTTTCCCCTTCGACTAAAAAATGTGTTGGGGGAGCGCGTGCAAATGAATTGACTGCTTCAGTGTCTCTTTCAAATCTGACCTTCCATTGCCTGCCTCAAGCAGTGGTTTCACCCTCTTCTTTTCTCCTGAAAAAGAGTCAAAATAACCTACATGGCAACAGCTACTGTGTGCTCTGTGTTCTAGACTTGATGAAACAGCCTTATAGGTTATCGTTAACTTTCATGATTCACTGTGAGTAGAAAACCTGTAAGATTCCTAAAAAGGTGACTGGGCATAGACTTGCATCATGTGTTTCATTCACTGACTCAGAGAATAGAAATTGAGTGCCTACTTTATTTGAGGACCTGTGTGAGATGGACGGGATAGAGCAGGCACACGTGGGTTCCCCGCCCTTTGCAGCCAGGTTAGAGATGTCCTCAGATGCCCAAGGCTGGAGGAAGGGAGAAGAGCAGTGAGTGGCCCGCTGCACACGTGGCTAAGTTGCACCACCTCTCCACTCGCCTCTGACTCTGTTACAGCTGCTTTTTTAATGCTATTTGCTCCCTTTTTTTCCTCATTGAGCAATTTTGTAATATTATCCTCTAATGTCCTTTTTAATGCTTTTTAATCATCTTGAATCATTCTCCCTTGAGTCCTAAGCCCTGGTCTGTCTTTTCAATAGCCTTTTTTTTTTATTCAAAAGTACTTTCTAAGGAACTGTGATCTGCTTGTTAAAGTCTGATAAGCCTATGCATTCTCATCCCTCATTACGCTGAAATTTAACATGACGTGGTCATTTCTACTTCATTAAGTACTTCTTTGTTGATCAGATGTAATTCTAGAGGGAGAAAAATTCATTCTCCTCTCACTGAAGGGTCAAATTTTGAATGAGTCATGTTTAAAAAAAAGCACAGTTCTGACACTTCACTAACCTAGAAATCCTCCCAGACTGTTGAATGTTGCCTCAGTACCCCTCCATTTTAAGAGTTTGCCCATGTGTTGCAGTCAGACTGATGTTGTGCAATTCGTGCCAACAGTGATATTTTAATTTAGCTCTCTTCTCATCCTTACTCATGCATCTGCTCTCTGGAATCCCTCTGAGGATGTCTGGTTCTTGCTAGTTCCCATGCTGTTTCTTCCTGGACTACAAAAAAGAATGCTACTTCTGCTTCAGGTTATGTTTCATTCTTTGCAAAAAGAGCCTCAGAGAAGTAAGATACCTCTAAGAACTGAAAATTCTTTTTAAAAATCTTTATTTAGGAACCACTGTTGGGAAGCAGAGACATTGGTAACCCATATCAGATTGCCTGTTGGAGTCCCGGGTGTTCTGCTTCCTGTCCAGCTCCCTGCTAATATACCTGGAAAAGCAATAAAAAATGGCCCAAGACTTGGGACCTTGCCACCCACGTGGGAGACCGAGATGGAGTTCCCAGCACCTGGCTTTGGCCTGGACCAGTCCTAGCCATTGCAGCCATTGGCAGAGGAAGCTAGTGGATAGAAGACTCTTTATCACTCTCTCCCTCTCTTTCAAATTAAACAAAATCATTTAAAAATGAATAAATTTTTACCTGTTTACCTGAGAGGCCAAGAGACAGAGTATTCCCACCCACTGTTTACTCTCCAAATGCCTAGAATAGCAGAAGGTGGCCTGGAGCCCAAGGCAGTAGCTGTGAACTCTATCCAAGTCCCCCAGTTAGGTGGTACGAACCCAATTGCTTGAGCCATCATCACTGCTTCCCACAGTCTGCTTTAGCATAACACTGGAGTCAGGTGCCAGAGCTGAGACCCAAAGGCAGGCACTCTGTTATGGGATGTGCGATTCTTAATTGGTGTCTTAACTGCTAGGTTAAACACTTAACACCAAAATTACTTCTTTATTGATCCAGTATTGTCTCCCACTCATTACTGCTTGGCAGTAGTTTTTATTCCATCCGACTCCTCAACAAACAGTTTGATTTTCTTTCGACCCTATTCAAGATTAATTCTTCCATCCAAGGGAACTTCTTGAAAGGCGAGAAGCCTTCTTCCACCCCTCTCATCATCTTTTCTAATGAAGAGAAAACCTTAAAAGTAGATTCAGGGGCTGTTGTGGAGCCAGGGGTTAAGCCGAAGCTGGAACTTGCAACATCAGCATCCCTTATCAGAGCATGATTTGAGTCCTGCCTGCTCCACTTGCCATCCATCTCCCTGCTAAAGTGCCTGGGAAAGCAGTTGAGAGTGGGGCAGGTACTGGCCCCTGCACCCATGTGAGAGATCTGGATGGAATTCCAATGTCCTGGATTCAGCCTGGCCCCACTGGGCTACTGGTAGTCAACTGGGGAGTGAACCAGCAGATGGAAGATCTCTTTCTCTCTCCCCCCCTCTCTTCCCACCCCCTTTCACTCTGCCTGTGAAGTAAATAAATCAATCTTTTTAAAGTAGCAACAGTAACAGCCATGAGAATTACTATGGCCACTGCAAAATGAAAATCCCCTGTGGTCTGGGCCTCTGAGGTCTCCCACTGAGCTATCTTTTACAGCTTTCCCTGAAAACCTCACTTCTGAACTGTGCTCCAATATCCATTTGCTACCAACCTCCTGATCCTATTACGCTCCTGAGGCTGCTGTCTATAAAGCAGATGAGGCGTTCCTTGCACTCCGCATGCACCCCTGGTCACCCAGCTGTGTAGTGTTAGTCACTATCTGCTCACACCAGCCAGGGCAGCCAGGCAGTACAGAGCCGCACTCAGACCTGTGAGTTTTGCCCAAATATTTCCCATTTGCAACCCTTCCTCCAATTGCTTACCCTATTTGTTCATCCCTGTGTTTTCTTTTTAGCGAGATGTTTATAAAAAAAAAATAGTACCACCTGACATTATTGATTACTTGCAAGCATCGGGCACAGGGCTAGTAATACTGCTGTGAAGATGACGATAAGCTGGCTGTTACTTTGGCAGTGTGGTTACTTGTATTAGTCACTGAATCAACTCACCCCACCCTATGTGACGTGTGCCCTATTATTATTCTTCGTTTACTGAGAAGAGAAAAAGATCCCGAAATTCCTCAGCCAGAAAGCAGAATTCTCTATCAGGGATTTCCGCTCGAGCATTGCAGCTCCTAACCATTGCTAAGTAGTGTCTTGCACTACAGCGTTTAACACTAGCAGCTTCAAGATTTCTTAATGGCCCTGAAGCAGTGTTTCATATCCAAATAGAAAAACTTGGCGAGCTGACATTGTCCATAAACAAAGTTCCTTGGGTTTTCTTCAGTACTAGCTACTTAACTATCCATCTGAAAGAACAGGGAAAAAAAAAAAAAACTACATAAGCTGATCCCAGTATGAAATACAGAGCTAAAACAAGAACATTTTATTGACTTTGATTTCCCTAGGGTCCACCTCCAAAGTAATTCACTTCTTATTCAAGGAAATTGGAATTCAGAAATAAGATCCTACTCAACCTTTAGTTTTGCTTTTTTGTGTTTGAGTATTACCTAATTTGTTTTATTCAACATTCACCTGAAAAGCTCTACTTCTGTTTTCTTTACCAGTTTCACATTCTGTGTAATTGTTATTTAGAAGGTTTGTTTAAATTAAATTATGTGTCTAGGTATGAGAATAAGCAAAATTACTTTGTAGGATTGTTAAATGTCCATTAACAAAGTTTTCTCAAATTTCCTAGCATGTATTAGCATATAAAATATCTATATTGTTAGAAGCAAGTATAATGTCATAAATAATAGTTTGGCTCAGATTGTAGCCCTGCAATTACAATTGATTTGTTGTTATTGAAATTGGCCTCTTAGTTTATGTTTCTAATTTTTCTTTTTTTTTCTTTCCTTTTTGTAAAAAAAAAAATATTTTAGCTCCTAGTCAGACTGTTACTCTGGTGACACAAACTGTGGTTACCAAGGAAATCACCCTCTCCGAACTAGAAATGCCATCTTCCTTGTTGTTGGAAGTACCTGCTCTGGCAGATTTCAACCGAGCTTGGACAGAGCTTACCGACTGGCTTTCTCTGCTTGATCGAGTTTTAAAATCGCAGCAAGTGATCGTGGGTGATCTTGAAGACATCAACGAGATGATCATCAAACAGAAGGTATGGTGAGAAGGAGAAAAGCTGGCAGAAATATTTCTTGAGAGTGAAGATTTTCCACAAGCCATTTGAGCAGCCTAGACAGTTTCCCACCAGTTTTAGCCAGTTCTTTGTTGTTGTCAGCAAACACACTGCTTTGTCTATTCTGTTCAGCCCAAGTATGATTAAGAAAGTGAGTTAATGCAATTATCTGGAGTAGCCATAAATTAAAAAGGAAAAAAAGCATACACCTTACAAGCATAGTTGGCTTCATTAAATTCACTACAAAACTAGTGTTTTTAAAATCTATTTTGTACCAAATAGCTCAGTGGAACTGTTTACATTGAAATTGTTTGTTTTGACACTACGCAGCCATAATGTATTGCAGAATCAAATATAATAATCTGATGATTGGCTATTATCCACTCTTCAGGGTTGTCTGGCAATGTTCTTACTCAATTGACAAGGAAGCTGAAAGTTAGCTGCAAATAAAAAAAATGTGGCAAAGCATAAGCTATTTAGAAATAGCCTAGATCTCAATATTGAGATTTTTGTGATGCCACAGCAAAGAAACATGTTTTAATAGAAATATTATATTTTTAGCCTCTTTAGAATCCTTTTGGTAAAAGCATGATATCATCTAGAAATAGAAGAATACATAAAGTAGTTTACCTGCCTAGAATAAATGGACTATCTTTCATATTTCTCAATAGATAAGGAAATAATTTTGAAAGTTCTGTACACTATAGTCATTTCACCTGTAAAAGCTCTCAAGCCTTTGTAAAGAAATAGTAGATTGTGGTAATGGTGCTTAGATATTACAGGACTAACCTTTGAAAAAACAAGACTGGCAAAGTGAGGGCAATTTCATTTTTTAAAAGATGTATTTATTAATTTTAAAGACAGAGAGAGATCAAAATCTTCCATCCTCTAGTTCACTCCCAAAATGGCTGCAATCGCCAGGGCCAGGCCAGTCCAAAGCCAAGAACCTGGGTGGCAAGGCCCAAGTGTTAGGGCCATTCTTCCACTGCTTCCCAGGCACATTAGCAGAAGGCTGGATTAGAAGCAGAGCAGCTGCGATTCAAACTGGTGCCCACATGGAATGGCAGCATCACAGGTCGCAACTTCACCTACTGTACCATAACACCAGCCCCAGGAATTTCTTTTTAAAATGAACATTAACAGTTTACTGAGAACAAAAAGAATTTGATATCGGCCAGTGCCGCGGCTCAATAGGCTAATCCTCCACCCTGCAGCGCCGGCACACCGGGTTCTATTCCTGGTCAGGGTGCCGGATTCTGTCCTGGTTGCCCCTCTTCCAGGCCAGCCCTCTGCTGTGGCCCGGGAGTGCAGTGGAGGATGGCCCAAGTGCTTGGGCCCTGCACCCCATGGGAGACCAGGAGAAGCACCTGGCTCCTGCCTTCAGATAGGCGCAGTGTGCTGGCCACAGCACGCCCAGCTGCGGCAGCCATTGGAGGGTGAAACAACGGTAAAGGAAGACCTTTCTCTCTGTCTCTCTCTCTCACTGTCCACTCTGCCTGTCAAAAAACAAAACAGAGAATTTGATATCAAGCAACTTGATTTTAAAGTGACTATGACCTGTCTTTGACACTGGCAAGTAACGTGATTGTGTTCAAGTCGTTCTCTGGATCTTGGTTTCCTATTCTTGGTACAAGGTTCCCAGGATGCAAATCTCATTGACTATGGAGAAATCTATATATGTGTGTGTATGTAAAAATATGTACATATTATGTGTATATGAAAGTTTGCTTTCCTACTACCTTATGACTAATAATAATAGCCATATTTTCTAGAAAAAGCAACCAAAGCTTGTAGACGTTGCACTGCTACTTAGTAGCAGAACAAGGATTCAAATCCAAGTCTGTTAGAGTTTGAAGCTCAATTATATATAATGCTTGCAGTATCTGCTGCTGAGTTAACATTTAGTGAACTATATATATGAACAATACATATATATATCACATAATAATATATGAAAATGAGAATTCATTCCCACATGTATATGCTATTTTGCCTTTGACATTATGGCTTCTTAGATGCTAGAGTGGAAGAGGAAGCCCACACTCCCTTTTGATGGGTTTGTGAACATGACCTTTAGGGAAACCATTGACGTGCTCCCTAGTCTTCAGAGTTTTCCAAAAAAAATTGTTTTCAGAAGGAACAACTAATACAATGCCTCTTCACAGAGATAGTCTTTAAATATAGATCCAAAATTAGCTGAGGTTCAAGGGCCATGTCTGGGATCACAGAAGGCCAGGATGTCTAAATATGAGTTTATGAAAATTTATATATAATAAATTTTATATATATGCCTTATACGTTATATATGTATGTATATCTCTTGCTGAATAGTAAGGATGCTATCCTGCTTCTTCCTTAGTAGAAACTAATTTGTGTTTATTATTCCAAAATGTTGGTCGCTCTTTTGGGAAGTACTGTTTATCTTTTTCCTATATCTATAACACCGAAGGCACTGGAATACTTTTCATCATGGTGGGAGAAAAACTAATTTGTGAAGATATTTTCAGTTTTTGATATTTATAACTTGAGTCACCAAATAGTCAGTAAAATGGCCCTAAATAATCAGTAAATATGTGTGGAGGGGAACAAGAAAAAGCTAAGTGTAGGAAGGATTTTATTAAACACTAGGAAATAAATATTTCCATTATGTAATTATTAAAATAATCCTACCTTTATAAGATATGAGGTAATACTCCAAAAGGGCTAAATGTACTGCAGAAAGTCTATCAACATCTACTTATTCATATCTTTAACAAGCTTTTATTGAGCTACTATTAAGTGCTTAGGAAATAGAGTTGGGCAATACAGAAATGCAGAGGTTAAAGGATGAAGGGGGAAAAAAAGCAATAAAAAATAACACTATAGAGATAAATTCTAGAATAATAACTAGCATATTTTAGCACTTACAGTTATTAACATAAGGACTTCCTATATATTATTTAGTGCTCACAACAACAATACTATGAGGTAGATAAGGCCTGGTGAGGTTAAATAACCTTTTCAAGGAGGAAAAGGACAGTGAGAGAAATAGAAGCCAAATGGTATGGTGCCACAATCTCTACCCCTGAACTTGGTGATGTTCTTTCCAGACTTACTTCAGGAAAAACTATGCCAGGGAAGAGGACAGATACTAGGAATATCTTCCTGAAGAAAATGATTAGGCCAAGCATTAAAGACCGAGACCTTGAGCCTCATGGTTACCGAGGCATGCCTCCCTTATTGGAGTGCCAGGGGTCAGTATCCGGGTGTTCCTCCTGATTCCAGCTGCCTGCTAATGGGGGTTCTGGGAGACAAGAGCAATGACTCCAGTGATTGGATTCCTGCCACCCACGTGGAACATGGGGATCAAGTTCCCAGCTCCCAGCTTTAGCCCCAGCCTAGCCGTGGGGTGTTGTGGGCATTAGAGGAGTGAACCAGCTGATCGGAGCTTTTTGTCTTACTTCTTCTCAAATAACTAAATTTTATAAATGAATCAGCTAGGGGCCGGCGCCATGGCTCACTTGGTTAAACCTCCGCCTGCGGCGCCAGCATCACATATGGGCACCGGGTTCTAGGCCTGGCTGCTCCTCTTCCAGTCTCTTCTGTGGTCTGGGAGGGCAGTGGAGGATGCCAAGTCTTGGGTGCCTGTACCCGCATGGGAGACCAGGAGGAAGCACCTGGCTCCTGGCTTCGGCTCGGCGCAGCACCCTGGCCGTAGTGGCCATTTGGGGGATGAACCAACTGAAGGAAGACCTTTCTCTCCCTCTCCCTCCCCCTCCACCTTCCCCCCCCTTCCCTCCCCCCCCCAACTCTGCTTGTCAAATAAAAAAAGAATCAGCTACATGAAATGAGAATGTACATTCGAGCAGAGGGAATAGCCTGTCATTGTCACTGAGATGGCAAACAACAGAGTATATTATAGGAATTGTAGTTTCATATGGCTGAAGTAGAAAGTATAAGATGAGGAGAAAGTGAGGAGATTGAACAGAGAGGGGTGGGATTATACAATGGGAATCTTTGCTTGCTAGCAGGATTTTGATTATAGCCTGTAGGAGTTGACCACCAGTAAAGGGTTTTAAGCAGGATAAAATCATTGAAGCAGTTTAGTTGTTCTTCAGTTAGGGTTCTCTAGATACAAGAAATATAAATCATTCTCTGATTATTTCATCAAGCAAAAAGTAAATTCACAGGAATAATCAAGACAACACACCAAGGCTTAGGAAAAGAAATCTGAGCACGCATGCACGTCACATTAGCAGAAACTACTGTAGTCTTGCTGGGATAGTCTGTCTTTTCTGACCCATCTCATCCTGTTCAAAATGGAAACTCTGAAAGAGAATCCAGTTCCCTTTTTTGAGGTCACACACCCATCTCTTGGATACAGGAAAGTAGACAACTTTGATTTAACACCTGTTCCCATGCTTGTTCTTAGCCAAAAGGCTGAGAAGCGATAAAAGCCTGCTCCTCCAAAGTCCCACAGAATTAGGGAGAGGTAATCCCCCCTCCAAAGGAATCGAGATCTGTTGCCAGTAGAAGAAGCATGTTGAGTAGCCAATAGACAACAAAGTCATCTGAATTGAGGCAAGAACATGGGGGCTAGGAAGGACAGATTAAATAAAGGATGAGACTTGTGGGAGGTGATCATCATGTCCTAAGCAAGCAGTTCACCTCCCTCAGTGTTGCAACATGGAGACCGGAAATAAAGGTCATTTGTGTACCAGTACTGATCATGTACATTTATTTGACCTTTACACATCCAATAATTGGTTCTGAATACATGTAGATTGTTTCAGGGATAATGTGAATAAAATATGATAAGGAAGTTCCACTGTTAACAGAGAAGAGAATTTGAGGATTATAATTATTAACGACAAAGCATTGGAAGTTAGATAAGATACCAAAACATCCCATGCCTCAACGAGTAGTTTTGAATTTGAGGCACAGATCAAACCTTAAATGTGCAATAGATGAAATATGGACACTACAACAGGTATATGAACATGGCATTTGGATAAGCTAGCTTTTTAATGACTCTAGACTTTGAATTTAAAAATTGCTTATTTGCTAAAAAGTTTCTGCTCTCTATTAACATTAGCTTAATTAAATTCTTACTGTAAAAATGAGTAGCTGCTATGACTTGAAATGAAAACATTTTTACTAAGTGAATCATACTAAGCAAAACATGGAAATCAAAAATTAAAATTTAGTCTTTAAAGTATTTTTAAATGTAGCTGTTTTAAAAGTTAAGCAACTCTACTGTGCAGTTTCAGAGAGTGGTTAATAAACCATTATGTTTTAGAAAAAGAGTTGTGAAATATGCTAATTAAACCTTTAGAAGTCAAACATACACGAGACTCCAGGTTTATGTTCTAGAATCGTGAATTAATATCTGTATGATATATAATTTCTAGTTGAGTATCAGAGAAATCAGATTAAGACATGCTTCTTCTACTTCATTACATTTCAAATGAAACGGCTCTGAGGCAAAGTTGTTTTGACAACGATGAGCAGTTTGTCTTTCTGACATAAACTGAGATGAAGGGAAAGATAGGTCTAGAGTTTTTCACTGAGGAGAGTTATTAAATATGACTTTTGGGGAAATGAAATAGGAGGAAAATGGGAGGAGGAAAATGAAAAAAGGAAGGAGGGAGGAAAGGAAAGGAAGACGGGAAGGGGGAAGGAAGGAGAGAGAGAGAGTCCCAAACTGTACATCTCCTCCCTCTCTCATTCCCGCTTAGATTTAACGGGGATCACTTTTCAGTTCAATTTAAACGACTAAGAATAATTGTGTGTTAGTTAAAAAGTTCAACCAATGGCATTAAGTAGAAAAAAAAATAAAAAAATAAAGGAATAAAACAGTAAGTTGTTCCTTGACAGTCAGGACAACGATTGATCAAGTCACTATTTCTCATAGTGTCCGTTTCACTTCTACAGATTTCCTTTTTGGTGCTCGGTTAGTTGTCACTGATCAGGGAGAACATATGATATTTGTCGCTTTGGGACTGGCTTATTTCACTTAGCATAATGTTTTCCAGATTCTTCCATTTTGTTGCAAATGACCGAATTTCATTGTTTCTGACTGCTGTATAGTATTCTGTAGAGTTCATTTCCCATAATTTCTTTATCCAGTCTTCTGTTGATGGGCATTTAGGTTGATTCCATGCCTTAACTATTGTGAATTGAGCTGCAATAAACATTAATGTGCAGACAGCTTTTTGGTTTGCCAATTTAATTTCCTTTGGGTAAATTCCAAGGAGTGGGATGGCTGGCTGGGTTGTATGGTAGGGTTATATTCAGGTTTCTGAGCAATCTCGAAACTGATGTCCATAGTGGCTTAACCAGTTTGCATTCCCAACCAACAGTGGGTTAGTGTGCTTTTCCCCCCACATCCTCGCCAGCATCTGTTTTTAGTTGATTTCTGTATGTAAGCCATTCTAACCAGGGTGAGGTGAAACCTCATTGTGGTTTTGATTTGCATTTCCCTGGTGGCTAGTGATCCTAAATACTGAATATTTTTTCATGTATCTGTTGGCCGTTTGGATTTCCTCTTATGAAAAATGTCTATTTAGGTTGTTGACCCATCTCTTAAATGGGTTGTTTGCTTTGTTGTTGTGGAGTTTCTTGATCTCTTTGTAGACTCGGGTTATTAATTCTTTATCAGTTGCATAATTTGCAAATATTTTCTCCCATTCTGTCAGCTGCCTCTTCACTTTCCTGAGTGTTTGTCTTGCAGTACAGAAACTTCTCAATTTGATGTAACCCGATTTGTTAATTCTGGCTTTGACTGCCTCTGCCTCTGGAGTCTTTTCCAAGAAGTTTTTGCCTGTGCCTATATCTTGCAGGATTTCAACAATGTTCTCTAATAATTTGATGGTGTCGAGTCATAGATTTAGATCTTTAACCCATGTTGAGTGGATTTTTGTGTAAGGTGTAAGGTAGGGTCTTGCTTCATGCTTCTGCACGTGGAAATTGAGTTTTCCCAGCACCATTTGTTGAATAGACCCTCTTTGCTCCAGGAATTGGCTTTAGATCCTTGATCGAATATAAGTTGGCTATAGATGTTTGGATTGATTTCTGGTGTTTCTATTCTGTTCCATTGGTCTGTCCATCTGTTTCTGTACTGTTTTGATTATAACTGCCCTGTAGTATGTCCTGAAATCTGGTATTGTGATGCCTCCGGCTTTGCTTTTGTTGTACAAGATTGCTTTAGCTATTCCAGGTGTACTGTGCCTCCATATGAATTTCAGCATCATTTTTTTCCAGATCTGAGAAGACTGTCTTTGGTATTTTGATTGGTATTGCATTGAATCTATAAATTGCTTTTGGGAGAATGGATGTTTTGATGATACTGATTCTTCCAATCCATAAGCATGGAAGATTTCTCCATTTTTGATATCCTCTTCTATTTCTTTCTTTAAGATTTTGTAATTCTCATCGCAGAGATCTTTGACATCCTTGGTTAAGTTTATTCCAAGGTATTTGTTTTTGTAGCTATTGTGAACCAGATGGAACTTAGAAGTTCTTTCTCAGCCTCAGCCATGGCATTGCCTGTGTATACAAAGGCTGTTGATTTTTGTGCATTGATTTAATATCCTGCTTTGCCAAACTCTGTTAGTAGAGTTCGTTGGATCCCCTAAATAAAGAATCCTATCATCTGCAAAGAGGGATAGTTTGAGTTCTTCCTTCCCAATTTGTATCCCTGTAATTTCTTTTTCTTGCCTAATAGCTCTGGCTAAGACTTCCAGAACTATATTGAATAGCAGTGGTGAGAGTGGGCATCCCTGTCTGGTACCAGATCCCAGTGGAAATGCTTCCAAAAATTTGGGGCCTTGAAGTCTGTAGTTGAAGTTGTAGTATATCAAAGTGTCAATTCTTCTTATTACCTTTTATGTTTGGGTAATGTTAGCTAATGTTAATGTTAATGTTAGGCTCATGTTGTGCTTTCTTGCTTTCCTTCATTAAGCAAATTGCCTTTGAAAACCCATGTTACAAAGCATACTCGGGTCAGGCAGGGGACTACTAGAAAACAAAGTTGGAAAGAGACAATGGAGTAAGAGTTTGGATTTAAAGTTCATTTCCTTGTGTAGGACAGTGAATAATTGAAAATGAAATAAGGCAGTGGTGACAGATCACTATTAGTAAAATGTATTTTTGTGCTTTTATTTACATTTTCTAAATATAATATAGTTACATTAAAGTTGCATACTATACATGTATACAACTTTATATAGTTTCTGAAGTATTCTCGTATATATTGTATATATAAAGTACTTGGACAAAGGGAGTTGTAAGATAATGTATAATTTGTATGAATTTGTTAAAGACCGTCACTTATGTAATTAGTGTATATAGATAGATAGATAGATAGATAGATAGATAGATAGATAGATAGATACATAGATACATAGATGTAAACTGGAGTAGATGGACTGGCTGCTTAGGTCACAATGATCACCTCCCACAAGTCTCATCCTTTATTTAATCTGTCCTTCCTAGCCCGCATGTTCTTGCCTAAATTCAGATGACTTGTCTATTGGCTGCTCAACATGCTTCTTCTACTGGCAACAGATCTCGATTCTTTGGTGAGGGGATTACCTCTCCCTAATTCTGTGGGACTTTGGAGGAGCAGGCTTTTATTATTACTCAGCCTTTTGGCTGAGATCAAGCGTAGGAACAGGTGTTAAATCAAAGTAGGTAAATACTACTTAATATTGTCTTTCCTCCCTGAAATACCTACTTTGGAGACCCCTTTAAGATCTACTGACTGCCTTGTAAGGATTTTTGGCATATAACTCAGTTTTCATTCATTTATTAGTTATTTAACACTTCCTGGTGAAAGCGTTTCTGCCTCTAGAGATTGAAAATAAGAATGGTATAGTTCCAGCTATAGAGTATATCCTCTATCAGGAAAACATCAAGAGCACAAGGCAATCAATGCCACAAGACCAAAAATGCACTCTCGTGTTTACAATAAATGTCAGAATAAATGAATGAAGCATTCATTTTTTTCTTTCTGTAAATATTTGCCTGCCTTTCTCAAAGAAAACTAATCTATATTTCTCTTTCCAGGTGTCAATTTTTATTTGATATTCTGAAAGTTAAAATTGATTTTTTACATGTTTTAGTGTTTTGACATTTCATAAATTAAGCTAATTGATGAGTAATTACCAAGGTGATCATAGCTGCATTGTTTTTCAAAGAGAAGTGATTTTTGACTCTGTTCTTAGGATCCTTTATGAATTCCTTAAATAAATTACTAGAGTTTCTAGAGTTGAGTCCATTTCTTTTTTTGCTGTTAGATTCACGTAAATACTTTTAAATATAATTTTAGCAACTCATAAATGTTTCCAAGTTCCTTTATCCTTATATTTTGTGTGAATAAGTGGCATCATATTCAAGAATTACACATCTCATATTATTAATTCAAGGGAAGGCTATATTCTGTATTTTTATCTCAGAAATAGAATGACTGATTTACCTGGCAACCTGGCACATTCTCCCTTCAGTATGAAAGCAAAATAAACTTTGCAATGATAGATTTAACCCACCAGTATAATTTTAATTTGTGTTCAATGTGTGCTACTGTGCCTAGAAAGCAGCAGATGATAGCTCAGGTGTTTGAGTACCTGCCACCCACGTGGGAGACCCAGATGGAGTTCCCAGCCACTGGCTTTGGCCTAACCCTATCCTGGCTATTGTAAGGTATTTAGAGAGTGAGCCAACAGAATATCTGTGTGTGTGTGTGTGTGTCTTTCTGTCTCTCTGTCACTCTGCCTTTCAAGTAAATAATTTTTAAAAAATAAAATTATTATTGAATCCTCCAACTAATAAAAAGTAAATCTGTGGGGAAGGCTTGAGGCAAAATCATATATAATTGTCTTCCCTCGTCTATAGTTTTGCTTTCTGTGGTCTGCAAATATTAAATGGAAAATTCCAGAAACCAGTCGTTAAGTCTTAAATTGTGCACCATTCTGAGTAGTACGAGGATGTCTCACACCATCCCTCTCTGTCCTGGGTGGGAGATGAAGCATCCTTCTGTCCCGAGTAACCATGTCATCTACAGCATCCACCCATTAATAACCTGGTAGCCATCTCTGACATCAGATCTTCTGCTGAGATACCATAGTGCTTGTGTTGACGTAACACTTATTTCATTTTCATACAGCCCAAAGCCCAAGAGTAAAGAGACTAGAAGTTCAGATATACCACAGAGAAGTGAAAATGTTTCTTTTAAGTGAGAAAGTGAGTTCTGAATAAGGAAAGAAAAAAATTGTATGCTGAGGTTAAGATCTACAGTACGATCAAATCTTCTAACCGTAAAATTGGGAAGGAGAAAGAAATCCGTGCTAGTTTTGTTGTCATACCTGTGAAAGTGCAACAACAAACTTCATGAATTACCGTGGAAGTTAGTTAAGATGGAAAAGGCTTCCACTAGAGTCTTGCAGGGTGTCACCCATGGAAAAATGGAGACTACTGCAGATAAGTTGAGTTGATTTTATACTACGAAACTGGAGAGAAGAAAATAATTTACACTTAACTCCTTCATGTTTTTTCCTCCAGAATTATAGATTGTGGTGAGAGGAAAAAGCATCTGAAGCTACTTCGTTGAGGCAATAGTTTGATTTCATTTCGTATTATGCGAAAGTCACATGAAGCTTCCACAGGTAGAAGCAAAAGTGCCCATTGAGAAGCTGAACACAGAAATCAGACTGCCATTTTACCACATTCACACAAGTGCTGTTTTTTCTTATTATTTACTTTAATTTTTAATTTAAAATTTTAATTAGTTTTTAACAGATTCCATGTGATTTGTAAATACAGTTCTAAGAACATGATATTCCCTTCCTCTCTCCTTCCCTCCCTCCCTCCTTGCCTCTCTCTTACCATCTTTCCTTCTCCCTTTATTTTTTTTTTTTATTTTTTAAAATAACAAAATTTTAAAATTACATTATAGTAAAAAGGCTTAATACTCCATCAAATAAGAAGCCTAACAAGTGAAAAGCAAAAGGACCCCTTTAGTGGGAATACAGACAATGGAAATCAACAATAATTGGATGAATAAATGACCATTTCACCCATATATAGCAAATTTTAAAGTAATCACATTCATTAAAACTGCAGTAGTATAACATTCTTAAACATTGGTTTGACAAAGTTATAAAACAAAGTTTTACAAAACGATACTTGGAGCAGTACTGATAGACACAAACATTTCCTTTTTCTATCTTTTTTTTTTAATTTTAGCCCCCACATATAAGGGAGAACACATGGTATTTGTCTTTCTGTGTCTGGCTTATTTAACTCAACATGATGTCCTCCAGTTGCTTCCATTTTTTAAAGCTATATAATGGTTGTTAGGCACTAGAAGAGAACAGTTACTAGGAGCAGATGTAAGCAGGAAGAAGCTCTAGATAATGATATTTTACAGTAAAATTGTTCTCTGAATCAAAATGAGGATATACATTGTTTTTAGAATTAGGAAAATTTTTAGATGAGAACCATTCAACCGTTTCAAGGGGTGAATTACAAGTAAATCTGATAATGAAGTAGTCACCAATAACCTAAGGTTCCTTCCCACCCCTTATACTTAATTGTAATGATTAGAAATGGGAGGTTGACTGGTTTGTCAGAGCATTTGAAGACTTTTAGATCTATTTCTATCTTCTTTGTGAGGTTTGTTTTGATCATTCCAATCTGTTGGTCATTTTAATCAGTGATTCACTGACAAAATCATTCTGTCCATGAACTGTCTTTTCTGGTAAGGCCACTTCTGTCTTAAACTTCTTTCATAAAATATTTATTATTGTTTAATATTTTACATGTTTATGTTTTGACCCTTGAAATGAATTTAAATTTCCTTTAAGGCAGACATAGTATTCTGTTGCCATAGCAACTAAAGATATATAAATATTGTGTATTTACTTTACCTTCATGAGTGACGAGTGTTACTTAGCATTTGGAACTGAACAATCTGTTATAGAGCAGTGTTCATATTTATGCTTAGTTTTACTGTTACATGCAACATGATCTATGTCTGACTTTGGTCAGTGGTGAATAAAAGGCTCCTGGGAATTAGATTTAGTACATCAAATAATATCAATGATAAGTCTAGTACTCTAAGGATTTTAGAAGTAAGACGTTCTTCTAATAACCTTAAGATTGTGTTTAGCTGTGTGTACATAGCCAAACTCCAGAAAAGAGTTTTTTTCCCTCAAAGAGCAACATCTCCAGAATTATGCATGCCAGGGTTAGTACAGTCTCCACAAAGCCATCTGTCCTTTCTCATCCCAAGTCATCCTTGTATCACTTTCTTTCCAGTGATCTCAAAATGCCTGCCCTGCTTCCACATACAATGTTTGTGTTGCAAAATGGAAGAAGGGCGACCCACATTTCACAGGGGTTAAGATGCTACTTGGGATGCCCATATCCACTATTGGACTGTGGGGTAAGAGTCCTGCTTCTGCTTCCAATTCCAGCTTCCTGCTAATAGTCTGGAAGGCAGCAGATGATGGTCCACTTGGGTCTCTGCCACTCATGTAGAAGACACAGACAGAGTTCTAGGCTCCTGCCTTCAGCCTGGCCCAGCCCCACCTGTTGTGGGCACTTACAGAGTGTATCAGCAGATAGGAGCTCTCTGATTCACTCTTTTCTTTCTCTCTTTCTTTCTCTTTCTCTCGATCTCTCTCTCTCTCTCTCTCTCTCTCTCCCCCCCTGCTGTTCAAAAAACACAAATTTTTTTAAGTAGAAGGAAAAAAATGAATGGATATTGGGTACACCTCTGGCTATGCCTGCTAGGGTATCAGTAGTGAATGCCTATTTTTCTTTGGATTTAGCCAGTTTTAACTTAGCCAAATTTGATATGATTGTTTTCCTGTCTTCTTAATTTTCTCATCACAGAGATGTCATGGAGGTGAGAATGTAAAAGAATAAACTTAGTATTACTGTTTAGCAGTAGACATCAATTATTATGCTTTATAGTCATAACCATACAAAGGTCACTGAAAACAGTGTAAATTAGTATGTTGAAACATACTGTGTTTATATTTTGTCTTCTGTTCTCAAGAAATAACTTCCTAATTAACCACATGTGTTTGCTATAATTCTCTGAATGTGTGTATCTAAAGCAGTATCTACATGCCACATGTGGCAATTGACATAAATTAAAATTTAAAAATCATTCAATTATACTGGCCACATTTCAAATACTCGGTAGTCACACGTGGCTAGTGGCTACTGTATTAGACACATGCATTGAACATTCTGCAGAAAATACCATTAGACAATGCTCCTATACATAGCTGTAGCATATAAATATATATAAATATATATTTTTTTTTGGACAGGCAGAGTGGACAATGAAAGAGACAGAGAGAAAGGTCTTCCTTTGCCATTGGTTCACCCTCCAATGGCCTCCGTGGCCGGCGTACCGCGTTGATCTGAAGGCAGGGGCCAGGTGCTTCCTCCTGGTCTCCCATGGGGTGCAGGGCCCAAGCACTCGGGCCATCCTCCACTGCACTTCCGGGCCACAGCAGAGAGCTGGCCTGGAAGAGGGGCAACCAGGACAGAATCCAGCACCCCGACCAGGACTAGAACCCGGTGTGCCGGCGCCGCAAGGCAGAGGATTAGCCTATTGAGCCGCGGCGCCGGCCTGTATGTTCTCTTTTGAAATCAATTTCAGATAGCAAATAAATAAGGACAAATTGTTTTCTTCATTTCTATTTTTTTTGCCTCTAAGAAAATTTACACTGAAAAAGGAGAAAGCAGTCACTCTTGTAATAGTTTAAATAGCCTGACAAATTCTGAAATGGTACCTTAACACACACATATTCCTACATGGTAATAGGTCAGTAGTTTTTATATTCTGAGTTTCTAGGACCTAGGCACATCCACTAGGTCAAGGAAAGATAGAGACTAAGCAATATAGCATGATAATCAGAAAAATAAATGTAACCCAATTGGTAGAAGTTTCTCTTCATTGCCCTTTCCGTGACATCTTTTCTCTCCTTAAGCTGGGTTTCCTAAGCTCCCACCACAAACCTTGCTGTTTATAAGGTCATCAGTAGTCTGCTCATTGCTTTACCATCCCGTGGCCTAAGCTCCTAGATTTTTCTTTCTTATTCCTCACCACTTGTTCCAACAAGAATGACCATTGTTGCCTTTCATAATCTAAGTTGCCTATTTTATGCCATAAAAAGTGGAAAAGGATGAATGTTAAGATTTTTATTGGATTTCTGTTACATAAATGAAAAAGTCCTATAAGTCTATGTATAGCCTAGGACCTATAGTTCACAACATCATATTGCATGGGTAAAATTTTGCTAAAAGGTAGCTTTTATATGTATTGTTGTTATCACACATAAGATAACAATAGTAAATAAAGTGGGTGTGAGAAATCTGTTAGACATGACCCATTGGCTTATGCTTTAGATTGTGCTTTCATGGTGCTGTTTTTGGCTCCAAACTCAATAACTTGTATACATTAAATATGTACAGCTTGTTGTCTATCACACCTCCATAAAGAAGTTTTTTTAAAAAAAATTATTAAGAAATATACCCAATATTCTTAGGTGATATAAGATCTTAATATTTCTGAAACTGTCCTTTAGGATACTGGATCCAATGGCCATTAGTAGATGGTGCTACTAAAAAGATCAGCTAAGCCAAGAAACATGTACAGATTTTGCCTATTCTAGAGATCTTCCACATAGATCTTCATAGCAAGGTTTCTGACTGTCTCATTGTACTCCATGAATATATATAATTTTGTTAATAATGATTTTTCATTTCAAGCAAAATGCACATTATGGGAAACCTTCATAGATTTCATTTTTTGCACCAAAGTAAACTTATCTCTTAATTCCATTTGCCCACCAAAGAGTCATGCAGGAATGTTAACATTGTTAGCTCAGCATTTCTAGTCACTTCTCTATGAAAACCTTTTGTGTAGAACATCTTGAGAAATACAGCTTAAAGAATGTTAACCTATCTTAGTCAAATGTACATATCCCTGAGTCACTTGATATCTCTACATGTTTTTGCCAAATTAATCTTTCAGAAGTCTTTCTTCTTAGCACCAAGTCTGTAATTTATGAAGTTTTTATCAGGATAACATTTGTGCCTCTCACCATAACATACCTGCAAGCAACCAAGTAGCTAGGATTTTTCTAGACTGAAATCTGTGGAGAATAATTTAACATAGCATTCTACAAAATCAATTTTCTCTATTAAAGTAGATTAATATGACATAATAATTTGTATTTAAAATATTGATGAATTATCAATATCTATATGCCAATTTTAAAGAGCAGCATACAATGTAGGCAGCATTTAAAGACATTAAAATGTCTGCAGACATTTTAGCATTTTCATATATAAAGTCTATAAGTCAGAAATTAAACAGCTTTTCACATTCTGCTTAGAATGGAAACTTGTCTCCAATTCAGTGTTCACTTACAAAGATCTTCTGTTTATATTTATTTTTCTACTTAGAAAAAAGTTTTATCTCCTCTAAATTTTTAGTTTGTTATTTTTTAAAATATATATCAGTAAGGTAGTACATGTATGAAAATTTTAATAAATGTATGCCAGCTGAATATTTTAAAATTATTTTATGTATTTGAGAGGTAGAGAGAGAGAAATTTCCTATCTGCTGATTGACTCCCCAGAAGCCTCAGGTGAGATTAAGCCAGATCAGAGCTTGCTGCTAGGAGCCAGAAAGTTTGTCCAGGTCTCCCACATAAGGGCAGACATGGGCCATAGCCACCGCCTCTAAGGTTCTGCATTAGCAGGAAGTTAGAGTTAGGAAGCCGGAAGTGAGCATAGAACGCAAGTAGTCTAATGTGGGAGGCAAGCATCTTAACCAACATCTTAACTGCTAGGCTAAGTAGAACCACGCCAATTTTTTAAAGTATGAAATGTGTGCAGTTGAAAGCATTTGGAGACTACTGCTTCTCAGTGTGTCAGACATCAGATGTTGCCCAGGGCCTATAATTAGCTACCCTTGGTACTTCTGACTGTAGTACCATTGTTCACCCAAAAGAACCTATCAGATGTGAAAGATCTCATGTAGACTTACATGACGTAAAGATCTCGTTTAATTTATGTAACTCCCCTTGACTGAATAACGTGCTACTTGTTTCTACTTGTGTCTTAGGAAGGATAGAGACTACAATCACAGGTGATGCCCTAGCCTTAGTCTCTTTAAATATATTTTTAAAACCTGGAGCCATATCCCATCTCACTTTTGTTCTTTTGATATATATTTTATTTGGGAGGCAAAGGGAGACAGAGAGGGGGAAGGGAAGGAGAGAAGAAGAGAGGAGAGGAGAATTGCTCCCATCTATTCGTTCACTCCCCAAGTACCTGCATCCACCAAGGCTAGGTAGGCTGAGGCTGGGAGCCAGGAATTGAATTTGTGTGATAGGGACCCAGTTACTTGAGTCATCCATGCTGCCTTCTAGAGTCCACATGCGCAGGAATCTGGAGTAAGGAACTGGAGCAAGGAATCGAGCTTGGGTACTCCAGTGCAGGACATGGGTATCTGAACTGCTAGGCTAGATGCTCACCTCCGTTGTTTCTCTTCTTTCTCTGACCCTTGCAGTCTGCATTTCAAAAGGAAAGTTCATTGATTCTAAACTTAGTAGAAATATCATTTTCCTTGCCAGTTTCCAAATTGCATAATATCTGCTTTAAAACGTTGGTCTTAAAGTTTTCTAGTATTTAATGCATGTAAATCCATCCTTAATCCTGTCTGCTTATTTAGAAAGAAATACTGCAATGGCTTCCTCATAACTGGATCATTTTTCAGATATTTAATGGCTGGAGTTTTATGAATTTTGAAACGCCAGTAGGGAAAATGTTTTGGACGGTTTTGTCTTTTTGATCTTGATTACTTCACATAACCTTTAATTATGTGGCAACTCATTGTGTGTGATCGTAATACTTAATGGTATTTTCCAATCTCCTGTTTATTATTTTTGTTTTTAAGGTGTAATCCCAATGCCAAAGCCCTGTTTTGTTTGCCCTCCTCAGTTCAGTATCTTCAAAGCAGGAAGCTTGCATTTCTTTTGAGGAATAGAATGCATAACTGCAAATTCTCTAAAACTGAGATGTAATTTTTGTTACTCTCATGAAGACCTATGCCTGTGTCAATTATAATTTTCCTACTAGAAAAACACTTTCTGGCCCCAAAATACATTGTTTCCACCTAAGCATGATAGCACAATCCCAATTCTACCTTTAAGAACTAATTTATTTGGTTTTGAGCATTATCTGAAGATTATCTGTTGAGATAAAAATCTTCTAGAAGGATACAACCCCAATTGAATTACTTCTAGACTCCAAAAGCGTAATATTTGTCTTTTTTGTGTTTTCTAAATCAAATAACATTACCTCAGAACCTCTCTTCTAGGGTGGTTGTGGTCATTTTTCAGGGTTCTCCTGGTTTTCCAGATCCTTCAAGAGCAATGAGAGACATAGACAATCTCCCAATTCATATTGAATTATTAACTATTTAAATTATTAAAATTATTTCTTTTACTTCCTAGCACCCTCAATTATTGTAGAACATTTTGTAAAATCCGAATTTTTCCAAAACGTAGAACTCTTCACATTTTTCTGAGGCAAGCAAATCCAGACGTCCAGGACAAAGCCATGCCTACTGTTAAAAAATGAAGAAGAAATACACCTGCTGTTCTTTCTAAAGACAAAACACAGTTACTGTCTCCATCAGGTTATCATGCAACCCCATTCATCAACTCTTAGCAGGCTTCTTGCTAAGAGATGGGTTTTTTTCCAGATTTATTGATTTATTTATTTTAAAGGCAAAATTACAGAGAGGCAGAGGGAGGGAGGCAACAGGGAAGGGTGGGGGGAGAGAGAGAAATGTCTTCCATCTGCTGGTTCTTTTCCCAAATGGCCTCAATGGCTGGAGTTGGGCTGATCCAGAGCCAGCAGCCAGGAGCTTCTGGGTGCAAGGGTGCAAGGACTTGGGCCATTTTCTACTGCTTTCCCAGGCCATAGCAGATCAGAAGTGGGGCATCCAGGACTCGAACTGGTGCCCATATGGAATGCCAGGACTGCAGGCAGCAGCTTTATCTGCTACACCACAGCATCAGCCCCTTGCAAAGAGATTCTTAAATACTGCAACAAAGGGAAACGGACAATTCCTGAGTAGGGGGACAGAATCTGTTAGCTTCTGCTGTTTATGAGGTTGTCACAGCTAGGGGACAGTCTACACAGACTTGCCTGTCATATGCGCTTACGAAGGGGGAAGAACAGAGATGATTTTCTAAAATCAGCTTATAGTCTATTATATAATTTATAGCTTAAATCATGACATCATTAAGAATGAAAATTGGATGCCATTATTAATAATATCAGAGAACAGGAGTAAACTAAGACTGTCCAGGATAAATTGGATATATAATCACCTTATTTATAGATAAGGGGGGGGGGGGATTAAGCCTGTATCATCGCTTCAGAAACTGAATTATTTGGCTTATAGATTGCTTCGTAGAAAACATTAGCTAAGTTAACATTGTTTATAATCTTAGAAGACGGAAAATCAAACAGCCAATTGAGGTATGATTTAATGGATTGTGTGATTGAGTACAAAACGATCATTTCTTTGTATTATGCAACTAGCGGAAAATTCCAATTCAAATAACTTAAACAATGGAACTTACTGGCTTATGTAACCGAAATATTGGGTTAGCCTCAGTCATGGTATGCTTAACTTGAGCTTCATTACTGGTTTTCCCTTTGATGTTGTCTTGGCAATTGCAGAGCACATTTTTCATACCACATTATATGTAAAAGGAAGCAGAATTTTCCTTTCTTGACCTTCAAATCAAAGTCCTGAGCTTCTCTCTGATTGGACTAGCTTAAGTCATGAATCCACATATGAACCAACCACTGTGATAAGGAACGTGGGGATTCCACCCGATCTCCAAGGTTGTTGAAGGAAGAGATGCTACTCCGGGTAGTCACTTCTCTGAGTTGGAAGGGAACTGATGTTTGCTCAAGAAAGGCTTCTGAGGGGACTCAATTACTACACCACATACCACCCCTTTATAATCACACTAGCACTATTGTAAGACAATGGGTAATTTCTGTTTACATTCTGTTTTCCTATTTCTTGGTGGGGTTATGTAAGTTATCATAGGACTTAAAAGCTAGGAAGAGAAAGAGGACACAGACTGCCATCTCTTTTGTAGTTTCAAAATGAATAGAAATTATAGTACATATTTGCTTTCTTTAATTACACATCAAGAGAAATGTAAAACATTTTATAAGCCTGTAAAAACAAAGATTTTTCAATGACATTTGTTTGTTGCCTTATTTCATTCCCTTTTCTTTATCCTATTTTTTTCTTTGTCAAGTTGATGGTGTCTCCAAATACAAGTTTTTATTCACAGTAAGAATTGTTATACACATATATGACAAAATACTTACATTCTTGTTTTCCCACATTATGGTCATTATCATGAATCCCTCACTTTGTGATATTAGTATATCTGTTTTCAAGAAAACTGCGTGTACGTGCGTGTGTGTGTTGGCATAGTACCTACATATGAAATGAATATCCCCAAAATGGAAAAAGTTGTTAAATTTTTAAGCCAAAACATAAACGTATTTCAAAAAGGATTGAATAATTTGCTCACTCCACCCTCCACCAAATATTGAGGAATTCTAATATTGTGTGAGCAATTTCTCTATTTTTTTCTCATATTTGTTCAAATAGCATGAGTTTTATCTGAAATCTTGCCTGGTATGTAGTTGGCAAGTTACACAATCTCTGGTCATCCATAAAATTAGGATAGCAGATTCTGTCGTGTTTTACTTATTAAGATCTGAAATGTACATTTTTAAATCTTAGTAAATAATAAATGACAACTCTGTAGTTGTATTTGTTCTATATTCTTTAAAATTTCCTCTTGTGCCAACCTCTATATTATTCTTCTGTACATATTCATTTTGCTCTGATATAATTGTGGTATTTTACATTATCCATCAAAGTAAGCAATTGCAGTCATTCTTTAAAATAAATATTAATTTTAGATGATTAAATAGGTTTGTATGGATATTCTTCTTGCTAATCATAGCAGTTGTCCTTGGTGAAAAATGGTAGACATTTGGAAAACCAATTAATCATGATGGCTATTTTTTCCGGCATAAATAAATCAAACTTTTGAATCTGAGATGGCATCAAAAGGGCAATGGTGGTGTAGTGTTTCACAGCCCCTTGCCAGCTGATTCCACAAATTGTTTAAAAGGAGAAAAGGGTTTCATGCTTAGGTGTTTTTCCAAGTGCTTCAGAAAATGTCTATTTTCCCAACTTATGAAAACATTTGCTGGAAATGAAAGGAACTCTTGGAGTGCAGTAAAGACAGTGCCTTCTGTTGACAAAGGTTTCCAGATAGTAGATGTGCGCCTAAGACCAAAGAGGAGATGGTTTTGCGAAATTCAAGGACTAGACACAGGTGTGTTTGAGCTTTAGGAGCTATGCAGAGAATTGAATCTTTAATTCTTCAAGTGTTTCTTACATTGGGTCCTCATGTATCTCATAAAGTAGGAAGAAAATATAAGCAATGTTATAGGAAAGGTCTGCCCCTATGCTCTGGAGACTTTTAGAAGAAGGGCATTGTAGAAGTTAGTGCCAATGCCTGAGATACAATTAAAGATAATGGCCCCAGTTGGGTTTCTGGGAAGCAGATCTTAAGAGTGAGATGAGCATGCAGAGTATTATTTGGGAGTCTCCTTGATGTTAATTGGATGGGGTGGAGGGAGATGTTGTGCTGCGATACAATCTAAATCAAGACCTCTGTAGGATTCATAGGAAGTTTTGAAGCTGAAGAGGCCCTTTAGAAGCATTGGGAGTGAAGAGAGCAATTTTATAAGTATAAAATACTTTGCAAGGTGACATCATGTCAACTCTTTAGTCATGAAAATTACCGTAAGGGGGCTGTTACGGTCTGATTATTTGTGTCCCTCCCAAATTTGTGCATTGAAACCTAATCTGTCATGAATGGGAGCTGTGCCTTTATAACAGAGGCCCAGAGTTGCCTTCCCCTTCTGTCATGTGTGGATGCATGGAAGGTGCCATCTAAAAGGATTGGGCCTTACCACACGCTTAATCTCCTGGACTTCCTAGCCTCCAGACTAGGAACAATAAATTCCGTTGTTTAGAAATTACCTAATCTGTTTTGTTATGGCAACCAGAGTGGAAGAAGACAGGGTGTGACACCTGAAGGCGTCTCCTAGCACCTGGAAAGATAAGTCCTTCATTTCTGAAGGGGAATTGCAGCACATTATGGCTTCCCACTGGGGAATGCTCATTACTTCAAGCAGGGACTCACTAGAAAAAATATTAAAGGTTCAAAATTCAGTAGGTCGCTACAATACATTATGGTGTGTTATAAACCACATATATACTGTATAATATTGTTTGCACTGCAGTGTCTTTTATATACCCAAAATGTAATTTTATAGACACACAGCACATATATAGTTATGAAAATTATATATAGCCATAGAGTGGGATTATGGATATAATTTATACTATTTTACCAACTGATGTTTTCATATCATTTTGTAATTATCATCTGTCTGAATACAGATAAAAACAACAAAAGAAACGTGATCATTATGAAATCGATCTCAAATGTTGGGCATTTAGGTTTCTCCAACTTTTTCCATGAAAATTATTAAATGGTAGAGATAATTATAAGCAGGAAAAAAGCAGATTTTTCTAAAATGGAAAGAATTGCTTTAAGACACAAAATTGATGCCTAGCTACAATTATTTAAGCATGAACTCTTTTACTTTAGCCACATGGCTTTCAGCAACTTCTTTTTGACCAAAAAATATTTGAGCAAAGTATATGCTTGCATAAAATTGTTGATGCTTATATCTTCCATTTAGTAAGTCCTGGTATGTACTATGTGCTAACTATGCACATCATAGTTTTTCTAATCCTCTGCAAGCTGATTGGCATTATGCTTGTCATGTGAAAGGGGAGACTCACAGAAGTTAAGTGACTTGTCCAAGGAAATGTCATTGGATTCCAACTTTCAATCCAGGTTTATTGACAGCAAACTATATACACATGCGCATACATATGTGCAAATTACATAGATTGGATAATAAACTATTGATCCTCATTTAGAATTCATTGTGTCTTTAGGACACTCCTGGGGAATAAAAAGATAGGAGACTATTATGCATTTACTTAGGAAAGGTTTGCTTCAGACCAGACATGTTTCAGATTTGGTTTTTGCTGTGGCTTGCACATTGTGAATTGTGCTATATCAGTATTGTTATGCAAGACTATCTTTCGTACATCTCTGCAACCAAACCTTATTATGATAGGAAAGAGTTAGTGACTGTCCCATACCTTCACTATCAGGTATTAACATCACACCTTGTTAAAAAAAAAGCTCACTGAAGGCAAACAATATTCTAGAATCTAAAGGTAGGATTCAGTTAACCTTTGAGAAGGCATCAGGCAACTGTAATCATTGGATTCACTGTGAAGAAATAGTTTAAGAGACTGTATTTTAGGCACCATTCTAAAGAATACAGCTTCCACAGCCAGCTAGACATTTATACACAGTCCTTATAAAAATGAGGAATGTCTCTCAAGTATTTGAGCCAAAGCATGTATCTCATTTTGTGAAACTGTTGTTTATTTATTTGAGAGATAGAGACCAAGAGAGCAATACAGAGAGAGAGAGAGAAAGAGAGAGAGAGAGAGAACCCATCATCTGTTTCACTCTTCATATGACTGCAAAGGTGTAAAGGCCAGGGGACTAGAACCGGGAGCTGGGAGCCTGGAACTTAATCCAAGGATCTCACATGGGTTGAGAAAACTGAATTATTTGTGCCATCACTGCTGCCTCCTAGGATCTACATTAGCACAAAGGTGGAGTTAGGAGCCAGAGCCAGGGATCCAATCTAGGTACTCTGATGTGGAAAACAGATGCCCCAAAGGTATCTCTAGGATAGGACCCAACATCTGCCCCAAAACATGTATCGTAAGTATCACTAATCTCACAAGTGAAAATCCTTTTCTATCATTCATTTTGCCCATTACCAAAATCGCTCTGGTGTTGACTATGGTAACAAAAATGGTTAAAATGATAGTAGAACCTGTCTCAAGAGTCTGGCCTTTCTGATGAAATTCTGACCCCCCCCCCCATGAATTCCTGATTTAAGTAGCTGCTAACATATTGGGATATTGCATATATAATGTATATGCTGAAGTATGTTAAATTACCAACATCAAAGCATATACAGTGTAATTAATAAACATTTGAAGTGAGACACTTTTTTCATCTTTGTTTATATCCTAACTGTATCAGAAATTTTGTTGGTGGCCCAACACCAAAACAAAACATAAAGCTCTCACATCAGAAATTCTTTGTACATGCTGCTAAGACACAACCATTTGGTGTCGATTCAATTATGAATGAAATGCTATTATATGAGAACATCTCCCTGGCTTGTGTGGGAGTAATGGTGCATGGGATTTACATATTCTGCAATAACGGAAAGATTGGAAAGATACGTAGCTTTTCTCACAACTTTGCTTAATGAAACCCGCAGCTTGTGCTGTGAAAAGAGCTTATTGTTGCCTTTTTATGCAAATCATCTTAGTTTTTATCTGTTTATTTAAGTCTATAATTTAGAGTTAATGTATCTTTTTTGGTACAATTGTGAAGTGGTGAGCAGAAAATGCTAACAGAAATAGATAAACAAGTACAATATCCTAAAATCAGTCGGCCCCACCCTTTAACCCTTTCCTTCTCTCCAACTGTCTGTCTGTGCTTTTAAGTTTTGCTTTTGCTAAGAAGAAAATCATATACTGTAATCAGAGCAGCTTAGCATGACTTTTTTTCTGAATTCAAATGAGATTGTAAATAGACTTGAGTTTGAGCTGCCTAGTGCTACACAGAGGGGCCAGAGGTCTGGAATAGGTTATTGGAAAATCTCATCCTCTCAACTTCGTTGGTAACTCCAAGACAGACAATAGATAATCTTAAACTAGTTGTCAGAAATATGTCTTATATTTATGCTCTTTTAAAAAAAGCATCTATTCACGATAAAATTTTACTTGAATTAATTCCAGTGAGTCAACAAGGTAATTTTTATACTGCTGGGTGAGATTGGTACTGATACTCCATAGACTTCAATGGTTTCTGTACCTTTTCGTGTATCTGAAATATTCATCGCTGTCTTCTAGAAAACAATCTCATAGTTTAAAAAGCTAGAATGTGTGTTGAGGCAGGAAGGAGGCTCATGGGAAAAGTTGATTAATATGTTACTTCCACTTCAATCTTTTGCTCTTGATATCACCGTCACCAACATTTTAAATTTATGCTTCTACTATTTTATAGTTCTTTTCCTTTGATTATTCTTGTGATACAAGCCATTACATGCAGTATTTATGTGTAAGATTTATAAGAATCTTCTAAAAATATGACAAGTTATCCATTATAACTTGAGAAACATCACGATTTAAAATGTTAGAACTTGATTTTTGATCAGAAAGAATAAAGCATATATACGATCCATTTCATGAGAATTTGGAAAGGATGATTAATATTTCGTGTCTTTCTTAATATTGGCATATTTGTGAATCAGCAATAACTTTTCCTCATTTTAGATATAAAACTATAGATATAACTAAAACCTCACTAATGAGTCACCACCAGATGAGTCTATATTGAGATATTCTTCCCCCTTTGTTTTCAACTTGAATAGAGAACACTGGAGAAAAGAAATTGGGGGTGCAGATCTCTGTTTCAGTCTTTTCAAAGCATTTCATTTTCTTAACTTACCATTGAGAAATATTTCACAGGACTCTTCCTCTACCTACCCTGTCTGCGTGTTTGTATTTCATCATTTCAGAAAAAGCCACCTACCATCATTCTGCAGGTCATCTACCTGAAAATGATAGCGAGCAGCATCTATTCAAACAACTGCATGCTAATTGTGTATCAATTATCATTGTCCATTAGCTCCCAGTTTTAGGATCCAGGGTCTGTCTCCCCACCTCCCTCATACTCCAGCGCATTATCACAGGGCCTACTGATTCATTCATATCCTTGGGCTAAATTTGCCACCCACTGTGTTCTTGTTTTGTGTGTGGAAGTGAAAAGATTTAATTGGATATTGTTGAGAAGACACAGAGGCTAACTCCCAATTTTCATCTATGGTTCTTCTCTTTCCCTCTGTACCACCTCCTTTCGTTGATGAGAAAATTGCCCTCTCCATGGTAACAATAAAAAAAGCTTTCAGATTTTTGGTAGTAGTTGTTGCAGAGAAAAGAAGTCAAAGAGTAGATGAAGTTTAAAAATGAAAAAGGGAAGGAAGACAGCTGGGAAGAAGGCTTCATGCTTATGAGTGGGTGGAGAGAAGGAAGAAGTGAATGGAATGAGCAAACAGAGCCAAAAAGAACATGGCTTGTCAGCACTCAGAAGCTGTGCCTCTTCCTTTCCTGCAGGCTGTCTTTCCTCAAAAGATTGGGGCTTTATTCAGAAATACTTATAGAATCCAGTCCCAAAGAGCTGCTTGTCACAAAACATTAACACAATGATTACCTCAGCGCTCACAATTCATTAATATTTTTACATTTATGTGTGTGTGTGTGTGTGTGTGTGTATGGAGAGAGAGAGATCTCCCATCCATTGGTTCACTCCTCAAATGCCCACACCAGTCAGACTGGGCCAGGCTGAGTCCAGGAACTCAATCCGTGTCTCCCACATGGGGGGCGGTGACCCAACTACTTGAGCTAGCCCCTTCTGCTTCCCAGGGTAAGCCCTAGCAAGAATCAGGATCAGAAGCAAAGGCGAGACCTATAGATCTGAGCAGTCCCAGAGAAGTATGGCACACCGTGACAAGCAGTTTAATGCTAAATACTTGGAGAACTGGTGTTATAGGTTGAATAGCGTCCCCCAGTCCACCATCAAAAATATGCATATCCTAGCCCCTGCGACCTGTAAATATGTGACCTTAGGTGAGACTTTGCAGTTAGGATTCAGTTAAGGAACGTGACATGGCAGAGATTAACTCAGTGTTCCCAACGTAATCACAGGATCCCTGAAAGAAAGAAGGCAGTGTGATGATAGAGAGTCATAGAAAAGAAATTGGAAGATGCTACACTACTGGCTTTGAAGATGAAGGACAGGGCCAAGAGCTAAGGAATGCTCTAGAAGCTGGGAAAGGCAAGGATATGAGTGGTCTCCTGTAGTCTTTTGAAGAAAAAACAAGCTCTGCTAACATCTTGATTTTAGCCCATGGGGTTCATTTCTCGGGTTTTTGACTTCGAGAACTGGAGGTAATAAATGTGCATCTTTTAAGTAATTAGATATGTCGTAATTTGTTAGAACAGCCATAGGAAACAAATACAACCGTGAACACTTAATATTTACCTACTTTGCACAATTTTAGCAGGATTTTTATTAAGGTTTTTTTTAATTATAAGGAGTAAAAGTGGGATATAGAGAAAAATGTCATGATCCATTCCATTTTAACCATAAGTATATCTACTTTCAGTATGAAAAAGATGACAAACTTGGATGCATTCAAGTGAAACAACAATAAACCAAACAGAAAAGAGAAAGTGGCCAATTGGAAACAAAGTTGGAAAAAACTGAAAAGCTAACCTATTGTGTAATTTTTTTCTCTTGTTTCTGTTTTTTTTTTTTTTTAACCCATTGATTTCTGTTTTGGAAAGGAACTGCAGTGAAGCAGAAATGAACTTGATGGCCCTGAAAACCAAAGACCCAGAGTTAGGAGAGTGAAGTCTGAGAACAGCAACCAGAATAGTTTGTGGAGAAGCCTTGTGACATGTGGACAGGGCTAGACTTAACAGTCAGCAAGACAGGCATTCAAATGCTACCCCGAACTGGCTGGCTGTCCTTGGAGAAGTTACTAATCCTCTCTGAGCCTATCTCCTCCTATGTAGAAGTGACTATAATACCCAGCTTGAGAGAGTGGTCATCAGGATTAAATAATGATTACAAAACATCTAGCCCACCTTAGGCTACGCTGTACCTGCTTAAGAAAGCACAGCTCTAACAAAAAGGAAGAAAACACTGGCAAAGTGGGCAGTTGTATCCCACCTTTTAGCTTGGTGACCTTGAGTAAGTTATATAATTTCTCTGTGCCCCATTTTTCTTATTTTGGGAAAGAACATATGAGAGGTGCTGTGAGTTAATATATGTGAAGTGCTTGGAATAATACCTGATGGGTAGGAAGAACACAATAACGCATTGTTTTTACTGTTGTTATGTTATGCCACAGGAGTTCGCACCATAAGGCAGTGAAAGGATAAAGAAATGATGGGACATGTACTCTATAGAATTCTATACAGCAGTCAAAAACAATGAAATCCAGTCATTTGCAGCAAGATGGAGGAATCTGGAAAACATCATGCTGAGTGAATTAAGTCACTAAACTTTTTGAGAAAGTGCAGTGAAAATCTTGGGTAGATATTTCTGATGAATATTATATTTTAGCAGCCAGCGCTGTGGCACAGTAGGTTAATCCTCCGCCTGCGGTGCTGGCATCCTATGTGGGCGCCAGTTCTAATCCTAGCTGTTCGACTTCCAGTCCAGCTCTCTGCTATGGCCTGGGAAAGCAGTAGAAGATGGCCCAAGTCCTTGGGCCCCTGCATGCACATAGGAGACCAGGAGGAAGCTCCTGGCTTCGGATGAGCATAGCTCCAGCCGTTGCAGCCCTTTAGGGAATGAACCAACAGAAGGAAGACCTTTCTCTCTGTCTCTCACTGTCTGTAACTCTAACTCTCAAATAAATAAATAAAATCTTTTAAAAATTATATTTAAGTGGATGAGATTAGAGACAAATATTACTGTTAAAATATTATAAAATGGGTTTTTAAAAATAATTTTCAAAGTTATTTGAGAGGTAGATACAAATAGAGGGCAACTCCCTTCTGCTGTTTCACTCCCCAAATGGCTGCAATAGCCCCTGGCTCGAAGCCAAAGCTGGAAGCCAGGAACACAAACCAAGTCTGCTATGTGGGTGGCAGGGACCCAGCGACTTGAGCCATCATCTGCTATCTCCCAGGGTGCACATTAGCAGGAAGCCAGAGTTAAGAACGCAGCCAGGACTCTAACTGGCACTCTGATAGGGGATGTGGATATCCTAACTGGTATCTTAACCACCCACAATTTTTCTTACTTTTTAACCTTGCATTGTGTACTGCCTGCTGTACAGCTATGTAACGCTGTTGAGTCTTCAGTAATGCAGGTACCATGAGTTACTTTTGTCATTAATCATGCAAATTAGCATCCCTTTTGTGAACCAAAAGCATTAAATTTTCTGTTTCTAGCCTACCTAGTTTTGCAGTTTGAATTTTAGTGATTCATCTCATAACACCTGCTCTGGCCACTATCTTAGAGCAAACTTCTCCAAAAACTAAGAAAGATCATATTTAGAGCAAGAAGACTGGGTTGCGGAGGAAGACATAGAAGTACTGGAACTTCAATCCAACCTACAGGATTGATTGATTGATTGTTTTTGTCTCTGCCTAGTCTCATGCATCTAAGGTGTCTAAGGAAGCATAGAATAAGCGAATACGCAATTTTGCTCACCTCAAACAAGCAGAGAAAAGTGAATAGTTACAGAATTGTTGCTGCAACCTTTCTGCAGCACTTACTGCTTATTTTTAGATTATTTAAAATGCATTGAAACTAGTGTCAATAATGAGCAACCTTCCCAGTAAAACAGGAAATTAAACTTAACATGTCCCTATCATGGAAATAGCTTGGTTGAGTGTGGAGCATTACCAGAACCATTTAAGAACTGATTACATTTTTGCTTGGAGCAGATCTAAAAGCTCATGGTTTAGAATCCGTGCACATTTTCCTATGAAACAGTACATAAAGTTTCCTTGTTCTTCGGCATCAGTTTCCTTTGAAACGTGTGTTCGCTTGGCACTGTGCTGCATACAGTGCTTGTCCCCCTGAGCCGCGTTCTTTTCGTGCTGCAGTGCAACTGTGTGTGTGACTTGCACAGTGTGCTAATGTAGACCCGTTTTTACAGGATGAGACCCAGTGTAGTCTGGGGACTTGAAATGTGTATCTGAAATCCTCCCTATAGTAGGTGTCCCCTGCTTTCAAAGCTGTCATGCTGCAAGTTCCAGTTGAGTTAAAAGACTTTGTGCTCCTGTGGGGAAATATATTCCATTGTACTTTTTACATCCCCCCAGTAGCAGTCTGTTCTTTGTTTACTGAAGAGAGCTTCTAAGTCATAAAATGGTATTTTGGACAGAGGAGCAAAATCATTGTTTTATTATACTTTGCTTTTACAACAGCAGACATGAATAGTTCATCTCTCAATGTCCAACAACCCCTACCCCCAGCAGTACTTCCATGCAAATGCGTCAGCACTTGGTAACAGCAGCCCCACTCCCCTGTTAAGAAATGATCTACACAAATAATTGACAGATAAATCAGTTCTTAACCACATAGCATCCAATCAAAGGCTGATTTTAGTTTTTCCCACAGGCATATCACTTGAGACGAGATAGATAATGTTGATCTCAGACAGCTGCTGAGAACTTGTACAAAGTACGTGGTTTACTTTGAAGAGTGAGACCCAGTAGTTTCATGTTCCTTCTTCCTTATATGTCTGTCCAAATGGTACACATTACACCATTTTGAGACAAAACTATGACACAGATTTCTTCAGACCTCTCTTTGTCATTCAAACATTGCCTCTTCCGTGTGGCTGCACGTAGATATGCATGTACACACCCATACACATGCTTCTGCTTTGCACTTATTTGTAAACCTCACAGAAATTTCCAAACTGTTAAGATACCATTCCTTAGCATGAGCACATGACTATTCACTATCCCCATGGTATCTTCATTTTGCAGTGCTCAGAATTTAGTGAAACCAGAAGGTTGAGTCCTCAGAGATTAAATATATTCTGTATAAAATATCACTTAATTGCTGTTACTTATAAAGAAACCTAGAATAGCCTGATTTGACTAATCTCTACCTAAGGTACTTGAATTCTAACAAATGGGCTTATTGCTTTAATCACCCCAAGATTGATTGATATAAATGTAATTATCCTCATTTTACAGATGAATAAACTGAGCCTGCTTCTGTCTCTATATTTGCAATATGAATTGAGCAGCTGTGCCAATTATTTTGATAATTCAAATCATAATATCCACCATTTGGAGATAGGAAAAGAGGATTAGAGGGCTTGAATTATTCTAATTAACCATGTACATGAGTATAATCGCCTCTAGATAATCGCTGATTTCTCCACTTCACTTGTCATCTACAGGTAATGTCACAGAACTGTAACACATCTCTCACTCTGCCTCAGTTTGTTGATGACTAGAATTGGCAATAAATACCAAGATTCTTGTCTCAGTACCTAAATAAAAATGAATTCATCACATTTTAGGAATATAGAAGACTGAATGTGGCTTTACCATAACCTTTTGTTTGCTATTACTTTCAGTTGCTAAAAGGATTAGTACAGTACTCCTATACTAATTTTTTTAGAACTAGGAATACTTGAGGCCAGCATTGGAGTGCAGCAGGTTAAGCTGCCACCAGCTACATCAGCATCCCATATATCACAGCGCTGGTTCTAGTCTGTTCCACTTCTGATCCAGCTTCCTGCTAATGCACCTGGGAAAGCAGCTGAGAATGGCCCAGATACTTAGACCCCTGCTACCCTCATGGGAGACTCAGATGCAGTCCCAGGATTCTGCCTCAGCCCCAGCCATTGCCTCCACTTGGGGAGTGAACCAGCAGATGAAGTATGTCTCTGTCTCTCCCTCTCTGTGTCCTTCTAAATAAATTATTTTAGAAAAAGAAAGAAGGATACTTTCTGAAGAGTCATTTCTCAAAAATATCTTAGGTCTAATGTAAGAATAGATAGAAAAGAGCACTGAATAGCTAAATTCACAAGATGTGGCATCAGAGGGCTGGTGCGGTGTAAAAGGTAAAGCTGGCATTCCTTGTGGGCACCAGTTCATGTCCCGGCTGCTCCACTTCTGATCTAGCTCCCTGCTAATGGCCTGGGAAAAGCAGCAGCAGAAGGCCCAAGTAGTTGGGGCCCTGTCACCCACATGGGAGTCCCAGATGAAGCTCCTATCTTTGGTCGGGCTCAGCACTGGCCATTGCAGACACTTGGGGAGTGAACCAGTGGATGGAAGATCTGTCTCTTTCTCTCTCTCTCTCTCTCTCTCTCTCTCTCTCTGACTTTAAAATAAATGCATTTTATTTTTTTAATGATTTGTTTATTTGAAAGTCAGAGTTACATAGAGAGAAAAGGAGAGAGAGAGAGAGAGAGAGAGAGATCGATCTTCCATCTACTGGTCCACTCCCCAGATGGCCACAATGGCCAGAGCTGTGCCAATCTGAAGCCAGGAGCCTGGAGCTTCTTCCAGGTCTCCCACATGGGTACAGGGGCCCAAGGACTTGGGCCATCTTCTACTGCTCTCCCAGGCCATAGCAGAGAGTTGTATCAGAAGTGGAGCAGCTGGGTCTCGAACCAGCACCCATATGGGATGCCAGTGCTGTAGGTGGCGGCTTTACCTGCTATGCCATGGTGCCAGCCCCAAAATAAATGTCTTTTAAAAATGTGACGACATAACATAAATATTATATTCATCATTCTTATCTCTACTGAAAATTATTTTTAAAGTTATATTGCTGAAGACATTGCAATTCCTTCTCATGCTCTATTTATCTTTTAGAGCAAGAATTTAAGAATTTCACAGAACATGCTAAATGTTTGCCTTTTTCTAAACTGAAACTAAAGTCCCACTCTACCCCAATCCAATTTAATATATTACAAATGATATTGGAAAATTAGTTTAATGATTCTCTGGGACAGTTTTTAAAAACAGCAGGGTTAAATTTATTTTACTTGTATGCAGTGCAGTTGCTACTTTCTTCATAAAGGATGCATGAAGGCAAATTAAAAATGTTTTGCATGTGTTTATGACAAGAACTTTAATCAAAGAGGGGATAGATGAGGCTTCTCTTGGGTGGCTGCAATTTAGTTGTCCAGTGCTCTGTTGGAAATGACATTAGGTGCAATGGTGTGAGGTTAATATTTCTTAAATGCCACTTTTATTGTGGAATTCCTCTACTCTAAAAGCTCCAATGATTCCTCACTGCCTTCTGCATCATGTCTTTGCATGATCATCTGGTGTTCAGATGCCTAACATTTTGGCCCTGGCCTCCTTCCTAATTTGATCACAGTCGTCATAATTCTGCTCGCTACAGAGCTGCCCTCCCCCACACTGTCCCAATAACTAGAGTATTCTGACCTCCACACTTTGGTTTAAACTCAGTCCTTTCCTTAGAATTCCTTATCTGTCATGATTATGGTATCAGTCCTATTCATCCTCAAACTTTCAGTGCATATTCTTGGTCTTCCCTGACACTTTCCTTGAATATGGTTGCTTTAAAATTTTATTCTTCAGAATCCTGTTAGCATAAAGTCTGTTGTCCATAGACTATTTTTTTCATTTACATATTGTCTCCTATTATTGGGCAATGTATTTTTGAGCATGCATGGTCAGGTTATCTCCCCAGCTGCATTTTAAGTTCATTACAAGTTCATTGACATCATTGAGGATGCTCTTTTATATCATCTGCTGTCACACATAAAGCACGTTCCTTACTATAGTGGATTGTGCATAGAGTTCTGTCAATAAATATTTACTGCCTATTTGATTGATCGATGCTTGATTACCTGTCAGCTCTAACCTCTTTTATCTGAAATTTCTACAGGCAATGGATAGTGTCTTTAGGATCCCAAATCAAGAGTATTCTATACCAGGCAAAATATTCTAAATAATTCCTTCAGATAGTTATGCTTTGCTGCTCATAGCTTGTAATTTATAGCTTGTAATTTTTTATTAACTCATGATTTAATTTTCTATATAGGATGTTCTGAATAGATAAAAGAAAATTGTTCTTGATTAGTTGAAGATAGAAGGGTTTGGAAATGGTGTTATTCAAAACAGAACAAGGAAAAATGAGCAGAAATAATATCAAAATATGGATAATTTTAGTTTGATTTTTCCCTTTACTTCAAAATTTATGTTAGAGAAAAAGTATATTGCTTATGTTATCAAATCATAATGTCAAAAACATAAGAGTTTGATGCAAATGACAAAAACTGATCTGAAAGCTGCCCCAATTATCCTTTGATAATATGCTAAATTTATAGAACAATGAAGTCTCAAGAAATGTGAACAATGTGCAATAAAATAGATTGAACGTTGAAGAGCTAAAAATATCAGTGCCCTTTGTATCAGCTTATAAATGTATTTGCAAATCATTATCAACAAATTGTAGCCTAAAATTCTTCTTTCTTCTTGACTTTAAAATTATATTTCAAAATCCCCAATTTAGACTACATTATTTACTTACTGGCTTCTAAAACTGAAAGTTTTCATGTTAAAGTTTTTTTGTAAAATTACAAGGGAATCAATCCCTTAAATTTCCCATGGTAGAGTAGCTTGGAAAGCATCATCTTAATCTCTTTTTCAATAAAGGAAAATAATTTATTCTAAAATAGCACAATAATAGTACATTGGTTTGGCATTAAACCATTACAAGGAAGGCATCGTATTTGGTAGATTTGAGATATAGTTTCTAAGCCCCCAAGAATCAACAACTAAGAAAAACAGCACTAAAAAGTAGAGCAATAAGAGCAATAAACGTCACAAACTCTGATGTTGTGTTTTTTTATTTTGAATAGTTAATAATTTCTTAAATAGTCATTATATTTTTCATTTTTAAAGTTAGCCATGGGTGGGCATTTGGCACAGAGGTTAAGACACTGATTGGGACAGCCATATCCCATGTCAGAATGCCTGGTTCATGTCCCAGATCCTCAACTTCCAATCCAGCTTCCTTGCTAAAGTACACTCTGGGGGGAAGCAGATTATGGCCTGACACCCACATGGGAAACCAAATGGAGTTCTGGGCTTCTCATTTTTTCCTGGCCCCAACCTCTGCTGTTGGGGGAATGAAACAGCAACTGAAGGATCTCTGTCTCTCACTCTCACTCTCACTCTCCCTTTCAAATAAAGTAAAAAATACATAAAATCTTAAAGTAGCCAAATGAGCAATACTATTTTTTTCTTTTTTTTCTTTTTTTGACAGGCAGAGTGGACAGTGAGAGAGACAGAACAATACTATTTTTTAAAAGGTATATATTTATTAGAGAGAGAAAGAAATTGATCTCCCATATGCTGGTTCACTCCCCATATGGCTACAGTGGCTGAGGCCAGGCAGATACTAAGGTTCAAGTCAGGAACTCAAGCTAAATCTCCCAAGTGGCTGGCAGAGATCCAATTACTTAAGTTATCACTGCTGCCTTCCAGGGTCTGCATTAACAGGAAGCTAGGGTCAGTGCGCTGAAGCAAGTAATCAAACTCAGGTACCCCAGTGGGGAATGTGAGCATCTAAATCAGTAGGATAAAGCTTGCTACTCAATAATTTTTAATACAGGTAAATACTACTTGAAACATGGACATGTGTTCTAGTAACTTCTACACCTTTCCAGTTAAATGTATCTGGTTTTTGTATCATTGCTTGCTTTTATCTGGTCAATCAACACTTATCTTGTGGATATTTGTTTATTTCTGGTAATGGGCCAAGAATTGAGGGTATCTCATTTAGAAAGAATGAAGTATACAAAGGAATGGAATTACGAAAAACTGCTCCTTGTAACTTCAGATTTTCCAGGCTTTGGCACTTCTTGATTGTCCTTATAAAATATAAACATGTCAAACTTATTTTTGAAAAGCAACTGTAGTACAATTATTATACATCAGTATCAAAAATAAGCCATAACCTGTTTTGACTATGACTAAGGTCATTGTCCATTATTTCCCAAAAATCTTAGACTCTGGTCAGCCCATTTGAGATTCTATTTCATTTCTGTGCCTTTGTTCGTGCCTTTCTTGCCTTTGCAATGCCTTCCTCCTGTTCTAGCTCAATTTTGCAAGATTCAGCTGCAATGCCATCCCTTATGTGAAAGCCTTCCTCAGAATTTCCATACGCAGTCACATTTTAGTTGTTATGATTCATTTTAGTTGTTACTATCACTACCATCTACTTTGGTACTGTTGCTGGATACTTTCTTAGATCCACTTTAACTTCCTGTTCTACCCTAGGAGGCAATGCTCTTGCCTGTCTGTTGCCTGGACCCTTCTAATGGGATACACCAGGAGATCAGTGGGTAAGAACAAAGAGTCAAGTGCTGGTTAGGTCCCTTTACTGACAGCAACAGCTCTAGTCATGAGGTCTTCTCCCTGCATCTGCTTTTCAGATCTAACTGCACCCTCCTTTACCTTTCTAACTTTGGGGAAAACTCCCTATCCTAGTTTGAGTAGCCCATTTGTTCATTGAAAAAACCTGTAGTTTATAAATGTTAATTTCCCCTTTTGTATTCCCTTATTATATTTTTATCCCATTTAACCACACTTGTATTATAATTAAAGTGTAACTACACTGTATTATACTATAACGTGGGTACATTTTAGTTATTTCATACAGTATCACACCAATAATCATTGGTGCTGATGGGATCTGACCTCAGAACTACTGCAAGCTGTTAGCTTTGGTTCTGGTATTTTTTTTTAATCCAGAAGAGATTTTTTTTTTTCCTCTAAAACATAATCCTTAAGATTCAGGATTGTTCCTTCCAGAAAGTTTGAATACACTAAGCAAGAGACACTGGCATCATTTAATTCATGTTCAGGTGTGTTCTTCCCTATCAACCATTAATCAGTGCTTCAACCAAGATGCACAGCTTTTATCCTCTGCTAATTTCAGGATTGAGATCAAGATCTGGTACATAGTTTGTGGAATACATTGAGAAATCAAATGCAGAATTCCGTGTTATGAAAATTATTAAGAATTTAACAATGGCAAAAGTAGAGCATTAAACATAGCATGAGAACCTTCTAATACAGAGCGATGTGTTCAGCTGCCCAAGTTACATACCCATGAATCTGGCCCTGATTAAAGACTCTGCCCTACCCAGGGCACTTGCTACTCAAAGAGGTTGGAGAACTTTTTGCCTTGATTTTGCTATCTTCCATAGTATAAAAACCAGAAGTTCATTTTGCTGTGTCTTCCAGAAGGCCTAGTTGTTGTGGGTCTTAAATACAAAGGATTCCTATTGGCTTGCTTTGATATCCTACAGTTTTTGAGCTATATATGTAGAATGGAACCATCCATAATCATGTAAAACATCTAAATAATCATCTTTCCCTCTACTTGAATTCTGTGCTCATTGAAAATAATAACCATGCCTTTTTTTTAAAGTAGCAGTGGTTTCTAAGTAGAGGTAATTTTAAAATGCTAATTTACTTGAATTGAATCATAAGAGGTCAACCTAGGGGAAGCATGAGGAGACCTGTGTTACTAATGTAGAGTAATTGAGTTACACAAGCAGGTGATAGTGTGATGAATCATCATGTTAGGTAGATTTGAAGGGTTTGTTGAGAGGCTTAAGGTCTAGAAGAGCAAAAGTGTATGTGTTAGCTTGAGCCCGAGATTCAATGTGGCAAAACAGGATAAAATGGGAAAATATTTTGTTAGAGGAACTGGCTATGCAAAAGGAAAAAGAGAGGTACCCAGGGGAGGTAGAGAGCCATTTTCTGGAGAGGCAAGTCTGACCCCCAGTGCAGGAGAGAGGGAGAGATGACTGAGTGGAAGCATCCCTATGTGTTGCCCAGTCTAAGGAAGATTTAGCAATGCTGTTTGGGAGTCACTGAGCCGGAGTCAGCCAGAGAAGTCTCATGTCTACCAAGAAGGCACCGCTTCAGTGTCCTCACCACATTTGGTCATTTGTGAGAAGCAGTCTGTGGGAAGCTTGGCTTTGGTACGGTGCAGTGGTGGATTTCAATATACAATAGCTGGTGTCCTCAGCCAGTTAGATCCTGGTAGCACAAGACCTGCAGGGCCTTAGGGTCACCACAGTAGATACTAGCAGCAGTGGTGTTTGACACTGTTTTGTATAATGTACGTTGGAAGTTCTGAAGACCACTTAAGCTTGATTCATTCAGAAGAAACTTCTCAATACCTCAGTTTGGTTAGACACCTCTGCGATATGTTTCTGTAATGCCCCATGCTTCTCCTACCATAACACTCATCTCAATTTATTGTAATTGCTTATTTCTGGCCAGTCCTTGCTACTAGTTCATTTTCTCTTTGAGGAAAGGATTTTTGGAGGACAATCTACAAAATTCCTGGCTTCTATTCTTCAAAACCATCGATGTTAACAAGTTCAAAGACAGGCAAATAACTATTTAAGATTAGAGAAGAGTAAATATATATGACAACTAAATGTAATGCGTACACACCTAGACCAGGAAATGAAAATATAGCTATCAAGGCCATTATATAAAGGATAATTGTCATAGTATGAATAAACAGTGTAGATAAGATTGTAATAATAAGCCATGTTAAATTTTGTGACTTAGAAGTTGATCTGAGGTTAAGAAAATATCTTTGCTCTTAATAAATATTGAAATATTTATCAGTAAAGTCATATGATATAAACCAATTATTTTCAAGTGGCTCATATTAGTTATATCTATGTCAATAGATAGATGATTAATAGATAAAAAGAGATACAGACACATATATACATACAGGGAAGAAGGAGAATGATAGAATGGCAAATGGAAAATTTGTTGGGGCAGAATAGGAACAATTGTTAAATTTGAGACTGTGGATAAAAGGTACATGGGACTTCTTTAACAAATAACATGCTTTTTAAAACAGTGTTTCTTCAGTGAGTAAAGGAAGAAAGGTAACCAGAGTTGGAAGGTGTTTATGGAGAAGTTACCATTGGAAGTGCTGGTAGAACACTGAGAGAAGTAGGGAAGCCTTGCCAAGTAGGAAAGTATCCAAGCCAGTTTAAAATGTAAATGAGAAGCAAAGAAGTGGAGGGCAATAAAGACCATATTTGGCCAATTGATTTGGAAAGGCAGCCGTATGCAAGAATGGGAGCCAGAATGAAGATGCTCACTGATGCAGTTGCAAGTTAGATAGGTGATTAGCGTCCTCACAGGTAAAACCTTTGCAGTTACTAGAACGGCCACTCATATGCTTATTTGAATCCAAACAAAAATCATTCTACAAACTATGCACCTTGCCAATGTTTAATGTTATTTTTTTAAAGTTGTAAGTAAAATAGTACAAGGTTCCACATTATTACATTTCCATTTAAGTCCTACTTATTTCCTGAAAGTTGGCATGTGTTGTAAGTTGTAACTATGAAGAGATTGTTGGTTTTTTTCCAGAAAAATATAAAAGTATATGACAGCTTTTCTTGTTACGGCACCTTCTTATAGTTATGAGTACAAATACTAAATATTCACTGAGCATATAGAATTTTTGTTTGACTATTATTCAGGTAGAATTCCATTTTAATGAATGCAATAAATTGTAATTCTTCCTAAGAGCATAAAATGACCTACTTAGAGTATATGTGGTTTCATTGTTGAACTCCCTTTTTCATAGGATTGCTATTTATAACCACTTTCCTCAACCCTGGGGGGACTTAGTAGGATTAAAGACTTCTGACTCACTTTGTATTTGAAGATTTTCTTTTCCTCCATCTTTGCTCAGCTAGTGGAAACCATGATGAATTCTCATCTCCAAGGGGTAAGCTATTGTTAGTAAAGCCCAGTAGTTTATAGCTCCTTAGAAATAGCATTGATTCCTTCCTGCTACTGTGTTTTGTCTTCTAGAGTGCCAGAATCCATGTAGACACAATCTATTATCATGCTTAGGCACTGTTAAGCATGTAATGATTTTAGTTTTATTCACTTACGTTGTTTGTGTCATGGATGTCTTGGTTCATGTCAGAATAATAAGTGCAGCTAGTATTCTACTCGCTTAGTATGACTACAGCTGGAATGAGGAAATTAAATGGTAGAAGACAGGAGGTCATATGAGGATGAAGACTAGAGTAGGAACAGTGTGTTCGAGAGAGTAGCATTGGATAAGGCCAGCAGTTTAGGGGCAGAGAATAGAATTTCATAGATGGAGATTTCATCTCTGATATGTGAGTGGCTCAGTGGCACAGAGATGAAGACCGTTGTGTTGCAGTGGATTCGTTTCTGAGAGGAGGAGCGTGGTGGGGGCAAGAGGCGCAGAGTCACCACACAGACCCCGGGAGTCGGGTGAAAGCGGGTTTGAGGCAAGCAGCCCGCAGACTCACTTATTTCAGTTGGTACCACATCTTATATAGCCAAGACCAGCCAGTCTGGTCAAGGGGCATTCTATGCCCCAACCAATCACAGCCTGTTGCCAGGCAGTTTCCAAAGCCATCCAATCACAGGCTGTTGCCAGGCAGTTTCCAAAGCCATCCAATCACAGCCTGTTGCCAGGCAGGCTCCATTGCCAGGTGGGTTTCAAAGCCATTCCTGAGTAACTGATGCTCGCTTGCCAATGACCACCTTGGCATGGCCTTCTCATTCCACCACACCATTGCATTTGAGGAGTTATGAAATTATAAAACTAAATGGTCAAGAAATTATAAGAGCAAATGAAAAGAATATAGTTGAAACCAAAAGAAAAGAAAAACGATCCTTGCTCTCCCTGTATGCTTATGTTCTGTTCATTAGCAAGAAGCTCTTTCCATCACTGTTTTATATCTTAATAAAAAAATACTTGTGCATATGCCATATTCAAATCTGGAAAGAAACCAAAGGAGAAAATTCACATTCTGGTTTCAGCAGAAACCACTAAGAGCCTATTGGTGTCTGACAAATTACATAACTATATATATTATTATTTCATAGTGTCTTTGTTGAAAAGAATATTTGTATTTGTTGACCAAAGAGTGAAATGAAAAAAGTTGCAATTTTGTTTTGAAATACTTTTGACATGCCTAGAGGTATTGCAGTTGTGAGCTGCCTCAGATTTTAAGGAGGCTGCTTCAAAGAATGTCATTAATAATCTTCTCAGGTGCTTACAAAGCATGTGTCTGTCAGCAGAATTAGAGAATCACCCAACTAGAGAACAGGTTTTACAATACCCGGAGACCCATTTTGTTCATTAGAGAGGAAAATGACTTGTTTTAAGTCTAAATTGACATGCTTGCTAATTTCAGCAGTAAAAGCTGTTCATTGTGGTCAGGTTTAATTTTGAGCCTGGGAAGGTTCAGATTAAAGTTGATCAAGTTACTTTTACAACATACTTATTAAATGAACTTTTAAAAGCTAAAAGAAGGAAACATTAGAGCAAATGTTGGGTAATACATATCTAAAAGTGAGAAACAATGAGTAGACTGAGGGTGAACTGATAGAAATAAAGAAAAATAACCTAATGAAGATAATACATGTTATATATAAGCTTCCAAGGCTTAAAAATAGTTTTTAACTTACATTACACACCATACCCTACTGCATTTTTTTCACTGCTTCATTTATAGCACCTAGAACATAGCCTAGCATTTGAAAGATATTTATGAAAATGAATGAATGAGTTTTTGTACTTTGCTAGCTATATGGACAATTCTTTGTTAACTTTGAGGTGAAATTGGACTTTATCTGAGGTTGTTGGTTAAGTCTTTTTAAAAATCTAGTGAATATATTCAAACATTTGAGAGCAAGCAGTTGCAAAGCTGCTTTTTCGCTTGCTCTGCCGTCGATGGCCAGAATTCCACATTCTAACCCTGGAAAACATCTTACTTTGTAAAATCTGTCTATTACTATGTGGTTCCTACTTTAAAATTTGTTCAGTACTCTCCAACTGACTTATGCCACTTACTTCAATAGCTGTCTTTGGCAATTTGTTCCATATTTCAAACACCCTTTTGTGTAAAGAAACCATAAAAGTTAGAAACCTGAAAATTGGATTTTTCTTCTGAGCAATCACAGCTTACAAATGTGGAAAATTTGTTAAAAGTTAGCCCCTCCAAGTTTTCAATACAGAGAGAAAAATGCTCAACATAGCTGTATCATGTTTGAATCTGTTTTTCCCATTGTTTTAGTATTAACAACAGGAATTGAGCTTAAATCAGAAAGCCTATCTCCTTATCACAAACAAACAAATTCTGCAGAATGATCAAACTTTGGTCTTTCCAAAGCCAAAAATCGTTGGGAAAGCATCAAGAGTCAAAGGACATAGCAGAAAACTAAGTTTCAAGCACATTACTACATTTCGTGTTTTCAGTTTGCTCAGCCTCTTGTTCTAGTAGAAAAATCACCAGAGTTAACGTCAGAACTTCTGGCTTAGTTCTTAGTGTGGTTATTATGAGAATAAAAGTGAGAGAATTTGTCTAAAATATCTGTGCTCTGTGGGGGCACTTCAAAGTGTTCATGGAAATGCATATTATGAGAAAACTATGAATGGACTTAAAAATATTTTGCGCTAAAATATGCATATTTTAATTCCGTTTTCCACAAAGTACCTTTTTGAAGTACCCTTGTATGGTTATAAACTAATAGTAAGTATTAATTTTACTTTCTCCAACTATATGAGAACTTACTTAGTTATAGAACAAGATCAAGGCAGATATATTATGTTTGTAACTATTTTTATAAATGTATCTGATAGTTTCTCTACAGTAAGGATGAAAAAAGATGACAGAGACAATAGATGGATGCTTGAGAAGAAGGTGGAATTTCTTAGTGACTTCAGTGTCTAGCTACTTGTTTTTAAAAATCACTGGCTTTATTGTGTTTGGTATTTATTTTTCTCAAGCTGTATTAAATCAGGACCATTTGTAATATGGAGGAATATGAATACCAGCATCTAGTCTGATGCTTTCCCAACTTGCCTAACCATAAAAGTTAAGTAGAAATGTGTTTAAAAGGTTGATTTCTAGTTCTTTCCTGCACTAATTTATCAGTTCTGGAGTGGGGCAATGGAGTTTGCAGATTACTTATGGGCAGGCAAATTTGAGGAGAGGATTTTAGCTTATCTACTTCATATTCTCAGCTTACAGGTGAAGAATCTCGGATATAAATAAGTTAAATAAGTAATATATCCCGAATCACTTCTGTAGATTTTCTGTTTCTAAAATAAATATACACCCTAATTTTGACACCACATTGAATGAGATTCTAAGTAGGAATAGCAATCTCTTAATTACATCATCATGATTCAGACTTACATCTCTTATTTATGGCATTAATATCTTAAGTAAACCAACATATTCTAAAATAACTTGAACTGTGTTCTTAAATAGTGAAGCAAATTTATAATCAAGATTTTCACTTCAAACATTTTAGGCTATCTAAGAATGACACATTTCTTGCTCAATTGTTCCCTATAAACCCTTACACAGCACAGACTTAAACTCAGTAATATCTTTTGTATTTCTGAAATACTTTTGGCTGGCTTGAAAATTGTCCTTTACTTTATATTGCATAAAAGGAATACACAGAGGAGGAGAACCCAATATTAAGGACTATTTTTCTTTCAGGAAACACTGCAAGACTTGGAACAGAGACGCCCCCAGTTGGAAGAACTCATTACTGCTGCCCAGAATTTGAAGAACAAAACCAGCAATCAAGAGGCTAGAACAATCATTACAGATCGAAGTAAGTTGTTTAATAGACATGAGAAATTCAATGCAAGATGCGTTTTAATAATAACCTAAGCTCATATACCCTTGTCACATTTATGCAAATAGTGTGAACAAGTTGTAAATTACTATTGTACTGAATAAGATTTTCCGTTCATCATGTTGCTTTTCAGTACCTAAATGTCATGCCACTGAATAGCAGAAGATGTAATTTTCCTCAATTCATTCTCATACAGTTGGCAGATGTAAGGTGGTGGCATGGTGAGCACAGTGTGATGGAAGATTTGGCCCTTCGTTCTCTACTCTCTGGGCTGACATCCATAGAGGTGCCAGTCTCTTCCTGATGCCTTTGATTGCTGTTCTCAGCAGGACGTTGCCTCCTAGACCCTCTCTCATTCCTGTCTGCAGTGGCACTTGCGGAGCTGGACATAGCTCTGCTACTCCGATGCCCTTGGTGTGTAATATCAGAAACCATCATACTGCTTCTTAAGCCATACTGGGACGGGTGGGAACTTAGGGAGGCTGTGTACGATCCATTTGCCTCGACACTGCACATCCTCTTCTTTACCAAGAGGCATTCAAAGTGAACGTGTGTGGTTTCAGTAGGTGTGCATGGTCAAGGTAGGAAAGAGAGGAGGCAGTCGGGCAAACTAGTCTCCATCCAGTTTGCCTCAGAGGCTATCCCCAGGTCACCTCTGCTGTCACATTATCATCAATCTCCCCGGGTCTCTTCCCTGCCCTCCACCTACCTTCCTGCCCAGACATGCATCGATAGTGCGTTTTAAGAATCCCCCTAAGATATGCCCTCGTTTCCCTTCCTATAAGCAGAGAAATCTGTTCTAGTGCAGACATGGGGAAAACCCTTCCTTTAATCATCTTTTTTCCTTCTAAATCTTTTGCCTTACATGAGGCCCAGGCTTTTGAAACTCAAAAACCATGAATCTATTCCTTCGTAATTTACATTCGGCTGTGTTAACTTTTCCCTAAGGAAATGTAGGCAGAATACTTGCCTGCCAATATGTTGGGGAGGGGAAAAGAGAACCAGACCAAAAGGTTAGTACTATCAGCCACACTTGCACATATTAGGCAAAGACTTAATGATAATAGCTATTATTTATTGAGTACCTCATAAATATCAAGTGGTGTGTGTGTGTGTGTGTGTGTGTGTGTGTTAAATCTTAAAAGAATACTGGGAGTTATATTTCATAGCTGTTATTTTAGTTAAGGAAACAGTTTCCAAGAATGGTTAGTCAGATTGTTCAATCCTGCAAAACAAGCAAAGAACAGAACTTGGAATTTGTGTCTCTTTCTGGCATGTAAGTCTGTGTTCCTTTTAGTGTTTTTTTCAAAGATTTTATTTATTTGAGAGCTAGAGTTCCAGACAGAGGCAGAGACAGAGAGGTCTTCCATCCACTGGTTCACTCCATCCCATATGGGATGCCGGCAGTGCAGGCCGAGGCTTAGCCTACGAGGCCACAGCACCAGCCCCCCATTTAGTATGTTTACCACTTCCCATCTTAGTTTGTTTTTGTTAATTACCTTAATTGCCACAACTAAATAATTTTTAGATCTGCAGTTATGTACATTTTGGTTTGCTTTCTAAATATATTTTCTTTTTAAGCTGTAGTGATTCGTAATTAAAATAGAAATTTCTGGGGCCAGTGCTGTAGCGTAGTAGGCTAAGCTTCCAGTTGTGGTGCCAGCATTCCATGTGGGATGCCAGTTGGTGTCCCGGCCTCTTCCGATCCAGCTCTCTGCTGTGGCCTGGGAAAACAATAGAAGATGCCCCAAGTGCTTGGGCCCCTGCACCCATGTGGGAGACCCAAAAGAAGCTCCTGGCTCCTGGCTTCAGATCAGCACAGTTCCTGCTGTTGCAGCCATGTGGGGAGTGAACCAGCAGATGGAAGACCTTTCTCTCTCTCTCTCTCTCTCTCTCTCTCTCTCTGTAACTCTTCCTCTCAAATAAATAAATTATTAAAAAATAGGAATTTGTTGGTTTTGAAAATTTGACATTTTTAATGTTTCTTTATGTTCATCAACTTGAAGAGCAGAGCCTCAGAGAGAAAGAGATCATGCATCTGCTGGTTAACTTCATAAATACCAGCAAAAGCCAGCCAGAGCTGGGCCAGGGTGAAGCCAGGAGCCTGAAATTTCATCCAGGTCTCCCACATGGGTGGCACGGGCCTGAGCACTTACACCCTCATCTGCTGCCTCTCAGTATAAACTAGTAGGGAGCTGGCTCAAAAGCAGAGTACCTGAAACTTGAATCGGCACTCATAATAGGATAACAGTGTCCCATGTGGTGCCACAACACACATCCTGGAAATCGAACCCTTTATTGTTCAAACAATGACTTTGGTGTGTGCTAATGTGTTTGTTGGGTAACGTTAGCCTCTGTAACAAGTCAGCTACCCAATCTTTGTGGCTTAATACAGAAGAAGTGTGCTTTTCATACTGGTGCAGTAAACAGCTCTCTATGAGGTCATTCAGGACCTATGCTCCTTCCATCTTTCATGCCCAAAGCATGTACAGATGAAGAAGGAAGGTGACCTTGGGGATTTGTCATGAGCCAAGTCTGGAAAGTGGTGAATTAATTTTCCTCATAGTGTGTTGACCAGAACTTGTCACATGGCCATGCCAAACTGCAAGGGAATCAGGAAAATATTGCCCATCATTGAGCCTGGGAAGTAGAATAAATTGGGTAAGAAACTAGTCAGTCTCTTCCACAGCTAATCTGTGCAAGGAGAACTGTACTTACATTCTGTTGGTGTCTGTGAGTTGCAGGATATCATTTCTGTATCTAGCAAAGCAAGAACAAACTTAACTGTAGTGACCAACATAAATAGCTGTTCAATTGACATAGCAGAGTGTTCATTCCCCAGACTGGAACCATGAGCGTGTCTCCACCAGGGTATAATACACTGACCCCAAGGAGTGAATCTTAGATAATTATTTCCTCAGTATGAGACCAAATTTCCATTATACAGGTAAGTAATCTATTTCTTGCCTGAAAAATATGGAAATTTGGCAGAGATGTTTATGCAACTCCAAGCATACTTTATAGAGTCATTTGTTATTTTTCTAATGAAAAATAACTTCTATTTTTCCCTAAGAGGAAAATAACAATAATGCATTTTATAGCATCAGTTCAACATTGTGTAAACATTTTCCATTGTTACAATCATTTTTTTTCGGATATCACATTGACTTTTTTCATGATGTAGATTATAATCAAATGACTGGAGGGCAAGTTTGGATCTCTTTGCTAATATCCAGTGGTTTGAATAATTCTGCCTTCAAAGCTTTTGTCTCTTAGGAATGAATACCTTTATGAATATATGCAGCCTAGTGGAAAGAATCACATCCAAATGGTCCAAAGAAAGCATTTTGTTAAAAAGCAATTGTCTGTTGAAACCTGGCTGGTTTCTTATTAAGAGCCTAAGCTAGAAGCTTTGTTCCAAATATGCCCGGAGCCACTAATGTGGCTACCAGGATAATTCTGACAAGATATGTTTATCTAAACAATGTCATTTGCAGCCCTGCTACACTTCCATTTATCTCCCCATTTGAAATCTATGAAATGGGATGGAAATTCAATACTCATAAAATTTCAATTGTGTTCAAAATGGAATTTTTCTTAGTATAGATTTGGTTTTCAGGGAAAGAACAGAAATAAAATACTTGCTCATAAAATTGTGTTTTCTCATTTGAAGATTTCAGTCTTCCTTTTTCATTGCTTTGAAGCTTCTAGAAATACTCAATAAGGAATTAGCTAAGTAAAGAAAAATACTTAATATGTGTGTAATACTATTTTTGAAACATTTTTCCTTTCTTGGTAAATCCCAGTTCATAACTTTGAACAATTGTACAACTACATTGTAGCTACTACATTGTACTGAACAAGAAGCCCAGCAGCAAGCAATCCCTTTGTTCTCGTAATATTCATGAAGAACCTCAAATAATTGAGTCTGCAAAATACCAACATGCTTTGCTGTACAAAACTGTTTCCACAGTATCTGTTGTTTTTAGGTAATCATTGATTGAAATCATGTCGTAATAATCTAGGTAAGAGAATACATTTCATTCTCAGTGAGTTCAAATGAGAAATTCTCCTTGCTGTTTCTAATGTTCAGATTGCTGCTTTTACTTCAGTTCTTTGCTTGCTGAATTTGTCAGCCATCCCTGGTCATTTTCTTCTGTGAAAAGGGCTGGGTCAGGGGATCAAAATCAAATAAGGATTTAAATTTGTTTCTTGGAAGTATCTGAATTAGGTCAAACCCTTTTCATGTCCATTACTGTTGCAAAATATAATGCCATAATACCTTGCATAGCTGTAAGGAATATATGGAAAGACCTGATTTCTTTTAGTTTCTTTTTATAAAATACTAATAATGTGAGTTGTTTGTAATTTGTATTTGACAACCTTGCTTCTCTATCTTTTCTCTGCATAACCCCACCAATACTATTTGAAGGATATGTTAGCAGTAAGAGGTCTGGGGGTCAGGCTGCTGGATTAGCCACTTAGTTGTTTGCCATCTTGAATAAGTGATTCATCTTAGTAAACTATCTGATCTTATTTCTCTACTCTATAAGATTACTTAAATCCACCTCAAGGATTGAGAGAATTAGATGAGAGTACACATGTTGAACACTTACATCAGATCATAGTAAAAGCTCAATGAGTGTTAACTCTGGTTATTTTATTTTTTAATTTTTGAAATTTATGCTCACTTTATTGGAAAGGTAAAGAGAGAGGGGAGAGAGAGAGAACAAGAGAGCATGTGCTTCCATTGGCTGGTTCACTCCCCAAATGCCTGCAGTACCCAGGACTGGGCCAGGCAAAAGTCAGGGAATCTATTCAGGTTTACCATGTGGGTGGCAGGAATGCAACTTTTTGAGCTTGCTACCTCCCAGCTACATCATCTACTACCTCTGAGGGTGCATTTTATCAGGAAGCTGCATTGGAAGTGGAGTAGCCAAGATGGACCAGACACTCTGATCTGGGATGTGGGTGTCCCAGATGGCAACTTAACAACTATGCCAAATGCCCATCCCTGATATTTTAATTATAATCCATTTGGATGGATGGAGTTGCTTTTGGGTAGCTATTTGATTGTTTTACTACCACCACCTGGAGTACGGGTGATGAAAAGGGGAGGGGAGGAGAGGAGAGAGATTCAAAAGATCAGAAGGTAAAGGTTACTTTGAAAAAGATGGAATAAGCTAGATAAACATTTGGAAAGCCTTTATGTGGGTGATACTCAAAAGCAAGGAAATTCATGTTAGCAACTTCATTTTCAGTATTCACTATAAACTTAAGAAGTACATATTACTATGTCCATTGTAGTGACAGAAGACTGAAGCTCAAAGAACTTACGTGACTTGTTTAGGGTGACAACTGAGGGACTAGAATTCAACCCCTTATGTCTATAATTTAAAGCCTGAGATACATAGAAAAAGCTAGTTAGTGAAAAAAATGGGAAATAATATTTATTTTAAAGCTTGAAATATTAGAACTAACCTAGGTTATAATCTAGGTACAGTTTTTGCTACTTGTTTTTATACTTTTCCCTTTTTTGTATTTGGGTGTCTATTTACAAAATTGTCTGTTACATATGCTATAGACATACAGACCAGTGGGCCTGGGTGATGTACTAGCCGTGTGGCTTCAGCAAAGTGGGTCCACTTCCTTATGTCATGATTGTACTGATAATAGTAATTGAGCTGATGTGGTAATTATGAAAGTAAAAGTATGCATACATTTATAAAACAGTACTTGCTAAAGGAAAGATCTTGGACAACCGAGAAGCTCATTATATGGTCCTTATTGTCATAGTGAGGTGAATTTGGTACAGAAGACCTCGAGACAGGAGAATATGAGTGGCCTTTTTCATCAACTAAACCAAAGGAAAGGCCTCTGAACCACAATGCCAAGTTTTGAGAGAGTTCTTTCTTTGGAAATTATTTTATCAGCTAAAGTTTTTTCAACCCTGTCTAGAATTCTTTGAAAAATTTGGTAACATCTTATAAATTTTAAGAAAAGGAATCCACATTGCATTGCTTAAATAACAGTCGTACAGGGCTATAGAAGGAAGAATGTTCCTCTGGATGAGAATAAAAATACTCTCACACGATTTTTGAATTAACTGACAGTTTTATAGCAGCATTGTCAACCCATCATTCATTGCTGCAACCAGATGTATGAAATTCTTCATGGTGAAATAAAAAGCCTGTGTTTTTCTCCACATTTTTATGAAATCTCTATTGCTAATGAAATGCCAGCCAATATCACCCTCTCAGGTATTGTCTGTTAGAGAGTTGCTTATTTTAGAGGAAGTGGAGTCAACCATATAAATTGTCTTCTTTTGACATCTAGCACCTGCTGTCAACCTGTTAGAGCTACAAGCAGCTCTCAACATTGACATCCACCAGGATGCCGCTGGCAACTAAAGAGTTCAGTTCAGTTCAACAAACATTTGAATGCTTATTCTGTGCTAGTTAACATCAGAGGTGAGGTAAGGGATACAGGGAAAAATGAGACTCAGCCTTTGTCTTAAAAGAGCCCGAAATGAAATGTGGGTATTTGGACAAGTATACTCAGGCAAGGCAGTCTAGGATAACTTGAGTAGGGTCGCGTTAGAAAATGTGAGAGACAGCACATCAGGGGAGATTGGTTCCAAGTGTGGGGGTTCTGGAATTCCTCCAAGAGGCAGTAAGGTTTGATCAGGTCATGAGTAAGACTTTGACAAACAGAAGGAAGCTGGAGAGGAAAGAATATTCCAGGAAGAGATGAAAGGAAAATGCATGCTTAGACCTACGTCGGCAGTTTTGTGACAGAAGAATTTGTAGGACTGAGAGCGTGAAGGAGGGTAGGGCAGTGGTGTTTGTGGAAAATGGGTGAGTAAATGGATTAGTGAGACTAGTTAGGACACAGGAGATCACGGAGCACTGGTAGTGGAGAGAAAAGAAGAACAATACCGGAAATTAAGATACATGGTGGACTAGAAGTTACAGAATGTTGATATTGGTTGGATATATGGAGATGAAAATCTAAGACAGGACCTGCAGCTTAGAGTTTGAGATGGGTACTTTGACAGATGGTGTATGGCATAAAGCAGAGATTAAAGCAACACAAGGAGTTGATGGTGAGAGACAAAATAATGTGCTTAAGATGCAGCTAGATGAGTATAATGGAATGTTAAAGCAATAACTGAAAATACATGGGTTTCAGCAGCAAAGTTACTTTTGAATACTGTGAAGGTTACCTGAAGTAGAAAAGCTTGTATAAAGAAAGAGCAGGAGGTGAGAAGAAAAGTAGACCTAGCAAAGAACCTAAAAGTTGGTTTTTATTTAAAGAAAGTAAGAACAGGTAACACTGCTGCTTCCAGTGCCAACTTTAATATGAGTGCATTTAGACACACATGTGGAAGAATGAATTTATACGTGTTGTACCGTATTTTGTTTTCTGTTTCTACTGCTACGCAACCATTCAAATAATAAGTGCCTTTCTGGTTTTGGAGATAATTTGAACCAAATAAGGTTGGAAACTCTTGAGCTGAGGAATAAAGATTGTTGTGTTTATGTAAGTCAGATTCCTGATTGAACCCTTACTAAATGAGGGAGAATAAACCATTATCATTTGCTCTTCAGATCTAATGAATATTTTTTGCTTTTTTCCGTTTCATATTTCTGAGTTAATTTTGCAAATTTTATAGAAATGAAAGATACAGTGAAAAAAAAACTTTATTAGAAATTTGAATAAGAATTTGAATACAGGGGCCTGCGTTTTGGCATAGCAGGTAAAGCTGATGCTGGCATCCTATATGGGTCCTATATGCTCCTATATGCATCCTATATGCTCCAATTCCAATCCATCTCCCTGCTAATGACATGAGAAAAGCAGCAGAAGATGGTACAAGTGTTCGGGCCTTACCACCCATGTGACAAACTCAGATGTAGCTCCTGGCTTCAGCCTGTCCCAGCCCCAGCATTGCAGCCATCTGGGAAGTGAATCAGTTGATAGAAGATCTCTCTCTCTCTCTCTCTCTCTCTCTCTCTCTCTCTCTCTGTCGGTAACTCTTTCAAATAAATAAGTATTTAAAAAGCATTAAAGACAACAAACATCTTTGTATCAGCTAAACTTTGGTGCATGAAAATCCTAAGTGATGCCATGATCCACATCCTTTAGCAAAATAAAATGAAATGATGAAATGATTCATGTCCTTACTGCAAATATCTTATAGTCAAATATTTTATCACGAAGTCCTTTGTATTGATAATGAACTGGGTTAAAACACCCTGTTTCCTTTCTGTCTTTAATAAACAATGTTTGGTAATCAGTCCTTGAGTTTGAGAAATCTCATCTATATTGTCATCATCTGAAGGCCCCCATTCCAAGAATTCACCTACATGATGAATTGTACTATCATCATTAGAATCAGCAATGCTGGTTTCTTTCTTCTGCATTTATTTAATGTTGTGTCCACTAAGTTTGAAATGTCTCTGTGGCAATTCTTTTGTCTTGGACATTAGGGGAGAAAAATGAGGGAAAAAAAGTCAAAATTTTCCACTAAGTTAAATTAAAATTAAAAGTAGGCCCCAAAGATGGTGCTTCCTCTTAGAGCTTCTTGAGAAAGATGCAGCTTTTTGGGTGATCAATGTAATAAACCACTAGAGAATAAAATTTGTTTCACCATTATTCTTCTGAGCAATTACATCCTTCATCCAGTTACTTAACATTTTAGTTACCTAGGCATACTTACGAATAATTAATAAGTAATGATGAACTAACAAAATGATTAAAAATTCAGGAAAATTAAGATTACTAAGAGTGAACAGTTTATTTTAGAAAGATGAAAGCGTTGAAGGGAGCCATATAATTGGAAACATAAAGTTTATTTTTTAGAAGAAATATAATCTTTGTTCTTTACTAAACCTCTAGGAAATAATAACTATAAACTATTAATTTTTCTAAGTGTATAGGATTTCTCAAAACTCAAAAATTTAGATTCAGTGGACCTAATATATAGCAGGTTAAACAAAATATCACTTGCTCAATAATACTACAAAACTAAAAGTTTCATTAAACATATAGTATTATTAGTAGTATCATTATAGATACTTCTAGTGTTATCCACTAATAAGAGTATATTCATCAGTGTTCTCTAGAGACACAGAACCAATAGGGTGTGTGTGTATGTGTGTGTGTGTGTGTGTGTGTGTGTGGGAGGGAGAGAGGAAGAGCAGGGAAGGACAGAGAGTCATTTGAAGGTATTGATTCACACAATTGTGGAAGCTGGCAACTCCAAAAATCTGTGGGAAAGCTTGGCAAGATGGAAACTAGGAGAGGAGGTGGTGTTGCATCCTTGGATGCAAAGGCCTCTGGAGGCAGAATTCCTACTCATGTGGTGGAGAGAGAGCTCTGCTGTCTACTCTTAAACTAATTGCATTTTAAGGGCTCCACTTTTATAACTTCATTTAAACATAATTATCTCCTAAAAGCCCCACCTCCAAGTCCTAGCAAAATGAGGTTTGTCACATCAACATATGAATTACAGGAGAACACCAAAACACAGTCCATAACTAATACCTAACCTCTGTATTGAGAGCTCCACTAGGCTTTCTAGGGATTCCATAATCAGAGCATCCTAATGGTAAATGCCTTTTTTTAAATCTATAAATTCTTTTTGTACCAAAGAATTCTTTCAAATTCTTGTTGTACCAAAATGGACTTATCAGGGTTGTATGTGTGACATAGTTACCACTTCAATTGCCTACATCTATTATCAGGCTCTGAGGTTTGAGTCTGGCTGCTCCACTTCTGATTCCAGCTCCCTGCTGATATGCACTCTGGGAAACAGCTGAGGGCTCAGGTAGGTGGGTCTCTGCCACCCACCTGAGAGACCTAGACAGAGTTCCTGGCTCTTGACTCTGGTCGGGCCCAGCCACAGCTCTTGCAGGCTTTTGGGGAGTGAACCAGCAGATGGAAGATCTCTCTCCATCTGTCTCTCTTTCTGTTTTACTACCCTTCAAATAAAAATACATTTTTAAAAATTCATTTGTCTTTTAATTTTATTTTTCTATGAATTTTTTGAAGTACCTTCATTTATACACTTACATACTCATGCGTGCATATAGTTACAAATTGTGTTTTTCTATAGATCTTAAACATACTGCTAATTTACAGAAGATATTTTTGTAAATTATTTATCAACTCATTACAATTTATTTCAGTTAAGTTCAAATACATTAGGAATTGATTGACCAATGGGAGTTACAGGTCCACAGAAGGATTAATTCCTATGCCTTTTTTTAAGATTTACTTATTTGTTCGAAAAAGTTACACAGAGAGAGGAGAGGCAGAGAAGAGAGAGAAAGAGAGAGACAGAAAGAGGTCTTCCATCTGATGGTTCACTCCCCAGTTGGCCTCAATCAACTGCACTGATCCGAAGCCAGGAGGCAGGAGCTTCTTCTGGGTCTCCCACGCAGGTGCAGGGGCCCAATGACTTGGGCCATCTTCTACTGCTTTCCCAGGCCACAGCAGAGAGCTGGATCAAAAGTAGAGCAGCCAAGTCTCTAACCAGCACCTATATGGGATACTGGCGCTTCAGGCCAGGGTGCTAACCCTCTGCGCCACAGCGCCGGCCCCAATTCCTATGCTTTTAAGCAAAGTCATGGTTAAATTATTTTAGAAAGATAAGGTGCTAATACAGGTGGTTTTTTACTTTTAATAAATCCTTCTAGCAGAAGTAGCTAGCTAAAGATACGGAGGTAGGTGGAGTAAGTCTGTCTCTCATATTTCCACATTTCCATATTTCCAAATGCCTAAAGTTAGGAATTTCAAGCATTGTTGTATGTCTCCAAGGATACTCAGTGTAATATTCATATATATTTCATCTCCCTGACTGTACCGTAAGCTTCCAACTGTTACTCCTTTGTATTTGAGTTCCTGTAATCCTAGCACGTTGTTCTGAAAATAAGAGGCGTGCTATAAATACTTGCTGATTGAATGGACTGTCTTACAGGGGAGTTGGCAGCTAATGTAGGCTACAAGCTGCCATCATCAACTCCATGACCATGAGTCACCATTAAAAAGAATTAGCCTGAAGAGATTAACAAAATACTCTGCTTAAAAAGCAAAGGGAAAAACAAATGAAACTCAAAGCAAGTAGCAGACTTTGAAATGATAAGTAAATTTTCACTCTTATGGAACTGAATTTTTTAGTGAAATATCTTAGAGACAGACCAGATTCAGAAAGCACCATGGTACAATTCCTGTTCACATTGCTCATCATCACAGTAAACAACATACTAGGTCATTGAAAATGTTCTTTACCTGTGGAAGTTCTACTGATTTGAGCAAAATGGAAATATAAAGAGAGAGCTCTTAATCTTGATTCTTAATCTGAATCAGTTTCCCATCCCAACATCCAAATATTAAAAGTAGACTTCAGGAATAGGATTTTATCACTGTCTTTTTTTTAATTTTGTATTAATATAAAGAGAATGGAGTTCATACACTTTATAGGTACAGTTCTAAGAAGATAATCATACTTTTCTTCCTTCCACTCTCCGACAATCTCCTCCTTCCTTCCTTTCTTTTTTCTTTAATTTTGTTTTCTATATTAACCACTACATATAAGAGAAACGATATGATATTTGTCTTTGAGAGACCGGCTTATTTCACCAAGCATAATGGTTTCCAGTTGTATCCATTTTGTTGCAGAAGGCATGATTTCATTCTTTTTAATGGCTTAGTAGTGAGTAGTATTCCATAATGTGTGTGTGTATCACATTTTCTTTAGTCATCAGTTAATGAACATCTGGGTTGATTCTATATCTTAGCTATTGTGAATTGAGCTGCAATAAACATGGGGGTACAGATAACTCTTTCATCTGCTGATTTCATTTCATTTGGGTAAACTCCCAGGAGTGGGATGGCTGGGTCATATGGTAGATCTATTTTCAGATTTCTGAGCAATCTCTGAACTGTCTTCCATAATAGTTGTGCTAAGTTACATTCCCACCACCAGTGTATTAGGGTACCTTTTTCCCTACATCCTCACCAATGTGTATTATTTTTTGATTTTTGGATAATAGCCATTCCAACATGCATGAAGTGAAACCTCAGTGTGGTTTTGATTTGCATTTCCCTGCTGGCTACTGATCCTGAGCATCTTTTCATATGTGCTGTCCACTTGTATTTCATCCTTTGAAAAATGGCTATTCATATCCTTTGCCCATTTTTTAACACGATTGTTCATTTTCTTATTGACATTCTTGGCCTTTTATAGATCCTGGATGTTAATCCTTTATCAGTTGCTTAGTTTGTAAATATTTTCTCCCATTCTGTTGGGTGCCTCCTCTCTTTGTTGAGTGTTTCCTTTGTAGTGTTGAAGCTTCTTAGCTTGATGTAATCCCATTTGTCAATTTTTGCTTTTATTGCTGTGTTTCTGGGGCCCTTTCCAAGAAATCTTTGGCTATGCCAATATCTTCCAGAGTTTCCCCAATGTTTTCCTCAAAATATTTTTTTTGCTTTTTTCTTAAATTTATTTTATTTATTTGAAAGAATTAGAGAGGTAGAGACAGAAAGAAAGGTCTTAAATCCACTGGTTCACTCCCCAAACAGCCTCAATGGCTAGAGCTGAAACAATCTGGAGCCAGGAGCTTCTTTCAGGTCCCCCTTGTGGGTACAGGGGCCCAAGGACTTGGGCCATCCTCTGCTACTTTCCCAGGCACATTAGCAGGGAGCTGGATCAGAAGTGGAACAGCCAAAACTTGAACTGGCATGCATATGGGTTGCCAACACTGCAGGCTGGGACCTCAACCCACTGCGCCACAGTGCCAGCCCTCCTCAAAATTATTTGTTGGTATCAAGTCACAGATTTATATCCTTGATGCATTGTGAGTTGACTTTTGTATAAGCTGTAAGATAGGGATCTTGGTTCATACTTCTTCATGTCTAGATCCAGTTTTCCCAGCACCATTTGTTGAAGAGACTGTCCTTTGTCCAGGGAGTGATTTTAACTCCTTTGTCAAAGATTATCTGGTTAGTAGATGTGTGGGTTAATTTTTGGGGATTCTATTCTGTTCCACTGGTCTAAAATGTATACTTTTGTGCCAGGACCAGGCTGTTTTCATTATCACTGCCCTGTAGTATGTCTTGAAATCTTGATGCCTCCAGCTTTGTTTTTGTTATTTAAGATTACTTTAGCTACTCAGGGTCTATTGTGTTTCCTCATTTTATCATTGTCCTAAGCAAAATTTCTTTTTATTGTCTTTTTATCATGATACCTTCTGAAAAGATTTGACAACTCAAGTCGGGAGAAATTACAAGACAAAAATGGGAAAATAAATTTGCATTAAATAAAAAAACAGTGTATGACTAAGTGATTTGTTGTTCCTGGGAGAAATACAATAAATACCAATGTGGCACACTCAGCAAAATGTGCTATGGCAATTTAAAACATAGCAGTCACTGGATTTACACTTCATTAGGTAGTTAATGAGTTTTACATATTTTAAGACTTAAAACAATCAGACTGACTATGGTAGTTTGCAACAGTAAGTACCAAAAATCTGGGATAGGTACTTGGAAGTAGTTTTCTTTGCTGTTTTTAACAGTGCTAATAAAATTTTACTTTTTTTAATAAGTTACATTATTTTGTAATTTTTTTGTCCTGATTCTAAATGTATACACCAATATATTACATAGCCTTTCAAAACAGGTTAACTTCAAATATTTTTGACCAAGAGTTTAATATAATAATTCTTTATCATGAATATAGGAGCTAGATTTCTAATTTAAAATTCAATCCTTGAAATAACTGACATATACAACTGTCTAGTTCAGATAGAAATGTTGTTGAACTTATTTTTTTGTTGTTGTTTTTTGTTTTTTTTTATATAAAGCTTTTATTTAAAGAATATAAATTTCCAAAGAACAGCTTATGGATCACAATGGCTCCCCCCCCACAACCTCCCTCCCTCCCCCTACCCTCCCCTCTCCCGCTCCCTCCCCCCCTCCGCCCACATCAAGATTCATTTTCAATTCTCTTTATACACAGAAGATCAATTTAGTACATATTACGTAAAGATTTCAACGGTTTGCCCTCGCATAGAGACACAAAATGATAATGCTGTTGGAGTGCTAGTTATAGTATTAATTCACAATGTACAGCACATTAAGGACAGAGATCCTACATGATTTTTTTTTTAAAAAATTGATTAATTGTCTATGCAATTTCCAGTTTAACACCAAGATTTTTTAATCATTTGCAATTATCTTTATGAACTTATTTTTTGTTAACCAAAATTCATATCATTAAGAAATACAGAGGACTTAGCAAAAAAATCATAATGCTGATTTGAAATAAAATGAATAGTTTTTATTTTAATTGCTACAGTAATTAGACCATTTACTACTCCCTTTAAAATATTAAATTCTTCAGTATCACAGTATACTGTACTAATAACAAAAGAACATGAAAATATATTTGTGTAAGATCTAGTACATTTAAACCAGAAGTATAATAAATTCTCAGTATGTACAATATCAAGTATTCAGTTTCTCTCTTACATAAGGAAGTTAAGGATAGTTATCGTAAAATACCTAAAAAATAGTACATAGAAAACAGTCATTCAAGCTTACTAAATGAATTTTCATCTTTAAGCTTGTAGAAACAAATTAAATATAGATTGATCCTCTGAAAGAAACAGAACAATGAGACCAATAGCTTTCTTTTATAATAGTATAAGTCTGCAAATATTTAATAAGTATCTAATTTACAAAAATTAGTCTGGAATGAAGGATTATATTATTCATTTGAAAAATGCATTAAGATAAATTATTTTAGGGGAAAATAAAAGTTCAAAATACTGAAATTTTCAGTCACATATTTAGTCAGCAAGTGTTGATTATGTACTTAAAAAGTGAGAAGTATTGGAATAGGTATTGCAGAGTATTTTAAGAAACCATTATTTAATCTCCTCCATTAAGGTATTAAGTATTAATTGTTAGAGAAAGTAAAATTTATATATTAGGTAGAATACACATGCCATAAGAGAAATGTAAACAATATTTTGTAATCAATATGTAGATATAATTTTTTCATGTATCAATTCATTCCTCTATATACACATCCATCTATTTATTGTTCATTACTTTGTTGAATGATTATTTAGTCAGAGCAAGCATTTGGCCTAGCAGTTAAGAAGTGAGTTCAGACGTCCATGTCCCATGTGTGAGTGCCTGGATTTGACATCCACCTCTATATCCTGAGAGCAGCTTCTTGCTGATGCAGACCCTGGGAAGGAGTAGTGATGGGTCAAGTGACCGGGTTCCTATCACCCATGTGGGATGCCTGGGATTATTCCTTTCTTCTTGCTTCAAACTGGCCTTAGCTCTGGCAGTTGGGGAGTGAACTAGTGGATGCAAGCACTCTCTCTCTTAAAGGAATAATGCTTTAAAAAATAATTCTTTAGTGGCCATTGAAGGATAGAGAAATGGGAAAGTAAATAAAGTGTGGATCGTTTTTTAAAGGAGTTGGCAATGTAGCGACAGACAGTTGTAGACTGACAACAGTTTTGATACCGGCCATAAATGTGAGTTACAAGCAGAGAACACTAGATAGGAGAACCTGATTTCCTTGCAAAAGTGCAGAGACTATGCTCATTTTGTTTCAGCATCCATTTTGCAGAACCTGGGTCAGTGCTTGGCACAAAGTAGCTTCAGGTGAGTTTGTGGTGACTGTGTACAGAAGTAATCCTGGAACAAAATCTGTCATGGAAAAAGTGAATCTGCAGGTGGTTCTGAAAGCAATGAGAAATACATTTCAGCTCCCTGACACCCCTCCAGTGACATTTAACACCATCTAGACTTAGAAAGCATGAAGGCACATTCTAATAGTGACAGTGCTATCATCTAAGAGCTTTCCCTGCCTGTTCCCAATCCTGTTAGAGTGAGCAGTAGTAGCTGGTGAGTAGGGGGAGAAGCTTTTCAGACAGAGAGAGGAAACCCAGCATAAACGCCACTCAAAGTGCTAAGAGACCTGCCAGTTGTATCCTCTCCTAGCTGGGGGCAAAGTCTTACATGTGAGTTCAATTTGAAATGTCAATTAATACACTAGACTGAGCATTCTGATGTTAATATCTTATGGTGACAATACAACTTTGTATTGCCTTACTATGGCCAGAAAAGACATGAAACTTGACCGTATTTGCACCCAAGGATAGAATAAAAACTACCCTCTTGCACAGATTTAAAGGGTGAAACTAAGGCTGATAAAGTTGTTTCATACTTATACAACGTAAGTCCTGAATATTCCTGATCAAAGTTATATATTTTACAGATTAAAAAAATGAAAGCAAAACTATAAAGGAATTTATATCAAGATACATGTGAAAGTAACATAAGCAATTTTTTAGTGGAACCAAAATATTACCATCAGTTGTCAGTGAAATAGATAATTTTTTTTTTAACAGGCAGAGTGGACAGTGAGAGAGAGAGACAGAGAGAAAGGTCTTCCTTTTGCTGTTGGTTCACCCTCCAATGGCCACCGCGGACGGCGCGCTGCAGCCCGCGCACTGCGCTCGTCCGATGGCAGGAGTCAGGAGCCAGGTGCTTTTCCTGGTCTCCCCATGGGTGCAGGACCCAAGCACCTGGGCCATCCTCCACTGCACTCCCGGGCCACAGCAGAGGGCTGGCCTGGAAGAGGGGCAACCGGGACAGAATCCGGTGCCCCGACCGGGACTAGAACCCGGTGTGCCGGCGCCGCAAGGCGGAGGATTAGCCTGTTGAGCCACGGCGCCGGCCTGAAATAGATAATTTAAATGAATGAATTAAAATCTATATAATAACAGAATGAACAGTTAAAGTCAGGACTTTTTAAAGTGTCTGGTAGGAATGGTAATGTGACTAGAATGTTGCCTTTTAAGGATTATGAAAGAGGAAGACAGCAAAATGTGGTAGTAGTGGTGGTGGTGCTGGTAGCGTGGCGATGGCGATGGTGGTAGAACAAGCTTGCTGCATTGCACAGCTCCAGATGGCCACATTCTAATTGTATTTAGCTATGGGGTGCGATTCACATGGGATAATTACAATATGGTAGGCTGACAGAGCTTCCCAAGAGAATACGCCACTGCTCAATTATGGTGAGTTACTTCTTGATCCAATCAAAATTTCATGATTGGACCCTTAATCATGCAAACCTTGGAGGGGAGACATTTTTTTTTCCTTGCCTGCAGCATACTTCTCTAAGACTCAGCTAAATCCTTCCTTTATCCACAAAGACTTTTCTAGACAGTTCTAGTTTTTAATTCTCTCTTTTATGAAGATTTTTAACATTATGTCTACATAGACACTCAACATTTTGTAATATTCTACAAGAACGTTGTATGTTAACATGTGTATTAACAGATTTTCACATGACATGGTATACTGGAAGTATGTACATTCCCCAAATGCATACTTTATAGTCCTCTTAAGAGATTTTATAGATGAGGGAAATTGATGTAGAAAGCTGAAGTGAAATAACTAGCAAGTATTCCAATTAATATTTGGAATCAGGTCTGATTAAAATGCAAGATATACATCCTTAACTCTGTTTTCTGTTTGTTTTTTAACCGAGCTGTGTTTTGTGAGCTGAGTTTTTGACTGAGATTTGTTTTCAGGGTCTCTCTAATTCTGAAGTCACTTTTTAAATAAGTGTTTTCTTTAAATGTGAAATCCATTAGGCAGAGAAAAGCAACTTGGCAATAAATTTTAGCCACTACCCTGTGCCAAGTAATTATCAAAGGGCCTGATGCTTTGATACTTTGCAAGTGTGATCTTAAGATAATGGGAGTGAGGCTTACATTGTGAACCTTCATGATGCTTTACATTGTGATATGTTTTATGGATTGGCTTCTTAAAAAAAAAAAAAAAACTAAAGCATTCTGGGAAGGTCTGCCAATTAAAAACCGGAGATTGGCTGAAGGCTTGCAGCAATTGAATTTTGAATACAGATGGTGCCAAATTGAGCGTTTCCATAGCAACAGACTCTTCCTTAATAACTTTTAGATAGGAGGGGGAACATAAAAGAGGAAACCATCTTTCAGCAGATGTATACTCCTACAACATGTTTTCAGATAGATTTGGGGAGCTAATTTGTACTTAACTAGTGATTGTTTGAAGTGGATCTGAATGTTTCTAAATTCTCCTGAGGAAACATTTTAAAAGTAACAGAAATAAATTCTAGGAATCTTAACATAAAAGGGCACTATTTAAAACACATTCCTAGCTATGTATCCTATCAACTAAGATTTTATACTGAGTATGCCTTGGTCAAAAATCATCTGATTCTTAATGCTTGTTAAAATCTGTGTCTTAAAGACTTGGAATTGATAATAATATAATCTTCCTTTAGGTTTCTATTAGTTTTTTTTATCTGATTGTAAAAAAAATGATAAATTTCAACAAGTTCCTCATCAAGAGGTCATTAATAGTGACCACATCATTTAGCAGTACTAGCATCTGGTACTTACCTTCGCATAGACGACAACTCGATTTTAGTAGTGCACCTGGAGATGATCAATTTCTGGAGAATGGACCTATGATAAACAAGTTCACAGGACACTGTTTTGGAAACCATTTGAAAAAGAAATAACAAAGCTTTTTTGGGATTTAAAAGCAAGATTTATAAGTAGAGACCTCCAGGCAGAACAGCATGGAGGGGGGGCTCCAAGAGAGGCTACACTGCAAGGGTCTGGTGGTACTGGGGTTTTTAGCACAACTTTGGAGAATAAAAAATCTTGACATTTAGTTAGAAGGAGGAGACAAAACCCATCAAAAGACCTGATTTGTAATCTTTTTACCCTGTCTGGCTTGCTCACGAGAAAACAAAAGAGCCATCAGAAGGGTGGGGCACCTAATTTGTTTTACAGTAAACTGGACGCTCAGGAGGGTGGGGTCACCACTCCCTTGCTGTTCTCATGATAAGACTGGAAGCTCCCAAGGAGTGGGTAGACAGCAACTTTTGACTTTACTAAAGATTTTGCACCCTCAATTTCCACTGGGACCACCCTGACTGCCTAATAACCTATCTGAATCCTCACATTCCACTCCCTCAAGAATGGACCCTAACTTCTGTTAGGGGAACTGGGCGATGACCTCTCTGGCTGCTTCATGCTGAAAAGGAGTGTTATTGGGAATGGCAGTCAACACAGGCTTCAAGCAGCAGGTGGGGGACTCAGTGCCAGCTTGCAGACTGCTTCCTGTTTCAAGTCTGGAGAAAACAAATCTAACAAGCAGGTTAAACTCACAGGGTCTAAAATGAAGGACAGAGTCACTATTAGAGGACCTAAGGAAAATACTTTTAAACCACCAGCAAGATTTCCCATTGAGAGGCAGATAGAAACTGACAAAAGGGGCCTGATAATAAACAGGTGGCCTTTAAGGCCTGGCCAGGTATGAGGTCCAGGCCTGCCTATCTCTTCAAATGGGGTACCAGGAAGAGACATCATAAGGGAGGCGTTAACACAAGATAGTGGTGCTAGGGAAATGTATAATGATTTGCTTGGGGTGTCCTCCCCAGTGAGGACCATGCAGATGACCAAATTATACATTGCAAACTTAATAGTGATCATAGAATTGGGAGAAGGGTAGCAAAGTCTTAGTAAAGAATGCTAGATAAACTGCCCATCTTTACTATTCTGGATGATTCCTAAAATGGAAATAGAGAAATAGATAATAGAAAATAACCAAAGACAAAATAGCAAATGCTTGGTCCCTTGCAGTCCCTTTATATTCCACACAACAGATCCACCCTCCAGGGACAGCACCAAATATATATAGCCTACTCCTATAACTGGTTACAGAGCAATAACACACTCAGGTATGTCAAAATTAGTATGCAAATCAGTGGAGTAAAGGCTTTATATTTATCATGTTACTACCCATTACTCCTTTCATTGATTTGGGTTATTTGATCCTCAATGCAAAACAATTCTTTCCACAAATATTTCCAGCTTTGTTGGCGATTTCTAGATGCCTCTGCCACCACCATAGGAAATTCTGACATAACAGAGATATAAGAAGGCCTTGGGAATCCACAATTTTAAGAAGTTTCCCAGGTTATCCGAGGCTCATTAATGTTATTTCTGCTGATAGCTAATAGTATCTACTATAAAACTTTTCTAGTTTTAATTGCAGAAGAAATATTTTTTTTGGTATTTTTCTAAATTAATGGAATTTTAGAGCCTAGTGCCTGTAATTCATGCATGTAAAGCTACAGTTAAACAGATATAGAGGTAAAAAATAGTGATACATAGGTGCATAGTACCGAAACATATATGTATATATAAAAATATACAAATGTATACATGGAAATAAAGTGTCTATAACTTTAAAAATTCTGGAAAGAAATCTTTTCAAGTAGATTTTTAAATTATGTATGTATTTATTTTAAAGATTTATTTATTTGAAAGAGTTACATGGAGAGAGGCAGAGAGAGAGAGAGAGAGAGAGAGAGGTCTTCCATCTGCCAGTGCACTCTCCAAATGGCCACAATAGCTAGAGCTGAGCTGATCCGAAGCCAGGAGCCTCCTCCAGGTCTCCCATGTGGGTGCAGTGTCCCAAGGACTTGGGCCATCCCCTGCTGCTTTCATAGGCACACTAGCAGAGAGCTGGATCATAAGTGGAACAGCCAGGACTTGATCTGGTGCCCATATGGGATCCTGACTGTGTGGACCAGGGTTTTAACCCACTGCACCACATCGTTGGCTCCATTATTTATTTTTTTAAAAGGCAGAGAGGGGAGAAGAGAGAGACAGACAGACAAACCTCCTATCTGTTGGCTCATCCCCCAAATGCCCAGAACAGCTGGAGCTGGGCCAGGCCAAAGCCAGGAGCTGGAAACTCAATTCAGGTCTGCCAGGTTGTGGAAGGGACCCAGTTACTTGAACCCTCACCTGCCGTCTCCCAGGGTGGACAGTAGTAGGAAGCTGGAATTGGGAGCAGAGTTGAGACTCAAATCCAGGCACTCTGATATAGGATGCTAGTGCCCCAAGAGCCATCTCAACCACCGTACAAAATGCCTGTTCCTAAAATGTAGTTTCACAATGTAAAGAACTCACTGTCAATTGAAAACAGCGGGACATACTTTAATGGAGGCCTTCCAAAGCAAACAATATCTCTCTGTGTGTCTCTCTCCCCCCCCCCACACACACACGTGCATGTACACACACATGCTCAGCTCTATAATAGTCACCAAGGCCTGACTCAGGTAAACAATGGAAAAGTCTTACATTCCTTCTCATTCTTTAACTCTTCTCTGGATTAATTTACAAATGGCAGTCAACTGTAAGAACATGTATTATCACCTTATAAACAATGAAGCCTAAGCAGCAGATAGAGAATTCACTGAAAATCAAAGGTACAGTTCTTAGGTCTTAGTCCCAAACCTTTTACATTCTGTACTCATTCCTGGATTTGACTCTCGTTAGAACTGCAAAGGTAGTGATGGGACTCACAGCCAGACATTCCAGAGAGTATAACTTGGAAAATCTTAAAAGAGACCAAGTATGAGAACAAGAGAGAAAATTTAAAAAAAAAAGAAAAAAAAAAAAACAGATGAAAGAGAAGGGGAAAAGGCAAAATGTCATTGTTTGAGCTCAGATTGAAGCAGAATAAGGAATTTGGTCCCTATTAAAATCTAGCTTTTATTTAAATTTGTAATATGGTTATTTATCATAGAAAAATGATTAATAATCCAAAATGTATGTTTATAATATTAATACCTAAAGATATTAATTTGATTTTTTAGAAGTTTGTCATTGATTGGTTTCTACTTGGCACTGCGTAGTAGATGTTCATTGCAAGTAGTTTCAAATAGTAGTTAATAGCATAGTGAATTATTACAATTTTAATGCTAAGGAAAAAAGTAGGATACAGAATTGTTTATGCCAGATGACCATAATTTTGTCAAAACAGAGTCGTCAAGGCAAATTAGAACTAAAATGAAATATATCAACATGTTTAACAGCTATCACTAGTGGAATCTAGGTGAACTTAACTTTTTCCGTTTGTACCCATCTGTGTTCTCCAAATTCCTTTCTGTAAAATGTATCACTTTAATATTCAGAAAATCTTGTAAAATATATTACACTAAAGCAGTGTTTCTCAACCTTTTCTTTATTATCTCACTACCTGCTGAGAAGTCTTTTAGACATTTTTCTCATCAGCCTCTAATGAAATTATAACACTACAGGTAAGTTCTTGTTCTACTTATATAATGTGACTCTGTGGTTGTGTCACAACCATTGTGGTCTGTAGAAATAACTTAGACATGAGCAAGGAAGAAAGTGGAGCAAGAGGGTCCCTCATCACTTGCTTGGGCTGCACCCCCAGCCACCATGTAGACAAAGACAGTAATATAAGATGTTTATAGAGGGGAAGGGGTGACTGGTATATGGGAACTCCTGGTGTTACTACCCCACAATTTTTGTTTTCTAAATTTAAAACAACTCTGAAATAAAAAGTTCGACAATTTTCTACTGTTTTTTCCAGGATAAATTCTTATTCTCCTGGCTTCTATTGTCCCCATAGAGATTGGGTTCTGTTCTCTGTTGAGACTACATGTGCACCCATTCAAGAGCCAGAAGATTCTAATTCAGTAAATTTGGGGTAGAAACAAGGTACAGTTTTGAAATAGATCTCAGGTTTCTCAAAAGCAATGGTTAAACATACCTACTTAATGTTATTCCAATTGTTTCAAACACCTGACATATAAACATGCATTTTTAGGAATAATACTAATGATGGAACACTTTTCTGTATTTATAAATCATTAAAGATTTACCTTTAGTTTCTACTGCTGGGAATGTATACCAATGTATACACAATGTAGACCAACTGTCATGAAATATGATTTCTTATCTTGCTTCTTGGCCTTGATTTTGTATTTCATGTCATTTACTTCTGTGTAGGTCTCTTCTTTTAATCACTGTTTGTTTCTTTAGTTTTTCTTTCACACAGAATCAAGGGAGAATGAGGATTAGCAATCTGACTTCATAGATCCATTGTGGATATTCAAATGTGAACAAAAACCTTGCACGCACATGGTACCTTGTAGACGATTTTCTCTAGTTATCCAGTTAGACAAAGGCCTCCAAGGAGTCTAGGGTCATTGCTGGAGCTATTTTTTAAAACCTTATATCCTTTTCTTATTGTTGCTTAGTTTTCACAACACCGAGGTTTTCATTTTTAAGGTAAAAAAAAAAAAACGAACTAGGATGAGTGTCTGAACTTTTCAGCACAGCAGGTTATAAACCAATTAGGATGATGTTGTCTTGAATGGAGACTTCACAAACCTCTCACATTAGCTCTTTCAGTGTTCTTTTTTTTTTTTTTTTGATGTTGAAAGTGAATAGAATAATGAAGAGGCTATTTAGGAAGGTTTAGACCAAGGGAAAAAATTCTTTCATTAGGTTCCAAATAACAGCTAGCTTATTAAGTAGCAAGAGACAAAGATTTAGTAGAGACAAAAAAAATGAGAGGATGAAAAAAAATAAAGTAACGAGATTAAGAGGTCAGTAATACCATTGAAACTGTCAGCATGGCAGGTTCACATCAGGTACCTTTTGTGGTGGAAAACAACTATACTAATTTTGTTCTGAGCCCTTTGCTAATGCTTGTCTTGAAAAAATTTAATATATTTTATTTGTATGCATTGAATACCTGAGGGTAAAACTGGTTCTAAACTCTATTCAAATGTAAAGAATCCATTTATGAATTTGCAACTAATGTATTACCATATGTATTTTCTGATGCTTCATAGTACAACTATTTCTCTTTTTTAAAAGATTTATTTATTTGAAAAGCAGAGTTACAGAGAAGCAGAGGTAGAGGTAGAGAGGTAAGGAGAGAGAGAGAGAGAGAGAGGGGTCTTCTATCTGCTGGCTCACTCCCCCAGATGACCACAATGGCTGGAGCTGCACCGATCCAAAACCAGGAGCCAGGAATCTCTTCCAGGTCTCCCACGTGGGTGTAGGGGCCCAAGGACTTGGGCCATCTTCTCCTGATTTCCCAGGCCATAGCAGAGAGCTGGATCGGAAGAGGAGCAGCTGGGACTTGAACAGGTGCCCATTTGGGATGCTGGCACTGCAGGTGGTGGCTTTACCCACCATGCCACAGCACCAGCCCCAGCACTACTATTTCTCATCTTTAGGAATAGTATAGTAACTTCTCACCAGCCAAGAGAGAGGCATGGCAGCATGCTTGTCATGGAAGACAATGCTAATTCTGCTTATGATGACTAATGTAAAGATAAATTTCTTACAAACTGGAACTTTATATAGTTGGTTACGTTTAGTTAGTGCTTTCAAGTGGACCATAAAATACAAGAAAACTAGAGATCTGTTGTTACTAAGGAGAATATTGATAAACCCAAGGATATTGAAAGAGAGGAGGTGAGTGAGTTTGTTGGAAATGGTAAAAAGGCACGAGAGATGGCAGGATTTGGGGGAATGAAAACATTTGGCATTTCATAAGGAAAGTACCTCCTCATCATAATCAGATTAGGAGTATAAATTTGAAGTAACTGGATACAGATCCATGTTCTGACCAGGCTGGCTGATGAATAGAATCTTTTATCTCATTAATTTTTCAGTATGTAGAATATATTTTTGTACTAAAAATTGTTACAAGTAGATCACATCTTAGCCTTTTGGCTAAAATAATGGGTAGTGTCTGTTCTTACGACTTTAGTGTTTGGAAAATCTTCTCTCTGAGGATATTAAGTGTGTGTGGTGCTTGTTCCATCCACTCCGTGGACAAAACTAGCTTTGCAGTACCTCCAAGAATGGTGCACCAGGAAAAAAAATTAAGTTTTTTTACAATAGGAAACCTTCTGCATTTGTTCTGTCCTAGCTCGTGATAATTTTGCCCCACTTTGCACTTGCTTAATCCCTACTTCTTCCAAGTCTTTGCTCTCACAATGAGGTAGCTCATATTCCTTAAATCTCCTGTCTGTTTTTGCTTTTTCTTTAGTGTCACAGTGAATTCAGTGAGCATTTCCATCATGCTATTTTTTTTTACTTATTTACTCTTGTTGAATTGAAAGACAGAGAGACAGAGGAACATCTTCCACCCTCCTGTTCACTTCCCAAATACCTACTACAGGCATGGCTGGACCAGACCAAAATCAGGAGCCTGGGGCTCAGTTGACATAAACAATGTGAATTGCAGGGACCCAAGTACTTGAGCCATTGCCAACTCTCTCCCAGAAAGCACGTTATCAGAACATGGGAGTCAGGAATTGAACAGTTTCTCCCATACGGGATGCAGGCATCCCAAGCCATATCTAACCTCTGTGCCACCAGGCCACTATCATTTTCTTTAGATCTTGTCTCTTGTGGTCTATGCCCTAACCACTTCACTGATGTGTCAATGAATATTCAAGAAGCCCAAGAGTCTAGGAACCACCTCTCCTGCTTCATCTCCGGGGCTTCTGCCCTGAACACAGAGATCTAACCTTTCCTGAACTTGTGGTTTCAGTCTCCCTCTCTCCAGGTCACTCCCAAGACTTTGTCCTTCACCTTCACGCTCACAGCTTCAGATGTTTGTGACTGTAGCAATGGTAACTCTGAACGTAACATCCTGAGCTCTAACCTGTTTTATGTATTGTGCAGGGCACACTGTCTTTACCTCTTGGGCTAATTAACCTTGTATTCAACATAAAATTGTAGGTCTGTGTTGATTCCTCACAGCAACTTTTTCACCATTCTGTGGTAGAAAAAGGATCTACTTTCTCTCCTTTTTTTGTCCACAAATAAAAGTCAAGCCAAAAAATGATTAAAGAAGTCAAGCAAAGCAAGGTTTTCCAGCAAAGACACTGCACACAAAGACTTTTCAGACTTGACATGCACCCTGTATTCTGGAAGGGACACAGTGACCTAGGCATACTGTGATTAAAAATAATAGTCACTTAGTCCCATCCTTTTCCTGGTCCACAGCTGGAGCAGGACTCCTAAGGTGACTTTCATGAATTGGAAGGTGTTTATAACCCCATTCATTTCCGTGAAAGCATTCAGAAAATATCCACATATACCAGGCAATGCAGAGAAAACAGCTTGGCCTAAGTCCTGTCCATATTTTATTTCAAATATCTTACTGTTATTTTCCTGTCTTTCTGTCCACTGTCCACCACCAGGATATGTCTGGACTCCTCTCCTAATATCTTAGTCTGTTTTTCTGCATCTTTTCTTGCCCTGCTGTTCATTCTACTCTCCAATGAGCAGCATGACTCATCTTTTGAAACCCTTATTAAGTTGGAGTCATTCCCCTGCCTAAAACTGTTCAGTGGTTCCCATCGTACTGAGGTTGAATATCGCAATCCTCACAATAAGTCACAAGGTTAGTAGGAAATACAATAATCTCCTCTTTTAGCTTTTCTTTTTAGTTAATTGTGCATTTGAATAAGTGGACTCTATATTAAAGACATAGATTCCAACTACATATGAATGTTAAACTGAGTAACTTAGAGTATATTTATTACTCTTGATACAGCTTTGATTGTGTATGCATTCTATCAGAATTTCAGTTACATAGTATACAAGGAAAAGTTTATGCTGAGTGAATAAACAAAGACATGAATAAGTACATAGAAGTAAATCAGTATCAGATGATCAAATGGCTATTTATAAAAACTTAGAACAATATATGGTCTTGCCTGAGATAAAACTCTGGCAGTGTTTTGTGTTTTCCTTCTTATTTAGGTTAAAAAGTGCCAGTTTTACATGTTTGTGAAAGAATCTTTCTCTTACTACAAATATTATAGGCACACTGCTATTCTATATCTCATTGTAAAGAAAATAACAAGAATACCTCATGTTTTCTGACTGCTTTGTCATTTCCAAAGCTCTTTTCACATAGATTACCTCATTTAAAATCTCTTATTTCTTTTTCTATGAGAATTGTGTTTCAGAGGCATTTTCTTTTAAAATTAAAGCAATTATGCTGTTCTCCTTCTGTATTTCTTAGCCATATGTTTCACCAAGTCATTGTCCCTCTCCTGGGTCTATCTTCTCTGGGTATATAGTTGGGATTTATGCAGGATAAATGAAAATAGTGGGAGCCATAGACAGAACTTCCTGTAAATTAAAGCATTTCATTTTATAAGCTGCTATTCCATATTTTTGGAGTTGCTATTCTAATTTTCAATGTTTCTTTATATGTTTTGTATTGAATTGTTTTGTCACTTAAGTTGGAATCTTCGCAACAGGGGAAGAATTACTTCTATTTCCCGTATCTTTCACATCTTTTACCATAACATTCATGAGTTGCTAGAATTTAAATTATCTGAAAATGGGGCCTCAGAATGGCAACTCGTGTTTTTCACTCTCTTCCGTTTTTGGCTTCTCAGCCACTGCTTTAGCCTAAAATATATCTTATGATCATGATCCTGTACTTGCTTAATGGCAGGTCATGTATGAAGGGAATCAGATTTGTTTGATCATTATTTGTGTTCATTCCCATGTTCTATTTTTCTGAAGAAGCATTTAAAGGGATCAATTGAGGCTATACTTCATCAATTCATTTTCTTCCTTTTCTCTCCTTAATACAGAAGTCCCGTTTCCACAAAGTCTTCAAAATATTTGAGCATGTACTTTATTTTTCTACTACTGACTAAATGTATGAGCTCATTTTGTTTGTGTGTTACATGTTTGTAATCATTTATAGATTCACAGTAGTACATCAATTCTTGTTCATGTCTTTAAAATTGTGTTTGTCCTTTCCACACATTTCTTTATACTCTCCTATGTGCCATACTTGTGCTGGGCATTGAGTATAAAAACACATTCCCTCTCCTCTAGTAACCAACTTGCAACAGGTAAGACAATCAATAACTAGTAGAATCGGTATATCCAGAGGTGAGGTAACAACAGAGATGCAGACTACATGAGAAACTCATGAAGCAGAGAAGAGGCCTCGTTGGGTAGCACACAAGGGAATATTGAGGGGAACAAAGGACTAGTGGTCATAGATTTTGAGCAGAGTGATGCTGCAAAGTGAAAAGGGGTGGAGGAAACTCTAGGCACAGGGGACACATAGACAGTGGTAGGGTATGTGAAAACATCATGCATACAAAGGACTCCTGTGTGCATATAAAGCAATGGAAAGCAAGAATCTAGAAAAGTAGGCAAGGGTCACATTTGAAAAGGTCAGGTAAAGCATTTTGATGTTATCCTGCAAGCACTGAAGGGAAGTAACATTAAGGGAATTTAGTAAGTGATGACAGATTCAGATTTTGTACTTCAAAAGGCTTCTGTGACCAGAGTACTAAATATGGATGGAGAATGCAAAGGGCTGTTTTAGAGCAGTGACTCCCAGTACTGGCTGCACAGTAGGATCTCTGGGATTGGGTTGGGAGCATTGTAAAAATGCCAGCACCTAAACTCCACCCCAAACTAATTAAATCAGAACCTTTGGTATTTTTTTTTATAATGCCTCAGTTGATTCAAATGTTGAGATAAGCTTATCATCCACCGAATTAGAAAATACATCAAAAGCCTTTTAATTAGAACAGTCTATGGAAGAGATAGTTGGATGATAGGCCAGAAGAATAATTAAAACAGTTGAATGAATGACTTGGCATCTTCTTGGTTAAAAGATAGGAAGAATCAAGGGTGATTTGTATGTTTCTCCTTGAATGACTTCGTCAGTGTGTGTTTAGTAATTAGGGTGACATGATGTGACGGATTTTGGATATGTTGACTGTTTTAGTGATTTAGGGACTCACGTGTGGTGCAGCAGGTTAAGCCCGACTTGGGATGCTGGCAACCCATTTTGGAGCACCAATTTGAGTCTTGGGCACTCAGCTTCTGATCCAGATTCCTGCTAATGAACATTGGAAGGCAGCAGAAGATAACTCAAGTACTTGGGCCCCACCACCCATGTGGGAGACCCAAATAGTTTCTGGCTCCTGGCCCAGAACTGGCTGTTGCAGCCATTTGGGGAGTAAACCAACAGGTGGAAAATAACTCTCTCTCTCTCTGATGCTCTTTCAAGTAAATAAATCTTTTACAGAAATTATTTAATAACCATTTGGCTTTGTGTATATAGACCTCAAGTGAGCTTGTTGCTTGAAGGGCAGATTTTAACTATAATCTTTGTAAAGGTAGCAAGTGAGCCACTATAACTAAGATGAACTCAACACGAAGAGTCAGTAAAATGGAAATAAGAACAAAGGGAGACCCCTAGGGAATAGCACCTTTAAGGGATGAGCAAAATAGAATAATGTCCAAAGAGGTAGAAAAAAATCCAGGGTGGATTCTTGGATATTAACCAAAAGCAAAAGTATCAGGGAGTATCAGTGATGGCAAGTACTATAGAGTAATCTGGAAAAGTAAAGACTTTAGAATCTTCATCACAGTAGCAACTTTCAGGACATTGCTATCATCTACAGAAGTAATTTTAGTTTCAAAAATCAAAACACAGTAGATTGACAAGGGTACGTGGAATATAAATGTGGAAATATTGGACATAGGTTAGTGATTCTCAAACGTTAACATGCGTATACATCATATAAGGAATCTTGTTTAAAAATGCAGGTTCTTATTTAGTTCTCAAGTGCAACTCAAAACGCTATATTTTTTTCCAACAAACTTCCAAGTGATGTAATAAGGATGGTGCACAAACCGTCCCTTAAGTAACAGTGCCAAAAACACTTTTTTGAAGGATAACTGAAGGAGAAAGATGAAAGATTGGCCAGAGCAGGTGTAGGGCCAAAGGAAAAAAACTTTTTTTCTTGTTTTTTGTTTGTTTTTTCTTTTTACATAAAAAAAATAAAAGTGATTCTAGACTAAGATTGAGGATATGAGTAAAGGAAAGGTGGAAAACAAAATAGCCTCTCTTAGCTTGCAAAAGAGGCTGGAGCTATGAGTACAGTTTGGGAATTAGGCGTGGATAAGGGAGGCACCAAAATCCAAAGAGGAAGAGAGAAGAAAAAATAGAAAAGTCTGAAAAAAGTATTTTTTATTTTTAGATACACTTTCTGTTCCAGAAATTGTTTTTGCACTTATTTTTCTTTCTTAACTTGCATAGCTAGACTGTGAAGTATATGTGTAAGGTCGGAGAGCGTTTTTGTTTTTGGGGTATAATTTGCACTTTGGCATTCATCAATTAAAAGTTTGAGTGGCAAGATGTAGAGATGAAATTTAATAGATTTTAAGGGAGAGGAATGCTTTTTCAGTCTATATATTTTTAAAAACATTTATTTTCAATAATTACATCTATCTTGATGTACAGATTTACAGTGATAAATGAGTTTTTATTGTGTGCATTGCATTCTGGTAACACAGTAATAAATCTGAGGTGCTAGGATTGTAATGGTGCCCTTTAGCTCCACTTCAATGAACTCTTCCTGAACTCTTAGGAGTTGTGTTAGTACTTCGTTTGCTATATTTGGCACTTAAATAGTTGATGATTGGGCTGCTGGACAGATGAATTGTCCAGGGATATATCTATGTATCTATGGACATCTATGTCTATATCGCATCTAGATGCTTTGCTTTTCCTTGTGACTTTGCTGATAAACTAAAATGTTTCTGCCTATCTCTACATTAAACTTTCTTTCGAACTTCAGATTTTCATCTCAACCAATAGTCTCTCCAACCTTAAAAAAAGATATTTTAAAAAATTAAATCCATTTATAACTTCTTCTGCATACATACTGGGTGTGATTTTCAGCAAAACATTTTTTTTCTATTTCTAGTCCTATAAATTATGTTCAGTATCTTTTAAATTTTCATAACCTGCAGAGTATTTTTATTAGGAAATGGGGTTAGTGACTTATAAGCCAATTAAATAACACATCGTGTGGTGTTTGCTGTAAGTGAACATTTTATCCAACATTCTATTTTTGAAAATTTCAAATACATAGAAAGAGCTGTACAGTGAATGCCCATGAACCCACCATCTTTATTGTCATCTTACTTCATCCCTTTATCTGTGTATGAATCACTATTTTTATATACATTTCAAAACAAATTGACATTGGTTCCCTTCATCCTTAAACAGTTCAGCATGCGTATTATAAACTAGAGCCCAACATTCATTCTCATTTCTTTTGTTTGTTTTTTGTGGCAAACTTCATATAGAGTGAAATGCACAAATCTCATGTATGCCATTCAATCAGTTTTGATGAAAGGGTTTACTTGTTTGACATACCTCTTTGAAGCTAAAAGAACAAAACCACCAATTCAGAAAAGAGAGAATTATTTTAGTTTGGCTAGAATTTACTTTGCTGACTTTTAGCCTGACTGCATATATGATCATAAAATTGCCGAGCTAAAACATACCGAAGATGTGTCCATTATTTGGCCATTGGTATGCCATGTGCTCATCCAGGCACTAGGCTGGCTAAGTTGTTCACAATAACCTTGCAAGGTGAGTCCCCATCTCTGACAAATGCATCAGGGAACATGTATTTCACAGACTGTTAAAGCTGGAAGGAACCCCAGGGATCATTCAATCTACCCCCCTTGGCTTTATGATTCAGTATTGAGAAGTCCAATGGTGATACAAAAGCACATGATTGCCTAGATTTAGCCCTATAATTGGGAGCTAGCCAGGAGCCAGACACTGTGCTCAGTGCCTTGTGTCCATTATTTCCTTTTATCTTTATAGATTATTAATTTTATCTCTGTATTACAGAGGAGCAAACCAAGTGTGAAAATAGCATTAAATTATTGATCTTTCCCATGTTCCAAACTAACCGGAAATGTTTTGAAATATTTTAATTTAGTCATTGAGTCTTGGTGTGTTCTCCATGAATTGAAACTAAACATTTGGCTGTTCCTGTATTTTACCTTAGGCTTTAGAGAAGCAGCAGATACTTAGGTTGATCATAGTGTTTACAACATCATCCTGTGCCAGTAACTCACTCTGGAGGTTTCTGGTCTGTTATGTCGTAGGTATTTTATTCTATGTTTGCACAGCTACAGCAGTCCTCATCTGCTCTTCCTAAGTGGAGCACCTACGCATTCATGCTAGCTATATGGTCATCATATTTCTTCCTCTTGTTAGCACACTTGAGTAGAGGCTTCTTTGTGCAAAGCTTCAGTAAACATGCCTCTTCCATAGTTAAATGCGTTTGTGGAAGTGGGTGGAGCATTTCTTACTGTTCCCTCTAATTGGGGCTATTATTTTGACTTTCCTTGGGTCCCTATAATGTCTTTGGATACAGATTGTTGACCTGTGCTCACATGACTGAGTACGGTTACATCCAAATTTTGAACAAGAGTTCTATAATGGTGGTTTCTTTGTTCCTTTCTTAATCATGATTAACATATTGTTGACTATTTTAGCTTCAGGGAGCAGTCTGTAGTGGTCTCCACGTTTTTTGCCTGATCCCAACAAATAGTTCAAAGCTCATTGTCTTAACTGCACTTGGGAGAATTTTTCTTGCAGTTGCCTGCAATTAAACGTAGCTGTCACTCTTCACTCAGTCAAATGACCTCAGAATATTTATCTACAATTTAACTCTTCCAGCTTGATATTTTCTACCTGGAACTCTTGTCTGCTTTGTGATATCATTGTGATCCACAATGGGCACCTTTTAGCAGATTATGAATGTTTAGGGAGAACTGTAATACACTGTTTAATCTTCTCCATACCGAGATTCAATAACACCTTGCTTTCGTATAATCCTTTATGCTTTCATCCATTATTGAATTTTATCTTCACAAAATTCTGTGCTTGGGCAGTTATCATTATTTTAGTTTTGCAATTGAGGAAGCCAAAGATGTGGCAAATCAGCTTTTCCAAATTAAATTAGTTATTTCATCACAGGACTGCTAGTTACGGTTGCTTTCTAATACCCAGTCACACTAGCTTTTAATTTGCAGAATGTACCTTCAGTGCAGAAAAATACAACAGAGCTCTTTGTTGTTCAGTAGCAACATGTATTGTATTCAAAGAGGCAGTCATTTTTTTAAAGTAACATTCCTTCCTGAGAGAGATGTTGTGGGAATTTATATCAGTCAAGAATTATATTGATAATCAAACATAGCCAGTTTAAAAACTTGAAGTGAAAGATTGGTTAGTACTCAATCAACAGAACTGTTTCTTTCTCTGCAGTATTGTGATTCTTGACATGATTGCTGAGTTTCCAATTTGACACTTCTGAAGATCCATAAATCAGGACACATGCTGGGTCCCAGTCTGTCATCCTAAGTCTTAGCATTAGTTATTTATTTCCTTTCATTATCCATCATCTATTTGCTACACAAATAAGTTGAGTAGCTTTCCACAATGGACCTCTGTGAGAAGAAATGTGTACATTTGAGTAGCTCTTCAATTACAAACATGCACAGATTGTCTGGGTTTATGTGCATATATTTTATTATTATGTCATGTGTGTATGTCAGCTGAATCTGGTATAAATGTAAATCTAACAGTATGGGTTCTAGTGACCGAATACATTTCCATAACATGTCTTTGTTCTATCAATCTCCTGGATGAAGTATCTCAAGTATGGTGAAATTTTGTAGTTTGAATTGTTGCCCAATTAGGGACAGTTTCAAAGTCTTTATGATATCCAAGTACCGCATGGTTCCAGTTCACCATGATATGATTCAGATTTTGTTTTCTTTCATTCCTTGGAAAAAGGGAATGTATTTAAAACGTGTAAATTCTTCTTGTATATTTGTTTCTGCAGAACCTACTTTTGAAACTGCTATTTCAATCAGTTGTATTGCTTCATTTCTTTTGTTCAGTAGCTGAATAGCTGCTTGATTATTCTGTATGTGCTAATTTGTGTCTGTGAGTCTAGTCCAGTTAACTTTCCAATTGGTATTTCTAAAATATTCTTTACTATGTAAATGTAAGTTATAAGTTCTATTGTGTCTATATTTCCTTATTATCATTCATTGAAACCAAAATGTTGCATATTATACATGTTACATTCCTTTTGAAAAAGACTAATTTTCCAAAGTTATATGTAAGGTTTGTTTTACAAGTCATTTATCTTAGTGTTATTGAAGAGCAATATGCATAGCCGGCGCCGTGGCTCAACAGGCTAATCCTCCGCCTTGCGGCGCCGGCACACTGGGTTCTAGTCCCGGTTGGGGCGCCGGATTCTGTCCCGGTTGCCTCTCTTCCAGGCCAGCCCTCTGCTGTGGCCCAGGAGTGCAGTGGAGGATGGCCCAGGTGCTTGGGCCCTGCACCCCATGGGAGACCAGGATAAGCACCTAGCTCCTGGCTCCTGCCATCAGATGAGCGTGGTGCGCCGGCCGCAGCGCGCCATCCGCGGCAGCCATTGGAGGGTGAACCAACGGCAAAGGAAGACCTTTCTCTCTGTTTCTCTCTCACTGTCCACTCTGCCTGTCAAAAAAAAAAAAAAAGAAGAAGAGCAATATGCATAATGGAAAGTGTGTGTATTGTTAACTGTCGAACTCGGTGAATTTCCACAAACTGAATATGACTGTGTAAACTACACCCAAATCAAAAATCCAGAATATTATCATAATTTTAGAAGCTCCCTTTGTATTCTTGAAGTGGCTCCCCATTCCACAAGGGTGCCTACTATCATGCCTTCTAAAGTCTTCTACTACATTCTCCTGTTTGTCGACATGATGCAAATGAAATTGAACACTACTTGCTTGTAGCTGGCTTTTTCCTCTCCATATTATGTTGATGAGATTCATCCATATTCTTGTATGTAGTTGTACATCTTTCATTCTTGTAGCTGGATAATATTCTATTGATACCATGTCTACTCATTTTAGAGCTCATGGAATTTGGCTAGTTTTCAATTTAGGACAGTTGCAAGTAATCTGCTATTAACAGTCTAGTACATGTTGTTTTCTGATTATAGCTATGTATTTCAGTTGGATATATATCTGGGAGTGGAATTAGAGGTCAAATAATATATTAAATATGCTGGAGAGATTGATTATTCAGAGCAGTCTTATGGTGAATCCTTTTATAAAGGAAATAATTGCTACATAATTTCTATTCTGAAGAATTTATTCTCACATATGCTTGGTTATTGTACTGGGAGACATACTTCTGCTGACTGTCCTGCTAGTATTAATCTAATTGTGCTTATGTTAATAGCAGTATAATATTTTATTGTTAGCCTCTGAAGTTTGGTATGTTTCAAAATTTGGAAGTGCCCATAAACATGTCTTTAGTCAATATACGGAGGGACTTTTCTATAACAGTCAATAATTTGATGAAAAGGACATACCAACTGATTGTATCCTATTATTTTAAGAATGTTACAGGAAGTGGAATTCTAGATGAGCTTTAGATCACAGGATTCTCTCTCCCAAACCTTTTAACCTATGGACTTGATATTACAAAGGGTATTCTATTAGTCAACATGATAATGAAGATGCTTTAGACAAAACAAATACATGGTTGATTCAAAGGCCTTAAATCAGAAACAAAGGAAGCTCAAACAGCAACATTTGCTTGGAATATAGATCATGAGCAGAAGAGTGAGAGGAAAATAAAGTAATATGGAATACTTGAACCAGATTTCAGATTATGTAATGCAGTCAAGAGAATGATTTCTTTTGAAGAATGAAGACCCAAGATTCTGGGCAAGTGTTAATGTAGGAAGTGGCATTTTTGTTATTGAAAGTATACCATATATAAAGTGCTGAGATTTATACTAAGAAACTTTTAAATCAAAAAAATTCCATCTTAGTCTAGATTCCCCCAAAATCAGACCTTGAAATAATGATGAATAGTTACCATAGGGGAGCAGGAAGTGAGTGAAAAGAATGAAGCCAATAATTGAGCCAATTTTATTGAGCAGGTTGTTGACTGTGTACATCCGGGTTTTAACCTGATGAAGAAACTCTAGGAGACAGTGAAAAACAAGGCTTACAGTTTTCATCCACAAGGGGAAAGGGGAAGAAATTAGGGTAATCATCTTCCAACTCTGATCCATCACTGGCTGAATGCTACTCCAGAGTCATTAACTCCCCAGTGCTTCTGGCTAATGCATTGAGCAAGAGAAGGAAAGCCCTTGGGCTTATGTTAGGACAAGTGCTTAGCCCAAGACCCTGCTGACCAATACCAGAATGCTAAGTGCCAAGGGCATACATGAGGCACTGGCAGCATCTGTTAAAGATTCTATCCTTGCCTTTGAGGTGTTCACTGTCTAGAGTGGGGGACAGAAATAAAAAACGTAAATTAGAGTAGTGTATAGTAAAAGATTGAAAAGATGAACAAACTGTGTCAGAAGTACAGAGATAGGACAAAATGCACATAGGAGAGCAGGGGAGGACTTTATATGCAATGATGATATTGGAGTATATGGTTAGTTAGCAAAGATCTACAGAAAAGGGAAAAAGAATACAAAATATTTTAAACCATGGATATAACCAGGCAAGACCCCCTATAAGTGAATGTCCTGAGATAATTTGTTCCTAAATATCTCTTTTGGAGTGACAATTACATGGTAGCAAAGTATTTTCCCGAGCTTCACAGACTTCTATCATTTAAATGCTATAGACTTTGGAAATGTTTTCATATTTTTTTTAAGATTTATTTTATTTGAAAGGCAGAGTGAGAGAGAGAGAGAGAGAGAGAGAGATCCATCTTCCATCTGCTACTTCATTCCTCAAATGCTGCAAATCAGTTGGCTGATCTGAAGTTAGGAACCAGGAGTTTACAGGTCTCCCACATGCATGCAGGGGCCCCAGCACTTGGGCCATCCTCTCCTGTTTTCCCAGGTTCATTCGCAGGAAACTAGATCAGAAGTGGAGCAGCCGGGACTTGAACCAGCATCCATATGGGATGCCAGCACCACAGGCAGCAGCTTAACCCTCTGTGCTACAGTGCCAGCCACTGGAAGTTTTTATGTAGGAATTCATGCAAGGTTATAGAAGCATCCAGTTTACTTATCCAGACACCTTTGTTAAATCTTTTTTTAAAATTTTTTGTAGTTTTTACTTTTTAAAAATACTGTTTATACAAGTTTCATATATTTCATATACACAGATCTAGGAACTTAATGATACTTTTTTTAAAAGATTAATTTGTTTATTTGAAAGTCAGAATTACACAGAGGAGAGGCAGAGAGAGAGAGAGGTCTTCCATCCAATGGTTCACTTCCCAATTGACTGCAATGGCTGGAGCTGCACCGATCCAAAGCCAGGAGCCAGGAGCTTCTTCCAGGTCTCCCACATGGGTGTAGGGGCCCAAGGACTTGGGCCATCTTCTACTGGTTTCCCAGGCCACAGCAGAGAGCTGGATCAGAAGTGGAGCAGCCAGGTCTTGAACTGGCGCCCATATGGAATGCCACTGGTTCAGGCCAGGGCGTTAACCTGCTGTGCTACAGCGCCGACCGCAGTGATACTTCTGACCTCACCCTTCCTCCCATCCACAGTCCCACCCTTCCTCCTCCCCCTCTTTTTCCCCCACTCTTTATTTTTACAAAGATCTGTTTTTAGTATACTTTATACCTATAAGGTTGGCCCTACATTAAGTAAATTTCAACAAATAGTATGAAGAAAAAAATGTTCAACTAGCTAAAATATTTATCCTATGTGGGGAGCCTCAAAACCTCCCACTAAATAAGTTTAAGATAGGACAAATTATCTTCTCTGCTTATCCTGTGTTCCTTGAGTAGATAATGAATCACACTACAATCTAACAAGCACCCAAATCAAAAGCCACAGAAGCTGTTTTAATTCCTGTGTTTCCCCAGTCATTAGTGTAATGCCTGATATCTAGTAGGCTGGCTGCCTGGTTGGCTGGTTGACTGGATGGGGGAGGGTGCATGGAGGGGTGGATAGATTCTTGAGTGAGTCTATTCTGTAGATGAATGTAGTTAAATAATGCCTACTGATAATGTATGTACAGGTGAAGGTCAAAGGTAAGAAATCCTACCCTTAGTGGGTACCATACTCCAGTAATCATTTTATCTTGCTATATTACATTATATGACATCTTTTGCCTGAAAACTTTATATTGTTGTGATTGAACAAGCATTCAGATGCTGTTTGTTTGAAATAATGGTCCTGGCTATAAATGTTGATTCTGTTTCCTACAATTAAATATGTCTACCTACATAATGGGAAGACATTTTTACCCCTTTCTAATATTATATGATGACCTTCTCAAAATACAGACTATATCTAACCTATTGAAATGAACTACAGAGTACAGAAAATATTTACGAGCATAAATCCAAACGGCTTGCCATGTTTATGTGAAAAACCACTAGGCATTCTTAAAAAAAAAAATGCTAGCATAATAAGATGTCACTAATCAAGGCTAATTAAGGGGAAGGAAACTTGGAATTAAGAGATTATTTGTAAGGAAAGTCAATTTTGTTATTTTCAAATACATAGGGTGTATAAAAAAAGTTCAGAAAAAAGGTGCCAATAGGCATAGAAAAGTATCCTGCTATGATAAGTTAGAAAACCATTTGTAATTAGAACATCAGTTGTTTCTGTGACCACTGGGAAAATATTGCAGAAGACTTGAGTGGGTTTCTATTTAATTTTAAACACCTTTCTTAGAATTTACACCATTGGGGCCGGTGTCTTGCCTCACTTGGTTAATCTACACCTGTGGCACCAGCATCCCATATGGGCACCGGGTCCTAGTCCGGGTTGCTCCTCTTCCAGTCCAGTTCTCTGCTGTGGCCCGGGAGGGCAGTGGAGGATGGCCCAAGTCCTTGGGCCCTGTACCCACATGGGAGACCAGGAAAAGCACCTGGCTCCTGGCTTCAGATCGGTGGTGGCCATTTGGGGGGTTAACCAATGGAAGGAAGACCTTTCACTCTGTCCCTCTCTCTCTCTGTCTTTAACTCTACCTGTAAAAAAAAAGAATTTACACTATTAACTTTATAAACCAAAAATGAGACAGAAGACTAGTAAAGAACTCTCCAGCCTCAACTGTAATAGGTATTGCACTAGCCAGTGTAACAACAATGAAATGAAAAACATAATGCTGTACAAGCATTAGAGAAACTGACATGTAAACGGAAGTTGACGTTAGCCAAGATTAGAAGATAATATGTTGACTGATTTTTCAGCACACAGCAAACACCGAAAAACAAATTTGATAAAGAAAACACTTGTGTATAAGGAGTGTCATCTACTCTGTGTTACCTCTTTGGGGGAGCAGATTTTTGATTTCCTGTCACGATCACTGGTTGTAGGGGGTGTATTGCTATTGACGAACTGTCTCGTACTTCTGTACTTCTTGACGGTACTTCTGTGACTCATATTTGTCTGGAGGCATCGGGGTAAATGAACAAAATTTGTACTTGCATCATGAAGCAGGCAGCAGCTTTACAGTACTGTGCTGTGTGCATTTGATTGGTTCATCTATGGCCAGTCTTTGTCTTTCTCTCTGTTCTGGGAGGCTAAGCTGTGCTATCACTGGGCTTCGATGCTCTCTGGTTTCTACTTGGTTTCAGCATGGAGGCAGGTGGGGGCTGGTGCCCTAATAGGAAATTGAGGAGAGGTGGCAAATTAAGGTCAGGATCTTTATTCTCCTGGTTCCTTCCCCATGCAGTAACTGACGAAAGGTTACTGCTTTTTCTCAAGGGGCTTTATCATTATGAATCTCTGCTTCCGGCCACTTCTCTCTCCCCTCATCGCTTGGGTCTAGAATCTAGCAGCAGTAGGGAACCCTTTTTCTGCCAAGGGCCATTTGGATATTTATAACATAATTCATGGGCCATACAAAATGATCCATTTAACAATGAGCCTGCTACAGATGTACTGAGGTTCAGGTCCCACCTGCAGTTGCCCTGTCAGGACCAGACCAGATGATTTCACAGACCCTATACTGCCTGCGGGCCAAATGTTCCCCACAGTCACAGCTCTGCTCTGCAAGGACCTTGTATTCTCCATGATGCTTTATTCTAGCCTATGTGTGCTGTAATTCATTCCATTGTAGGGAGACTTCTCAGCTCATCCAGGTTACATCATAGAGGAGCACGTTTGTCAAACCAAGGTTGTCCAGAAGGTATTTGGGGAAAATATGGAAATACTTTAAATGAGGGAGTAGTGTGGTGCAGGGTCTGAGTCCACCTGTACAAGGATGGACTGGGTCCGAGGAAAGGTGAGTGCGCTGCTCACCCATTCCCCAGCCTCCCAAACCTGGAGACAATCAGACGCAGCAGGGAGCCAAGTCTAGCGAGGGCTCATTTATTCCATGCATAACCGAACCTTTTATAGCACAAAACTGCAGAGTCATTGGGGCAGGGCTAAGGACCAACCAATCACTTAAAAGATCACTTTACGAGGGGATTTCTATAGGACTAGCCATACGTCTATACACTTGTTACTAGTCTTGTTACCTCCCCTGATGTTGCGTAGCCAATTAGCTTTTGAGTTCTGCCCATCTTACTTCCTCTGGGCGCCATCTTCTTTGCCCCTCCTTGGCGCCGCCCGTCCGTGGGCCACGTGCACGCACGCCGGGTCCCTCCCTGTGCTGCCATCCCCGGGACACCTGCCGGCTGGCTCCGCGGGCCCTGGCTCGGGTTAGTTCGCGGGCTCGGCTCCACACGGTTCCATTCCGCGCAGCTCGGGCGGGGGCACCCGCGCATGCAGAGCCCCCCCAGGCCTGGCCTGGCCACGCCATGGCCGCGCTCATGCCCCGCAGTGTGGTGGTTTATATTAGCTACTAATCTTCGCACGGTGAGAAATTTACATTTAAAACAGACTTGGGGCAGGAGGACTATAGAGAGATTGTTGCAGACATGAAGGCAAAACATGATAGACCTTTACAGTGGCAGTACAAAGAGGGAAGGATTTGTACATGACAGAAATCTGTAGCTGATTATATATGCTGGTGGGTGAAGCTTCGGACAGCATTTACAATGTCTGTCAAGTTCCATGCTTAAGGGATAAAGCAGATGTGGTTTTATTATTTTGTTTTATGCAACATCATGTCCATCGTTGTGAAAGCAGCTTGAAGATCTAATCTAAAGTTTCCACTACCCTCCCGGAAAACCTAGAGTCAGTCCCTGGGTCCCAGATTCCGCCCCTTGGTGGTTGTGGCATTTGGAGAGTGAACCAATGGACGAGAGCTCTTTTTTTTCCTCTCTCCCTTCCTCCCTCCTTGCCTCTTTTTCTGCTTTCTTCCTCGCAAACACTTTTTAAATTTTTTTTTTTTTTAGAAAAACTTATGTGGTCCTGCTTGTTTTTCACATTCTTAACTGAAGCATTTCAAAACAGAATCTGCAGGGTGTCTCCATCTTAGACTCAACAGTCTTACCAAAAATAGGCTTAATAGAAGCCAGTGTCGCAGCTTGTGTGTGGCATGAATTTTTAGATGTTGATTGTAAAGGAAGCTTCTGAATACTTGTCCACTCGTGGATTCAATCAGAAGAGGGCTGTAGGAAAAGGTTTGGAGAGGAAGTGTTTTTTTTGAGGAGGTAAGGGAGACTTCAGTAGGAGAGAGGGGAAATGAGACCGCTGGAGCTGGAATGCTGGAAACATTTGCATCAAAGGCAGGCATTGTGCCACAGCAAACTGAGCCACTCTTGCATGCCCACATCTGGTATCAGAGTGACCGTTCCAGTCCTAACTGTTCTGCTTCCGATCCGGCTTCCTGCTAATGCATCCTGGGAAGCAGCTAATAATAGCTCAAGTATTTAGGCCCCTTCCCCCCACATGGGAGATTTGGTTGGAGTTCCAGGCTCCTGGTTTCTGCTTGGCCCAGCTCTGGCTTTTGCAGGTATTTAAGGAGTGAACCAGAAAATGCAAGATCTCTCTTTTTCTTGCTCTCCCTCTCTTAGCTTTTCAAGTAGATGAAAAAACAAAAACACTTTACAAAAAACATGCATCAGAGCTGTCTCCCCTAGCATGAAGGGAGCTAGGTTGTTCATAGCCTAGTTCCTATTAACAGTCATTGGTTATATGCTGCTCCTCTGGGTTGAAGGCAGGCATCAATCCCCTGTAGCTAGCCTTCCACTTAGATGGCAAGTGAATTCTCATGACAACACAAATCCTTCAGGCAACAAAATGCCGATCCTGTTACTAGACATCAGGCTGATGGGCATTCAAGTGGTAAGGGTGAGAGGATTGGGGCATTCTGCTATATTGCATTTATTTTCACCTTATTTGAAAGGCAGAAAGTCAGACTCAGAGAGACAGAGAAATCTTCTGCCCATTGGTTCACTCCCCATTTGTCTAAATAGCCAGGGCTGGGCCAGGTTGAAGTCAAGGGGCAGCAACTCTACCCCAACCCCCCATGTGGGTGGCAGGGACACAAGTACTGGGGCCATCATCTGTTTCCTCCTAGCATGCAGGTGATCAGGAAGCTGGACTGGGTACAAAACTGGGACTCAAAACAAGCATTCTAATATGGGATGCAGCTGTCCCAAATGACATCTTAATGCCTGTGCCAAATGCCTTCCCCTACAGTACCTTTCTAAAAGATGATTCCTATCTGCTTCTAGGGATTAAGTATATAATTAAATAGTATTCTGATGTTCTAGATCACCTTTAGGCAGACAATTTAACAGAAACTCATGTTTGGCATCTCAAAGTAAGGAACTTGTCTGTCATCCCAGCCATAACACAATGAACACTATTTTTGAACAAGCACTATAAATGTGAGTTAATATTTGCGTGTGAAATTTCAAATCTCTTCTCCAGACTAGCATTTATTATTATATACTCATTTTTCCTTTTGTTGCAGTTGAAAGAATTCAGAATCAGTGGGATGAAGTACAGGAACACCTTCAGAACCGGAGGCAGCAGTTGAATGAAATGTTGAAGGATTCAACACAATGGTTGGAAGCGAAGGAAGAAGCTGAGCAGGTCTTAGGACAGGCCAGAGCCAAGCTTGAGTCATGGAAGGAGGGTCCCTACACAATGGATGCACTCCAAAAGAAAATCGCAGAAACCAAGGTTAGTATCATAGGTATCTTTTAAAACACAATACTGGGTGGGGCCAGCATTGTAGGTTAATGGGTTAAGCCGTTGCTGGCAGCACTGGCATCCCCTAAGGGCACTGGTTCAAGTCCTTGTTGCGCCATTTCAGATTCAGCTCCCTGCTAATATACCTGGGAAAGCCGCGGAAGATGGCCCAGGGGATTGGGCCCTGGCACCCAGAGGAGGCCCCTGGCTCCTGGCTTCAGTCTGGCCCAGCCCTGGCCATTGAGTTCATTTGGGGAGTGAACCAGCAGATGGAAGATATTTCTCTCTCTCTCTCTCTCTCACCCCCCCACTTCTGTCTCTCTCCCCTTCCTCCCTTCCCTCTTTCTCTCTGTAACTCTACCTTTCAAATAAATAAAATAAATATTTAAAAAAAATATTATACCAGTTATACTGAAATACATTTCTATATTATACTAAAATAGTTCTAATAGATTAAAACTTAATGAGGTTAATGTGACTTTATTAGATAGAAATTATATTAAAGCTGACATGAACAGTAAGCTTTTGAGTCAGAAGAGATTAGAAGAAAATGATTGCTAATAACAACTTTAAAATTTATTTTGTTTAATAATCTGGGTAGAGTAGACCGATTTCCAAATCATACCATCTTTTAAGATCAAAGTTGATGTAAATACTTACATTGTAGCATGAAGTCAACCAATCGGGCTTAATTCTGCATGGAGAAAGGAGGGCCTGGGTATAACACTAAGACTGAGTTATACTCTCACTTTCTCTTCCAGTTCTCTAACCTCCTGCCCAACTCTTTCTTCCTTCTCTTTCTCCCCTTCTTGCCCGTAAAACTTCAAAAAATATCTGTCTCATGGATAGTCTAGAACTGCTCAGAATAATGAAAGAAAGACAGGAGGGAAATGAAGTGTGTTTAATGACTATGTTTATCAAGCAGGATGCCTGGTGTTTTACACGCAGTTAAATCGTTTCAAACCTGGTATTTGTGATTCAATTCTGAAAGACCTTAAATGCTAAATAATGAGTGTCCTTTAAGGATTTTAGGCAGAGAAGTGACAGGGTAGAAAGTTGATCAGAGTACTTCATCAAATGTGCTCCACAGATTTTTTTATCTGATAGAAAGGATTTTGCCAAAAAAGTATATGAATATCATCTTAATTACACCACCTGAAGTGGCTTTCATTTCTAAATGAGGCACAGCAGACTTTGACTGAGGTGTAGTAAGAAGTCAACCCTGAGGGGCAGGCATTTGGTGCAATGGTTAAGATGTTGCTTGGGACCTCCACTTGCCATATTGAAGCAACTGAGTTCAAGCGCCAACTCTACTCCCAGTTCCAGCTTCCTGCCAGTGTGCATCCTGAGAGGCAACAGATAGTGGCTCCCGTAAATGAGTAACTGCCACCCATGTGTAGGACTGGCATTGAGTCCCTGGCCCCTGACTTCAACCTGGCTCAGCCCCAGGCCAGCATGTGCATTTGGGAAGTGAACCAATAGATGGAGACCGCTTCTCCCTCTCCTTCCCCCACCTCCTTTCTCTCATAGATAAAGATAGTTTTAAGAAAGGAATAAATCCTTAAATATCAACAGCTTAATATGACAAAGATTAATACCTTGGCTTTGTCTTAGTACAGTGGAGATTGACAAACCCTTTATAGAAACATTCTCCCAAATAGTCACTTAGGGATCCATGGTTTTCCAATTTTGTGAAGCTATTACTTTAAGCATGTTAATGCTCAAAATTTCTCCTGCCCCTGCAGGAGAAGAAGAGAGCATATGTTCAGTCAATATATATGGTGTTATGAGTAGGCCTGGAAATTAAGTAAATCACTTTCATCACATATCATTGACCAGAATTTATTCCTAACTTAATATCAGGAAGAATGAATTGAATTAGTGATCATTTAGCCAATCTCTGTGATAGCTACTTTGTCAAAGAACCAGAGCAGCAAGTTTTATATAACAAGAATTCTAGAAAGCCATATAGGATTTTACAGTCTTATCATTGACTCTGTTATAGGTAAATTTTAGATGGATAAAACTTTCTTCTTCACAAGATAATTAACATTAATGATGTTTCCAATGGACATGCATTGATGAAAGTACGAGTTTCTAACTATCATTATCCCAATTTCTGGTCTAAGTAAAATATCAAATTCATGTGGCTATTCTTGATGACTCTATTACCTATAAGGTACTCAGTGTGCTATCCTCCTTCTGTTTCCTGTTCATAAATTTAGAATAATGTGAATCTCACTAGCCATGGGTCAAAGTGGTTAACTGATGAGAAGGAATTAGCATTTATAAAAAGTATGGACTAGACCCTTGAATTAAATGAGGGGAAGAAGTGATAGGAGCCATGTAGGAATAAATTTCATAAGGTCAGGAGGATTCTGAAAGTTGGCAAATGAGATATACTCCTAACCTAAGAGAATCCTGAAGTAATGGTGAGAATGATTATTGTATAATCGCTCTTCGAAAAGCAAGAAGCTTCAAATAAGAGACAGGAAAAAGCTACAAAAGAAAATATTAAAGAAGAAAATGAAATGATTAGATTCCCAAAACAGATAGTTCTAAACACCTAAAACAAAAACAGAATTGTTTTGTAATTATTATCCTTCTCAAACTTTTGAAATAAAAATTGTTTTTCAATGGTCAAGTTACTGCATCATAAAAATGGTTCATCCATTTTCTATAAAATGTTATATTTTTGTTTGTGTTCCATGTTTAGGAATTTAGTAATATATATAACTGCACACTCAATGTAAACTCACAATACAGATTAAGATAACCAAAGCTGTGATTTTCTCATCCATTTCCAAAATGCTGCATTCTAAAATTAAAAGTAATTGTGATGTTAATAACAACTAACATTTAGGGAATGCTTGATACATGTCAGAAAGTGTAGCGTTCACTCTACATATGTTGGTTTATTTCCTCCTTTCAAAAATCCTCCATGAAGTACGCCTATTGTTCTCAGTATGCAGGTAAGAAAACTGAAGGCTAGAGATCAGTAACTCCTTTTTGAAGGCAGTTTGAGTTGTGATGGGAGTGCCTAACAATTACTCAAGTACATGACCTCATAGATTTCCTCTTGCACCTATTATCTCTTTAAAACAAATCCAGAAAACACCATGTGCCTTCAAAGGCGAGGAAATGGTAAAAGGAACTTTAATTCTATTGCTGATAAAACAACAAATGAAGACAGTGCAGTGCAGAGGTCTTGGATAATTTGACCAGGATCTTCTTGTCCCATAGGTTCTTTGAGTCTATGTACCTAGGATTATCAAGGGAACCTGTGAGGCTATGTCTACAGAGTTGGAGATGTGATTATAGTAGCTAGACTGCCTTCCAGCATCATCATTGGCAACTACCTTACCTGTCACTAATGAGCAACTGTGGAATGGTTTTGAAGAAAACTACCAAAGCTGTTTGACTTCCTTAAGGGCCGATTCTGAGGCCAGAGTGCTATTTAGGACATCTGCCATTCTATGAGTCTGCTGTGTATCTCGCTTCCCATGTTGGATCATTCTCTTCCCTTTTTTATTCTATCGGTTAGTATTAGCAGACACTAGTCTTGTTTGTGTGATCCCTTTGACTCTTAGACCTATCAATGTGATCAATTGTGAACTGAAATTGATCACTTGGACTAGTGAGATGGCCTTGGTACATGCCACCTTGATGGGATTGTATTGGAATCCCCTGGCACGATTCTAACTCCATCATTTGGGGCAGGTCCAATTGAGCATGTCGCAAATTGTACATCTCCTCCCTCTCTTATTCCCACTCTTATATTTCACAGGGATCACTTTTGAGTTAAAATTTAAACACCTAAGAATAATTGTGTGTTAATTACAGAGTTCAACCACTAGTACTAGAATAAAACAATACTAAAATGGATAAAGTATTAGATTGTACAACAACAGTCAGCACAAGAGCTGATCAAGTCACTGTTTCTCATAGTGTCCATTTCACTTCCTTAACATATAAACTGGGCACCTACCTTAACATAAAATCACCAACAGTCCTGATATGCTAATAATTAGTAATCACTAATTTTTATAATAGTTTCCATTCTTATCTATATGTATGTTAATTGTCATCATAATGTAGGCAAATTTTAAATGTAGTATTACATAAATGTTTATCAATATTGCTATATAACTTTAAGGATTGTCATTTTTAATTTTTTCTAACATTTTATTAAGATCCATCTTGTACCATTTCTTTACTGGTTTTACATTTAGAAAACCTCCTCTCCTGGATTAGAAAAATAGGGTGGAGAAAAATGGAATAGTAATAACCCACTGACAATATAGAAAGCCAATCTGAGGTGGTTTCTAGGAAAAACCCTTCCTGAAAACCTGGTTAGAGGAAAGAAAACAGCAATAGTGGAATTTGGATTAGGTACGAAAACAAAGTGCAGATGGATTATTGTGTCAATAACTAATAAGCAAATCAGTAAGATAAGTCCATATGTATTTTACATTTCTTTCTTTGCTATATAATCCTTAATCTTTCTGAAACAAGACATGAAATTAGAAAGTATAGATTTTGTTAACTGCTTGATTTTATTTGTTCTTCTTCATGGCCCAGTACCACAATAATGTTCATTTCAGATAGAAAGACAGATGTTAGGGAAAATGATTGAAGATTTCCATCCTAATCAAAATCCTTGCCAATAGGCTATGACTGAATCCTATGAGACGTGGTGCCATTTAGAACTTTCATAAGAGACGGAAAGAGTATGCCACTGGCATCTAAAACTGCCAGCAGTGATCATCATGGGATTGATTTCGTTTGGCAGAGTCTTGGTTGAGTTCACAACCTGTTCCCTAGGCTACTAAGATTGGTCCAAAACTTGGCAATGAATTCTTTGGAAAAATTATTTCTTGATCATTTTAAACTTTCTTTTCCAATGTCAAGAGAGATTTTCCCAGACTCAGAGTTTTCATTAATTTTTTCCCCTTTCAGCCTTTGAAAGAGAAATTCCTTTTTCTTTTTTTTCTTTTTTTGTCTGCTTTGTGATTGCTTTTGTGTCAAATTCAGCATAAAAGCTTTTCAAACGTGACAGTATTAGCTGCTTTGTGCTTGGCTGAGCTAAGAGTACATGAATTCAATAGAGAAGTGAAATCTTGTTTAAGCCTAGCTGATTTGGCTATATAATACTTAAAACTATCTGAAGCGAGAAATCCAATAATTTTCAAATTATTAAATAAACATTTCCAAGGCTGCAAAATCTGTGTTTTGAAGACATTCCTTAGGGAACTTGAAACATAGATACACTGTAATCATATAATTTAAAAACCTCAATTTGTTATATAAGAGTAATTAAATATGTTTTTGGAAAAAATATTAAGATACGGTTATTTTGGTACAAATTTTTTGAAATTCATACACAGTGTTTTCCATAATACATATTTTTCATAAAGTTTTTGATGATTTTATATGCATGGATTTCATTTTTTTGTACCAAAATAGACTAATCTTTTACTTCCATCTTCCATGATCTTTTTTGAATTAGCTTCATATAATAACTACAGTGACTATTTGAGGACCTCAAATTATTGTATTAGGAAAGACACTGATGAGGAAAATTCCTTTTTCAAATATGGAAGTAAAGCCTTGCATTTTAAATTATTTACAGCAGGGTAGATGGCATCAGATAATAAAGATACGCTATAAAGATAAGTACTCTAATGGATAAAATATACCTTAGATATATTTTAATTTTTAGAACTGCACAAAATTAAATCAGCAAATTGACCTACATTAGTAGATTGAGGATTGAATTTCTGGTACACTAATATAAAATATCAGGAATCTTGCCAGGGCCAAACATTTTTCCATATATTTTCTTTATTCCCTTTTATTCTCCCAGAAAGCTTCCGCATGATTAAGGAAAAAGAATCAATAGCATAATAGTACTTTTCCTATTACAGTATATATGAAGCGATTAAACTTCTCAAAAATGCAGAGTGCTTCTTGTGTCGCGGATAGAGGCCTGGTAGCGATAGGCTAGTTTTCCCAGGTGCTGCTATATTACAGTGTATAAATATTTAATGCAGAGCCATCACCTCATGCCTAAGTTTATGTTCTTATTGCACCACTTTTTGCCTAGTTTTCTTTTCACATTTAATTTATCCCATGCTTGGAAATACAGTGTGGCAACTCTATAAATTCATTTCCCCATAAAAGCAATGAAAATATTGGCAAAAATTCTTCTGATCACCTTTTCAGAACTCTGGAAATTAACCAAAGGATGACAGCAGTCTCTGAACTTTTGAACCTTGGTAGGAACGACAAGGTTTGAGGCTTTTTAACTTTGTTCCCATTGCTTTGTCTCAGCTCCACAATGGAACTGAAAGTCAGCAGCCTTTCTAACCATGGTAGCTGGAAAAACTAGCAGCCTTGCTCCCACCAGAGAAAGAAGATGGGGAGTGGGGTTCCTCAGGAAGACCCATTTCATTCCCGGAGTGTTGTCACTATGTGATTTGTCTTGCAGCTCCCCAGGGGAAAAATGTACACACAAGGCCTTGTCATCTTTTGACCTGACTCAGACCTAACTCCCCAGGAAAAGCTGCACTTCCAGAGTGTTTGTCTGAATCAATCAGCAACACATGTTTAACATAGCAGCTTCTTAAGGCCGTGATACTAGTTGAGATAAACATGGGTCAGGAAAAAACTTGAAATGGAGATGGGGGAATAAACTGTCTCTAGGGGACTTTGACAAGCTCTGAGATATTCATGGGGGACCTACAAGGTCAGGTGCATATCTTAATAAATTGATAATATCAACAGAGATAGGAATTATAAGTAAGAATCAAATAGAGACTGGTTTGTCTCACTTAGAGTAAGGTAAACATCACATGTTTCCTCTTACTTGGGAAGTTAGTATACAGTACAAAAATTGTACGGGTGACCATGCACAAATGATCCTAAGCTCATGGAATGATGGTTAACAGCATTATTAATAATAATACAAATGAGAACCATAATGATATAGTACTTGATGTCCATTAAGATGACTAAAATAAAAAAAGAAAATAAAAAGTATTGACAAGGATGTAGGATAATTGAACCCTTCATACATTATTGGTAGGAATATAAAATGGAGAAACCACTTTGAAAAAAATGTGGCAGTTCTTGAACCTATTAAATATGGTGTTAGCATAAAATAATCATTATTCACTCAGGTATATACACAAAAGAAGTGAAACATATGCACACACAAAACCTCTTTTTAGATATATAGAGTAGTAGTATTCATAATAGCCAAAAAGTGAGCAACCTAAATGTCTTCTGGCTGATGAATGGGTAACAAATGTGGTACATTCGACGATGGAATATTACTCAGTAATGAAAAGGAATGAAGTCCAGATAGGTGCTAAAACATTGATGAGCCTCAGAAACATTTTGCTAACTGATAGAAACCACTTAGAAAAGACCATGTGTTATACTGGTTCCTTTATATGAAATGGCCAGTAAGGCTGAAAGAGGGCAACAATCTACAAGAGAAGATGAAAATTAACAATATGAGATTGTTAACAAAATGAGTTCCTTTTAGGGTAGAAGGACATATTCCCAAATTAGATTTTAGTGATGGTTGTACAACTCTATGAATATACTAAAAAACCACTGAGGGGTTGTTTAAGTGGATGAATTTAATAGTGTGTGAATTGTGTCTTAATAAAGCTAGTTAGAAAAGTATATCTGTATGATACTGACTATAGATTTCTTATAAACTCAACTGTAGAAACAATCTCCATTTATCTTATCTATAAAACTCCTAATTAACTGAAGAAATGAAAATTAAGTATAGCTCTGGCCTTGAAGAACTTCCTAGATGGCAGCCTCTCACAGAGTGACTGAAGAGCTACTTGCTTTTATGGTCAAGATAGGCAGCTTTTGTCCCACAGAATGTATCCTGAGATGCTGCCTCTAGCACATAAAAACAGGGACAGAGGTGCTCTGAACATTTCCTCAATATTTGCATGACTTCCTATTTATTAGTAAGACCATGTGTCATTATACTAGTTTATCCTATCCCTGGTTTTGGCCCCAGACTAGTTAGAGATAAAAGAATTGTGCTACTCTATTTGAGACAAGGTCCTATCCGAATAGTTACTTCAGTCAGGATAGGCTATGTTAAGCTACAGTGACAACCTCAAAATCTAAAAGCTTAACACAGAGTTTATCCTTTGCTCACGCAATGGGTCCTTTGTTGTTTGGCAAGGGTCTTCTGCGTAGCTTAGTCACTCGGAAAGCATTGATGATGAAAGAGCATTGCTCTTTCTTGTTCCATGCTTCCATGACCACAGAGGCGTGAACATGCTGAATAATGCACTGTTTTTTAAGCCATCTGCTTAGAATTGACAAGTAGACAAAGCCAGTGAAATGGCCATCCGTGAGTTCAAGGGGGGACCCATGGATAGTCCTCAGGCATGACAAGGCACTGGGTATTTGTGACCAATCACACAATCCACCAAAGCAGGCTCATGGGATTTGAAATACTGAGAAAATGCTGCTTTCTGGGGATTTGTCCTCGGCATTCTCTCTGGAGTTATTTCCACCCAACCATTTCTATACCCTCTCCACCCGTCTTTTCTTAGATGCCAGAGGTAGCTGTGTGATTTGTTAATTACAACACCACTTAAGCCTTTTAATAAAGTCAGCAAATTAAAGAGAGAACCCCAATAAAAAGAATACTTTCCAAAATGTCATAATGAAATTAAGGTAATAAAGCACTTGGAGGACTCTCCTCCCTTCTTTTTTGTATAAAACTTATTCCAAAGAAGCTGGAAGAGAAATGGGGCCTGAAAGTAAAGAGTGGGAAAAATAAATTGTATGCCATTAGTTTAATTATAAAAATTCATTACATGAAGCCATGTAAGACAGAAAATAATGGAACTCTAATGGGTTGGCCGATAACACATTTACTAGCCTGCTCTCAGCTTGTAGTCATTGTTGAAAGGACAAAAAAGTAACAACTTTGGTATGTAGTCCTCAAAGCTATTGAAAAGATTAATCATTTCCAGTAAGCTGGAAAATGAGGGCCATTTTCTTAAATCGTATCCCCTGTATAGAGTGTTACCTTCTGAAACAGAGTTGTTTGGTAATGTCAAAGGTTTAATAGATGAGTCTTGAGAGACTTTGCTTTTGAAATAGCTTCCTTACAGATATTTTAACATTTCTATTGTAAATCCATAAAGAGGTTGCATAGGTCATTTTAATTCACACAAGGAAGAAAGGAACTGTGTTTGTTTTTCCTGATATGGATTTATAGAACATTAATTCATACGTAAGACTAAATTGTTTAGTGATTTTTTTTAATAAACCAAATATGTATTCTTTTGCTGTCTTTGGAAAAAAATTATTATATAAGATAGTTTTCCAGTCATGCTATAATCATCAAGATTATTTTATGTTCTTCAAAGTTCTGTTATAATGAATTCAATCCTTTTCCTTGGATTGCTTTATATAGAAGCACATATTCTTTAACTAATTGAGAATCTAGAAATCTCCATTTTTTGATGTCTCTTTGGCTGACTAGCTTTGTTACCTTGAACAAGTCACTTAGTCTCCTGTGGCTTCTGTGTTCTCCAGTGGACAGTAATGGAATTGCACAAAAGAAAGGAGATAACAAAAGGTGAAAGAGGACTGGGCTTTGTCTTGCACCTATTGGCCCTTGAAAGGTTTTAAACAGAAGGATAATGAGGTTATATTTGCATTGCAAAAAGAGCACTTGAGCCTTGTCTGTAGGTGGAAGGGCTGATTTGAGAGTGGAGGGAGTGTACCCATTAAAAGATAAGTGCCCAATCTGAGCAAGTATTTATAGCGACCCACATCAGAATAGTGCCAATGGGGGCAGAAGATGCAAATATAAGGGGAAATGATGATACAGTTCCTCAGAACTTACAATCAGAGATAGAAGAAGATTGAGCTAGGGACTGAACCTTGGGGAACAGTGATATTTAAGGGAAAGCCAAAAAAAAAAAAAAAAGGCAAATTTGAACCATGAGAGTACAGAGGAGACCTGAAGACATGGAGCCAAAGACAGACTTCACGAAAACAGTAGCCAGCAGCACCAGTTGCTGCAAAGTAAATCAAGTAAATGAAAACCTAACTCTTCTACAGGCGTTGGCGAGAGAATCAGTTAACTAATCTTCACAAAAATGCTGCAGTAACAGACAACCCCAAAATGTCAGGAGCATACAACCCAAAGCACATTCTTGCCTTCTTCTGAGTTAGCAACTTGGGTGGGTGCGTCTGCTCCACATGTCACTCATCCCTCTTCTGGGATGAACAGAAAAGCATGGGACCTGTTTAGCTAAAGATGATGGAGAAATGCAAAACACACTGAACCAGCACAGGTCAGTCCTCTGCTTGTGTCACGTCTAGTCATATCTCATTAGGATTAGGCAAAGTAGGTCCCATGGCCGAAAGTTAAAGGCAGGGATATAAACTGCTTTTTCTGTAAGAGGAACTTTGAAGTTACGTAGCAAAGGACACAGGTACAGGGAGATAGAAAGAAACAGAGTCAATAATTCAATTTGCCATGGAGATTTCTGTCAGAACAGTTCTATGGAATGGTGATGGCAGAAGGCTGATTTTGATGAATTGTAGATTGGCAGGAATATGATCAAGTTAAGGCAATGAGTGAATATTTGCCTTCTATGTAGTGTGACTGTGAAAGGAGAAAAAAATGATAGAGTGCAGATTTTTGCTGTTGCCGTTTGAAGATGAGTGAGACACTGGTTTGAAGATCGTGGGGAAGGACCATACAGAGAGCCAAGAAGTTGGAACTCAGGAAGGGGGAGGGAGTATGTGGGGGAGGATCCCAGAATAGATGGGTGCCCAGATGGCGAAATCAACTTCCAATAGCAGAAAAGTCACCTCTTCTTCTGAGACTGGAAAGAAAGATGCAAAGTGAGAAGTCGGATAGTTCATGAAATTTATGTTTAATGTATTCTATTCCTTCTATGGGATTGTAGGCAGGGTCATTTGCTGTGAGTTTCTTTCAGTTTCTGCTGTCAGGATTCAGTTTGAAAACCACGCCAAGTATTTGCAACTGAGAGAATTTAATACAAAGGACTGATCGCATGGGTAAGAGGGTAGCTGAGAAACCCAACAGGAGAGAGTGAGGCATTGAGAACATCACAGCTTCAGGAAGCTGCTGGGTTACCACCTCAAAGGCTGGAGAGCCAGAAATTGTTAGCAAAGCCCAGAAAACAGAGCCATCTGGTGCTAAATCCACCACTGTGGGGGCTGCGCAGCAGTTCCTGCACTATGGGGGGCAGTACAGTGGGAAATGCACTCACTGATCACGATGGACAGAAGGGGAGAAAATCAGTAACTTCACCCTTCCTCTTGATACTCTATCCCCCACCAGTACAACACACTGCCCTAACCCTGCTGCGGCCAGCTAGTCAGAGATCCTGGGAAAGTCTGACCCCCCTCTCGGGATTTAGTCCATCTGCCGCACTGAGTAGAGCAGGAGATGGACAGAGACTGAATGTAAAAGCTAATAAGCTCCTTGTTAGCTCACAGAGCTCCATTCTCCATGAAGTCCTTAGTTCATAAAAGTAAACACAGTATGCAAGACAGAGTGATAGAAATCTAAGATGTAGAATTCTCGTCCATAAACATATTAGAATCCCATTGTGTAATTTTCCAGGCTGTTTGATTTTGGTACCTTTCGACAAGCCTGTGGTCCAGGCAAAGTAGCCTTATCCTATTTTATAGATGACAAAGTGGGATTCACCAGGTCAGTGACTTCCTTCAGATGCAATGCAAGCCATGGACAAGGAAGGCCTCCTGGGACAATGCCTTTTCAGTCCTGCACTGCCTTTCATGACGTTCCTTTGAGACACAGTCATTAACGATGTAAATATCTAATTCATCTTGAGCAAACATTGGTTTCACTTGCAGGTGACTATCCAAAACATTTTATAAGAAAACTTAATACTCAACTTCAACATTTTCATTATAGGTCTATGTGCTCACTTTTATCTCCCCAGTAAAATGGTGCTTTTTGGAGCTATTGTGTGTGTAGACAGTGTAAGACAGCAAGCCACTTGCTTTGCATAGGGGTTCAGACCATAGTGAATATATTGTGATTCATTAAAAGCAGTAGTAGGAGCATCAGCAGTAGTGATGATGATGGCAATGATGATGGTGGTGGTCATAGCTGCTATTTAATGCCTTGGCTATGCCAGATACCTTTGTGTTTTCCCGGAGTTTTTTAAGTTAACCTTCATAATCACCTGTGGGGGTAAATACTGTTAATATTCCAATTTAACAAAGGATACGGAGGTGTGGAGAAAATAATTCACTTTCCCATTTGCCACTCACCTGCTACGTGGATGCAGTACTCACACTCAGCAGACTCACTCTGTTGCCCAGACTTTCAGCTACTCTTCGTCTTCATATCCTGTTTCCTCCCACCTAGGGCCAGTATCCCTAAAAAGACTTCTTACCAATTGAGACAGGGAGAGAGAAATCAAACATTAAAATAGAAAAAAATAATACTCCAAATTCTCGAGATGACTTCAGGTTCTCTGCCTAAAATATTGTGTATGAATACCAAGCAGTTCTTGTGGCAGCATCATATTAGGTTTGAATATGAACTATGTCTTTGCCGGTTAAGGACACAATATTTATGGGATTTAGTGTTTTATAGTCTTCATAGAAAATAACCATGTGTATACCTCACAAAGTTGTGTTGTGTGCTCATCCTTGCAGTATTTTAAATGTCTTCATACACTGTGATCACCACACAAGAAACTCCCTATAGTCTACACCTTTGTAAATGGAATTCAGAAAGAAAAAAAGTGCTGTGAAGTCTGTTGTATTTTTAAATTTACACCCCTTCTGAGGTCTGGAGTTAGCCTAGTAGTACATTTCACAGTGTAGGCAAAGTGGGTCAAGGTCATGGATCCTAGGACCAATGACACTTGTGTAAAGCTGAGGTGGTCAGCGTATTACCTTAGGAAGCAGGGAAACCAGTCTGTTGTGAATGTCTGAGAAGGGAGCAAAGAAAGCCGTGATTTAGAACCTTTGTGCCTGTAGATAAGGGTCTTAGCACTCTCAGTGTTAGTCAAGGTCAGAGGGAGTTTTTCTGTTTAATCCTACATCCTCACAGAACCTGGGCAGTATCCAGTGAGGGTAATCTCTCAGTCAAGATTCCTTAGGTATAAAAAGCTGAACTTTCGTTAGGAATACAACTTTGAAGTAAATATACAGCAGGTGCATTTTTGCCTTTCAACCATTAAAAAACCTTGAGAAGCTCTGATTGGAAGTCAAGCCTCCCTCTTTCAGCTCTTTTTTGTTTGTTTGTTTGTTTTAAGGGAGAGGTTTATTTTTGGGTGAGGGAAGCCGGACAGGTTGGGGGGAGAGGGCAAGAGAGGAAGAGAGGAATGGGGAGCACACGTGTGTGGGAAGCAGGTCCTATTATACCTCTTTTTATTATGGATTTGCTAATTTAACTTACTGTTCAGAGATTTTGGAAAATTCAAGCATATTGGCAACTTAGATTTTTAGTTTTTAAAATGATCTGTAGATTATTTTTAGAATCATTGGCCTATTCTGCATCTTAAAAAGTTTTAACAGCTTTATGGAAGTGTAATTGATATATCAAAAATTACATATATTTAATGCCTACAATTTGATGTTTGAACATATGCATGAACCTGTGAAACCACTCGAAGACTGTATTTTCTTTTTTCCAATTGATCATGATGTGAATTGATTTTTTTCTTTCCTTGAAGTTACTAATATGTTAGAGAGAGAGAGAGAGAGAGAGAGAGAGAGAGAGAGAGAGAGAGAATCTTCTAATCCATTGGTTCTATTTCCAAATGTCCTAAGAGCAGGGATTCAGTCTGAGTCTCTCATATGGGTGGCAGGGACCCAATTACTTGGTTCATTTCCTCCTGCCTCCCTGGGTGCACATTAGCAGGAAGCTGAATTGGAAGCAGACTAGCCAGGACACACCCAGGCACTCCAATATGAGATAGGGGCCTCTCATGCAGCATCTTAACCACTAGGCCACATGTCAACCTCCGCCCCTCAAAGAAAGGTTCTTGAATAATGTAGGGATCAGAAAAGTAATAAAGTAGGAGCTACAGTGCTTGATACAGGGGATTATTGAAGAAAAGGCAAGTATTCCATAAACAAGGATAAATTTTAATTGCTTGTTGTAGCAGCAACTGTGCTCAGTGCCAGTAGACCCTGCCTCTCTCCTCTCCTGTAGCAGAACTTAACAACAAAGGCTTTAGCTTCTTGATAATTGCCATTTGCTGTGTGCAGTAAATGCTTTTATTTAGTTTGACTCTAGCATAGAATGTTCTAGTTATCTAAGAAATGCCACATTATATACAGATTACTACATTTCTAAGGAATAAGAATACCATCAAACACATTGAAACTATACTAGAATACTGGTAGTTGATTTTTGCTATATAAATAATCACACTAACACAAAATAACCACTATTAAAATAAAAATGATTCATTTTTTCAGAAACATCAACTTTTTATTTTTTTGTTGCCCTTCTAGTTCATGGCTATACATTCTTTTTTTTTTTTAAGATTTATTTATTTGAAAGTCAGAGTTACACAGAGAGAGGAGAGGGAGGGAGGGAGGGAGGGAGAGAGAAGGAGAAGAGAGAGAGAGAGAGAGATCTTTCATCCAATGGTTCACTCCCCAATTGACTGCAACGGCTGGAGCTGTGCCGATCCAAAGCCAGGAGCCAGGAGCTTCTTTCAGGTCTCCCACATGGGCGCAGGGCCCCAAGGACTTGGGCCATCTTCCACTACTTTCTCTAGCCATAGCAGAGAGCTGGATTGGAAGTGGAGCAGCCGGGTCTCCTACCGGCGCCTATATGGGATGCCAGTGCTTCAGGCCAGGGCATTAACCCGCTGCACCACAGCACTGGCCCCAGCTATAAATCTTAATGAGTTGAAAAACACAGTACAGGGTGGGTGTTTGCCCTAGTGGTTAAGATGCTGATTGGGATGCCGTAGTCCCATATCAGAGTGCCTGGGTTTGCTACCCAGCTCCAGCTCCTGACTCCAGATCCTGGAAGGTAGCAGTGATGAATCAAGTAGTTGGGTTCCTGCCAACCACGTGGGAGACCTGGATTGATTGTCTTCAGGCCCAGTCCAGCCACAACAGTTGCAGGCATTTGGAGTGAACCAGCAAATGGAAGATGGGTCTCCCTCTTTCCTTTTCCCTCTCCCTCTCCCTCTCCCTTACTCTAACTCTCAAATAATTTTTTTAAGTATGGAATTGTTAAAAATTGTGGATTTGCAACAACAGGAGTCACTGTGTACTTACTCCCCATGTAGGATCTCTGCCCTTAATGTGTTGTACTATGTGAATTAACGGTAAAACTACTACTCAAACAGTACTTTACACTTTGTGTTTCTGTGTGGGTGCAGTCTGTTGAAATCGATCTTCTGTATATAAAGAGAATTGAAAATGAATCTTAATGTGAATGGGATGGGAGAGGGAGCAGGAGATGGGATGGTTGCGGGTGGGAGGGAGGTTATGGGGGGGGGGGAGCTGCTATAATCCAAAAGTTGTACTTTGGAAATTTATATTTATTAAATAAAAGTTGAAAAAATTGTGAATTTGAGGGAGAACATATTTGCAAGCTACTTATACAACAAAAAAAGATTAATATCCAGAATATAGCAGCAACTCAAAAACCTCAACAATAAAAAAAAGCAAACAGCCAATCCAGTAAAGAAATGGGCAAAGGATCCAAATAGTTCTCAAAAAGAAGAAATGCAAATAGCCAACAAATACATGGAAAAAAAAACCCCACTAGATAGCACTGCTTATTAGGGACATGCAAATCAAAACCACAATGAGGTATCACCTCACCACTGTCAGAATGGCTTTTATCAACAAGACAAGGAGCAACAACTGCTGGTGAAGAAGTGTAGGAGGGGGAACTCTTACACACTGTTGTTGGTAGTGTAAATAGTGTAGAAACTGGGAAATAGTGTGGATATTACAAAAATAAAAAGACTAGAGATGGAACTGCCATATGATCCAGCACCTCACTGCTGTGTATACATCCAAAGATATAAACTCATTGTATCAAAGTAATACCTGCTGTACCATGATTAGAGCAACACTGTTTCCACAATAACCAAAATATGTAATCAGCCAACATGACCAGCATGGGATGAATGGATACAGAATATGTGGAATATATACTCAATGCAGTACTATGCAGAGAGAAAAATGAAATCCTGTCATTTGCAAAAGATGAATGGGACTGGAGAACATGTTGAATGAAATAAGCCAGACACAGAAAGATAATTACTACAAGTTTTCCCTCATATGTGGGAGCTAAAATTAAAAAACAAACTCAATCACAACATAAAATGTTGATTACTAGAGGCTGAGATGGGTAGAAGGCATAGAAGGATTTTGGACCAAAATAAATAGGGTAAGCTAGGTGTGGTACATTAATTGTGACAAATATATGAATATGAGTTGTTAAGGGGAAGTGCGATAACAGGTATATGGGACTGCAGTGTATCACCATCTCAGATTTTTTGTTTTTTAAATTCTAAATCAAAAAATGTGAGGGTTTTTTGCATAAGAGAACTGATTTTACAATGATTACTGTGCACATTTACTACATATTAGGCCATTGGGTTAATGTATTATCCTATTTTAATGTCTTCTCATTAATATTGAAGTTGCTACTCATTTTTTGGCCATTTTGGCTAATGAGGATTTTTATTCCTATATTTATCATCTTTTTAATATTTTATTAGGATAAAGTGTGAAAAGTGAGATTACTGGCTAAATGGGAATAAGCATTTGTATGTCAATTGATATTGATTGCCAAATTATTCTAATAGAAACTAGCAGGACATGAGTGTGCTAATTTTACCAGCCTTTCCAGCTTTGGATTTTATTTTGTTAGTTTAATTTGTGTTGCATTGTACTGTGCTGATTTAATACTCCATTTTCTTTACATATGTGAAAGTTAACTGTTTTTTTTTTTAATATAAAATCATCATACTCTTTTTATCTTGAATGAAATCTGTTCTTACTCCTTTGTCAATGGCTGAACCTACTATGTTGGATTTGATATTATCTCAACAAGTTAATGCATTGGCACTTCCTCCATGCATTTGCAGAATTAGTTAAGAGAAATTTTAAGTTAATATTCTTGCAGATAAATCTGTCATTGGTTGCATTTTTCATTGAAACCTGTTTTCAGTGATAAAAAGGGCTAGTTGGATAACTATCAGTTACTGAAGACTACATTGGTGATTTGGTTTAGCAGGAGACTTTTAACTCTTAGTCTAATTTTAAACTAGGATATTTAAAGTATTATGAGCCTTCAAAAAAAGTTCTTACATAGAATAGCAGCACAGTTTTTCAATATTTTCTATATGCAAGTTATGTTGAATGCCAGTAGATGGCACTAATTACATAAACAATTCAACAAGTTAATGAGGAGAGACAGCAATACATGCAATTTTTTTTTTTTTACTGTTCCGATTTTGTTATGTCACATACTCAAAAATTACATAGGAACTTATTTTTATAGTTTTCCTATGATAAAACTATGAAACCCACTTAACTTCTAATTAATTGCTATGAATTGAAATACCTAACATTTGGTATTGCTTAAGATGCTACTTTTGAAATATTTGGTCATGAAAAGTGAGTTAGCTTATGTTGTCATGATTAACTAAAATCACACGGTGCTCAGAAGCAATTGTGTAGGCAAGTTCTGACGTAAAAATTCGGAAGCTATGTACAAAGCATTTTAAGAAGCTCTACAGACTTTAGAAAACAAACTGATACTCATTTTCTTTCCCATATGCATATATAGCAATTGGCCAAAGACCTCCGCCAGTGGCAGATACATGTAGATGTGGCAAATGACTTGGCATTGAAACTTCTGAGAGATTATTCTGCAGATGACACCAGGAAAGTCCACATGATAACAGAGAACATCAATGCCTCCTGGGGAAGCATTCATAAAAGGTATGGACTACATTATTTCTCAAAGTGTTACTGACTGCAATGATACGGTGATGATGCATGGACAATGCAGCTTTGTTTTCTAAGTCCTGCTTAACTGGGGCTTGTGAAGATATGGGATGACACATTCAACTAAGCTTGAAGATTTGGCTCAGTCTCTTATTTTAGATGTGAAGAACCTGAGGTGTGGTGAGATGAAATGATTTGCCCACAGTTAAAAAGGCAGTGACAAGAAATTAAAGGAAAAAAAGATGGATTTGTATCTGGAGTAGCCATTTATCAGTCTTCTTTGAGAGATCTATCCAAAGAAATATTTTTCTGTCCCATTCTGCCCTCACCTTGATCTGACAAAGAACTCACTTTGCATTTCATGATGGAGTTAGAGCTATCCACGGTGTCACCATCGTATCTTACTGCCCACACACAAAGGAAAAGTCCATGTAGGTTAATATGACTCAAAACAGCCTTTCCTATTTACTTCTTTATGGAAATTAAAAGCTCTTAGATATACTACCCTCTCAAACCAGGTTCAGTTTCCTTATTATCAATGCTCTTAATTCCGTTAGCACTTATTAGAATTAAAAACATGAGTTATGTAAATAATGGTTGAATGTTTGTCCTCCAAATTAATATAAACTTCTTGTCGACAGAGACTGTGTCTGTCTTATTTAATGCGTCCCCAGGTTCTAAGCCACGTGATATGATAGGATGCTGGTAAATATTTGTTAAAGATGACCTCCCCGATTTGCAAATGTAACATTGCTTTTTCCATGCTGTGGCAAGTTAAGGATCACTGAGTATTTATTTTGAGTTTTGTCAGAAAACAGAGGTAAAAATAGTACCTGTGCAGGGATGGGAAAGACCATAGCAAAAAATGAGTTCCAGAAAATGACACAAATGACTGAAAATGTCAGTAATGTAGACTTGATTAACAAGAAATGACCACAGTTGAAGGAAAAAATAGTCTTTACACTAAGAGCTAAAAGTCTTCAGTCTTAGGAGTAATGAGCCTTTGATATATGGAAATTAAAAAAACAAGTAAATGTTGAAACTGAACTAGAGATTGAAGGGTGAAAACTCCTGTGAATCTTGATGGAGATGGTGACCCTGAAGAGCAGAGCTGTGCAAGTCCTGAATTTAAGATAGGAGGTTCAGATGACTGTGATAAAGAAGGTTGAACCTGAAGTCAGGGAGTTGTATTTGGGAAGCTATCAAAAGGATCCTGGGGCGGGAAAGGTGAACTTGAATAGGGGACTGATACTTAGAGAAAAAGTAATAATAGTTACTGCCTTCTCTCAGTGGCAAGGTTTGAACTTTCTTCTCCAAATACATCTCTGATACCTGTTCTGTTAAACAAGATTAGATTAGGTTTGGGAATAATTATACATATGAAATTCATGTCAGAGTGTCAGAGACTCAGTCATTAGATTTCAGTGAGAAATACTTGCGTCTCAAAGAGGAGTCTCTCTTTGGGAATGGAAATTAAGATCAGAGACTAGGGCCAGCATTATGGCTCAGTGGGTCAAGCCCCTGCCTGTGATGCTGCCATCTGTAGGAGTGCTGGTTCTAGTCCTGTCTGCTTCTACTTCTGATCCAGCTCCCTGCTAATGCACCTGGGAAAGCAGCAGAAGATGGCTCAAGTGCTTGTGTGCCTGCCACACACGTGGGAGACTCAGATGGAGTTCCTGGCTCCTTGTGTTGGCTTAACCCAGACCCAACTGCTGTGACCATTTGGGGAGTGCAGCAGCAGATAGAAGCTTCTCTTGCTCTCGCTCTCGCCCTCGCTCTGCCTTTCAAAAAATTTTTAAAATCTCTTTAGAAAAAGATCAGAGACTAAGTTGGCAAGTTGAGTGAGTATAAAGTGAAAAGGAACCAAGAAGTGAAGCAGTTAACAACCCCACTTGAGACACCCACATACCATTTCAGAGTATCTGGATTCAAGTCGCAGCTCCAGCTCCACTTACAAATTCAACTTCATTCTAATGTGCACCCTGGGAGGCAGCAAATGATGGCTCAAATACTTGGGTCCTTGGCACCTATGAGAGAGACCAGGGTTGAGTTCCTGGTTTTGGCCTTGCTTAGTCCCATCTGTGGTGGTCATTTGGAAAGTGCACTTTGTGTTGCTATGTGGGGGCAAATTGTTTAAATCTTTACTTAATATATACTAAACTGACCTTCTGTATATAAAGAGAATTGAAAATGAATCTTGATGTGAACAGAAGGGGAGAAGGAGTTGGAAAGGGGAGGGTTGCGGGTGGGAGGGAAGTTATGGGGGGGAAGCCATTGTAATCCATAAGCTGTATTTTGGAAATTTATATTCTTTAAATTAAAGCATTATTAAAAAAAAAAGGAAAGTGAATTGGCGGGTGGAAAATCTGTCTCTCTTTCAAATAAATAACAATAATTTTTTTTAAAAGAGAGGGCCAAAAAGATAGCTTATTCCTGGTACAAAATTAGTGCTTAGTGGACTCATCTGCATCTACACTGTTATTTCTGGCAAATCCCTCTCTCCATATTCCCATGTTCATTTTCTTTGATGCCCCAAGCAACTCTCTCAGATCTTTTGATTACTGTGAGAAGGTCTTTAGATTGTTCAGGGGAAGGACTTCCAGTTTATTTATTTATTTTTTTGTTTGATTCCTAAAAAATGTGTCAAGTAAGGAAAGTATGTAGTTACTTTTGCAATGAATAGATTTAGAAATTGAGAGGATAACAGATTTTTAATTGGCCCATATACAGCGTTCAGTTCACCAAGCCACCTTTGATTCTTACCTGCAAAGTTCTTCCCAGTTGTTTTCTCACTAAAAACGTACTCTTCGCACAAGTCCGTCCCCTTGTGTAGATCCAGTTCTTGTTGACCACCCATCTGTATTTCCAGGTGTGAGTGGCCTTTTCCGATTTAGGCATCTATTTGTTGCTGCTTTCTTTCCATTTTAAAGTTGCACAGGAATGTCAACTGGAATAGGTTCAAAGCTGAGCTCATCTTTGCCCTTTTCCAACCTTGTGGTTGAAGTGCAACTGACTTCTCTTCCTATGGTCTCCATTGAACTTACCATACCCCATCCACTTGTTGGATTTGGAAAACTCAGAGTCATGCTTCACTTTCTATCACTCTTAGAGCTAAGCTATCACAAAGCCACTTATTGCCTAAATGGCTTGAGAATCTAGTCACTTCTCTTCCTCTCTGCTCGTGACTCTCATAGCTTCCTAAGTAACCACATTGTACATCTAATTGGTTTCCCTACTTAGAGCTTTCCTACTTTGTACTCATTCTCTACATAGAATTCAGAAGGATCATTGTAAATAAAGTGTGTTAGTTTAGCTCACCCTCCTCCCATTTTTAAAGCCATTAGTAGCTTATCCATTGCTACTCTTTTAAATGGCTCTAATGCCTTGCATGCTTCAGCCTCTCCTTGCAACTGCAGTCTGACTTCTTGTTCTCCCTGAATCCCACACATCTACTTCCTCACACATAATTAAGTCACATTGAGCTGCTTTAATTTCCCCTTAGCTATGTTGTGACTTCTCTATATCCACTGACCTGGTATATATTATTCCCTCTTCTTTGCTTTCTTAAGTTTTATTCATTATCCAGGTCTCAGTGTAAGTGCTGATTCCTCCAGAGAGACTTCCCTAACTACCAAACCCCAGATTCCAGACTCTTCTGGTCCTGTGACACAGGGCTTATCTAAGTGTTGGCTGGTCTTTGTTTACCTCAAGAACGTAGGTTCTGTAAGGGTGTGTGGCATATGTGGGGCTTATCCACAATCAAAATCCCGAGTCCTTAGATTGGAGCATCATAAATACTCTCAAGACATTTTTTGGTTGGTTAGACAAGTGAACAAATGAACTATGTTGTCCCGATATGTCAATAATTCAACATAGAAAGCAAAGCTATATATGTTAGGATTGCTTTTTACTTTCAAGTAGTAGAAAACCTTACAGTAGCTTATCAAACAGAGGTCTGTTTTTCTCACACAGTGAGAAGTTCAGTGGTAGACAGTAGCCCAGCAATGTCAGCCCTGAAATGTACACATTCCTCTTGGCATTTCCCTCAGAACTGTACATTCCAGTAGGAAGGAGAAGGACAGTGCTTTTATTAGGAAAGTGATGGCTTCCTCAGGAGCTTGTAAGCCAGAACACGACATAATCATCTCTGGTGCCTAGAAATTGGGGCTGAGCCAGCCAGCAGAGAACGTGTCACACAAAGGATGTGGACAGAATAAAATGACAATCTAACATCCTGTAGGCTGGATTACATTACGTTCCCTAAAGAAATACTTGTCACATAATGGAGTAGTGGAGTAAGATTATAATACCGCTGGGCCATTTGGGCTTGATAGTTCCTCTGGCCAGAGTGAGAGAGCAGGAGGAAAATTGGATTCTCTATTGGTTAATGATACTTTCCTCTGGCATCCACATTCCATGTGTGTTATGTGTGTCTACTGTACAGACCAAGCAGGATCCTAGTTTGTCTACAGCTTCTCTTATTCTCCACTCTCATAAACAGTAAAAGAACCCTCCATGTGATCTTTCACTTTTTGATCTGTTTGTGTAATACCTGGACCAGCAATGAAGTCGGCTCTTTGAGTTTACATTAAATATAATTAAAGTAAAAATTCAGTTTCTCCATCTTATTAGCCACCTTTGAAGTGTGTAATAGTCACATGTAAATAGTGGCTATGTGGTTTGATAGTTCAAAGTGAGACATTTCTATCATCACAGGAAGTTTCATTGACAGTCCTGCTCTGGATCAGCTTTGTCTGTGTTCATTTGAAAGCCTAAGGCTCATTTATAATAATTATATACCGTATTGCTTCAAAAAGGTATTGCTGCATTTTATACATAAAAAGTGTTTTCTTTACACAGTGGTTCATACAATTGCATTTCTTTGTTTTGACCCTATTTCTTCTACTTATTTATTTTTTACAGCAGGATGGATGGTCCCTTCACTTTTGTATAATCTTATAAACTTATTATCTTAAAAATGAGTTTAATCTTATAAACTCATTTTTAAAAGGCAAGTTTAATAATATTGACTTTGAATTATGGAGAAAAAGAGAATCATGTCGGAAAAAAATTTTGACCATGACCTTTTAGGTAAGAGAGACTCTGTAGAAAGCATTCCGACTTGATCCTTTCTCACAAGTCGTGACACTCTGTTATACTGCTGAACACTAATTGTTGCCTGCACTGAGTCTTCCAATATATGTATAAATCTATGCAACATTTTTGTATATTTGGAAGTCTATTTAAAGCAATAACATTTCCAATTTAAGTTTAAATGCTTGAATGTTAAGTTATAAAAATGTAACTTGAAAAAACTTTACTGTGATATCACACTCTGGCAAGTTGTAGTTTCAAGACATAATCAAAAAAAATGTCAAACTAATGTTTTGTGTTTTAGTGTTTAACTTTATAAATGGATTGATGAGTTTTCATTTTTCACACTTTTGATAGGAACTTCTAAAATTTACTATTTTTAAACACAAGATATAAATAGCCATTTGTGCTTAAAAGGAATTAATCCACTAATGATGAAAAGATGGATGCTTGTTAACTAAATTCTGTGATTTAGAATTGATCAGAACATAAATCATTATGACCTATGGAAAAAAAGTTATTTACTGATCCTATTCCTTATAGAGCCCATGTTAGCATATAAAGTCCAGAAGTGAGTACCTCTGCAAGTTCATTTCTTTCTCTTCAGTCCCTGTGAATAGATATGAATTCGTGAATAAGATAATATTGGCTGTGATATTACAAATTATTGTGAGAAGCCTCTAAGGATTATATTTCAAGGACTGCCATCTGGCTGATGACTTTATGATGACACTGTCATGAGATTTCATTTCCTTATTTCTATTCCAGGATCACTCTTTAAACAAGAAATGAGCATTAACTCTGAATTGTCTGTCTGTAGCTATGTGAGAGCTTCCACTACTACCAACCAGCGAGGAGCAAGCTCATCAAGTAGAGGGAATGCTGCTGGCAGCAGAGGGTTCAACATGGCTGGAAGTTACTTTCCTAAGCTCTTAAGTACTAGAAAATTACTCCTGAGTTCAAAGAAATATTAGGCATATGCATGTATATAACATGTGTATATAAGCATGAGCATGTATGTACATACAAATACACTGTTCCTTAAAATAATACCTCAGATCCATCTGTCCTTCCTAATAATTTAATGATCCCAATTAATAGTTAATAATCTGAGAAAAATCATCCCCTCATTTCTCTTTGGCAACACTCATTGAAAGCGCTTGAAAATCACCATTTGCTTTTCTATTCCTTGGTCCTTTCTCTTCCTCTTCACTTTAAAGAAACAAGAGAAGGAAAAAAATAACATTGTTTATGTTATGATGTCCACAGCTCGAGTAACTCGAGTAGCTGCACGCTGGATCTCTCTCACATTCTCTGAGATATTCTTCTGGTTATTACTCTGCTTGTTTGCTCTGCAATCTTCAAGTTCTTCCTTCTTGTTGTACTTCCCTGTCAACCAATCTGCATATTCAGATCCCCTTCATCCTAAAAGAACTTCCCTTCCTAAAGGAATATCTCTTCTCTCCAAGCTATGCATGGTTTCCCCTTACCATCCAACTGTTATTCAGTTCCTGGTTGTGCTTTGACTCAGTCCAACCTTAATTTCCTAGCACCACCACTCTATGGGAAACAAGGACTCAAGATCAACAGTGATATGGTATTAACTAATTGCCATATTTTATTTATCCATCTGCTTGATTCCATTTAACAACTATACTGTTGAAACTTTCCTGTCTTTGGTTTCCCAGTGTTACCTTACAGCTCTCTTCTTTTTCTAATCATATAATAAATATGGAATCCTTTGCAAAATACCTGCCACAAAGTAAGAGCTCAGTAAGTGTCATCAGTTATTGACATTATAAGAATTAATTCACTCACTTAGTACATATTTCTGTGCTCATTATACGCTAGGTAGGCTCAGTTCTTGATACCAGATCTACAACAGTGAAAATCTCTACCCTCATGAAGCTTATATTATAGGAAGGAGAAGGTGGGAGAGAGACCTTGATAAATTTTTTTTCCAAGATCGATTTATTTTTTAAATTTTTTTGACAGGCAGAATTAGTGAGAGAGAGAGAGAGAGAGAGAGAGAGAGAGAGAGAGAGAGGTCTTCCTTCCATTAGTTCACCCCCCAAATGGCTGCTACGGCCGGCCCACTGCACCATATTTTTTTTTTAATGTGATATGTCAGATGGAGATAAGTGCAAATGTGGAAACCTAAAGAGGGAACGAAGTAGAGTGTGTGGGGGTGAGGTGTGTGGAAGCAAAGCGCTGCCATTTAAAATGGATGGTAAAGAAAGGTCTCTCTGAAAGGGTAACATTTAAGCGAAGTGTGAATGCCCTGGGGATCTGAACTGTGAGGCTAATTGGAAGCAAAGCATCCCGGGAGTATCCTATGAAGTGACACTGAAGAGAGAGCATATTTGGTATATGGGAGGAACCCTAATGATATCCGTGTGGCAGGAATGGATCAAGTGGGCAAGAGGGTAGCAGACAATGAATCCAGCGAGATCGTAAGTCTGATCTTGCTGGGCCTTTGAGGCCCCTCTAAGGATTTTAGTGTTCACACTGGATTAGGTGGGAGTCATTGGAGGGTTTTGAGCAGAGGAGTGCCATGTTTTCATTTTTCTCACTCCTCTATTTCAATATCCTAAAGGGAAATAATGCGATCATTAGAAACCTGTTGGGATTGCCGCGTCAAGAGCTGACTGTATCTAAGATCAGAATGGGAAATGTGAATGTAGTGAGAAGTGGTTACATTCTCTTATAAATGGACAACACAGCCCATGAGGTTTCTTAATGGGTTGAATTTAGTTGTGAGAAAAAGACAGGAGTCAAGGAAGACTCCAGAGTTCTTAACCTGAGCAACTGGAAGATGGACTGCTTACTTAGAGGGAGGCAGATGTATACCAGGAGAAAAATGGGACCGCATTACATTTGAAATTTCAGTTATTCATCCAGGTGGATATGTGGAGTAAATATCTGGATATACAGACCTTAAGTTCTAGAAAATGGCTCAAGATGGTTGCTCAAGATAGAAATTGGAGATGTGTAATAGTGATCAGTGTATCTTTTTTTATACATCCTTGAATGTTGGGATCCCACTCTTACCCCACTTTTTTCTCACGTATTTCCAGTAGCTTTGTCTGTTGACTTCAACTCCCAGTAACACTCCTGAGTCTTGTCCTGCAACTATCACCTGTCTCCATACATATGGCAGAGATGTATGGCATCTCTGCCTGCGTGTCCTACAGATTCCAGAATCTCTAAAGCAGGATGCGTTATCCCTGTCTGAAACAGTGCTAGAGTCCCTGTGTTGCCAGTATTGTTTAATTGCCTAACTGAATTGTCTAAAGCCGGAAGTCTAAAGATGACCTCTTTTCTTTCCTTTCCTCTGTCGTTCCCCATGTGTTGACACATGTAGTAAGAGGCATCCCAGTTCCATGAATCTCCCCTGAAACTTGCTGTAGAAAGGATCCCTTTTCTTCATGTGTGTAAGTGTCACCTCTTACAAAAGCCCTTTTGTCTTCTGTGCTGCAGATCGTGTAAACTTCTCTCAGTGCTTTCAGTCATCATGGAGTCTCCACGCTCATTTGCCCTTCATACCGGCCCAAGAGTTCTTGGCCTTAAAAATGATAGTTCTTGCTTCTCTTTGGGCTCAGCACTTTTTTTTCTCCTCAGACCTGATAGATGATATTTACATATATGATCTATTCCCAAAAGTATACTTCAATTTTTCTGGAAGGAAAAATAAATAAGGAAAACATGTTTTTTTTTTTTCTGTGAGTGAAAATAAATAACCTCTGTAAGGAAAACAAATAACCACTGTAAATGTTTGTTTGACTACTTAGGAGAGGAACAGGCATGAGAACTTCATAAGAGTCTTGCATTTCTCTATTCGCTAATGATTTCCTTTCTCAAAACATTTTTAGAGTTTCTGTTCTGGAACCACATGGGAGCCTATTTTATGATTATCAGCAGACTGTAGTATTATTTTATAGCCACACCTTGTGTTTGCTCAATAATTGTTCTCAATAATTGTGAGAGGAATGAAATGATTAATCAGATGTTGGGCACAAAATGGCTTTGGATTATTTCCAAAAATTTAACACATGAAGATTTGCTTCCCTGGAAGCTATGTAAAAAAAAGTAATTGGATGCAAGCAGGATGTTTATTTAAAATACAATCTCTTATTAAGTTGGAAACTACTCATAATATACTTGTAGCACATCTTATTTATGAATATTAGAGCTAAAAATAAATTATCCTAAAGCTACCAGTTCAATCTTCGTAATTTTGAACAACGTATTTTTAATTCCTCTTATGCAAAATGTATCTCCTAGTCCGTTTTAAGAACTGAGATTTAGGTACATTCCCAAATGCAATCTGTTAGCTACTTCTTTAGGTACACTTCTTTTGGCAGTCTGAGGAAGCTTCCTTTGCCTCTTCAGGAGTAGTTGTATATATAGTTAAGACACTCCCATTTTTATACTGCAGAAACCCAATCTTCCCATCTGATTATGAAGCCCAAGAATTTTTATCATAGCACAATAGGATAATATAATACCTATTATGTGAAACCTTGGGGCTCTGGGCCAGAGAGTGTCCTGATCCATATGGATCTGAAAGGTTCAGAGTAATAAGTGCCCAGTTCATTTTATGCCATCTCCTTTAAAGTAATTAGCTTGCAGGAACTGCACACAAAGGGAGACATTTGGAACCATGTCATCGGTGATTTACTGGTGTGGAAAATTACCTGTTCATGTAGCCAAGTAGCCATGTTCCTTCTAACCCAGTCCAAGAGTCCTGAACTGAGCTCCACCAGTATACCAAAATGTGTGATTACAAATGCCCCTACATGTAGATTACCCATGAAAAACCATAAGACCAAAGAAAACTTACAAATGTATCTTTATGAAAAATTATAGGGGCACTAAAAGGCTTTTCTTCATTCATAAATTTATTAGTATGATATCTACAATGAAAACAAATGAGAAAAAGTTACCTTTATTTGGTTTACTTGTAGTACTGTTAGCAACAGCATCTACCATGTTGCTTTGAGTTACGTTTTTAAGTATTTTTGTATCTGCATAATTCTCAAAAATATGTCTTTAAAATATCTTGTAAAGTGAAAGAATTAGGTACACTTTATTTTTAGAAAGTTGAGTTATTTTAGTAAGTGGATATAATTGTTTTAATTTTTTGAAAGATTTCTCTATTTTAAAATCAGAGTTACAGAAAAAGAAGGAGAGATAGAAGTCTTCTATCCACTAGTTCACTCCTTAAGTGGCCACAATGGCCAAGGCTGAACCAGACCAAAGCCAGGAGTTTCATCTGAGTCTCCCTCATGAGTGGTAGGGGCCTAAGGACTCGAACCATCTTCTGCTGCTTTTCCCAGGCCATTAGCAGGGAGCTGGATCAGAAGTGCAGCAGCTAGGACTCGAACCAGTGCCCATATGGAATGACAGCGTTACAGGCTGTAGCTTTACCCACTGTGTCACAATACTGGCCCCTTCCTTGACACAATTTTTAACTGTACAATTCCAGCAGTCTTATGGCATGGGATTCTTTTGGCTTTATTTGGAATATAACACAGGTTGGCTGTGTTTCTATATAGTATTTATTCAAATAGATTCCTTATATTAAAAAAATACGGAGGACATGAAAGTAGGCTTTGTGAAATTCATTTTTTTTCCCAATTCCCCTACCTTAAGGGGGAATTTAAAAGTTGTATGTTGTGGTCAGTGGTAGACTCTGTGTGTGTGTGTGTGTGTGTGTGTGTGTGTGTGTGTGTTTCAGCCTCCTCTCACCAATAGGGAAGCATGATGCCTTTCCTGACTAATTGAAGCAAAGATCCTGGCTTGGGTCCTTTGCCTTGCATGGAGCATTTTCAGATACGTAAGCCTAGTAAAATCTCAACTCCTGTCAACCGCTACCTACTTCACATCCCAGAGCCCAGCAGCCCCACGTCGACAACCTTGTGCACTATCTGGAGTTTCTGTGGCGCTTCTGAACCACACAACTACTTACCTTGCTTCTGAGCCTGGATTGTGCCTTTTGAATTTTCTGTTTTGACGTTTCATCTAGCATTGTTCTGTATTTGGAGGTTGCTTCTATATATAACCTTCCCCCCAGTATAAAGTGATACTTTTTGTTAAAAATTTAAAGAATTTACAAAATGAATAATCTTTAACACTCTTAGCATTTCCTTTCATTGTATTATTGCAAATGTCCTTTGCCTACATTTATTTTACCTCTGATTTATTAACAGTTGAAAGAGTTTTCAGATAATTTTTAAATTTTCCTTTTCAAAATTGCACCACACAATATTTTTTTAGTTTTGTTTATTTCAGAGGCAGAGAGAGGAAATAAGTAAACAGAGATGTCATCCCCTGGTTCACGCTCCAAATTCCCAGAACACTTAATTCATGTCACACACCTGAGGCACAGGAACTCAGTTAGTAGAGCCACGGCTGCTGCTTCTCAGGGTCTGCATTAACCGGAAGCTGAAGTCAGGAGCCAGACCTAGGTAGCAGACCTAGGCACTTGGATGTGGGCTGTAACTATATTAACCAGGGCGCTAATTGCCAGGCTAAATGCCCACCCCTACCACATTTTGTAGGTATTATCTTTTCAAGGAAAATCATTAGGGAGATCACTTCTTGAGGTACATGGTGACTTACTAAATAGTCAGAAATTAAAGCAATACCCTTATGTCTCTAGCCATTTTTTTTTTTTTTTAATGCTCAGGCTATTCTATCATCAGGATTCACTCAAAGAGATAAAAACTAAATTTAACTGGGAATTGAATTCCCCATTCAAGGCCATGGTTGTGTGTTTTAAATATCTTCTGATATGCAGCTTTACACATGGCTTCATGATATCCTTAATTAGACTACTCATTACGTAACCTTGTGTCCAGTCAATGTTTTCATGCCACAGTGCAAACATAGCAAGTAGGGTGGACCTAACCTAAACACCTTTGTTGATTATAACCTACGTTGCTTGGACTTGTAGTAAATCATACTTTTCCTAAGAGACGGTGTTTTTCTTCTATATCGTGAAGAAATACCTAGTGAAACTGAGTTATTCAACTTTAGAAAAATATTTAAAAGAATTCACAACCTCTTCTGAAAAATGTTTAAAGGAAGCCAATCCCTCAGTAGATGACCAAGTGTAATTTTAATCCTGATACATATTAAGTGAAAAAATCATAAGTTCATAAGGATTATTTACAATATTCATTTTTTCTAGTGAGATATAATTTATTAATAGGTAATAGTATCAAAATTTCTTATTAAAATAGAAATTCTAAAATGCATTGTTCTCTTTAGCTATGAATCCACCTGTTGGTTTCCATTTATGCAGTGCTGTTGTTCCACCTCATATCTGCACCTTGGGAGGCTTGTGCTCTGCTCATGGCTACTTAATGGGTACATGACAACTTGGAAGGAGATTTCTAGAAACGTTTCACAGTAATGTAATCTCAGTGTTGTGCCATCCAGTGTTTTTTTTTTTATTAGTAGTTTGGATGAAGATAGAGATAGCATTCTTACCAAATTTGCTAACAATACAAAGTAGGGAGAAATGGGAAACACATTGTATGAGAGTTTTCAACAATTGGACTCATGGGCTGAATACTGAAAGATGAAATATAAATGTTAGGTGCTACACTTAGGCTCAATGGAAGAGTAAAACAAAAACGGACGCAACTGACTTAGACTGAGCTCCCTAAAATTAGACTCAAAGAGGAGAGTTAGATGTTTCCAGGGAAAACTAGGTAAAATACTGAGAAAGGCAGCTGTGAGCTATTAGCAGTCAGTATTCCTATCAGCTATGGCATAGGACCTTGGCAGATTATCAGTGTACCTGCTATCCTAGCGTTACCCAAAGTGTTGTCTTCAGACTTGCAGCATTAGCATCACTTATCAACTTGAATATAAATTCATAGGTCCTACCACATGCTACTAACTCAGATTGAGCACTGAGATTTTGGATAAGTTTTCAAGTCTCTAAGTCATTTCTATGCATATTAAAGTTTGCAGAATGTACTACACCAATGAAAAACATTCAGAATATGGAGATAATGTAGGGGTTTTATGCTCTCTCTCCATCTCTTTATCTCAAACACACCCATTGCCACCTAAGCACACAATCCCCCCCCCCCCCAAAAAAAAAAACCACACAAACACAATGATAGGGTGGTGGGAAAGGAAAGCTAAGGGGATATTTGACTATATAAATAATATAATCTAGGAGTGTGTGTTGTGGCACAGCAGGTTCAGCCACTCGGGACACTTGCATTCCATATTAGAGTTCTGGTTCAAGTCCTGGCTACTCTGATTCTGATCTAGCTTCTTATTACTGCACCTGGAAAGGTACATGATTGTCCAAGTACTTGGATCCCCATCATTCACATAGGAAACACAGGTACAATTCCGGGCTCTTTAATTTGGTTTCACATAGCCTTGGCTGTTACAGGGATTTACAGAGTGAACCGATGGCCACAAGACCTCTCTCCCTGTCATTCTACCTTTCAAATATACATACTGTTTTTTTTAGTTTTCTAATTTCTTCTTCTTTTTTTTTTTGGTGGGGGGGTGCTGACTAGAAAATGTCCAGATTTGTCTTCTAACTCAGATGTTCTTTCTTCTGCCTCACCAATTAAGACTCTCTACCTAATTTTTTATTCTATTGAATTCTTCATTTCCAATATTTCATTTTGATGTCTCTTTAAAATCTCAATTTCATGAGAAAAATTTTCTTTCATGTCATGTACGGATTTCTTTAGTTTGTAGATTTGCTTCTGATTACTTCTAAGTAATCCTATGATCAATTTTTTGAATTCCATTTCTGGCATTTCTTCAGTCTCTTCATTTTCACATTCTAGTACTGAAATGCTGTTGTGTTCCTTTGGGGGTGTCACATTGTCTTCCTTATTCTTGTTTTTTCAATTGCTGCATTTACTTTTAGGCATTTGTGGAGATACTTGTTGGTTTATTTATTTTCCTGTGATGGTTTTTTCTTGGACTATGCCTCTGTGGATTAGTAGAGTGTTTGAACTATCAGTGAATACCCTGAGGTGTGGCCAGGGAGCTTCTATATACATACATCATATATGTATATTTTTTCAATAAAGAATATCTATTTCTAAGAACCTATATTTAAGTGTGATAGAGAAAGGCACTTTTTGTGATACAGCTGTCCAAAGATGGGATAGTCTTCCCTGTAAGGTTGTGGAAGCATTAAATAATGGGTTGGATGGGAGCCAGCATTGTGGTGTAGTGGGTAAAGCCAGCACCTGCAGCACCATATGGACACCGCTTCATGTCCTGGCTGCTCCACTTCCAGTCCAGCTCCTCTCAATGCACCTGGGAAACCAGCCAAGGATGGCCTAAGTGTTTGTGTCCCTGCACCCATGTGGGAGTCCTAGAAGAAGCTCTTGGCTCCTGGTTTCAGCCTGGCCCGACCCCAGTAGTTGGGGCCATTTGGGGGGTGAACCAGCTGATGGAAGATACATATAGTATCTATTATTCCTTCAGGACGATTATTCTCACTCATATTCTGTTAGAAATTTAGATACCTTTCCTGAGAGGATGGATGGATGGATGGATGGATAGATAGATAAAATGAATGGAGGGATGGAGGGAGGGAGGGAGAAAGTAGTGAGTAGTGGAGGAAGAGAAGGAGAGAGGGAGGGGGAGGGAGGAGACAGGGAGAAAGGAAGAAAGTGATTCTTTGACACAGCATCTTTGAATCCCATTGAGTCTTTTCTTGAGATTTCACATAAGGAGAAGGGAGGGAAAATGATTTAGAAATCACAGACCTAACCTGAGGTACCTTTACTGAAGAAAACCTACACTTAACCACAGTCTCTATTTTAGCAGATAGCAGTAAACAATAGAGGCAATGGAAAACAGAATCTACTATAATTACTGGGATCTGCTAATCAGTTTTTTTTCCTGAAACAAACTCCATTAACCCTCCTTGATACTCTCTCCTCGTCAACATTTTCATAGCATAGGGCTAACTCATAGTTTGGGCATTTTTTCCCCATGCAAAACATGTAATTCACGCCCAGCTAATGATTACTTTAGCCTAATTGTTAGGTTGCTGCTGGTGACAGGAAAACTTATCTTGGCAGGTAGACAATTCTAAAAGCCCAGCCAAGCACTTGATATGTGTGAATAAGCCTGAAAAAACTTCTGCTGTAGAGTGATGCCAGCCAACTCCTCTCACTCGGCAGTCATTCCTGACGTGTAGCCCCATCTACTCGGAGAAGCAGCCAGAGCCCTTCAATAGAACTGTTTGAAGAACCAGAGTTGAAATGCAAAGTCCTAGCAGGATTTTGCAGACTCCCCAGCCAAGTAGTAGTTTGGGACTCACTCTCGAGTGCAAACCCTTAACTAATAGAGTAGAACAGCTTGATCAGGCTAGGGTTGGCTTTTTGGGGTATTCTCTGCTTGTCAAATGACTAGCAGACACACTTCAGCACTTGCTGGCCCACATTCCATTTTCGCATCATCTTTCAATCCCTGTCACTGATTTCAATATCAAGATACTCATAATTCAGATAAAGATGTTGCGACACAGAGTCGGTGACTTTGCCAAGCTCTGTATACCAGCTCCTGTTAATTCTGACACAGAAATGTTGGGTTTGCTCTCAGTTGTCCTCTTTTTGTTCTCCAGGTTCTTCTCTCTGTGTTTCTTTTTATTCTTTATGTTGTAGCATCATTTATATGATGTGGATTCTCCAATTCTTTGACAATGTTCTCATGTATGGTGATGTGTTGCTTGTTAGTATTTCAAATAGTTCTCATCACTACATAGCTCCTTTGTATCTTTCCCGGCACATTAATATGTCCATGAGGACATCCTAGCAAGTATTTGCCATTCTCCCTGGAAGAGCAAGGTTCTCTCCATCTTCTTTATCTATATACTACAGTTTTGCCAAATTTGCTTTTCAAAATGAATTACCTGGTAGAGCCTTAGCAGTGTAACTTTGAAAATACAACGTAAGGGCCTGAGCTGTGGCGCAGCCCCTGCACCCACCTGGAAACCCCAAAGCAGCTCCTGGCTTCAGATCAGCCCAGCCCTGGCCATTGCGGCCATTTGGGGAGTGAACCGCAGACAGATGTAAGACTTTTTCTCTGTCTCCCCCTCTCTCTGTCTGTAACTCTGCCTCTCAAATAAATAATTTTTTTTTAAAAAAGAAAATATTAGCTCATCAATACAGTGTGAGTAAATAGAGAATTCTATATATTCCCCAATTAATCACAATATTTAGAATATCCCATTCTATGTTGGAAGGAATAGAAGCCGATGTAAATGTAATAATTTGCCTCTTCTCAGAAAAGAGATTATTGGGCTTTTCCAGAATGCCAATTCATAGGCATGTGCAAGAATTTTGTTCACCATCCCCAAATATGCGTACTGATGGCAGCGCCTGACCAAGGGTCAGTGCTTGATTCTCACTGAAGCATTGAATCAGAAACTGGCAAAAACATGTCACCATCAGTTTTTTCACCTTAAAATATTTTCATAATAAAGTAACCACACTGGTGCACATGTAACTGACACCGTTTGAATTTAAGTTTTACTGTCTTTTTTTTTAATAAATCTTTTTTTAAAAAAAATATTTATTTGGGAGGTAGAGTTATAGACAGAGAGAGGGAGAGACAAAGAGAGAGGTCTTCCAGCCACTGGTTTACTGCAAAAATGGCCTCAACGGCCAGAGCTGTGCTGATCCGAAGCCAGGAGCCAGGAGCTTCTTCCAGGTCTCCCACACGGGCGCAGTGGCTGAAACACTTGGGCCATCTTCTACTGCTTTCCCAGGCCATAGCAGAGAGCTGGATTGGAAGTGGAGCAGCTGGGACTTGAACCAGTGCCCATATGGGATGCCAGCACTGCAGGCAGTGGCTTAACCTGCTAGGCCATAGTGCCAGCCTCATGAGCTCATATTTTCTCACATTCCCTTCACAGAATTACTATTAGACATTTATCTAATGCTATTATTGTATCATTTGAATGTGTATTTCACTAACAAAACAGAAATGCGATTTTATTTGTTCTGATACCAAGGTTATTTTTATCACGTTATTTTTGCATGAAGATTAAAATAATTGCAACTATATCGCTTGTTGCAAGTTTTAAGAGCCACTTAAAACTATATGCTTGGGGCTGGCAGTGTAGTGCTGCAAGTTAAGCTGATGACTGTGGCACCAGCATCCCATATCACAGTGCCAGTTCACGTCCTGGCTGCTGTGCTTCCAATCCGGCTCCCTGCTAATGTGCCTGGGAAAGCAGCAGCAGGTGGCTTAAGTGCGCTCTAGTGCTCTTGCTCTCTCTGTCTCTTCCTCTTTCTAATTCTGCCTTTCAAATAAATAAATAAATATTTAAAAACATACATGCTGAGACCAGCATTGTGGTGTAGTAGTTTAAGCCATCGCCTGTGGCACTGGCATCCCACATGGGCACTAATTTGACTCCCAGCTGCTCCACTTCCAATCCAGCTCACGAATGCTCCTAGGGAACCAGCAGAAGATGCCTCCAGTGCTTTTGCCACTGATGCACCCCTGGGGGACCCAGAAGAAGCTCCTGGCTTTGGACTGCCCCAGTCCCAGTCAGTGCAGCCATTTGGAGAGTGAATCAGCGAATGCAAGATAGCTTTTTCTCTCTCTCTCTCTCTCTTTCTCTCTCTCTTTCTCTGTGTGTGTGTGTGTGTGTGTGTGACTGTCGTCGTTTCACTCTCACTCTGCCTTTCAAATAAATAAATAAATAAATCTTTTTTAAAAACTGGTTTATAACTTAGTTTCCATGATCATTTTAGAGAAGTGATCAAGTTGTTTAGTGGTCAACTTGTATGGATTTTTAAAGTGCTGTGTCATCATCAATTTTTTTTTTTATTACAGGCAGAGTGGATAGTGAGAGGGAGAGACAGAGAGAAAGGTCTTCCTTTGCCATTGGTTCACCCTCCAATGGCCGCCGCGGCCAGCGCGCTGCGACCAGTGCACTGCGTCGATCCAATGGCAGGAGCCAGGTACTTATCCTGGTCTCCCATGGGGTGCAGGGCCCAAGCACTTGGGCCATCCTCCACTGCACTCCTGGGCCACAGCAGAGAGCTGGCCTGGAAGAGGGGCAACCGGGACAGAATCCGGCGCCCCGACCAGGACTAGAACCCGGTGTGCCGGCGCCAGTAGGCAGAGGAATCATCAATGTTGTCACTGAAATATATCCTGAAACAAACGAAAGCAAATCACTTGATCAATCAGTGAGGGTCTTAGATGACGACATCTAAAGAGTATTTTTTCTTGGGGCTGGCGTTGTGGCTGAGTAGGTCAAGCTGCTGCCTACGTCACTGGCATCCTAATGGGCATCGCTTGGAGTCCTGGCTGCTCCACTTCTGATCCAGCTCCCTGCTAATGATCCTGGAAAAGCAGTGAAAGATGGATCAAGTCTTAGGAGCCCTGCATCTTTGCGGCAGACCTGGAAGAAGCTCCTGGCTCCCGGCTTCAGTCTGACGCAGCACTGGCCATTGCAGCCATTTGGAGAGTAAATGAGCAGATGCAAGATTTCTCTCTCTGTCCCTCCCTCTCTCTGTACTCTGCCTTTGAAATAAGTAAATATTTTAAAATGTATTTTTTGTTGATTTGAGAAATCACTCTAACAAAAGGATGAGCCAGATGCTTTACAATTTGATATCCATAATGTAAAGTAAGTAACAGTCACTCAAAGGTTTCTAATCCAATTTCCTTACAATTAAGCTATACTAAAATTTGAGAAATGAGACAAGGTAAAACTCAATATGTGAATTTCTCTTTACTAAAGCTCCTCTCTGATCATTTTTGTCAAACTCTATTATGTATCTTTTAAAAAATACTTAAATAGTGGAAGGTATAGTTTTAATAAAATATGAATGTGTACTTTTTTCTGACAATGTTGAAGAATTTTTACTTATGAGGATAATTTTATTTTTTTAAGATTTATTTTATTTATTTGAAAGACAGTGTTACAGAGAGAGGTAAAGGCAGAGAGGGAGAGAAGTCTACCATCTGCTTGTTCACTCTCCAAATGGCCACAGCCGCCAGATTGCTCCGCCAAACCAAAGCTAGGAGCCAGGAGCTTCTTCTGGGTCTCTCACATGGATACGGGGGCCCAAGTAGTTAGGCCATCCTCTGCTGCTTTTCCAGCCCATAGCAGACAGCTGGATCAGAAGTGGAACAGCCGGGACTGGAACCGGCGCCCACATGGGATGCTGGTACTGCAGGCTAAGGCTTTAACCCACTATGCCACAGCGCCGGCCCTAATAATTTTATTTTTTTGAAGACTAAGAAAAACTCTAAACTATACCAAGATTTTTGACTAGCCCAAAAGGAGTTGACATAAATTAATTCATTAAGATGTACCAACATTGTTGTTTTTAAATATTACACTTATCACAAATATTTGGGGTAAAATTCACTTATGTTATTATTTGAGAAATGAACATTCATGTGTTTTAAAAGTCTTGCCTGATTTCCTACAAAATGATTGAAAGTTGCATCAGGAACTAGACTTTAAAAATCCATTTTAAATCCCAAAGAAATTAACTATACCATAAAAAGAAAAAGTATTTCTTCTTTAGAGATATCCATGAATTAATGCTGTTCATGACATCATATCTTAGAGAAAATGTTAAGCATCAGGTGAGCTGCGATGTTTTGGACTCACCTGACTGTACTTCCTCTCTCTCATGTGTTGTTTCTATCCCTTCTTCAGGGTTCCTACCCCCAACCCAACCCCTGTCCTTATTCCTCTTTATCTCTGTTGGAATCTCCGTGGTAGTTCTGCATTTTTGGCATTTCCTTGCCATGGGTTCTGGTACTCTGCTTTGTTTGCCCACGTGTTTTTCCCATCCCCTGTGACCACAACTTGCCTTGTTATCTCAGCCCTCTCCAGAATCATCTAGCTTCTCTAGATTTTTCCAGATTCCCTACTTCTAGGTGTTTTTTTCTACTTCTTTGGACTCCTGGAGCTCTCATTTGTCTGATTTTCTCTTCCACACCTGTACTGTCACCCACTTAGAGATGGCAGTAAGGATCTTGCTATCAGAGCAAACCTTCAGCACAGCCTCCATGGAGTGTGGCTGCCTTGATGGTGTCCTTTTTTTTTTTTTTCTCCATAGTGCGCGCAGGTGGCTTGATCTGCCTAGCAAGGTATCTTCATTGAGGAAATAAAATTGATTTTAAAAGTCCTGGATTATTTCACCCCTAGAAATACAGAAGAGAAATCATTCCCTACCGGATATAGAGTAGCACTTGTGTCACATGGACAGAGTGTGAGTGTGTTACGTTTCATGTTGTTGCAAGTTCCTGCCTAGGACCTTCATGTTAATTCTTGTCCACATTACAGGTAGCTATCAATTAGTTGCAGATTATTTTAATGCATCTTTTACGGAAAAGACTGTCCCTCCTGAAAACTCTGGTTTGGAATATAATCTGCACAACTATTTATAGTATGTTTTTTTTTTTCCCCTTCCTTGTCCAAACTCTAGAGTTGTCTTACACTTTGTGTGTATTTTTCTTACAAAAGTAATAAAAAAGAAATCTTCCTCTCTTTCACTCCTGTCAAAGCAGGTTTACCATACTTAGATGAAGTTAAAAGAATCGGTTTCTACGTGCGAAGGGTGATTGGCTCCTCCTCTCGTGTTCCTTGCCTTCGCACCCACAGCAAGATTGTAAATGTAAACGGATTCACTGGAAGATGAGCTGGGCTGCAATTTTCAGCTAATTGAGAGAAGCAGCCCTGAGTCGAGCACTGTCAGGCTGATTTGAGGCTTAAGATATGATGATGATGATTGTGTCAAATGTAATCAAGAACGTAGGCTCGGAACTGACTCAAGGGTTGGCTGCTTTTAATTCAGATTCGCAGATGAAGTAGACCTCTGGTTCACTTCATAGTCACAGCTGGCTGTAAAAGAGAGCAATTTCTAAAATGCTATTTCATTCTCTATGGAGCTGTAAGGATCAGAGATTGGAAGCACAGGAGGGAAACATCCTCATTTATCTCTTTAAAAATTCTATTTATTTTCAGTATAATATCCTTCATTTTGAAATTTCCCTGTGGCTCTGTGTCAGTGGTTTTCAAACTTCTTAGAGCCAGTACCACCTCTTTGCTTTCCTCAAAGTAACAAATACTTTGTAACACCTTCCCTACTGTTGTGAAACAAAATTTGTCAGTAATATACCCTACCTGTTCATACAATGTTTAAATGATGCCATAACTTCAATTTTAAAGAGAAATAAGTCATTTATATAAAATAATAGATATTTTAGTATGTACATATTTTAGCATGTGATTCTGCAGATAGGATCATCAGAGAGGCTATAAGAAAAATAGGAGCTGGTTTCCTGGAAAGATTAAACTGGTACTTTAATAAAAGAGACAGAGCTCCATGCATATACAGAGATAACTACACATTGGGCTTCATCAGATGGGATCACGTGGGTGAAGTTTTTCAGTGATGATACCACACACAAAATATCGACCAACACAGTGACATTGTTGTACCATGTGTGGCATTGCTGATCATAATGTAATTTTCCAAAATACTGAACAGCTCTTGATGAAATTCCTCACAACAGAAAGTAAAATTTTCCTTGATTTTCACAGTAGTGAGTTGCATTTTTTTTATTTTTATTTAGAATATAAATTTCCAAGGTACAACTTGTGGATTGCAATGGCTTCCCCACCCATACCTCCCCTCCCCCCCGCTACCCTTCCCCTTTACCCACTCCCCCTCCCCTTTCATTCACATCCAGATTCATTTTCAATTCTCTTTGTATACAGGAGCCCAGTTTAGTATGTGTTAAGAAAAGATTTTAAACCATTTGCCCAGTGAGTTGCATTTTTAAGAAATGAAATGCATACTGAAGCCTTGAGAAAAATATTTTATAGTTGTATAGAAAATTGGGTTAAGTTCTGGTTCCTGATGTTTACAAACAAGTTTTCCACACTTATGAATGCCCAGTGAGACTTTCAAAAGTGCTGTAGGGTGGTTGTACAGGAAGTCTCTGATCTGCAGTCCCCCTCTCTGGAATGCTAGGAATATTCTTCAATCACTCTGCAGTCAAATACACCCCACCCCACCCCCCATTTCCAGAATGCCACTTTAGTTGACGTCCATAGAAGTTGGCTAAATATTTTTTCAAGCAAAATATGAGCTGAGAATTAATGAAATAGGAATGTTCTCTGAGGACATAATCTAGTTCTTGGTGATACAGTTGCCATTTTTACAAGATTGAATGGAGTAAGCAAATGTTTAATATCTACTAGATTGGCTAATATAAAATTCCATGATTATCACTGCAGTTATAATCTATTTCCACCACATATATTGAATGACATAATCTCTGTAGGTATAAAAGACTTATGTGACACCATTCTATTCTCCATCCCCTCCCATTGCTATATTAATTATCTTCTAGCCAGTTGTTGACAAAAATGATTAAATTCTGTATAAAAATCACAGGAGATATTATTGTAGCTGCCCCAAATATTTAAAATAGTAAATACTACTTAGGTGGAAGCAATGAGAGAAATGTGAACTGATTTCTGGAAAAGATTAAATGGCTACACTCATATACACAGATAAATACAACCTGTATTATCTATACGTTGGAGGCAAATACAATTTTTTGTACTGAAAGATGTTTAGCCTCTTAGATAAGCAAAATACAGCAGTCTATTTGCATTTCATCAGGGCACTTGACAAGGTCTTTTATTATATTCCTGTGAATAAGGTAGAGAAATACCAACTAGGAGCAAGGTAAATTGGATAGTTTAGAAACCATTTCATGCTTTTACGTAAAAGCTGTCAATTAATAGATCAGTGTCAAGTGGCAAAGGAAGGTCTCCGGCGTTCTGCTACAAAGTTCGATTCTCATTCCTGACACACTGGATGTTTTTGACAGAACCTGAGGAGACCTACAGAGAGGATGTCCATCAAATTTATGGGTAGTAAAAAGCAGTCAGGGAGAGAGAGGGAGTATGTTGGGTGACAGGCACCAAATGTGTTCTGGGACAGAATAACTTTTTTAAAAAAAGATTTATTTATTTATTTGAAAGTCAGAGTTACACAGAAAGAGAAGCAGAGAGAGAGAGAGAGAGGTCCTCCGTCTGCTGATTCACTCCCCAGATGGCCGCAATGGCCAGAGCTGTGCTGATCCAAAGTCAGGAGCCAGGAGCTTCTTCCAGGTCTCCCACGTGGGAGACCCAAAGACTTGGGCCATCTTCTACTGCTTTCCCAGGCCAGAGCAGAGAGCTGGATCAGAAGTGGAGCAGCCGGGACTCAAATCAGTGCCCATATGAGATGCTGAATCTTCAGGCAACTTTACCTGCTATGCCACAGAGCACAGGATAACTTTTAAGATCTTTTTAGTACTTGGCTCTGGGCCAGGGTCAAATTTATATGCAGTTTGAAAGCTTACCGAAATAATAGGTGAATATTGACCAAAATGGGTATATGTAATGCTCTACTTCTGCAATATTTCTAAAACACATTGAATTAGTATTCTCTACAGTAGTGCAGTTCAACATTTTAAAAGAAAATGGTTTGTTTCTTTAATTTGTACATATTTGTAGGGTATAGTATTATGATTCAATATATGTATACAATGCATAATAAACCATGGTGGTTACCATTTCTGTCAACTTTAATCATTTAAAATTTTGATTAGCACACAGTAATCATACGTATTGCTGGAATACTGTGTGGTATTTCAGTACATATATACAGTGTATACCTGTCATAACAGGTAATGAATGCTTCCATCTCCTTATCACTATGATTGTAAGCTTTGAGCTCTTCTCTTATTTGTTGCTGTGCTATTCACTCTAGGTGTCTACTGATGGACGAACGAATAAAGAAAATGTGGTACAAACACACAATGCAGTATTCAGTCATAAAAGAATGATAACCATTTATTTGGAGCAAAATGGATGGAACTGGAGGTCATTATGTTACATAAATAAGCCAGACTCAAAAAGACAAATCCTGTATAGTCTCTCAAATGTAGGAACTAAAAAAAATCAATTTCAACTTAAAATCATAATTACTAGAGACTGAGAAAGGTTGGGGAGGAGTGTTAGGGGAGATTAGATAATGGGTAAAAAAAAAAAAAAAAGAAAACCACAATAGTGTTTCACAGACTGTGAGGGTGACTATAGTTTACACTAAGTTTTCATGTGGGAGTAACACAAATCCAGTCATTCACAACTACAATGTGTTGCCCAGTAAACTAATCCACCATCTCCCTTTTGCTGATAATCTAAAGCTTGGCAAAAGGAACAAACTCCAAAGATTTAGTATCTATAACTCATACAAAGCAAAACACAATTTTGATCATAGACTTGTTCATTCTCAGTTTTAAACTCCTTGGCTGTAACTGAATGAATAGTTTAGTATAGACTAAGTTTTCTGTAACAAAAAGATCTATAAAGTATTATGATTGTCACCTGAAATAATTTCTGGAAGCAATATGTAAACTTGAAAATTCTATAGAATTATTGTTCAATAAGCTTACATCAAGAGATAATTTCAGGTCTTTTCTAATTTTGAGAGCATGTGCCAGATTCATAGTAGTTTTAACTGAATGTATCGAGTGTCTCTTAGATGCCAGGAAATTTGATGTGAATCTGCTCTCAAGGAATTTTCAGTAAGTCAATGATGATGAATAACAATGATGATGACATTGAGACTATAATAAGTGACATTTCATAAGTCAGAATTCTTGAAACTAGGCACAGCTCTCCGATGCATTGCTCTAGTGTTGTAGTTCTAACTGAAAAAATTAATTTACATTAGCATTCTTCATAAATTTTAATTGATCTTTTGAAAGGTCATCACTTTAATTCGGAGTATCTGGATCTTTTAAATGCAGTTCTCCCCTCTAGTAATTAAAAGAGCACAAGAAACTTTAAATCTTTATTTTGATGAGGTTTAATAAGCTCAAGCTATTTGTATTCCCACATTTTGTCCTGTAAGTCATATCAGACATTAAAATGGGTTTAAAATTAAAAGGATGATTCTTTTAGATTCTACCAAGACTTAGTCACTTTGAGAGATTAATTTCTCACTTGACCTTATAAACCGTATTTATTTCATTAAACATGTTTACTTAAAATTTCTAAGAAGTCTGTGAGGAGATTTTCATATTAGGTAAGTTTCATGCTAAACATTTCCCAAAACATATGGACTTCCAATAATCTCTATCATTAACAAGCATTTATTAAATTACCATTATGAAAAGGCCACCATTATATGTACAATGTTTTTCTATTATGTAATAAAAATCAAAACATTTGCTTATTGCCTATAATACCTCCCTTTGAATAAAATTATCAAATCTACCCCAAGTCCATAGTGTAGTGTTCACTCTAATAGTTTCCTGAGATGGCAGTTGAAGATGATAAAAAAAGGAATAGTAATTTCTATTGTCTAAATGCATACATACACCCCACAATCCTAACTCAAATAATAATCACAGAAAGCATATGACTGTCCATTAAAGTTACCTCATAGAGATATTGGGCAAATCTACCTTGAGAAGTAATGTCCTAGAGTACAGTGCCCTAGATTGGGTGTTTCCAGTACCAATACATACCACTTACTTTGGTTACTTTTTAATTTGCTCATTTGAAAGTGAGAAACAGAAAGAGAGTGATCTTCCATCTTCTGGTTGATTTCTCAAATGCCTGCCCCAGCTGCAGTGGGTCCAGGCTGAAATCAAAATCCAGGAGCTCCATCCAGGGTGACACATGGCACAACCTGCCCCATGAGCCTGATCAAATGATTGACAGTATCAAAGGATATTCTACCTGTGGACCAGCTTGAAAACTGAAGGATATAGGTGCCTTGTTTGAGGCTTGGCTGCTCTGCTTCTCAGTCCAGCTGGCTGCTAATGTGCACGCTAACAGACAGCAAGTGATGACTTGAGGATTTAGGTTCCTGCCACCCATGCAAGAGGCCAGGGGGGAGTTCCTGGTTCTTAGCTTTGACCCGGATATTTAGAGAGTGAAGCAGTAGGTAGAAGATATTCTCTCACTTGCGCACTTGCTTTGTGCTTTCCAAATAAATACATAAATCTGTAAAAACTAAAAATTTTAAAAATAGCCTTCATTTGGTTAAAAAAAAGTGACTAATACTATAAGTGATGAAAAGCAACATAAAGATTTAAATATAAATTCAAATCACTGAGAATATATTTTGAGCAGAAATTGTGTCCAACTATAACCTGAGCCTTAATTGAAGTTTTCGTTTATTTGGAAGGTAGTATTAACTGTATTTTTTCTAAAGTTACTTTATAGTTGTGTAATTGGCAATGATAATAATTTGGGTTTTTGTATATTAAAGCAAATGTAATGAATTACTTCCAGTGCCATATTTCATCATCCCCAAAATAGTAACTTTGATTTTGTACCACAGAAAGATAGAAAAATATAGATTTTAATGGCTATTACAGATTTTAATGGCTATTAATCTTTTTAATAGTATAAAATGGGAAAAATGTGTGGATGTATTTATTCACAACATTATGTTCATTTTTTTTTTTTTGACAGGCAGAGTTAGACAGTGAGAGAGACAGAGAGAAAGGTCTTCCTTCTGTTGGCTCACTCCCCTAATGACCACTACACCCGGTATACTGTGCTGATCCAAAGCCAGGAGCCAGGTGCTTCCTCTTGGTCTCCCATGCGGGTGCAGGGCCCAAGGACCTGGGCCATCCTCCACTGCACTCCCGGGCCACAGCAGAGAGCTGGACTGGAAGAGGGGCAACCGGGACAGAATCTGGTGCCCCGACCGGGACTAGAACCTGGGGTTCCGGCACCGCAGGCGGAGGATTAGCCTAGTGAGCCATGGCACTGGCCTATGTTCATTTCTTTAATGAACTAATTTTTTCAGTGGATTTATGGCACAGTAACACTAACCAAATAAAATGAGTAATGCAAAGAATGGTCAATCTCCTTTTACTGTTGACTCCTAATACTTCCTTTGAAGGAATGTCCCAATGGTTTTAGGAAAAGTATATTAATTATACTGGTTCCCGTAGTGGTATACTTTGCAAATCAATTAAAAATGTTGCTAGAGTAAGAAAATGAAAGGTGTAGAGTGTGTATTTTGAAATTCTTCACATGCTTGATAATACCTATACTCCCTTGCTACCTAAAGGTGTAGTCTAGGCGATCCATACATAGATACTTGTAATGTCCATATATTTTACAATATACTGTTTGCTAAGACATCTGTATCAGTGAAGGACGCTTGCGCAGAGAGCTTCCAGGCTGCCCTTTACAGAACTCCTCGATTTTTCATGTGAGTGTGTTGCTACTGCACACGTTAAAAAGTCATCCTGTGTTGTCTAGGGTGACGAAAGATGGGAATGAGTTTCTGGAGAACTAATCAGCAATACTTTGGGAACATTTAGGTCGTGGTTTCCAATTAACTCTGGAGGGTTTGAGTAATTTAGTACCAGACCTCAAGAGAGAGAGAGGGGAAGAGAACCTCATTAATTCATAAGTTGGCAAAAAGCAAACCAGGAAATTTGCGTTGAAAATGGATTTTTGTTTTGTTTTGAAGCCAAGAACAGCTAGGTCTTTTCTGGTCTCGTTGGGATAGAAGACTATTTTTGTTGATGTGTCTTCTCTTACGTGTAGGTGTTTGTGTGTTTCCACACCCCTACTTACAGTGAAGCAAAAAAAAAAAAAAAAAAAAAAAAAAAAAAAAAAAGAAGGCCAGGACTCAGTCGCATAACCTTCTGTGCATTTTGCTTTATTTTACTCCAATGAATAGAGAGGAGTGGACAGCAGTATCTATCTTCAGACAGAAAAAGTTCCTTTCTAGGACACAAGATTGGGGCTATAATCCCAGTGCTGCCACTTAATTTTGTGCAGTCTTAGGAAAGTCATTATAGTTATCTCAGAATCAATCTTTACAACAGCAAAATGAAAACACAGATCATCGATACTGTTTATCTAACTGGTTTCTTATTTTTACGAGCATCAGTTCAATTAGATAAACTGTTATTGAGCATTAATCATGGTTCTTTTTTTAAAAAAAAGATTTATTTATTTGAAAGGTAGAGTTACAGAAAGGCAGAGGTAGAAGGAGAGAGAGGTCTTCCACCAGCCTGTTCACTCTCCAAAGGCCACAACGGCCAGAGCTGCACTGATCTGAAGCCAGGAGCCAGGAACCTCTTCCAGGTTTCCCACTCGAGTACAAGGGCCCAAGGACTCGAACCATCTTCCACTGCTTTCCCAGGCCATAGCAGAGAGCGGGATCAGAAGTGGAACAGCCAGGACTAGAACCGGCGCCCGTTTGGGATGCCGGCACTGCAGGCAGCAGCCTCACTCGCTGTGCCACAGCGCTGGCCCCCAATCATGGTACTTTGAATGAGAGCCCAGCTAGATGATTTCCACTTTCAGGAAAAGGCAAAAGTGTTTAAGATCCATGTATCACTGTTTAGGCAAATTGAGAAAAACAATTCATGAATATATGTGATACGTGCTACATTTTAGCTACTGGTAAGAAATCAGATGGTTTATAGCCCTAATAAAATTGTAATTATATTTAAATGTTTACCTATCTGCCTCTTCTACCAGACTTGACTGGTAGAAGTCACGTTTGGCTGTGTTAAATGCCAAGGTCTACATCCTATTCGATTTTGTGTCAGCATCACCTAGAATAGTATGGAATAGATACACAGGTGAATGAACGATGAAAGATGGAGATGTTGGCAAACTTGTGGAAATAAGTATCAGGTTTATATTTAAAACTTATCTGTGGAGAGATTCAAGCCTCTTGAAGGGAATGAAATAGCCAACTTAGTAAAGTATCCAAAGAAAAGAGAAGCTGTCTGCAGGTCATATAAATGTAAATACCTCATGAGACAATGAGAGAAGAACTGAATATGTGTTAAAACATTTAAAGACTTGTGTGGGCATCAGTTTTAAAGATTACCTTCTGTGCTGTACCTTAGATCTTTCATCCCTTGTACTATGAATGAAAAGCAAGCATCAATAGTTAAATTCAAAGGAGAGAGTGTATTTCTTGCTTGACAGCTAGATAACAAAGGAGAAAAGACAAACATTTTCTCATTGTCACACCGTTCTGTAGTCATATTTCTATGAGGCTGTTATCCAAGGACATATAAAGCCACTGTCTCATAGTGGGCAGCAGAGGAACTAATGTAGTGCTAATCCATCCATTATTGACGGCTTTTGCTTAGATTTGTGCTTCTCGTTCACGCAAATTGCTAACAGAATTGCTAGGAAGGAGAAGGAATCTTTTATGCAAAGTGTTGTATATCCATAGGTAACAAAATTCTAGCTGCTCCTTGCAAATACAATATAAATTTATTTTTAAACATCAGGATGTAACTTATTTACTAGCAAAATAGTAGGGAATGTTATGGTTACAGAGAATGTGAACTTCAGGTTAACTGATTCTGTGTGTCCGACACTGCAAGAAACTTTTTGATCTAAAGTCCAGGTGCTATTAAGGCATTCCTTCCCTCTGATCTATACTCCACAAAGAAAAAAAGGAACAAAATAGTGATCTTGTAATCCTTATGCTAAAAATATCCTAGTAGATTATTGTGGCTAAAATGCCAATCTGCCAGGAAGGAGAGATTGAGAGTATGTTATTTGGTTATTCCAGGACAATACCAGGGCACAGATGGAAGCGTTACTGAGCAGAAGACTGAGTGCTGTGAATTTCCCCAATTTGTCATAGTTATAGAAACACCTGGACAAAATCACCTTCCATATCTGATTGAGCCTTTTTTTCTAAAACTGCGTTTAATTCCTTTTTTTTAGTCACACACACACACACACACACACACACACTTATAACCCTGCAAGAATCTATTGAAGGGACCAAATGCTGAAGCTATCAAGGTTAGTATGATGCCGCAGCTGCCAGAAACGTGCTCATCCAGAGACAGCTGCATGTGAAGGTGCAGACTCACAGAAGGCATGTGGTTAGCATCTCCATTTTTCAAGAACTGATTATTAATGAGACGATCAGATAAATATATTCTCTGGTCTGTCATTACAGACACACACACCATGGTATCTCTGAAAAAATGTCTAAGACCCCAGATTTTCTGTTTAGTTGAATGTCAGCCATTTCTTATGGGCCAAGTTAATACATAAAAAGCAAAAGAGATGGATTGGTATACTTGTGCAGTGGGTTAAGCCTCTGCTTGGGGTGCCTGCAGCCTGTACTGGGGTGCTTGGTTTAAGTCCCAGTTATTCTGCTTACCATCCAGCTACCTGTAGATGCACCTAAGAGGCAGCAGATGATGGCCCAAGTACTTGAGTTCCTGCCATCCATATAGAAGTCCCACATGGAGTTCCTGGCTTTAGCCTGGGTTTGCAGGCATTTCTCCCTCTCCTCCCTCTCCCCTCTCCCTTCTCCCTTCCCTTTGTCACTCCCCCCTACCCCGCCCTCTCCTTGCCTTTCAAATAAATAAATCTTTTTTAAAAAACAAAAAAACAGCTAAAGAGAGAACAAAGGGAAACTTGCCACTTTCCAAGGTAAGGCTAACGAATGTAATGTGTAGACAATATTCCACTGTTGTATATAATGAGCATTAAGTTTCAGATAGGCGTACAGTTGTACTAAGCTTTATATAGCTCCAGCACTTCATCTCTTCAACTGATTGATTCCTGCTCCTAACTGGTGATCAGGCAAATATACACTATCTATAGACTTCCTTAAGGAGCGAGCAAAAATGCAGTTACTTCAGGCCCAGTTGTTGCATATGAGAATCCTCCATCCAACCCTTTGGAAACCATAGTCTGTGCTGGCGGTTGTGTATTTCTGCACACACAGTCTTTAGGAAAGTACTTTTTAAATTCTTATTTATCATGGCAATTCAGCAGGTCCATTTCCTCAGAAAGCAGGTTCAGTTAGGAGAAAATGACTAACATATGGGGATTTGATTGGAGAGTACTGCTTTAAAACCTTGAGGGGTTACCAGGCAAGGAAGCAGGATGGTGCAGAAGGAGAGGGTAGGCCCCTTTGTGGGTTGCAACCATGGTAATCAACCCTCCCGATCGCAGGAGGAGCCCTGAAGTCTGAAGCTAGGGTAGTGCTTCAGAATTGTCCTGAGTTGGGGCAAGGGAGCCAGTCCACACATCCCGGATTAAGCAGTCAGTGTGTGCATCCTGCCTTGTGGGCAACTGTAACTGAGCTGGACAGCTCTCTCTCTCTCTCTTTTTTTAATGCGAGGCCACTTCTTTGTATTTATTTGAGAGGCAGAAAGAGCTCTCCTTGCTGTTTCAGTCCTGAAATATCTGCAGTAGCCAGGACTGGGCTAGGCCAAAGCCAGGGGCCAGGAGCTGAATCAAGTCTCACACAGGGGTGACAGGTACCCAAGTGCTTGAGTCAACACTGCTACTTCTCATGGTCTGTGTTAGCAGGAGCCTGAAGTTAAGAGCTAGAGCCGGGCGCTAAACCAATACGGGACAATGTGTCTTAACCACTAGACCATTGCCTACTCTGCCAGTTCTTAGAAAGAACTGATAGCTGAGGACTTTCAGCCAGTAGCTGGGGCAAGGATTATTTCAATCCTGAACAGGGGTCTGGGTAGCCCAGCACAGCATCCAGTATACTGGTAGTTCTCAAAGTTGAATATTGAGCAGTGGTGATTCTTAAACTTTGTTCGAGATGCTTGGAAGGCTTATGCAAACAGCTTCTTGGTTTAGGAGGCCCAAGTTGAAGCCTTACAATTTGTAGTTTTAGTAAGTTCTCAGGTGATGCTAATGCTACTGGTCCATGGATCATACTTTAAGAACCAGTGTTCTACACCCTTATTTATATATTTAGAATGGTACATGGTGCCTGTATAAATAGAGTGAAAGCCTTTGAAGTCGCCATACCATTCCTTACGCCATCAACCTGGAATAGCTGCTTATTAAACTTTGTTATACATGAATGTAGTTACTACAGTACATTCTGTTTTGTAAAGCATGAGTACTGTTTCTACTATCTAGCTATGGATACTTTAGAATTCAGCATGGGCAGCCATTTGGTATCAGTGGTGAAGTTGCTGCTTGAAACACCCACATCTCATATTGGAGTTTCTGGTTTGAGTCCCATTTCCACATCTGATGCAGCTTTCTGCTAATCCGTGCTCTGGGAGGCAACATGTGATGACTCCAGTACTTGGTCACTGCCAGCTAGGGTAGATACTGACCTTGACTTCCAGGCTGCCGGCTTTGGCATGGCCCAGCCCTGGTTGTTATGGACATTTGCGAAGTAAACCATCAGGTTGAAAACCTGTGTGTGTGTGTATGTCTTCCTTTCAAATAAAATTTAAAAAGAAAGGAATAGAAAGAATTTAAAATTTTCTTCACAGTCTATAGTTTGGTAACCCCGACAAAAGAATTTTAAAATAATCTGTGTTAAGAATCTTTAGTTTTGTTCTAAGCTTATCCTTTATTTATGATTATTATTTTTATATTTTATTATCAAATAAGGCACTTACAGCCATGTGATTAAAGAAAATTAAAAAGTAGGCAACGGGCCAGCACTGTGGCCTAATAGGCTAAGCCTCTGCCTGTGGCACCAGCATCCCATGTGGGAGCCAGTTCATTTCCCAGTTGTTCCTCCTCCAGTGCAGCTTCCTACTAATGCACCTGGGAAAGCAGAAGGCCATGCAAGCCCTTGGGCCCCTGCCCCCGTGTGGGAGACCCCGAAGAAGCTCCTGGCTTCAGGTTGGCGTAGCTCTGGCCATTACCGCCATTTGGGAAGTGAATCAGTGGGTGGGAGACCTCTCTGTGAGTGTCTGTCTGTCTGTCTGTCTTTCTCTCTCTCTCTCTCTCTCTCTCTCTCTCTCTCTGTAACTCTACCTCTCAAATAAATAAGTCATACTTAAAAAAGAACCCTCTAAGTTATCTTTAGCAAATATTTTGAGACAAAAGTATGGAGATTGGGTACCCTTGACTCAGTTCTAGTCTATACTTGGCACTAGGAAAATCAGTGATTGAGTATTTATACATGGATCCCGGGAGAAAGATGGAAATCTTAAAGCATCCAACATAAGTAAAAAAACAACTTCACCTATGATCAAAGAGGCTTGCCAAGGAGCAAGAAGAGATTTGAAGAGATTTTCTGCTGTTACTGCTATTGAATTTTTTTTAACATTATTTCCCAAATTAGAAAATAGCTTGATGTTGTCAATACTTCTGACCACAAGGGTGCCATTTAGGAAAACCATCCCTTACCATCCCTTGGGGCTTCATTTACAAAGCAGCCAGCTCACCAGGTGGATTTGACTGAAGATCTGATTGTCTGAGTGGAACACTTTCATCTGATTTATAGGCATCATATTTTGCAATGAACTCTTGGAACCTTACTTACTGCTTTCTCTGGCGACAGTGAATGGTGTTTCTCTTTTAAGGAGGGAGGCGCTAAGATGCCTGAGTGCAGTTCAGAGTGAAGATGACGCTGATAATAAAATGCGCAATCTCTAATTCTCTCTGCTTCCCTGTGTCATGGGAGAATTTCACGTTGTCTCCTTATTTTGTTTGAAATTGGAGTATGTGAGAAAATATGTCAGTGTCTAAGCTTGCATTTGTCTTCCGGAATGTGACAGCTTATTTCTCTTCCAAATTTGAGGCTGGAGATGGAGTGAGTCTGAGCACAAACTGGATGAAATTGCTCCTCTTGTAGGTCAGAAACGGTCAATTGTCAGCAGTTACACATGGTTCCATCTGCGCATCGCAGGCCTGCGTGTATCATTAGTATGCTCAGAGCTGCTGCAGCCATTTTGAATTTTTAAAATCATGATAAATACAAAGATAAGTAAATGACAATTTTGATATTTCTCATTGCAAGAGTACTGATGGAAGCAAGATAAGCCAGCAGTACAGGGCAGCCCTTGAACTATTTAAGGTTTAGCTTGCTTGCCCAACCAGAATGCTATGCTACCTTTCAACTGTGCAGTATTAAAGTTTATTTAGGAGTTGATAAATAGCTTAGTGCGATGCTTCCTTTTTCCAATCGCAGCATCCTCATAAACCTATTCTACCCTCCACCAGTTAATGCAGACAGAAGATTTTTATCCAGTATGAGCGCCGAAACTACACTGTGGAAGACTGTGTGCTCAGCAAAAACCTCACCCCTGATGAATAAACAGCTCTTCCGGGGGCTTTGCTGCCGCTGGCTCTGCAGGAGTTGTTTATTGCCTGGTTTGCACATCCCATGATAAAGTTGCTGCTGAAATAAATTGCAGTTTTGCATAATTATTGACAATCACATCTTAACAAGCAGTTTGTATCATAGTCAAGTGTTCAATTTTCGAAAATCCGTTTTTAGCTTATGTTGAATCCCAGAAAGTATTTGTGTAGTAGTAGAAGGCAAATAAGGCATTTAAATAGAGTACTAATTCCCTCCTAGCAGACAAAATTTACCTGCATCTTTTTAGATGGGACTCTTACTGCTTCAGGCAGTTTTTCCTCCCAAGCTATTATTATGTAGATATTTGCTGAAGGCGTGTGTGGTATCTGCAATATATGAGTTATATATATAGTATCGGAAATATGAAGCATTTATTTTAGATTTTTATATCATTAGGGAATTTGCTTCATCGTTTTTAAAATACTAGAGGAATGGAATAATGGGATATGGGCAAAAGGAGCTAACATTTTTTAATAACTATAATATGTGATTGTATGACATGTGAGGCATTCAACCTTCCATGTGTTGTTGTGTTTAATTCTGATCACAGCGACAGATACATAGAGATTACTAACTGGCTATATCATGCAACTGGTAAGGGACACTGGGAATTGAACCCAGCTCAGTCTATACTTTTCCCATTACACGTAACATTTTTCTCGTAGATGATATATGAGATAATAAAATATAAAGCTGATTACAATAGTTAGAACAAACTGATGTCATACAAAATGATATTTTTGCATAATGGTTTCTATGAACTGTTATTTTTCTCCTTGTTAGTGTTTTTTACTTGTGTTCTCTGATCTCTTTCTATTTTTCCCCCCTCCGTTGTTCACCTTTTAACTCTCAACTTTTCTCTTGTCTATCTAGTCCTTGTTTCCTGCCCCAGGGTGACATCTGAGATAAGCCTGGTGTAGGGATTTTAGGGTTTTATCTATAAAGATTGGCGTCAACTCACGCAGCATAATAAAATATGCATTCAAAATTACCCAGCAGAAAACTACAGAGCTTAAAAAATATTTTGGAATGTCCATATATGAACTGGCAAACTTCCAAAGTTTCATACACACACCCGCACCTATGGATATTTATGTGTATATTTGTATATGTGTACATATGATATATAGCACTCTTTTTCTTTGGAGGGGATTAGTAGAGATCTGTAATTGTCATTCTTTTTTAATACTTTCCCCACTCAGAAGCCCTTCAGTTAAATACAAATACAGGCGCACAGACTGCAGGATACTTTAGTGGTTGTTGCTTCACCTTGGCTCCGCTCATGGAGTTCACTGAGCGCACCATTCCGATGTTTGAGAATTGCATCTGTTCCTTTGCAGAGTGAACGAGCGAGAAGCTACTTTGGAAGAAGCTTATAGATTACTGCAACAGTTCCCACTGGACCTGGAGAAGTTTCTTGCCTGGCTTACAGAGGCTGAAACAACTGCCAACGTCCTACAGGATGCTACCCAGAAGGAGAGGCTCCCGGAAGACTCCAAAGGAGTGAGAGAGCTGATGAAACAATGGCAAGTAAGTCAAGTGATTCTGCTTTAGCACTTCAGTGGATCCAGTTGAACAGTTCTCAGCACTTAGACTTGTAATTGATCAGCTGAGGATAAAATAAAATAGTTGTTTTAGGTAGTCTGGTATATTTTAACATTTGGGCAGGAAGAGAGAAGCAGAGAGGGGAAGAAAGGTCATTTATAATTCCATTTAATACCCCAATATTCTAAAAAGTATATATTTTTCACCAGAAAAAAATCCCCCATAGAAAAACCAGAGGTTTGATCAAGGATCTTGACTCAAAGAAATAAGTTAGGGACTGGTTTATTAAATTGAAAAAGTTGCCATTTTGAGTGTTTATTTAATATTTTACAGGGAAAGCATCTGTATGGATTGTCTGTTTTATTTAGCGTTGCTAACTGAATCAGTTTCCCTTCATTACTTTCAGATACATTTTAAAATGTTAATCTGGCATTTTGTAGCTTTCTTCCTAACATGATCTGTGAAAATAAAAATGAGATGGCTAAATTTGTCATAGTTAATGATCACACAATTTTCAGAGAATTGTTTTTCATAGAAACAAAAATTATTGCTATAAAGTTCCATATGCATAAACAGTGAAAACAGAAGTTTAGGGTAGTTTTGTTTAAATTGACTTTTATTTAATTGGAGTCTTGGGGAGAATCATATTCTCCAAGTCCAGGAGGCTCCTAAAATTTATTCTCAATACTTGATGCAATTTTCCTGAACTATTGTGGAGCTGTGTTATATATAGCTGCTTATTTTTGATTTGCTGTAAAACCTTTACTAGTACCTCAAATACAATTTGGAGTGTTAGAATGGTATGATTGATTCTTTAGACTAACTAAATTGTTTTCATGTTTCTAAAGTTGTGATGGAAAAGTGATAATATATCCTAGGTTAGAAAATAATTCTAAAGTCAAATCACAATAAACAAAGGTCCGTTCTTTCCCCTCCTTCTTGCTATTCTACTCCATTTGTTTTTCTGGTTGGATGTGAGATTTGATCTACTTTGTTGCTCCAGTGAGTAAGTAGATGGTGGCAGCACTTTATATCTTGTGGAATTCCTCATTCTTGTATGAACTGTGCGAAACACCTGCCCCAGGGTTCCTCCTCTGACTTTATTTGCTCCTCTACAATGCATGGTGACTTAGTTTGATCATTTGGAGATAATTTCTTTAGAATGATACCTGACTGTATTATTCCAGATATCCTCATGGCTTGTGATGGAATGTAAAAGCAATGCAAAGTTAGATTTTTTTCCTGATTACTTTTAGATATAAGGTTAGATATTGTTCTGATATAACTTATTTGGCTTATGCTGTTTCATAAATAAAATTTTATTTTACCTTGTAAATGCCCATAAAGCCACTCCAGAATTTTAATAAATATATGGATTCATATTTTTCTTCACCTAAGGTAGATAAATATTAAAACTTTGAGTAAGTGGATATTTTAAATTACTTTGAAGATAAAGAATAATCCTGTGACTAAAAAAATAATTTGATGTCAGGGATTTAATAAAATGTCTCTTAGAATAATAAGTCTGGTTGAGGGCAAAGTTACATCCATTACCTCTTATACATTTTTTATTTATGTCTGCAATAGCATACAATGAAAATTCCTATATAAAATCCTTATCCTGAGAAAGTATAAGATATTAAATCATTAAAGAAAATATGTTTCATGTTTCTGAACTATTTTTGCTGTGGAAGAAGAAAGAACAAACTATAATTTGAATTTAGATTTCTGATCTCTCTTTCAAAAACAGGTAGAAATTGTTCTGAGAAAACTGCTTAGCTGTCGTATCACTCAAATACGTGTTGCTTCTTTGTTTTTTTAATGCCTTAACCAAACTGAAGTTTGTTTGTTGCTCACCAAAAATCCATTGTCAACCAGACTACCCTTCTCTACTTTTAAGCAAGAGCACACGTTGCATGTAACCTTCAGGGTACATGAGGCAAAGAAAGACAGATTTGGAAAACGAGGCAGGAGATTTTTACAGCCTCAGCCCCAATGTGATAAATTATATTCATTCTTAAAAGTCACCCAAAACTCCTTGACATGTCATTTTCTTTGGAACCTTAGAAGCATTAGCAAAGATTCTCAAATGAAAACAGATAGTTTTCCTTACCCCTCTCAGTTAATACTGTGTTTTCTATAAATTCTAGTTGCCTGAGGATTAAACTACATGGGATAGATAGGCATGACATTTATCGCCAAGTCTGATTTATCATTAGATGGTTGAATAATGGTCTTTTGATGAAAGAGTTGGTGTTATCACGGTGAAAACTATAAACTACTGAAAATGTTGATCATTATTAATGGCACATTTCAATGAAAATGGGGTCCAAAAGCAGCAAATAGAAATGCCAATCTTGAACATAATTAAAACAATGTAGCTGAGGAGATTACTTGAAATTTCAGTACCGAAGCTAAACAGAAGTGTTTCCTTTCCTTTTCTTTGGAATCTCAGGATTTTTGAACAAAAAGAATTTCCTACAATCTGGATGGAGGAAAAAAGTATCATGGTTTGACTTTTCAGTTCATTGGAAGAAGCTGATAGCCTTATATTAATCAGTTCACATACCAAGCATAGTTGTCATGTATTACAAAAAAAAAAAAAAAAAAGGAAGCTTGGGGCTAGTATTTGGATCACAGTTAAGACACTTGAGGTGCCTGCATCCCATATCAAAATGCCTAGGTTCCAGTTCTGGCCTCACTGCTGACTTCTACTCCTATTAGCGCATTCCCTGGGTGGCTGGTCACAATGGCCCAAGTACTTAGTCCAGATGGGCTTCTTAGTTCCTGGCTCAGGCCTGGACTAGCCCTGGCTGTTGCATGCATTTGGGGAATGAACCAGCAGGCAGAAGATCAATCACTTTCGTTCTCTCTTTCATATAGAAATAATTTTTAAAAAGGAAATTTTAAATGTATATTCAAATCACTAGCTCTCCCAAAATATGTGTGTGTCTGTGTGCCCCAAAGCACTGGTATTTTACTTTATATAAGTGCTACTGAATGGAGAGAAAGGGTCAAAACCTTTACAAAGTTTTTCTAAGAGTTGAGACTCTGGCTCCTGCTACCAATCACTTTTATTAATCAACTACTTCCTAGGATATAGAATTTCCCCAGAAAAATCATAATTCCTGGCTTCTGTAAGCACACAAGTATTATGAAGCCTATGCTTCCTGAATGGAATTTACCTGATAAACTCCATGCTGAAAAACATGAAAATTTCTTTCTATATTAGGAAACAAGTGTTACTCACGTCTCTTAAAAAATCAGGGACATTATAGTTGTCTTTGTACTTCAGGGTGAGGGCATTTTGCTTAGAAATATTGTTATCTCTGATTGTCTAAATTGAAATTTTTGAAACATTGTATTTTTATAGAATACCATGTAGAGCCCCGAGTGGGGAAGGTTTGAGAATTTTTAAATGGCAAATTTATCCTTAAAATGAAGAGCTATATTCATAATTGAATCAGATTGTTTTTCTGTCCAAAACATTTCCTGCTTTGGGCCTAAGAGAATTGATAAAGATGCTCATGGTTCAAAGTTCTAAGATAAAGCCCCAACTAACTAAGTGACAATGGGAAGATGCTGCATTTTTGCAAATATTTCACAGGCATTTCACAAGTCTCAGCTGGTTCTGTAAATAGCCCCAAGAGATCATTGTAATACCAGCTTGTAAAGAGGGTGAGTGGGTGTTGGTATGCGGAGGGGAGAGATAATGATAAAGGTGTTTTCATTATGATCTTTTCTCAGCAAGAGTGAATACTGAGAAAATAATATCTGAAAGTCCTTCATATGTGAGCTGGTGCACGCCTCATTTCAACTCACTCCTTTCTCTGTTCTCACATATTTTTACTTTTGCCTCCTCTCAACACATCCCCCATTGTAAAAATTCTCTTCTATTAATAAAATACATCTGAACACACTTATAGATTAAGATATCTTTGATTTCTAAGAGATGATTGGAATTTGGGAAGTAATGTCTTCAATGTTTCTCACAAAACTCCTGGCCCACGACTAATTCCAAAGGAAGAAGATAGAATTCACTCTTGGTAGCACGATTAGTATACTAGTATATTGAATAAACTGGAACATCCTATTTCCTGGTACAACTAAGAATTTAGCAATTGTCTAAGGATCACTAATTCTTTATTTTTAAAGGAAGGATTTTTTAAAAAGATTTATTTATTTATTTGAAAGTCAGAATTATACAGAGAGAGGAGAGGCAGAAAAAGAGAGGTCTTCTATCAGCTGGTTCATTCCCCAGTTGACTGCAATGGCTGGAGCTGGGCCGATCCAAAGCCAGGAGCTTCTTCTGGGTCTCCCACGGGGGTGCAGGGGCCCAAGAACTTGGGTCATCTTCTACCGGCTTCTCTCATTCTCTCTTTATCAAATAAGTAAAAATACAAAAAATACATAAGAAAAGACTTATTTTCATACACTAGAAAAACTAAAAATAACAAGATTTAAGAATACAGATAAGGGCCGGCACCGTGGCTCAACAGGCTAATCCTCCGCCTTGTGGCACCAGCACACTGGGTTCTAGTCCCAGTCGGGGCACCGGATTCTGTCCCGGTTGCCCCTCTTCCAGGCCAGCCCTCTGCTGTGGCCTGGGAGTGCAGTGGAGGATGGCCCAAGTGCTTGGGCCCTGCACCCCATGGGAGACCAGGAAAAAGCACCTAGCACCTGGCTCCTGCCATCGGATGAGCGCGGTGCGCCGGCCGCAGCGTGCCGGCCGCGGCAGCCATTGGAGGGTGAACCAATGGCAAAGGAAGACCTTTCTCTCTGTCTCTATCTCTCTCACTGTCCATTCTGCCTGTCAAAAATAAAAAATAAAATAAATAAGAAGAATACAGATAAACTCAATTCAGATTATAGCAACAGAACGGAATACACTATAGGTTTCCTTTTCTTAGAATTAGGGATCCTGGGGCCGGCGCTGTGGTGCAGCGGATTAACACACTGGCCTGAAGCGTTGGCATCCCATATGGGCACTGGTTCTAATCCCGGCTGCTCCTCTTCCAACCCAGCTCTCTGCTAAGGCCTGGGATGGCAGTGTAAAGATGGCCCAAGTCCTTGGGCCCCTGCACCCACATGGGAGACCCAGAAGAAGCTCCTGGCTTTGGATCGGCGCAGCTCCAGCCATTGAGGCCATTTGGGGAGTGAACCAGTGGATGGAAGACCTTTGTCTCTGTCTCTCCCTCTCACTGTCTGTAAATCTCCCTCTCAAATAAATAAATAAAATCTCAAAAAAGAGAGAGAACGAGAGCAAGAGCAAGCTCCCTCATCTGCCGGCTCACTGTCTAAATGCCCACAATTGCCAGGGCTGAATCAGAATTGGAGCTGGGAGCAAGTAACGCAATCCAGGTCCCCCACATAGGTGGCCGGAACCCAATGACTTGAGCCATCGTCACTCTCCCAGGATCTGCACTAGCAGGAAGCTGGCGTGAGGAGCCACAGCTGTATCTCAAACACAGGAACTGTGATGTAGGAAGCAGGTGTCCTAACCAGCACCTTAACCCCTGGGCGTAACGCCTGGTCCTGAAACTGAATGATGGTAGTTTTCTCTTGTGAAATGCTCACTGCCTACTACTCTGGATATGGAAAACAATTACATGTATTTTTTTCCTGAGAACTTTTATTAGTTCAGCAGATCATTACTAACCACCTGTCATGTGTCATTCTGTTAGGTCTAGTGTGGTAGTGCAAATTTGTTCAAAGAAGTAAATTTATTTTCTTTTTTTGTGAGAAGAGGAAGCCCAAACAAAGAAAATTGATTTCTCATAGTTCTGGATGCTGGGAGTCCAAGACCAGGGTGCTAGTGTGGCCGGGTTCTGGTGAGGACCTTCTTGCTGAATTTCAGACAGCTGCCTTCTCTCTGTGTCCTTTCTCTCTGTCACACTGCTCTGGGGACTCATCTTCTTTCTTATAAAAGAATTCACCACATCATGAGGGCCACAAGAGAGGCGTTTGGCAAACAGACTTCAGGCAAAATACTGGGTTGTGTAGTCAATAAGTAACAGTTCTATTTTCAAAATATAAAGGAATATAATTTAGAAAGCACAATAGAACAGAAAATAAAAATCCCAGCGCATTATTCCTACGTAAGATCAGTATTATTCTGTGATGCTTTGGTTTCTGTGTGTGTGTGTGTGTGTGTGTGTGTGTGTGAGAGAGAGAGAGAGAGAGAGAGAGAGAGAGAGAGAGAGATAGAGAGAGAGAGAGAGAAAGAGAAGGGAGAGACAGATATATACTAGATCACTGTATGTTGTGATGTAGTCTATGTAACATATTGAAAAGGCTCTGTGTTAGAACCAGATTTTTTTCCTATGGGAGGCTTGTATTCCACAGGTGAATACAGCCATGCTAAAATAAATTATAGTAGTGTGGTGAGTATTACAGTAGAGGGCTAGACAGAGTCTAGCAAAAAACAGAAGAAAATTAGGCTAAACCTGCCAGAGAGACCATGAAACACACCTAAATGATGACTTTAAGCAATGTTTATACATTGAAGGAGCTGGTAACACTACTGATCCCTGGGTTCCACCCCTAAAAGATCATTGAATTGATCATAGCATATTCTTGCCATGATTCTAATGTCCAGACAAAGCTAAGAACCCATTTAGAGAAAGTCATATTAGAAGAATTCGTTAGGAGGTAGCCAGGCATACAGGATTGAAGACCATTCTTTTTTTCTTTTTTAAAAAGATTTATTTATTTATTTGAAAGGCAGAGTTACAGGGTTGGGGAGAGGGGTGGGAGGGAGAAAATCTTCCATCTGCTGGTTCACTTTCCAAGTGGTCACAACAATCAGGGCTGGGCCAGACCAAATCCAGGAGCCAGGAGCTTCTTTCAGGTCTCCCATGTGTATACAGGGGCCATCTTCCTATGCTGTTTTCCCAGCTGCATTAGCAGGGAACTGGATCAGAAGTAGAACAACCAGGACTCAAACCAGTGCCCATAGGGGATGCAAGCATCGCAGGTGGTGACTTAACCTGCTACGCTACAACACTGGCCCTGAAAAGAACGTTCTTTTTTTTTTTTTTTTTTTTGCAGTTGTGTATTTGTTTTTAATTTTTAAACTTTATTTTAAAAACAGTTTTTAACAGATTCAGTGTGATTTGTAGATACAGTTCTAAGAACATAATATTTCTTTCATCCCTCCCTCCCCCTCTCTCCCTCCCTCCTACTTTCTCTCTTTCTTGGCAAAGGAAACAGCATGTCTGCAGGCCTGGTAGGGACGGTAGTTTGAGAATAGGAAGGAGCTTTTCTATGCGTGGGGTATGACCATTAGAAGAAATGAGAATGGAAAGTTCAGCTGCAACTCAATTATAGTGAAAGACACCAGGATATAGTTGAGTACAGGCAGAAATACACCTGATTTAACACTTACTAGCTTATTGTCTGACTGCTCAGTCCCAGTTATACTCATGGATATAATGAGTATAATCCTCACAAGATTTTGTCAGGGTTAAGTGATTGGATAGGAGAAAGAGAGACAGGGCGTACAAGCATGCTCCCAGCTGTCGCTTCACTCCCCAGATGCCCACCACTGCCAGGGCTAGGGCTGGCAGCAAGTAATTCAATCTAGAGTGAGCAGAGTGTTGCACTCCAAGGACTCCGTAAGTAGAGGCTGGACTTCTCTCCCGCCGGCATGAGTTTTTTTTTTTAAGGGTGTGAGGTATGGGAAGGTATACCTGAGTTTTAAGCAAGGAAGTGCAATGACCAAGGCCATTGTTGAAAGATTAGTAACTGCAAGGAGAATGAAGTGAGAAGTTATTTATATCGTATTACAGGCAGTAAATGATAATTGAGGTGATGCACGTAAATAAAAAGAAATATTTGGAAGTGAAATTCAGTGTTGTGATGTAGTCTATGAAAGGGGACTATGAAAGAGGTGAGGAGAGAATGTGAGGTAAAATAGTCACTGCCTGCTTACCACTTCACATGATTGAATGAAGAGTGGTGCCTTCGTGGGCTCGGGGAACTCAAAGGACAACGATGTGATGAGAAGTCAAGAATGTGATTGTTTGTGAGATAAGGTGAAATTGTCACCTCCCTTGAAGCATTTTTGGATATGAATCTAAGGTTTAGAGAAAGATCTGAGTTGAAAATTCAATATTGTAGGGCACCGGTGTGAAAGCAATAGAAATAAATAAAAATGGTGTCTCTTTCTATAACATATGCAGTGATTTAACTATTGAATAAAGGTAAAAAGGAGCGAAGTTTGGTCTAAAAGATCCTATAGGAAAAAATCAAAATGTTTGGGTAATATAGCAAAGATCCTGAAAAACTCTTTACAATAATGACAGTCTCCTCTGTCATATAAACATAGAAAACGTTATTTTTCCTTTTGTTCTCATGTTGCTGCTATAAAAGTGCCATCAATATACACAATACTATTGACGTTAGAATGGAGAGAGGGATTCAAGGGTCACATGCTTGTCTTCTTACTATGTCCTTTATTATGGTCCAGCTTTGGAAGTTGAAATTACTATAGGTCATGGAGAAAATCAAGAAAGAAATAGAGATAATAATTTAAAATTCAGAAAAAAAAGGCATCATGAGGACAAATGTTCAGAATGGATGTTTTATCTCCAGTAGAAAGAAAAGACTAAATATAAAAATAAATCCTCCCGGCCATGGCTCACTTGGCTAATCCTCCACCTGCGGCTCCGGCATCCTGAGTTCTAGTCCCAGTTGGGGCACTGGGTACTAGTCCCGGTTGCTCCTCTTCCGGTCCAGCTCTCTGCTGTGGCCCAGGAGTCCAGTGGAGGATGGCCCAAGTGCTTGGGTCCTGCACCCACATGAGAAACCAGGAGGAAGCACCTGGCTCCTAGCTTTGGAGCGGCGCAGTGCTGGCCGTGGCGGCCATTAGGGGATTGAACCAAGGGGAGGAAGACCTTTCTCTCTGTCTCTCTCTCTTACTCTGCCTATCAAAAAATAAAAAATCCTCCCTATTTTGGCGGTGATGAAGAAACAATAACTTCAGTTTAATGCAGTATTAGTTTAGTCATTTGATTTTTAAGGGTGGTAACACTTTAGACTGTTGTTCTGGTCATATTCATACGTAAGCATTATATGTATGTATTGAAACCTTTAGAACCTATTTCTCTGGATGTTATTACATTAAACACTTCTCTGGCATGGTACAAAGGAAGAATTAAAGTAAATAACTTTGTAATTCACCGGTTGTGTTCTGTTATCTTATGCCTACACACCAGAAGGGCCCACATAGCTAAGAAGCCACTGTGCTTATTGAAAAGTCAATTTTGATAGCCCCTAATAACCATTGTCTTCTATTCCTCACAGAGCTTTTGTGAGGCTCTTATAAGGTAATAAATATAAAAGCACTTTGAAAAAGCTTTCTCCAAGTGAAACAGCCTTATTAATGTCATGAATTATCATTAGACAAAAGGCAAACGGAAGATATAAATCTAATATTGTACACTTAAAATTGATGAATCAAAGTTACATTAATTAATAATGAGAATAATAGCTAAATATTTCACTTTTCTAATTGAAAAAGTATTTTTACTTTCATGTTCTAATCTGATCCTCACTGTAAACCTATGGTGTTGGTACCATTATTATTTCCATTTTCAGTTGAGGAGGGTAAAACGGAGAGGATAAGTAATCTTTCTGTTGCTACTTCATTGAAGACCCAATTTGAGATTTATTAAACCAAACTTAGGGCAATTATGCAAAATAAAAGTCATTCTCAATAAATGTTTAATTCGCTGAGATTAAAATCACCATGTGTTATGAAGTTACTGTGATAGATAATAATAACAACTAACATTTGTGAATACTTAATCATGTGCTAGGAAGTGTGCCATGTACTTTCCTTACACGATGTGGTATCATCATATCATTTTTATGGACTAAAAAACTGAAACTTTGAGTAATTGGGTAACTTCTGCTGAGATCACCTAACTATGTATATAGACATGTCAGTATTTAATCTTAAATCTAATCTTCTGACGTTATACTAATCCTACTTAGCCATTACTCTACACTGATCCAGCATTACAAGCAATGACCCAAGATAACCAAAGCAACTTTCAAAGCACTTACCAGTAGGATTTTGTTGGTTAATGAAGTTGTTTTACTTTCTAAACATCCATTTTTTTCTTTTTATTTTTCATTCTTGTTTCTACATCTGCCTCTATCACACTTCTCTGTGAAATCACTATAAATGAACTAATGAAAATACCCTTGCACAGTCCTCATTGCCCTAGAAATCTATGCATATTTTGGTTTTTTGCCCACGACAGTCTTCCAAATTTCCCACCTTTTGACTTGCTGGGATAATATATTATACTAATTGTCTTCCTAATTCTCTAACTACTCATTTATTTTTTCTTTGTTTGAGGATCTATCCTGGGTATTATTTTTTAATTTCAGCATCATAATTCTTTAGTCAATAAGTAGTTTTAAGTGTTATTGATGTCCTAGGTATTAGAATAGAAACAATCTTCTATCTCCTTTCATCCATGATTTGGATACTTTTATCCTCTTTCAGTATCCATCCCACATTTCTTACTGTATGTGGGATATTTCTTATGTGTTTCACAGACAGTAAAAATTCAGCATTTCCCAAACAGGCTTTGTTTTGTATATCAAGTCTTTTATCTCCTATCCTGCTATTCAATATCAGTGTATTTTTGTATGTTTTTTATTTTTATTTAATTTTTATTACTTTTTAACAGATTCACTATAATTTTTGGATACAAATTTAAGAACATAATGATAGATCCTTCCTCCCTCTCTTCCTTTCTCCCTCCTTCCTTCTCCCTTTTATTTTTTTAGTTTTTGAGATAAGATATTTTAAATTTACATTACAGGTAAAAGGCTTAATACTTCACCAAATAAGAAGCTTAACAAGCAAAAAACAAAATGACCTTAGTTTAATGAGAGTATACACAATAGTTACAAATAATAATTGAATGGAAAAATGACCATTTCACCCAAATACAGGGGTTTTTTGTTTGCCAAATAGTCATTCATAATTTCTTTCAATAAAATAGAACCAATGACAATGTAATATCTAAATACTTCCTGTGTGGTTACAAGATAATAATTAAGTTCATTTAGGCTTTAAACAATTTCTTCTCAACAGTTTATATGCAAAAATAATTTTCTGCAAATTGCAATGTGAATAATTATACATTATATTTTCTGTACTCTATTTGTTACTACAGATCAGGGAAAACATATGGTATTTGTCTTTTTTTGAGACTGGCTTATTTTGTTAAGTATAATGACTTCCAGTTGCATGCATTTTATTGCAAAAGACAGGATTTCATTCTTTTTATAGCTGAGTAGTAAACCATACTATATACATACCACAGTTTCTTTATCCAGTCATCAGTTGATGGGCATCTGGGTTGATTCCATGTCTTAGCTATTGTAGATTGAGCTGTAATAAACATAGGCGTACAGATAACACTTTCATACACTGATTTCATCTTGTTTGGGTAAATTTCCAGGAGTGGGGTGGCTGGTTCATATGGTAGATCTATTTTCAACTTTCTTAGGTATCTCCATATTGTCTCCTACAATGGCTCTACTTGTTTGCAGTCCCATCAACAGTGAATTAGGGAACCTTTTTCCCACATCCTTGACAGCATTTATTTTTTTTATTACTGTATGAAAACCATTCTAACTGCAGTGAGGTGAAACCTCACTGAAGTTTTTATTTCTCTTATGTCTAGTGATCTTGAGCATTTTTTCATCTGTCTGTTGGCTATTTGAATTTCATCCTTTGAAAACTGCCTGTTTATATCCTTTGCCTATTTCTTATCTGGATTGTTTGTTTTATAGTTGTTGAGGTTCTTGAGTTCTTTATAGAGTCTGAATGTTAATCCTTTATCAGTTGCATAGTATGCAAATATTTTCTCTTATTCTCTCAGTTGCCTCTTCACTTTGTTAAGTGTTTCCTTTGTAGCACAGAAGCTTCTTAGCTTGATGTAATCCCGTTTGTCAATTTTTGCTTTAATTGCCTGTGATTCTGGGGTCTTTTCCAAGAAGTCTTTGCCTAAACCACTATCTTGTAAAGCTGCCTCAGTGCTCTCCTCTAGTAATTTTATGGTATCAGGTCATAAATTTAGATCCTTGATTCATTTTGAGTTGATTTTCATATAAAGGGTAAGGTAGGCAGCTTATTTCATACTTCTGCATGTAGAGATCCAATTTTCCCAGCACCATTTGTTTAAGAGACGTTCCTTTCTCCAAGGATTGATTTTAGCTCCTTTGTCAAGATGTATGTGGTTGTAGATGCGTGGATTTATTTCTACTTTGTTCCACTGGTCTACATCTATTTTTGTGCCAGTTCCAGCTGTTTTGTATATAAGTGCCCTGTAGCATGTCTTGAAATCTGGTATTAAACATCACTGTGTTTTCATCACAGAGATATCAATCCACATGGTAACGTCTATAGTTCCTTCTCATTTGCCTCACTTTTAACTGAATCTTCAACATCTAAGCATTTTAACTCTAGAATCCTTTACACCCATTCCTTTCCAGTCTCCTTACCACTTGATTCATGGACTTAATATTTTTTTTCCTATTCACTCTTGCCCATGACCTGCTCCAGTCCAACCTTCATTTGACATTTCGGCATTTATTTTTGACATTTCAAATGAAGTTTGCTGAAGCATTGCTTCGTTTATAACTAGAATATCAATTCCAAGAAGGGGAGATTTCATCTACCTTATTCACTTGTGTATTCACATTGCCCAAGACAGTACATGGCACAAAATAGGTGCTCAATACATGTTATGTTAGTGAATATAGGAAATAGGACTTCCCTTTTCAAACACTTTTTATGACTTCTCAAAGATTTCAGAATATTCCATGAAATCTTTCACCTGCCTTCCTAGGCTAGGCCCCAAATCTCAATTTCCAATCTTATTTTACTTCTCCATACACCCTCTACTTCTGTCAAAATAAACTGTTCTCCAGTCTCCTTGAGTCTCTGGTAATGATCTTGTTTATTCTGTTGAGTTTCCTTTTCTTGTTCTCAACTTACCCATATGTTACTTAATTTTCAAGAAAGCCATATTCAGCCTCCCTCCTCCTTGTTCCTGAGCCCCCAGTCTGGAAAACATATTATCTCCCTTTCAAATCCTGTAGGCATTCCCTGCACTTTAAATGATGTTTAGTGCTTTCTACGTTCTGTTAGAGTGACTGGAGAGGGTAGTGTTTAATAATGTGAGCTTTGAAGCCTGACTGGTTTAAATCGTGATCTGGTACTTACTGACCATGGACACACATCTTAATTGCTCTCAGGTTACACAGTAATAAATCAAGGGAAATGACAACAACTCCCCTTCAGGTTGTTGTGTGGGTGATGTGAATAAATAAATGTGAAGTGCATAAAACAGCATTTGACACACAGTAAATATACTTTAAATGTAGCTAGTGTTTTGTTTATACTGTTTTCAGGTTTTTTAATATATGCATATAATGTGTGATTTCATTTATTTGTAAATAAAATTTGATTTCTTTATTTTACTATATACTCCTTGAGAGCACAATCCTCATTTAATTTTTGTGGGAAACTACCTAATAAGAAATGGACAAATAAATGAAATTCTGCCTGAAGTATTAGCCACCACAAGTGTTGAACTTTAGGTGTTTTTTTAAAGCTTTAATTGTTAATCTTCTATAGATTTTAGGTCTTAAATTTCAATATTGACTCATTTTTTAAAACCTCTCTAAAGTCTTCAGATACAAACAGACCTTAATACCTCTATTCTTGAGAATAAACATGATACACTGAAAATTTAATGTGAGAAATTTTCTCTTTCATTGTGACCTCGTTGGAAAAATAAATTGATTTACCACCCTGCTCTCTCATCTAGACATTAAGTTCCTGGAAGCATACTTTGTAAAAGTAGTTTCATTTTCCTGTACAGCCAGAGTAACATAGATATCATACCAATGGCTTATAGATACGTTAATAAAATAATTAACAGAAAAATTTAAACACGTACTGTAAGGCAGTAACACAGGAGACAATGAGAAGGCTGTGACTGCTTGCTATTTGTCTTGGATCCCCATGAGAACCTGGACAGAAGCCATATAATTTGAGGGATTGTTCTCCAAAGGAAAAGATAAAACGTTATGATATTTTTACATTATTTATTTATTTGAGAGAGAGTGTGAGCACATGTTCCCATGTGCCAGTTCACTCCCCAAGTGTTGGCAAGACAACCAAGACTGGTACCAATACTAGAACTAGAAACTCAATGCACATCTCTTATGGAGATGACAGGAACCCTGGATAGCAAAATCCCACCTACTGGAGCCATCACCTGATGCCTGCAAGCTTTCATATAGGCAGGAAGCTGGATCCTGGAGCAGAGCTGGGACTTAAAGCCAGGAAGTCTGAGATGGGACATGTGCATCTTAACTGTTGTCTGAATTGCTACGCCATATACCAATTGCAGGTCAAAAATTTTTGACCATAGTTTTTCTATGCCAAGAAATTTCATGTCATTTTCTCCTCCTTTCTTCCTCAAACCTCAAAGAATTTTTGAGGATTAGTGGCATTTTGGGTACAGAATTCCTTTGTAAAGAAAAAAAGATTGATTTATATGATGGATAGCAATCACTCTCTTGCTTTTGGAAAATTCTGAACGTAAGAATTAGGGAGACAAAAAAATGAGCCTTTGGTGTTATATTTATAAGTTGTTGTTAAAATGAACTTCATATTGTCTCCCTTGCACCTTTTATAATTTTTATAATGAAACATTTTGAGAATTAGTCAGAGATTAATAGTGTTCAAAATAATTTAGATTATCAGCATGTGATTTCCATTCCACATGAGGTCCATTTGCAGTTTACATGGTTTTCTAAATTACATTAAAATAAAATGTCAAAAAGTTCACTTTTTTCATGTTTAACAGCATCAATCTTTAAAGAAAAGTATTTCAACAAAGGTCTATGCATAAATCAGCTATTCCCTGTAGAGGTAAAAGAAGTCATTACACCTGGTTATGAAAGAGTTTCATGATTGTGAGAGACATAAATCATTGCCCACTGGAGATCATATTGGCTAGATAGAAGAATATCTTACTTCCTGATAGTGAGAAAGCAACAAATTACTTTTGTTTGTTCTTTTATCTGTGGTTGTCCTTGAGAGGTCTTTTAGCATGTTAGCTAGTCAGTATTAGTATGATCATATCTTAAAATGATCTCAATCATTACAAAATAATCTAAATTCTCTGAAGATTTCAGGTTTTCCTTTCTAATGTCTATTCACCTCCAATACCTTTTAAAATATATTATTCTCTGGAAGTTACAGAAAATAGTTATTTCTGCGGAAAGCAGCATTGCATTTGCTCTCAGTACCCAACCACAGTTCACCTCAATCCTTTGCTCCCAATTCAACAATTCAATATTGAAGTCAATTCAGGGCTATGACCCCAAATAGAATGAGACCTGGATATTTATGAACCACTTAACCAGGCATTCTTCCCAATGATTTACTCCATAAATCCTATTTTTAGTTTTACAGTAGTTTCATAAATGGTTGGAAAACGGTTGTATAGTGCAGTTTTAAAAACTGAAATGAGTAGAGATAATGTTTTCACCTGCTATGAAAATGTGTTGACATTCTGGCTTAGAGTAGAAAGTAATTGTCACTGGGGGGAAATGACTAGGTTGATTAGACAGCTTAACATTCATTTCACATTCATTTCCCATTCATGACCCAAAACAGATTTTGATGTTCATGTAAGGTATACAATAATGGAAGGCTATACTTTATGAATGGATTCCTGAAGGTAGCCTTGAAGGAGACCTCTTGAGAAGTGAAACTTCCTATAAGACAGTAAAGAGAAATGAGAATACAAAGGTATATGAAATATGGAACTGCTTCAAAAGAGGAACTGATAGTGATGGAGCTTGGAGGAAGACAGAGCAAGCTAGCCAAGGAAGGAAGGATATACTAAAAGTGGGTAAAAAGTCATTTGTTCACCTAAAGGAGAGGGTACCCTTTCCAAACTTTATGGGGATAGTCAGAGAATGCATTCAGTCAATGTTTGCTATGTAACAAACCACTCTAAAACCTCATGGCAGAAAACAGAAACAGTTCCTTGTTTTGCTTACAACTCTGAAAGTTGGGTGAGGCTTAGTGGAAACTGCTCTTTTTCTGTTCGTCTTGATCTCGACTAGGAGAGGTTCCCTGGCACTGAGTGTCCTCTTCCAATAGACCCCTCTCACATGCCTGGCACATAGGTGCCGTCTGTCAGTTCTTGGTGTAGGCTCCTCCGTGGTACGCTTTGGACTTTTTCATAGTGTAACAACTGGGTCACAAGAGCAGTCATCCCAAGAGCTAAGAAGCTGAAGCTGCCAGCTCCTCAAGGCCTGGCCTCAAATCAAATAAGATTTCACTTCTGCCAGATTCTGTTGGCCAAGCAAATGTCAGAGCCCACCTTCAGTGGAATGAATATAAAGCCCACCTTGCCGTGGAGAGGCATCAACGTGTTTGAAGTCAAGCTTTAAGACTATCAGAGAAAGTTTCTTAAAAAAGATGTGAAGCTGAAAGTCTACTAAGCAGCAGTAGGTATAATCCCAGTGAAGTCCCCTCTGCCCAGAATACCCTTTTATCCCTCATCTACCAGGACAATTCCTACTCATGCTTTGACTCTTGATCATTGTCCCACGATTTCTCAGGAGCATTAGCTGGCCTTATCTCTTGGTGAACAAAGGAAATATATTTGTATACTATTTTTTTAACTTAAGCTTTTTCTGTATTAGAACATTTTTCAAATATACTTCCTTCCTTGCTGAAAAATACTCATAAATTGAAATGAAATCATAATCGCAATAAAGTATCTCTCAGTCATGTAGCTCTTTACTTTCACTATTCTTTCTATGTAGTTTGCTCCGAGATAATTTTAAAATTGCATTTATTTTCATTTTATTTCAAAGGTAGAAAGACAGATAAATAGAGATAGAGATCTTCCATCCACTGGTTTGTTCTCCAAATGCCTGCAACAGCCAGGCCTAGATCAAGCCAAAACCAGGAACCTAATGCTCCTCCCCTCCCCCTCCCTCTCCCCCTCTCCCTCCCCTTCCCCTCTCCCTCCCCCTCCCCCTCCCCCTCTCCCTCCCCTTCCTCTCTCCCTCCCCCTCTCCCTCCCCCTCCCTTTTCCCCTCCCTTTTCCCCTCTTTCCCTCCCCTCCTTCCCTCTCTTCACCTCTCCTCCTCATGTTTCTCATTTTTTTTCCAAGTGACTTTCAACTGGGCAGAAAATGCATTCCACATCATGATGCCTGCCTCTAGGCTCTATCTGTTTCACTCACCCAGGAATGCCCTTTCTGAATTCTTTCTCTCATTTAGCAACCATCTACTGAAATTGAACAAATGATGGAAATTAATTTCTTAAAGAGCCAGAACACAGCAAAAAGTTAAAAGGATTCAGTAAATCAAAACATGAGGAACTATGGATGAATCTTGGGAGACATTTTGCTAACTGAAATAAGCTAGACATCAAAAGAGAAATATTCTATGATTCAATTTATATGAAATACCCAGAATAGTCTGATCCACAAAGAAATAGCTGACAAGAGGTTAGAGGAGGGGACGGGGCTAGTGGAAGAGGAGAATGGGACAATCTTTCAGTTTGGGTGATGATGGCCACAATACACTGTGAAGATACTTCATGCCTCCGAACTGTATACTTACAAAATGGCAAAAATGATAATTTTTTGTAATGTACATTCACCACAATAAGAAAAAAAGCAAGAAAAAAAGACAAGCTAGCAGGCTTTTTTTTTTTTTTTAAAAGATTTTATTTACGTATTTGAAAGAGTTACACAGAGGGAGGAGAGGCAGAGAGAGAGAGGTCTTCCATCCAATGGTTCACTCCCCAGATGTCCACAACAGCTGGAGCTGTGCTGATCCGCTGCCAGGAACCAGAAGCTTCTTCTGGGTCTCCCACGTGGGTGCAGGGGCCCAAGCACTTGGGCCATCCTCTACTGTTTGTTTGTTTTTTAGGATTTTATTTGGCTAACAGGATTTTCAGAGTATTTTTATGGAACCAGAATAGTAGCAGAGAATACAAAACGTCTTATTTTACAAGTTGCGAGATCTGAGTTCTGATCCTAACCACTAGTCTATGTGCCCTTGGGAAAGTCACTTGTGATGAAGATCCCAGATTTATCTCTGGAAAATTATGGACCAGGACGAAGGAAATGTTGCTCAAGTTCACCTGCTACCAGTATGCCCTTGGAAAGTTTATTTAAAATGCCATGTGTCAGAAGCTGGCTCTCCAGGGAAGTACTAGGGAATTTGCAGATGGGAAGAGCCCCCAGATAGTTCTGAAATACGCTCCCATCTGAGAGCTACTGGACTAGATGCTTGCCTAAAGCACTTGGGGCTCTGCCGTTTGATGCATCTTGATTCTTCAGGATAGATGGTCTGTGCATATGCAGGAGAAAGAAGTGAAGGAAATGCTAAACTTTGTACTTGTGCTAGAGTATTTTTCATTTGATATTTCCATCTCTAATGCCTTGCCAATCAGGCATAGTATTGTTTACTTCTCCAACTGTTTTTGGAGAAACATGGAGAAGAGTGAAGCCAGATGGTACCTAGGAAGATTTACATTATCACTTTCTTTCTTTTTCTATTTCCATATTATATAAAACTGCCCATGCCTCCACAATCATTAATTTAATGTTATGATATAATGGCTAAAGACATTAAATTATAACTTAGCTTAACATGACCATAGTACATTATCAAAAAGGATTTTTTCAGTCAATTCCTATAACTTATACCAATTGTATTATTGACTGAATTTTTCATAATTATGCCTTAGCTTTCATTTAGAAAATCTTCTCTCTTTGAAACACATTGTATTAAGTTCTAGGTTATAATCAGTTTCTCAAAAGGAAAGCTACCCAAGCAAAGGAAAATGGGTTTGTTTTACTTTAATTTTGGGAGTGTGTGTATATGTGTGTTTGTAGTACTGAAATAGATTCGACCTGGAAGTATATGTAGGATAAAAAGTGAAGGAATGTGGACAGATAGTTATCACCTATACTCGACTGATGGTCAGCAGAATGTCTAAGTATCCTTAAAAGTATATAAGCCCTTCAGCTACATTTTACTGATCAGTCAAGTCCTAACTAAATTTGTGTCTAGAATAAAATTTTGTTCCTGTAACTTTGTGTTAAATATTCTTTTACATATAGGGTCAGGTATCGAAGTTTGTCACCCTTGGTCCATTCAAGCCAAGAGGATTTTATTCTGAAGCATTTTTTTAAAAAGTTATCTATTTGAATTATTTCCCTGAAATGTATACTTCTCTGCACATAAAATATTTTGTTATGAATGTGACTAAAATATGAAATAATTCACTGATTTTACAAAGATAGAGAATGAGTAGGAGGGAAGAAGAGGGAGAGAATGAGCAAGAGAAAAATACAGATCACATATTTCCTCTATTCTTTAAAGTATGATAAATCGAAGATGAGAGTACTCCTGCCTAATCAAACAACGGAAAAAATAAATATGTTGTCAAATTCCCCTACTGCTTCACCAAATGTGATTTCAAAAGTCTAAGTCAAGCAGTAGCTATTTAGCCTACTGCTTAAAATATCCGTGTCCCACATCAGAGTACCCAGGTTCAATCTTCAGCTCCAACTCCTGACTGAAGCTTCCTGTTAATGCAGACCCTGGGAGGCAGTGGTGATGACTGAAGTTAGCCATCACGGGCATTTGGGGGAATGAATCCATAGATGGACGTACCCCCTCTCTCTCTATCTCTTTCTCTCTCTCTGTGTGTGTGTGTGTGTGTGTCCCTTTGCCTGTCAGGCAAATAAATTTTAAGAATTTAAGACAACCATAGAATATTTTTTAATGTCTGAAACAAATCATGGCAGTATTTCAACCCCATAAAACTCAGACAATAGACTTCCCATGTGAGAATCTCAAAATGAATTTAGGTGGAGGTGTAGGAGTTGAAATCCAATAATATATGCAACAGTGATCACACCAAGATTGCACATAGAAAGCAAATTAGCTCTCTAATAGAGAAACCAATTTGAAATTCATTCTCTGAGCAGGTTTTCAAGCACCATTCTTTGCCTTTTCTTAAAAAAAAAAATGGAACACCATCAGAAAAAAAAATAATTTGGAAGACAAGATAAAAACACTAAGTTACATTTTAAGGAGAAAGAGCGTAAATATGCATAGACACACACAGTTGGTTAAGACGGTAATTTGCCTACATGGTGTATCAGGTTGAGAAGTCCCTTTGTTGTAGGTTGTCTCACAGGAAGTGACTAATTCTCACGATGTGATATATTTTCTTTTATGCAGTATTGGAAATGAAAGTAACTTTACCCAAAGTGCTGAAGGGCAGTGTTGTATTGTAATTCCTGTACAATATATACTCTTCAAAAAAATAACTCCTGGGTCAGGCAAGACTTGTGTCTCAAATGGCATGCTCTGCTCCTGGTTCTAGAAATTGCCTCTTTTTGCAATATATTATCTGCTTTGTAAAAACTGTCACAGTCATGGTAGATTTCAAGATTAGCCCCACGTCTACCCCTACTCCAGTTCTGCAATCACAACCTTAACATTGCCTCCTGTGGGTGGGATGTATTTCCCAAACCCTAACCTTAGTGTTTGCCATGTGATCTACTTAAAAAAAAAAAAAGATGTATTTATTTATTTGAAAGTCACAGAGACAGAACTTCTATCGTTTAACTCCCCAGATGGCCGCAATGGCCAGGGCGATGTCTAAAGCCAGGAGCCAGGAGTTTCATCTGGGTCTCTCACATGAATGGTAGGGGCCCAAGGACTTGGGCTATCTTCCACTGTTTTCCCAGGCCATTAGCCAGGAGCTAGATCAGAAGTGGAGCAGCCACAACACGAACCAGCACCCATATGGGACGCCAGCATCAAAGGCAGTATCTTTACCTGCTATGCCACACTGCCAGCCCCCAGCTGATTTACTTAAGCGAATGATAAGTGAGCAGGAGTGACGGCATGCCAGTTTTCAGCCTAAGGCTTAAGAAAGTTCCTATGTGTGCTCCTGCTACATATATGAGAGTGTGTCTTTTAGGCTGCTATTTGCAGGCGGCAGGTGAGAGACATGTACAGCAGAGCTGCCCTAGCCAGGCACATCTAGGAGAACAAACGTCATTTGAAGTTGTGGAGCTTCATTCTATATTACTGTGGCAGTAGCTAATTGAAATCGGCAATAAGACTTGCTTTTCTTAAACACACATTGCAAATTAATAATATCAGTCACCTTTGTGGAAAAACCAAGTCTGGATTCTGTTTTTAATGCTTCACTATTAATTATATGTTCCTTTGTTGGGTTATGTCATTATATCTTACACATCATAAATGCAGTATATATTTCTGATCAGTGATGTATAAGTAACATTTGTTACTTACCACTGACCTTGCGGTAACACACTTCTCTACTAAGTTTTGCAGAATAAATAAAAATGAAATTAGTTGCTTACCCCTTGCAGTCAAGTATTGCTTAATATATTTCATTTTAATACATTTGCATTGGTAGGAGAAACTCATTGATTTTTTGGGGGGTTTTTTTTGAGATAAAAATGGTGAGCATTGACATCTGGTTTAGCCCTTGTGATACAGAATCATGGTTGTGTTAAATACCCTTGCAGTTTGCCTTCATAGAGATCGTTATATGGGATTACTTCTTAATTTGTTCTATAATATTAGAAATACTTCTTAAATTGGCATGGATTTGTTGGTACCATCTTGTTGTCATAATCAGTAAAACTAAACCCATAGATTTAATTAAATATTAGGGGAGGGTAGCGGGTGGGAGGGAGGTTATGGGGGGGAAGCCATTGTAATCCATAAGCTGTACTTTAGAAATTTATATTCTTTAAATAAAAGCTTTATTAAAAAATTTTTTACAAAGCCATAGGATTCAAAACAAGAATATTATGAAAAGAGAATTTTTAAAATGATACCTTTATGCATGCCTTTTGAATAATTGGATTATTCAGAATTTCTTCATATTTGGTCCCTAGATCTAAGTCACACTGTCTAGGTGAAAATAGATGTCAGCTGAAATCAGGCAATGGCTTCCCCTTGGCAACAATCTTTTGATGCACTTGGACTTCATTTAATATTAACTGTTCTATTTTGGAAATTAGTGTTTCTTTATTTTTATAAATTTATAGAAATGACACAATTAAATAACCTGAATTTCCTCTGCCATTTTGACCAAATCAAGTTTGAGTCTGTCATGAGACATTGCTGAATCAACTGAAAGCGACATTTAAAAACATTACTGCTAGTGTATCTTTACAATGAATTATCAGCATAGACTCTTGGAAGGTTAGTTGGTTACAGCTGTGATTTTTAGTAATCCCAGGAGAAGAGGCAGTGCATGCTAAAGTATCATAGCAAGTGTGACTGCTCCCAATTCTGGGAGATTGGTCCTATGCAAGATTTCTTGGTGTCCTTGCTCCTATCTTCAGCAGCTATAGCTGGAACTATTTCTGTATTATTCCAACTATTACTATATAATTGACATACCTACACTGTGGTCTGTAGAATGAGCACACTTCATGTTCTGGATAAAGCACTTGAACAAGTTTGATGTGAGTCCGCGTTTCCAGCATGATTGCTTGTGAGTTCTCAGGATTAGCTGAATAAGGCCTTAAAGAAGCAAGGTCAGATGATATGTCTTCCTGCTCCCTGTTCTGTATCATGAGTGTTATTCCTGTAGAAGAGGAGTGGAGAGTGGGAAGAAAATGAAATCTGTCAATACTGTGAATATATAAATAATAAAAGTGACAGTAGGACTGATGAATTCTGAATCATCTTTATAAAATGCTCATTCTGCACAGCTGATTGAGAAATGTATGCAGTCTGTTGATCAGAATTCATTTATGAATGCTCTTTTCCAGAGATTCATATTCCAGAATTCATAAAAATATTTTCAGCCCCGTGACAAAGGAACACTACAGACCTCGGGGATTGCAATTTAAAATGGAAGTAAGCAATCTCCCACCTTAAAACCAACTTTGAAACGAACAACTGACATGAAGAAATCAAAATAGCTTTGTTTCATAGAATAGTTTCCAAATACTTCCAATCAGTATACACCTACTGTGTGGTAGGAAAAATCAAAAGCTAAGTTCTTAGATCATAAGCTAAGAAATTTAGTGAAAACCAGAGGTTTTAGTTTGGTGATCCTATGAAGAGAAACACATTCACATCGGTCTTTGAATCTCAAGTAGGATATGCACGTTACTTCATTTTTTAACTACAGCAAATGTGTTATGATGTTGTATGTAGTAGAAGTCTTCTTAGCTAACTCAGCAATCAGTAATCACTGTGTGCTATGTGTTGTTTCTGGTAAATAACTAATGATGTAAAAAAACCTCAATTAGTAAATCAACTTAACCTCTATCATAGACAAAATTGTCAGTTTTAATTGAATGTACATCATTTCAGTATTTCTTCATGTTGCATGTTACTTAAACCAATCTACATATTTTGAGAGAGGGAATGTGTGTGTATGTGTGAGTGTGTGTGTGTGTGTGTGTAGTGCATAAGATTTAAAGCTTTATTTTCTGAAGTTTCTTCTTCATAAAACCATATCATCAACATCCACCCTCTACTGGTCCATGCAGCTAGTAGAACCATCTCTTTTGAAGAATTTGTTTCTTAACTGTGGTAGTCTTAGCTAAGAACAATTTATGGCATGAATTTTGTAAATAATATCAAAATGCCAAAATTACCTGTGCCCAATGTTACCATAGTTGTTGCTCACCTTAAGACTTCTTTTCTTTTAAAATATTTAGTTAGTTAGTTGAAAGGCAAAGATATATGGAGGGAGGGAGAGACAGAGATGTTCCATCCACTGGTTCACTTCTCAAAATTGCCACAACAGCTGGAGCTGGGTCGGGCCAAAGCCAGAAGCCTGAGCCCCATGCAGGTCTCCCTTGTGGATGGCAGGGCCCAAAGCACTTGGGCCATTTTTTTTGCTACATTTGCAGGTTCACTAGCTGGAAGCTGGATCAAAAAAGTAATAGCCAGGGCTTGAACCAGAACTCATAATGCGATGCAGATGTCACAGGTGGCAAATTAACCTGCTGCACCATAATGTTGGTTCCTCACTGGGAGATTTTAAGTGATGTGTTCAAGTCAGATGTATTTAAAAAGTATTCATTCAGAGCAAGAATTTCAAGGGATTTTAATGTAAGAAGTGGTTAGTAAAGCTTAGCAAATAATTCTAGCTTTTTTTATGTCCTAAAATATCATCCACCCATGCCCAAAAAATTAAAATTGAATTTATAATACTTTTTATCCAGAAAAAATTGCAACAATTGGTTAAACTTTTCAAAGTGGAAACGCATTTATGAATTAAGCATCTTTCTCCTAGTATTCATTTGAGGAGTGTAGCAGCAATTTTTCTTGGATTATCAGTATGTTTCTTAGTGTTCTTTGAATTGAGACTGTGTCTTCAAGTGCAGATGGTGATTTGATCTTGCTAAAATCTGTGTGATGGAGGTGATGGAGGCCATGACAACTTCAGGTTTTCTTGTGGAAACTAAGTCTTATGGAAGGACAAGCAGAACAGGGAGACAGAATTCTAAGTCCAATATCAACAACCCTCCTCTTGAGCCATAAGCTCTTAGATTGAATGTTTCCAAACGTGCACAAAGGGACCAAAGGCCCTTGGCAGAAAGGGACATCTGAATGACTTCCTTTGTTTTGTGTCTTGCCCAGATTTGTACTTATCCTCATTTCTGAATACATTTCTTGAATATAGTCCAGGTAAAGTATTCCTTCTGCTTACCAATTTAACTAACCTTAACCTCAGTATATACCCAATTAACTTAAGCAGTTAAAAACAGCAATTTTCATCTTCTAACATAAATGATGTCCTTAGAAGCAACCTGCAGGGAATCCTCTAAGAAAGCAACTTGCATTAATGACTACATATTAGCACCACCTGTGGTCGCCAGAGGTTGGCCTGAATCAGATTTGATGATGCCCAGAAGGCCTTGACCTTTGAACTCATTCTGCCTCTGCATGGTGTCTTTAGGTACGTTGTTTGCAACTGTTCAAAACTATGACTAGTGAACTACTCAAATATTTTAACTTTGGAGGGGAAAAAAATCAACCCCTCACAACCTCTTTTTAATCTTTAATATCTGAGATTCATTTACCTATTTTATACTTAAAGTGAAAATATGAAGAACAGTTTGACAGTAAGATTGTATAAAAAAGGCATTTTTCACACCATTGAGATGACTCTTGAAAAAAAAAAGTTTATTTACTTGAAATAATTACAGAGAAGAGTGGGAGACAGAGAGCAAGATCTTCCATCTTTGGGTTCAACACCCAGATGGCCTCATTGGCTAGGGCTTGGCAGGCCAAAGCTAGGAGCCTGGAGCTTTATCTGGGTCTGCAGTGTGGATGACAGGGCCCAAACACTTGGACCATCTTCTGCTGCCTTTCCCAGGCTATTATCAGGGAACTGGATTGGAAGTGGAGCAGCTTGGACTCAAATCGGCGCCCATATGGGCCGGCCTGAGATGACTCTTTAGGGGATTCTTTCACTCCAGACATGCTTGTAGGTGCTAGTCTTTTGGTTCTGTTTTGAACTTTAGTCAATTGTGCTTTTCTTTCCAAGCTTCAAACTGAAGTATCCATAGTCTTAGAACTAAAGAGATGAAAACAAACAAAAGAAGATGGAAATCTTTGAATCCTCCTATCAGATGAAAAAATTAAGCCCTTGGAGCCAGTGTTGTAGCACAGTGGGTTAAGCTGCTGTCTGTGCCACCAGCAAACCTAAATGTGTGCTGGCTGCTCCACTTCCTATCCAGCTCCCTGCTAACGTGCTTGGGGAAAGCAGGGGAAGATGACCTGAGTGCTTGGGCCTCTTCCACACATATGGGACATCCAGATGGGCTTTTGGGCCAGACTTCAGTCTGACCCAGCCCTGATGTTGCAAGCGTTTGGGGGAGTGAATCAGCAGGTTGAAGAGCTTTTGCTCTGTCTTTTCCTCTCTCTGTAACTCTGACTTAAAAATAACAAAACAAACATTAAAAAAAAAATAAGTCCACAATGTAGCATTGTAGAACACTTCAATCTCATCAACTTCCAATGTGAAACAAAAATTACTGTTTCAATAATTTGGAAGTTCTTTCTTTCTCCTCCTGTCTCTTCTCAAATAAATAAAATCTTTAATAAAATTAATTTTGGTGTGAAGAAACTACCTTTTGGCTGCCTCAGTCTCCTGTACTCTTCCCAGATAAGCAGGTAGAAAAGTTGTCATACAGTTCCAGAACCTACGTAAGCACAGGAAGCATTTGAAGAGACACATGAAATTGGAATTCTGCCAGCAAAACCTATTCTCCTCAGATTAACTGTTGGTAGTTGGAGGTGAAACATAGCGTCCACCTTTTAGCAGTAATCATATATAGGAAGGTATCTCTCAACATGACTGAAAGCAAGAGAGCCAGTTTTTTACCACTCTTTGGGAACATAACTGTTAGAAATGTCAGAAGGTATTTTATCTCTTGCTCATTCTTTCTGTACAAGAAAAGTTTGAGAATCCAATTTTGTTTTAAAGTTGAGTCTAGTGTTTTTGAATTATTCCAAAGACAACAAAATTCACAGTTATTAGCATATCAGAGTAGGCTCCTTTTGAATATTAGAAGCCAGAAACATCTACTTGAACTCGTGGAGATATGATCTGGTGATTTGAAGTGAACTAGTATTTCGCCTCATGCCCCTCACCAATTATTTGTATCTGATACTGGTTTGTGCATGAAGATGAAGTTTGCTATGAGAATTTGACAACTTTCCAATCAGTCTTTCCTTCTTCTATGTGGTAGCTATACACTCAGCAAAAACTTTGCCTGGATTCTATGGCTTATAAACCACATTTAAGTTTATACCATGGGTAGCAGTCCATCTTGCTGCACAGTGAACAACCAAAACCTTTCATTTTGTTGGCTAATAATAAATATTTATCTATGTATGGGACTGCAGCTTGGTAGGGTTTAACCCATCTCCGTAGTGCAGGTCAAGCTTGGGTTTACATCACGTATTTTGTTCTGAGACTCAGGCTTAAGGGGCATCAGCTACTCTGGATATGTTCTCATGGCAGTGACAGAAGTACTGCCAACACATCTGAAGCCTTTGCTCTTATCACATTTATTTGTGTCCCCTTGGACCAAGTATGTCTAATGTCTAATGGCCAAGTCCAAGTCAAGGGGTGGGAAAGTACTTTTCAGTTATAAGAGACTTTGGAAGGGGTTATAATGTATAATGTTACCAGGGAAATGAAAGAATTAAGCCATTAATTTAATCTGCTATATGGTTTGTTGAAAACAAGCTGAACAGGTAGTTAACAGGGAAGGCCAAGGAACACTTCCAGATCTTACAAACTCTGGAAAAGAAGTCAGGATCCATCTGACTGTTCTTTAATTTCTTATCGTAATATTTCAAGTTCCATTGAAGCCTGGAAATACGCATCAGTCAGGAATGAATGGCCCCTGCTTCAGAATTCAGTAAGAAATATGCAGCATCTTATAATTGTAGCCCAAACAGCCATTTTCTTCAATTTATGAATACAAATATAGATGCATTAATTTTCACTTACCAGTTCTAAGCATACCTGCTTGGCAGCTCTTCCATATGACAATCATTCCATCTGATGATTGGTCTTGGGTTTTGCCCTACATTTGAAAGGAACACCAAGTGTGACTAGAATGTTCTACAACATGTTTGAGTCTGGTTGAGTAAACAAAAAATATGCAGCTCTTCTTGTTGACCACGACAAGCATGTAATGCAGATGAGTTCCTTTGACTGGCAAAAGTATTAGAAGCTTTAAAAGTGCCTTTTAAAAAAACGAGAAAAGGAGCTAGTAGATTGAATTTGAGCCAAATGAAGAGATAAACCAAACACTTCTCAACATTTCCCAGGAAGAGCTCTATCTAGAAATGACAGAGATTGGGAAGTCCACTGCATTGCAGGTCATGAATGTGAAGGTCAAGGACTGAAGTCTTCCTTTATGAGGTAGTAGTAACTGCCCAACAAGGCATTGCTGTAAAAACAAACCATAAGAAGTGAAACAAACAACACTAAAGTTAAATAGCTAATGTGTCAACCTCATCTGAGGCAATGCAAGTCATTCCTATAAAATAATATAGTAGTTTTCTTTAGGTCTGGGCCTGGAGTATATTAAAGTAAGTCTATTTTTGTGTCCACTGACACCTAATTTGAACATTTTTATAGGAAAAACCTCCCTTAATGGTATCACATCATACTGCTTTGTCGCTCTTTTTCTTTTTGTAAGGCATGTTCAGTCCCCATGGTAAAAATGAGGTGGTTAGTTGCTTCTCAAAATATGTTTGTAGTATAGATATCATTTCCAAAATCTTACGTTAAGAAGAATATTTGGACTCGTTTATTTTAATATGTTTTTTCCTCTTGTTCTAAATATATTTATCTTTTTGTAATGCACACTGTTTCCATATCACTGTTTTTCATAAATGCATAAATCTTACAGGAAATTATCTACAAGCTCCCCAAGCTTGAGGGGACACAATAGATTTGTAACTGTAGCTCAGCCCCAAACTAGTGAGTGAATGCTAGGATGACTTTGTAACTATTGTGTTGTGTTTCCTGCCCCTTTGCAGAGCTGGACAAGTGGATAGTGGCATATTAAGGCCATACTTAGGATGGGCCACATGAAGACTGGTTAAGTCTGATAACCCAGTGTAATTACCTATGCATCAATGCATTGTATTGCTATTACATTAAAGACATTGTGCAATGTAATTATTGCCCCTTTGATCCTATTGTCAGGTTAGAGCATGTCAACTGCTTTGGTGCTGGGACACCTGTAGAGACATGGTCTGATATTTCCACACTGTATGCTGAATAATAACCAACTGCTGTATAACACTTAGAGGTTCTGACCAGTTTCACACCCATTAACCAAGTACTACAATAATTCCTTGTTCTGTTCCAAGGTCTTCATTGCAGCCCCTCTTTGTTGGTGCCTCATTCAGGGTCCCTACAAAAAACAGATGGCATGTTGAAATTCAGGTCATTTGAGAAGTATTTATTCACACAGTACCACATACCCAGGAGTGAGTATGGTATAGGGAAATCATGGGAGTTAGCACAAATCCCCAGGGTTAGTAGCTGTCACCACGGTGGCCTGAAATGATTAGGGAAGAGTGAAGTTTCTCCAAACTCAGAGAGATTGTGCAGCTCTCACTGCCTTGGGAAGAGCAGTGACCTTCTGTTAAGGGGAAAATTCGCCTTGAAATGACATTCAGCGAAGGGAATCCATACCTGCACCTCAGTCTCTCTCTTCCCTTCAATAGCTTTGCTAGTTCTCTTCTTAGATAAACTCCAACAGAAGACCAGAGGCCATAGGAGTCCCCTGATAGAATCCTACAAATCAGCCACCGTGGAAGGTGGGGGAAAAAAGGGAAAGTGGATCTGGAGGGACAAAAAGAACAGCTGACAGAGCTGGTTTTGTGATATTTTTCTGCTTGATGCAAGAACCTGGGGAAATGCAATAAGAGATCCACTTTATTAATAATTTCAGTGACATGGTAAGAATATTTCTTTGAATATTTAACTCTATTGAATTGGTTCAGAAATGTAACGATGCAGTTGCAACTTCTATTAATATTCATTAATTGATTAATATTTATTAGACTAATATCCATTCATCTATCAATGCTGATAGTTATTACATAAGGTACTTTATAAGGTAGAGGAAAAAGGCTGATCTCAACTACTACATGCTAGCACAGGAAAATGACTATGTGACTGTTGGGTTTTAAAGTACTAAGTCACATGAGATGCACTAATGAGTTCATGAGATCATTCAGAAGTTATTTGTTATAAACCCACAGTATTTTCAATATGGCACTGAACAAAGATAATTGTCCTTAAGCAAGTTAAAATCAAAGTCAAATCACCTGTAAGTTAACCCACCACCTATAACCTTCTTGAGTGATTCTGTAATTTAAATATATATTTAGGATCTCAAGGGCAAGCTAGTGCATATTCAGTAAAACTGTTGAATCAAACAAAAAATATATTTTATTGAGATAATGCATTTATCTTGCCTTTTCATTTATTTACTTTTTTTGTAAGAGAGACAGAGACAGAGAGCTCCTATCTTGCTGAACCTCCACAATAGCCAGGGCCAGCCAGCGCCAACACCAGGAGCTGAGAATACAACCCAGGTCTCCCACGTGGGTGGTCGAACCCATCATTACTGCCTTCCAGGGTCTTACTGGCAGAAAACTGGCATCAAGGGCCAGAGAAGAAAGTCAAACCAGGTACTCTGATGTGGGATGCAGGCATCCTGTTAGGCTTAACACCCATTCACTAATTATATTTCTCATCATGTATTCTCTATAAATGGGAAGAAATAAGGAATTTAAATTTAAATAAGAAATTTAAATATCTTCTATCCTAATAATTCCTTTTTATTTCCTTCTTAAGCAATATTTGTTATTTCAAAAGTATTTACTGAGTATCTAATATGTACTCAACACTGTGCCAGGTGCTATGAATGAGTTCAAGGAAATAGAATGAACTTCTAATTCTTTGGTGTTCCAATTAAATAACCTAAAGTTAAACCAATTTGAGAGGGAACATTATGCCTTTGAGACTGAAAGTTTCTCTTGATTAGAAAGTATTAAACATTTTAAGTAACTAAACAGATTAAGGGGAATTCAAGGATGCCTCTTTCTCATAAATTTGGATTAATATGGCAAATTTAAGACTTTAAATGGAACTTTTTAATAATTAAAAGAAGAGAGAAAATGGTAATGACAACATTTCTAGAATGTATGTTTATATCCACTCACTCTTCTTAATCATTTCCAAACTGTATCTGGTGATCAGGGTTTAAAATCCAAGGAAGTCTTTCTATACATTCTATAAATAGCTTCTTGTGAAAAGCTCTTCAGTTTTGCATAAAAGCCTCCATGAAAATGAGACAAAGTCAATGAAAGACTGTGGTAGTAATAATCAGATATGATTTTGTCTTGAATAACAGATGCTTTTTACAATCCTCTCATATTAAACTTTAAGAATTTGTTATAAAAAGCTTTATTGAGAGGTAAATTCTATTTCTAAAATAAGTATTTTCTCCTCAGTGGTTAAAATTGAAGATTTTTCTTTTTTAAAAAAATTTGTATTTATTTATTTGAGAGGTAGAGTTACAGACAGTGAGAGGGAGAGACAGAGAGAAAGGTCTTCCTTCCACTAGTTCACTCCCCAAATGGCCACTATGGCTAGAACTGTGCTGACCTGAAGCCAGGAGCCAGGTACTCCTTCCTCATCTCCCATGCGGGTGCAGGTGCCCAAGCAATTGGGCCATCTTCTACTGCTTTCCCAGTCCGCAGCAGAGAGCTGGACTGGAAGAGGAGCAGTCAGGACTAGAACGGGCTCCCATATGGGATGCCAGCACCACAAGCTGAGGATTAACCTATTACCCCATGGCACTGGCCCCAAGTTGAAGATGCCTCTTAGCTACATTTCATACTATGTAAAGTATAATATCTGGTCACCTGCATATGATTTTTAGCTCCTGAGAAGCAGTTTGCTTATTAACACCAGTAACATAATTACAAAGTCATTTTCCTTATTCCCCTGTATGATTTTCAGTTTTATTCTGTAGCAGCTAAACAAGATCATTAGATGTTTTTATTAATATTTGTACTGCTTAATTAGGTGGGTTTGGGACCTTGATTCAGAAAAGTATTTGTGCTCTTCAAAACAACCAATTGAAAACCAAATATTCAGTATTTCTACCATAGGAGTTTAATGTTAAATGATAGGTATACACATTTGAGTAGTCCCTCTAATTTCACTTTGATAATTTATTTTACATAGAAATCACTTGTTTAGTGTTTATAATATGCCAGTCAATAGACAATATTGGCTTATTTCTTATTTGACAATTGTATTCCACACTTACTAGAGTTAATCTTAGTCATTGAAAGAAAGATTAAAATGAAAAGAACATTTTGTCCAAGTAATAAGAAAATGTAAACACAATGTGTTATGTCTACGACAGAACCAAAACTTTTCTGACATGTTGTATGGTATTAGCAGATAATCATATGGGGACATTGCAGCTAACAATGATAATGTCCTTAAAATTCATTCCCTGTTTATCTTCACCTTTATACATCCAGCTGTTCCTTCAAGACCCATCTCAAATTCCTCTTCCATTTAACATTCCACATTGATTTCAGCCCATATTGGTTTCTCTCATTTTTAATCTATCCGCACAGTTGAATTAGAAAACCAGGAATTGGAAAACCAGAATGGCGTATAAGCTAAGAGTTTCAAGAAGGAGCCAATCTAAGGAGAACTACTATGAGCTCCTTACTGATTTTACTTGGTGATTAAATCTTGTGTTCCCAAATGATGACAAACTCCTCCAGGGCTTACTCTTCATTCTTCCAAGTTGCCTAGCTAGGTTCATAGCACTTGCGCAGTTTATTTGCTGACTTATCAATTAATTGAATCTTAATACATGTTATCAAAACTTTCAAATTCTAGATAAAGTTAAAAGTATCCCTCTCTACCTCTAAATGTTGTCACTGTTATTTTTTTCACAGCACCCCAACTATCTCTTTTATAGCATTTTTCACACACTGTATTCTTCATATAGATATAGATATAGATATATAGATATATTTGATTACTTGGGTATACAGTATTCTGTCTCTTTCACTAGCCTGTAAGCTCCACAAAGGCAGAACCATTATATGCTCAGCAGCTAACACAGAGCCTAAGATATGGCCATATCTCAATAGTTGAATGAATGATATACAGATATTCATTATTAAAGATTTTTCTCCACATCTACTCTCTAAAAATAAGTCCTTGAGGCAAGGACTAGAGATTATACATCTTTTATGTTCTTCTCAGAATGCTGGCTATGAATGATATTAGTGCTTCCCTAGCATACACAAGAATTGTCTGGAGAGTGTGTTAAAACACAAGCTACTTGGCCCCACTTCTAAAGATTTGGATTCAGTAGATCCCAGTTGGTGTCACTGATGCTGCTCTGTGAAGCACACTTTGAATAGTAGGCCTCTAGATGTAGGGACACACACTGAATACCGGGCTGTGTGCCTGCTTGCTGGCTAAATAAGAAATGTTCTCACTGAGTCATAGAACTTTGAAACCTACAAAGCCCTTTGCTATCATCTAGTGTGTGGATGGCCAGTGTCTTACACGTGTGCTGGAGCATTAAACCTCATTAACTTGTCAGTGGTCTCCAGATCCTCAGGGGCACCCCCATATCATCACACCAAGTGACCCTACTCTCTGTATACTCCCATCTCATCAGGGAAAGATGAAGAAACTGGGATTAAGAGTTTGTCTCTAAAAAGATTCCATAGCCCCTTCTCAATTCTTGTCTGAGTTTGTTTTTTAAAGATTTGTTTATTTGAAAGGCAGAGTTACAGACTGAGAGAGACAGAGACAGAAAAAAAAGATCTTCCAGCCACTAGTTCACTCCCCAAAAGGCTGCAAGGGCAAGAGCTGGGTCAATCCGAAGCCAGGAACCAGGAGCTTCTTCTGGGTCTCCCACGTGGTTGCAGTGGCCTAAGTACTTGAACCATCTTCCGCTACTTCCCCAGGAGTGAAAGCTGGGAGATGGACTGGAAGTGAAGCAACCAGAACTTGAACTGGCACCTATATGGGCTGCTGGTACCACAGGTTGCAGCTTTTTACCCACTAAGCCACAGCACGACCCTGTCTTCTCAATTCTTGTTCAGCTTCTACATCTCCATAAAATTTTCTTAGGTATACTAAAGGGACTGGTGTTTGGCCTGAGAGTTTTGATGCCACTTGGAATGTCTGAATCCTATATTGGAGCCCCTGGGTTCAGGTACTGACTCAGCTCTCCATTCCAACTTCCTGTAATACACATCCTGGAAGGTACCAGGTGGTGATTCAAGTACCTAGTCCCTGGCACTCATGTGGAAGACCTGGATTGCGTACCTGGCTCACAGCTTTTGCCTGGCTAAGCCCTGGCTGTTAAAGGAATTTGGCAAGTGAATTAGTAGATGGAAATGCGCTTGCTCTCTCTTTCTCTCTCTCTCTCTTTTGCTCTCACTCTCTCTTTCTACCCCCCTCCTTCTCCCTCTCACCCTCCTTCCCTCTCAGATAAATAAAAATAAAGAAAAGTAAAAGATACACTGAAGTAGCTCCCATCAAATCTGAGTGTGTCTGGTACGCTACACAGAGCACTTCATTCCAATAACATGAATTTGTCCCATGCCCCGTTCATCATTCCTTGAGATCTTTCTCAAGTAAGTTTTTACCAGTAAAAGTGAAATTATATTGTAACCTTCTTTGTATAAATCTTAGAAGAGCTAACTAAAATATGTGGCAAAGTTTTTTTGTTGTTGTTTCTTAGGTGATTTTAATTATATATGTTTTGTTTCAGTAATGCATCTTTTCTGTTTCATCAATAGTATATTATGTCAGCCCTAAGTACAACATAATTGAGAGCAAACTATGACAAATTGAATTAAGCAAAAAAAAAACAAAAAACAAAAAAACACCACAGAAGCAAATACTCCTGTGATTGGAGATTTTTTCAGTCCTTGAAACTTTGAGAATATTTGTCTTTATTAACTTTTGCTTTTTGCTGATAGTTTTTCTCATTTTATTATAGCTCATAGCATTGTAAATTAATTTAACATGAAAGGATAAAAATGTTGCTTTTGAAATGTTTCTCATTAAATTATGGGAAAATATTACAATAAATAAAAGAAAGGAATGCCTCTGGTACCAGCTTCTGTTCACTCAATTATTGCAGTACCAAATGTGAATTATTATACAGTTAACTCAGAGGCAATATTATTGCCATTATATTATAAAATAGATGAGCTGCAATCTTCAAAAAAAAAAAGATACAGCATAGGTCCTTTGAAAGTGAAATACATTTTCCCCCTTGTACTTCATTTAAATGCATATTGACCCCAGTCTTTTTTTTTTTTTTTTTTTAGCATCCTTGCAATGATGGGCCCAGTGTTATATTAAGAACCACAATGTAAATTTCAGCCAATTACTTTATTCAGGGGAGTCATTAAATGGAGGTACCTCTGAAATTTTGGAAGGAGTGTACTGCCAATTAACTCGAAGCACTGCTCAGTGTCCTTTCTATGTTTATAATCTCTCCAGTGTATTTTTAATTGAAGTCAACCTCTACAGAGGAGGTTAGAAGTTACTGTTTAGCAGTATTTGTTAGGATGAAATCAAGAGTGTTACAGCCAATTTCCCTCCCCACTAAGCCCTCACAAGAAATAGTATTTAACTCATCTGAAGTCTATAGGAGAGAGGTTCCAGATGTACTTGTCATGAGCCAAACAACTGTTCAAAAGTGAAAAATAGAGGCAGCTTTTCATATGGAATTCAATGCATTAATTTTTTCAAATCCGATAAAACAAGCTTATATAGGCTTACATCTAAATATTCCAAGTGAGGTTCTAGTAATGAGGCAAGTATTTGAATAATTTATCTCCCCCAATAAGTAAGCCATTAAAGAACACAATCACTAAATGTAAGGCTCTATGATAATTAAACCAACCTAAATACTCCCACCATATGACAAGTTACCAACAAATAATGTAGTGGAGAAGTGGTACATCCCAGCAAAGGGTGACCAATAAAAGAGTGAAAATGCTTAGTTTTGTAATTCTATTGGAAGATACTCTGCTTAGTTTAAAATGCTCTGTACATATATTATCACAGCTATCACATGACTTCAATTATCAGTTTTCACAGTTTTTAGAGCTTCAGAGAGCATTATAGACTGTCATATCACCTCAGGATAGCTTGGATCCATACTCATTAAGCTTGTATTGTAGACTTGCAGGAGTGTGCATTCTTCTGCTCGAAGTCAGCGGGCAGCCTCTATTAATGCTGAGTTATTTAGAGAAGGTAGAACTTCAAGCAGGTTTGTTCTCAAAGTGGAGATAATTTTTGTCACATCAGGGGATATAGAGAAGTATCTCAATGTCTGCAGGTATTTTTACTCATAATTGGGTCAAGGATACAATGGAAGTCTAATTGGTAAGAACCTGGTATGCCGCTAAACATTCTACAGTGCACAGGATAGCTCTTCACAACAAAGAATTATTCAGGCCACAGTGTCAGTAGTGCTCAAGTTAAGAAGTAGTCAGAGGCCAACGCTGTGATGTAGTAGGCTAAGCCTCCGCCTGCAGCACCAGCATCCCATATGTGCACCGGTTCAAGTCCCGGTTGCTTCGTTTCCAATCCAGCTCTCTGCCATGACCTGGGAAAGTAGTAGAAGATGACCCAAGTGCTTAGGTGCCTGAACCCATGTGGGAGACCCAGAAGAAGCTCCTGGCTTTGGATCGGCCCAGCTCCAGCCATTGCGGCTATTCAGGGAGTGAACTGGCAGATGGAAGATCTTTTTCTATCTCTCTCCCCTCTGTCTATAACTCTACCTCTCAAATAAATAAAATCCTAAAAAAGAAAAAAAGAAGTAGTAGTCAAATGCAGTGTTTAGTCACCTTTCCTGAACCTTTACCCCATTTCATTGTAATGGTTAAAAACATTAGAAATTAAAAAATCATTTGGGGGCCAGCGCTGTGGCACAATGGGTTAAAGCCCCAGCCTGCAGCGCCAGCATCCCATATGGCTGCCTGTTCAAGTCCCGGATGCTCCACTTCTGATCCAGCTCTCTGCTAATGTGTCTGGGAAAGCAGCAGAGGATGACCCAAGTACATGGGCCCCTGAACCCTCGTAGGAGATGCAATCGTTTCAGTTCCAGCCATTGCAGCCATTTGAGGAGTGAACCAGTGGATGGAAGACCTCTCTCTGTCTCTGTCTCTCTACCTCTCTCTGTAACTCTTTCAAATAAATAAAATAAATCTTTAAAAAAATGATTAAAAAATCATTTAGCCATTTTGCAGGGTATAGGTGGTTTTAATTATTCAGTATATTTCTTTATCATAATATTATAAGACATAATGTTTAATTATTCAAACTTTATAATGGATTATAATAGTGTATTACTGAATATTTTTATAACACTCATTTAAGACACTTTAATGTTTATCATATAGAGATGAATGTTTTACTTCATTCATTTTAGCAGTAAGTTTAACCCTAATTACATAAGAAAAAGTATGACTTACTAATTAATATCTTTTTTAATTACACGCTTGGCTTGGGGACCAAATACACATGAAAATGTGAACTGAAATTTAATGGCTATCTAGAACCTAAAAATTATTTTTATGATCAGATGTTTAGAATTTTTCCTGTTTTACTCAAAATTAACCAATTTTTTCTAACCTCTAAACAATGAGATGAGATATGCTCATGCTGGCATTTTCTTTTTTCTTTTTTTAAACAAAGATTTATTTATTTATTTATTTATTTGGAAGCATGAGGGAGAAAGAGAGGGAGAGGGAGATCTATATTCCATCCACTATTCACTCCCCAAATGCTAACAACAGCCAGGGCTGGGCCAGGCCGAAGCCAGAAGCTTGGAACCCCATCTGGTTCTCCCATGTGGGCCACAGGGGCCCAAGCACTTAGGCCATCCTCCACTGCTTTCCCAGGTCATTAGTGGAGAGCTGGATGGGAAGTGGAGCAGCCAGGACTCAAACTGGCCCTCATAATGGATGCTGACATCACAGGCAGCAGCTTTACCTGCTATGCTACATTGGCCACATGTTTCTTTGTTTTGATTTATTATTTTAATTTTTTTTTTTTATTTGGGAGACGGAACTCCCATCTTCTGTTTCATTAACCAAGTAGATACAACAAATGGGGATGAGCAGGCTGAAGCCAGGAAGCAGGATCTCCATCCAGGTCTCCCCCATGAGTAGCAGGAACACAGCTACTTCAGCCGTCCCTGATGGCTCTCAGGGTGCATATTAGCAAGAAGCTAGAATCTGGGAATTAAGCAGGATTTGAACCCAGGCACTGCAATGTAGCTTGCGCGCATCTTTTTTCTTAAACACGAGGCCAAACGCCCACCCTCTTAAGCTGACATTTTCAAGCTTATCTTCATGAATTACATTTTGAGCAACAGTTAAGTATGGTTTCATTCTGAGATTTTTATTGTACCGGTGTTGTCTTAAAAGCTGCTCAGCTGAATCTAATGTGCAGCAAAATTTGAAGACCTTTGGTTTTGTGTAGCATTCCAGTTGGAAGATTCCATAGCTAGACTGCTTGGGTACAAATCTCCCTCCAACTCTGTACTAGTGACTTATGACACTGGGCAAATATTTAAACTTTGTGCCACAGTTTTCTTCTCTGTAACCTGAGGGCAATAACAATTTCTGCTTTCAAATCTTATATTTTCAATTTATAAATTAGTTGACTTTGAGGATTATCTTGAGAAAAATATGCACAATTACGAACATTTATGATTTCCTTGTTAACTTTGTATATTTCAACATTAATATTAGTTGCATTTCCTGTCTTTAACTAGTGACCCAAGTATGGATATAAATCATAAGAATAAAAACAATTTAGTTAACCTTGTGAGCAATTAAATCAACTGAGTCACTGAGTCACCCTTATTAAAGGGGTAACTCTTTTCTTTGAGCTACCCCTTAGAGTTGTGTATTTGACATTGTAATTTAAAGATATGTATTTTTCCAGAATAGGCATACTACCTTTAGTAATCTGAGGATCCAGAACATCTTTACAAAACCCTGAGCAATTTCATTAAAATCTTTTGAGAAAGGCTCTGCTCATAAAGTCTTAGAGATAAGATTACTATAGACTGAGTCAACAAATAGTGATGAGGAAGATTAATAAAAAATCAGATGGACTTGTACAGATGAATCCAAATCATGGGTGTAATTACCTAATAGTAGAAAAACAGAGATTTGGCTAATCCTTTCAGAAAACTCAATCAGAATGACTGCATTTACAAGACAAATATTGAATTTGGTAGTTAGATGAATTCTTACTATTCCATCAATTCTTCTTGTATGTGTGCTGCTTTTCAAGGTTAATCTTTTTTTATAAATTATATCTAATTAACAAATATATTTTTAAATTGCTGAGAAATGACTGTCATCAAATTCCTCATTGGGGTATTTCAAAGTTCCATATATACATGTTGAAACTAGATTTAATGTCAAACTCGCTGTCCCTAATACTTGTCAACATTAGTACCACTTCACTGAATAACCTGGAATATATTCATACCCACATGTTAGATGTCTATTACATACCACGTACGAGGCTAGTCTTTGATAGTAAGGCTTAGAGTAACTTCATCTATGTTATCAGGATCTTCACGCTCTAGTTTAGGAGAGGGAGAGGAAATTTAAAAAAGAGAAGTATGTTCAATGTGTATTGCTCTAGGAGAATATGAAATGGACAACTGTCCAATGAGATCAAACAAGGATTTTTAGAGGAGGTGACATCTAAAGGCTGAGTGGAAATTCACTGGTTGAGATAAACTCCTTAGGAAGAATTATTTCAATAGAATTCACCACAAGCCCCAAAATAAATGATGTGCGAAAGCAGCACCATCTGCCAATTTATACAGTCTACCTTTCTCTTACATTTAGAAAAAAATTCAGAAATATAATTTTAAAATGTGACTATTTTACTTTCTCTTAAAATGAGTTAATTCAAGGAGGAAATTAAATATAATGAGAGAGAGTCTCTCAAGGGGAAAAATGGTATTGATTGTGTGCTTCTGTTTAATTATTTTCTGCCAAAAATATATTATGCAGAAACTCAATGATTAAAAATTCAGATTATTATGTTTCTAAATTGGTAATGCCAGTTATTGTATAATATATTAATCATAAAAATTCTCATCTTGCTGATTTTAACAAACTTAAATGAACAAAATGCAAAAATAATTTATATTACCTTACACTGTAGATTTGTTACATTAAGCCAGAACAATGGTCCATGAAAAATGGGTCCCTGATTCCAAACGCCCACACCATGGGACTCTCTCTATTGATGTGCCATTTCAAGTCAGAGAGAATTATCTAATAGATTGTGAGCTTATAAAATGAAAATAAAATATCTCGAGGAGTACCCTTGTTCTCTTCATTTTTCCTTAGCAGCACTTTCCAACCGAAGTATATTTTTTTTAATTTTTTTTTTGTGACAGGCAGAGTGGACAGTGAGAGAGACAGAGAGAAAGGTCTTCCTTTGCCATTGGTTCACCCTCCAATGGCTGCCGCGGTCGGCGCGCTGCGGCCGGTGCACCACGCTCCTCCGATGGCAGGAGCCAGGTGCTAGGTGCTTTTTCCTGGTGTCCCATGGGGTGCAGGGCCCAAGCACTTGGGCCATCCTCCACTGCACTCCCGGGCCACAGCAGAGGGCTGGCCTGGAAGGGGGCAACCGGGACAGAATCCGGCGCCCCGACCGGGACTAGAACCCGGTGTGCCGGCGCCGCAAACCAACCGAAGTATAAAGTGAGCCACATAGTCAATTTAAACTGAGCTCCTGTATACAAAGAGAATTGAAAAGGAATCTGGATGTGAATGAAAGGGGAGGGGGAGTGGTTAAGGGGGAAGGGTAGCGGGGGGGGGGGGGGGGAGGTATGGGTAGGGAAGCCATTGCAATCCACAAGTTGTACTTTGGAAATTTATATTCTAAATAAAAATCAAAAAAAAAAAAATTTTCACATAGCCACATGAAAATATAACTTAATGTTTGGGTGTAAATAAACAAGCTCTGTAAGAAAGTGAACATGGTAGCTTGTTTTTCCCTTTAAGTTATAGTCCGGAACAGCTGGTCAGCCTGAGTCACCAGACCCTCAGTGGAAACCCATGCCCAGCTTCCGTTACTGCTTGTTTACCGAGGTGATTAGTACTTCATCAAGCCCTGCCATGAGGCCAGTATTTAGAAGGGTGCCACTTTGCAGATTTTCAGAACCTTCAGGAGGAATTCTAGAGCGTTGCTTGGAGATAGTCTCGAAGCAAATACAGAAGTCAGGAATAGTTTCATTGGGTCTTGTCTTCCACTGTCTTACACTTATCTCACACAGGAACATGTGGGCAGCACTCTGCAGAGCTTATTACCACGCTCCCTGCAAGTGTTCTGAGCGTCAGCAGCTATTCTATCAGAATCATCAAGTGGTCCTTCCACTCTGCCAACCCAAACTGCTGGAGTTTATTCCCCGGGTGCCAGTGATTGAGCTAGCTGGTGTAGGGCAAGAAGCCCTGGGTGCAACTTGAAACTCTTTTTGCAAAATCTACTGGGTCTTTAATTGCATCAGCTAATCCAGAGACTAAGGCTTTTAATTTTGCTTTTGTTCAGGGAGCATAGATAATATATGATTCCCCACGACTAATGGATTTAGTTCTAAAAGGAGCGATTGCAACATTCATCCCTTCATTTGGGTTTTCTTTTTCATTCATGATAGAGACATGTTGAGGCGGAGGAAGAGGAGAAAAGTTAGGATCTAGAGCAGGAGGTCGCACAGAGGAGGAGAGAGAACTGTAGGTAGATGAAGCAGGCGTATAAGTTCAGCATGGTTGCTATGGTGGCTGCAGCTTCGGTTGCCCTTTTAAGTTCTGAAACTGTCTCAGAAACTTTATTTACTTCTTGTAATGAGGCTAATTCATCAAGCAGTCTTCTCAGTGCCTTGAGATATCAGTGAAAATAATGTTCCCATTCTTCATCTGTTGTTCAAGATCCTAGCCTTTCTGATTTTGAGCTAAAAAATACTAGCTTTGGAATATCCAATAGTCCCCATTTTCAAAATATAAGACAAATCATCTTTTTACAACTTTTTCTGTTGACTCAGATATTTGCACGGCACCATAGGTATGAAGCATAAAGGTAACAGGTGTGCCAGAAGGAGGTTGATGACCTTGTTCCTCTGTTTTCAAAGTTATTCTTGCCCATTTCAAAACATCTCGGGACAGAGCTGCTGGACTCTTCTGACCCAGCAGAGTGTGTAGTGGGTCAGCCCATGCGGCCTGGGGTAATTTACTTTACCCATCTTAGACGCTTCAGTTTTCTCACACTGGGTCTTTGTGTTTCTCAGAGGACCCAAAGTACTGGGTGATCAGTCCTTCTGTGTGCTTCCCAGGTGAGCTTAGTTTATTATCTAGCTGTGGCAGATAATAGGGCCAAATGTCCTAGGGGTATCACCCTCTTGACACTCCCCCCTGGGCCCCTGATTACCCAGGGACACTTGTGACTGGGAACAGTTGGTGCCTTGTCTCTTCAGAGCTGGCAAACCCATTCTCTCATTTTTCCTAGCAAAGGTAGGGCAGTGCAAGCTTTCTCCTAATTTAATCCCAGCAATTCAGACATCCCAACAGCAGAGACCTCTTTGATATACCATTTAAGGTTCTAAGGAACATTCTCCTCACAGTCTCTGAAGAAGAAAGATACGTACAAGCCAGGAAAAACCTGGAGGAACATGGACTAAAGAAGGGAGTTCCAGAGGCCCAGGACTTACAGGTTCCACCTGGGGACAAGAGGAGGGTGGCGGTCGGGGCAGAAATTCAGGGTGGACAGTGCAGGAAGGATTGCACTCAGTCCAAGCACCGATTTTTGTGACTCCTCTGAGAGTCCCACGTACTCACTGAGCCTATCATGGATGAAAAGAAACAGCCTCTGCTAAAGCTTAATTTAAGGTTTATTCAGAGCAGAGTGAGTGACCTAGGCCTGGGAGACACAAGCCCAATAATTTTCATTGAGTCTTGGCAACTTTTCCCAAGTGGTCAAATTCTAATCAAAATGTGTGTGTTCCACAGCAATTTTCATTTCCCATTATACATTGAGCACACTTTCGCTTGGATGGAAAATGGGGGCTTTAGGTAAGCAGGGTAGCAAATTAATTGTCTCTGAAAACAGTGTGCTAAAAAGAAAGCTACTGGTTGATTTTAAGGACATTTCTGGCAATAGATAAGGAATGTATAGATGAAGAGCAGAGGATTGTATAAGGTGCTCCAGATGGCTAAGAGGAAAGAGAACACGTGTACACATCGCCCAAGTGATGCGACAGAGAGCTCTGTCAGTGACTGATAGAGAGCGCTTTCCGGACATTCCTCAGGCAGGCTTTCTCTTGAAAGCTTTGCAGGCCTTTAGGGGGCAGTTTGTTCTCAAAATAAAAACGTGGAATTCATTTTGATACTATATGCAGCCCAGCATACCCAAAACATCATTTTAACAAGTAACTATTATGAAACTCATTAATGATGTATTTATCCATGTTAAATATTTAAGATCTAATATGTTTGGCGCTTCCGACACAACTCATTCCAAGTACTCGGTAGCTATCTGTGGCTAGTGGTTATCATCTTAGAAAGTACAGTTCTAGAGATGCAAATTAACCCAAAAGGAAAAAGACTTCTTGCCTTGCACTAAATCATTCTTCACTGCTCACCTTGGGAACATTTACAAATGCACTGCACAGATTTTAAATATTCCATCTTAACATCTCCGAGGGCTTCAGTTTTAGTGCACTAGTATTCGTAAAGCATGTTAGATCTTCTTTTTTACAGAATACTCTGAAAGGGCAATTAAAGGTTTATGATGCACATAATGCAATACGCAGGGCACTTTCTAAGTCGGTTTCAGAAGCACCAAAACTACAGTCATTTATCACTTTTTAAAATGTTGTCTTGGGTATGTCTTCCTTTGGACTCTGGTGATACTGTGAGAACGTCCTGATAAGAAAACAGTTTTAAGAACAAGATACCCGATTAAAACTGATTCCTAGAATGAAAGATTTGTTTTTAATGGCAACCAGATTGACATCATGCATAGGGATACACGGAAAACACTAGTCTGAAAATATAGCCCACGTTTGTTAAGTAACTGAAAGTTGATTGACTCGGCAATTTAACACAAAAATGACCTTGTGGGTGAAGTCTTTCTTGATTTCCTGGTAAGCTACCTAACTTTGCAAAACAGCTAGGACGTTTTGCATTGAAAGACTCACTTAGAATAAATGCTCTGATGTGGTATGTGGGCATCTTTACCCCTAGGTCAAATGCCTGCCCCATACAAATAAAATAGTTATATTTTAGTTAGTGTGTTTTAGAAAAATATAGTCAGTACTATAAACATATTTTAAGATATTATTGCTCGGCGGGCGCCGTGGCTTAATAGGCTAATTCTCCGCCTGTGGCACCAGCACACTGGGTTCTAGTCCCGGTTGGGGCGCCGGATTCTGTCCCCGTTGCCCCTCTTCCAGTCTAGCTCTCTGCTGTGGCCCGGGAAGGCAGTGGAGGATGGCCCAAGTGCTTGGGCCCTGCACCCCATGGGAGACCAGGAGAAGCAGCTGGCTCCTGACTTTGGATCAGCACGGTGCACTGGCTGCAGCGTAACTGCCACAGCAGCCATTGGAGGGTGAACCAACCAACGGTAAAAGGAAGACCTTTCTCTCTGTCTCTCACTGTCCATTCTGCCTGTCAAAAAAAAAATATTATTGCTCAGAATAAGACTTAGTCAAACAAAATAGGCCAATACAAATCAACCCAGAAAGAATAGTCAAGAAAATAAGAGGACAAAGACAGCAACATTTCTGAAGGTGATTTGTGAAACTGAAGAGTTGTTTCACACATCCAAAATGCCTTCAGAGTTAGAGACTGAGATTGTTAAGAAGTCGTGTCTCCTTCCCTCTCACCTCTAATTTCTTCTTCCTTTAAACCTTTACCCTCTTTTCCTTTGCTGATTTTGACAAGAGTAGAAATTCCAGTAAGGGCAGAGAAGGAGGAACGTGGGAATGGGGTATGATGAAGATGGCAGGAAATGGGATAGGATAGGATCTGAAATGATGAATAACAGCCTTGAGGAGTATAGACAGGTTTCCTTTGACATTGAAATGGGGCTTTAAAATATCAGTCTGTCGGGACTGGTTAAGGAGGTGTGAGAGGCATTCTAAGCCAAGTAACATACAACAAACACTTCTTAAGCCACAGTAAGGCGATTCTGAGAAGATTGCAGCATGGTAAAACAGGAGTGTGTATGGGTGAGATGAAGCTGGGAAGGTTTGTTGTTTGTTTTGTTTTATTTTTACCTGACAATGCTAAAAACCACTAAAGGTTCTTTGTAAAGTGGAAGAGTCATTTCATTGAAAAGAAAAATTGAAAGAGCAAGCTTTTAGCTTAGTGGTTAAGATGCCCACATCCCGGTTGAAGTTCCTGGGTTTTATTCCCATCCCCAGCTCCTGACTCTAGCTTTCTGCCAAAGAGGCAGTGGCCATTGCAGGCATTTGGGAGTGAACTAGTTATGGGAGTTCTCTCTTTATCTCTGCCTCTCAAATATATAAATAAAATTTCATTTAAACATTTATTTATTTGAAAGGCAGAGTGACAGAGAAACAGGGAGAGGAAGAGAGAAAAATGAGAGTGTGAGAGAGAGATCTCTGTTTACTGGATCACTCCCCGAAGGCCCACAGCAGCTACTTCCGCACCAAGCCTTGATTGGGGGTGCCACTTTCCCTTCCATCGTAGCAAGTCTCCATGTTCATGGTCAACTTGTTTTCAGTGTCTTCTCTCCTGATATTAACCTTATATAAATGCATACTAAATATATAAGTATGCATCTCATAGAGTGGCCCTGAGAAATATCTTACCTCAAACATTCTTGATTGTAAGATTCATGGTACATGGGTACTATATGGTGACAAATAGCCTCTGTTTGGAGAAAACATGAACCCTATTCAGAAGATTCCCCAAAACTAGTCTGTTAAGAATGTAGACAGGAATAATCATAAGAACATTTTTAGATGGCAACAGTTTCATGTAAGGTATTTTCCTTATGTTGAAAATTAGTTTACTACACAGAGTTACCTTATTACATGAAGGCTTTCATGTTGTATGACTGCATATGGCAGTCACGTCAGAAATCAAGTACCTGGAGTGGACGGTTGGCACAGTGGTGACACCACCATTTGGTTCAACCATGTGCCATATCAGTGACAGTGTCTGAGGCCTGGCTCTGTTTTGTTTCCAGCTTCCTGCTAATGCACACCATGGGAAGCAGCAGATTATGGCCCAAGTACTTGGGTTCCTGCTACCCATGTGGTAGACCCAGATGGGATTCCAGGTTCCTGGCTTTGCTCTGGCCCAGAGCTGGCTATTGTGGGCATTTGGGGACTGAACCAGTGAATGAAAAATATGTCTCTCTCTTTGTCTCTGCCTTTCAAGTGAATTAAATAAACAAAAAAGAAAAAGAAATGAAGGGCCTCTCAAACTAGCACATGGAGAGAAGAGTTCTGATATTTCACATATACATAACTTTTAAATAATATACTCTGCTTTAAATATGATATTCCAGGTTCCCTTTAGTCATTTTCAGTTATTTTTTTACTTTATACTCCTTTGTATATTTACCTTATTTAATCCATGTCTTCGTATTCCTTTAGCTCTTGAATTCTACCTTTTTTCATGTAAAATGTGGCTTTATTTTTCTGCTGTTACAGTCGTGTTCCAAATATGTAGTAACTTACAAGCTAAAAAGGCAGTATTTTAGAGCAAACTTGGCTGTGCATCAGAACTACATAAGGATTTGTTAGGATACAAATTGAAGGGTTCAGCCACCAGAGTTTCACAATTAGGAAGGACCAAGGTGAAGCCTGATCATTTGCATTCCTAGCAAGTTTCCTAATGATGTTGATGCTACTGGTCTGGGGACCAACTGTCAAAACCATTGACTAAAAGCAGGTGCAGAGGTGTTCTTCATTGCTTTTGCCATTAAAGACATTTATATGGAGAGACATCACAGGGTGTAATCAGCTATGGCTATGAGTAGCACATTTCTGTGAAATTCCAAAGTAGAAGATTGTGGATTGAGGACCACACTGGCTGAACCATTAATTAACATGTCTTTAAGAGACCAAAAAAATCCCAAAAAAAACAAATTTGACAAACCAGCTTTCCTATATAATGAGACCTAAAGTGTTATTTTGGTATAATTTGGTCAGAAATTACTTATAGGTAAAATTATCCTAGTAGGTGTAGAGGATACCTTGGGTAAACCTGAGATTGGCTTTAGGGGTGCTGTTAAGTAGGGATTAAGAAAAGAGAGAGAACAAGAGAACAAGAAAGAGAGAGAAAGTAAGAAACTTAATATTCAGTGGTTCATTGGATGAAGAAAGAGAAAAGGAGCAACTAGAAATGTCTTAAACTGGCTCAGTAAAGCAGGGCTCTCACAGTCACAGACGAAAGCTAAGTGCCTTGGAAGGGTTCCATTTTCTCACAAAGTGTTTGGAGACTGTAAGGATTTCTGGGTCCCTTATCAGATATGTTTTATATCATTCATCATTCAGTTGAACAATATGTGATTTATGTTTATTTTTTTCAAAACATCCCTCTTACTGCTGTGTGGAATATAGGATATGCAAGGTGCATGAGTATAAAGTTGATCTTGTGTTCTGAATCCCATCTCCTCAGAGCTTTGTTCTGCCACAAATCTTCGTCCATAATTTTTAAAGATAGGGATTTACTTAATTAATGAGAAGAGAGAGCACATTTCCAGCTGCTGCTTCACTCCCCAAATGCCCACAACAGCTGAGGCTGGGTCAGCTAAAGCTGGCAGCCAGGAAGTAGACCCAGGTCTTCCCTGCGGGTGGCAGGTTCCCAAATACGTGAGCCATAATTACTGTCGTCCAGGGTTCGCATTAGCAGGAAGCTGGAGTCAAGAGCCGAGTATGAGTATTGAGCCCACCAATATTGCCATAATTTTTAAAATAATTATCTTTTATTATTTCATTTTCATCTACTTGAAAGAGTGCCAGAGAGAAACAGACTCACACTTGGAGAGGGAGATCTTCCATCTACTGCCTCATTTCCCAAATACCTGCAGCAGCCAGGGCAGGGCAAGGCCAAAGCCAGGAACCAAGAATGTCATCCAGACCTTCCATGTGAGTGGCAGGGGCCTAAGCACCGAAGCCATCATCCACTGCCACTGCCTCCCAGGATGCATTAGCAAGAAGCTGGGTCATAAGTGGAGTAGCAGGGATTCAGACCAGCACTGCCATATAAGATGCCAGGTCCTAAGCTGTAACTTAACCCACTGTGCCATCTCCTTCTTTCTATAATTTTGAAGTCACCTTCTTACTGATTCTTTGCTGTCAGCTTACCACTCTAATATCCTTCATTTTAACAAATAAAACTCATTGCTCAACTTCACCACTACTCTTTTCCTGTCTTTTTCCAATGTCCCCTCACTCTCCCCTTCCATGGCCCATCTTTTTGAAATAGTTAATAGAGTTGGCCAACTTCCCTTGACTCCCCACAACTCACTCTTCAATCCATGTTATGTAGCTATTACTGCAGTGATGCCAGGCAAACTGCTCTCACCAAGAAAATCAATGCCCTACTTCTTGCAAAGTGGTCTGATTCAGCTTGTCCGAGTAATTCTCTACTTCAGTTCCCTGCCATCCTCTTACCTAGGTTTTCACCTGACCTACCTCCATACATCCTTTTAGTCACTTTGCCAGGTGATTCATCTCTGCCTCCTCCATAAGTGCAGATGCTCCCAGATCCCTTCTTTACTGGCAAGCCCCCAGCTCTCCTATGAGCTCATCTTCGTTGAAATCTCCAGTTGGAGCCTACAAGTATGTGTCTGAAATCATGGTCGGCTATGTAAGTCCCTCTCTCATCCCTTCCATATTTATATCTGCAGTTCACCAATGACCCTCCATTTTTAGGCCACAGGAACTGATACTGACTATGAAGCCCAGGTAGGATGTCTTCTCTGGTTACGCTTGAGCTATAGAGATCGTTACATGGTTTGAGTCTCATTTGTAGGAAATACAAATGTTGATTACATTGAAGTAAGGAGTAAAATCAACATCATTCGGGATTAGGAAGGGTGAGGGAACATGGGTATACAGTGGATTCCAACATCAAGTTAGATTGGATGAAGTAGTTTTAACATTCTATATCACAGGTCTTAAATATAGTCTACAACAATTAATTACATGTTTCAAAATAACTAGGAAAGAATTTGAAGGTTCCCAGCACAGAGAAATGATATTTGAAGAGGTGGAAATGCTAACTACCTTGATTTCATCATTACACATTATATGCATGTATCAAATTATAATACTGTATGCCATGAATAAGAACAAATATATGTCAATTGAAAATTAAAATTAGGAGATCTGGCATTGTGGTGTAGCGGGTAAAGCCACCACCTACAATGCTGGCATTCCATATGGGCACTGGTTTTTGTCGGGCTGCTCCACTTCCCATCCACCTCCCTGCTATGGCCTGGGAAAAGCAGCAAAATATGGCCCAAGTGTTTAGGACCCTGCAACCCATGTCAGAGGCTGAGAAGAAGCTCCTGGCTCCTGTTTTAGGCCTGGACCAGCTCTGGTTGTTAGGACATCTGGAGAGTGAATCAGCAGATGGAAGATCTGCCTGTCTCTCCATTTCTCTCTCGCTAACTCTGACTTTCAAATAAATAAATCTTTTTTAAAAATCGAAATTAGGGGTAGGAATTTGGCCTAGCAGTTCAGATGCCACCTGGGATGACCACATTTCATATCAGTGGGCATGGGGCTCACATCCCAGCTCTGCTTCCAATTCCAGCTTCTGCTAATGCAGATCCTGGGGGTGGGGTAGCAGGTGATGACTCAAATACTTGGATTTCTGTCACCCATGAGGGAGGCCTGGAGAGAGTTCCCAGCTTCTGGCTTCAGCCTGGCCCAGCCCTGCCCATTTCAAGCATTTGGAAAATGAACAAACGGATGAGAGCTGTTTGTCTCTCCATCCTTCTCAAATTAATTATTTTTAAAAATTAAAATGCTAAAATGCATACTTTGAATCTGTCCACTGGGTGCAGATATTTTGCAACTTGTAAGACCTTAACTGAATTCCCCCCCCTCCCCCCGCAATCTGCGCTTTTGCTTTTATTCCCTGTTTCAGAAAATGATACCACCATGTACATCATTACTCAAGCCAGAAACCTCTGATTCTGGTGTGACTTCACTCTTTCATACATCTGTAACTGACACAAACATTGCCAATTCTACCTCCCAAGTCTGTCTTTAAAGGGAGACTTCTCTGTGACCATACACCACTTCAGGACTTGGCACTGCGCAGTCAAGCACCCCGACTCAAACCTTGTAGCCTGTCCCTACAAAATATGCTGCTTCCTAGGGTGGCTGCAGGGGACAAATAAGCTCACTGTGCAGAGTCAGGAACATAGAATGCAACCAGGAAACAGTAGTTACTCTGATTGCTGATAGTTCTGTTTCGCTTTCCTTCACCTAGAAAACCTCTAACTAGTCTTTCTGCACCTAGTGTTAGTTGCTCAGCCACAATTATCTCCTGAGTGTCCCCGTCACCTCCATGTCCACATTTAAAATTCCTCAGCTCCTTTAAGATAAACTCCTGTCTCCCAGGAGTAGCATTCAAGGTCATTCATGATGTAGTCCGTCCATGGCCCAATTTCTTCTACTCTCCTGAGGAAGATAATGCGGCAGACCGTTCAAGGCCACCTGGACACTCTGCACCTTGTATCTCCATATCACCTGGGGAGGCTTTCCACCTAAATTCCCTTGCTCAAGCCAGCTAATGCTGATTTATTCCTCAAAATAATATCAACCTCTGGAAAAGACTTCCGGTCCTCAGGGGATCACGAATCTCTCAGCTGGTAAATCATACAGGATGAGTCTGCCCACAGGGATAACATCATGGCAAAGCAGGTAAAGCTGCTGCCTGCAACCCCAGCACCCAGTGTGGGCGTCATTCAAGTCCTAGCTGCTGCACTTCTGATGCAGCTCTCTGCTAATAAGCCTGCGAAAGCAATGGAGGGTGGTCCAAACGTTTGGGCCCCTGCGCCCATGTTGGGGACCTGGATGAAGTTCCTGGCTCCTGGGTTTGGGTGGCCCAGCCCCAGCCATTTGGAGAATGAACCAGTAGGTGGAAGATTCTCTCTCTCTCTCTCTCTCTCTCTCTCTCTCTAACTCTGCCTTTCAAATAAATAAATCTTTAAAACCAAGATAAGCATGCCCTCAAAAACTGTTTTCAGAAATTTCAAAGTTAAAGGGTTAATAATCACATTTACAGAAAAGGAATTGTTACATAATGATGGCACTGATATAAAAGTATGTAAAGATATAATGTTTCCAATTGATTAATTTTTCCACTGTTTTGATATAAAACTCTTTCCAATTTTACAGTGAATATCTTTATATCTACCACCTATATTTTGCCACTGAAATTTTACTGTACTTGCTTTATAGCACCTTCATCTATATGGTTAATTTTTAATATTCTAATCTCATCCTGAAGTACTTTATCTTTTGAAAAAGTAACAGGTGCTTTTACAAAGGTGAAATAAAGTAAACTTGTTCTTGTTAAAACAATATAAATTATAATGCTTTCTAATTCAGTCCATCACACTACTCATTAAAAATAATAGAGGCTATGAAATATGTTTTATTAACATTATATTGTACATGATTAGATGTAAAACTGTTTAGTAGAATTATTCTAAATAAAGGGCCTTGGTTTACCAATATTAAAAACATAAAGACCTGTGTTTTTGAATTCAGTGGACTGTTTTGTGAGGTATGGTTTCCCCTTCTCTTCATAAAATTTAGCTTTGACCTACATTTTGTTAGTGCACCACGGGTTAAGCTTCACTATGACATGTGCTAAATAGATCTGGCAGTTTTAAAATTGAAATATGTTAGTCCTGTTGACATTAACCTCCCCCCATAATACTTTATTGATTCATTTGTATCCGTTGTCATTTTAAGCAAAATTCTCAGTCTGGGGAAAATTACAATGAAACAAATCAACATGGTAAACCCCACCTTCACAAGCTAATCAACTTGTAGTTCATGTTTCCTTTTAAATCAGCAAGGTACAACTTTCCACAAAGTCACATGATGACTGTATATGATACTACAGTATCGCCAAAGTAATGGAGAAAGCAGTCTTTTCTACAGAAAATATCTCTTTTCTAGAAGTGTCCATGCAGCTTCATACACTGCAGTAACCACATTATTCAGTTCCAGAATTAGTAGGACACCGTTGTGAATGGCTCACTTCACATTGTGATTACTCATTCAACATTTTTGATGGTTTACAATGTGCGAAGCATTACATTAAGTAGTATATAGTGGATGTTCTCAAATGCTGACGATCTGTGAAGAATTGCTCAGTCGACAGAGCAATGAGAAACAGAAGGACACTGGGAGAGGAAGAGGGAGTGGCAGAGAGAAGCCATGTAAGCTTCTCACCTGCCTTTTTGGGAAAACCTGCCCTTCATCCTGACATGTCCTGATCTTCTGCTGTTCAAATGCCCCCTTTCGTTATGATACATTCCCAGTAGATTGGTAGGTTTGGTTTTGGTTTTCATAATTTTCCTGGCAAAATTATCGTCTGGTATCTGTATTGGTTATCTAGGAATTGCGTGTGTTGAGGGGGTGTGTGTCTGTGTGTATCTACTGCCGCAATAATGCTGGGGAGCAGACAATTCCAAAGTGTACTAGCTAGACCATTCCAAACCTCAGTAGCTTAAATCAGTAAGTATTTTATTAGTTTGCTATTTTGTGAGTAATGGATTTGTGATGGGTCATCCATCTGCTCTAGCTGAGCTTGCTTGCAAGTCTGGAGGGTGACAGGGAGGTCACATGTGTGTGTGTGTGTATGTGTGTGTGTGTGGCTGGATCACTGTGGCTCTGCACATCCCTCCAGCAGGCTAGCACAAGCATGTCCTTTTGATAAAGGAGGGGAGAAGAGTAGAAGTAGAAACAATTGTTAAGCCCCTGCTTCTATGAAGCTCTTACTAACATCCTGTTAAGCTAAAGCAAGTCTTATTTCCCTCTCTAGTAAGCAGCATAGTGCTCCCCCTCCCCTGAACCTGGACGATTTCAATACCCAGAACCCGTGATGATGTATTGCAATTACATTAATCCCAACACTATAATATCTTTGTAATATGATTTATCAAGATGGGCCCAATCTAATCACAGGGGCCTTATAAGAGAAAGATGGAAGCAGAAGCCTGGGGGGGGGGAGGGAGGGAGGGAGAGAGAGAGAGAGAGAGAGAGAGAGAGAGAAAGCAAGCAAGCAAGCAAGCTATGCTGCTAGTTTTGAAGATGGAGCAAGGAGCCACTATCCAAAAACACATGGGCCTCCTCTGGTAGTAGGAAAACCCAATGAAACAGATTCTTCCTAGCTTCTCCAGGAGGAACACAGCCCTGTCAACATTTTAGTCTATGAAATCCATTTTTTTTTTTTTGTGACAGGCAGAGTGGACAGTGAGAGAGAGAGACAGAGAGAAAGGTCTTCCTTTGCCGTTGGTTCACCCTCCAATGGCCGCCGCAGACGGCGTGCTGCGGCTGGCGCACCGCGCTCGTCCGATGGCAGGAGCCAGGAGCCAGGTGCTTTTCCTGGTCTCCCCATGGGGTGCAGGGCCCAAGCACCTGGGCCATCCTCCACTGCACTCCCGGGCCACAGCAGAGGGCTGGCCTGGAAGAGGGGCAACCGGGACAGAATCCGGCGCCCCGACCGGGACTAGAACCCGGTGTGCCGGCGCCGCAAGGCAGAGGATTAGCCTGTTGAGCCACGGCGCCGGCGAAATCCATTTTTGGACTTGGGACTTCCATAACTGTAATAATAAATGTGTGGTTTTAACCCACTAGGTTTCTGAAAATTTGTTAAGGAAGCAATAGGGACTTTAAATACCCTCCGTTATTCAGTCGCTTGAGTAATCACTCTACTGTTATCTACATAATGCTTTTCTTAAAGTGAAGTTGACATTACTTCTTGTTGCTTACCTTATCTTAAAAAATAGTATCTGTAAAATTACAGTTTAATGTGCTAGTGTGTTTTTTCTAAGATACATGAAAATAAATTGATATTAACATTTTACATTTAAACTGCTCCTCTGTGTTTTATCTATGTCATATGCCTCCCTGTAACTAGTTTAAGTAAACCATATTTTTTGAAACATAGATCTAGGTAGTTCAAAGAAAGAAGAGATTGTGCAAAAAATAGGCATTTCCTAGATGAGGATGCGTTTGGTCCATGGGTAGAATATTTTGGCCAACAAATGTAAAGGAGGAAGATAAATGATTCAGTATGGCTCCAGGGTACTCTTTGCTAGCCTTGACATGTCCTAATATCTCTGAATTGTTCTCTCCACTGGCTGAAATGTTCACCAGGACTTTTGTCTGTCTTCTGGTTTGATCTTAGATTTATCACACTTCAAGGGAGCATCTGCTCCCCAGTTCTCCCTCAGTGAAAGAAAAACTTTATTCTTTTCTGTAAAAAAAAAAAAAAAAAAAGAGTCCTACCATCTTGTCAGTGTTCTTCAGTCTTTGTGATATCACGAGGGACAGATAAGATGGAGCCCTGGCTGGGGAATCTAGGTTGCCTCTTAGTTGTTTCCTCTCTGTCCCAGGGCTCAGATGGATCACTCTCCAAAACATCTATAGCCCCACTTAGGGTGGGCGCATTGGCATACCCATTGGAAAGTCCTGTTTCAGAGTATTTATCAACTGTAAACTGCTTGAAGGTAGCAGTTGTATCCTGTTGTTCATCATATTCAGAATTCATAATATGATATCCAGTAGATGTCAATAATTGATGACTGAAGTGATAAACAAGTACCAAATGACTCGCTGAGGGTTGCACGCTACAGAGCTGCATTCCTTTCCCTTTGCTACTCTCCAGTGTAAGTTCTGTCTACTGAGAGCTCTCATCTACGGGCCAGGCTCATCTTAGTTTCTGAATAAGTGTAAGAAGCCCTGGGTGTATATCAGAAAGCTAAGCTTGCTATCTGGTGGGATTTGTAATTAAAATTGTGTGGCTTACAGACATGGTATTCAATTTGTTGGGAAGAATTCTGAAGTGCCCAAGTGGTTTAAAAATCGCAGCACTTCTCAATTCCTTTCTTTCCTCTCTCCCTCCCCTGGCCTCCCTATTGATCTGATGGTTTTACTTGTATAGGCGCTCCTAAACCCTTGGTGACTTTGCTTACATCTGCTCTCTAGAATCTGACACAACTGAGTGGAGGCGTAGTGGCTCTGTACTATATTGGAAAGAGCATCAAAGCAAGAGTTGGAAGTCCCGGGTTCCAGTATGAGGCCTATATAGTGGGATTGTGGAAAAGCTTCCTAATTTTTTTCAGCATCAATCTCCTCATCTGTGAAACAAGATTAAGGACACCTGTCTTGCCTATACTTCAAGGTTGTTTTGAGGTTCATGTGCCTTTTCTACTCCATATAGCCTATCAATCTCGGATGTCTGCAGATAACTTATAATGTTCTACAGTAAGTTGAATACTTTCAGGATTTCAAAACTCAATGACCAGTATGATCCAATATATTAAGTATCAATATGTGTAAAACCCTCTAGTTATTAATGTTAATGGAATTTTATAATATATAAGATAAGCAAAAGCTATAACATTAATATGTGTCATCAATATGTTTTAGAATGTTTAATTTTTCAACATAAGGATACTTTTGGTTTAAAACTAGGTAGACAGCTTTAATATTTATTAATTTTCAAGGAAAATGATGATATCAAAAAGATTCCTTCTTTTAAATATAAGCTTTAACTTTCATACAGTGAAATTAATCTGTCATTTAGGATAAGGAAACCATGTAATTTGAAATTTCATTGACACCATGGAACTACTAGTTTCACTTTTCTTTGCTGTACAAATGGAGCGGTGATATCTTTGGGTATATATAAAAGCATACTTGATTGATCAAAAAATAGCAACAAATTTTGTAAACCCCTCACCTAACCATTATCCACTTGTCCCTGCCACGTAGAAACCCTTTATCTTTGTTCTTAGGTTATTTCCTTTCTTCAATCTTTTCCATTCTTAGCTCAAATTACTGTGGTTCTTTTAGAGGCCACACAAAATAAGTATTGTCCAAGCTAACACTTTGAAATGTGATATTGTAATTACTTACCAAGTGAACACTAATCACCACTAGATTAGAATGGAATTACCTGTTATATTCACATTAATAACAAATGAACTTTCCCTGATTGATGTTGTTATAATGAATACAAAAGGAATTAATAATGATCTGGCACTCACCAAAAGAGGCATAATCATTAAGGGCATGCCATCAAAAAGCGAATAATACTTCACAATAAGCAAGTATTAATTAAAGTAAAATCACAATGAACTCCTATTGAATTAGTTATATCCTTATTACAGAGATATTATACTATTGGGATTAATGTAATTGCAATACATTTTATAAAAATTAATGAGTAACAGTTTAAAATATCTAGGAAACCAATACTAGTTTCTCTCTTTGAAATAACTATTTAGCTTCTATGGCTGACTTAGCATAGAAATAAATTCCAAGCATTTTATGTGTTAAGTTCTATTTTTTTCAGCAATTTTGCCTATTTTCTAAAGGAATTATAAAGCATATATGTAACATTGACTAATTTCTGTCTTTAAAAACATACTTGAAAGCTTCTTTGCTGTGCATATTGAATCAAATGTTAAGGAAAACTTGAGTCCAAAGTGGGCCTCAAGAGCTGAGAAGCAGAACTAAACTTTTCATATACGCTTTCTAAGGAGTAATTGACCATACACGTATCAAGGAGGATAAGAAGTCGGGCTCTTTCATTCGATATGCTTTCTGTCCTTTAACAAATGTAATTTTGAAATATTCTATAGCAACAACTCCATAGCAGAAAGCAGAGTGTTGCTTTATTTAAGTGATTAGAAAATCATTCTTACGATTTTGCTACACTGAACATTGTTTAGTACAATTTGGAATGGTATTAAAATAACCATAAAACACATTTGTCTAGCATAAGACTCAGCTTTTAGACTTGACTAAAATAAGTATATCTTTAAAAGAGTGCATGCAAAACTGGCAAAATGTAAATGAGGTCTGTGTCTGAGTTAATAATGTACCAATAGCAATTTCCTATCTTTGATAAGGTACTATAGTTACTCAATATATTGCAATTGACAGAAGCTGGATTAAAGGTTCATGGGAACTGTGTACTACATTTGCAGTTTCTTTGTGAATCTTAAACCATTTGTCCTAGTGTTTAAGACACTGGTCAAGTTGCCCATGAACCATATCAGAGCACCTGGGTTAGATTCCCCCCCTTCTAGCTCCTTATTCCAGCTCCTGCTAATGCAGATCCTAGGAGGCAGCAATGATGACTCAAGTAACCAGATCCTGGCCACCCACATGGGAGACCTGTATTGAGTTATCACGTCTTTCAGGGCGTAGGCCCCTGCTCCTGCTCCTAACCCAGTCCCTGCCTTTAGACATTTTAGGAGTGAGCCAGCATATGCAAGTTCTCTGTGTCAGCATCTCTCTCTGTCTCCCTGCCTTTCAAAAAATAATAAATTTTTTAAAAAGTCAAAGTAAAAACATTTAAACTATATCTTTTAAGGAAATGCTGTCTTTTTCCTTGTAACCAGTGACTAGCTAGATCAGTCTGAAAGAATATGTAGAAGTGGTTAAGAACTGATAAATAAATCATATTTCTGACCTAGACTTAGTTGATGATCTTTGAATTAGTAAGTGAATATGTGTGCCAACATATGCTATGGCACATATAAATATAAGAGATTAAATGATAGCTAATTATTACTTGGCATGTTGCAATGGGCCCATTTAATACTGTTTATGTAGGAAACTACTGTAATTATAAAAATGAGCCCAGCCAAACAGCCAAGTAAATTAACTGAAGTATAAAGGAGTTGAGCTTGAGACCTAAAATGTTTTACATTTATTTTCACATTTTTATTTTAGTCTTCCACTTTGTTTGGTACAATACCAAAGGAAATTTGAAATATGCACTCAAAATCTTGATACGCACTTCCTTGCAAAAACAGTAACACCATAGTGAAAGTGAATACAAGCTTCCGAGATAAGATCTAAGAATAAACCCAGCAGTTTTATCAGCATGGCATAGCTCCTGCTGTGACCATATTATTTTTATTTTATTAATTTTTCAATTAAATTGCAGGGGTACGTTCAAAATATTTCAAACTGTGGCTTTATCCAACTAAGCCAATGTTCATACATAACATCAGATGTTCATTAACAGTGAAAGCGTACAGTTCACTTGTGACTTCCATTGCAACAACTTTATGTGAAGATGTATTTGAATCTCAGAATTTCGGAACTAGTTTTGTTATACAATAAAAAGTAATTTAAAAGAGCAGTGTTTTGCTTTGGATTTCTCTAATTTTTCTTCATATTTCTACATTTAGTTGTACATACTTACAGGGCACAATGTGATAACTGAGTACATGGATTCACTGTGTGAAGATCAAATCAGGTTCATTAGCATTTCTATCTCCTTAAACATTTTTTAGAATTTTTATTTGAGAAGCAGAGAGACAGAAAGAGAGACCCATACTCGGATAAGAAGAGTTCCTCTGGTTTTCTCCTTAAGTGTCTGCAATGGCTGGAGTAGGGCAAAGCCAAATAAAGCCAGGAACCCGGAGCTCAATCTAAGTCTCCCATGGGCGTGACAGGAACCCAGTCACTTGAACTAGCAGCATTGCCTCCCAGGGTCTGAATTAGGAGGAAGCAGGAGTCAGGAGGTGGAGCCAATACAATATGCTGATGTGAGATGCAGGCATCTGATCCATCCATTGTCTTAACCAGTAGGCTAAATGCCTTCCCTTCCACAAACATTTTTAATTTTGATGAACACTTAATACCTTTACATTTTTATGTGGTACACTGAAACACTTCCGTAAATGTATGCATGTGTGCTGATTAAGGGGCATTAACATGTCACTAAAATAACTAAATCAGGGGCACATGTTGTGGCACAGCAGGTTAAGCCACAGCTGAGGGCCAATTCAAGACAGACTATTCTGCTTCTGATCCAGCTGCCTACTAATGTGCCTAGGGGGAGTGGATGGTGGCCCAAGTTCTTGGACCCCTACCATCCATTTGGCAGACACAGATGGACTTCCAAAATCCTAGCTTCAACCTGGTCCAGCCCTAGCAATTGCAGATATTTCCAAAGTGAACCAGCACATGGAAGATCTCTCTCTCTCTCTCTCTCTCTCTCTCTCTTTCTGCCTTTAACTTTGACTTTGAAACAAATAAGTGAATGAAATTTTTCCAAAAAATAACTATGTCATGGGCCAGATCCAACTCACTATCATCAAAAAGTTACTGACATACCATGTGTATCCAACACTGTCCGGCACTTAAAAAGAAGGGAAAAGTAAGCAGACATTTTCTTGAGCTCTTAAGCATTCTAATTCTAGTTTATGTTTCACAACTGTATGTGGACTTAATAACATATGTCATATTTATCTTCATGTTGGATATACATGTTGCATTTGTATTAGAGCCATGAAATATTCTACACCTCATTGCTTAAATTTTGCATTTATTTGTTAGAGAGAGAGAGAGAGAGAGAGTGTGTGTGTGTGTCTGTTTTCCTGGTTCACTCCCCAAATGCCCACAAGGGCAGGAGCTAGGCCTTGGACCACAGTCTGGATCCAGGAAATCCATCCAGGTCTCCCATGTGAGCAGCAGGAACCCAATCACTGGAACCATCACTGTTGCTTCCCAAGGTCTGCATTATCAAGAAACTGGAATCAGGAGCCGGAGCTGAGTATTGAACCCAGACATTCCAATATGGGATGTGAGCATCCTAACCACTGAGCCAAATGGCTGCCCCCACACCTCATTTCAATAGAGCATTTTAATAGAGAATGTTATGTTCATGAAATATTGCGAGACATACTCCTTTGTTAATGAACTAATAATTTTCTTTTATCTCCTGGAAATTAATTGAAATTAGTTTAATTTCTGATATGGTTGAACATAATTTCAAATTGCTGAAGACTGAAAAGAGAGAAATTAAAGAGTACTCCAAGTGAACAGATCGCTTTGTTTTTAACTTTTTCTGTAAGGATAGTTTTAAATTCGCAAAACAGAAATTGTGAAGTAGTACAAAGAGCTCCCATATACCCCACAGATCTTCCTCTATTGTTATCACCTTATATTAGTATGATGCATTTGTCACAATGTATAAACCACACCCAGCTTCATCTATCAGCACCTCATATTAGTGTAATATATTTGTTACAATTAATGAATCCCACCCAGCTTCCCCTTTTTTTTCAAAACTCCCTCTATCCCTCCCACCACTCCTAGCCTCAAATAAGCAACATTAACAGATCACTTTATAATTAAAAGAAGAGAAAAATAGAGTTGCTGAGTTCCCAGAGAAGTCATTCCATCTTAGTTTGGCCCATCTCTCTTTACTAAGTAAACTTCTGGCCACCTGGGTCCTTTCCTTGCCCTGTCCTCGGGGAGCTGGGTTTTCATGAACAAATAGCCTAGCTTTGCACATCAGTAGAATTTTTGCTGATAGATTTAGGATTTCTGGCCGGCGCCGTGGCTCAACAGGCTAATCCTCCACCTTGCACACCGGGTTCTAGTCCCGGTCGGGGCGCCGGATTCTGTCCCGGTTGCCCCTCTTCCAGGCCAGCCCTCTGCTGTGGCCCAGGAGTGCAGTGGAGGATGGCCCAAGTGCTTGGGCCCTGCGCCCCATGGGAGACCAGGAAAAGCACCTGGCACCTGGCTCCTGCCATTGGATGAGCACGGTGCGCCGGCCGCAGCGCGCCGACTGCGGCGGCCATTGGAGGGTGAACCAACGGCAAAGGAAGACCTTTCTCTCTGTCTCTCTCTCTCACTGTCCACTCTGCCTGTCAAAAAAAAAAAAAGATTTAGGATTTCAATTTCCATTTTCAATCTACATTTCTATGCTTCACCCAAAGACAATCTTTTATGCCACGCAGAGGAATATAGCAAGGAAAGGGGTATCTTTGTTTCTGAATGCTAGCTAGACTGCTTTCAAGGCTTTCAATCTCTCTGGGCCTTATTTCTAAAATGTGGATATGAGTAGAGGTTAATATTGTGAAGATTAAGTGAGAAAACTTAGATGAAGCTCTTGGCACAGTGCCCCACCTATTGTGGTTTTGGCATGTTGTTAGTAGCTTCAGGTTTTTTTTATTATTATTATCATCATTATCATTATCATTATCATTATTAGTAATAATGAATCCTGGCTGTTGAGGGAATTGGTTCTATCTTCTAGTCTCATAATCAAAATAGGTTAAAGAGCCTTTTATCTCTTATTTCTGGTGGCATCTCATAAATACTGATAGTACTCTGGCTCAATTTTAAGTGTTTTTTAGAAATAGTTTACAGAGTGTTCTTTCATGTTAGCTTACTAGAATTTCAAAAGCAGTTTGAAAAGGCCAGAGTTCAGAAGCTTGTAACCCAAAGGAGAAGTAAATATTTTGCTCATTAGGTCTTTGAGTATAACTGCCTCAAGTATTCTCAGGTCTCACGTACATGATGTCATGTCTTTTGACAAACAATGCTAAGCAGAGTACAACCTTGCATGTACATCTTGATTGAGCTTAGGAAATATCCAGAAGTACAAAAATTGCGATAATCCAGATCACACTGTGCAAGTTAACGTGTACAGAACGATTGCCAGAAATACCTGTGTTCAGTTCCCACCTCGGTACATTAAAATATTACTTGGAACCATATAGTACTGACAGTGTTTAACCGTTTTAGAGCTATAAGATTTGCTTCATATGCTTCAGCCTAGCAGTTAAATGAGAATCACGTAACTTAAAGTTACAAATGGCTCCCATATACTTTGCAGTAAAAAGCAGTGAGGAAAATAGATAGGATTAGTAAATTACATCTGGGAAAATTCAAGACCATAAAGATTTCTAACACATAGACAGCAGTCCATATGTGCAAGCCTCCACTGCACAAATGTTAATTGTCACAAATCCTACTCCCAGCTTGACCTCACCCCTGATCCATGCAGCCACTCACATGTTGTCTCAAAAATGTTTCTTTCTATAGATCTCTTATAGGAATTTCCACTTAAGCATGATGAATCTTGAAACTTTACTAAAATGACAGTAAAAGAATTAAAATTTTATTTAATCACAAGGAGAAAGAATTTGGGAGAATAAAGAATAAAAGTAGGAGATAATTTCTTGGAATATGCAAAGAGAATAGAGAAGTTAGCATATTGGGGGAAATTGATTAACAAGTACCTAGAACCTGCAAAGTCTGAGAAATGAAAGACATCAGCTACTATGGAAAGGGAGGATGAGTGTGGGACTCAAATTAGGGTTATCTTATCTGTCAGAACTGAGAAGCAATCAGATCCACAGAACTCTTCCCGTGTAATCAAAGTGATTGCTTCTTTTGAACACAACCAGGAAGGTGCAGTGAGAGTCTCTAGAAAAACTGCACAATTTTGGAGTGAGCATTTAGCCTAGCAGCAAAGATACTTGTTAAGATGCTCTCCAACTTCTGGCTCTGGATCCTGATTCCAACTTCCTGCTAATGCAGACTCTGAGAGGTAGTAAAGATGGTTCAAGTATTTGGACACCTGCCCCTATTTGCACAATGTGGATTAATCCCACCTCCTGGCTTTGCCCAGCCCAGCCAGCTCTGGCCCTTGCAAGTCTTTGGCGGAGTGAACCAATGGCTGGGAGTCAGTCAGTCTCTCTCTCTCTCTCTCTCTCTCTCTCTCCCTCCCCCCATGTCTATCTCCACTTCTCTCTCCCCTCTGCCTCTCCCTTTCTCTATCTCTCTCTGCCTCTCAAATAAATGCATAAACATTTTAAAAAGTAGAAAGAAATTGCTCTGTGCTTACACATAGAAAATAACCATTGGAACAGCTTTAAAATTCTGTAAAAGTCACTGGGAAGACAAAAAGACAAGACATTTAAAACTAAGCAAGAGTTACATTAGGGGAAAAAAGTTACACAGAAAATGAAATAGAATTATTACTGCAAAAAAACTTGGCTTAGCAGTGAACAGTATTAGTTACAATAAGCTAAGCCCTAAATATTGATTCCCTAAACCTTTTTGTTTTGAAATAGAGATTCACAGGAAACTGGCAGCATCTGGTGGGTCTCATATACCATTCACCCAGTTCCCCCAAAGGCTACATTTCACATAAGTTATAGTAGAAAATCAACACCAAGAACTTGGCACTGGTATTAAGGATGTGTGTTGGGGAGTGAGAGTTAATTACATTTTATTACATGTGGAAATTTGTGTAACAAATGCCATAATCAAGTACAAAGCTATTTGATCCTTACTAAGATTGCTTTCAGGCTACCTGTCTCCTTTTCTCCCACCAACAACCCCACCATCTCCCTGGCAATCTCTAATCTGTTTTCCATCTCTGTAGTTTTATCACTTCACGAATGTTATATAAATTGAATCATGCAGTATATGAATTCTGGGGATTATGTCTCCACTAAGCGTAATACCCTTGAGATCCAAGCTGTTGGGCATCAATAATGCATTCCTTTTATTGCTGAATAATACTCTATGCTATGAATTGTCACATTCTGTTTGGCCATTCACCTATCGAGGGACAGTCTAGTTGTTTCCACTTTAGAACATTTTCCAGCATTATAAATTATGCTACAATGAATATATGTGTGTAGATTTTTGTGTGGATATAAATTTTCATTTATCCTGAGTTAAGAACCATGTGTGTCTAGTTTTTAAAAAAGCTGTCAAATTCTTTTCCATAATCATTTATATATTTTGGACCTTGATATATATCAATTATACAGCTTGCAAATATTTCAATCCATTCTGTATGTTGTCTTTTCAGTTTGTTGACATTTTAAATAGTGTGCAAGATTTTCTAATTTTGATGAAATCCAATTTACCAATTTTTTATTTTGTTCATGTTTTTCCTGGCTTACTTAAGAATCTATTGCAAATTCAAGGTCATTAAGATTTGCTCCCTTTTTATTTTTAACAAAAGGATTTTTTAGCCTCACAGTGCTTTTTCAAAATACTTGGAGGTCCTCTTTCTCAACAACATAGACTCACTGTACTCACTGTTATTGACAGAGAATGCTCTACAACATCACACTGTCTTCCAGGCATTCACAGTATACTATTTATGGGATCCACATAAAAAATAGTGGGGCTCGCATTGTGGTGCAACAGGTTAAGCCACCACCTGTGACAATGACACCAACATCCCATAGGAGCACTGGTTCAAGTCCCGGCTGTTCCACTTATGATCCAACTTCCTGCCAATGCCCCTGGGAAAGCAGCAGAAGATGGCCAAGTGCTTGGGCTCCTGCCACCTGTGTGGGAAACTTAGATGGAGTTCTATGGTCCTGGCTTTGGCCTGGCCCAGACCTGCTGTTGTAGTCATATGGGGAGTGAACCAACAGATGTAAGATATCTCTCTCTGCCTCTCTCTGTGTGACTCTCTCTGTGTCTCTCTCATTCTCTCTCTCTCTGTCTCTGTCTCTGTCTCTCTCTCTCTCGTGTGTGTGTGTGTATGTGTGTATAAAACTGCCTTCCAAATAAATAAATCTTAAAAAAAAAAAGATGGACCGTGAATGCATTTCTCATGTCACTGCACTGCATATATGAATAATTTTGCCTTGGCCCTTTGCAGAAGTGCTTTTTGACTTCTTTACAAAATCTTCAGGCAAGACTTCTTACCTTTAATTGAAAAAAATTACACATTTAATCCTTTCATGTCTTATAGGTACTTTGAAATATTTTAAAGTAAGGAAGGTTGAAAAGTCATACATTTTGTGTTTTAAAAAGAGAGGTGGGGATTTCTGACTTACTAATAATTTATAATTTTCTCATATACTCATGCACAGATAAACATGTCAGAAGAATGTGATATCAGTAAAAACTGAGCCAATTGAATTTTTATTAGTGAGTTATATAAAATGGTATGCTTAATTTATTTTAATAAAACAATAATAGGTGCAGGTGTTCAGCCTTGTGAGCGAGATCCCAACTGACACGCCCATGGCCAGTATCAGAATGTCTGAGTTCAGCTCCTGACTCTGTCTTCTGACTCCAGCTCCCTGCTAATGCAGAGCCTGGGAAGAAATGGTGATGTCTCGAGTAGCTGGGTTCCTATCACCTACATGACAGACATGGATTGAGTTCCCAGGTCCTGACTTTTGCTAAACCCAAACTTAGGCTCTTGAGGGTATTTGGGGACTGAACCAGCAGATGAGACCTCTGTCTGTCTGCCAGTCTCTCTCTCTGCCTCTCAAATACATAAGTTAAAATTTTAAGAATATAGGCTACTCATTTTCCATATTTGTTTAAGATTTATTCTATCCATTTGAAAGTCAGAGTTACACAGCGAGGAGAGGCAGAGAGAGAGAGAGAGAGAGAGAGAGAGAGAGAGAGAGAGAGAAAGTCTTCTATCCAGTGGTTTACTCCCCAATTGGTCGCAATGGCCTGAGCTGTGCCAATCCGAAGCCAGGAGCCAGGAGCTTCCGCTGGGTCTCCCACACAGGTGCAGGGGCCCAAGGACTTGGGCCATCTTCTACTGATTTCCCAGGCCATAGCAGAGAGCTGGATTGGAAGTGGAGTAGCTGAGTCTCGAACTGGCGCCCATAACTCATTTTCTATATTATAAATTATGGGAGACAAAAAAAAAAAAAAACAAGCAAAAGGAAAAATGTGATGAGAATAAACATAGAGAGACAGAAACCATGGTGCTTAGAAAGAAATATCAAGAGAAGCAAAAATGTGAAAACAGAGAAAAAAGATAATTCACACTTACTGAGAAGGACATATCCGTGTAAAGGTGGAAAAAGAGAGGTTAAGAATCACATTGAAATCCAGAAAGAGTGAAAGACATAGGAGTCTCAGATAAAGATAGTGGTTTACAGAGCTATTGTCCCTATTCTCTGTCCCTTTAGTCTCTGGGTGCTATTGTCTGTTTCAGCTCCATGGCATTTCACAGTGACAAACAGAAAGGTCAGAACTGCCCTTGACACTTGCTCTTTGGATCACTAGCCAACAGTGGAACTTCCAGGGGGATTGTAAGTTGCCCATTCTGAATTGCTGTCCATTTTTCTTTTGAGCCTTCCCAACGAATACCAGAGGCACATGGGTAGTTTTCAGATGGCTTAGCAATTACCCTTTAGTAAGTAGAAACTTTTTTCAAAGTTAGCAGTCCTTGGTGCATTGAGTAAAACAAAGGTGGATATTCTAAATTCTACTGATAACTTTTTGTTCTAATATTCCTCATTTCATATAAATAAATACTTTCAACTTACAAAATTAATGGAAATATTTGCAACCTGTCTATCTGATAAAAATATAATACCCAGAATAAATAAAAAACTCTGATAACTCAATAGCAGAAAACAAATCAGTTAAAAATGTGCAAAGGACCTGAATAGATATTTCTCCAAAGAAGGTATACCAGTGGCCAATAATCACATGAAAAGTTGCTCAACATTAATAGTATTAAGGAAGTACAAGTCAAAACAAGAAGGGGATTAATTTTTTAAATGCAAAATAACAAGTATTGACCAGTATATGGAAAAATTACATTTGCACATTGCCTCTGGGAATATAAGATAGTTCTGCCATGGTGCAAAACTTTTTTTTAGAGTAGCCCACAAATTTGGTATATAGACTTAACATAAGACCCAGCAATTGCACTCCTTAGTTATATACCCCAAGTTACTGAAAACAGGTATTCAAATAAACCTTTGTACATTCATGTTCATACCACCATTACTTATAATAATGACCAAAAGGTAGAAACAACTCAATGTCCACTCATAGGTGAGTGAATAGACAAATCGCATTATGAACACACAATGGAATATAGTTGAACCATAAAAGAAATGAAGTGCTAGCATATGCTATAAAGATGGTGGACTTTGAAAACACTGAAATAGCTGAAAGTATAAAGTCCCCAAAGGTCGCTTGTATAATTTTTATGAAATATCCAGAACAGATAAGTCCCCAGAAGTGTAATGTACTGCGCTGGTTTCCAGGAGCAGAGAGGGTGAGGGTGAAATGGAGAATAAGTGCTTATTGAATACACAATTTTATTTTGGAGTAATAGAAATCTTTTCCAACTAGAGATGGTGATTACACAACATTTTGAATGTACTAAATGTTACTAAATTGTGGGAAGATGGTAAAAAAAAAAATAAAAAGCTGCTTGTCCTAGGTTTCTCATATTTACTAGCTCTAATTACAAGAGAATACTCCTGCCATCATTTGTAAACATTATTTACATATTTTATTTGAGAGACACAGCGAGAGAGAGAGAGAGAGAGAGAGAGAGAGAGAAAGTTAATGTTACCCATCTTCCAGCTACTGGTTCACTCCCCCAAATACCCACAAGAGGCTTGGCTGGGCCAGGCTGAAACCAGGAGTCAGAAACTCCATCCTAGTTTGCCATGTAGGTGACAGGGACCCAAACACTTAACCCATCATCTGCTGCCTCCCAGGTTGCATTAGTGGGAAGCTGGATCAGAGTTGGACTGCGGTACTTGATCATAGGCACTCCAGGAAAGTGAGCATCCCAAGTGGCAGCTGAACCTGCTGTACCACCGTACCCACCCCAGTACCTCTGACATATAATGAATGCCATGTGCAGTAAGGACTCAAGAATTTGAAATAATTAATTGTTGAATTAGTTAATATTTTACCCCAGAATACCTAGAAGCAGACGGTGAGTTAAGAATTTCATACAAACTGAGTCAAATCAGACCCAAAGACAAAGATTCACTTGAGAGGGGAATAAAATATCTACAGGTGAGAGAAGAAGTGAAACAATGAAGAGAAGGCATTCAGTAGTAATGCGTTATCAAGCCAGCTATCGCTTGTTTACTAGCGTTTGATTTCACTTGGGAAAATCTGAATGTACTAGAAAGTTGTCCATTTTTATTAAGTTTTATGAGAGAGCAATCTCCCATAGGATGGTTTAATTCCCAAATGCCTGCAACAGCCAAGACTGGACCAGGTCAAAGCCAGGAGCCTAGAACTCAATCCTGATCTCCCACAAGGATGTCAGAGACCCAAATACTTGAACTATCATCTGTAGCCTCCCAGAAAGCTGGAATCAGAAACAGAGCCAGACTCAAACTCAGGCACTCTTTATGGGATGCAGGTGTGCCAAGTGATGCCCAACACCTGCCCCAAGAGTTAGCCTTCTGAAGGGACAGGATAGCTGTGGTATTTATGCATAAAATCCTGATAGTCATTGGTAGGGCACTTCTTTCATGATTAAGTTATTTCCCCAGCATTTCTGGTATTCTGCTTTGGCAAGAAAATGACTTTTGTGTCCAGAGACAGCTATTAGAGAAAAATAATATAAGTTCTCACAGTTGAAAGCCAGAACAGTCAGTGCTGACATGGGGAGGACATTTTTTTCAGACTTATTTATTTATTTGAAAGGCAGAGTAATAGAGTGAGAGAAAGAGAGATATCTTCCATCTGCTGGTTCACACCCCAAATGTCTACAACAGCCAGGTTTAGGCCAGGCTGAAGCCAGAAGCCACAAACTCAAGTACTTAGGGGCATCATCTACTGTCTCCCAAGCACAGTAGCGGGAAGCTGAATTAGAAGCAGAGTAGCCAAGACTTTAACTGGGCACTGCAACATGGAGTGGGGGCAGTGCCCCAGGCCTCACCTTAACCTGCTGTGCTGCTACACCATAAAGCTGCCCCCTCTGATGATGGCTTGTTTTGTTTTAAAGTCAGTTTTGAGGAAGAAAGTCTAGAATAGTTGTCTCGAACCAATTACCTCAAGTAATTTTAATTTGATGGTCCAAGGTTTTTTGGTTAAAAAAAATTGGGGAAGGGTTGCTTCTCTTGACAGTGGCACAGTTCTACCTAATAAATTTTTCTTTAATTAAATAGCATTGCCTTGTGCAATGATATAAAACATTTAATTTATATGTGGAATCTCTCTTCAATTGGTTCATTAATCCTTTGGTCTTATTAGTCTTGGCAGCCTAAACATTTCCATGACTGTATTTCAAGGAGTGTTTATATATGTTGATTGTTCTCAGCCTGGCATGATTTCATCCCTAGAGGACATTGAACAATGTCTCAAGGCAGTTTTGTTTGACACATAGAGAATGTGGGAGTGATTGTAATGGAGTGATTAGAGGCCAGGGATGCTACTTAACATTCCACAATACACATGACAGTGCCCCACAACAAAGAATTATGCCATTCAATATGCCAGTAGGGTCAAAGTTGAGAAATCCTGCTCGAAGCCAGCACTGTGATGTGAATTCTGTGATAGTGAAGGTATTTTATATCTATACTGTCCAGTACAGTAGTATGAGGCTACTGAGCCCTTGAAATACGGCTGGTGTGATGGTGGTGCTATATGCTGAGGAAATAAGTATGAATAAGATCTAGTCTCTGAAGTCAGGGTTCATGGTCTGGTACAGGAGACAAATTCTTTATAATAACTTATTGTAATAAAACATGGTAGTATGATAAAAGAGGATGAACAGCATGCTAAATTTGAGGCATCAGGACTCACAGACAAGCGTTCTTAACGCAAATTTTCATCCTATGCTTAGAACATTGTAATGTATAAAAGCTGTACTCTGTGCAAAAAGAAAAAAGTCATTAACTATTTTGTCATGTAACACATTGCTTCTTATTTTCCCCTTGTGTCAGAGAATATGTATAAAAGACTGCAGTGTGATAGGGAGTTGTGCTTTATTTAACAATACTATTGAATTCCTCAAAATAGTTTACCAAGGAAGTCTATTAAAGTATTGATTTTTTCATAAAGGATAATACAAATGGCATGACAGTCTGTTTAACATTTTAATTGAGCTTAAAATTAGTCTTGCATTGGAAACAAACTTGTTCAGAGAAGTTGCTGGAGAACTTAAGAAGAAAAAAAAAACTTCGCATAAAAAATTGACATGCCACCTAGGCTGTGGGAACATTAAAATCCAAATCTAAAATATGGTTAGCCATTGTCACATCTTTCTTTGAATCTTAAGTAACTCAGTATTCCCAGTAGGATACCTAGTGATTCAATGTGACACATATACTGTCAGCTCATTTCCCTTCCCAGTGTGCTAGTGCAATTTGTAACCACAGAAATACGTGGAGAAACCTATTAGTCTTGAGAGCCAGCAACTACCAAAAGGAATCTGCCACCTAAACAAATAAATTAATGATAATATAAGACAAACAATCATATTAAGCTACCCTGGCCTAAAATAAAAAAAAAACAGTTTATGAATTTAGAAAGGAAGAAAAATGAGATGAGCTAGATGAGCTACATAGCCAGATTGATAATATGTTTTCTATGTTCACCATATTTGTGGGACAGATCTTCCCTATTGAAGAATTCCGAATAAAATACATTGGCTAAGCCCCCTCTGACACATGAAGTTCAACCTTCTTCGTAAACTGGGTATGAGCTGATCTTGGTGTCTTGATTCCAAATAATAGAATATAGAAAGGTGGAAAAAATAACTATACAATGGAGAAGACGCATGGCAGGTATCACCTTAATGAAGTGGTCAAGTGTAACATCATTAGTGATAATGATATTCATATTGTGTGCCCTCTGATATAGAGTGATACAGAGAACACCTCATCTGGCGTCTTTCCTCAGCAGATGTAAGCCTGGTCTAATCAGGAAAATGCTTCAGACCACATGAAACAGCTAGTCAACAATACTTACATACCTGACTAGGCCACTTTAAAAATAACGAGGTCATAAAGAATAAGAATGGTTCAGAGACCATTACAGACCGGAGCAGACCAAAAAGACACCGAATGCAACATCAGATTCTGAGTTGGATCTGAAAACTGAAAAAACACTCAGGTTTTAAACTTTGGCTCTGTTTAATTAGCCAAGTAACTGTGAGGAATTGACTGAACAGCTTTGTGCCTCAGTTTCCTCATCTGTGAACTATGATAACGAAAATGAAAATGTCCCCCTCATATGACTGGTAGTATAAGAATTAAATTACTTGATAAAGTGCTTAGAGTAATACCTAATGCATACTAAGCCCTCAATAAATAGTATCTGCTACAATCTGCTCACCTCTAAATTCCCTCGTTCATCCATTGTTAATAAGGAATCTCAGAGAATTCTGATTCCATGTAGAATATTCCAATTCTCCCAAGTCCTTTCTCTCACAACTGAAATCACTTGACATAAAACAATAGACAAACATAGGATGGCCGAAAGGTTAAAAGAGGGTGACCAACTGTCTAGGGCTCTTTGGACGTGAGGACTGGCAGGGTGAGCAGTCCCCTGGCTTCCGTCATTGCCGACCATATGTCCTGGGCAGAATGCTAAGGGTGGCTCCTACCTGGAGCCACCAGCAGGCATCAAGCAAAGAACTCCAAGGGTCTGGCATTGTAGTGCAGCCAGCATCCCAAATGAGTCCTGGTTCGAGTCCCAGCTGCTCCACTTCCAATCCAGCTCTCTGCTAATGCTCCTAGGAAAGCAGCAGAGGATGGCCCCAGTGCTTGGGCCCCTGACACTTACGTTGGAGACCCAGATGGCCTTTGGCCTTTGAGACTATTTAAGGAGTGAACCAACGAAAGAAAAATGTCTTGCTCTGTTGCTGTCATATTCTCCTCCTCCTCCTCCTCCTTCGTATTCTTTTCTCTCTCTCTCTCTCTTATTCCTTCTCCTTCTGTAACTCTGCCTTTCAAATAAGTAAGTAAATCTATTAACAAAGAAAAGGGGCTCCAAGAAAGCCTATTCCCCCTGGAACTACTAAATGGAATATCAAAGATTAAAAATATTTAACAACACCAACAACAAACAGTTTGCCGTTGAAGCACTCTACCCCACAACACCAAGATGCACATGATTTTCTAGCATCTGTGGGAGCAATATTCACTAGTATAGACCATATAACAGGTTCCAAACAAGCCTCAAGAAGTTTAAAGGATCCACCTCATACATACAGAGTATTTTCTGTGGCTATAATAAAATCAAACTATAAATCAATAATAGGAAGACAATAGGAAAATCTGTAAATGTTTGGAAATGATGAAGTACACTTCTAAATAAATTTCCACATGTCAAAAAGACAGTTGCAAAGAAAAAATTTTCAAGTACTAGAACTGAATAAAAATGAAAAGTAAACTTACTAGAATGTGTGAGATTTTGAAGCAAGGACAGACATATGTACATCAGTTATTAAAGACTCAGTCTCTTGTAGGTCACTGTTCTCATCCTATGCTCTATAACACAGCCTACTGTGTGTTCAGGTGTCTCCTGGCCCAGTTCTTGGGGTTACATTGTAGGAACTGGGTCTTAAGGAACTGCCTCAAGAAAACGGTGAAATGTTTTGGCTGCTGCTATCCGGTCTTTGTCTCTGAAAAGAAAAGCAGGTGTAGTTACAGCAGCGCCTCTCCCTGGCCTGTGGTTGTTCTCTGGCATGTGTAAGCACTCCTTGGTTTCTGAGCCTCTGTCTTCCTCCTCACATGGCATTCTCCCTGTGTGGTGGTCTCCACTTTCCCCATTTTAAGGACAGGAATCATATTGGATTAGAGAATGACCTGATAACTGCATTTTAGCCAGATTACCTCCAAATAAGGTCACATTCGGAAGTACTGAGGGTTAGGACATCACCATTTGAATTTGGAGCGGGCTAGGACACAATCCAACACGTAACAATGAGTTTAACCATTCATTTGAAGGCTTCATAGTGCTCCATTACGTGGAAATATCGGGAGTTATTGAAGCCGTACCTTGGACATTTTACTGATTTTCATGTAAGTTTTTTTTTTTATTTTTTGTTTATTTTCATTTTATTTGAAAGATAGAGACAAAGATAATCTATCTGCTGCTTCATTCCTCAAATGCCTATAACTCCTCAGATGCCTCAGAGGCCTGTGCCAAGAGTCTGGAATTCCATCCAGGTATCCCGAGTGGGAGGCAGGGCCCAAGCACGTGAGCTACCACCTGCCGCTTCCCAGCGTGGACATGAGCAGGAAGCTGGATCAGAAGCAGAGGAGCCAGGACTCTAGCCGGGCATGGTGATATGCGGTGCTGCCATCCAGAGCAGTGATTTCACCACTGCACCAACTAGCAGTCCCTCATCCTAGTTTTTTGCTCTAATATTTGTATAAGTTTCAAAAAACAGAATTATAGTATATGAGGCTTACAAGATATTACTTTAAGAAAGATCATTCCTGTAAACTTCAAGTGCCCCAGGATGTATAGAAAACAATAAATGTTTCTGTGTTAGTGATCAGGTGGTAACAAGGGGGCTTGCCTTACCCAATATTAAACTTGCTATCAATCTACTGCAATACAAATGGTATGGTATTAGCCAAAAACAAAGCAAACCCAAAAAAAAGACAAACAGATTACTGAAACAAAATTCAGAGTCCAGAGCAAATCAAATTGTTTTTGGAAAAATTGTATGGCAAAAGTGTTACTTTAATTCCATTTTGAAAGGAAGGAAGGACGGACGGACCCAATAAAGAACTGGTAAAATAATAGGAATGTGCAATTCATAAAAGAGTATATCTAGGGGCCAGTGCTGTGGTGCAGTGGGTAAAGCCACTGTGTGCAGCGCCAGCATCCCATGTGGATGCCAGTTCAAGTCCCTGCTGCTCCACTTCAGATCCAGCTCTCTGCTATGGCCTGGGAAAGCAGTAGAAGATGGCCCGAGTCCTTGGACCCCTGAACTCGCTTGGGAGACCTGGGAGAATCTCTTGGCCCCTGGCTTCACTTTGGCACAGCTCCAGCCATTGTGGTACTCTGGAGAGTGAACCAGCGGATGGAAGACCTCTCATTCTCTGGGTCTGCCCCGGCTTCTGCCTGTCTCTCTCTCTAAATCAGCCTTTCAAATAAATAGATAAATAAATCTTTTTTTTTAAAGTGAAAAGGTAGACTATAATCATTACTAAATATATAACCATTGAGTATATGAATGGACAAGGGCCATAAGTTAACATGGAAAATTGAATACATTGATTTTATGATAAAGTGGTTGGATTGAGGACATTTTTTGTCTTCAGATATTTTTGTCTGAGTATTATGCTTTATTTTGTAAAGAAACATTCGAGAATGGAGAGAGGGTATCCATGATAAGCACAGTCCCTGCCATGTAGTCACTCAGTAAAATAGAGCTATGTGTTATTAGTAGGGTCATGCAGCCTATCTACCTTGATATATAGTTTAATTCTTAATCATTTATTGTTTATTTGAAAGAGATTGAAAGAGAGAGTGATATTCCATCTACTATTTCACTCCTCAAAATACAGACAAAAGCCAGCACTGGAACTCCATCCCAATCTCCCACGTGGGTGGTAGAGACCGAAGTACTTGAGCCATGACTCTGCTATAGAATGTGGGGGTGCCAAATAATATCTTAACTGCCATCCATACCTCCATCCCGCATTTTTGTATTTAGATTGCCACCCAATAGACGTGAGTTAGCCTATATTTTGAAGTCATATGTTGTAACTGTTAACATACTGATGGTAAACTTGAGTCTATAACTAGCACTCTTGAAACAGGACTTTTCAGTAATACAATGTAAGGGGTGGTTCCTAAGACATGGTCAGGTTCTCACTCCGGCTGGACCAGGCTACCTTAGGACCTCTATGAGGAACAGCGTTCCTCTATGCCTCTTCCTATACTCTCTCACCCTTCTTGGCTTATTCAGCCAAGTTTCAGCCCAAAGGGAAAGAAGACGTGATGATTAAATCAGTTACTGCAGTGAGCTGAAGTTTTGTGGCAGTGTGACAGCTCCAAGTGCGGCTTCCTAGAGATGGAATTCTGCCCTCCATCCTGGATAAGGACCCTGAGGCTTTAGCTGCTAGAACTTGTGAAACAGGGCCGGCGCCGTGGCTCAACAGGCTAATCCTCCGCCTTGCAGCGCCGGCACACGGGGTTCTAGTCCCGGTCGGGGCGCCGGATTCTGTCCCGGTTGCCCCTCTTCCAGGCCAGCCCTCTGCTGTGGCCCAGGAGTGCAGTGGAGGATGGCCCAGGTGCTTGGGCCCTGCACCCCATGGGGAGACCAGGAAAAGCACCTGGCTCCTGGCTCCTGCCATCGGAGGAGCGCGGTGCGCCGGTCGCAGCGCGCTGTCCGCGGCGGCCATTGGAGGGTGAACCAACGGCAAAAGGAAGACCTTTCTGTCTGTCTCTCTCTCTCTCTCACTGTCCACTCTGCCTGTCAAAAATTAAAAAAAAATAAATAAAAAAATAAAAAAAAGAACTTGTGAAACAGGAACTTTGACCACTTTCCTGAAGTTTTCTATAATTAGCATCCAACTTGTTAAACAGTATGTGGCGTATAACAGGACTGCTTGAAAATCACACAGGCTGTGTCGAAGGGTGAAAGGAAGGCTTAGGAAAGTCCATATTTTTTAATCATCTTCTTCCTTCCTCAATACTTAACTGACCCACCAGTCACCCAGACTTACAGTGAGCCCATGGAAAAGTGATCAGTTTGTGGTTAATAGATTGACGCTACAGGTGACTGAAAACATTCATTGAGAAATCTGCTACTAGTTCTCCATTAAGCAGCTGAGGCATTATGGGTAATCCATATAATCATTCTGCTTCCTCATAGTTAAATTAAGAGGCTTAACTAAATGATCTCCAAGGCCACTCTTTTTTTACATTTCATAATTTAGCACTTTGTTGATAGAATCAAAGTTGGTTTTTTTCTTTCATTTTAAATGCTGGTGCCAGGCAATGGCTCTAAGGTTCAAGCATGCACTTGTTTCTGAACTCTTACAGAGCAAGCTGTTGTGTCTTTTGAGAGCCTGTTTTGATGTGCTCCTTTCAGTGAAATAAGTGAAAACAAGTTTCTGGGCTCACCCTGACTACTGTAAAGCCCATTCTTTTTGTGCCACCTTAGACAGTGTTGCACTGAAATTTGGTAACTCAGACATAGTTCTTTTCTTTCATAGTTACTCTATTTCTTAACACTTGTAGATTCAGTACCGTGAAAATGTCTTATACACCCTATTTAATAGTTTCATTTTCTTAAAACAAAATCGCCTTGCTACATAAAGTAATATTCCAATATCGGCATCAGTTGGGAGCTTTTTAGGAATGTGGAATCCTGGGCCCTGCTTCAGGACTGCTGAATTAGAATCTGCTTTGGAAGAAGATCACCAAGGGATTTGCACACACAGTAGAGCTGCAGAGACATCAAGTAGCACACATAGATGCTCGTGGAGTCACATTCAAAGAGAAAAAGATGGAAGAGAGCATCAGCTCTCATGTAGATTGGCTCCAACTGCATGAGTTCACCTTGGTGAATTTTAATTTCCTCATCTGTATAAATTTACCGTTTAATAACATTATACAATATTTTCATTCTAGATTATCTATGGCAGCCTTGAAAGAGAAGATAAGCCACATACAACTCTTAAAATTTGAAAAGATTTCTATGTAAAGAATGGTATTCTGATTTCCTGGCAGAATATCTAACAGACAACAAAACTTGTGCAGAAGAAAGTAAAAGGCCTGCTGTACAAACTAAGAGGAGGGCGTCAGAAAACATAAGGCACACACAGGAGAGGAATGCCCAGGGAGCTGAGCCTGGAGGAAGTTTTAAAGATAGAGTAGCTCCTAGGACCAGGGACTGCTGGCCAGCCACGTTAGCTACCTGTGAACCCTACCTGTTGAAGTTTCAACAAATAAGAGGTTTAAAATGACACAAAGAATTTACAATGCTGCCAAAGCCAAGAAGTTGAGAATTAGGGAAGTGGAGTTAAGGGATGGAAAGTAAGACATGAATGCCTTTGAAAAATGGAGCAATAGCTGGAGAAGTAAATAGAGGAAAACATATAACCACTACGCCAACAATGGGAGGGCTCAACTCTGAATTCATGAGCAAAATACCAATTAAAATTTAGAACGTTATAGGAAGTTATGGGCTCAGTTACTAAGTAAGAGTTAAAACTTATCTTTGCATTTTAGAGAAATGATAAAGGTAGAATCATCTTGTAGTAGTGAGATATTCTTCAGTGTCATTTTTTTGTTTTTATCTCTAATCTTCCCTGATTTGAATTCTTTCTTATCATGAGAATGATATGGTAATTTCTCCTCTGGTAACTTACTTTAAAGATTTGTACAAACTCCTTTGTCAGGTTCTCTTGCTGAATGTGTTGTGACAACTTAGCTTAGATTTGTGTTGAATGTCATTGAGCTCAAACCATAGTTAGCCTATAGGCATTCTACATCATTTTACCCTTTCAAGGAGATTTGGAGATGTGATTGTACAGGAAGAATAAAGAAAGGAATTCAAGGAGCAGCAAATTAAAAGAAAATTTGACTTATGGAAAAGAGTTCTTCCTATTACAGTAATAATAGGGCCCATATATATATTATACATACATAGAGAAAAGTAGAGCAAACACTGCCTTCCAGCAATGTAAAATTCCACTCAACTATATATCCACCTAAAGAGAAAAGGCACTTTCTATATAACATGTATTATTCATAGGTTGCTACCCTTCATAGCTCTTCTTTCCACCTCAATATTATCTTTCTTAGATGATTCACACGGCACTGTTATCTTCTAATATTCCCTGTCATTGTTATAAGCAGAATTATTCAGAATGCATCAAAGGGAGTGAATCAAACTATATGCATGTCTCCTCCAAATTCTGCAATTTTTTTTAAAATTCTGGAGTGTCTAAGGAAGCTTTAAAGAGAAGGGAATTCACCTAAGGACACCTAAAAAGTATGTGTACTAGGAAATAGTGGAAAGTCCTCTTCTCTTAGCCCAGTTTTTTTTTTTCCTAATTTGTACTTGCATATGAGTATCATGTCTATGATGATTTTATGTGTACATATGAACCTCAGATCTGTTCTTTGTATGGGTTAGAAATATCTTTTCATGCCCACCACTGTCACATAGTATGTTAAGCATCCTCCTGTGGCTCCAGCATCCCATATGTTTGCCGGTTCGAGTCCCAGCTGCTCCAATTCTGGTCCAGCTCTCTGATAATGGCCTGGGAAAGCAGTACAAGATGGTCCAAGTGCTTAGGCCCCTGCACCTGTGTGGGAGACCCAGAAGAAGCTCCTGGCTCCTGGCTTTGGATTGGCACAGCTCTGGCTGCTGCAGCCATCTAGGGAGGGAACCAGCAGATGGAAGACCTCTCTCTCTGTCTCACCCTCTCTCTGTCTTTGTAACTCTGCCTCTCAGGTACATAAATAAATCACAAAAAAAGAAAAATCTTTTCTACATTCTTTGCTCTATCATTTTCCATTTCTCTTACTGGATAACTGAACATCTAAGTTATTTTAAAGTTTTAACTTGTTTTATTTATTTGGAAGGCAGAGTGACCAAAAGAGAGAGGAAGGGAGAGAGAGTGAGAGAAAGAAATCTACCATCTTCTGGTTCATTCCTCAAATACCCACAAGAGCCAAGGCTGGGACAGGCCAAAGCCAAGAACCCAATCTCTCTCCAGGTCTCCCACATTGGGGGCTGGAACTCAAGTTCTTGAATCATCTGCTGCCTCACGAGATATGCATTAGCAAGAAGCTGGATCGGAAGGGGAGCAGCCATGACTTGACCAGGCACTCCGATATGGCATGTAGGCATCCCAAGCAATGGCTTAACCCACTATGCCACAACACCTGCCCCTGAAAATCTAAGTTATTGATAAGAACATTGGGGCAGACGTTTTAATACAGTATTGGTTGCCTGAGGAATTCATTTGTTCATTCAATAAGGATTTAGTTGAGCATATTCTAAGTGTCAAATGCCATGTTAATTGCTAGATTTAAGAATGAAAGTGATAAAAACCTTTCACCTCAGGAGACTAGAGTGTAATTGTGAGGGGAAATCAGCAAACTGGCTCAGTGCAACATGATACATATTAAAACAGAGGTTTGTATCAAAGTCTATATCCCCTGAACTGGAGATGACTATATATCTGATCTTGCCCTGAGAAGTCTAATGGCCAATTAAATTATGATATTTGGGATGAAAAGATGCTGGGACAATCTGTTTTTGCCATAATTACTCATAGATTTTTGGGCATATTCATACAAAATAGTTCGTAGTCCACGTGAGCCTCTGTCTTGCCTGTTTTACGGCCACACCTAAGTTGTGCGTCATCTAAGTCCCTGGGCCTTCTCAGCTTTCTCTCTTCCATTTGCCTGCCAATACTGTAATGACCCTTGAAGGACTGTCTCCTGTAGCTCTTCCACCATGATTCTCTTTCTGCTTCTCTAACTGAAATTGGACATGACCCCCTAAAATTCATACAAAAACGTGGCCCTTTAAAGTTCTCCAGAAGTGCTATCTGGGGTGCTGCATATGCTACCAGAATTTGGGGTGCCATACGATTTCACCATATGCTTACTAACAAATCTCCAATATTAGTAAGCCCAAGAGGGTTCTTGCCTAATATTTACAGAAGAATTCTAAATACCGGCACAGAAATGAGGCAGCATGGTACATTTTAAGCTTTTATTTAGTGTGAAAGATGCATAGGAGAGTGAGAGCTTTATTGGAGAGAGAGGGGTAAATCTGGGTTCATACCGAGCACCTGGAACCAGCCACGTGGAGGAGCATCTCAGCCAGCCCCCTCCTGGCAAGAGGCCAGGGAAGAAAAGAAAAGGGCTGGACACACTGTGCCCCAGGCTTTTAACCCACTTCCAAAGGGGAGTGGTTAATTAACCTGATTCGATGGTGGGCACCCAGGTGTGGCCAGGTGAGGGGATGAGGTCACACAGGGGCGTGGTGAAGGCATGGTCTTTCAGCTCACAAACCTAATTGATTTTAACCTGTTTGCCTGCCTACTTCATAACCAGATATGTTTCTCCTTTAGTTTTTTTTTATTTGTACTAAATTGTGTTTAACTTTAGAAAATGTTTTCCACCTTTGTAATTAGACTACAGACTCTTAGGGAATGTATTCTTTGCTTTGGTAGAGCCTTACAATATTGAGTACAAGGTCTTCAAACAAATGGGAAGTTAAATTTCTCCAAATTGTGCATTTACTTTCACCATGGCATTTGGTAACACCATACAGTGAAATAAGCACCAAAGTCTGTTCCTATTTGTTATCCATTTAAATATTAACTTTCTAATCAAATTAGTTATATTGTTCAATGATACTTTAGTTCTATAGTTTTGCATTGTTTTCACTGTCATTGAGTACTTTATCTAAGTATTTTAAAAATATTCTTGGGATCAGTGAGTGAAAGCGTTACAGGTCAAACAGTGGCAAACAAAGGTGACTTTAGTTCTTGTCTTGCCTGAAAGAAGAATTTCCAAGCAGACAAGGCAGTGAGCAAAGCTGGATTTATTTAAGTCAGAAAGCTCCTGCCTCAGCAGCCAGGAGAGGGGCTCCAATGTTACGGGAAAACAGCGGCGGAGAAATTATGGTTACTTCGGTTCTTTGCATCACGTGGAAGCAGAATTTCCAAGTGGCCGGCAAAGAGATTTAGAAGTGTTTATTAGAATCAAGGCCCTCCAGCCAGAGGGGCATGGAGCAGGGCTTCCAAGAGAGGAAGACCCAAAGGGGACTGGTGGCAGTCGGCTTTAAGTACAATTTCCAAGGGATAAAAACTTGACGATTAGATTGACATTCAGTTACCAGGCAGGGACACAACAACCATCAAAAGACCTTATTTACAATTCTCCATCCAGTCTGGGCTGCCATGGGCGGGGGAGGGAACTTGTTTTCACAATAAGCTGTGAGTGTAGGCGGAGCTCCCTTGCTGTTCCCATGGTAAATTTGGAGATTTCGAAGAAGCAAGATGGACAGGATGGCCTGTTAGTTCTTGCTAAAGAGAAAGTTTTGGGGAAGGAAGCAAGTACTTTACACCCTAGATTCCATTGGAATCCCCTGACTATTAACCTACCTGACTCCTTGCACCAAGAGAGGCAGACCAGAGAAAATGTGGAGGTCTTTGACCTACAATTCTGGGGAAAAGAAAAAAACGAGAACAGCAGCCAACAATCAGAGTTTGGGGACAAACCCATCCAAAGGCCTGAATTGTAATCCACTTTAGCTTGCTCTTGATAAAACAGAAAGCCATCAGAAGGGTGGCATAGTCTTTGTGTTTTCTCTAGTATTACATTTTCAGATCGGTGGAATCGCTGCTTCCCTGCCATTCTCATGATAAAGCTGGAAACTCAAAGGAGTGGGGTCTGCATTTTTAAGCCTTTGGAGAGAAGCATGCATTTCCACCCCCTTAGAGACATCCCCTTTCCTCCTCCTGACCTGGACCGACCTAGCTGCCTATCAGTCCTTCTATCTCCTCACAAAAGTGTTAACAGCATATGATGCTCACTGGTTTTAAACTCAACCTTTCTAAAGTGATTTATTGGCTTGGGGATTTTTTTCAGTTGCTTTCTGGACATGGCTTCACAAATCATGTCAGAACTCCATCCATTTCAACATGTTGCTTTTGCGTTCTTCACGTCATTAAAATCAAATTCGTTCCTTTAAAATGCAGCAAACGATTAAGCAAATTAAGAGTGATATTCATCAACTTTCCCTTGGGAAATTCTAATTATTATTTTAAGTCTGTAAATTTTGAAATTCTGAGAGGCAGCAAGTGCACTTCCATCCACTGGCTCATCCCCAAGTGCCCACAGCAGCCCGGTTAGGGCTGGGCCAGGCTGAAGCCAGTAGGTGCAAACTTGCTTGAACCAAGTCTCCTTATGTGGGTGGCAGGAGCTCAATTACTTTAGCCATTTCTGCTGTTTCCTAGGGTTTGCATTGTTAGGAAGATTCTAGAGCCAGGAGTCAAACCCAGGCCCACCAGTATAGGAGGCAAACATCTTAACCAGTGTGTTAACTGCAAGACCAAATGCCCACCCCAATTTATTGTCCTTTGTTTATGTTTTAAAGAGTGGGCATTCCTGTTCTGTATCCCATCTTTTTTTTTTTTTTTAAGATTTATTTACTTGAAAGTCAGAGTTAAACAGAGAGAGAAGGAGAGGCAGAGAGAGAGAGAGAGAGGCCTTCTATCCACTGTTTCAGAGCTGAGCCGATCTGAAGCCAGGAGTCAGGTGCCTCTTCCAGGTCTCCCACATGGGTGCAGGGATCCAAGGACTTGGGCCATCTTCCACTGCTTTCCCAGGCCATAGCAGAGAGCTGGATCAGAAGAGGAACAGCTGGGAATAGAACCAGCGTCCATGTAGGATGCTGGCACTGCAAGCAGCGGTTTTACCAGCTATGCCACAGCGCTGGCCCTGAATTTATTGTCTTAGCAAACATCACCTGTCTCCTGTATCATGAGGGGAATTACTTTGAGGCAGTGGTAGTATCCATGTACTCTACCAAGCAGCCTTTCATGGAGGTCATGAAAGAAAGAATCACAGAGTAAATTAAAATACCTGCATCACACAATTTATTAAAATCACACACTGAGATACACAATGCGATATGTCCTATCTCTACACTGCATCAGCCTTCCCCACCTGTGTTGTGCTTGTAAGGACCAGAGTTGACTTTTGAACAAGGGAGCCCACCATAGGTGGTGCCTAAGCCAATGGCACAGACTTTAGCAGAGACAGAGATAAGTATTGCAGGGTCTGAGTCCACCTGTACAGGATGGACTGGGTCCGAGGAAAGGTGAGCGTGCTGCTCGCCCGTTCCCCAGCCTCCCGATCCTGGAGACAATCAGACGCAGCGGGGAGCCAAGTCTAGCAAGGACTCATTTATTCCATGCGTAACCAAACCTTTTATAGCACAAAACTGCAGAGTCATTGGGGCAGGGCCAAGAACCAACCAATCACTTAAAAGGTCACTTTACGGGGGAATTTCTATAGGACTAGCCATATGTCTATACACTTGTTACTAGTCTTGTTACCTCCCCTGATGTTGCGTAGCCAATTAGCTTTTGAGTTCTGCCCATCTTACTTCCCCTGGGCGCCATCTTCTTTGCCCCTCCTTGGCACCGCCCAGTCCGTGGGCCACGTGCGCGTGTTCTGGGTCCTTCCCTGCACTGCCATCCCTGGGACACCTGCCGGCTGGCTCCGCGGGCCCTGGCTCGGGTTAGTTCGCGGGCTCGGCTCCGCACGGTTCCAGTCCGTGCAGCTTGGGCAGGGGCACCTGCGCATGCGGAGCCCCCGGGCCTGGCCTGGCCGCACCATGGCCGTGCTCATGCCCCACAAAGTATGTCTGGCCACAGTTGAAGCTTGCCAAAATAGTCTAGCAAACAGCCACATCAGTCTCAGGCAGAGGACTTAAGAGTCTAGAATGGGTGTCTCCCTTGGGTGGCTGAATTAAGACCTCCTGAACATTAGGTGCACATGTGCATGGATTTTATCCTGACTATTAAGTGCATCTTGTATATTTAGTCTTTTGTACATTTGGTCTCATGTATATTGAGTATTCATGAATATTTAGTATTCAGGTGCCTCATGAATATTAAGTATCTTTTGGTCCTTTGACCCCGTACTGTCTATGTTTAGCACACGTATTCTCTACTTACTAACCACTCATCTTATACTCATCAGGTTCTGAGAGTCAATTTAAGCACATCTCTTGCCACTGAATTTCTCGTTCAGTGACATCCAGTCGGTGGCTTGAAATTAACCATGGTACAAGTCCTTATGCCAAGAAATCTGCATATGCTACAAACAGGGACAGCCTCCCCCAGCCCTCATAACTGGTTATTTGACATTTGCTAGCATTCCACTACTTAAAGGGCCTTCATACTCTCACTCCATGTGACAGTGTATGCCTTATCCCTCTTTACTGAACTCCACAATCAAATAAACTACCTTTGTTTCATATTTCTGGCCTTCCACGCAAACATTTTTGGCTCTCAGGAACAGTCTGTCTCTCCCTGCTCACCTTTGCTTAGCTAGTTCATAATCCCCTTGCAGACAACCGTTCCTACATAGACTCCTGAACACCTAAACCTGGATCTCTGGAGTCTTCACTGTGCAACCTCAGCACACTTGTCCCTTGCCGTATGATATTTCAGTTATCCATAAATTTATGTTTCCGTTTAGATTCTAAGCTTCTTAATGTTTCTTTGTACCTATTTGTACTTTTATATACCTACCACATAATAAATATTTAAAGTGTTAATGAATAATTGGATGAAGTAGGGGAATGAGTATTCGATAATGGTTCATTTTGTATCAAAGTGATAATACATTGTGCATATGACTATGAATGGGGGAAGGAAAAGTTTCCTAGTGCGGCCCTTTTAAGATAATCCTGATGTAGAATAGGAGCAACATCGTATCAAGAACCCAGCACTAGTGATTTTCCCAACCAGCTCCCACATAGTACATGTTAAAGCCATGTTTGAATAATGTAGAGAGGTTAAATTAAAGGTGACCTCTAAGGAAATGACATGGCCATCCTATACCCCAAGCCAATTAGACAAACTCTAGGGGAATCTGGATAGCAGAACTTTAAAAAAAAAAAAAACCTTCGTGATTCCAACCTAGCCACCTAGCCAAAACTGAGCCCTGATGAACTCATTTCTGATTCTCGTAGTCTCCTCCTCTTGCACAGGTGCAGTTGAAGGGGCAAGTTCTAATAGGCAGCTTTTCCACGTCTTTCTTAAATACATACATTGTTTTGCCAGTCATTTGTGAAGAGTGCATATGTTAGCAAAGCTTGACTGAAAAAAAATTTTGCTCCCACTCATTCTGATCCCATCTTGACACCACATAACTGTTGACAAAGGCAATTTCAACAATGAAGAAGTGGGAGAAATGACTGCATTTTATGTAAATACATATTCATTTAAAATCAAAAGGACATATGTAATGGTATCATCTAAGATTTTAAATGAAAGACAATACTTAAAGTAAGATTCTTCTGTAATCAACTTTCTCAGCAATAAAAAGCATTGTCTTTTCTTTACAGCTATTAAACATATGGCTGAGGAAATGTTATCTGCAAGCTTTAAGATTTAAAATCTTATTTTTATATTAATGCATGTACTTTATCACACAAATGGAATTGCTAGTCTGATTTGAAGGGTAGCTATAGCTTACTTTCCAAACTTAAAGGTAATAAAAACTGGAATGTCAATTATATGGTACTCCCACAGGCTTGATTATACTATAATTGTTAACACAGTAAAGTGCATATATACTTTCATATGTATATATGTATACACACGCACATACAACATTCATTTGAAACAAGTAAGGACTCAAAGTGGCCCCTAAATGTCTTTCTAGTCACTCTTTCTGGCTCTGGACAGAGGACAAACAATCCCTTGTAGTTACTAATCTACTTCCATCTTTAGAAGGTTCTACCTTGAACCAGATGGTATGTAAGTATGAAAATGTAAATGAAAATCTTAAGTGATGGGAACGCCCAGAAGGGGACAACTGATAAGAGAGGAAATGTTAATGTGGTTTATGAACTCAGCTCGGCTCAGCACTTACCCTTCCTGCTATACAGCTAGCGTAGTGCTCCCCAAAGTGGAGCTTGATTCCGTCCCCTGGAGGGCTTCTTAAAACACAGATGGCTACGCCTTACCCCAGAGTTTGAGTCAGTTGGTCTGTGGTGGGGCCTGAGAATTTACATCTCTAACAAACTACCGGGGATGTTGCTGGCCCTGGGATCACTGCCCTGGAGAAAGGCAAAACTTTGCTTGCTCGATTCCCCCAGCTCTTTTTCCTATTTCCTAACAGAATTCCTGTGCAGTAGCCTGTGGCCTGCATTCCATAACAGTACTCATAATGATAATAGCAACAGCTAGCATTTCTTGTTTCTTCTCTTTTCCCTTTTATTTGAGAGGCAGAGAGATGAGGGAAGGCAGGGGAGAAAGAAAGAAAATATGCATGTGCTTCCATCCGTAGAGTTACTCCCCCAAATGCCCATGGTGTTTGGGCCCGGGCCAAAGTCAGAAGCTGGGAGCCAGGATGCAATGCAGGTTTCCCATGTGGGTGGCAGGAACCCAAGCAATTGAGCCTTCAATGCTGCCTACCAGGACCTGCACTAGCAGGAGGCTCAAGTCAAGGGCCAGAGCTGGGTGTGGAACCCAGGCACTGTGATAGGAGACACCCATGTCTCCAGCAACAACCTAACTGCTAGGCCAGATGCCCAGCCACGCTAGCATTTCTTGCGTTGCAAGTATCAAACACTGAATAAACATCACAATAAACCTTTGAGGAAGATGCCTTATCATCTACATTTTGCAGGTGTAGAAACAGGAAATTGGCCCAAGATTGCAGACTTGGCTCCAAAGCCTAAGATTCCGATTTGTTCCAGACAAGCATTCTGTGTTCTGATTTTACCCATGGAAACATTCTGGATATGAGACTAATGGCAGCAGTGGGAGTGGAAAAAGCAGTCCAGTTGAGCAGGCACTGTGCTGGTCTAGAGGCAGTAAGAAAGGAACTGAGCACCCTAGTTAAGGAGAGAGACAAAAATTGTCTTCTTTCTCCAAGGCCATGCTACCTGCCATCCCTCTGCCAATCTGGAAAAAAAGGCAGGCAAAAGGTCCAGTAATTCCTGTAGGCAGGAGAGCACTTGACAATTGATCCTGGGAGGCATCTAGATGCTCACTGTATACTCTCAGATACTACAAAGGGTATTCAAAAAGCTTTTGGAAAATGTATATTATGAGGAAAAAACAGGTGAGGGTTTCAAAAGAGATTTTACATCAAAATAAACTCAGCTTTTAATTCTATTGTTTGATGAACTGTTTGAAAAATCCTCTTATTTACAGTCTTCTAAGAATCATATAAATATTGTGTCAAGGAGGACTTCATGATGTAAAACAAAAAAGAACTTTAGATCTTAAATTATGTGTCAAAAATTAAGAGACCAGCAATTTTATTTTTTGTCATTTGTTAAATGACAGATCTTTATATTAACATTTTATCAGTACTTTTCTTTAGGGAAATTTCTCCTCTTTTTTAAATTGCACATTATCATTCCTCACTTTGAATTTTGCCTGTGAATGTAAATACATACAGATCATCCAGTTATGAAAATGCTCTGAGATTTGAGGCTGATTGTTTTGGTTTTAAGAACTTCAACCTTAGCCCTTGAAGCTGAAATAGTTTTGTATGTATGTGGCTGGAATTAAACTCAAAGCACATCTTTAAAATTCTGCAATTTCACTTTGCAATTTGAAGGCTGAACCTAGTTTATATGCAAAGAAATGTAGGGAGCTTTGCAAGCCAAATCAAAACCTGTGTGTGGAGTGTGCGCATCTGTTTACTTTGCTGTCACCTTAAGTCCATGATCCTGTACACTATTTTGTGAGTACAGAGTATAGCTAGAACAGGTGCCATGCAGATCCTGCCCGTCTTCTCTTAGCCGGGAAGTAGACACTTAGGCCAAACTGGAAGTGCCAGGGAATTAATTGGAGCATTTCTCAACCAGTTAGGAAGGCAAGTAGATGGGTTAAAAACCCTAGCTCTCTCTCTCCTCAATGGGATAAGTTTGAGATGTATTCCCCTGATTATCAATGGGTCCCAGCAACAGTGAGTCCCAGTTGGCCACATCTGCTGAGTAATGCACTCTTGCTTGTTTTTTCCCTCTTTCTCCCTCACTTTCCTATTTCCCAGAGTGCTTCCTAGGATCACCTCCTAAATAAACTACTTGTGTCCAAATCTGTTTCTGCTTTAGGGAGACTGAGACACTATCATGGGCATAAGCATTGTTACTTTAGCACTTCAGTGGACATAGTTACATGTGGGAGATACTCCATTATAGACCAGTATGTGTTTATAACCCGTCTATTACTAAACCAAGCTATACTTGGATCTTTAACTGGCCAAGATTTTGAATCTGTATTGAAAATGCATAAAAATAAAATAGTAAAAATTGGGCAAAATGCCGGCCTAAATGCTTTAATATCCGGTTGCATAATTAAACAAGTAAAAGGGAAAGGAAATTGTTAGCAACTCTGTCTTTAAATGCAACTCATGTCCAAGAAAGTCATGAAGAAAACTCTTTGTGTTGATAAACTGAAGGCCTGTTCTAGTAGATTCCTGTGTTTATTGTTCTGTTTCTGACCATTTTATTCCAAACAAATGCACTTGCTTGTCATTATACCCCACCCTTGCTAGCACAGGGCTCCCATTCTTTGCAACAGTAACTAATTCAGTTCCAAGGAGAATATAAAAAAAGGAGAGTGTGTACAGAACAGTAAAATAAAAAGTGGCCCAAGTGGATTCCATGGCAGTAGAGAGTCGGTGGCAGAGCATTATGGGAGATATGAAGCATCTGTTAACTCTGTCTCAAGGGGATTCCTGGGTTCAGATGCCACCTTGGAGAGTGACAAATGCTCTTTCTCACCTTCCTTGAGTTACAGCTTAGGATGATTCAAAACCAAAGAGTGATGAGCTCTAAGTGGTTTGTATGTCTTGTTTTCACCAGCTGAATCGTTCAGAGATTGCAAAATGATCTCAAACTCAACCTGTGCTGTAGTATGTATGTTAAGTCAAAAACTGTAACTTTTAGTTGAAAACGCTATGGAATCCACACAATCTCTTGCTTAGAGGTGACGTTGTTGCCAAATGTTCATCAGGTTGAACACTCACAAATGATTTTTTTTAAATATCTAGAGGAACTTAAAATGCTGTAAGCCATCATTTTGTAAGCGTGAATTTACAATTTTTTTTGTCTTTGCAGTTTTCACTTTAATTGCTTTTAAAAATCATGCATCTTAACTTAGGAGGAATATATCTTTTGGGACAATAGAACATGTAAAGAATTGTAAAAGCTAGATGATGTGTTTATAAAACAGGGAATAGTCACAGTGTATTAGGCATGAGAACTTTGAATTCCATTTGGTTTTTGTATGTGTGTGTGACTTTAGAGAAGATTGTTATGGGAATAGAGAATTCCATTTGGGAAACCTAGCACATACATAGGTCTCTCAGTAGCAAAGTTAAAGCACTGACTTCAAGGGTTCATTTGAAAATGTCTACAGGACTTTTGTATGTTGGGAATAGCTTTTTTTTTTTAATATTTACTTATTTATTTATTTGAAAGTCAAAGTTATACAGAGAGAGGAGAGGCAGAGAGAGAGTTCTTCCATCCAATGGTTCACTCCCCAATTGGCCGCAACAGCCGGAGCTGTGCCAATCCAAAGCCAGGAGCCAGGAGCTTCCTCCAGGTCTCCCAAGTGACTGCAGGGGTCCAAGGACTTGGGCCGTCTTCTACTGCCTTCCCATGCCATAGCAGAGAGCTGGATTGGAAGTGGAGCAGCTGGTCTCAAACCAGTGCCCATATGGGATGCTGGCACTGCAGGCCAGGGCGTTAACCCACTGCACCACAGCGCCGCCCCCACCCCTTTAAGATTTATTTATTTATTTACTTGAAAGTCAGAGTTACATAGAGAGCAGAGGGAATAGCTTTATATTCTTACTTGTTGCACTCAGGATTTCTGTTCAAAGCACAAATAACTTTGCACAGACCTTGGCCCTCCTCCACATTCTAAAATAATCCATCCTTTCAGAGTATTTGCTCTCGATCCTGATTTTGTGATACTTCAGATCATCTTTAACTTACTCCAAAGATTTTTTTAGAAGACACAGAAAATCATTTATCTTAACTGAAAACGTAAAGGACTGAAATAAAGATATTTAAAAGGAGCAGGTAAGGAGGGGTCCAAGGCCAATGCAATGAGAAAGTGAAGTCAAAGGCACCATGATCTGGTGCAAGGAATATACCTCTGATTTCTTCCATCTCTGCTGATTCATTTCTCTTTGCGATTTTGCAAAAGTCCTTAAACTTCTTAAATTTCAGTTACCCCAACTGAAAAGCACGGGAGTTGTTCCAGGTCTGGTTTCTTTCAAAATATGCTTCCAGGCATTCTAACAGCATTGCAGAGTGCCTCAGAGGTCAGAGGAGGGGATGAGAAGAGGGGCAAATGAATGAGCTCCTTTGAACACTGCCAACCTCACACTTCAACACTTTTATCTTTTTCATAGATTTCACGTCTGAGTGTGGTTTCATTTACAAATGAAGATTTTGTAATGATACATTTAAGGGAAATGAAATATCCCAAATCTGAAAATGACCAGTTGGTTTAAAGGTGTACAGAACTGAAGACTTACAATTTCATGTATAATACCCGCTATTCTCTGATGCTTCCACAGAAATCAGTGTGCTACAAAAGTGGCCATCGATACATGCTTTCTGCTCCCAAAGTGAAAGTTGACCCCAAGAACCAGGAGACCTCTAGTTGAAAGTGTTTTTAGCTAAGAGTATTTGGCAACATTGAGCCTTTCTCTGCGGAGTCATGCCTGATTCATTAAAAATCCAGCCTTCCCCCAAAGAGATATTAATTACCTTCTGCTGTAGAATTTTTTTGGAACATAATTCTCAGTTATATCTCCAACCATTGTGTGTTTGACCATTTTGGCACTAAAAACACCATGTCATTGGAGTTCCATTTGAAAGGATTGACTGCAGCTATTGCCACACTGTTGGTTTGTCTGCTTTATACACCATGCTAATTTTGGAATTGTGATAGCATTTCATCATAATCAGCTTTCATTTTTAATAAGGCCTTGTATTTGTCAAATTGTAGATTGTGTATGAATTGAAAGCTATTAATCTTCCCAGGGTTAGGTTAAGCAGATTGTAATGTTCTTCTTTTTATTACATTCTTTAAATCCATTTCATCTCACACCAAACCAATATATTCCTATTTCTACTATCTTGGAATAAATTAATTCTAGTGAGGTGGTAAAAAATTTTTCTGAAAAATATAACCTGCAGTATAAATTTTTCTGTCAGATTATCAGCTAGAACTGATATGTTTTATTCACATCGGAAATTTGTGTTCAATATTAGGATGGAAAAATGAGGTCTGATATCATTCAATAGCCATTCATTTAGTAAACATGCACTAGAAATGTTCTATTTACAGGGGAAATGCGTTGCATACTCATTTGTTGGAGACAGGAAAATAAAGATCAGGTTCCTGCTGCAGGCATGTCCTGTTCTGTATCAGAGATGGGGGACTATACTGTTGAGAGGCGAAGTGTGACCCACATTGGTTCTGACAAGCAATACGATGGATTCAGCAGCTAACTGGTAGAAAGAGGAGGCTGCTGGTATGACAAGTCCCTCAAAGCAGGGGACTTGCTATCCCAAAAACAACAGTCAAGGAGACGTTCTAAGCTCACATGTAATAACTAAGATGTGAGTAACTAACGATTGTATCTGGTAGAAGGAGAGGAAGGTGTCTGTCACCAACTTTGGGAGGGGAGAGCATGGTATGTTTCATCTGGAAGCATCTAGAATCTAGTTCTTTAAGGAGAGAACATTGACAACATGTACACAGGGTTCAGAGCTAAGCTGAAACCTCAACTCAAAGAAGGCCCTGGGTATAAATCAACACCAGAGCAGCCCAGCCAAAATGCTGAGGATTATAAGGTAGTGGCTAATGGGAGAGGCTGCAGCACAAGACAGCTTGGCTCATGCCCACTGGATCCTGGGATTACACTGAAGTGATACTCGGAGGACACAGAATGCGGTGTGTAGCACATCACAGGTCACTTGTCAAAATGTGTGCTGAAGTGCTGCTGCTGCTTTTGTTGTTAGCAGACTTGGGGAAATGGTCTAATGCAGGAATCAATCTGCTGGTGGCCACGGTGCTTCCAAGTTTGCTTGGCTGATTTTTATGGACCCAAGATTAAACAAAGCTATCACTTCTGGAATGGCAGTTGTAAAGAATCAAGAGCAGGGGAAAAAGGGGTAATAACTGGCCCTAACTTGACTGCCACTTTCTAGCAGGCTAAGTCCTCTATGCATGAGTTTCCTTGTGTGCACAGTGGAGGCGAGAGAACCAACCTCACAGAGCTGTTAGAATGAAGTGAATTCCTGCATTGGACTCTTAGAGGATGGTGTCCTGGCACACGGGGAGTGCTCAGGTAACTGTCAGTCCCTGTCTGCTGGTGGGGCTCTAGCTCCTGATACACACTGGGCTGGGTTTAAGAAGTGTATTGATTTAGAGCTGGCAGGGCTAATCTTGCAGCCTGCAAGCCTTTAGACAAAGTGACTGCTAAAGTCCGGAGTGACCAAAGGCTGACACAGTCTCATTCAACATCATAAAATGCCCATTTTTTAACAACTTGTATGCTATTTTCCATCTTTTCCCTAGAAGAATTTCTTTTAAGGCAAGGGAAAGAGTAATTACTGCAGATAGCATACAGTATTTTTTTTCACAACATATTTTCAAAAATTATGATCAAGAAAATACATCACTCTTGTGAAGAAATGGCATAAGGAAAATGATTTGAGAAATCTAGGAGAAAGAAATATGGTTCTTAAAACTGAGACGAGTGTCAGAAGGCATTTCCAGAAAGCAGAAGGAGCTACAGTGATCACGATGAAGTCTGGAGCTCGCACCAGTTACCAGAATGGCAGCAGGAGAAATCATGTCGCACCTCTTCCACACTGGCCCTGCGTTAGCTCTGGCTGCATTATCTGGCTAGGTAGGACTGGTTTCAGAAGCAGTGAGAACAGGCTGTAGGCTCCATGCTCTGGTATTGATGCTGGTGGGGCCTCAGGAAAGCAGGAACTGACCATCACTTTGGACCTTGGTCTTCTATAAAATTCCATGGACTCACCCCCTTGAAGGTGCATCCCTTTGCCTTTGTATGCAGAAACAGTATTTAGAAGCCTGATGTCACTTAGCCTTTTCCATTCTAAGAGTAAACTGCCCCTAGGTTTTGGGAGAAGAACACCAGGCTCTGACCTTCCTTCTGGAAGCCTTTGCCTCTACACCCAATGTTGTTGCCTTGAAATCAGGATTCAGTTTTCACAGCATGGGGTTTGTCAGAGCCAATCTTTATAGTCCTTTGTCTTCTGGGAACCCAAAACCTGCTGATGTAGAATTTTAGAATCTACTTGACTCCTACTACTAGAAAGGGGAAAAGATTTCTTTCCTCACTCATTGCTAGGTTTGTGGCAGAGACATCTGTAACAACAAAAAAAAATGTAAAAAAAAGATTAACAAGAGAAAAGCATACAATTTTATTGAATTACATTTTATATTTACATAACAGGGAGCCTTCAGAAATGAATACCCAAAGAATCAGGGAAAACCATGTATTTTTATGCTAAGCTTTAATGAAAAGTGGACAGTCAGGCAGATCTATGATTGGATAAAGGGCTTATCCAATAATAAACTGGGGAAAGTTAGCAAGGCCTGTTTGTGCAGCCTCCTTTATGGTCCTATTCTTCCAAGACAACAATGTGTTTTCCTCCGGGTACCAGGATTATACCTTTGGAATGGGAGTCTTAGTACCGAGTTCAGGGTAAGGTGTACTAGGTCTTATCAGGGGAGAAGGAGTGTCAGAAGGTGGGAGTGTCATTCTTGCTGTATTGTGGGGCAGCATGTCCTGAACCCCATCACTATCTTAAACACTTCCCATTTTCATTTAAAACTGATTTCTTTTCTTCAAAATTTAGAGAGATGCCTAATTTTCTAAGCCTAACCAAATTGCTAGTTCTTGCTCGTGGTGTGTCGTTCATTAATGGTCTAAAATATACTTTGACAAGGTCACCAAAAATACTGTTTGTTGGTTCAATGTTTACATTTGCATTCAAGATAACATTTGAAAATGTACTACTCACAGACTTTGTTGACAACTTTATCACTCACATATCTTACCAGTTTTCAAACCTTTTTCCCTCATAGAAATGCTTATACCTCTTTAAATACTTTTCATATCTATATAGTTAGAGTAACTGCTGTATCAAGCAGTGACTTAGAGAAGAAAGAAAATCTAAGAGTATTTCTTTGTCCTGTAAACAGTGCAAGCTGATTTCATGAAAGTTGCTGTTCGGTGTGGCGAGGGGGAGGTGGAAGCCCCCAGGGTTATTCAAGAACCCTGGCCAGCAAGGCATTTCCATTTTCAACAGATTTCCCAGGTCGTCCTGCTGGGTCCCTTAAGCTATCACAAAGAGGGAACAGGCAAAGGACTATACACAAGAGGTGGCCCACGTCCCTTGACGCATGTGCTGCTAACTAGAACTCAGACCTGTAGACACATGTGAGAACAGCGGTGCTGGAAATTGGAGGCAAGCCAGGAACTTACAAAGAAGCAGAGAAAGGTTTTTTTTTTTATGTATTTAGTTTTCATTTACTTGAAAGGCACAGTGATGGAAGAGTGGGAGAGCGATCTTTTTGTTCCCTCCCCTGCTCCCCTCCCCTTTTATTTTAAACACACACACACACACACAGAGAGAGAGAGAGAGAGAGAGATCTTCCATCCTATGGTTCACTTCCGAAATGCTCACAACAGTCAGGATCAGGCCAGGCTGAAGTCAAGAGCCCAGAGCTACATCCGGGTTCTACCATGTGGGTGCCAGAGACCCAAGTATTTGAGCATTCACCTGCTCTGTCCCAGGATCCGTGAGCAGGAAGTAGGATTGGAATCAGAGGAGTTAGTACTCTATCCAGGCACTCCAAGAGGTGAATTCATGACTATGCTAAATGCCTACCCAACTAGAGATACATTTTTAATATATGATGGATCCTCCACAGCTTAATAGAAGGTCAGACTAAGGTGACACATGATACCTAATCCCCTATACAGCCTGGGCTCCCACCACAGCCTCACTCAAACCCTCTGTCGCACCACAGCAGAGCTGTTCCCTTTCCTAATTCACAAAAGTAGCAAGTGCTGATGTGACATCACTCACAGTTCTGAACAGTAAACGGATCCATGTATTTCTCACAATAAACTTAGAAGGTTGCAACCATATTATGTTCATTTTATAGAGGAGAAAACACAGAGAAGTTACATAATATGCCTGTAGCCCTGTAGTTAGTAATTGGTGCAACTTGACTAAGGCTGAAAGGGTGGGGGTTCTGGATTCTTTCTTTTAAAAAATAATTTAGTTGAAAGGCAGAAGCACACCTACATATATGTGCGCACGCACACACACAGGCAGGCACAGATACCCGAGGTAGGTATTGAACTCAGGCATGCTGATGCAGGACGTGCGCATCTTAACTGCTGGGGCAAATGCCTACTCCAGGATTCTGGATTCTCAGTCACTGCATTATATTGCTTTCCCCAGTGCTTTAGTTCACGTCCTTCCCTCCTTCTGGAATGCCCTTATTCTTTCTTCATCTAGGTCCTACTCAAACGTCAAGATCCGCCTGAAACGAAGCTTCCTTCAGGAAGCCATCTCTGACCTCAGCCTGATTGCATGGCTGTTTGTCTATGTCCCAGAGGATCCTTGGCATTCCTCTGTGTCTTTGCTGAAGCAGAAGGTTTACCAGCATTCTACAGAATGCTTAAGAGGGCATTCAGCTTTGTATTCCCAGATCCAATATCTTGCCTAGAACAATGATGTTCAGTAGAAATATGTAAGCCATCTATATAACCTTGAAATTTTAGTAGCCACATGATTTCAAAAAGAAACAGGGTTGCGTTTTTGATGTAGTAGTCAAGATGCCAGCTGGAATGCCCACATCCTATATCGAACAATCGCTGGGTTCAAGTTGCAGCGCGATTCCAGATTCCAGCTTCCTGCTACTGTGCGTCCTGGGAGGCAGCAGGTGGCGGATGAAGAACTTGGTTCCCGGCCATCCACACAGGAGACCTGGACTCAGTTCCTGTTTCCTGGTTTGGGCCTGGGCAGCTGCAACTGTTAAAATCATTTGGAAAGTTAACCAGCAAATGGGAGATCTCTCTCTCTCTCTCTCTCTCTCTGGTTTTCAAAGAAAATATTTGTACAAAATAAAAAGAAACAAGTAAAACTAATTTTAATAATATATTTAACCCAAATATGCATATATTATTATTTAAATATATAGTCAATAAAATATTAATGAAATATGTTATACTATTTACCATTCTAAGTCTTTGAAATTTGGTATTTTATAGTTTCACTGCATCTCAATTTAGACACTATATTTTTTATCAGAAATACTCCATTTATACTTAGATTTCAGAGAAGTTACGGTTGAGAAAAGCAGTTTCACATACTCAGATCGTTCCAAACACACTGAAAGGCTTTTTCCATCACTGAACCAAGGATCAATTTTTAAATTTGTATTTCAGTTCATTAGAACTGAGTAGCATACACATAATTCAGAGCTCAGCTAGACCAGCCTGCTTTGAAGTGCTTAGCAGCACCTACTGTTAGTCAGCAGCTACTGTATTGCACAGAATAGCCCAAATCTAGACCATACTAGTTTTTAAATCAATGCTTGTTGAAGAAATTAAACTGAATAATTTTCATTATTGTGGTAGAATTGCTAGGTTCCCATACATTCTATACCCTACCCTCAAGAGGACCAAGTTTTTGTGTCACCAAATAATACTCCTCTGACTTTCCTGGGTAGAAACAGTTTTGTAAATTAAAACCTTTTTTTCAGTTTCCTGAGACTCAGCATTTTAGTAGTGTGCTTATTTATATCAATGACCCCTTTCTATGTATATTTCTTGTCTCTTAATATATAAACCCTGTGTAAATGTCACTTTGCAGGTTAGTATAATATTACTGAGGAAGAACTTCCAAGTTTTGTGGTATTATAAGAGTGACTTGGTTTCCTTCCACTTTTTAGAATAGAAAATGCTCAGAGCAGTTTTTAGCTCGAAGTGCTGTGTTTAGGTTATTTCTCAATTCCACAACTCTGAGTCCAATATAGGTTGGTGTTTGAGCAGCAGTGTCTCTTGGCTAATCAAGAGCGCCTCTTTTTGCTATGCTCAGTGTTAGAGAAATGGGGAAAGTCAGCTGGGTTTAGAGATTAGGTGAGACTCAGAGGCATACCTCTGGATAAGTCATAAATCATTTCCTGTTTATAAAAGCACCTGTTAAGACACCCATAAAATCTCTAAGTGAATGGTGTTTTACTTTTCCCTTCAAAATCTCAGCAGGAAAAAGGTACTTCTGACTTTTAATGTGAATAAAAATGAGTCCTGATTACCAGGTATACGTATACTGATTTACAAAGCATGTGAAAATGCATCGAGTGGGTAACGATAAGCATCTTTTAGACATAAGAGGACATGTTGGTTTGAGAGTTTGCATTTTTTTTAATAACTAATATATATTGGGATGCAGGTGATTATTACTCTTTATTTACTTGTTTCTCTATTTGTGTTCTCTTATTTTAAAATGCCAATTTGTGAATACTAAATCCCTAAATTTTCCACAGCAATCCAGTGTTAAGGATACCCAATTTGGATGCAGGATGGCTACAGGACATTACTATAAATTAATCTCTGTTGTGTTTCGAAGTGGGAATTGCCAAAAATTGGGGGTGATCAGATTACCATCCCCAATAGATTCTTTGTACTTCCCCTGTTGAAACAGTTACAACGTTGCTAAGGGCCTGACTTCTGCATTAAAATGTAACAACCACAAAGACAGGGACCAGGGCTGTCCTATTCCTCAGTGTACTCCCAGTGCCTAGCACCCGCAACCAGGACATTAACAGCCGGTTAATCAGTTTCAGTCCTTGTCTCTTCACAGAAGAGAAGTCTTTGCGTGTACTCCGTCACCATGTGTATAGATTTAAAGGAAACCCGGCTCATAATGATACTGTAGATGATATTTCTGTTTCCTATTCACAAGTCCCCCTTCCCCTGCATTGTTTAGTCAGAGTGACAGTGGCCCCTACTACTGATAACATTGGCCTTCTAGGAGTGCACTTGTCACTACATTTTATATGAGAGTTTTATGATGTTGAAGGCTATTTCCTGTGATCATGCTGTGTTCTCTCACTTCATATCTAGATTTATTTATGCTGGTGATCGAAGGCAAGTCGTTAACCTTGAAAACAGGTTAAAATTTGAAAGGCAGTTAATCACAGGGCTAGGATTTTTAATTTATCTCTGTAATGAATGGAGAGAGCAGGTGTGAAGGAAAGGACACAGACTTGAAGGAAAGGAATCTGGGTTCTGCTCCAGCACTGATGCGAACTTTGAGTGAGTTGCTTTACTTTTCTGAACCTTAATTTTTCTCCTTTGGAAACTGAATGGGTTAACTAGATTGGAGAAGAAAAATAAGTGGATGGCTTGCTGTCAGTACTGTATCAGAATACTCCTATTTCTCAAGACCATGCTGTATGCAACCAGCACCCACTAATGAGAGTTAGCACTTAGGTGAAACTTTTGTCTTGCCTCTAGATCCTCAAGATATTCTCCAGCTTTAAAACTTCAATACATTTACTACATGCATAGAAATTAAAAACTAGAAGAACAATCATGCATCACAATCGAGTCAGTCTGAGAAAAATAATGAGAACTGATAACACTTTTCTTTTAGTCCTACTGGGGGCTCCTTACCCAGTCACTTAGATTGTGGAGCATGCACCTCACTGTGTGACTGGGGCCTTTTGGGTGTTTTTCAGTGTGCACCTGGTGCAGCTGCTTTTACTAATTCATTTCTAAATAACTCGACCTCAGTACTTTGACTTCTAACTTGTTTGATTTAATATCTAATTTTTCCATGGGAAAAAATTTGAAATACTATGCCTTTCATTGTAATAGGGTTTTATAAGGTTATGTTGTTTATTTATAGAGAAATGCACACACACTTATACACACTGATAACTCACAGGACATTAGTTCTTGTATCTAAAGCAACAACCAAAAAATTACAAATTATTTAGAAGAGATTGTAGTGAGGTAGTCTTCTGATGCAACCATATATTTATTTATCCACTTATTTCATGAATATTTCCTGTTCCAAACATTGTCTTGGACACTAAAGATACCTCAATAAACAAACAAGACAAACTTGATCCCTGTCTTCTTTGATCGGTAGCCCAGTGGGTTAGGAAGTAGGTTAAGCACTCGATGACTCTGTGGTAAGAGTAATACTATGACAGTACATGGGAGTACATAAAGATCTCTCAACCCTGGCTTGGTAGGATAGTGAAGGCTTCCTCAGGGAAGTCTCACTCTCAGTTTGTAGACAGAGAAGAGAAGACCTAAGAATAGACCCACAAAAACAGCAACATTTCAGGAATAAATCATGAAAAATAGGCTTGGACTTGAGCCTGGGACATTAGGAGTTCGGTAGATGAAAGACAAACCAGGTGTATGTGATGCTGCAACACTGTTTCAAGGAAAAAGTGACATTCAGAGTTCTCAAATGCTACAGAAGGATCATGGGAAATGAATTAAAAAGCTCTTTCACTAATGTAGCAACAAGGAGAATATTGATAACCTTGATGTGAGTGATGTCAGTGTGAAGTTTGGAGAGCCAGTAAATAAAAAGCCAACATTTCAGTGAGTTCAGACCTGATTGGCATTGAGAAAAATGGAGAAGCAAATGTAAAAGAATTATTTTGAGACTTGTGGCTGTCATAAAAGGGAACGAAATTCTATCATATGTACCAACATGGATGAAACTGGAGCATATTATGTTAAGTGAAATGAGACAGGCAGAAAAGGCAAATACTGCATGATCTCACTTATATATGGAATCTAAAAGTTGATATCAAAGAAGTAGAGAGTAAAATACTTAATACCAGAGCCTGTGAAAGATTTAGGGGATGGAGGGATGGAGAGAGGATGGTTAAAGGGTACAGGGGTGCACTTGCATAGGAGGAAAACTTGTAATGTTCTATCGCACAAAGTAGGGTAAGTATGGTTGACAACAGTTAATTGAATACTATCAAATAACCAGTAGAAAGGGTTTTGAATGTACCACAAAGAAATGATAAATGTCTGAGGTGATAGATATGCAAATTACCCTGATCTAATCATTATACATTGTATACATGTATTGGAATGTCACGTTGTACCCCATAAATACAAGGATACTTCAAAAAGTTCATGGAAAAAATTTATTTTGGCACAAAAACCTTTGAAATCCATTCAATTATATATTTTTCATAATAGACATTCTCCATGAATGTTTTAAAGACCCCTTGTATGTATAGTTATTAGGTGCCAACTAAGATATTTTTTAATTAATAAAAAGACTCATGGTAGTTGATGGGAAGAGAAGAAGACTGAAGTAACAGAAGAGAATGTAGGAGTGGGAAGAGCAGAGTAGAGAGGGAGAAGGTGAGGATGCAGGGCAAAGGAGAGACAATCAAGAGCATTGGTACTTAAGACACAAAGATGAAAATTGGAAATGCGCTTAAGACAGAATTGCAGGTACATCTTCTATTGCAACTTAATGGGAAGAGGGAAGGATGGACATAATTGCTGGTAGTTTTCTATGGTTTGTGACTGCTTAAGATAGGATCCCTCTATTGAACTGATTTTTCTGATTGACTTGGAAGCTGTAGATACATGCAGAATGATGAGGAATGTGTTGGAGTCTGAGATTTAAGGCAAATGGCAATTTGAAATAGCTTCTCTGAGGTATTAGAGAAAATGTTGACTACAGAGTCTAAGCCATTTTAAGTCTATTCAATTTTGTTTATAGTTTCAAGCCAATTTCATTGCTTCTCAGCTTGTGAGAACTCTTTCAGGATCTTCTCTGTGCTTCTTATTCCCATCTCTCTTCCTTCTGTTTACTCACCTTTCCCATTGGAACCTTCCCTATTTTTTACAATTACGCGTACATCAATTGCCATGAAATCTTCTGATAAAAGATATCACAAAAATAATTTGGTTTTGGTTTCTTGGCTTGCTTATTATTTATCCTAAGCCACAAAGCTACCTTGCATAAAATGAGGGAAACCTAGTAGAGAAGAATAGTTTTCAATTATCTCAACAATTTAAGGCCATCTGGCTAGTCCAAACAGATATTACAGGGCAAGAAAAGTCTACCTTGAGATTTCAACCCCCAGGATAGATTTTCTACCTAATCAAAAGAACCTAATAATTACTCAATCTCCTCTTAAATTATTTCACTTTCTGTGCAAACAGTTTTGCCCTTCAGCTGGCTTCTTAAGTGTTGAATTAAGAAAGATTCTTAGAAGACTGGTTCAGCATGTATGGAATCTCTGATGTGTTAAGAGTTGCCCAACCTTCAAAGTGCTTAGTATTCAGAGCACCTAATCTAAGCTGTAATATCATAGTTTTGCAAGAGAAAACAACTCAGTATCACGTGCCTGTGGAGTCCTTAGTATGGAGGAAAGAACAGTGGCCACTGATAATCTTCCCATCACACAAGTGGTGGGGAGAACTACTAGAACTTAGAAAATGGTGGGGGAAGTGGGTAGAACAATCTTGCAGAAAGTAGGCTACTGCAAAGAGAACCCAGCACTCCATTGTCTAGTTATACACCAAGGTTACAACTCTTTAATGTCACTGTTAACTCTTCTCTGGTGTTCTGCAGTGACTAGACTTCTTTCATACTAATCATTTCAGTGATGTGTCCAGTCATTTACCCAGTAACTCTTCATCTAAAACAAAAACAGCTGCATGCCATTGTCAGACCATAAGCGAGAAAGCAAGCAGTCAACAAGAGAGAGATAGTTGCTGCCCCCAGGAACTCCTGGACTAGCAGGAGCTTTCCATTCGAGTGTCTTCTCCCTGCTTTGCTTCAAAAGGAACAAGCTGGTGTGTGTAATTGCCTTAGCTCTTTGAAGTTGTCTGATTAGGGATTTTAGTTTTAAACCAGTTCTTAATCCATGACTTACAAAAGCTAAAATCCAGAATTGTGTTGTTCATGTTTTGGTTTTGTTTTGATGTTCCTATTTCTCCTTAGATACAAATAGAAATGTCTCAGAGGGAACTTTTGGTTGTTATGGGAGACCCATACAGCCATTCTTGTAAACATAAATTTTGTATTCAGTGACAGGTGTAAAATACATATAGAATTAGTTACTTCTCCACAAGTAAAGGAGAATTTAATTTCCAGAAAGTTAATTCTTTCCTATTTGCATTGCAAACAAAATGTAGAAACTTTTGATCTTTATTTGCTGAGAGAAGTATAGCAGTGATATACAATAGCAACAGTCACTTACATCCTCATTTTTTTAAAATCTTTCTTTCAAGAAGCTATTCTGGGATCTTGACAGTGTCCTAGTTCTTATCTCTGCTACACGTGGGCTCACAAAATGTTTTCTTTGAAGGGCATTTTGTTATTGGCTGTCTCTTTCGTTTCCTTCCCATAGCAAATAGAATGAAAGGTGTTTACTCCCCATGGTGAAGGGGCACCTGGATGCACAAACAGTGGTGTGAACTTCTAGGTTTTCTCTGCTTGTCATTCTCTGAATGAAAACAGAAGGGGACAGTCAGGACTTTTCCTCGGACTTTATCGATGCCTATAGGTTTGCCCATTCTCATTTGCCTAGGTCAGTCCCAATTTATGCCTGCTATTCTTGGGGAATTAATAGCTCCACAGATACTCTCAGAATCCAGATTTGGACACTAAACTGTAGGGTCACCCTAGTTACATGAGCCCAAGACTAGAAAACCTTGACTACCAGGAGTGATCGATGTTCACCATGTCAGTCTCTCCTAGTGTTAGATCTTGGTACTTTGAGGAAATGAAATTGAACCTGAGATGTATGCAGAGGGATTGAATACTGGTAGGTGATTCAAAAATGCAGCTCCATTTACCAAGCGTCTAGTTGGTGCTTAGGATTGTGCCAGGTGCTGACTGCAGAGAAGGGAGCTATGTCCCCCGGCACCCACCAGACCTGTGCACATCAGCTTGAAAACAGTCTTTCCTTCTTGTCCCTCCACTCCGACCCACGAATTTATGTATGAATCAGATCTGCAATATTTCACTTCTGGCCCTGTTTTTAATGGCAATGTATCATGTTTTTAATTAATACATCATCATGTTATGAAACTGTTGCATCAAATATTTTTCCTAGGCATCAAATGTGTTGTCCGTGAAAATTTGACATCTACGTATGAAGAACAAAAGAAATGAGGAAAATAATAATGAAATATTTCTAAAGGATGCTGATGTAATGATTGGGTATTTTACTGCACCTCCACAACCTAAAGTATTTTCTTTGGAAATAAAATAACACAGAACATCTATCCAAAAGTACAAGTCCATTAGCCTCTCTCGCTTCCTACTTTCTTTGATGGTAAATCTCTCTTCTGTGACAAAGACAATGATGAGAAAACCATAGAGTTTTATTGCTTGTAGATTTTTTATGAAGATTTTACTTATTTACTTAAAAGTCAGAATTACAGAGAGGCAGAGAGAGAGAGAGAGAGAGAGAGAGAGAGAGAGAGAGAGAGAGAGAGAAAGAAAGAAAGAGAAAGTCTTCCATCTGCTGGTACACTCCCCAATGGCCACAACAGAGCCAGGAGCTTCTTCCAGTCTCCCACGTGTGTACAGGGGCCCAAGGATTTGGGCCATCTTCTGCTGCTTTTCCAGGCCATAGCAGAGAGCTGGGTCAGAAGTGGAGCAGCAGGGACACAAACCGGTTGCCCACATGTAATGCTGGTGTCGCAGGTGGAGGCTTAGCCCCCTATACCACAGCACTGGACCCTAATTAATTATTTAGCCTATGGAAATGTTAGTGCACATATTAAAAGATTTTTTTCTTCTGCACTTAAAACAGTTGGATGGTTCAAGTTTGTAGGCTACTGATTGTAACAGGAAATCAGTAGCAGTTGGAAGCAGTGGGATCTTGGGAGATGTAACAGTGGTAGCTGCTACCCAAGTTATCCTAGAGGACTTTCTGTGGCAATGAAATTAGGCAGTAGAAACTTGGCTAACTAAGCGAGTGCAAGCAAAGAGTCCTGCTGAGAATGATGCTGTCTTTTCAGTCCCTTTATCTCTGGTAGTGAGAGTGGGAAGTAGGGGAATTCTTTGGCGGAAAACTTTGTGCAAGGGTTATTTGGCTAAAAGAAGATGTTGTTACAGTGAAATCAAACTGTCCGTGAATCATTTGCTGTAAGAACAAGTGAAGTGAACTTTGCAGATTAACGTGGGTGCTTCTTCTGGAATAAAGCAGACTTCTAAAGTGCTTTTATTTCAGAGCTACAGTAGGTTCATTTTCTCTTTGAAAGTGTACATGATTTTGCCTAGTGCCTTACATCTTATAAAGACCATTATCGTATTTCATTGCACAATATTTATTTGATGAGAATTAGTCAGCATCAGTAAATTAAATGATTTTCACTAATTATAATTTCATAATTTATTGGTGTTTCAAAACACAGGAGTTATTTTGTAACTCCCAGTATCACTAGGATAGACTTGTTTCCATAGACAACATGTTATGCCAAATGAAATATTTCATTTAAGCAATGAAATGAGCCCAGAAAAGATAAGTTAGTGGAATTCTCGATGCTCTGTGTAACTGCGACATTAGATGGCATATTGTTTCCTGTGAATATGGTCATGTTATATTTGAAAGAGAAGGTAATGAACATGATATTTAAAAGTCACAAATCATCTTCGAAATGGTGCAGAATTTGTTATTTAACTAGGATCTTAGCCCTAAAATCTTATCTCTTGAAGGAGTGGATTGACTCCGTATGTTAAGAATTCCCCTATTATATTATTTCCATATTATATTATATTATATAGGATTATCTACCGATATTTAAACCAGCAGCCAAGTGACAAATCAGTTCACGTCATTTGGAGAATACCATGATTAAGGAAAGATATTTTGGGGTTTTGGAAATCGGAAAACTTAAAACCTCATATTGATTTTACAGTGGAGAATCCTCAGAGTTACTTTGGAGATTTCAAAAATTGACGGCCCAAGGAATATTTTCTTGCTTTCTCAGGCACCAGGCAGTTTTCCAGGGCAAGCTTTCATCCAGTCAGGGAGCTGTTACGTGCGGTTTCCACTTTTCTAGGAATCACACTTAAGTCACACCTAAAGCCCTGAGAATGGGCCCCGCGATTCACAGAGCTCAGCTTCTCAGGGCTTCGCACGTCCTTTTGGCTTTCACCTGTCAGCTTGTTAGTGTCCACTCCGTGCTCAAGGAATTTCTGTTGCCTCCGAAGCCTAAGAGAAAGAAAGAAGGGAGAGGGATATGAAGGTCTAACTCGTCTTCATAGACTTATTGCTCCCATAGGGAGGCTATTTTATCTTCTTTGATTTTTTTTCCTGATCAAGCCATTAGCATCAGAGAAGTTCATACAATCTCAGCAGAGCAGAATTGGGGTATGTCATGGGCCAGCGGTGTGAGGGCTCGATGGCGTGGTGATATATGGCCACCACACACCAATGCTTTGACCATGCCGAATCTACCCTTTAATTACACTTTGAAATCTTATTTGAAGAGATTTTTATCATTATGGAAATTGTGCTGTAAGCATGCCCAGGATGAGACCCAATGTGAGTTTGCTGAGAAGAACCTAAGACAAAGAGAGGAGATCAATCAACGGCTAAAACATTATCATTAGACAGAATTTTCTAGGCTTTAGTCAAAACAACCTAAAACAGAAAACCTTCATGGACTCAGAGGTATATCTGCCATCAATGATTACAGGGCACTTTTGCAGGAAACTCACTTCTCTGTGAAGCTGAAGGAAGTTGCTACTATTGTCCAGCTCCAGTGGGCTTTTGGCCCCATTCTCAGAGCCAACATTTGAATTTGTAATTGCCAACATGAATAATACAATGTTGGCCTCATGTTCCTGACTCCATGCCTGCATCCATGAAGGTTCTTTAAATGAAAGGGTGCTCTGTTTTCCTGATATAAGGCAAATTTCCGCTTCCTTTTGAGGGTCATTTTAAAAAATATCTGTACTTCTGGGTTATAGAAGGCACAGATTCTTAGGACAAAGTCAAAATGTTTTTTTTTTTTTTCCAGCACAGGGATTGCTTTATATCTTTGTGTAGTGCAGCTGATTTGAAATTTTTTTAAAGCACATTTGCAATTATCTCTTCTTTTGATAGTGAACTGTTTTTGCTGAGCTGCCAGATGGAGTCCTGGCTACACCTCCACTGGGGACACACTGCAACATCCTGCCACATGCAGGCCCCTATCAGTCTGCGTTCTTTTTCTCCATGGTTACCCACCCACCACTGTTTTATTTATTTCCCAAGCACAAGACAGGTCAAACTGGGAAAGGGCCAGGTTACTTGGATGTAGTTAGAGTGACAGGAATCTCCTGACAGCCTCTAAGAACTTGGCTTTGACATGTCCCCTCCCACAAATCTGGTCCTTTGGTGTCTGGGATCACTGTGAGTGACTACAAGATACATAAAGAAGCAAATTCATACTTTGCTGCCATTTTTCAGTATGTTTCCCAAGAGTTTTCCATTCAAATAGCACTTGAAGGGTGTGTTGCCTTCATTACTCCATTGTATTTCTTAGAGATGGAGGCAGGCCACTACTCCCCATTGTCTCTTAGTGGGTCTGGGAGACTACAAAATAATAGGTTGTCTTTTGTGTTTATAAGTCTTCATTGCAAATTTCTCAGGAAAATATGCATGGCTTTCACAAAGACCTTCAAGACCTCCAGAAAATCTAGGTCCATTGTGCTAGACCCATGCTTCCTACTCAAACAGGAAATCCTTGGACTTGTAAGAACAACATCCCCCAGGAGCTGGTAGGAAACGAAAGTTCTTGAGCTCCACCCCAGATGTACAGAATCATGAACTCCAGGCGTGGAGTCTGCAGTCTTTGTTTGTCCACCCTTCCAACTGAAACTCAAGTTAGAGAGCTGCTGTGCTAGATAACCTGACATATGATGTAAGGCCACATTCACAGGCACATGTGGATGACACAGAGAGAGTAGACACCAGCAAGAGCAAGGAAGAATCCATAGACTGACTACCTGACTCTGTGCTGGGCGCCTCTTTACCATTCCTACCCCAGGCTGCTAGGGCCATGGGTGGACACCATGCCCTGCCCCCTCCAAAAGCACAGCACCACTCTCTCTTTCACATCCTATCACTAAGTCTTCAAAATCTGATTTTATTTTTTGAAAAGGACATGCCTTTTAAAAATATTTATTTATTTGAGAGGCAGAGAGAGTGAAAACTCCCATTCTCTAGATCACTCACCAAAAGCCTGTAATGGCCTGGGCTAGGTCTAGGCTGGGCTGGTGCCAAGAATAAAAAACTAGGAGCTAGAAATTCACTCTAGTTCTCCCACGTAGGTGACAGGAACTCAATTACTTAAGCCAGGACCACTGCCTCCCAGGCTCTGCCTTAGCAGGAAGCTGGAGAAAAGTGTCAGATAAATGTCAGGCATTAGACATGGGATGCTATTGTCCTACTAGCCTTTTAACCTCTAAGACAAACGCTTGCCACCAGAATTCTATTTTAAATGCTTGTATCTCCTCGGAGGAGCAACACTTCAATGGTGGATCAGTGATATCACCTTTATCTTCCCCTCTAACCCAGAAAGCCACCTTGCTCCCCTATTATCCGTAGATTCAGTCTGAGTTAGATTTGTGATTTCTTGAAAATAACCCCCTTCCCTCCCATCCCATGTGAATTACCTTAGTTTATGTCACCATCTTCTCTTGTTCTGAGCATTATAACATTCTTTTAACTCTTCCCTGGCTCTGCTGTTCTTACCTCTAATACATCTTTTTACTTCCAACAAGACATTATTATCACAAGATAAATCTGATAATCTTAAACATATTAAACACCTTCATAGGATAAAGCTGAAATCCTTGGCTTGGCCTATAAGGATTCTTCAAAAAGTTCATAGAAGAACAGAATTAAGAGATAAGTTAATTTTGCTATAAAACAGTATAGAAATCCATGCATAGATTTTTCATAGTGCATATTTTCCAAGACCTTTTTGAAAATATATATAATTTCAAATTTTTGCACCAAAACAATCTGGCCCCCCTTTTTCTCAACTATATAGATTTAGAATTTTTTATTTTATCACCTCTTTTCTCCTCCATCCCAAGGATCTTCCTCTCCAATCACAAAGTTCTCAGCTCTGACACATATTCTTATCTCATTTTTTAAGAGTTTATTGATTTGTTTGACAGGTAAAGTTACAGACAGGGAGAGGGAGAGAGAGGGAGAAAGGTCTTCTATCCTCTGGTTCATTCCCCAGGTGGTTTCAATGGCCAGAGCTGGGCCTATCCGAAGCCAGGAGCCAGGAGCTTCTTCCGAGTCTTCCATACAGATGCAGGGGCCCAAGCACTTGGGCCATCTTCTACTGTTTTCCCAGACCACAGCAGAGAGCTGGATTGGAAGTGGAGCAGCCGGGACTTGAACCAGCACCCATATGGGATGCTGGTACCTCAGGCAAAGGATTAACCCACTGTACCACAGCTCCAGCGCCTCTTATCTCATTTAATAATCAGATTTAGCCATGTTCTTTCCTCTGCCTCAAATTCCGTTTTCCTACTTCTCCCATGGTTAGCTCCTATTCATCCCTTAAGGCCCTGCTCATATATCATTACCTGCAAATCATAGGAGAAAGGCTAATTGCTTCCCTGAGGGCTATGATCTACTTTGATGCTATCATTTATTATTTGCTTCAGAGTTTTTCAGGAGACTGTGGGTCTCTTGAAATAAAGAATTGACGTTTCACAGTTTTCAGAATTTTTTTTAGTCAGAGTTTAGGGGGGACCTGTATATCCTGCCAATTGACAGAAGGAAAAAAAATGACAAAGTCAATGACTAAGAGAAACAGAACTGAGACAAAACCAGGTTTTGTTCCAAGGCTCTTCACTTTCTATTCAGTATCACGTTAGTAATCAGATACCAACTGCATTGGTTTCTCAGTCTAAATTCTACCACAAACGCAAGCAGAGTTTCATGACATCTCTACAGTTTTTCTATCCCTATCTGAACATTTGTTCATGGCAAAGCATATGAACATGACCTAGTTACTACTTCCCTTCCCTGGTCACCACCAGTTTTCCTCATTTAAGCTCAAGGGCAATCGCAATGATGGCATGAGACTGTGATTGGTCCAGTCTTACTAACGGCATGGTGAGGCAGGTTTCCACTGTCCCTTCACAGACATTGTCGTGGAATTTCTTTGTAAAAAGTCGTGTGATCTCAAGTAATCTGTAAAGATAGCCCCTTCTCAGTTCTAGTTGTTTATTAAAACTTACATAATTTGGGGCCAGCGCTGTGGCTCACTAGGCTAATCCTCCACCTGTGGCGTCTGCACCCCGGATTCTAGTTCCATTTGGGGTGCCGGTTCTGTCCCAGTTGCTCCTCTTCCAGTTTAGCTCTCTGCTGTGGCCTGGGAAGGCAGTGGAGGATGGCCCAAGTGCTTGGGCCCCTGTACCTACCTGCACGGGGGACCAGGAGGAAGCACCTGGCTCCTGGCTTCAGATCTGTGCAGCGCCAGCCGTAGTGGCCATTTGGGGAGTGAACCAACGGAAGAAAGACCTTTTTCTCTGTCTCTCTCTCTCACTGTCTAGATCTATCTGTCAAATAAATTTTTTAAAAAACTTACATATTTTATCTTATGAGCATGGGAAGATCTAAGTTTTCCCAAACTTCGCTCTGCTAAGGATGGTTTTCCCAAATCTACTCGTTCTCAGACAAAAGGAGCACCATCTCACAGACAAAGGCCGTGAATACTGTGGGTTTGCTTCTGTGAGATGCTCCAGGGCTCTCTAAGAGATGTTCAAGACTGAACTGAATGGTTTGGGGAGGACTAGGAGGTATACAGTGAAAAACTCATGAATGGGTTTCTGGTTTCAGTAGAGTGGGTTCCCTTACCATTTTGCCCATTTTCTCATGTATGACATGTCTTCAGTAGATAAGCCTGTATTACCTATCCTTACATTCATGTTCACATGCACATCCCTTCTTCCTTCTCTCATTTATTGAAAAAAAAGAGTAACTTTTTTTTCCTCCCCATCATCATATACCCTGTTCCTTGAGAGAAGAAAAGCAAACAGGGTGACATAATTCCTTGAGCATTGAAAAAAATTCTCCAGAAGAAATAATTTGCACAACTTGGTAGTATACAGAAATTAACCCCACCCAAAGCACCAGGGGGTTAGACCTGATTTATGTCAGCAGGATTTTAGTTAATATCATGGCACTATAACTTGTAACATTGAAAAATTATGAATACCTAGAAATGGTTTGAAAGTTAACATTTCTAAGCTTTAGGCTAACGAGTACCTACAAATGAATATAGTTGTGTCTGATGTATGTTTTGAATTATTTTTTAAATTGAGCTGCCATTTAAAGTGAAAAAAAAGTAGAACTATTTTAGATATTTCACATCACTAACCTAGTTAAAATAATTACTTCCGTTGTTTAGTGGTTATGCTGGGTATTATGAGGTTCTTTTTATTTTTCCTGGGGGGTGAAGGATGGAATAAAGTTGTTGTTGTGCATTTATAACCTTCATAATTAAAACAAATCAGAGGAAGTTAACTACATGGCTGTTATGATGTATAGTGTATTATGAAAAATAATTCTGGCACTTTGCCATATGTTCTTGCCTTCTTCTTACTTATTGCTATTGGGATAAGATGAGACTTGACATCAACTAATTGCTTATTTCTAACATACAATCCTAAACTACATTGATTCTCTAGAGGATGGAAAAAACAGTTTGGTTACACAGAGTCTAGAAATAAGAGCTCTTCTAACTTTTAACTCCCTAAATAATATAGACAAATAGCATGGATAAAGATAATCAGATTTATATGGGTTCACAGGAAGCTATTGCCTGCTTTAAGAATTGAAATGCATTCTGTTCATTTAGAGCCATTCAAAATTGTCAAAGATAGTAGTTCTGAGTTGACTGAGGAGGAATAAAAAAAGCACCTAACTAGAAAATAATTGAGTTGCTACCCATTCTTCTCAAAGCATCACAGTACATTTCTCAAACTAATTATTTCACAAATACCTTAATGAGTTGAGTATGTTGCTGTGTTACATGTGGCCCCAAGTCAGAAGTCATCGGGTTTGTGTTTGAAATGTGCAGAATGAATGGTGTAGGGGAAGGGCAGATAGAAATAACATAAATTCTGGAAGATCTGTGCTCTAATCCTGTTCCTGCCACATAACAGCTGTGGGATTTGTACAGGTTACTTCATCTCTCTAAATCGTGGTTTTTCTCAATTGGGGGATAAGAAGGCCTACTACACAGAGTTGGTGTAAGGGATTTATAAGGACTGTAAGTATTAGTTTTCCTGCCCTGTTTCATCCTCCTATCCTGCTTCCACCCCTCATCGTGGCTCTGCCATAATAAATAAGTTTCAATGTGGGAAAGTCCCATCTGGTTTTTCTCAGATAAGGATAGTTATCTTCGCACAGACTGATCCCAGCACATAAAACATAATACAAAATCAGAAGAAGCTTCAACGTTGTATACTTTTCATGTGTGGTTGTCTCTATGACTGAAATGTACCATGGAGAGTTTGCATGTGAAAGCCTTTCGGGATTGCTGTTGGCAGTGATCTTCTGAAAGACCTCTCATGTAGGAAATGCCCACCCAATCATGAGCACTGAAGCAGCATAGCCACATCTGAAATAATATGATATGGATTTTTGATGTAGTATTTAAAAAGGAAACAGCCTGTCTTAGAGCATTTTGTTTTAATCTGTCAAGACTGACCTTATGGAAGCACGCCATTCTGTTTTCAAATCTTACGTGCTGAGGCAAGTGCATAGCAACAGTAGTTCCTCAATGAGTCTGTGTCATCTAACTTTTTAAAGACATCCAGAGCAGTGTTGTTCTACTCACCCTGTCTCGGAGACTATGTCCTTTAGCATTTGTGTTTACACAGCTTAGGAATGCCTAATAAGGTATGGTTTAGCTGAGAATCCCCTGTGCCTATATGAAGCTTTGCTGTAATTATTTATCCTTGTCACTGATGTCAATTATCTTGTTCTAATTTTTTGGCACCTAGGGGTGTGTGTGTGTGTGTGTGTGTGTGTGTGTGTGTGTGTAACATACCGTACATAATGCTTGTCTTACTCCTGGGGAAATAAAACTTAAAATAGCATTTCTATCTTTAAAATGCTTCTGTGAGTTATCCCTTTCCTGAATTCTTCTTTCCAAAGGTAGTGCAGGAGAAGAATCAAAGTGAGTCACGCCTATGGCTATTTCTGTAATTGATGTGCGCCTGGTAGCGGTGGCATTCCTCTTCCTTACGCTAACCCTGTTCCTGGAGCAGCACTTAGTACATTCCTGAATGGCTGTGACTTCCTGCCTCCATCCTGCCCTTTCTGCCACTTGCACTGAAAACTGCCCTCCCAATAATCATGCTTAAACCTTCTTTTCACTTCATTTGCCTTTATACTGGAAACTGCAGTGGAATCTTATACGATCATATGCCATCGGCAGGCTGCGTTCAAAGCTCTCAGTAGCTACTGTGTACTGTTTGAACATCTTTGCCCCTTCTCAGCAGGATATCTTGGCTTCTGCCTACAGCTCTGATGCCCATCTATATGCATTTGGTGTTTAACTTCCTTGGAATGGCCCCATACCTTCTCTGCTAGCATGCTTAGGGTCATGGAGGGAGGTGAGAGGAGACGAGCAGGATGCAGCGTCCATGAAGGTTCACAGTGGGTCAGGCAGTATGCCAGATACTTGGATGCTCTACCTACATCCCCACCTCTGATCTTTGCCGAAACCTGGTAAGGTAGCTATGATTGACTGTAGTTACAAATGACAAAAACCAGCTTTGCAATATGTTTTAAATTTCCCAAGCTCATAAAACTGAAAAGTGGGGGCATTAGATCTTAAACACGTATCACATCAATCCACTTCTTTCCTGCAATCACCCTAGTCCAGACTACCATTATCTTTTTTTTTTTTTTTGACAGGCAGAGTAGATAGACAGAGAGAAAGGTCTTCCTTCCATTGGTTCACCCTCCAATGGCCACTGCGGTTGGCGCACCACGCTGATCTGAAGCCAGGAGCCAGGTGCTTATCCAGGTCTCCTATAGGGTACAGGGCCCAAGGACTTGGGCCATCCTCCACTGCACTCCTGGGCCACAGCGGAGAGCTGGCCTGGAAGAGGGGCGATTGGGACAGAATCCGGCACCCCGACAGGGACTAGAACCCGGTGTGCCGGCGCCGCAGGCGGAGGATTAGCCTGTTGAGCCGCAGCACCGGCCGACTACCATTATCTTTTACCCAGATTAGAGACCTGGCTTCAGATTGGCCTTCATGTTTTCACTCTTGCCTCCTCCAATCTCTGAAGAGCCACATAGTGATTTTTTTGAAAGCCTAAATGAGATCATGTCCCTAGCCAGCTTTGAAAGCCTCAGCTGCTTCCCACTGCACTTAAAATAAAATTCAGACTATGGGTAATATGGGTCTTCAAGGTCCCCTATTACTTGGTGCCTTCCTCATCTTATCTCATCTGCAGCCACAATTCCTTCTTATTCTCCGAGTTCTAGTCAAGATCTTTCTGACCACGAAGCTGCAGCAATGTCTCCTCCCCCTTTCTCTTAGAAGGCGTTCTACGCCTTTGGATCTTCCCATTACTGGTGTCTTCTCATTCTTCAAGTCTCAGCTGACAGGCCTTTTGAGCCATAATAACCAAAAAGCACCCTCTCACTACCAGATGTACACCATTAATCTTACCATAGACTGCCATCTGTTGCCCTTAGAATATTTTCTTATTTTATCAAACTTTTTTTTTTACCTATTGATCATATTTCTCCCCCACTTGTTTATTGTCCTGCAAATGTAAAGATGGTAGAAGTCTGTTTTTTTTTTTTTTATGTTACTAGACATGGCTCCTAATATAATAGATACAAGGACAAGGAATCTTCAACAATTCATAGAAAGTTCATTTTTTAAATGATTTTTTTTATATGAGAGGCAGAGTTATAGACAGAGAAAGGGAAAGACAGAGAGAGAGAGGTCTTCCATCTGATGGTTCACTCCCCAAATGGCTACAACAGCCAGAGCCAGGCAGATCTGAAGCCGGGAGCCAGGAGCTTCTTCCAGGTCTCCCACACGGGTGCAGGGGCCAAGGACTTGAGCCATCTTCCATTGCTTTCCCAGGCCATAGCAGAGAGCTGGATTGGAAGTTGAGCAGCCGGGACTTGAACTGGCTCCCATATGGAGTACTGACACCACAGCTGGAGGTTTAATCTACTATACCACAGTTCTAGCCCAAGAAACTACATATTATTAAAAAAAAAAACTATGCATGGATTCAAAAGTTTTTACCATGATAAACTTATATTTTAATTCCATTTTCCTACAAACTTTTTGATGTCCTCTCATATTAGCAGAGGGAAAAAATGAAGTGAGGGAGGGAAGGAGAGAGGGAGGGAGGGAGAGAATTAAACTTATCCCAGAACTACATCTTCCTTGCATGACCTGTGCTCCCAAAGCTCTTGGCAAATCTTGAGCATAAAATAGACACTTAATTCATATTTGTGTGACGTATACGTATGCAGAGAATATTTGCACTGTGGTGGAAGCAAAAGAAATTAGAACAAGCAAGGTGCAGATGAAAAAAGATACCTCTCTCTTTACTTCCAACCTGGTATGTCTTAAGTGAATTCTTCAATTTTGAAAAGCAATTTTATGAACGGAGTAAGCCGGAGGGTCAGACGAGGGGAGAAACCATCACGTGCTCCCGGAGTTTGGGATTGCTGAAGGGCAGTCTGACAAATGGGATTTTGCTCAGTTTCCTCCGGGTGTAATCTACCCTTGGCCAGGCGCTTTTAAAGATTAGATTTTGAAATAAAGCTTTGCAACTGGGAATGTACTGAGGCAGGAGAGCACATCCCTTCTCGCCGCCGTTCTAGCGCTTAAGTGTGAGAATTTTCAAATGAGATATGAAAGGAGAAACAACAAACCCTGCAGGATAATGGTCTCTGAGGACTTTAACAACAGCCATTTTTAAAGCAAAGCTTGTGGGCTCCTAAAACCATGGCTGCTCGTTTAAGATGCACTGCGATGCAGTGGACCTGAAAACGCACTGCTTATCTACCTGGAGCCACCAGGCTGTGAGCCAGACAGCAGTCCGCAAATTAACTCTTGTTTCTCTGGGGATGACAACTGTGCTTTTAGAAGTGTTGCCACAGCCACAGCCAGAAAAGCTAAAGAAAAAGCAAAAGCGAAAGCCAGTCCCACCCTCTTGTGAATCTGTACCCAGATGCATTTCCTGACCTAGCTAGAACCCTTGCTCTTTAGTCCTTATAAGGCCACAACTGTGAGGCCAATTCCTTTATATGGGTGCTTCTCAAAAAATCCCTTAGGAAGGGTACTTTTGTTTTCTTTTGATAGTTTTCATTTCCAATCCATAACAGACTGATACTTGTGTAACTGACAATAAAAATCAATTACTAAAAAAATGACAGATACCACACATACAAAATGTATGCCCATTTTAAAAATTTTCAGTTTGTTGTACACATTTCTAAAGATTTGCTCTCTCACTCCCACCCTCTCTCCCTCTCTGTTTATTTTGCTCTTAATTTTTACAATGATCTACTTTCAGTTTTCTTTATGGTCACAATCCTAACTCCCCACTAAATACAGAATTCACCAAGTAATAGTAGACAAACCACTGTTCCTCAAAACTATAGACAAGGGCTATAAACAATCAAATCTCAAAATGTCAATTTTGCTCTTATGCGTTACATTTTTATGGAGAGAGAGGGTAGGGGGAAAAGTATCATTATGCTGTTAAAACTGTATATATGAAATACATGAAAATTGTTGCCTTATAAATAAAAAAGTTTTTAAAATGTAAAACCAAAAAAATTAAAAACAAAAATTTGCTCTCAATTTCTGTTCTTGTGTTCTCATAATGGAATGTTGGAAATGTTCTGTGTGTGTGTGTGTGTATGTGTATGTGTGTGTACGTGTGTACTTCAAAACTTCAACTATTTAGAGCCCATGTTAAATGAGTCATTCTGGATAATCAAGCTAAGGGAGTTTTGCTTTTGTATGTTTCTTTTTTTATTTAACTTTTTCAAAGCACCAACATTTTTTCAAAATGGATAAATATCATATGAAGAGTTTCCGGTACCTTGCTTCCTTCTGAAACAGTGTATTGACCATAAGTCCACTTTCTCTGGTTTGTTCAGGATCCTCATTAACATTAATCACCTGGCTTTGCCGTGAAGGTAGGTGATGCCTTCAAGGGCTACTAATAAGCGCAGGGCTTTTAGTTTCCACACTGCGTGACCCTGGTCAATTATGCGTGCCTGCGGCTCCTTTTATGCCTTTCTGCTTCTCTGTCAGATGTCATTTCTTGCTACTCTCAGTTTCCCCATAAGGATAACTTCTTTCCTGTTTTTGCTCTTCTGCCTTTGACCTTCTCAATTCTTAGAAATCAGATCACCATGTTTTTCTCCCTGTCAAGCTTATTTGAAGCAGATAAAGGCAATAAGTAAGGAGAAATGAGTAGTCTTCTGATTATTTGTATCCCGACTGCTTTTAGAAAAGATTAGAGATGGTTCATCTTTAATGACGTTTTATGGATGATTTCCTCACTTAGTTTTATTCTTTCCATGTCTTTTTGTTTACTTGCTTGTCTGTTTCTTAGCTAGATTCAAAATAAGGAAGTTTTCATTTGCTAAGTTCTCTTAAGTTTAAGTTTTTTTTTTTAAAGATGTATTTATTTATTTGAAAGTCAGAGTTACACACACACACACACACAGAGAGAGAGAGAGAGAGAGAGAGAGAGGAGAGGCAGAGAGAAAGAGAGGTGTTCTTTCTGCTGGTTCACTCCCCAATAGGCCAGCGCTATAGATGTATATATCCAGAGCTATGCCGATCTGAAGCCAGGAGCCAGGAGCCAGGAGCTTCTTCTGGGTCTCCCACGTGGGTGAAGGGGCCCAAGGACTTGGGCCATCTTCTACTGCTTTCCCAGGCCATAGCAGAGGGCTGGGTCAGAAGTGGAGCAGCCGGGTCTTGAACTGACAGCCATATGGGGTGCCGGCAATTCAGGCCAAAACTTCAACCCGCTGCACAACATCGCCAGCCCCAAGTTTAAATTTATTTTTAATTGACACATTTATTATATGTGCTTATCAGGTATGGTGTGATGTTTTGGTGCATGTTTACAATATGCAATGATTAAACCAGGCCATTTAGCAAATCCTTTACCTCACATGAATATCATTTTTAACGAAAACGTGTAAAATCTATTCTTTTAGAAATATTGAAATCTGCAGTGTATTATTTATTATAGTTGCCATTCTGTGCAGCAGATCACTAAAGCTTCCCCTGCTAATTGCAATGATGTATCATTTCATCAACATGTTCCTTTTTCTCATCCAACCCTCCCTAGCTCCTGGTAACACCATTCTGCTCTCTACTTGTTTGAGTTCACCCTTTCTAGGTTGCATCTATACATGAGATCATACAGGTTAGTCTTTATAGGCCTGGCTTGTTTCACTTCCATAATGTCCTCCAGATCCGTCCAGGTAATCACATCTGATGTGATTGTGCCCCTCTTAAGGCTAAGTAGTATTCCCCAGAGCGTGTATACACATTTGCTCTGTCCGTTCATCTCATGATGGATTCCCAGGTTGCTCAGCTACGTTGCAGCTGTGGGAAGTGCTGCAGTGGATGCGGCAGTGCGGATCTCTCTCGGGCATGGTGGTAATGCCTTTGGAGATAGACCAGTAGTGAGATTACTCAATCACGTGGCAGTTCTATTTTTACTTTCCGGAGGAAACCCCTGACTGTTTTTCATAATGACTGTATTAATTCACCGAGTTCCTTTTTAAAGACAAATCATGGCATAAATGTAAGGAAGACAGTGTGTGGATGCTGTTACCCTGGAGGCTTGGGAGCAGCTTATCCAAATAAGAAAAAGAAGAGTGCAGCACCAATTCTTGCTATCTCATTTCTTTATATTTCTTGCATTAAAAGTTTTGTGACTTGTATATTCTTCCCCAGTTGTCTTACTACTTAGGAATGTCATGGATCATTCTACTTGTCAAATGAGATAACATAAATTTCATATTGAGTAACTGTGTTTTTGTATTTTTCTTTATAAATTTTTATTCTCAGTGATTTCCTTGAAGAAGGCTTTCATCCTACTTAGTTTAAGGAACATGACTGTATTCTATTTCTCCCTAATAGTCATTGTCTAGGGATAGGTGTTTAACATTGCCTACATTTATGAGCCAGTTAAGATGCCCAAGTCCCATTTCACAGTACCTGGGTGAGATACCTGGCACCAGCCCTTACTCCAGTTTCCTAACAATGCAGATCTTTGTATGTAGATGTAATGGCTCAAGTCATTAAGTTCCTGATATCCCTGTGGGAGACCTGGATTTAGTTCCCAGCTCCTTTCAGCCCCAGTCACTGCCATTGTGGGCACTTGGGGAGTGAGCACATGAGAACTTCCCCTCCCTCCCTCCCTCCATCCCTCTCCCTCCCTCTCTCTCTCTCTCTCTCTCTCTCTCTCTCTCTCTCAGTTCCTCTCTTCTATCCTCTTTCCCTCCCTCTCTATCCTTCTTTCTGCCTTTCAGATGAATTTAAAAAAAAAAAAAAAAAACTCGTCATCCACTCCAATCAGGTTGTGCGAGTCATTGTCCCTGTTCATAAACCAAACTTATTCCAGTATTATGCCATTTCTATGCTCTAATTCCTGCTTGGAATATGCCCTTCTGTCTTACCTTTCACAATCCTATCCATCCTCATGGTTCAAGCCAAGTCCCATAACTTCATGAAGTCTATTTCTACAACTTGATTTCTATATAATTATCTTATAATAATAAGCATTGCATTAGTTATAATTTGTACAGTTCAAAGTATTCTACAGAGATTATTCCATGTAATATTCAAAACAACCTATTAGGTAGGTATTATTCATGAAATTACAGAGATTAGTTTTCAAACTTAAGCAATTAATAAATGAAAGAAAAGAGGGAGTCTAAGATTTGTGACTATTTACCTGAACTCTGCCATGACATTTCACTGGAGGCTTGGATGTTACAAGAGGAGTAGATTACACTCTCAAAGAAAGAAGTATGGGGTTTGCAAAAGCCCTTGAAGAAACATAATACTCACTACTCCTCAAGCCACTACAGTACAACAAAGAGCTTGTCTCATATGTGAACTTTCTTAGTACTCACATCTAAAATTTGCTCTGTAATTACACAAAATGTTAAGCTATGTGTTTCTTTGGGATGAAGGCACAAATTTGAGAGGCAAAGAGACAGACAGACAAAGAAAGAACTCTCATCAACTAATTCACTTTCCAAATGACCTCAGTAGCCTAGGCTAGGCCGGGGCCAAGGCCACTGCCAGGAGCCAGGTCTCCCAAGTGGATGGCAAGAAATCAGTCACTTCAGCCATCACTATGGCTTCCCAAGGGCTGCCTCAACAGATATCTGGAGTCAGGAGTTGTAGGTACGTGTCAAACCCAGGTACTCCAATGCAGGACACAGGTATCTTAACTAGCATCTTCATCACTTGATCAAGTGTATACTCTTTTCATGTTTTTTTTTTTTTTTGACATATCGCCATCCACTGATTTAGGTCCTTTTAACAGTCCCCATGTTAGTAAGACCATATAAATTACTACCTAAGTATCTAAGTACTGAAAACAATGTTATTCTTCATTGCCTAATGGTGGTGCTAGACTTGCTAAAAATTAACTGGGAGCATGATTAATAGGAAAAAGAATGCCATCCACAAACTAAAACTCATAGGTAATATAGCCTTGCCGTTAAGAGTGCAGTGCCTGAAGTTCAACTGCCTTGGTTTGAAATCTGCCTGCATCATTTATTAACTGTGTGATCTTGGGTGCTGTTATTTAATATCGGTGTAAGTCTATTCTCTTATATGGAAAATGAAGATGATAATAGTGACTGAGCTGGAGAGTATTTGAGAGAATTAAGTGAGCTTTCTGTGTGTGCGTGTGTGTGTGTATAGCAGTTTGGACAGTGCTTAGTGTATAGTAAGTTTTGTATGTGTTGCTGCTGTTATTGTTTTTGTTGTTATATAACAAATACCCTTTCTCCTTTGTTCATTAGTTATGGTTCTTCCTGAGGAATACAATCACAAGAATAAGAAAAAATAGATTTCATACCGTGAATGCAGTAACTAAGATTTAAGTGACCTTTTCTAGTTAAGTCAGAAGTGAAATAAAACTTCGTGAAAGTTTCTGTGAAAATTACCTTTTGTACAAATTGGCCACCCTCTGAGAATGCCACTTAATTCTCCACACCAGTCTCCTGCTTTTCTGAGATCCCTAAATCTAGTTTATTCTTAAGACAAATGTCATCATGGTGTTATGCAAATGTAGATTTTTCCTACCTGCTCTAGCAATTTGTCCTCCCTACCTAGGACTCATGCTGTCATTGGTGCTAGAAAGTGCTCCAGTAAGCAAGCCTGTAAAGAAGAGCCCTGTGTCCCTCATTGGCACTTACCTCCCTCTCAGAGCAACCTACATGAGGCCTGTAGCTGGGCAACTCGCTAACAGCCTGATATCCCAAAGGCACAAGGTGCAACTGTGCTTGTGCCGATGCGTCACGCCATTGCTTTGGGTAGCTCATTGTTCACATGACTCTTATAGACAGAGAGATTAATTATTGATAGAAGAATTTCTGTTCTGTCCACAGGAATATTTTGTAGTAAGGAGACCTTTTCAGTGCAAACAGTTTTTGCTCACAGTGGTCCCAGCTGTCCGATTGCCAAATGAGAAATGAGAAGGGTAGTCAGGACTCCCTTTTCATTCAGTCCAAATCAAGCCATGTGGGTCAATGTTCTACCTAAATCAATAAGGCTGTTTATCAGTGTGCTTTTCCCTCAACAGTCATTTTTTTAACCTCTTGTTAGTAGTATCCATGTTCAACTTCAATAATATTGTGGATTATATCCAGTGCTTATAGCAAAGGTATTGGTGGATGCAGTCCCAGATCCTTTAGAGTTAAGACAACTGGCTCCATTTTGTAGTTCAAACACTTGCTAGGTCTGTGGCTTTAGAAAAGTCAGTTAAACATCTCTGAGTCTCTATGCTGTCTTCTGCAAAACAGAAGGAAGGGATATGTGCTCTGTAACTCATAAGTCACTATTGTACATGTGTCATTTTGTCACTCTAAACCATGATGACCCACAAACAAGCTATTGACATGAGTTACCTTCCTGCCAATGCCAACACTTTATGTCAACCATCTCATCATTTCTGAAAGGAGTAGTTTTCATCCCAGTATCTATGAGACTTGAAAAGAAATTCTCAATAGTATTTAATTGGTGATATGAATGAATTAAGTAAAAACACACACTACAATTTAGGAAAACTGAATTTAGAACTGTCAGTTTCTTTACTCTTATACTTCCTACTGTAGAGACTACACAAATAGTTGGTCCTCTGTAAACACTCATTCATCAATGCTTATATGTATTCTTTGTATACAATCTAATGTATATGAGCATGGCAAAGATGAAAATGAGAATGAATCAGTATCCTACTTATCCTTGGGAAATACTTTTTTAGTCAATGAAGAAAGTGTCAATAATGTCAAGTTATACTTAACTTTTTTCAATTTGCCATTTTAAAAATATTTATTTTCTGTATTTGAGAAACAGGGAGACAGACCTACACAGATCCCCTGCACTGGTTCACTCTGCAAATGCCTGCAAGGGCTGAGACTGAGCCATGCTAAAGCCAGAAGTCAGTGTAGGGTTAATCTTGTGTATGTAAAGTGAATTGAAAATGGATCTTTGTGAAAAATAAGAATGGGAATAGGAGAGTAGGAGTGCAGGTGGGAAGGAGGGTGGGATAGGAAGAATCACTGTGTTCTTAAACTTCTATATATGAAATGCATGAGACTTGGATACCTTAAATAACAGGTTTCTTGGTTTAAAAAAAAACGGAACTTCTAATGACTATTTAGAAAAAAGAAACAATATAATCTTAAGGAGTTAATGGTTGGGTTTGGATCTCTCGTGTCAATTCAGGATATAAAAATTCAAATGTACTATCATGTATATGTGTGTTAATGTAGAAAACTGATTCTATTTGTCAAAATATTTTACTTTCTTGAACAGCTAAAAATTTGGCTTCAATCTCCCAAGTGCGTACTTTGAGATGTTTTAGGTAGTATGCAAATCAAATACGAAAAGAAAAGTAAAGTAAAAGACAAGTGAAGGAATTACCTGGAACTTGGACCTGGTTGCTTTTTTGTTTGAATTACTTAGATAAATTAGTCCATTTTTTTATTATTTTTTAAATGGTTTTTAATTTAGTCGTATTTGAAAGGTAGAGAGAGAAACTTTCATCTACTGGTTCACTGCCATAATGCCCCTAACAGCTGGGGCTGGGCCAGGCCAAAGCCAGATGCCTGGAACTCCAACAGGGCCTACCACATGGATGTCAGGGACTCAGTACTTGAGCCATCATCAGCTATCTCTCAGGTACATTAGCAGGAAACTGAATCAGAAGCAGGGGTGGGACTCAATCCCAGGCACTTGAACATGGGATGCAAATGTCCCAAGGGGCAGCTTATCCTGCTACACCATATCACCTCAACTGCCTGCACCCCATCTCTTTTGCTGAAGAAGTATCAAATTAGGGCACATTATTCATGTATATAAAGCAAAAACAACACAATAGCAGCATGAAATGTATGTGTATTTGACCAAATTCCATTTGCAGCAAGTCCAGTAACAGTTTTCTATCACACCAGCCAGTTTCAAATTCAAGTTATATCCTTCCAGAACAAGCCTGGTTTTGATGGGGCAGAGATAGATGCTATTCAATCTATTTTAGTATTTGCCTTCTTTCAACCTCTGGATATGGTTCTATCCATATTCCCCTTACTGTCTTTTGGTCAAAGACAATGGGACACGGCTCTCTTTAGAGTCCATCAGTGATACTTCGGCTGCCCAAAATAGTGACAGGAGACATTCATTGTCCTTCTACCTTGCTTCTGCAGCAGTCACAATTCTGCATCTGAAGAGGCTGTGACTGGAAACATGAGCTGCCACTTTCCCCTTTCCTTCAACAGAGTAATTTAATTCAATTTTAGAAAGAGTGAGAGAGAAAGCAAAAGAGAAAACTTTTCTAGTTACACAGATCAATCCAATTGTTCAGAGCTTCAGAATGAATTTTTAAACTTGTTGAACAGAAGCATACAAATCTCTAAGAGCAAGTTAGATAATGTACAAAGCCTCCATTCATTGTGTAGGCAGAAAGGAATGCTGGTAGCGGGCAGCTCTCTAAGGAATGCTGCTTTGGCTTTGACCGTTCTGCTGGGAACAAGGAGGGAAACACATATATAAAATGAATTTATAATGTCTCTGGCTTGTAATGGCAAAATGATAAGAAAAGTTGGCTGTTTAATATAAACTGTCAGTTGCATATTCCAGGCCTCCTCTCTTTGAGGTCCCTCCCACATGCACACGCCTGGCTACCGTTTAGTGTGGAGCACAAAGTGGCCGTTTATTATTATTGACTGGTGAGGCCTGTGCTCTGAAATTCATTCTGTCAACAGAATGTAAGCAAAGTTGGCATTTTAAAGCAGGACTCTTTGAGTTTCTGGGTTTTCTCGGGATTGCTATGCAACAGGATCAGTGCTGTAGTCCCCGGTTCAAGCTGAAAATGTTACACAGGAAGACATACCATGTAAAGGTCAGATTCTTCTACTATGATAATTTTCTTGCTCTGTGTATATACAAAGGAAGTTGAATGTGTAACCTCTTATCGTTACTCTTACGAAGGTCCTATGGACTTTCCACCTGCCAAGACTAAAAATATGAGAGTATTTGGAGTGGGCAATCTTAGTAATAAACGTGTAATGCTGTAATTTGTGTAGGATGCTATAATGCTAAGGTGAATTTAATGTGTGTTGTTAACAAGAGTTTCTCCTATGACAGAGTCCCATTAATATGTTGGTGCTGTGGACCAAATACAACCTTGTTTATTTGTTGCACCATACTTTTTATGGTCAGAGTCGAGTCTACAGATTACTCTGTACATGAAAAATATGACTCGACCCATATTGGAAAAGCATGATTGACACTGGAGTTTACTTTATTGTGGGATTTCATTTCATGTCACTTCTATAAAACAATATATTGTGTCTCTGGACTAGAAGAAATAGCTGATTACAGTTTTAAATTTACAGGTATATTACTTTCCAACTCCTAATGGCAAGGGATACATTTATTATATTTGAATAATTACATACCTCTTATGACTAATAACCATTTCCAATATACGTAATAACACAAAGAGACAATATAGCAAGAAAAATCCTTTAGGGTCTATCTTATTAATTGACCGGATGGAAATGCCCCTTGAACTAACAGTTTAGTTTTCTGGGGTTCTCCACATTCACATTCGTAGCTGGTTTCTTTGGTTCAGTAATTCTGCATATTTCTTTTTCCTGTTGTCCTGTAGGACCTCCAGGGAGAAATCGAAGCTCACACAGACATCTATCACAACCTGGATGAGAGCGGCCAAAAAATCCTGAGATCCCTGGAAGGTTCTGATGAAGCCGTCCTGTTACAAAGACGTTTGGATAACATGAACTTCAAGTGGAGTGAGCTCCGGAAAAAGTCTCTCAACATTAGGTAGGAAAAGATGGGGAGGGGAAAAAAGCCAGAAATGAATTAAAAATGACAGGATTCCCCTCATTTTCCTAGCACAAGTAGCTAATATCTCATATGTTTATGTAAATCACCTAATTTCAGAATGATTCATTTTATTTTGAATAAATGAATCATTCATTTGCTTGGTATGGAGATGATACTTGAGGGTTCAGATTAGATTAAAATGGTGATGTTTTATAACCACAGGAGAGATGCATATTAAGACATTAGAGGGAATTTAAATGAGGAGCACAGCTACCATAATTTCATAAGGTTCTCTCTTGGCTTATCACAGGGTTATCCAAAACGTGATAAAATTAATGCGTGTTTATTATGGAATTCTTTGTTTGGCATTACTCTAAGCGAACATCAGAAGATACTCTTAAAAAACCGTAATGGATTATAATTAACAAGTTAGTGGAGGCCCCTCCATGTCTCCTGTCTTCGGCTTATCTGTTGTTAGCTTTCGTTACAACACCACCTCTATCAGCCAGGCTTTTAGCTGTGCTGTGCTCCCTTGATTACTGCTTGGCACCTTTCTCAGCACCTGCTGGCTTTTGAGAAGTGAATGGACACATCCTGGGAGCTTGGAAGGCAGGCGAAGGGAGCGCCCGCCATGCGGCTCTGCTGTGGTTCCGTGGAACAGAAGGGCGGAGACCTCACTAGGACCTTGGTACCTGAAGGATGGATCTAGGCAGTGCAGGAGGCCAGCCGGGCTTCCTGCTTTCTGCCGGGTTCCTTTTTCTAATTCGCTTCTCTTCGTTCAAATGTGCTGTGCTTTCTTCTGAGTCTACACGAGGAGCGGTAGTGAAGGGGGGTGCAGAGACCCCTGGGCTGAATCTCCTCACGAGGGGCTGCATTGCGTTCAGGGGACGTTTACTGCCTCTGCGTAGGAAGATCATACAAGGGAGTTGTTCTTTCTTCTCTCTAGTTCTTCTAAATTGCTCAGAATTTCAGCATGTAACACATTCACTCCTATAAGGAAGGTGAAACCTGAGACTTTATGAATTCAAAAGCACTGTTATAAAAGTCTGTACCTAATATGAAATACTACTGCTACTACTCCTGTTAAGAGCAACTAGCATGGACATGGTGCTTCTCCATGCCATGCGTGCCCTAAGTGCTTTATATTTATTGACCAATGCAACGCTCTCATCAGCCCTGAAAAGTAAATTGTATTATTATACTCCTCTTACATCTCAAGAAGGTGAGGCAGAGATGCTAAATGACGTTCATAAAGTCAGTTAGTTAGCAAGTGGCAGATCGGTGATCTAAACACAAGTGCTGTGACTCAGGCTTTGAACCCTCAGATGGCACCATAGAGGACGAAGGAAGAAGGAACCCTTTGTAAGTAAAGACATCACCGCTGAAAGGGGGAAATGGAGATGCAGATTTCTCGGCGTAGCAGATGACTGGCTTTATTAGAAGGGTTTTTCCTCCCGTGTTCACACCCCAGCTTCCCAGGCACTCATTTTCCCTTCCTTACTTTGTCCATGGATTGTTTTGATTGAGGAGTTGGGGTAGAAATGGACGATGGCATTTTCCAAGCTAGGGAAGCTCCATTAGCTTTCCACAGCGTCCGCTCCTAAGAGAGGTCAGTGTGTGGAATAACTAAGGCCACTTTCGTAGCATCTGGCATTCAAAAGGAATGAAGCGTGTGAGATAGAAAAGATATTGGTAGGTAAAGCCACGAAAGTTACTCTTTTTTACCGGACGGAAAAAGCAAGGTGCTATAGCGGTTCTGAACACCACTCAGTGCCTTTTCTCTCCTTCATGTGAACTTGATAGAATAAAAGGAGAATTGAAAGTGGCAAACAGCGTGTCAGCCAAAATATGGGCTCGTCGTTCTCAGCAATTTCCCATATGCCAGCCACTGCAGTTTAATTCTTGCTGTCATTAATCAAGTAGAAAACAGTTACCTTAGCTTATCTAAGGTGCTGCAAATTCCAGAATTTAAATATTCAGATCAATGGTTTTGTCTGTTAAATAAGCCTCTCTAATAACACAGGATGTGTTATAAGCCTTCACTTATGAAAAGAAAATGAGTAATTCTTCACATCAAAGCAATTTCATTTTTTTTCTTGACACTTACTTGAAATAAGGGTATCACTCAATCCACAGGAAATAGCAGGTTCATTTCAAAGAAACACTCTCTACCGACTGTGCCCACAAAGCCCTTGCTCACCCTCTCCTTTCTCTGTTCTTCCTCTACCCCCACTTTCTTTATGGCCAGGAAGCATTCTAATTACTCCTCAACATGGATTATCTGAGCCGAGGTGACTCTCCCTTCTGACCTCATTCTTGCTCCGCAACAGTTTCCTCAGTTTGCCATGTGACCGTGTGCATTGGTCAGTTCTCATGCTTGCAACACCATCTTGCCTCTCATCCTCAGATGTTACCATAATGACGGGGTGGGCTTGCCTAGAGGTTAAGATGCTGGCTGGGACGCCTGTATCCCATCTCAGAGTGCTGAATTCCAGGCTCCCAATTCTGCTCCCAATTCCAGCTTCCTGCTAATGCAGACCCTAGGAAGCAGCAGGCAGTGGCTCAAGTCATTGGGTCCCTTGTCACCCGCATGGAACACCCAGACTGGGTTTCCCGTTCCTGGCTTCAGTCTGACCCAGGCTTGGCTGTTGTGGAAATCTGAGGAGTAAACCAGTGACTAGGAGATGAGAAAATCTCTCTCTCCCTCTCTCCTTCTCCTCTACTCTCTCCTTCTTCCCCTTGCCACCTCTTCCTCTCTCCCCCAAAATAAAAATAAGAACCCAATTTTTTTTATAGCCATAAGGAGTATTTCCTTGGGGCCAGCCATGTTGTGTTGTGAGTAAAGCCGCAGCCTGCAGCACAGGCATCCCCTATGGGCGCTGATTCAATTCCCAGCTGCTCCACCTCTGATCCAGCTCCCTGCTAATGCACCTGGAAAAGCAACTGAGCATAGCTCCAAGTTTGTGGACTCCTGCACCCATGTGGGAGATCTGGAAGAAGCTCCTGGCTCCTGGCTTCAGTTTGCCCCAGCTCCGGATGTCACAGCCTTTTGGGGAATGAACCAGCAGATGAAAGATTAAAAAATGAGAGAGAGGGGATATTTCCTTCTCTAGCCATTCTTTCACTAAATCTTCTTAGTACTATTGTAATTTACACTTGATAAAAACTTCCTTCCAGTAATCATAAATTGTTTCATAGGGCTGTGTTTGCTGCCTCCAGCTGAGTTAGATGAATATAAAAACTCCACATGCTAAAATGAATCTGTGAGCTAGACTAGAAAGAGCCCTGGGCCAGCAATTGAAGGAGCATGTTTCTCTTGTGGCGCTGTTACTAACAACCTAGCATATATGAAGGTTTCTTTTAAAAGTTTGTAGAAAGTAGAGTTAAGAGATAAATTTCTGTGGAGGAAAAAAAAAAGGTAGCTCCTGTAGTTTTTGCATAATATGCATTTTCATGAACTTTTTGATGACCCTTCATATGCATGGATTTCAAAAAAATGTATGCTTCAAAATAAACTTATCTTTGACTTCTATTTTCCACAAAGTTTTTGAAGTAACCTGTAATCCTAAGCAAGTCATTTAACTGCTTTTGCATCCAATTTTCTCCCTGACCTAAATGTAGAGATTTGACCAGAGACATGAGTGATCAAATTCACTTGCAATTCCTTAATTCCATTATTAATAAATTCTGCAATCATACTTTATGAACCTGGGAAAATTACTAAGTTTTTCTACCTTGCTGTTCTTATATTTATGTGGAAGGGATTAATTTAAAACATAGAATGTAAGAGAAAGTAAATAAGTTATCTTTGAGAGAAAAGCATAAATTGTATAGCGATCTCTCAAAATTTTTTTCAAGAAAATTATTTGCCATCTGTTCTACATACATACCTTGCCACATCACAAGAGCTGTAGGAAAAGGAGGTAAATAGTAGTAGTGAAGAGCCATCAAACAAAGGATTAAATGTCTTAAGTGGGAAAATAGTGAAGTCAAATATATTTAGTGGCATGCATATGTGCAAGTCCACGGATACACACATGCACACAGCTACCGGTGACATTCTCCAACAGGGTGCTAAGTAGTCAAAGAAAGAGTCTCTCATGCTACAATATTCCATGCCCACAAACCTTTTATTCTTATCATTAAGGTATTAGCAGACTGAGAAGTGGTCAAGTGAATTTTTTACCTCAGAAATATATAGGAAGACTTCTGTTTAATCTGTCACCAGATAGTTTTTCCAGATTACTGTGTATGCTGTTAACTATAATATCTGTATAATATATTGTCAACATAATTTTAGTGAAATTTGAATTCTGTGAGATTTTTACATTTGTTCATAAAACTTATAAATATTATATAAAATATACACATTAATGAAATTTTAAACATTAATCTGAGAGGCTAAAAACACCAATATTATGTAGTCCGCAGCAGCAACACATCTCTGGGGGCATAGCTGGTATTAGAAGTTAGAATAGTGAGAGTTTGTTCTATAGTGGAGAACAAAGACAGAACAAAAGGAGGCAGAGTCTTTCTGCCTTTGAGAGAAAAATGTGACTTGGACATTGAGTATCTCTGACCTCTTTCTGTTGCTCTTGGAATGTTAATTATGTTTGGATGTTGGAGTTCAAGGCCCATCTGAAAAGAACTGTTTACTTGTCTTTGGATTTAATTCTCTTTCTTTCTTTCAAGCCCCATGCCTCACATTTTATTTCTGTGTTTCCTTATTATTTCTGCATTTGTGCCTTTTCCTTCTGTATGCTTAAGTGCTATTTTATTACACAAGGGCACCAAAGAGATACAGGGATATGTCATTTGTTTTATCAAGAAAGACAAAATGAAAAATGAATTCAATAACACATTTTGCTTTAAGAATTCATGCCCTTCAGAGGAAAGTTTTGTTAAGGATTTCAAACTAAGCATCAACCAAATCACACTTGAAATATCTGTATCTAGAGAAATAACAATCACTTGATCAGCCCCTATAATTCTTAGAGGCCTGACACTGAGTTCCTTAAAGACCAAGCAGTATATCCCAACACACCTAAAGGTTCTGCATTTTACAAAACCATACAAATTTTCGAAATTATCTGTCTTTTAGAGATCAGCTCTTGCCTTGTTAACAGCTAGCAGCCCCGAAGCTCTTGTCTTCATTAGTAAAGTTTAATAGAAACTGAATGTAAGCCAAGTGTGCCCCTTCAAACCACTTCTTTTATTTTTTGTTGAGTAGAAAGAGGTAAACAGGGTACATTTGACAATGAGCAAGTAGCCTTTTTGCTCAGATTTAAAACATTTGGTTGAGATGAATATGGTTGAGAATTTCCTCCTTTGAGAAAGGTTTGTAATTTCTATTTCCTGGGTCTAAATAAGGCAGCTCAAGTTACGTGCTTCAACGGTTGTCTTGATACCTTTGCATTTTGACTTCCCCATCTGCAAAAGAAGGGAGTTGAGCTGCAGTCTCACAGGATCCTTCCATTCCAATAGACTACAATACAACCAGGGGGGAAAAAGTTATTACACATACATAGAAGCATTTTCAAGAAGAAATATTCCAAGTAGAAACATAGATTGATCACTTAGTAATATTTGGAATATACAGATATAATGAAAAATAGGGCCGCCACTTCCAGTGCTTTAAAAGCATTTCACAAGCTTACCATGGTCAAAAGTATTTCCCAAGCTTGTAGTATTTTGTTACATTTGGATCTTCAACACATATCACTGACAAATACCACATTTGCCCTGTAGAGACCAGCAAGTAATGTTCAGAGCATATCAGAAATAGTTTAAGAAACCCTTTGCTAAAGAATGGTCCTGGGGTTCAGCTGTAGACGTCCAGATCTTGTTAAAAGTATAGATTCTTGTCTCAAGGAGGGCTTCAATGATAAGCACGCTACTCAGATATTTCTATTTTTTTAAATGTTGTGCACATTGAAGTTTCAGAACCTCAGCTCTATATTGAATCCTGTTGTATATGTTGTTTTCCATCAGGAGCCACTCTCTATCTCCTGTCTAGCCTGTACTCCGTGTCCTCTGTCCTTTCTAAACCTTATGCTTGCGTTTTCCCCTCTATGATACTTGCCTTTCATTCTTCTGCATTAGGAGGGAAAATAAAGGAAAAGCCACTGGATGTGCAGTTAAGACGACTATTGCTAAACAGTCCCGTACCTCAGATGCCTTAGGACAAAGTGCCTTCACCCATATACGTGGCAGTTGTCCACCCTTGTTGTTCACGTCCTCGTTCTGCTACTACTGTGTTAAATCTCTAAACTCCCCTGTCTCTGGCTTCTAAACACCTCCCTATCATGTGCTATGAAGTTTCTCTTGGATCCTTTAGAACTGAATCCCCTATGTCTCAGAGCTGTTTTTTTTTTTTTCTCCTAAGGGACACAAAAGGGTTCATTGACCCCCTGATAGAATTAGCACCGGTTAACCTAAAATGGGATTGTGTAGCGCTCGCTCATAGAAACAAAGCCATAGTGTGAAGTCTCCCCACAGGCACGCTTCACCTTATGTTCCTCTGGACCCTTCCACCACAGGGATATTTTGTCTTCCAGGGGGAGGGAGTCCAAGCGTCAGACATCTTCATATTCTCCCTTCCCTTCCCCTCTCCCTCCTCCCCAGTGCCTCGTTAGGACTTAAAGGCGCTCAGTAACTATTTACTTAATAAGTGTCTCTTCTACCATTGGCCGTTTTCCACGTCTGGACTGTGCCTTTCTCTGCCTATCTTTCACAATGTCCTGCTTGACAGCCTCTTTCCCCCTCAAGGGGCCCAAGCTGCAAATTCCTGGCACCGCAGGGAAGCCCTATAAGCAGGGCTCATTACATGCCATTAAACAGCTAAAATCCTGCACAGGGAATTCTCATTTAGGCCTTTCCTGGAAAAGTGATCGCTGAAAGAGAAGGAGGGAACAGAAATGTAAAAGGCCTGACCTCCTCACTGGGTGCAACCTACCTGCTCTACTGTCGGTAATTCATGATGTTTATGGCACTTCATGTTTCAGTTGTTCGATACTAATACCCCAGGAATCTTGAGTTCTCTTATTTCATGAAAAGCCTTCAGTGTTTCTGAATATAATGTTTATATTGCACATTAGGCAAAGTTTTTTGACAATTTTGGAAAAATAAAAAGATGAAGAAGTAAATAGCCTGCTCACCCACATCTGAGGGATTACCTGATTGTCATTCCAGAAGTTTTTCATGCATAGTCAAGCGTGTACATACAAATACATATACACACATGTTTTAGAAAAATGCAAAGTAGACTGTATTCATTTTTATAACTTGCTTTTTCACCCAGCAACTGACATGGTGATCTTTTCTATATCCATAAATATTTGCCTGTGTCATCACGTGGAGTTTCATTATATGAATTCACCATTATATGTGTAGCCAATGCCCTACTATTGAAAATTTAAGTTGTTTCTACTTTGCATCAATAATAAATACGCTATAAATCACATTTTTCTTCTTAAACCTTTCAAGTTACTTCCTCAGTATAAAGTCCTTGAATTTGAGCATGTGAGCCATTGTATTTGTACATCCTAAGGATTTTATGTATCACTGAATTTTCCCTCAGAAAGTTTGGCACAATTTCATTTTGGTAGATAAGTACTGTTTGGTGATACTGTTCAAGTAAGGCCAGAAGAACTGTGTTTGAAATAGCAGGCTAGGTCACCAAGTAGCCACAGGGCAATAGTACTGTACCTGGCTGCTATGCTTTGTGTGTCGATTTTTGCATCATTAGAGACTATTATACTTATGTTATAGGCAACATTAATTTTTATGAATTAATTAGCACCCACTGATAACAGTGCTACTGCTTAATTCTCGATTTACCTGGGGATAAAGCCGTGTTCCCATTCTGCCTTTCCTCTTTGTTTTCTCGCTGATGATTTATTTTATTGATTTAACTTCCCATCCTCGAGTGAAACGTGAATTTTACAGCGCAGATCATTAATTTGTATATTATTAAATGGCTTCTAAGGATTAACATGTTCTAAATCCAGTTGATGGTAGAGCACTCTGTCTCCTGCCTAAATTATTCATGTTTGGGGGAAGCTCTCAGACAAATGTCTGATTTTACTCTTCCACGTGAGTTGTTGTCTCGGTACATTTTACACAAAGGAAACAAAGCGGAAAATGTTGGAACTTGGTGAAAACAAATCCCAGGTGCTCAGGAATAAAGAAGGGTAGAGGGAAAAGGAGAAGCATATGGGAGGAGAAGCAAAAAGGAACAGACGCCAGACGGAAGGAGTCGATGGAAAAGGCCGCTCAGGGTGCAGAAATGGAAAAGTCAGAATGTGGGGAGAGACCTTTCCATTTCACAAAGCAGAAAGAATGCCAGTACTAGCATGAGTCACATGAAAACTGAGCGCTTTTTATTAGCCACCAGATCCTTTTTTTTCCTCCCCAAAACGTTAAGAATTCTTGACTGCAACAGTATGGGAAAAGCAATTGATTGCAGTGTATATGCCATGCCAAAAGTCTTAGAATTCTACACATGCAAATAAGCATGCCTCACAATTTCCATCAAAATGCCCCATGTAATGTCAGATGGTTATTGAAGACTGCAATATTGTTCACATGAGATTTATATAAGCCCGCTGTGGAAATAACCAACGAATGTACCTCTAATGAAATTGTTCGCGTCATCAGTTATCCGTCAACGTATGCTGACATAGTTGCTCCTGTTATTTTCCAGGTCCCACTTGGAAGCCAGTTCTGACCAGTGGAAGCGCCTGCACCTCTCTCTCCAGGAGCTTCTGGTGTGGCTGCAGCTGAAGGATGACGAATTAAGCCGGCAGGCCCCCGTCGGGGGCGATTTCCCTGCGGTTCAGAAGCAGAACGATGTACACAGGGTAGGACAGTTTTCATCCTAGTGCCTTGGACGCCATGAGCATTCAGTGACTATTTTAAAATTGGTCTTGCTTGAAGTTAAGTTGAATAGAAATCCTCTTTCCTCCTCTCATCCAAGGGTCAATTATAAATAATCCAAGCCATTATATTTTAAATGTCAAGAGCATCTGCATTAATAATAACCTTTAAGAAATTGCCCATCTCTTTTGGTTATTTGGAAAATGTTTTTACTATGGAAACTGTTGGACATATATAAAAGGAGACAGAATACAATAATAAACACCCATGTATCCATCGAGACTTCAGTAATCATCAGTTCATGGCTAATCTTATTTCTTCTACACCTCTACCCCTTCCCTCATTATTTTGAAGCAAATAGCATGCATGTATCATTCCATTCATAAATACCTTATGAAGTCTCTCTAAAATATGTAAGGACTCTTTATAAGTAATTGCAGTGCTACTACAATACTTTTAAAATATCATAAAGTTCATTGTATCACATATACAGTCAGTAATCAGATTTCCATTTCTATCCTATATGTCATAAATGTTTAAGATGCTTTCCGTTTAGAACCTAAGGGAGAATTAAGATAGGGTCTGCCCACTGCAGTTTATCTCTTAAATTCTCCCTTTGTAAAAAAATATATTCTGCAGTAATCCTTGATTCACAGTAAGTTGCAGAGTCTCTCTGTGCATTTTACCTGGTTTCATCTAATGGTTACAACTTATGTAACTCAAATACGATTGGTATTGTCATTTCTAAATGTAACCCACGTAAAACGTACATTTGCAGGGCATTTAGGGCAGCCTAACTGTATTCAAAGTGCTTGGCAGCCAGCTGTGGCTAGTGGTTACTCAATGAACAGTGTAGTTCTACAGATTGGGTCATATGAGTTTGGCCTTTTTTGGCAAGATTGTTCCGTAGTGTATTCTCCCATCATTAGAAGATGCAGAGAGCCTAGTTTGTTCTTTTGTGTATGTAATTTTTGCAGTTCTGAATGCTCATTGGCCAGGAGTTGCACGATGAAAATAGACTATTTCTATCATTACTCCTTCATTTATTAGCTGCAGTACATCCATGACATTTTTTTTTTCATTCATCTGCTATTTGAGTACCCTGAGTGTCACTCACATTAGATAGGCAAGATTAGAGTTTCTACTTCACTGATTTTCAGAGTAGCAAGTTGTTCACTACAGTCCTTCAGCAATGACCAATTGGTTCTCTTTGGTTTTGAGTTACATTTCTGTCTTCTGTATTATTCTCTGAGTAGGGAATGGAAAGATTGGTCATGGTTGCTACCAAGACCCTAGGGCCTAGCAAGGAATCTGGTGACCAGTGGATGCTGATAAGTGCTTTTGAAATCAGAATAAAAAAATAAATGAACAGAAATGAATAGTGAGCCACAAATTATAGCCAAATAATAAAACTTGATAGCATGATATCGCTTTTGTGTTTTAGCACTTAAAGGAAGGATATCTATGGAGACACAGCTGAAGGTGGTATCTTTAGAAAAAGTCAAGAGTTTCTATTATGCCAGAGAAGAAAATATAGTAACTTTAAAAAAAGGGAAGAGAGAAAGAAGGAAAACTCAGAGATCTTACCTATAAAAAATGGCTAGTTTCTCCTCTAGCCATTTCCTTTCATATAACTCCGAATATTAAATTATCTGTCAGGGTAGGAAAAACTATGGTGATGTTACATTTTTAAATGTCCTAACTTTGAACAGTCAAAAAACTAGTATTTATAGAGAAGAACATTCATTGAGAAGGATGAGAGTCTTAAATAGAACAGATTACAGGATATAGTGAAATGAGACACAATTTCTACAAAAGATATAATTTTATTTTAGTTCCAGAAACTAAAGATGAATCATTGGACAAGTATACTAGGAGACAGTAGGCTGAGATGGTAATCATATTTCTCTAAAAATCAGATTATGATTTCTACTTTGTTCTACAGCTGGAGGATAAGAAAATTGGTCTAAATAATTGCCATTGTCCCTTTCAACCAATACCATCACCCCTGATTAGTGGTAATGGTTGCTTGCTAATAATGGTAAAATATCTGTGCTAATCACTTTCCTGTTTTTAAGCTTTTATTTAATGAATGCATTTTTCATAGGTACAACTTTAGGAATATAGTGGTTCTCTTCCCCCATACCCACCCTCCCACCCTGACTCCCGTCCCACCTCCTACTCCATCTCCCATCCCATTCATCATTATAGTTCATTTTTAGCTATCGGTTTAAATCCCTATGCAGAAATCCCATGATGAAGGACGTGGTTTGAGGAGTTACAGGACATGCCAACCAGAGTGAAGTGAACTAATCCCCACTTGAGCAGTGTGCTTGTTGAGAAACCCATTACCCTTCCTTGATTTAACAGAACTTCCAACCCATCGACAGTTCTGTTTTACATATTAGTTCTACTGTTCTTTTAGCTTTTCCTCTTTCCAAATACAGCTTAAATTTAAGCATCAAACCTTTTTAATAACTCTTCCAAAATCCCAGAATCATTTGCTGCTTTATCTTGTTGTTGCTGTGATCTACAGAAGAAACAAAAAGCTTGGAGAAACTAACAAAATATGTCCTCCTAGCCAGACAATAACACAGCAAACTGGTCCAGTACCCTTCTAGGATGAACACTCTCCAGGTTTCCCTTGCTGATGTATCCCTGAGTCACTTTACCTCCAAAATATTTCTTAACTCTGTCTACCACAAAATCACCATGGCCATAAGAAAACATTTCTCTAGACATGTCTGCCTCTGGTCTTGCCAATCTACAGCGCAATCTTTGTATTTCAGTCAAACTAATCTATGTAAAAATATAAATGGAATTCTGTCTGTCCTCGTCTTAATACTCTTCAGAATCTTCTCTAAGCCCTTGGAGAAGATTGAAGTCCTTGGCAAGAGTTCAAGGTCCTATCCGGCGGGTGGGGCCCCCACCATCTCTTTCCTTGCTGCTCTTTTCCCTTCTCTTTGGACTCCAGCCACACTACCTTGTTTTGATTTTTCCCGGTCTATATTCCTGCCAGGCAAGGCCTTAAACATGCTAGCCAGGTGTCTTAAATTCTTTCATTTTTTTTCTTCAAAGATGTATTTATTTATTTGAGGCCAGCTCACTAGGCGCCGGATTCTGTCCCGGTTGCTCCTCTTCCAGGCCAGCTCTCTGCTGTGGCCCAGGAGGGCAGTGGAGGATGGCCCAAGTGCTTGGGCCCTGCACCCCATGGGAGACCAGGATAAGAACCTGGCTCCTGACCTCAGATCAGCGAGGTGCGCCAGCTGCAGCACGCCGGCCACAACGGCCATTGGGGGGGTGAACCAACAGCAAAAGGAAGACCTTTTTATTTTATTTTTTTTTTTGACTGGCAGAGTGGACAGTGAGAGAGAGAGACAGAGAGAAAGGTCTTCCTTTTGCCATTGGTTCACCCTCCAATGGCCGCCGCGGCTGGCGCACCACGCTCATCCGATGGCGGGAGCCAGGAGCCAGGTGCTTTTCCTGGTCTCCCATGGGGTGCAGGGCCCAAGCACTTGGGCCATCCTCCACTGCCTTCCCGGGCCACAGCAGAGAGCTGGCCTGGAAGAGGGGCAACCGGGACAGAATCCGGCGCCCCAACCGGGACTGGAACCAGGTGTGCCCACGCCGCAAGGCGGAGGATTAGCCTGTTGAGCCATGGCGCCGGCCTAAGACCTTTCTTTCTCTCTGTCTCACTGTCCACTCTGCCTGTCAAAAAAAAAAAAAGTACCTAGGATATGTTAGACACTGAAGAGATAAGGGAACAAGGAAAGGCGGAGTGGGGAGCAACCAGTAACTAATATTAACCTTTTCATTCTCCTCGAGGCTACTGAGTCTGAGGGCTGGGAGAGAAAGAGTACCAGGGGCCTTCAAAAAATTCGTGGAAAATATGGAGAAACTATACATAGATTTCACATTTTGTTGCACAAAAATAGGCTTATGTTTTAATTTCATTTCCCAAAGACTTTTTGAAGGACCCTCACAGGGAGTGATATTCCTTCCTTCTTGATAGGATTTTTCTGTTTGTCCCCAACTCAGTGTCATTTCATAAAGTGTTGTTGCTTTTTACACGAGACAAATCGCATTAAAATGTCAAAGTGGAAACTAGGATCAAAAGCTGTTCACTTCTTTATTTTCTATAAATCAGATTATTTGAAAAATAGGAAACTTGTATTTTCTTTGTACTTCTACTTAGATTAATGGTAAGCTTTTTATGGCAAAGTATCACATGTCTAATACTCTTTTTCAAAAAAGGAAAATATTCAGTCGCTCTCAATTACTATGATGGAGAGATCTATGCTTTTCTTGGCGGTAAATTCCAAGCTAGTCCACACAGGTAGCTGGGGACTGCAGTGTCCCTCCTCAGAGGAATTTTCACACCCATGAGAGTGGATCTGTGCTCCCCAAACCAGCTGGGCAGCATAACAACAGCAACTGAATGGCTTTCAAGACTAATTAATAAAATAATGCTCCATATGTGGTGAAATGTTATAAATAATTAAAGCTAAAATGCGCCTTAGCAAATATAAACTGACCAATTTTTATATCTTTTGAATACATTATCCTGGCTTTTATAATTCCTCATTACTTGCCTCACTAGACTGACTCGTTTTCAATTAGTGTGTATTATTCTGGTCCAGATATATTTTTAAAATTGACTTCCTTTGTTTTACTTGAGCAGTCACTAAAGTGATATTTATTACTTGTCTACTTGTGTGATTAACCTAGCAAGAGTCTTAAAGGAGCAAATCATAGTGGGGAATTTCTAAGGACAACTGCAATAAACCATGAGCTTATTTAATTCCTTTCCTCCTACTCCAAATCCAAATGGAGATTAGGCCTTGATTATAAGAACACTGTAGGTAATGACTTTTTGTTTGCATTTTTACTAATGAAATTGTTTGTCATTAGTTTTTCATCTTTCCATTTAAATATCTTTGTAATCCGCTCCCTAGAGACCATAAGGACACCTTCAAAGCTTCCTGAGATTTTTCTGGTGAAGATTTAGATGGAAGTAATCAATACATACATTATTAAAACAGTGGACAGAAAGCCATTATTGCTTGGATGCTGTTGACAAATGAAAAGGCTTGGATAAAGTAGTTTACTTGTACATTTGTCAGGTCATATATTATGCATGTTCGATTTCCTCGGAACTCACCACAAAGTGAGGGAGAGGTTTAGAAATTCAATAAAGTTATCCTGAAATCATGTTGTAGATTATACATTTATTTAGGCTAATTCTGTTATCAATGCTGGCCTGCTAGCGTCAGGTACATTTTCATGTGTGTGTTAGCTTGATGAGTTCTCTGTGTTTTCTTTAAACAGAAAGAGAAAAATGTCTTTGGGTGCCATTTGTAAATGTTAAGATTTAAGTCAGCTCTCTGTTAAGAAAAAGGCATTCTTCCCTCTCCCTTGGAAAAACAACCAAGGGTTGTGATAGAGTGATTTATTCCAACCAACATTAGATGGCCTGACCTCTTAGAATGTCTAAGCAAGTCTGCTTTTCCTGCAACGTCTAGTCACGTCTGTACTAAAATGTCTTCTTAGGTCTGTTGGGGGAAATAAACATCTTTCTGATCTATTATTTTCAAATTTTTATTTATTTGAAAGAAGGAGAGAGGGAGAAGGAGAGGGAGAAAGAGGGACGGGGGGGGAGGGGGGAGAGAGAGAGAGAGAGAGAGAGAGAGAGAGAGAGAGAGAAAGAGAAAGATCTTCTATCCCTAAATACCAGCAAGGGCAGTCACTGGACCAGGCTAAAGCCAGGGGCTGAGAACTCAGTACAGGCCTTGCACGTGTGGCAGGGACCCATGTACCAGAACCGTCACTTCCTGCCTCCCAGGGTGAGTGTTGGCCAGGTGCTGGACTTAGGAGCAGAGCCAGATCTAGAACCAGGACACTCCAGTACAGGATGCAGATACCCTGAGAAGTTTCGTTTCTGTGCCAAATGCTCCCCCATGATCTATCCTTCGTCTCTAACAAAGTGCACTGCGTTTGTACAAAATTGATATCCTACGCAGTCATATTTATGGATGCTGAATAGAAAAGAATTATTTTTAGAACTGCATTTCTAGGCTTTTGAGGAAATCTCCTGAAAACTAGCTAGATCATCAGAACTTAAGACTGGAGTCATTGAGGAATTTCTGCCTTTCTTTAATGACTATCACAAAATAAACTAAGTAGTTTAAAAATTCACTTTTCGACCAAAGTTGTCTTTCTCACTTTTCAAAATATTTTGATATCTTGACTAATACTCTTAAAATATATTGCTATGTGTTTCGCTTTTACAAAGTACTTTTTAAAAAAGATTTATTTATTTATTTGAAAGTCAGAGTTATGGAGAAGCAGCAGCAGAGAGAGAGAGGTCTTCCATCTGCTGGTTCACTCCGCAGATGGCTGCAGTGGGTGGAGCTGGGCGGATCAGAAGCCAGGAGCCAGGCTCTTCTTCCAGGTCTCCCACACAGGTTCAGGGGCCCAAGGACCTGGGCCGTCCTCCACTGCTTTCCCAGGCCATAGCAGGGAGCTGGATCAGAAGTGAAGCAGCCTCGACTCGAGCTGGTGCCCATATGGGATGCCAGTACTGCAGGTGGTGGCTTTACCTGCTGTGCCACAGTGCTGCCTCTACAAAGTAGTTTCACACACATTATTATTTTAATTGCAAATGAACCCTTGTACTTTCTCTGTATTCTTTCTTCTCCCAAAAGTTTATTTTAGGAACAGTTATACCATAACTAAGATTCCTAGAATGTGTCGATTCTTTCAGTAACTAAATAGTGAGTACCTAGTCTACTCCAGGGACTAAGGATATAATATTGCACAGAACAAGTCCCTGCTCCCATGAACATTCATATTTTAGTGACGGAAATACACAGTAATTCAGTAAACTAACATATAAAACAGTGTCAAGTTGGAGTAAGTGCTATAAGCAAAAACTAAAGCAAATATGCAAACAGATGGGAATGTTGACCTTTCTGAGGATGTCCTATTTGGACAAAGACCAGTGTGAGTGAGTGAGCCAAGCAAAAACCTTGGGTGAAAGTATTCTAGGAAGAAGGGGCAGCGCATTTGAGAACCTGTGTATGGGAACATGTTTGGAATGTTCCAGGCAAAGCAAATTGGACTGTGTATTCTCAAGGGAAATAATAGAAGTAGGCAGTGGTAAGTTGTAGAGAAAGGCAAAGGCCAGATCACCGACAGTCTTGCAGGCCATCGTTTGGAGGTGGATTTCATTCTGTGTGTAATGAGACATCACTGGAGCGCTCTCAGCGGGGATGGTGTGATCTGATTTATGGATTCTGAAGTTGATTCTGGCTTCAAGATAGAGAACTAACTACAGGAGGAGTAAAATGGAAAGCACAGAGAAAGTCAGAAGGGGGAAGAAAATGTCGATGACTTTGGGTATAGAGGGAATGGCAGTTACAGTGACAATTGATTTAACCCAGGATGCATTCTGAGGGCAGAACTGAGAGAACTGAAGATAGGTGGGATGTAGAGTGTGGGAGAAAGTCAAGGATGACTCTGATGTCTATGGCTTGAATGAACAGAGAAACGATAGTGCCAATTATGGAGATGCAAAACAGTTGGAAATGATCACGTTTGAAGGTATGTGCGTGAAGTGAATCAAGTGTTCCATTTTTGGATCTTGGTGATAGACAGAGACAAATGGTATGATTCAGAAATCATTCACCACCTAAACTTGACAATCTGAAATTTTGGCTGAGCATCTTAAGAAGTTAATTTGTCATGGTGTTTCTTAATAATCTGTTCACTTGTTCTGTCACTTCAAAAGGAATTCCCAAAGTTTAGGGTCTAGGCTAAATGACCATGGGAATAGACTGAGTTTTCACCAGTGATTTTTCAAGGTCAGTTCAGAATTTAACAACTTTATTGCCGGTAGGAAGTGACTTCCCTAGTGGTTGTTGGAAGCAATCCAGTGTTAGGTTTGAGAATCAAACATCTGTTCAAGATGTGATGTGAGCACTAAATTATTCCTCCACAGAATCACAGAGCTACAGGTAGGTGAGATTCTATTTGAGCCCATGCCTTTGGGCTCAGAAAGTACAATTGAAAAAGACTTCAGAAAAGGAATCTCAACAAGGCACTTGTTAAACACATTCTTCTATTAAGTATTTAAAAGTGTTTTCTCATTGAGTACAATTGGTTTTTTGAAAGATTAATTTCTGTCTTGAGATATTTCCATTTACTTTTCAACTTTGCTTCAGATAGATTTCATTTCACTCATAATTTTTAAAAGGTTTATTTATTTTTGTGAAAGCCAGAAATAGAGAGAGAGAGAGAGAGGGAGAGGGAGAGAGGGAAAGAAGGAGGGAGGGAGGGGTGGGCAGAGGCAGAGGCAGAGGCCAGCTCTGGGTAAGTTGTAGAGTTCTGCTCAGTGACGTAGGGCCTATAGTTTACAATACTGATTTGTGCAGTTAAAAATTCTAAGAGGCTAGATCTGATGGTAAGTGATCTTTTTTTTAAACAGTATTTTTTTTAAAGATTTATTTATTTATTTGAAAGTCAAAGTTAAACAAAGAGAGGAGAGACAGAGAGAGGTCTTCCATTCACTGGTTCACTTCCCAGTTGGCTGCAACGGCCAGAGCAGTGCTGATCTGAAGCCAGGAGTCAGGGGCTTCTTTGGGGTTTCCCACGTGGGTGCAGGGGCCCAAGCACTTGGGCCATCTTCCACTGCTTTCCCAGGCCATAGCAGAGAGGCAGATCAGAAGTGGAGCAGCTGGGACTAGAACCTGTGCCCATAAGGGATGCTGGCACTGCAGGTGGCAGCTTTACCCTCTATGCCACAGCACCGGCCCCAGTAAGTGTTCTTACCACAATACGAAAGGATGATTACAACCTTTTCTGTTTAGCCCATATTCCATTTTCTTAGCTGTTCTAATATTAGCTTTCTCCAGTGACTATCAAGGGAAACCTCCATCTTTCTAGTTTGTGTGCTGTTGCCTCTTTCAAATTTCTTCCTTCCATGACCCTCTGTGCTTCTTGCTGCCAGTCTCCCTACCACCCTGCCATTCACCACTTTTCTGGACCCTGTGCTATCCCAAGACCTGGGTTTTGAATTCACTGGGTATTGATTGTCCCTAAGTTAGCATTTGATAAGGTATTCCTTATATATTTGAAACTCAATAAATGTGGTGGCTCTTCAAATGGGAAAGGTCATTTTGGTGACAGAATGTATTCAGAACTTTCTTATATGACATAAAAAAACATAGGATGTGTGCAGACAAGCTAGAAATAATATGGAAATTAGAATGGTACTATATCATGAAAAAGAAACTATTACATACTGATCAAATTACAGATGTGAGTGCATTGATATTCTTGTACTGTGCCCACCCAGGAACTACTTGCTGAACACAGGGAACTGTTGGACCACTCTAAGTCCTAGTCTGTCTTGTGTTTTCTCCTCCACTAGCGAATGCTGCGACTAGTGGAAAATCTCCAACTGGTCAAACCAGAGAACTAGTCAGTATTTTAACATAAATGTCTTCTTTAAGAAATCACTAAGTTAACGAAGGCAGAATATCAACACCTCTTGAGAAGGTTTCACCCAGTGACTCAAAGGTTACCTCAGCTTGGACTTGGAGCATAGGTCCACAATAAGATTTCTCCATCTTTTCCAACTGAAAGCATTAATTTTTCTTTAATAACTCACCTGCAAGTCTATTGTAAATAAACCTGGGCTCCATGTAACACATTCTGCTTCTCTAACTGGATGGTCTATTTTTGATTTAATAATATTTTATTTATTTTTTTATTTATTTTTTACAGGCAGAATTAGACAGTGAGAGAGAGAGACAGAGAGAAAGGTCTTCCTTTTGTCTGTTGATTCACCCCCCAAATGGCCGCTACGGCTGGTGCGCTGCGCCGATCTGAAGCCAGGAGCCAGGTGCTTCCTCCTGGTCTCTCATGCGGGTGCAGGGCCGAAGCACTTGGGCCATCCTCCACTGCACTCCTGGGCCACAGCAGAGAGCTGGACTGGAAGAGGGGCAACTGGGACAGAACCGGCGCCCCGACCGGGACTAGAACCCGGTGTGCCGGTGCTTCAGGCAGAGGATTAGCCTAGTGAGGTGTGACACTGGCTGATTTAATAACATTTTTGATGATGTACTATGTACCAAGTTATTGCTATAATTGTTATCATTAGTAATGAGGCTTAACACTGATTATCTCAAACTGCCACCATATAGTAGGCCCATGGTCGATTAATGTTCTAAACGCATTTATGATAAAGTATCACAACTGGAAGTTAGAACTTAAGGAAGATGTTTAGCAAACTCCCACATTGTACAAATGAGGGCACAAAGGCTCGGGGAGATTGGATGAGCTGCTGAAGATCAATGCAGCCAGCTTCTAGCTTAGCCCAGACTTGAACCCCAGGGTCCTTGCCACTCAGGGACTACTTCATTGGCTTCCCAGGAGGGTTGCTTTCAGTTCTGCTTCCAGACATGGGAATCATGAGTAGTCATTCCATCAGACTTCATCCTGAATTACACAAACAGAGCCTTGCTACTTCAGTGGGAATATGGCTAGAATTCAGTTCCAGGAAAACTAGACATGATTGAAAGATGTCTATGTTTTGAAAATCAAAGGCTTTTGCTCTCATCCATATTAATAGGATCCTGCATCCCCTGTCTCCAGGAGGAGGCGAGATGACTTTTTTCCCTGCAGTGTCAGTGTCGTTGCCCAGAGCCCTCTGTTGTCCCTGTCTTTGGACTAAGTCACACAAGTCAGTATCACACCCTCAGGGCAGTGTTTGGCCTGGCAGTTAAGAGTCTGGTGGAGATGCCCACATCCCACATCAGAATGCCTGGATTCGGTTTCCACTCTGGCTCCTGATCCCAGCTTCCTGCTAACACAGTCCCGGGAGGCAGAGGTGATGGTCCGACTAGTTGTGTTCCTGCCACCCGTGTGCGAGACTTGGACTGAGTTCCCAGTTCGTCGCTTTTGCCTCTAGCGCAGGTGCCTGTGGGCATGTGGGGAGTGAAGCAGCAGACGGGACTGCTGTGGCTCCCCCTCTTCTACTGCTCTTCCCTCTCCTCCCCGCCTCCAACCAGTCACTCACTCATTCTCACCCATCAGCCCCTCCATACCCGCTTGTAAACTGCATCTGTTTATGGCGTCCTTAGGTGTTTCTCATAATACACATCTTTTCTTTTTGTGCAAACAGGAAGGATAGAAAAAACAATCACTGGCTTGACTCTTCTCTAAGATTTCAAGAATGTTTAAAATTTCTCATTTGCTTCATGGTCCTTATGGTTTTCTACTTAAATAGCTTAAAATTATAATTTAAGAGTTTTATTTTTTGTTATCACTCACCTCAGTCTGGCTTAAAAACTGATGGCCGTAGGTAAACTCTAACTTATCTCCACCTTGGTTTGCATGAGTGAAAGGTTCATCGCAGGTGCAAATATACCTACTCAACCAAACTATTGACTCCCTAAGGACACAGATCAAGTTTTTACATCTTTTCTAAATAGATAATAGGTTCAGAATGAATATTTTTGAATTAATTATTTAATTAGTCAACGTTTGGTTACCTAGTGACTCAATATTTGTGATAATAATTTAAAATACTTAAATAGCTTTACCTTAGGATTTTTCAGTACTGCAATATTGAAGAAACACATAATAAAATAAAAGTTCATTTTGTGAACCGGAAGGTGTAGAAGGAAAAGTGTCCATTTAGTATGCCCAGTTTTTTCTCATTTGCATGACAGAATATTGTTTTATTTTCACAAAACTGCTCTAAGACTTTAGTAATTGCTTTTTTAAAAAAAGATTTATTTATTTATTTGAAAGTCAGAGTTATAGAGAGGCAGAGGCCTCTGGTTCACTCCCCAAATAACTGCAACAGCCCTGGCTGTGCCGATCTGAAGCCAGGAGCCAGGGGCTTCTTCCAGGTCTCCCACACGGGTGCAGGGGCCAAGGACCTGAGCCATCCTCCACTGCTTTCCCAGGCCATAACATAGAGCTTGATCGGAAGTAGAGCAGCCAGGACTCGAACCAGTGCCCATATGGGATGCCAGCACTGCAGGTGGTGGCTTTACCAGCTATGCCACAGTGCCAGCCCCAGTAATTGCTTCTAATTATTCTACATCACAACTGGGGGCTTTTTAATCTGTTTATCTTAGAAAGGTGGAAAGGGATGGTGCTGTGGCATTGTGGGTAAAGCTGCCACTTGAAGTGCTGGCATCCCATATGGGCACTGGTTTGAGTCCTGGCTGCTCCATTTCTGAACCAGCTCTCTTCTGCTATGGCCTGGAAAAGTTGTAATTGGGGCCATCTGGGGAATGAACCTGCGGATAGAAGACCTTTCGCTCTGCCTCTGCCTCTCTGTAACTGTCGTTCAAATAAATAAATAAATAAAAGAAAGTACAGGGTACGGGGAAGAGGATGTGTTTTACAAAGAATCAGGAGGTAATTATCTTAACATTTGAATACTGACAACTAAATATTGAATATATTCTGCATGTGTTTGTAAAAGGCCTGTGTATCTGATATCTTTTTCTGTCTGCATGTGAATGAACTAACTTTTCTGCTTTAAAATATTTGCTGTAATTTTAAGATAAAATAAGTGTTGTATGTGAATACATGTTTTCCCAAACCTCACTCAAACAGGGTGTCTTTGAGACTTTATTATCATTCAAGTCTCTTGACGTAGAATTCTGTTTGTTTTAAAATGTATCCACTTCCCTACCTTTCAAAATGCAAGGAGCTATATTATAACATGTAGTTTATAGTAAGTTATTAGTTATTGAAAATTGAGTTCCCATTGTTTTATTGCAGAATTGTCATTTTTTCACTACATAAGTCTATCTCTTTAAAAATTTTTTTTTATTTGAGAAGCAGAAGTAGGGAGAGTGTGACAGACAGAGAGACAAAGAGCTGCTTAGTTCACTCTCCAAATATCTGCAATGTCTGGAGGTGCCAGAGACACAGTCCAGGTATCACACATGTGTGGCAGGAACCCAGTTGTTTGAGCCATTACCACTGCCTCATAGGGTATACACTGGCAGGAGTATACATTCAAGCTGGAATCAGGGGCCAGAATTCAAACCCAGGCACTCCTATGGAAGATGCAGGCTTACTAACTGGTGTCTTAACCACTAGGCCAAATGCCCACCCGATCTCTCTCTCTTGAACTGCTTGCTATAAGGACCATTGATGGGGGCCAGCGCTGTGGCATAGTAGGCTGGCATCCTATGTAGACACGGATTCATGTCCTGACTGTTCCACTTCTGATCCAGCTCCCTGCTAATGTGCCTGTAAAAGCAGTAGAAGATGGTCCAAGTGCTTGGGCCCCTGCATCCACATGGGAGACCCAGATAAAGCTCCTGTCTCCTGGCTTCAAACTGGCCCAGCCCTGGCTGTTGCAGCCATGTGAGGAGTGAACCAGCAGGTGGAAGACTTCTCTTTCTCACCTCTCTCTCTGTCTGCAACTCTACCTTTCAAATACATAAATAAAATCTTAAGAACAACAAAAAACGAGGCCAATTGATGCCCATTATGTAGAACAGTGTCTGGTATATAGCAGGACTCACAGTTTATCAAGTGAACAAATGGAGGATGACTTTTAATATAACCACTTTTAAAAATGTTTTATTTATCTTATTTGGCCGGCAAAGGAAAAGAGAGGCAGAGAGAGAGAGAGAGAGAGAATGAATGAGAATATGAGAATCTTTTATCTGCTGGTTCACTTCCCAAATGGCTGCAAGACTGGGACTGGGCCAGGCCAAAGCCAGGAACCAGGAGCTGCTTCTAGGTTTCTCATGTGGGTGCAGGGGCCTGAGCAGTTGGGGCATCCTCTGCTGCTTCATCAGGCCATAAGCAAAGAGCTAGATCAGAAGTAGAGCAGCTGGGATGCAAACAGGCACCCATGCGGGATGCCGGTGCTGCAGGCCTTGGCTTACTTAACTCATGGAACCACAGTGCTGGCCCCATCATATAACCATTTTTAACATGTCATATTATAGTTGTTTTTTTTTTTTTCACAAAATGACAGATGTTATCATTTTCTTCTTTTTTAAATCTTCTTGTACAAACTGTTTCTCGCTTTTTCCGCTTGAGTTCTTACCTTTTCAGTACTTAGTCTATGACTTGCTAAACTTTGATGAGACAATCCTCTTTTCCTTCAGTTTTCTTAATGTCAGGCAGTAATGTGAAAATAATAGTGCTATGTCTTTGTAATGACAGAATTCCTTTGTCTTGTCTTTAGGCTCATTTTAATCAGTGACTCATATTTAAGAAATGAACAAGGAAGCTATGATGGAGCTAAGTTCTTGGCAACAATTTGGGGGCAAACAAGTAGTCTCCTATAATGGATGGTCCTTAGCCTTGAATTATTTACTTCTCAGTTGTTACAATGGAATTGTATTATCAATAGTGTCTTGGGGGGGGGGGGGGGCGGCGGCGCTGTATAATAGCAGGTAAAGCTGCCGCCTGCAGTGCCAGTATCCCATATGGGTGCCGGTTCAAGGCCCGGCTGCTCCACTTCCGATCCAGCTCTCTGCTGTGGCCTGGGAAAGCAGTGGAGGATAGCTCAGGTCCTTGGGTCCCTGCAGCCACATGGGATACCTGGAAGAAGCCCCTGGCTCCTGGCTTCGGATCAGCACAGCTCTGGCCATTGCGGCCATCTGAGGAGTGAACCAGCGGATGGAAGACCTCTCTCTCTCTCTCTCCTCTCTCTGTGTAACTGTGAATTTCAAGTAAAATAAATCTTTAAAAAAAATAGTGTCTTGGACTTTTTAAATTTATGAGGTCTTTAAGATCCATTTTCTTAGTTTGCGGTTCCTGCTCCAACAATTATCTCCACTTTCTCCCGTCTAAATCATTAATATATCTTTCTCTGCTGGAATCACCAACTGTACTAGTGTTCCTGGGATTGTCCTAGCCTTAGTATTGAAAGTTCTGAATCCTGAAAAAAAAAAAAAAACTCAGTGATGGACAAACTAGGGTGACTGGTTACCGTCCTGCTGGCGTCCATTCCTCAGTCTGTTTCAAATCACTTCTGCCGTCCTAAAAGGAACATTCCTCCCTCTCATCTTGTCGTCCTCTCTGTCCTCCTGTCATATCTTTCTCTTTTCCGTCTCAGGAAAAAATATGTTCAACAGGCCGGCGCCATGGCTCAATAGGCTAATCCTCCACCTTGCAGCGCCAGCACACTGGGTTCTAGTCCCGGTCGGGGCGCCGGATTCTGTCCCGGTTGCCCCTCTTCCAGGCCAGCTCTCTGCTGTGGCCCGGGAGTGCAGTGGAGGATGGCCCAAGTGCTTGGGCCCTGCACCCCATGGGAGACCAGGAGAAGCACCTGGCTCCTGCCATCGGATCAGCGCGGTGCCCAACAGCAAAGGAAGACCTTTCTCTCTGTCTCTCTCTCTCTCTCACTGTCCACTCTGCCTGTCAAAAAAAATATATGTTCAACAAATAGTTTTCAGTTGAAATACCTACCCGTGCTTGCACTCACTCCTCAAGTCAGCCGGCTGCTGCGACCACTGCTCTCCCCAAAGCTGGTTAGCAGTTTGCAGTGTGGAGCTGCCTTTACTCTCTGGTTAGCATTGCTGGATGCTGTGGGTGACCTTCCGCCTCTCAGTACTCACAGCTAGGCACTCCTGATTTCCTCCAGTCTCTTTACCCATCCATTCTTGTCTGTGCCCATTAACTTGTTTTTTTAAGGCAGAGAGAGAGTTCCCATCTGCGGACTCATGCCCCCGAATGCCTACAATGGCTAGGGGCTAGGCTAGGCTGAAGCTGGGAGAAGGAAACTCAATCCAGGTCTCCCACATGCATGACAGATAACCAACTACTTGAGCCATCGCTGTTGCCTCCCAGCATGTCTGTTAGCAGGAAGCTAGAGTTAGGATTCAGACTCTGTTGAAAACAGGTTTTCTGATACACGACATGGGCATCTTAACCACTGGGCCGAGCTCTTCCCCCCTCCCCAATTCTCTTTTGACACTTAAGTACACAATGGGTATTAGCTGAATGAGAAAATAGCTCCTTAATCTCTTTTTCTTCTCCCCAAATATCAGACCATTATTTCATTGAGGAAGGAATATTACCCTCCAAACTCAGCATGCCACCCCCTTTATTCTGTTCCCTATACGGAACACCCCTGCATTGTACTCTTGGGTTTTTCATGTTAATCTTTGTTTTATCCTGAATGTACTTGTGACGTACTCTTTTTTCATATTTATTTATTTGAAAGTCAGAGCCAGAGAGTGTGGGAGATGGGGGGATCTTTCATGTGCTGGGTCACTCCCCAGATGTTCTCTACGGCCAGGGCTGGGCCTGGTGGAAACCAGGAGCCAGGAGCTTCATCCAGGCCTTTTATGTGGGTGCAGGGACCCAGGCACTTGGGCCATCTTCCACTGCTTTCCCACCATTATCAGGAGCTGGATTGGAAGTGAAGCAGCCAGGCCTGGAACCTGTGTCTGTCTGGGATGCCGGCGTCACAGGCAGTGGCGTAGCCCACAATGCTGGCCCCACATGTGAAGTCTGCTGTAGTTACTTTACAGTCAGTTGTTGTTGTCATCCTCTCCCTTTGTCCAAGTCCTTAGCTCTAATACTGATGAAAAAGTTTCCTTCATGAGTGGCTGGTACTCCGTAGGTGAGAGACCAGGGGAAAATGACTGATTTCTGCTTGGAAAGGGGGAGGCGGCAGCTCTTCTCTCCTCCTGAGTGGCTCTCGTTGAAAACAAAATAAGCCTGAGTCCGAACTCCAGCTCCCTCAGGAGCCAGCCCCATTGGTCTCGGGTTTTATAACCTAGAAATGGCTCCCAGGCCCGAGTGTCATACTTTCTCAAATGTAAATAAATACCCAGAGAGATAGCCACTCGATTCTGTTTTGGTAATTGGGGGCGTAACATGGGAATCTTCCCTGGAATATAATCATTTTGGCCTTCTTGGGTGTGTGAAATTAACGAGACAAATGGCTACAGATCTCATTCCCATGGCATGAGAAGGTTCTCCAGAGGCTAGAGACTTCAGTAGTTGTGACTAAGAAATCCGTGCTATAGAAACACTAGCCTACTTAAAATACTGTACATGCCATATTATATTATGTTATATGTCTCTGCACTTGGATTCTCCACGGTATCAGTTGCCTATCAACTCCAAATTGAGAAACAAGTCAAAAGGATAATTGGTTTTAAGTTGGGAATTTAAAATATATGAAAACACGCAGAACATAAGAAGTACATACATATACACACAGTGCACACACACACAAAAATACAGATTTCAAGTAAAATATTACAGGGAAGAGCAGCCTTTTATGTAAGCAGAGTAACTATCCTGCCTACTCTTTAATTTCAAAGGCACAGTGATATCCCACAATAAAGAAGTTACTTCCCTGTCCAAAAGCTGAATCCTAATATTCCACTCATAGAGCTCCATTAGTTTGATTGAAATACCTTGCCTCTTTCTACAGAATTGTAAATAATAATAGAGTATGAATCATTTTGCAAAGGGTAAACTCAGTATTCTTTTGAATGGTGAATACTACTGAGGTTTTATTGATAAATTTATCAGTCAATATACTTCTGCAGTACTTCTATAGCACAATGGTATATCTGAAATTTAAAGGAGAATACCACTAATTTTTCTCCCAGTGACAGAACAAGGCTTATGTTCAGTAGTCAACAGAGCTAGAAATAAGACAGAGTTGAAAAAAGATAAAAATGGTTAAGCCCTAGGACAGGGCAATCATCATTATTCCTGATTGTACATAGATACATTAGTACTGATGTTATACTGAATACTTTTATTAATACATTCACTTCTGAGATTATGTTATGGTCTCGGAGCCTCTATTAGCTTATCCTTGCCTCACAGTAACCCTCTTAGCACTCAGTTATGCTCAGTAAGTTCATACATTTATTGCTTTCACTCTTCTTGTGGTATATTTGTTTTATCCCTTGTTTTGACCCAGAATCTCCTTGAAGGCAAAACTAGGCATTTTGCTTTTCTCTTAATTTCTTGTATAAAGAAAGATTAAGGATTAGAGATTAAAATTGGGACCCAGACTAGATGACCTCAAGAAACCATTTTAGGTCAATTCTATTATAGAAACTTGTTCCTGCAATTACTACTTCTATAACAACTCAGAACATTTCTTCTATTCTCACAGAGGTCAAAATGGAAGATCTCACAGGAAATATTTAGATGTTATATTGTCATTGGCTGTATTTCATTGAAAGAGATTATGAATGATTAATTGACCAACAAAACTGTGTATGTTGAAATGGTCATTTATACATTAAAGCCATTGTCTGTATTCCCACTAAAGTCTTTTTTGCTTTTTACTTGCTACACCTCTTATTTGATGAAGTATTGAGGCTTTTTACTGTAACATAAATTTAAAATGTATTATGTCAAAAGCTAAAAAAAGAAATATGTAGAAGGAAGGAGGGTAGGAGAGAAGGAGGGAGAGAAATATCATTATGTTCTTAGACTAGTATCTATAAATCACATTGAATCTGTTAAAAATTAATTAAAATAAAAAATGGATAATCTTTGTTTTTTAAAAAAGTTACTCATTTATTTGAAAGGCATTGTAAAAAGAGAGAGTGAAAGAAAGATCTTCCACTTCCATTTACTGGTTCACTCCCCAAGTAACCACAACAGCCAGGGTTGGGCTAGGCCAAAGCCAGAAATTCCATGCAAGTGCCTTACATGGGTTAGAGGGACTGAAGCGCTTGAGCCATCCTCCACTTCTTTCCCAGGCATGTTAGCAGAGGGTTGGATTGGAAGCAGAGGAACCGGGACTCAAACTGACACTCTGATATCAGATGCTTGTGTCACAAGCTGCAGCTCCACCTGCTATACCACAGTGCATAATCAAATAGGTGCTTTTTTGAAGCTACTGAGAGTTAAGCTTCTTTTACTCTTCGTGCACTATTTTAGTTAACCACCAGACACTTTGACCAAATTAACCGGTGATTGTCAGTTGCATTAGTTGTAGGCTTCATTCCAGGCTAAGTTTCTTCAAATGGTCCTTAAGGCTTCCAGGTATGTTCTGGATATGCATTCCAGAAGGTGTGTTTATTTCTGCATTAGCCATGCCAGGGTTTTGCAATGTATACCTTCCAACGTGAGGTTATATAAATAAAGCACTTTTAACTTAAAAGCTCCCAACTTGTCTCCAGAATAGTTTTTCAAACTCAGTGGTTTCTGAAAGACCAGAAAGACCTGAATAGCCTTGTTTATCATTTTATGACTATTGGTTTATAAATAAAAGAGATAGAAATTGACCTGGGAGTTTCATAAACAAGTTCTGAGCACCCTGGATTAATTTTGAGAAGAACGCCACAAGCCAAATAAGCATTTCTTTTCATCTCATTTCACAGGCCTTCAAGAGGGAATTGAAAACTAAAGAACCTGTAATCATGAGTACTCTTGAGACCGTACGAATATTTCTGACAGAGCAGCCTTTGGGAGGACTGGAGAAACTCTACCAGGAGCCCAGAGGTAATTGAATGTGGAACTGTAATAACATATTGATAGAAGGATCAGTGGTGACAGAGCAGCCTATCCATTCTGGCTGCCAGGGTCTGGGTAGTGCTCGTATTTTCCAGGTTAAATAGAATCAATTCATATTAAACATAGATGTTGAAGAAGAATAAGGAAGCATAAACTACCATGCATAAATCTGTTTGCTCATTCATAAACAAACATGAAAAGAGATTAGCGATGAGTTCGTGGAACATTTAGAAAATAGTAAACAAAGGGGTTTATCTGTGAGGAGGAATCCTATTGTCACAAAGACTACAAGCTTGTTTTCCATTTAAGAGCCTGACAAAAGTAAATTAGAGCTTGTGGGGTGCATCCTACCATTTTTCTCCTCAATAGCTTAAATGAATCTTGGATTTGCCGATTGATATAGGGTAGAACAGATCCACTTTGAAGACAGACTTGAGCTGTGCATCGTAATTTATGTCAAAGTGTAAAAGAGCCATTAATCAGTAAATTGGCCTCTCGTTAAACTGTACTCTTTCTTTCTTCCAGTATGACCTTTCTGACAATGTTTAAAAAAAAACACACAAATGAATGTGGCCTAAACCCTTGTCATATTGCCAATTTAGAGCTGCCTCCTGATGAGAGAGCCCAGAATGTCACTCGGCTCCTACGAAAGCAGGCTGAGGAGGTGAACGCTGAGTGGGAAAAATTGAACCTTCACTCCACTGACTGGCAGAGGAAGCTGGATGAGGCCCTTGAGAGACTCCAGGAACTTCAGGAGGCGACAGATGAGCTAGACCTCAAGCTGCGCCAGGCTGAGGTGATCAAGGGATCGTGGCAGCCTGTGGGCGATCTCCTTATTGACTCTCTCCAAGATCACCTGCAAAAAGTCAAGGTACCATCTACCACTTTGCTTCAGAGCCCTTTGGGCAACTCAAAAGCGGTTCTGATCAGAACAGGAGTGCAGCACTTTCTTACTGCCAAGTTAAAAATAGGGCCCTTTTCAGACAGATCAGTCTGTCCTTAGCAAAGTTAAATTCTGCCTTTCATGGTGTTTTCTCCAAAACAATATAGTAATCAAATCATTTGCCCATCTTCAATAATATAAAATGAGATATTAAAAAGTTACCAGACAAAAAATCGTTGGATTTTGTTATTAGGAAATTGATTGTACTAAAATAGTCTGGTGTGTGTGTGTGTGTGTGTGTTTTCTTTGTTTGACTTAGTATCGGAATAGAGAGCCATATAACACTTAAGCAACAGCCATGAGTCAGGGTTTTGGCCTTTTTGCTAACTAAATTATATGACTTGGGTAAGTTATGGTGCTGTGAAATGAAATTGGTAATGCTAGTCTTCTCCTAGAAGGCAATGCTTGTAATACAATTTCAACTTGCATTAGCACTCTGTAGATGGGACAAATCATTATACCAATATATTTAGAATACTTCTGTCTATGAAATCAAAGTTAAATTCCTTTGGAGCACAAAGGTGCTATATATATATATGTATATATTATTTATATATATATATATTCTTTATATAGAGAGAATATACATATTTAGGAGTATAATTCTGAAACAAACAACTTGTAGCACGTTTTGTTTACTTATATAATGTCAAAACTGCAGAAGTTCTCCTAGAATGAAATCTAAAATAAGTTAAATTCTTTCATGCATTCAGGATATTTGCCAGAGCTCTCATTCTGGAAGTTCTTATCTCCTTGGCTTTCATGGCATTGTTCAGCCTACTTTCTTCTCCTTCCTATACTTTCCTAAGTTTTTTTTTTCTTAACCTTGATGCACCCTTCAAATATTGGTATGCCCAAGTTTTTTGTCTTATTCTATTTTTATTATTTAGATGCTCCCAGTTTGAAACAGCTTAGATGGTAGCTGTGTTAGTCAGCTTTTCACTTTGGTAACAAAATACTTGAGAGAAGCTACTTACGAAGGAAAGAGATTTATCTTGGATCATGGTTTGGGAAGTTCACAGTCCGAGATCATGTGGGCCCCATTACTATGACCACCTGGTGAGGGTAGTTAGTGCATGGTAATGGCAAAGTGCACATGGAAGATGATCACATGGGAGCCAGGAAACAGAGGGCTTGACTTGGGCTTTTATAACCTCTTAAAAGAGCTGCTTTTGGGGGGCATGGCCCCAGTGACTAAGGACCTCCCACCAGGTCTGCCTCCTAAATACCGTAATTGGATTAAGCTTCCACATTCCTAATGCCACCAACCTATGACTTTGGTGTCTAAAGTCCTGCAGACTTTGTAAGCTGAATCTTGTTCAAGCCATAGCAGTGAAGAATCTCAGTATATACTGTGGATATCTCTTCTGATCTCTTAACCCATATAGTGGGTTCATTTGTTCTCCTGTTTTCCAGTCTTCTACAGCTGTCCATCTCAACCTCACTACCTTCTGTGTTTCCTGTTTCAGTTAATGAGTCATAAACCAACAAGTTTCCTAGGCTAGAAACTCTAGGTTCATCCTTAAACCCTTCTACATTTTCACTGATTGCATGATTGCTCATTTTACCTCAGACTTACTTTTTTTAATTTTTCTCTTCTTTTTCCAACCAAATATCCTTTTCCAATCCCCAGCATCTTTTACTTAGATGATCACAACTTGCATCTTTAAATCCCATTCCATGATTGGTATGCCTGACATATCAGAAATACCAAATTGAACGAATGAATAAATGAACAAACAGTTTCTTTACTGATATCTCTGCATTATCTAGATTCTTCCAACACTAATCCAAACTCTTAGCAGAAGAATACCTCCCTAAAGGGGAAGTCTAATGAATGAAAACGATAGGTGGCCCTTTTCGTCCTAGTCCTGGTTAACTTCTCAACTAGAGCTTTCATCCTCTTGGGCATTAATGCACTCTGCCCATGCCACCTCTCTTACCCGAATCTGCGGTCTTGTCTCCTAACTGCCTGCCTCTGCCATTGTTCTTCTCTGTCTAGATCATCTCACGCTGCCTGCTTGCTGAACTCTCACTCAGCCCTCAAAGCCCAAACTATGTGTTGCCCATCTTTGTGGTACTCCCAGAGTGTCTGCCACACCAAACTCCTACAAAGCAGAAGCTGCTGCTCTCGGTTCAATGCATAGATCACCAAAGATGCTTAAATTGCCACGCTTAAATTTCATATATTATAGCAACTTACTTACTCTTGTTCTCCCAGAGATAGTGAGGTTCCTGAGAAAGAGGATCTCTTGTACATCCTTGAATACCCGGCTCTGACGCCAGTGAGAATGACTTACAAGGAATTTCATTTAGTGCCTTCATTCATTCATTCATTGAACTGTTTAGGAGCCAGTATGTAATGTGCTAGACATGTGCCATACAGGATACAGATTTGGTATGCCCTCATAAAACATACAATGTAATGTTGAGTTCAGTAGTTCTTTATTAAAATGGTAGGTGAAAATTCAAAAGAAAATATTAGGAATTTGACTCTATTCCTTCTAAAATCCCTTCTACCTCAACATCCTATTGCCTGTTGTCTGACACTTAAAGAAATGAATAACATTATATACTTAAAATTAAATTGTTACAAAATTTATTGCCTTTTCTGTTCACAATTAAACATAGTACTTTGGTGCAAAATTATACAAATAGTTACTCTAAACTATTCTCCAAAAATGATAAATATATTTATAAAAATGCCCCAAAGGAACTAAATTAGTTAATAAGTAAATTAACTTGCTGAATATATAGATTATAGAGTATGCATAAAGGATTCATTTTTATTCAGATGTGTCACTGAAGAGTACTTGTAGGATCCTGAGGGTGGATGGAGAATGTATGCAGCAAGATTTCATAATCAGAATTAACTAAACATGGAACAGTTCAAATATTCCCTGGTCTTTATCCTACCCTATTTACAATATCCCTTTTTATTTCAGTTTTATTTGTTTTTGATCTTAAAATGAATTTAATTTCTCATACCCTAATTGGTAAAACACTCATTCTGATTTCAATAATGGGAAAACACATAACATTAAATATCCCTTTCAAAAGGTCATATATACATATATATGTAGATGATTTACCTTTCTCATAGATACAATTAACTTACAGTACTTCTAGACATGTACGCGTTGGTGATAAGAGATTTGATTGTTGAGAAGTTTATCAGAGTAATGCTCAGAATTTCGCATTGAGAAAAACCAAGTATATTTCCTCTGGACAGATAATAGGAAATATGATGTAAAACATGAGAATTTTATTTTCACATTGGCAAGCAGGAAGCTTGCAACCATGTTCATGCAACTCTGTCTTCCCCTACTGCTTTTCTCCTCTTAACCCTGGTTATAAAGTTTTTATTCTTATTTTATTAATTCTGGAATATTTATAACTTATATGAGACAACTTTAAATCCTTGCTTATATAGGGGATTTATAAAGTTTGTAATTCTTTCTTATAAAGTTAGGGATGCATGGATAGATAGAACCATCAGAAATAGAGCAACTCTAGGAATGGTTCAAAATTATGTAAGTTCTGTAAGCTCAGAATAAGGGAACCATAGCTTCATAATGAATGAGGTCTACTGCCTTTAGTAGGAAGAGGAAAATTTACTAATGTTTTGTTCATTGTCATGAACTACAAATGAATTGTTGTATGGAGGCTTCAGATGTTGTTTTGATAAAAATGCTTTGTGTATTATATAAGCCTTTGATCAAGAAAAAAAAAGCAAAAAAGATGTAACCCTCCATAAATTTGGAATGAATGCCTGTCATATGCAGTAACCAGGGCTTTATCTGGGTCTCAAAGCACGTACTTGTGATGTTCAAAAGCATATGATTTTACCATTAATATCTGGGAATACCTCTCTAAAGAGGCATGTTATAGTGAAGTCCTATTATATACTTTTAAAATATAATATTTATTTTTAATAGAGTAGTCATTGTTGGCTTTAACAGAGCATAGAAAATAAAATAGGAATTACTCATCTTTTAAATTCTGTCCAAATTATTTGTTGGATGTAAAAGCAATTGTTTAGTTCGCGTTGGAGAGCTTCTTGCTTAGTTAACATATATTTCCTGCTTTGTTTATGAAGCTAAAAGGAGATCACTTAGGACACCCAAGTCAAGCCGCTTTCCTAACTCAAAGGGTCTTATTTGAGCTAGCTCTATGTGTGTGTGTGTGTGTGTGTGTGTGTGTGTGTGTGTTTCAACAGCCCCTACCTCCACTTCAGCAAATAGAACCCTGCTTTATCATGCTATTCCCATCCTGCCTTTGAAACTTGTGAGAAGGCAGAGTGGGGTAATTGTTTCAGACATCTGCTTAGCATACTTTGAAGTGCATGTAAGTTCTTTTTCAGTTTCATTTGAACCCCAGCTGTCTTCACCGAAGTCTATAATCAATCTGAATTAAGTTGTCCTACTTCTCCTAATAAGTCTCTTATTAAGTTCTGCATCAGCTTCTTAGGGAGACTTAAAAGCTAATTCATGTAGAATTGCCATTTTCTACTAATTCATTTGTCAGCTCTCCAAATTCCAATGAAAACAATTGCAAAGACTATTAATTTGGCTCTTCATAAACAACTTATGTAAGTGTAGTATACATTGGAACCACGCAAACGACTTACAACAGTGGGTGGGAGGAAATGAGTTGGTGACATTCTTTTTTGACTGTTTTGAGACGCCTTCCACATCTAAAGCATGAAGACATTGATTTAATAAGAGAAACATCTTTCTGCTTTCACTTTCACAAATAAGATAATTACTGAACTTTGCTTAAAGATAGGAAAAGGCTTTGGAACAGTCAAAAGGAACATGTTCTTTTTATTGTTCAACTTATTTTAATTTGGACTTTTTTGCATTCCTTTGATGGGCTGTGTTAAAGGAGGAGCTAGAATTGGTTACCATTGTTATTGCAATCAATTAAAGCAGTACAGCTACTCTTGTGGTCACGGGACATTTAGGAGAACATGGGTTATCAAAATGTTCAGCTAATGAGTTCATCTGACAAGATTGTACTCAAGAAGTGTTTAATTAGACAATAAAAATTTCTCCAAAGAATATCATCCTTCCTGCTGCTTGAAAACAGCCATATCAAAAACTGATCCTTTAATATGCCAATCCTGTTTACTGAGGATTTATTCCAGAAGCTTTGTTTGTGACTGGTAATAATTATAAATACTTTTCCTCAAGAGTCTTAGGTAATAAAAGACTACTCAAAAAAAAAAAAAAAAAAGAACCTGAAGTAATACACTCTCAGTATTAAAGGATCTAAAACTCATTCATTCATCCATCTATGATATGCTTAAAACCTATACCCAGAGAAGTCTGATCTCATTATGGAGTGTGAATACTTACTTTATTTCATGTATAAAATTATATTGGGGTTGTTTTAATGGTATCTTGGCTTTCCTGGGAATATTGTTATTTAGTACCAAGATGAGGGAGCAAGAATTTTTAATAGCTTATGTGTGTGTGTGCTTGTACCACATTAACTAGAAATGTGTAAAATGTGAGAGTTGTTTATTTCATGAAATTCCATATTTCCTAAGAAAATGAACTCACATAGCCAATATGAGGCTACTTCAACATATTCATGGAAAAACAGAGTAGCTAGTTTGAGCCCCAGCTCCCTTCCTGATCTCTGCTTCCAGCTAATGCACACCCGAAGGGCATCCGGTGGTGGGTTCCTGCTGCTCGTGTGGGAGCCCCAGATGTAGTTCTGCTCCTGGCTTCACGCCTGGCCCAGCCCTGGTTGCTGTGGCGTTTGGGAAGTGAACCAGCACGTGAAATATTTGTGTGTGTGTGTGTGTGTGTGTGTCTTTCTCTCTCATTGATCTCTGTATCTCCGTGGCTCAACAGGCTAATCCTCCGCCTTGCGGCGCCGGCACACCGGGTTCTAGTCCCGGTCGGGGCACCGGATTCTGTCCCGGTTGCCCCTCTTCCAGGCCAGCCCTCTGCTGTGGCCCAGCAGTGCAGTGGAGGATGGCCCAGGTGCTTGGGCCCTGCACCCCATGGGGAGACCAGGAAAAGCACCTGGCTCCTGGCTCCTGCCATCGGACGAGCGCGGTGCGCCGGCCGCAGCGCGCCGACCGCGGCGGCCATTGGAGGGTGAACCAACGGCAAAGGAAGACCTTTCTCTCTGTCTCTCTCTCTCTCACTGTCCACTCTGCCTGTAAAAAAAAAAAAAAAAAAAAAAAAAAAAAACAAAAAAAAAAAAAAAATTTTTAAAAAAGAACAGTGGCATCAGTATTACACCTTAAACAACCTTACATTAACTACGTAAAGCAGTGGCACTGAATACTTGTAATAATTTGGTAAACCAGTTTTGAATAATTGAATAATTTGGTAAACAGTTTTCTGAGTATTATTGAAACACATGTGCCTGTATTACTAATATGACCTTCCTGTTTTAATGGGACTTATGGAAGGAGAACTTATTCATAATAAGATTATTTTATAGTAAAGTGTTTTCAGTTCTAATTGACAATTACTATTAGTTTTTCTATTAAGAGTATTTTCCAAGAGTAGTGCTCCTCAAACTTTTCTGTCTCAGTTCTTTTAATGGCCGAGAAGACAGAAGCTGCCCTCTGCTTCTATCTGCATAGCTGTGTTTTGTGTGAGCATGAAATTTCATTGATGATTCTTATTTTTTGGAAATCTATGTCAGTTTTGTGATCTCTGTAACGTCTTCATCATGTTTTAATATAAAGTTGCTTTTTCTCCAAAATCTTAATCAGTATGTCCTGCACTACCTTCGCCTGTGGGTATGCAAGAGTAACTTGAGAAGCATGATATGACTGATTGCCCACTTTGTGCAGATCTCATCTTTTTCCATCAACTCCCTTCTTTGATGTACATATACACAAAGTCTAGATCCTTGCTATTTCACATTTATCTTTTGCAATTTTGTCTGATCTTTGTGACTCAAAATTTCTGTGACTTGTGGCTCTTTGTAGATGCTTTGTGTGTCTTTTGAGGCTTCTGTGTGCAGTTACTTAACCGTGACTTAACTGGTATTTGAAGTCATGGTCCCAGGAGGCAGACTCTGAGGGCAGTGGTCTGGGTGCATGTGGACATAGAGGGTCAGCTCTCGGAAGAAGCCTATGAAGGGAGTTAGAGAAGTAACAGGGGAGAAGACAGCCAAGCAGGTAAGTATGTTGTCTCCAGTAACACCTAGTTTTATGTGCTGACCTGTAAGGAGGGAGGCCTGGGGCGAAAAACACCCAAGCAGAGTTGTCCTTTGGTATCCTGGCTAGTGGTTGACCATGCCAGGGTTGTCCTGCTCAGTATTTACCAGCTGGTTCTGAGGTAGGCAAACTGCTTTGTAGCGTTTTTCAGTTTTCATGCTATAAACACTCCCTCCATTAACGGTCTCCAGCCTCCAACATGAAGGCACTGAAGGCAGAACTGGGAGGAACTACACATAGGTAGCTCTTGGTCTCTGCTCCAAGATGCTGCTGCCTGTTGCCCACCCCTGAGGACAAGAGTTACCTCTTAAGGCATTGGGAAGGTGTTACTTCTAGGGCCTGGGGGGGCTCCCATCAGCGGAGGTCACCTCTCTTGAGAAGGCAGGCAATTATGAGACGCGGTAGTCAACACTTAGAGCAGTGCTGGGGTGGATGCCCAGCACAGTTGAAATGTACCCTACAGCTGGTGAGTGAACCTGCTAGTGCCCTCAGCCCCCATATTTCTGCTTGGTTCTTTTGTTCTTGCACAAGCAGTAATTTTTTGAGAATGATAAAAATTGTGTTTGTGGGAATCCGCCTTCCCCCTGCCCACCTTTAAACTGCTTAGCAATTTTGATGATGGGCAGGAAGTGATGTCCAAGTAAGTGATGATTATTAGTAAGAAGAGGGCTTCGTAAGTAAACTTGGCTTTGAAGTTATAAAATGTGTAAGTGTCTGGGATTCAAGTTACCCAATATGGTCACTGAGAATGTCAGGCATTTTCTGTTGTGGTTCTCACTTGAGAATATATCAGAATCATCCAGAGGACATGTGGAAACCCAGGTTGGTGAACTCCTTCACCAGTGTTTCAGACTCAGAACATCTGGAGTAGGGCTGTGAATCTGTATTTCCAGGGGCCAGCATTGTGGTGCAATGGATGAACCCACTGCTTGGGATACTCACCTCCCATATTGGAGCAGCTGTTCTGCCTCTGATCCAGCTTTCTGTAAATGTGCCTGGGAAGCAGCAGATGATAGCACTAGTGCTTCACTTCCTGCCACCCACACTGGAGGGCTGGATGGAGTTCTTGACTCCTGGCTTGAGCCTGGCCCAGCCCTAGCTGTTGTGGCCGTTTAGGGAGTGAACTAGTAGATTGATGATCTCGCCTCTCCTCTCCTCCTTCTCTCTCTCGCTCCTCCCCCAACGCCTTTCAAATAAATAAATAATTTTTAAAAAAATAGTGACACTGCTGCTCATGTACTAAATGCATATTTTGTATATTGGTAGTAATTATTCAATTGCAAATAATATATATATATCATTATTTATTTTATATTTATCAATGTCCAAAACATTTAATGGAAAATGAATACAGGCCCATGACCTCCTGTTAGAGCAATTGACAGTTCAGTTAGAGAGAATCATTCCATTCAGGAACCTAGATATGAACAATGGCCTCTTCACCAAAGCTCTCTTGGGAAGACAATCACGATTATTGATTGTTTCTTATTGGTACTTTTTAAAAAAATATTGATCTACTTATTTGAAAGGCAGAGCCAGAGTGAGAGAAAGAGAAATTGATCTGTTTGTGGACCCATTCCCTAATGCCTGCATAGAAAGGGCTGGGCCAGGACAAAGCCAAGAGCTATGAACTCCATCTGGTCTCCCACATGGGTGGTAGAGTCCCAAGTACTTGAACCTGCTGCTTCCCAGGGTTCCAGAAACAGGAAACTCTATGTGAAGTAGAGTTGGGATCTGAGCCAGACTCTCCCTGACGTGGGGTACAACAAGGCTTTAACCTCATTTCCACAATGCCAGTTAAAATGAAAATATTCAGTCACATGAGTGTTTCACTTTGTGTAAATATTTATCACACTTCCCGGTTGCAGCAAATGAATTTAAAAATTCTCCATACAATTTTCTGCTAAGGGTACTGACTATAGGCAACTCCTTTACAGAGCTTCCGGAACCTGGGGCATTCAGAATAGTTGAGACAATCATCCAGCACTTGTAAGCTAAGCCCCTAACACTAGTTAGTAGTTCCAGGAGTTGGTAAATTGCGTAACTTTCCTTGTCAACCTTTTGAACCTCTGTGTTCATGAGAGAAGACATAGATTTGTGTATAGTAAGGGAGATGGGTATATAGTCAAAATGGGAGAGTAACTGGGAAAAAGTCTTAACTACAATGATTGGGGAAATGAGGCTTTTCCCAAATGGAGCCGAAATCCCTGTTTTCATTCGCTTTGAAGAAATTCGTTGTTGTGGTATAGGGTAAGCGGTATATGTAATGGGAATTTTTGCAAAAATGTAACAGAAACAGTCCAAATGGTTGTTTTAACATTAAACAACAAACACTAAAAACAAACTTCCTCCTTATTTTGGAATCCAGGGGAAGGGAAATTTTACATCAAAAGTCATTTGATTAATGCTCAATGTATAATTGAAATAGCTACGGTCAAACCCACTAAGATCAAGTATACATAAAAGAATTGAGTAAACTGAATTAGGCAGAGTAAGGACACATTGATTTTCAATGTTTTTGAAAATTGGTCCACATATCATTGTTATGCTTTTTGTTTATAAACTTCAATATTTATTAAGTTTTCACAGTGGGTCCAGCCCTGAAATGTCAAACTCTTTTAACCAGAATGAGGTTGAAGAATCTAACACTAAGATAAATTTCTATTTTCTTTGAAAGAATTGATTTTTATGGTAAATGTTTTCCTCTTCATGTAGTTAAGAGCCTGCCATTCCTATTTCAAAACATACTTATTTTTAGAAGTTTTGGTCTCTGGAATTCTGCATCATTTTAGACTCAGTGGATTCATTTAAAATTTTTCCCTATCAAACAATCGAATTCTATTATCATAATGTTAAAATGCCATAAGCAAGTTGGAAAACAGAAAGAAGTCAACTTATTAGCAACACACGCAGAATGCAGTAATGAAATAGGGACAAAAGTAAATCAGGGTCATTGGCAATACGTTATTGTGTTTTTAAAACCAATGATGAACCACTGGTGTATTTACTTTCATTTACTTATTTTCCTACTCTTAAAATATTGTAACCCCATTTGGGATCTAATTGCTGTGAATCTCAAGCCTTTTAGCTCTTGTATTAAATAATATCCATTTAATTGTCCCACGCTTTAAATCTCTTGTCTCTCCCCAGGCAGAGAGACTATGTGCAGCAGCAGTGTACCTGCTTGGCCTGTGCTAGCGGAGCAAGGGCTTAAGTAAGAGAATGGTTCATTATTTTAGACCTACACAGCCATAATACTGGAACCACTTTAAGAGTCATCCAATATTGTGGTAATTTGGGACAGCCAACAAACAAATATTACAAAAATAAGGGCTATACAAATCATCATAAGTTCTGTTGATCCTTTGACTAACACAGGGAGTGAAATATTATCTTTGGAACCACCTTGACATTTACTATGAAAGTTGAAGGAAGACATTTCCAAGGTTGTCTTCATGTTAAAATTGCCTGGGGTTGAGGTTGAGTGTGGTATGCAAGAGGGGTAGTAATGTAATCTGACCTTCTTTGACTCAAAGAATCTTGAATTCTTAGTATAAAGATTATTCTAAAGGATTTTTAAACTCATTTTTTCACTGAAATATTATTCTCCTTTAGATAATCAATCCAGCATTATTCCCACTGATTTTTTTGAGAACACTAAGTTATACTCCTATTTTGGAAAAGAAAAATAAATTATTACTATCTATGTTTTTTTTTTCTTGAGAGACAGAGACAGAGAAGGAGAGGAAGGGAGGGAGGAAGAGAAGGAGAGAGCAACAGCGAGAGCAAGAGAGAGAAATCCCATCTGTTCATTCATTCCCCAAATGCCCACAACACCAACTGGGCCAGGCTGAAGCTGGGAGATAGGAACTCAATGCAGGTCTCCAATGGGGATTTCAGGAACCCAATGACTTGAGCCTTCACTGCTGTTTACCAGGGTGTGCATTAACAGGAAGCTGGAGTCAGGAGCTAGAGCTGGAAATAGTGTAGGATGTAGGCATCCCAAGTAGCATCTGAACCATTAAGTCTAACACCCACCTCCCTACCACTATTTAAGTGTAATGTATTTGTTGGTTGAATACTAGTCCCTTTTCTTAAAGGGTAGATTTGACCAATGATTTGAATTTTTTTTTTCAGTAGCCTCTGAGTACATTGATTAAACAGCTTGACACTTAGATATGTATAATTAGTAATTTATTCATCATTTGCAAGTGCTTAACTGGACACTATCATAATAGCAGTTGTCATAACAGACTATAACAGGAGATGAGTTTCTATATTACCTTAAGATGTGATTACAAAAATCAGAGTAATATTTTGATAGTTGAAGTTGTTGATTATATGATGGGAAAACTGGAAAACTGAGTAAACTTGTTTTGACTTAAGAGGCTGGATCTTTCACATGTAATATTAACAGACATAAAAATAGCTATCATAAATATGTCTAGAAGGCCGACATGATTTGGAAGTGAACATGGAAGATTCTTTTCAGTCTCTGAATATGGTGAAATGAAGATGAATCATTATTAAACACCAAGCTGATTTTAAGATGTGCTGTTGCTTAGATTTTAATGAAGAAAATCTATTTTATGTTCATTCCATTTGACTTTAAGAAGTCACATATTTTTTATGTGTGTTTGTATGAAATAAAGCCATTGGGGAAGACAAAGCATTACTTAAATCCAGGAGTTACAATAATCTTAAAGTAAAAGTGGATATTGAGGAACATTTTGCAATTCTTTTCTTCTAAGGTTTGCTTATTTGTTTGAAAGGTAGAGTCACAGAGTGAAAGGGACACACACACACACACACACACACACACACAACAGAAGGAGAGAGAGAGAGAGAGAGAAAGAGAGAATCTTCCAACCACTGATTCACTCCCCAAATAACTGTAATAGCGAGAGCAGGGCCAGGCTAAAGTCAGGAGCCTGGAACTCCAACCAGGTCTCCCATGTGGGTGCAGTGGCCCAAGTACTTTTGGCCATCTTCTGCTGCTTTCCCAGGCACATTAGCAGAGAGCTGGATTAGAAGTGGAGCATCAGGGACTCAAACCAGTGTCCACACTGTGCCACAAAACTGGTACCCATTTTATAATTCTTTCAGCTTTCTTGCATGTATTACTTGTATCTCAGCTCTTAGAAAATGTATATTCATTTTTGATTCAATGCTGCTTCAGTTTTTCTAAGTTGATAATATGCAAAATCAAATTGGCAAAAATTCATTCTGTTTCAATAGAGAGTACCTTCTCCATAGAACTAAATTTTAAATAAATGTGTCCAGAATAAAGCAAGTTTGGTATAATATATTGTACAAGTAACTCACAATCCTCAATCCCTCTATTAATCATTATTCATGTGTGCAGAAGAATCTTACTTTGTTTTAATGGAGAAAAAAATTTTTAAAACTGTTTTATATAATAGACTTGGTTGTGAATTTTTCTTATCTAAAATTTTGCATGTTACAGTTGTGGACACATATTGGCTTGGAATTCGTCTCTTTATAAACCTATATAGTATAGTAACAGCCATAATTTAAAGTGAAATGATAGCTATTAGAGTTAAGCAGCTTAATTGCAAACATTCAGGCTATTTTATGCACTGCTTTATTAACAATGACCAAAACCTTCCTTGGCATACAATAGGTGCTCGATAATATTCTGTAGAATAAATTAATAAGTAGACACACATGTACAAAACTGTAGGGCAAAATATTATCTTTTAGGTGCCTAAGATGCTTAAAAATTAGTTTAAGATAATTTGCTCCCAATCGCTACTGTTGCATTTCTGGCCATTCTTATTTCTTGTCAGTATCCGCAAATACTGCTTGCCACTTCTCTCTCGTTTCTGCGATGGCCACAAACTTATACTGTTCTAGTTGAGAGATTCTGGATGAACATGTCATGCCCACAGATGCATGCATTTTCTGTTGTTTGCCTCTGTGGATGGCTTCAGTCACCACGTCTATTCAAGGGGTCTCTCCTGACCTACGTAAGCATCCTTTGCACTTTGCAAACCTCGTGACACAACTTCTCATTGCACCAATCACATTGTTCTTTTAAATTATACACTAAATTATCAATCCTGTCTAATGACTCTGAAGCTAAGTTCCATTCTCCCTTTGCATAGTAGATACATACATAGTATGTATGTGCATAGTGCCTAGTGGATATAAAATGAGTGTTTTTGAGTAGTAATTAAATATAACTAAAAAATTGCCAAGAACATGCCATTACCCTTTACAGAAACCTTTATTATCTACATTGCAAAAGTCAGCTCATTCAAGACTCAGTATAATCTTATCCAAGAAAACATCCACAATTTATCTTTGATAACTGACTCATACTTCATACTTCACCTTATTAAAGACTATTAGCACTTCTTCAAACATGCATTAATCTTTTCTACTTCCTACCTTTTCTTCAAACTCAGTGTGTGCATCATTTCTCTCTGTACCATGCCTCTTCTTCCTTCACCAATGTCATACACGCATAGCCCAATGTCTAGTCCGAGGAGACCTTACAATGCGATATGATACAGGAGTGAGGAAAGAGAGGTGCTCCCTGGGGTGAGGTCAGATATCAGCTTCAAAGGGGCACCAGCTCATGCAAGAATCATAATCTACGGCTCTCTCCTGGATGAACTTGCTACTCATAGTTTCATAGGGTCTTCCTGGACTGGTGTGGATAGGAACTTGGGTGAGTTTGTATTTCCAGTGGTGTATGACATAGTGCTTAACTGGTTGTTGATGGAGTAAAAGAAGACATAGACTGGGCCTTCTCATTCATCTTTATTACAGCTCCCAACTGTCCATGTTCTTATCCCCTTGCTTCACAAGAGGAAATGTGTGGACAATATTTGTAAATGAACTTTGTCATATTTTAATATTTGATTATCCCTTTCATGTATCATTAAATAACCTTTCTTTAATGGAAAGCCTCAAAAATCAGGGGGAGGAAAAAGAGAGGGAAACAAAGAGAACAAGGGATCATTCAAAGTCTCATCCTTAGAGCCTGCTTGGGCAAAGTCGAAAAAAGTACTAGTTTGTTGAAAGAGATCTCAGGTGTGTCGTAAGACTCACCAGTGTGGCAGTGGCAGCCAGGTTGTCTTGCAGTTGGGTTTCACTACATGGTGCTACACGGTAAACTTTTCATATACTCATAACTACGTGGGGAAAGATGGGGAAAAAAGATTTATTTCACATAACTGTCTTGAAGGCTTGTATTTAATCTTGTTAAATTGTCCACCAGAAAGTAAACCAAGTTGTACCACCACAAGTAGATCATATTTTCCTTAAACAGATTAGCTCCCCACCTCTGCTTTTTTTGTCAACCTGCTATATTTTTAAGAAAAATCCTTGGTTGATATTAAAACTGAAATGTTATGCTCTTGCTCAGAGAGTTAGACATGCTTCAGAAATTAGCACATGTTCCCACATAAAATAAATTAAGCAATAGATATAAATAATTCAGATATGGAACTTAAAGAAAATTGGCAGTTTTCTAATATTTGGCAACTCTGTCAGATTTTTGTAGGAAATTGTGTGTGTGAAGTAAATTAAGAATAGGTATTGGTCTGAAGTACTAGGAATTAATGTAAAAGTGCTGAATTCTCTTTGCTGCTTATGTTTTTAATATAGTGTATTGAGAGATTATCATGTGCTAAGTGTAGGCATATCCTGGTGAAAAAAATATAGAATTGCTTTAATGAATTTTCTGATCTTTGAAAGAAATAGACAATGAATGCATCAATAGGCAAATAAATAAGCACTTGCAAACTGATCAGTGTTAAGAGGGAAATAGGATGCTAAGAGTGAAAAAATCAAGAAACACTGGTTTCAGGAAGGACAACCAGAGATAAATTCCTCTATTATTTATTTTTCTTTTTTAAAAGATTCATTTATTGGGGCCTGTGTTGTGGTACACTGGTTAAGCTTGCCACTGTCTCTGATTCCAGCATCCCATATGAGCACCAGTTCGAGTCCCAGCTGCTCCACTTCCGATCCAGCTCCCTGCTAAAGCAGTGGAAGAAGCCCAAGTGCTTGGCTCTGCCACTCACGAGGGCGATCTGGATTGAGTGCCAGGTTCCAGGTTCTTGCCTGCCTCAGCCCTGGCTGTTGCAGCCATCTGGGGAGTGAACCAGTGGATGGAAGATATCTGTCTCTCCCACTCTCTTTGTGTCTCTCTTTCTCTCTAACTGCCTTTAAAATAAATAAATCTTCTTGCTTTTTTTTTAAAAAAAGTTTTATTTCTTTGTTTCCTTGAAAGGCAAAATAACAGAGAGGGGGAGCAACACAGAAGAGGGAGGTTTCCGCCTGCCGTTCTTTTCCCAAATGCCTGCAATATCTATGTCTAGGCCAGACAAAAGCCTGGAGCCTATAGTTTCCCCACATGGGTGACAGGAACCCAGGTGCTTGTGCCATGTATCTTGTTGCCTCAGTTACATTGACAGGAAGCTGAATTGGAAGTGGACAAGCTGGGACTTGAAGGAGTGCTCTGATGTGGGATGAAGGCATCCCAAGCCAAAATCAGCTCTCTCCTCCCCCTCTCTCTCCCTTTCCCCCACCTCTTTTTCTAGCAGAGACAGCTCCCATCTACTTCTTCCCAAATGATCACAATGGCTCCAGGGCTGAAGCCAGGAGCTAGGAACTCAATCCAAGTGTCTCACGTGCATGGCAGTAACCCAATCATTTGAGGCATCATTGCTGCCTCCTAGTGTTTGCTTTAACGGGAAACTGGAGAAAGGAGCTGGAGCCAGCTATCAAATCTAGGCTTTGATATGGGATGCCGGCATCTTAACCACTAGACTAAAAACCCACCCCAGGTCTCATTAATGGTCATGTCTAACTGATTTCTGATACATATGGATAAGAACCAGGTAAGCAGACAATAGAATTGTAAAGCTCCATGCAGAGGGTACAGTGTATAAGAGGGATCTAAGCCAGGAATAAGCTTTGTGGCTTCTAGAAATTCAACATCTTTAAAGTTCTTGTTAGAAGTAACAAATTGTCAGACTCACCTTGGGTCTACTGAATGAAAATCATTGAATGGGACCCAGCGACCTCTGTGTTAACAAGCCTCCATGTGATTTGACATACACTGCTGTTTGAAAATCACTCCCACTAATGTTTTGAGCCATATAGTGGAGGGATAAAGTCAGACAGTTCCTCACCAAGACAATACCTCTACACAGTGGCAGTAGCAAATGTCACACAGAACATGAAATGTTTTCAAGTTTAAGAAACTTGCTAAATGTAAAACTTAATCAGTCCACCATAACTCCTGAATTTCAAGATCAATATCCTTGTGGTTGATGCTTTTTTAATGGTTTATGGATTGTTACTTATTCTTAAATAAGTTAATTTATTTCATTAACTGACATTTTGTGCTTTGTCACATACAAGGAAAATTTCTCAGAAACAAAATATTGACATTTTCTCTGTTTCCTTAGCAGTCTAAAACATACCCTGCTTAAATGATACATTTATACTCATTAGAAACCTTTTTATTTTAATAGCATTCCGCATTTTAACCACGAAAACACTCGTGAACTACCTTTTACTTGTTTCAATTGTGTCATTAGAAAGCCATGGAAAGCTTAAGATGTTTTTGATTTTTTGTTTTTTTTATATAAAGGGGAAATAATTAGCAGAGTTAAGATCATAGTAACAGGTTTCGAAGGAAATTTAAGGAAGGTTCTTGCTCATACAAACAAAAACCTTGCCTTCATGATCCGTGCTATTCTATTTCTCATTTCTAAATTATATGTGTGAAAGACAAAAGAATAGACAAAGAAAAGAAAGAAAAGGGAAACCATTAGTATGATAAATATATAATTCAAGTTTCATTTCAAGAATATTGGGTGATAAGCCCCACAGCGAAGCTATATCCTGAAAGATAAAGTATCATAATAAATGTGAAGGGAGAAATGCTAAAAAAGAATTTATGCTTTTATTCTTGAGTGTGTGTTCTTCTATAATAATGTGAAGAGAAACGAGATCATTTTGCATAGAAGCATGTGGATTCTTTATAGAAAAAACACAGCAGTTAATTACTATTTTTTAATGTCACACATTTGGAAGTGTCTTGAGGCTGAAAGGAAATCATGGTTAAAATATGATTACTGATCATTGCTTGGGAAATAAAAATAGCAATCTTGTTGATGCTTACAAATTTGCCTAGCTTTCCTAATCTTTAAAAATTTAACCTCTCCTAAGTCATCCTGATTATGCCATACTTGAGCATTGGTTCTGAGTCTCTCTCTGTCTCAGTCTCTCTCTCTCTCTCTCTCTCTCTCTCTCTCTCTCTCTCTCTCTCTCTATATATATATATATATATATATATATATATATATTTTACACAGTTTACTCATCAGAAGTGATCATGCCCAAATATGAAAGTTTATAAAAATTGCCCTGACAGCTAAATGCAAGGAAGACAATGGAAAGAAACTGCATAATACTTTGCCTTCAGGCTACCACAATAAAAACTGATGTTGGAATGGAATGCAATCATATCTCTATTAAAAAAAGAATACACATTTCAATGGCATAATGTACTGTTAAGAATATCTCTACCAGAGGCAAGAGTGATACTAAAGGCAGAGAGTTCTATTCATTCAGTCGGTTTCCTCGCACCACTTAACCCTTCAGAACTGGGCAGAAAGTAGGGACTTAACCTTAAGAAAAAAGAACTATGTCCAAGTTTTGTTGGAGATCTATGAGATATTTCTATAGTTTTAAAAATGAGAATTCACATTAGAGAAAGCCACCCGAAAATGCCTGGCATCTAATATCCAAGAGTAAAGAGATTGGGAAACCAGATGGAGTTAGTCTGTATAGTGGATGCTATTGGTGCCCCAGCCAGATTGTTGACTACTAATGGGTCACAGTTGGACTAGTTTCCAGAAAACCCTTCTTAGCCTAAAGGAATCCACCTTGTCTGGCAAGTTACATCATTCCTTCTTTCCTAAGTCCTACAGGGGTACAAAGGGACTCACTAGTGAATTAATTTATTGTGCAGAGTTTTCTCAGGGACCAGGCTGATGCTGAACTTCAGTCAAAGCCACACACTTACTTAGCTTTCTTGCTCTGTTTCTTTCACTCCCTTTATCTTAAGACTGCTAAGACACTGTTTCTCTGATACCTAGCCAAGGCAATAAGTATCTAAAACAAAAACTGAACCTACATCCTGGGGACCATACTGGACAGGGAACCAACCAGAGTATAAAGCCAAGAATTAGAGCTAACAGTGGATGTCTCTGAGCCTGGTGCATTTCATGAAAGTCTTGCCTACACTTCATCCTGTGTTTTTTTTTTTTTTAATGTAGTTCATTCCCCCAGAGTTTTTTTTTTTTTTTTTTTTAAACATTCCAGTAGGCCTATGATGCCCTGGGCAAAGCAAGATATAGGCTTGATTCTCCTGGCCCCATCAGGATGATATGGCCACTGAGCCCTGCGGAAGCTGCAAGGAAAGCTGGCTGTGCCTGCTCCAATTCCCAGATAACCAGATTCCGTGAGGGCTTCCCTGTACCCCATGTAAGAGCCTCAGTACAAGACCTGATGACCTGTATGTGCAGGGCATAATTTGTTTCATCCTCTTTAGCTTCTAAGGACTAACCTAGCATTTTTCCAGAGTCTTGGTTTGCAAGCATTTGTTCAGTCAAGTTCCCTTGTAGAGAGAGTTGCAATTAATCACTAGTTCATTTCTTAAGCAGTATTTATTGTGTAAATTTCTCTGCACAGTGTATATAGCCCTAAAATGACACTTCATTGTCAGACCCTACTACTTTTGCATGCCTAGGAATATAGAACCTCTATAAATTAGCGGGTTAGGATTTCAGGAAGAAAATTCAATACCCCTAGGAAAAGAATATTTTCAGACTCTCAGTAGCACCAGTTATATATAAATAAAGCTCTCTCTATATATATATATGTATGTATATATATATATATATATATATATATCTTTATAAATAAACTCATAAATGACAAATCTGGCAGAACTAATTTGAGCATCCCCTGAATCTCCTCTCCCTCTTTGCATGTATACACTGGAGTGAGTTGAGGCAACTCCTGCTGTGGCCTTCCTTGGGTTATCCTAGAGCTCCGCGACTGACCCCCTACTTTTCTGCATCTACTACACGTGCATCTTGCTTCACTTTACTCCTAATCCAGTTTAGATTCCACGGTTCAGTTTTCAATCACATTCTGGATAAAATCAAAACCCCCTTACTCCTAAGGGTTTGTGCAAGAATCATCTGACAAAACCCCGAATCTGATCAACTTCTTTATCCACGCTTACATGGATCATTGTTGGAGAAAGGGAGGAATTGGGGCAGTTTGGTTCTGCTAAGGAATGTTGATTCCAGCTTCAAAGTGGACCCTCAACAGTGTCTGCCAATTTCACTGCATTGCTTAGGTTAAGTCCTGTGGCAGTATCTATTACAACTGATTCATATGTTCCCACTCTCCCTTAATTCATATTCACAATCATTGCACATCGTTCTGTTGCCTCCTGATTCACAGAAGAAATAGAGACCTTCATTGTAGAATTCCCTCAACAAATTCTTGAATCTTCCCAACTAACTTTCTGTGCCTTGCAGTAGGGATAGTCTCTTAAATATCATGTCAAAATTTCTAGACACTCAAAAATAATATTACCAGGGTGATCTCAGATCCTACACGGGAGTGCCTGGGTTCAAGTCCCACCTCTGTTTCAGTCCAACTTCCTGCTAACGTGTACCCTGGGAGGCAGCAGGTGATGGAAGAAGGGGTTGGGTCCCTGCTACTCATGTGAGAGACCTGGATTGAGCTCCAGACTCCTGGCTTCAGCCTGGCCCAGCCCCAGTCATTACAGGCATTTGGGAGGTGAACCGACAGATGGAAGTGCATTTCTGTGTGTGTATGTGTGTGTGTGTGTGTGTTTGTCTGCCTTTCAAATAATAAATAATTGATTTAAAATAATAATATTCTCTTGTTCAAAGATAATTCCTCTCTTTCGTTGCCAAAGTAGTTGATGACAATAATCATAAATACATATTTGAACAAATCCTTAACTATGTAAACAAAGATTTGACAAGCAATTTAATTTTATAAAAAGAAAAAAAAAACCTTGCCATATCAAACATATATATCATTCTAAATCAGTACTTTTCTATCTATAATCAGACAACATTTAATGAAGTGAAAATTCTGCCTGCATGAAACTAGTCATAATAAAATTAGCCTTGGTTTGCTCTTTCATGAAGAACATATTCCAGATGTTTAAGTGATTCAAAGAAAATCCACAGTATAACGGCGCCTTTCGATGTTTTCTCACTTACTGCTTCCAAGCTAGAATAAAACCTAATGAAATCCTAGTGTCATTTAAACAGCAGATCATGTTGCTCAGAGTTAACTTTATTTTTTGACGTTTTCTGTATAATGTTTAATAATTTAAACATAAATTATGCATGGGATATTGAAATCTCTAATATTCGAAATCTAGTCAAACAGAGTAGCATCCATTTACCTGACAAAGCACCTATGTTCACCCTTCCTGTGTGTTTTGTGATTGAGTGTTTAGGGGACCATAGTCCTAATACACGCGGCTCTAAGCCCTGACAGCCTGCAGCATTGAGCCTTCTCTGAGTGCTTTGCAGATGCCACCAGAACATAGGTCAAATGCCAATGTCAACACTGACTTGAGCCCTCTACATTCTCCTTTTTCTTTTCATTGTTGCTACTGTCATTATCTCCTGACACATCCCCATATGCTTAGTAGCCTCATCATGATTTCTAGTTCCCTAAATTCCTTCAGTCTGCTTAGCCCCATCAAGAAGCCCCCCAAAGTGAAACTTTGCCCCAAATTTTCTCCGTATCAGCCAACCTCTCTGCAATCAAATCTTCCAGTATCAAATACTTAATAGAAATGTAGGCATTCAAATAAAATCAAACTTTGACTTTTTCTCTCGGTAGCAATAGTGGTGGAGTAAAATAATAGTAGCACTAAAAACTTTTTATAGATGTTCTCTCTTCCAATTTAATTAGGAACAATAGTTCAACAGTTAATTGAAAAGTCAGTTCAATCAGGGAATCATAAAAATATTTCTTAAGCATTTTATTTTAACTTAAGATAGTCACCAATATTTTAGTGTTGTATGAAGTCTTTGAGTATTCATTGATTGGAGTTCTCCTTAAGTAAAACTAATAAATATTTTGAATTCTGTTCCTTTAACGTCAAGTAAGCCCAACAGGAAACATGAAAAGCAGTCGGAATACAGAATCCTTCTAAATCATTAGGGTTGTTTTCCTAATCTTTTACACTTCTCTACTCTACATCTGCTTGAACAATATTTATTTTCTTTTTCTCTTTGAAACAACTTTCCAGTGTATTTGATGTGATTTATGAAGAAATAAAACCTTTGTTTCTCCTTATATTAATAAGTCTTTCCTCAGAAAATAATCTCTAAATTACATAATAGCGATACCAACTGGCAACATCAGATAGAGAATATGTACTTAACTGATGGTTTTAATACACACACAATTGACAGCCTAATTAATGAAAGGAGAAGAACCACACATACTGACCGATACCTCAGGCTTTTTATCATGAGCCTGTTAAGAGGCTCTGCTCAGTCTCCAGAGGGAATGAGGACTGACTGATGTGGTGAGTCTGAAATAGAGAGCAATTCAGAGGACTTGGACTGATTGCTGGTTGGGAGTGAAAAAGAAGCCACAAGATGCCATGACAGCGTAGAGTTAGGGAGAAAAGTAAAGCAAATGAAGGAACGGGGTCAGACTTCTACTGCAGTAGTCGAAGTGCATGAGACATCCGCATGCCATGTCAGAATGCCTGGGTGTGCTCCCGGCCCCACTGCCGGCCCGCTTCCTGCTAATACACACCCTGAGAGGTAGGAGATGATGGCATAAGTACTTGTGTCCCTGCCACCCACGTGGGTGACCCAGATGGAGTTCTGGGATCCTGACTTTGGACCAGGCTGTCGTTCCCCCAACACCCCCCCTCTCCATTTCAAATAAAATGAAAATGTTTAAAAAGACGAAAAAGGAGAATAGCAATTAATTATGAATACTGGAACTTAGGTTTTAATCCTCTAAACATGGATGCAGGATTAAAATCTGTGCCTAGAACTTTGGGGGAACAAAGCAAAAATCCAAACATTCTAATACGTGACATTTATCATGTGTGTTATGTAGCCTGAGAGGGGCTGAAATCTGGATATCACTTCCCCTGGATGGATACTCAACTCAACGGCTGCATGCCTTGCTGGGGACAAGAGCTGATTAGCACAAAGGGCTCACCTGCAGCATTGAAAGCTTCTGCCTGCTCTCCTGCCAGGCAGTGGTTACTGTTTACTGTGCCCTTTCACATAATAATTGTTTGTGGTTACCAGAAATGAATGTTATTATCTAGAAGAGAATAGTTCCATTTTGTAATCAGTGTCTTTTTCTAGGTATCCTCAATGACCTTCTTCTTAAATCTGTTTTTTGAACCTGTTAGTCAAAACAAAATGATTAGGAACCATTTCCTTTTAGAGCTATGAATACAGAGTTGTGGATTTTAACCACTTTGCTCCATGGAACTTATTCTGACACTTTCTAAAACTTTTGTTTTTTATTTTATTTATTTGAGAGAGAGAGAGAGAGAGAGAGATCTACCACCTACTACTTTGCTCCCCAGATGCCCAGGAGCCAGGAACTCAATCCAGGTCTCCCTTATGGGTAGCATGGACCCAACTATTTGAGAAATCACCTATTGCCTCTCAGGTTGCACATTAATATGAAGTTTGAATTATAAACGGAGGTGTGACTCAATTACAGGCATTCCAATATGGAATGGAGATAGCCCAAGTAGTATCTTAACTGCTAGACCAAACACTTGTCCCCTGATTCTTTTAATCTGTGTGATTAATCATAAGGAAATGAAATAATATTTATTATTAACCGCTATTAGATTTTCTTAGTTTTAGGCTGATTCACTGATATCCCATGGACACGAAATTGAGTAAAGATGGGAGTATTACATGTGAAATTTTTTTGGATGTGTGTGCTCATAAGGGCTTTCTTATTTTTTTATTAGTTTGTAATTTGCATACCATAAAATTCACCCTTTATCTATACAATTCAGTGGTATTTCGTATATTCACAAGGTTTTTCACCATTCCCACTAATGCCTGAGGATTTTTATCACCCAAAAAGGAACCCTATAATTGTATCACATAATATCTTTTGCCTTTTTATTCATTTCTTTGAGAGGCAAAGTGAGAGAGAAATAGAGTGAGAAAGAGAGAGAGAAACCAACTCCCATATACTGTTTCATTCCCCAAATATACGCAGTGGCTGGGGCTGGGACAGGTTGAAGCCAGGATCCAGGAACTCGATCCATGTTTTCCATGTGGATTGCACGAACTCAACCACATGAGACATCACTGCTGCCTCACAGGTGTCTGTATTAGCAGGGATCTAGAGTCAGGAGTGAGAGCTGGGAATCAAACCCAGGTACTTAACCCAGACATCTTAACCAGCATCTTAACTGGTCAAACACTTGCCCCTAATATAATGGTTTTAATGACCCCTTTTTAAAACAGTAAGTGTAGCAGAGTGATTATCACAATGCTGTGTATTACCCTAGAACTTCTAAAAAGTCCTAGACTCCATATGTTGCATTTTAGTGATGGGATACTCAGGCTGATTTGAGAGGTTAATGACATTTTTGGTTTAAATATAGACAGTGGCTTCCATTTGGAGTGAGAGAGAACATGAGATTTATAAATGAGGTCAGTGTAAACAATGGTTTAATCAACATACTGAACCCGACAGAGAAATAACACCTGCCCAGATTGAGCGAGGCAAGACAGCACGTATAGTCAAGTAAGTGATGCTGTCCTTGTGCACAGACATCCCATTACACAAACTGTTCTCCTAAGTGAGGAAATTTGTCCCTTCGAAATTGCTCAGTGGAACATTTGGACATCATGCATCATGTTAAAGACCCATAAATGCCATCTCGATAGGGAAGATATGATGCATGGTAACATCCTCCCCATATCTGCATAGGGTTTCTCTGCCTAACAGATTGCAGTGATGCATTGCACCAGAGACTCCTGCTCTAGTGCTTCAGAGACAGCGGAGAAGCCCCACGGGAGCCTTCTGAAGTCATTGCTACAAGGACTAAAATACCAGCAGACCAGGAAGTCATTCTTAGGACTCGACAAAATACCCTGCTCCCTAAAGGAAACTATTTATTATGTGCAGTTGGTGCAAAGTATGAATGTGATATTTTATGATTCACTGTATCTTTTTATTGTAAATATAAGCATCCATTTCAGGTTGTGAGATGAGTAAAATTTAGAATCTAGCAAGCACTGTATTTTTCCTGTTACCTTGCCAACCCCAAATTGCTTTGGAGAGATCTACTTCAAAAAGTATGTGGGGAAAATGGTATTAAAAAATAACTTTATTTTGTTGCAAGAAATTTGCAATCCATGCATATGAGGGGATCTTTAAAAAGTTCGTGGAAAATGTATATTATGAAAAAACTATGCATGTACTTGAAAACATTTGCACCAAAGCAAACTTTCCTTTCTGTTTTTTCCACAAACATTTTGAAGTCCCTGCATATAATGCAGTAATTAAGAATTTGCACTCTGCAGGCAGGCAAACCTGCATATGTGTCAGGCTGCTCAAGTTGTACCCATAGAGCCTTGGCAAGGTTGAACCTTACAAAGTTTGTTTTCTCATGTATAAAATGAGAATTCTCCTATTACCAGCCTCGAAGGGTAGTTGTATAGGAATAGAATCATTTCTGTTCTATGAATGGGGCTCATCGCAGCATCAGGCACCTAGAAAGTGCTCAGGAAACATTACCTATCATTATTCATTCATTAACAAATGTCAATGGCTATATCATCACCACACCAGAGTATCTTAGTCCATTTGCACTACCATAACAAAAATACCATGAACTGGGTGGATTACAAATCACAGAAATTTATTTCTCACAGTCCAGGAGATTGGGAAGTGCAAGACCAAGACATGAGCCGACTTGATGCCTGGTGAGGACTTGTCTCTCACAGATGGCACCTTTTAGCTATATCCTTACATAGTGGAAGGGAGGAGTGAGTGCTCCGAGGTCCATTTTAGAAGAGTGCTAATCCCAAAACTCACCTCCAAAAAGTCCCCACCTCCTAATTGGGTGTTAAGATTTCCGTGGTTGTTATTATGATTGTGGTTTTCTTAGGATTTCAACACATGAACTTTGGAAGCACACAAACATGCAGATCGACACATAGAGCAAATATCATTGACATTGAACCCAAACAGACTGAAGTATCTTACAGTTCCCAGGTGTCTGCTGCTTTGCTTTAAATGTTCTCATCTTCCACTTTCCTCTTGACTCTCATGCAGGCGCTCCGAGGAGAAATTGCACCTCTTAAAGAGAATGTAAGCCACGTCAATGACCTTGGCCGCCAGCTCACCACACTGGGCATTCAGCTCTCACCATATAACCTTAGTACTCTGGAAGACCTGAACACCAGATGGAAACTTCTGCAGGTAGGTGCATTATAAACATTGTTGTTCTTTGTTATGATAAAACAATATGCAGACAAGGATTTTTATAAGGAACCATGAAAATAATGTCTTCATTTGATGTTCATGATATTTTCTGAGGATAGGATTGTTTATATTATTTACATAATTAATACAGGGAATAGGATTGTGCTCAAGGTCACACTTTCTAGCTGTGTGACCTTATGCAAGTTAATGAACCCTTCTGTGCCTTGCTCTTTCATCTGAAATTGGGATAATAGAATTCTCTCTATACATTATCAGTTTATTCTTAGAGTGAATAAATCAAAATAAATGGAAAGTAATGGGAAGAGAATCCGCTACATAGTATGCACTATAAATTCTAGCTCTTCACATTATCACGGTTAAAAGTTTCATTAGCATATCCAGGTTTTGGAATGACTTACTAGCTGAGAGACCTTAAGGCCAGTGCATCTCTCTGGTTGTCAGTTTCCTTGTTCTCTAACTGGTTACCAGTCAGTTTCCTTGTTCTCTAACTGGTTGGAATGCACTGATTCATACAGAGCCAGACTCATGGTAAGAACTCAGATCCTGGTGTGGTGTGGTGTGGTAGTAGAGGAGGTGCATATATACATTCCATGTGAAGGGTGCTGGTTTTCACTCCAAAGCCCTCAAACTGGTTTAGCCAGAGAATGACAGAATCCTTTTCTCTCCTTTTCCATTCTCACAGAATGCAGAAAGTATGCTTTTGAGTACAGAGAGGAAACTAGGCTTAAAAATATTTGCTTTCAGTGTTTTAATGAAAAAAAAAAAAGATGATAAACCAGGTTACTTTCCTATTGGCAGCCCATTTAGGGGTGTGATTGAAAATCCTCTTAAAGAATTGCTAGGACCTTAATAAAAACAAGTTCCAAATTCAGGACCTCTTGAGATCTCATGTAACTTAATTCTGGTTGTGATGGATAGTGTTGAAATGTTTGTATGATAGATTGTTAGTAAGTGGCATTGACTAGGGCAAGGCAGTATAGTTCAGCGATTACATGTCTTTCTATGTCTGTTTGTGCTATAGTGCTTGAATACTCTTAAAAGCTTCTCGGTTTCATTTTCATTTTAAACATAAATAAGGAAAGTAATAGATTCCAAAGAAAACCAGTGGCCACATTTGTTCCATTCAAGCCCTCTTGAATTATATTTTAAAATTTCTTTCAGGCCGGCGCCGTGGCTCAACAGGCTAATCCTCTGCCTTGCGGCGCCGGCACACCGGGTTCTAGTCCCGGTCGGGGCACCGGATTCTGTCCTGGTTGCCCCTCTTCCAGGCCAGCCCTCTGCTGTGGCCCGGGAGTGCAGTGGAGGATGGCCCAGGTGCTTGGGCCCTGCACCCCATGGGGAGACCAGGAAAAGCACCTGGCACCTGGCTCCTGCCATCGGATGAGCGCGGTGCGCCGGCCGCAGCGCGCCATCCGCGGTGGCCATTGGAGGGTGAACCAACGGCAAAAGGGAGACCTTTCTCTCTGTCTCTCTCTCTCACTGTCCACTCTGCCTGTCAAAAATAAAAAAAAAAAAATTTCTTTCAGAGAGCCAACAGTCACCTTTGCTTTTACAATATGGTACAGGATTTGTGGCAGCCACATGCATATTTACAAATGAAAATAAAAGTTCATCACTAATGGGAAATGTTTTTAAAAATCATCAGTGCTAAGTAATCCATTCTAATTGCTCTATTTATTTAGACGTAAAGTGTGAGAAAATATTAATACTTTAATTTTTATTCATTCTTTCAAATAAATAAGGACTTGGTTATAAGTGAAGGAAGTATATGTAAGAAGAAATTGTGTGATATAGTAAAAAGAGTATCAAAATGAATATCAGGGAGCCTAACTTTAAACTTAAGCTCTGTTATTATTTGCCCAGGTTTTGGAGAAAGTCATTTAACATTTCTTAGCATCAATTCTCCTCATGTTTGAAACTTACTTATTTGAGAGACACAGTATATCCTGATCTCTTACCATGGTTTCCAGGGACTCAAATACTTGAGCCATCACCTGCTGCATCCCAGGGTGTGCGTTAGGGGGAACTGGACTAAGGAGCAGAGCCCGGACTCAAACTCACTCACTCCAATATGCCTTGTAGGCATCACAGTGAGCATCTTAATCCATAGGCCTAACACTGGCCGCCTCCTCTTTTTTAAAGTGAGACAATCTATTCTGTCTAAGGCTATATCCAGCTCAGTCCTATGAATCTATATCTGGGAATCTGAGGGAAATAAATATAGAATGAATTTTAGTTGAAAACCAATGAAATTGCTTCCTTTATTCTTAGGAACCCGTGTGGCCTGTTAGAACTATATTTCTCCTACTATAACTCTAACTTTAAACCCTTCTTCCCCAAACCAACATACACACAGATTGTCACATTAAATAGTTCAATCAATTTGTGGTATATGCTCTTATTGCAGCAAACTTCACTTGTTTCTACTTTTGTACATGACCTTAAGGATATGCTTAAAAAGGATTTTTAGCAGAAAGCTGATAAATCTAAAGTTTTGCTTTGCACTTTGCACTTAACTGAGTGGAGTTGATTTCCATTTTTTTTTAACCATAATTCTAACCACTTTGCCTATTGTAAACATGAGCCCTTGGTCAGAAAAGGAACAAAGCAAGAAATGAGGTTGTCATCAAGCAATTGTAACCCCATTCCTGGAACTGCAATTCCTATGTCCTCTCAAGAACACTTTACATTTAAAGAATGTACTTCAGACTAAAGCATGATCCAACTTCTGTGGCAGGAAACTTGAGCCTGGTATCATTATGACATCATATTTCTATAAAAATATAGAATTTAGTCAGCTGCTAAAATCATGATAAAAATCAAGTATGAGTTCATCTTTGCCTCTGCTAAGACAAGGAAAAACAGAAAAACAGAGAGTCGGAGTAGTGGGAAGACAGATATAAACCTGAGAAAAGAGTCTTCAATTTGAGCCAACGAGAGTAATAGAAATGGGCATTTGGCATAGCTGTTAAGTCATTGCTTGGGACACCTCTGTCCCATATCATTGGAGTGCTGGGATTCGAGTCAGAGTGCATGAGTTCACGTCCCAGCACGGCTCCCAATTCCAGCTTCCTGTTAATGTGCACCTTACGAGGCAATAAGTGGTGGCTCAAGTAGTTAGGTCCCTGCCACCCACGTGGGAGACCTAGATTGAGTTCATGGCTTTGGCCTGATCCAGCCTCAGTTACTATGGGCATTTGGGGAGTAAACCAGCAGATGGAAGTGCATTCTCCCCTCTCACTTTCAAATAAAATAAAAAATAGTTAAAATTGTGTAATAGAAAGACTGGAATTATATGCCATCAACGTATATCTACTTGATTTCATAATATCCTGGGTTTAGTTATATGACCCATTAACTGATTCTAAAAGAAAGCCACACTGGTTCTTTAACTGATGTAATATCAATCAAAATGATAGAAATAGATAAGCTATTTAGACTTGATCATCAACAGTAGAGTAAGACTCAGGAAAGAATTTACCCATGCATATAAACAATATATAGAGAGAGTTTCAAATTTATTTGAATCCACAAATGCGAATGAAAGACACATTGTTTTGCCTGTTCAAGATTTTCTATGGGTAAAAATTCTCATGCTTGCCTGAGAGTGTACACGTTGGTATGGATGTTACTACGTGACTATTGGACAGTGTTTAGTTTATGGGATAGGAAACCATCATGCCTTTGTTACCAAGAGTTCTCACATGCATTCTCTCATTTGATCCTCATGACCATATGATCATGATATTATAATTATGATCGCATATTCTCATTATTCCATTTTATAAGGAAGGAAACATTAAGTGACACCATCATAGTCATAATTTGTCAGTGAAGATCTAAGTCAGGTCTTCTGAAGTGTAATTCCCAAATCATTTTTGTTTCCTCTTCTCAAACTCCAATTAAATTTAGACCCCAACGAAGTCATACTTGAAGCTATTTAGTCAACACAGGCATGAAATACTTTACTTTTTTCATACTTCCTCTCTTCCTTTAATGATGCTCAGATACATTAACTTGGAAAACTTCCTTTTACAAACCAATGGATTAATGAACCTACTTCAGTGTACCCTTAAAAATCACACTTACAATTGCAAATATAAAATTTTAAAGCATTATCTGTTTCAGTGCCTTTAGAACTCAGTAATCAACCAAAAGCCATTTTAATGAATTAGCTCTTAAAGCAGAACCAATACTAATATTTAATCAAGTAGAAATGAATATCAAACCCATTTGGGAAGAAAGTTCACATGATGATAAGCCTTTGTAGTTTTGAAGCAATGCACACACAATGAGTAGTGGGGTCGTGCTCTTTATTTGCCAAGCACAGCTGGAATGGAGGAGAATGGTCTATCATTCCCTATACTCATGAGTAAACCCAGAAATAGCAGCAGAAGCTGCAAATATACTTTAACATGAAGAGTACGTGCCTTCTTGATTGTTGGAACTTAAGCAATGTAAGCACTTGAAAAGTTGAATGAGGGCATTCCCAAGGGTGAAGGTCATTAAATATGCTGAAGAATAGGATTACGAATTAGGTATTTTTAAAAGATTTCCTAAGAGTCTTCAAGAGTCATGTGAATATTGTGGGTTTTTTTTTAAGACTTGTTTATTTCATTTGAAAGACAGAGTTTACAGAGAGGCAAAGAGAGAGAGAGGTCTTCCATCTACTGGTTCATTCCCCAAATGGCCCCTATGGCTGGAGCTGGGCCATTCCGAAGCCAGGAGTCAGGAGCTTCATCTGGGTGCAGGGACCCAAGCACTTGGGCCATCTTTGGCTGCTTTCCCAGGCAGATTAGCAGGAGCTGGATAGGAAGTGGAGCAGCCAGGACTCAAACAGGCATCCATGTGGGATGCCAACACTGCAGGTGGTGGCTTTACCCACTGTGCCAGAGCACCAGCCCCGTGCATATTGTTCGACATCTGCATACCTCCATGGGAGCTTTGTGTCACAGAGAACTAGGCCCTCATATTCTGGACACTTTGTTACTGCTTTCGTTCTTTCCTCCTTCTTTCACTCATTCAGCAGTGATTGGACTTCTGTGCACCAAATAGACATTTTAATTGTGCTGCTTGGCCAAGGCCATACTGACCAAAACCCCCTTAAGATTGCATATGCAATGTTGAGAAAAGCACAATTAGTGGCAGGCATTGGGTGCAGCAATCCAAACACTGCTTGGGATGCCTGCATCCGGCATCAGATGCCTGGGTTTGAGTCGCAGCTCTGCTCCAGATTCCAACTTCCTGCTACTGGGCACTCGAGGAGGAACTGGGTTGCAGCTCAGATACCTGGGTCCCTGCCACCCACATGGAAGACCCAGACTGAGTTCAGGGCTCCTGGCTTCCGCCTGGCCCAGCCCCAGCTGCTACAGGCATTTGGGGAGTGAGCCAGTGGATGGGGGAGTCTCTGTCTTTCTTTGTCTCTGCCTTCAAATAAATACAAATTAAGAGAAACCTCACAGGTGGATTTTCTTGTATTACTGCCATGATGGCGTCCTTACTCTCTGCCCTTCTCCAGGTTTAAATAAAATATATATGTGGTATTGCACCCCTGATACTACGAAAGCCTGTCTTCTCAGATCTCTGGTTTGGTCTACATGGTCACGTTAGTAAGATTTGTGAGAGGATATGGGATCCTATTGAGTTGGTCAATATGAACATTTGTCTGGCTTCCCTTCAAAAACACTAAACAAAATCATTTTTAATTTAAAAGTTAAAAATCCCAGCAGAGCAACTCATGCGTTTCCCTTTGGAGACAGGTTTTCTCAGTAGGTCTTCTAGCAGTGTATGCTTGTCCTTGTCATCACTGGGCACAGGATTTGATCCTTTAAATGTGGTAACATATTTTGAACATTTTCCTTACTTACCTTTTTTTTTTTTTTTTAATGATCCTCTACTAATTGCTTTGCATTATGGGCTCCCTTCTAGGCAGGGAGCCTAGGTGAGCTGCACCATCTGCTCTTACAAATAAAGTGGGCCTATTACTACCTGGGGGTAAGGAGAGGACATCCAACAGCCTTTACTTCAGTTGCACTGAGGGTTGCCTCTACTGCCATCTTCCTGGCATGTCCTTGCTTGACATTTCCTTTAACAACACCTAAAATGAGTCTGCTTATAGTTAGACATAGAACTCAGAGGGGAAAGGTGAGTCTGAGGCCATTCTCCTAGACAAGAGACTTTCATGAGCATCAGAATCCTCTGGAAGGCTTTTTAAAACACAGGTCACTGGGCCCTGCCTTCAGAGTTTCTGACCCAGTATATTGCATTTCTAACAAGTGACACTGACATGACTGATTCAAAGCCCACGTGTTGAGACCCATTGCCCTACTTTAAGCACTTGTCAGCTACCGTCAGGCTTAAAAGGTTAAGAAAACATATGACTTCTGTAAGAGGGGTTCAGACTCCAATTGGGGCAATGAAGTATAATATCATGCAGAAAGCTTTGTCATAGATGAGTATTATAGTGCTACAGAAACACAGAGACCCAAGTGCTTAACTTTTCCTGAAGGCAAAAAAGGGTAAAGGGACATCAGGAGGATGGAGAGAAACTTTTGGTAGATGCATAGTAATACAATGTGCTGCTGTATGAATGTATATGTGCTGTATTTTAGGTCACATTGTCAAGAGCTATGCTGTCCAATGTGATAGCTACATGTGGCTGTTGAGCCCTTGGATAAAACTAGTTCCAGTTCAGATGTGTTATAAGTGTAATATACAGAGGCATGCTTTTAGCACAGGGATGCCCACATCCCACATTGGAGTGCCTGGGTTTAGGTTTAGAACCACTTCTGGTTCTACTTGCTAATCTATACTGTGGGAGACAGCAGATGATAGTTTAAGTGATAGGGTCCCTACCACCCACATGGGAGACCTAAATGTAGTTCTTGGCTCTTGGCTTGACCTGGCCCAGCCCTGGCTGTTATGGGCATTTAGGGGAGTGAACCAGCAGATGGAAGATCTCTGTCTCTGGTTCTCACTCTGTCTCTCTGCCTTTCAGATTTAAAAAAAATATTAAAGAATGTAACAGTTTATTTTTAAATATAATACACAAATCATATTTCAAAGATTAGTACAAAAAGTGTGAAATATTTCAATAATATTTATATATTGATTATATGTTGAAATCATAGTTTTTCTATATTTGGTTAAGTAAAACATGTTATATTGAATTTGACTCATTTATTTTTATTATTACTCAAACTTGGTTATTTTTCTTGAAAATGAATGAAATGAGCCTGTTGCTTTAATTAAAATAACTGGCAGTATTTATTTCTTTTTACTTTTTTAAATGTGTCTACTAGAATAGTTTGAATCATATAGGTAGCTCTCATTATATTTCTATTAGATAGCACTGGTATAGAACATAGTTTTTAAAACATGGCATGGATAAAAATCACTGGCAGAGCTTGTTAAACCATCCCCAGAGACTGGGTAGATATTCGTTAAGACCTGTAATTCTACATTTCTGTCAAGCTCCCAAAAGCTCCTGCTTACCTGTGACCACATATGGAAATTATTTCTCAAATTACAGATTCTACATGTATATTTTTGCATCAAGCCTTGTCTGTAGCTTGAATAGAAAATCATCTCAACCATATACCACTGTTTTCCTAAGTAATTGTGCTACTAAAGTCATACAAATTTTTATCAACTGTCACTTTTTCCCAATTAATAGATACTAACTCCTTGTATCATGTGGGGATCTTTCAGTTTTTAGAATATGAATAAGGGAACCATGTAATTAAAAAATTTGAAGCTACCCCTCCCAAAATATTGCAGTAGCACATAGAAAAAAAAACTACTCTAACATATCCTTTTTATTATTAATTTTAAAATATAATATTCTTGTTGCATTTTAAGTTTATTTTTATTTATTTAAAAGGCAGAGAGAGAGAGAAGGATTGAACTCTCACATTTGTTGGTTCACTCCCCAAAATGCTTAACAACAGCTGGGCCTAAGCCATGCCAAAGCCAAGGACCTGGAATTGCATCTCCATCTGGATCTGGGATGCAGGCTTAACTTTCTGTGCCTAAGTGCCCACCCTCTGCTCTAACATATTGCAAACTATAGATTGCTTTTTAAAAAGATTTCATCTACAAATCTAGCCTGATGTGCCCACTGGCAGGCGTTATTAAATAGCTGAAGGTATAGGAAATGAAAAGAATAAAAAGGAAAAAAAATCTATTTGTTTTTGAAAAGGTTAAGTCACAGAAGGATTTGTTGACATTAGGAATAGAATGACCCGTGGGAAAAGGACAATTAAGTTCTAGGAAAACATCTCTTAAGTAAGAAGAGAACAATCATTTCTGCTTAACCTCAACAGTTAAAAAACAAAATAAAAAGGGAAGTAACCAGGCCCTGTAGAGAATGGAAAGATGTAAATCTAAGGGCCCAGGATGGTGACAGCCCGTTGGAGTGCGCTGAGGCCAAAGTGCACTGTCAAGCTGAAGAACATTTGGTTTCCAATATTTTTACAGCTGCTGGTACTTTACTCAGGAGGAATGAGAGTTTATTCATATAACCTTCAAGGTAACATGGCTCAAATATTCCAGTCTGTCCTCCTCACCCGGAACGAAGAATGGCCTTGTTTTCAAGGACAGTCTCTACTTTTTTTTTATTCCAAGAAAGACATCAGGATATGCAGGACTAGCGAGACAAAAGTGAATGATGTAGACAGTATGACAGAAAAAAATTACACGAAGTTGAAACTGGGAATGAAGCTGTCAGAGTCACAGAAATATTTATTAGTTTAAGAGAATGAAAAAAAAAAAAAACCATGATTTTTTCTGACATTTTTTAAAGAGAATCCAAATCATTAGGAAGTATTAGTTATGTCATTGCTTGATCTTTATGCATTACTTGATTTTGTATTTCTTTCTTTTTTTTTTTTTTTTTTTTTTTAGTATTTGAAAGCAAGATTTATTTAAGTCAGAGACCTACAACCAGAGTTGCCTTTAGGGGGGAGGGGTGGGCTGCAAGAGAGGAACAGCCCAAAGGAGCTAGTGGTACTGGGGTTTTTAAGCACAATTTTGGGGAAAAAATGTCAATCAGTACAAGGTGGGGGAGGACCCATCAAAAGACCTGATTTGTAATCTTTTTGCCCTGCCTGGCTTGCTCCTGATAAAACAAAAGAGCCATCACAGGGGTGGGGCACCTGATTTGTTTTACAGTAAACTGGACTCTTAGGAAGGTGAGGTCACCACTCCCTTGCTGTTCTCATGGTAAGACTGGAAGCTCCCAAGGAGTGGGGCAGGCACTGTGACTCGCTAAAGGTAACTTGGGGAAAGCAGGCATGTTGCACCCTGAATTTCCATTGGAACCGACCTGACTGCCTCACATACCTCCCCCAGAAGAATGGGCCCTAACATGTGTTAGGGGTATGGGGCGATGGCCACTCAGGCTGCTTCAAGCTGAGTAGGAGCAGAGTAGAGAACGGCAGTCAAGACAGGGTTCTGGCAGGAGGTGGCCTCTCCAGAGGGGACGCAGTGCCAGCTTGCAAAAAACTGCTTCCATCTGAGGTCTCGTGTGCATGGCCAGCTAGAATTTCACTGTTTCAAGTCTGGAGAAAACAAATCTAACAAGCAGATTAAACGCACAGGGTCTGAAACAGAGGACAGAGTCGTTATTAGAGGACTTAACAAAGGTGCTGTCCAAACCATGAGGAAGTTTTCCCATTGAGGGACAAAGAGAAACTGACAGAAGGGGCGTGATAATACTCGGGTGGGCGGGCATTAAGGCCTGGCCAGGTCTGAGGCCCAGAGGCATCTGTCTCTTCACAGGAGCTGCTGGAGGAGGCAGTGCTGGAAGATGCATCACAAGGGAGGTGTGAACCTCCTTAGGGAGCGCACCTGTTGACTTCAGTTACCTAGCTGGCCTGGGAGGAGAGCTGGCCTGAATAGAAGGCAGGTGGCATCTCTACGAGGAAATTTACAGTTCTGCCTGCAGTGTTACAGACCCTCCTTGGCTGTCCCCTCAACAGCGGTGGTTACTTTGGAAGCTGAGCTGAGTGAAGGGCTTTTTTCAGCTTAGAACCAACAGAGTCTGTGGCTCTGACCCAGGGGTCCTTCAACCCCTAGGGCAGTTCTGTTTCCAGTCACCCAGCTCTTGGCTGGCAGAACTGCCCAGGCTCTTCATAAGCTGACTTCTGCTGAGGCCCTGGCTTTCCACATTGACAACCAATGCCATTTGCAGTGGACTGGTCAGCTGGGTGTCCTTGATGGCAGATCACTGTGCAAAGCAGCCGTTAATCAGCCTGCCCCATCTTTACATTGGTTCTACTGCCTAGCTTGCTCCTCTTCCTCCTGGTTCTGGTAAAGTAGACCAGAGGAAACCTTTAAGAAGATGCAAGTCAAGGGGGTGCTCAGTCCCATTCCTGGTCTTTGGTGGCCTCAGCTAGAAATCTATAGTCACAGTGTGTTCTGATGGTGGGTTTTCTGTGAGGGAGACGGGGCTGTGAGGAAAGCTATGTCCTCACTTTGACATCAAACGTGTGCACCACCTTATGCGACCTGTCTATAAATGTTGACATTATTAGTAACACTTTTTATTTCTCCGTTAGTTTGGTTTGAAAAGGGAGATTCTGTCTGTTTACTGTGCCCATGGCAAAGTAAATCTAGCTGTGAAATCATAGTTTACACTCTCATTTTGGCTATGTTATTTGGCCTTCTCTGTGACCAAGCTAGTATTACAGAAAGATGTTAGCCAGGCCTTTTACAAGGTCTAAAGATTAAACTGTGCATCCCACTGGAGAGTCCTTCAGAATATAATCAGTTTCCCATCTTGAAGAGAATAGAGAATTTTAATCAGGTACTCTTTTTGCCAGTTCTGAAGGTAGCCATTAGGGTAGTCCATATACGTGTTTTACTATGGCTTTTAAAAATGGAATGTGTCCCTATTGAGTGCGCTTATTTGCCGATATATGTGCGCATTTACTTCAGCTTCCTCAACTCTCTCTCATTTCTTTCTCCAAATATGCATATTTTTCCTGGTGTCTAAAATGACCGCAAAACTCATGGTTTCTTGTTCTCGAATGTTAGTCCTTGGCGCCCATTTCACCCTGTTTTCCTCTTGCTTCTTTTAAGCCTGTCCTCCTCCCTCCTGCCTGACCTCTCCTTCCCTGGAGTTTGGCCCCGCCCACCCTTTCTTCTGCATTTGTTTGCCCTGGTTGTTTTCCTCATTGCTTTTCCCACTGCCCCGCTGCGTGTGAAACACTCCGCCAGCAGCTGCTCACAGTTCCCAGGCTACGTCATGGCCGGCATTCAAAGAGCCGCTGTTCTCCGGTTTCCACGGCAAGCCGCCCCCTCTCCTCCCTCACTGCGCATTCCTCTAGAAAGCAGAAAGAAGCCTCTTTCAGGCCATATGAAAAGCCGCATGTTAAAGCCTGCTCTGTAAGGAGGACTGGAAACTAGCTTACGACATTCAGAAATGCTCGTTTTGCAGATAAATGCCACAAAGTGAACTTTGTGTTACTATAGTTTTGCTTAACACTTCTTGGGTTTTATAATAACCATCATCATGAAATAAACTCTCCCTTCCTTTAAGGCACTAAGGAGGATAGGTGGATGGAAATACAAGGATAGTAGATTGGCAGGGTATTTTTGTATTTGCACAGTGTAGTTGCACCATGAGAATCTGAGAGGGACTGACTTCAGTATTCTGCAGTTCTGAATTACAAGCACTTCGCTTGCACTGCCTGCTCCTCACTGTTCTGAGCACCTTACATGTACCAAACATTTCAGCTTCACAGTTCCCCACGGAGGTATATGTTATTTTTGTCCTCATTAAAAACATATTGAGAGGTAAAGAGACAGAGAGAGAGGGAAAGATAAAGAGATTGTGTCTGGTGGTTCACTTCCTAAAAGCCCACCATGGTGAGGGAGGGCTGAACTGGACGAGGCTGAAGCTGGGAACTGGAAACTCAATCTAGGTCTTCCACATGGACAGCAAGAGCCCAATGGCTTCACACATCACCATTGCACGCCAGGGTCTGTGTTAGCCAGAAACTAGAGTCAAGAGCAGAAGACCTGAACCCAGGTATTCTGGGATGGGACGAGGGCATCTTACCTGCTAGGCCAAATGCCTGCCCCCTTATCTTCATTTACAAATGAGAAGAATGAGGAACCTGTGAGTTTGGTGACTTGCCTCAGGTCTCATAAGTGCTGAGAGAGACAGCCTGGACCCAGACACACTGGCCCCAGGAGCCTATGAGTGCTACCGACTCTACAGTAGCGCCCCTGTGGCGCAGAGTTGGCTTGACAGAACATTTCCTGTTCCTTATGATTTCTCCCCATAAACGAAAACAGCAGCTCCCTGACAACACTTAGTTTGTCAGGATTCACCTAGGTCAGGAGATGAGGAAGTGTGGCTTTGAAGTAGGATGCTTCTATGACTCTCAGACCAAACTCTCAGGAAGAGCCAGTGTAACCCAGGGACTGAATCATTCACAGATTCCAGGCTAGACCCACTCTTCCCGAGGGCTGCGAAGATTTAGTCATTAGACTTCCTGAAGTGAGAAAAACGCTCCTTCTTTTAGCCATCTACTCAATATATTTTGTTTTTCTAGTATCTACTGCGGTGTGTAGTATAGTCCCAGAAAAAGCCTCTCTGCGTTCATGTGAGTTATAGTTTTCTAGGAAGACAGATACTCATTTTATTTTTTAAAGATTTATTTATTTATTTGAAAGGCAGAGAAGGAGAGGCAGAGAGAGAGAGAGAGAGAGAGAGAGAGAGAGAGAGAGATTAAGATCTTCCATCCGCTGGTTCACTCCCCAATTGGCAGCAACGGCCAGAGCAGCGCTGATCCGAAGCCAGGAGCCAGGAGCTTCTTCCGGATCTCCCATGCGAGTGCAGGGTTCAAGGACTTGGGCCATCTTCTGCTGCTTTCCCAGGCCATAGCAGGGAGCTGGATCAGAAGTGGAGCAGCCGGGACTCGAACCGGCACCCATCTCAGATGCCGGCACTGCAGGCTGCGACTTTACCTGCTACGCTGCAGCGCCAGCCCCAGATATTCATTTTAAAAATCTCTCATATAATAATGACAAGTTGTGTTAAGTCATGGAAAAAAATGCAGGACACTACTGAAGATACAGCAGGGACTGAAGCTAGTATGTGCATGCGCGCTCCAGGGCCAGTGAAAGGCATGATCAGAAGCCTTCCCAAAGTGGCCTCGCCTTGCCAACCTCAAAGGTGAAGACAAGGCACATGAGCGACTGTTCTATTCATCATAGCTTTTATTTTAAACGGCCTGAAGCTTGTGACTAACAAACTAAACAGAGTAGTAAAATCCGACTATGGAAATTTAATAACTAGGGATCATTTGAAGTAATGGACTGCAGAGATAATGTATAATTAAATCATTTCTAAGGCACATTTCCTATCATTATCACAGACGGTGTTCTGTTTGCTTTCTTCGGGGCACTTATGAAAATCTATAGCTTTGTGTTTGTTGACTTGTTTATTAAAAGTCTAGCTCCCCCATCTGCATGTCTGCCCTAGGAGGGCACAAGCCCCCAGTGGATCTGCTGACATTGGCAGTGTGCTTTCTATGGTAGGTATTCAATACATATTTCTTTAATGGGTGAATTATAAAACTAAATAAAAATGTTATAGAAAACTATAAACATAATCAGAAACGTATACCATGGGGGAGACTTGGGTAAGAATTTTTTTACAGTGGGAAAACTTTTATTTTTTTAATATTTATTTATTTGAAAGGCAAAAACAGGGAGGGAGAGAGAGACAGACAGATGGAAAGACCTTTCTTATGCTGGTTTACTTGCCAAATGCCTGTAGCGCCAGGGCTGCACCAGGCCAAAGCCAGTAACTAGGAACTCATTCCAGTTCTCCCACGTAGGTAGCAGAGACAAAATTCTTGAGCCCTAACTGCTGCCTCCCAGGGTGCACATTAGTTAGAAGCTAGAATTGGGAGCAGAGCCAGGACTCTGATATGCGGTGCAGGTATCCCAAGTCTGCCACACCAAAAGCTTGCTCACAAAACTGTAACTTCTGAACAAATAGTACTTATGTCTAGACCTATGGATTCATAAGATTAACCAACAGTTCAGTCATTTTCTAAAAATTCCAAGAGAAAAATACTATATAATCAAAAATTAAATAAGCCTCCTTTTCTCTATGCTGAACATGGTTCACCTGTATCCAAGACCTTCATCAATAAATAGCGATTTGTGATCTCAGAAAGCCACAGAATATGCTTCATGTTCCCTTTGAAGGAAGATGAGATTAAGTAGCTTTCTCTCTTTTTCCACACAGCTTTCTTGCAGTATAGTTGACTTACATACTTCAAATGTATAGTTTGATGGTTTGATACACATTTACACCAGAAGCCATTACCATTAGCACACTCAAAATAGTAAACATACCAATAACTCCGAAAGTTTCCTTGCGCCCTTTGTAAACCCTTCCTCCAGCCCCTCCCCTGCTCTCACAGATCCACTTTGTCACTGTAGAATACTTGCATTTTCTAGTTTTAAACAGTATGTGCAGTATATGTTCTTTTTCTTTTAGTTGGCATAATTTTCTTGAGATTCATACATATATATATATATATATATTTCCCTTCTATCACTGCGTAGTATTCTTCTGTAGGCATATACAAACCCAGCTTGTTTATCAATTTACTGTTTTTTTTAAAAAGATTTATTTATTTATTTGAAAGAGTTACAGAGGAGAGGCAGAGAGAGAGAAAGAAAGAGAGAAATAGAGAGATATCTTCCATCTACCGGTTCACTCCCCAAATGGCCACAATGGCAAGGGCTGAGCCAGGCTGAAGCCTGGAGCTTCATCCAAGTCTCCCGTGTGGGTACAGGGGCCCAAGGACTTGGGCCATCTTCTAGTTCTTTCCCAGGCTCATGAGCAGGGAGCTGGATCAGAAGTGGAGCAGCTGGGACTCAAACTGGCACCCATGTGGGATGCTGATGCTGCAGGCGGCATCTTTACCCACTACACCACAGTGCCAGACCCAATCAGTTTACTGTTTAATGGACTTTTAGGTTGTTTTCAGTTTGTAGCTATTCACAAAGAAACTGCTATAGACATTAAAGTCCCAGTCTTTTTGAATGGACATATATTTTCATTTCTGTTGAGTAACGCCTAGGCAAGGGCTAGCTAGATTTTCTAAAGCTGGTGTGTGTTTAATATATTACAAACTGCTGATCTGTTTTCCAAGGCAGTTGTACCATTGTACATCCCCACAAGCAGTGCATGAGAATTCCAGTTCCCTACATCCTATCCCAAATTTGATATATTCAATCTTCTTTTTAAAATTTTATTAATTTTGATTTATTTGAAAAGGAGAGAGAAAACGAAATCGAGAAGTGAAAGAGCTCTCAACTGCTGGTTTACTCCACACCAGCCATGACCAGGTCTGGCCAGAGCAGGGAGCCAGGAATACAGTTCACGTCTCTGGTTTGGGTGGTAGAAACCCAATTACTTGAGCCATCACAGCTGCCTCTGGGGTGCACTGGCAGGAAGCTGCATTAGAGACAGGCAGGACTAGATCCTAGGAACTCCCATGGGAAATGTGAGCATCCCAGGGAGCAGCTTACCCTGCTGTACCATATGGCCAGTATTTTTTATTTTAGCTACTTCTGTAGATTTTCAGTGGTATCTTACTGTGCTGTGCTTTAAGTTTGCATTTACTTATGCTTAATAGTATAGTCACTCAACTTTCTTATGCTTGTTATTGGCATGTTTTAACTTTTACCATCCTTTGACTTTTAATCTTTATTTGTGTCTTTATATTGTGTATTTCTTGTTGCATTTTGCCTTCTTTTAATCTAATCTGTTAATCTGTTTTAGTTGGGGAATTTTTCAACCTTTTACATTTTAGTTGATTATTGATGTGCTTAGATGTAAATATCTCATCAAGTCATTTTTCTCTTTATCCCATGTGTTTTTTCATTTATTTGTTCCTCTTTTTTATTAATCAAATATTTTATATGAATCCATTTTATCTCGTGTTATACACTAGCTATAGCTCTTCTTTGTTATTTTAGTGGCTGCCTTAAGTTTATAGTACACATTTTTACTTTACCACAGTGTACCTTCAAGTGGTATTAGGCTACTTCACAGATGATATGATAGTCTTACAATAATATATTTCCGTTTCTCCATTTCCAAAGTGTGTGCTGTCTTCTGATCCTTTATGATTAGGTGAGATTTGACCAACACTCAGTCTAGACCTAATTATTCCACACGACCTTAAGGTGAGGTCCTGATGAGTACTGTACCCAGTGCCCTGTGTGTGAGCCATGAGGTTCCAGTATGGCACATGGGGAGCAGGTACATCTCCCTGCCCTGGAAGAGTGCTAGCTGCTGTTAATTCTATGCCTTTCTCCTAGTCCCTTCCCAGCCTCCAGTAGCTTCCTCACACATCTGCTTAGCATTCCTTTTTTGAGTACTTGGGGGAGAAGTTTTGCTGATCTCCAGGGTCTGCCTTTATGTAGCTCTCTGGGTCTTCTGTCCTGTGAACTCGAGCTGCCTTAATCTTCCCAGACTCTCAGTTCCAGCTTTTCAATTGATGAACTTGTATTTACAGAGGACCAACTATTTGTTTAGACTCTACAGTGGGAAATATAAGAGGAAAGAAGCTGACAGTTGTAAATTGTAGTGTTTGTTTTTATTTAATTCGGTTGTATTTGTCCCCCCTCTCAGAAGCCAGTATCCTTCCCTACTCAATGTCCATTGCCTCACAAGCCATCCTTACACATATGTGGTCGGAGTACTGGTTATTTCAGGACAGATGGTAAATTTGGTCCTTATTATTCCATCTTGTTTGCTAAGAGAAATCTCAAAATAGCTTTTGAAGCACTGTGATTTTTTTTCTTGATCTGGAGATGATATGCTAAGAATGTTGGAGGAAAACAGGCAATTAGCTGATAATGTGCAATCTTCCAGACACAGAGATGTTGTTAGTAACTTACCAACTTTGCACTCACTTTATCTTTCTTTCACAATTACAGTGACTGCCTTGTACTGATTCCATCGCCCTTTCTGACTAGTCGCATTTAGGACCTTGCCTTTGCAACCAGTGAGATAAGACTCAGGCATTAGTTTATGTCTAAGGAATTTGGTCAGAGCCTAAAGCCAAGGTTATGAAACAAGTTACCCCAAAGCATAGATTAGCCAACAGCACAACTACTAAATCTACTTTTAAAACAACTGAATCTGCTAATGTGTTTCATTGCTTTAAAAATATCTACTTGGGGGGCCAGCACCGTAACTTAGCAGATTAACCCTCTGCCTACAATGCCAGCATCCATAGGGATGCCAGTTTGAGTCCCAGCTGCTCCACTTCCAATCCATCTCCCTCCTGATGCACCTGAGACAGCAACAGAGTGCTAGGGCCCCTGCACCCATTTGGGAAACTGGGAAGAAGCTCCTGGCTACTGGCATCAGTCTGGTACAGCTCTGGCCCTTGTGGCCATTTGGGAAGTAAACCAGCAGATGGAAGATATCTCTCTCTCTCTTCCTTCTCCCCTCCTCCCACCCTCTCCCCCCCAACCTTGCCTTTCAAATAAAATAAATAAATCTTTAAAAAAATCTACTTGGAATTGCTGAATATTTTAATATGCTTAGCTTTACATTTCAGCAACTATTCTTCAAAAGGTTCTGTTTGATTAATTTTAATACTATATTATTTAATGACCTAGGTATTACCATGAATAAGTTTCATTTTGGAAAAGTTAGCCTGCTTAAGTTATTACCACCCATTGATTCAGAATATTTTCATTCTGAAAGTCCAGAAATCCAATGGTTGATTTTACAAAGACGCCACATGACATGTCATAGCTCACACAGCTAGTTAATAGCAGAGCCAGAACCAAAAACATGCTCTCTATTCTTCTTACACACTTTTTAGCTTTATTCTAAAAAGGGCATTCATCAGTATAAATGTTCTATATTCTAAGACATTTTAAAAATGGAATTACTTATCCAAATCCCACCTGTCTCGCAAGGTCCATGTGAAACAATAAGATAAGGTCTGTGAAAGTGCCTCAAAAACTATTAAATGGTATTAAAATGTTAAGTTTTATTATTAGAACTGGAGTTCATGTCTCTGAAACCTTTCTAAACTTTCTCACTTCTCTGAACTCAGTTATACCGCATCTTCTCTAATACATTTGCTCTTCCTTTTGAAGGAGAATTTAATCCTTCCTGCCCTGCTGGGTTGTAAAAAGAGGGGCTCTCTTCTTTTCTATAGCCTATTGATATTTTATAGCATTATACACCCAGTGGGTTCCCACTAAATACATGTCAAGTAAGATTGAGCAGATTTCTTTCTAGACCTATGGGAGGAAAACCCATTCTCATCGTCAAAAAGCAAAGGTACTTTCAAAGATTATTTATGGTGTTTCCTGATATTATGTAGTTGCAGTGAAATGTTATAATTTGTCTTATATTCAACGATACATTAAACCTGAGTCCCTTTGTTACAATTGAATAGATTGCCAGGTTAGTATAATAATGTCTGCCAACAGCTGCTTATAGTAGCAGAAAAAACAAGATATGAGAGTATAGTCATGAACTTCAGAATCCACCCACCCCACTCTTGGCATTCCTTTCCTCTGAATTAAAGCTCACATTTCTTTATTATCTCAGTTTGACTTAGTCTTTATAAATATTCACTTCTGTTTCCATCAATAAACATTTACTGAATTACTGCTTAACGTACTTTCTTTTTGTAACAGAAAACTCAAGTGCGGGCGGATTATGATATGTGGTACTCAGGAGGTATAAAAGATTTTGAATTGCTTCAAAAAGTCAGAACCCCCCATTCTTGGGCTGTGCTTTCCCATCAGGCACTTGAACTTTGAAGGCAATAACATTACTCATGGGCCTGCAGCTGTTGCGGCTATGCTGTACTTGGGAATTCTGATATTAGCCTCTTTGAATTAAGTCCTTCATTGGTTATATAGCTCGATATATGTTCGTTTGATGCATAGAATTTTCCTTTCAGAGGCACCTTTTCCCATTACAGGTGCTACCTGCTGTCTGCCCACTGAGTGCATTCTGTTAAAGCCTCTCCCTCTCTGTGGGTGGTGGCCCTTTCGTGACTGGGAGAATTGGATGCTAATCTTGGTCACTGCAGCTTCCTTTCCTATCCTTTGTGCTCCTACCCCCAGCATGAGAATTCTCTGCTGGTAGTCAGGATCCACCTCTAGCAAACTGGGATGAGTTGTCCTTTGTGAGTCCCCACAAGAGAATAATGGACGCTCCTGGCTGCAGTACAGACTCTGTTGTTCCCCATTCCCCAAATCTGTGTGCTTCCCACCCTTCTTGTCTGCTGGCTTGTTGAGGATCTTCCCTCCTCTACAGGACCCTGGGCGTTCAGGGAGGCCCCAGCCCAAGAGAATGAATGAGGGTTGTCCTGAGCCATACATGCTGATCTCAATCTCCTTGTCACAGCTTGGACATGGGCTTCTTTAAAAAAGCATTCATTCATTCATTCATTCATCCGTTCATCCATTTGAAAGGCACAGTGACAAAGAGGGGAGAGAGAGAGAGAGAAAGTAAGTGAGTCTTCTATCTACTGGTTCACTCTCTGAAGCCAGGAACCCAGAACTCCATCTAGGTCCCCACGTAGGTGGTAGGGGCCCAAGCACTGGAACCATCATCTACTGCCTCCCATGATGCATAAGCAGCACGCAGAGGAACTGGGACTCAAACTGGCACTTCGATACGAGATGTGGACATCCCAGGAGGTGCACCACAATACCCGCCACAGACGTGGGCTGCTTTTGCAGTCTAAGGCAATAGGATACAGAGCTTCTGAGAAAGGTTTTCCTCATCTAGGGAACTCAACAGGTGTTCTCCTTCAGGGCACTCTACCTAGGTCTCCCCACTCCATGGCGTGCGCTTCTTCTCGGGCTCTGTATGACTGCCACTGCCTTCAAGTGTTCTTAAAATCTCAGCTTCTTAAATAAGCCAACTGGAAAACTGACCACTGTATTTAAACAGTAACCTGCCCCACCTCTCTCTTCCCGACTGCCTCACTCTACTCTACCTTGGCCTGCTACGGTAGTTCTTCTACAAGGGTGCCCCCTGCTTCGCTGCCAATCACGTCTCCAGGTAACCACAGCTGGAGTAGTGCCTGCGCACACGCTCAGTCTGGCCTGGCCCTCAATAACAAATCCAAGGGGGCAGAAATGGCCCCAAGAGAGGCCGGGGGCTGGATCACAGTCTTGCAGCTTCTATCTTAGTCTGTTAGGATGCTTGCTCTGAGGGAAGTGAGTTGCCGTGTAAGAAATCCCAGGACTCAAGGCCACTGCGCTGCGAAGATATCTAAGCTAGCCAAATGCCGCAGCACGTATGGAACGACAAATGCCTGGGCAGCCCAGGACCTTGTCTGGATGCTCCCAGCCATCCCAAGTGAGGCCCTAGAAAGGTGACCAAAGAAACTATCTGGGTATGTTATGCAGCAAAAAGGTCATCTGTCCTGTTTTTCTTTTTTTTTTCCCCATATACCCATACTACAGAATTATCACATTAAATATGCTTCTTTTATAGTCTGTCTCTCGCCATGGGAAAGTGAGCTCCAGGAGGCCATGATGTTGTCTGTTTTGTTTGCTAATGTGTTCAGAACAACTAAGAACAGCTCTTAGTGTGCTAAAATTTGTTGAATGAGTGAGTGAATGGACTAGAATTTTAGTAGCCGTTTTGTGGAGCATTCGCTTAAGGGTAGCAGATGGAAAATATGGAATGAACTTCAGTCCTGAAGTTGCCCTCGGCTTCCGAATGGGCCAGTTCTGGAGCAGGTTTACCTCCGTAATCCTCGGCTCTTGCAGCCTTTTAGCGTTGGAGTTTCTCTCACTTTTAGCAGGGAGCATCCCGTCAGGCACATGCTCTTTCAGGTCATTCTTATTTATACGCATCAGACTCAGACATGGCCAAACAGAGGCTAAGTCTCAGTGGAGGACACCACTCCGTTCTCAAAAGCACTCTTTCCCTTGTCGGCTGAGGCTTTCCTGCTGAACAAAGTGTGTGATTTTTAAATCTGTCTTCATGCCTTCTCCCAAGAGGCCTCCCTGGTCTCCCAGCCATAGGTGTCTGGAGAGCCACCCATTTCTTAGACATGAGTGGGTTTGTAACCCCGGAAGTGGTTACACCTTGAGCTTTTCTCTCTATCCCCATGAGATAGACTGTACGTGCCACTAATTTGCCCCATTTAACTGAATTTCTCAGTCTTCAGTCAAGCTTGGACCCCTACCACACAGTAAATCCAGGCAATATTCACTGGCCTCCCACTTGAAATTAATTATAGAAAACCTTCAAGACAAGTACATAAATTAAGGAACTATTCTGATAATTGCTTTGTCTGCAAATCACTTTTGCCTAAAACTCAGTTCGGTATTTTTTCAGTGACTACGTTCTACTAAAGACCCTGTACTTGGCAGTAGGGAGAAAGGTCCCCAAGATACAGCCTGGCTTCTAAGATGATTGCTACACACCCAGTAGACAATACCACCAGGGCTCAGCTCCCCCAAAATACTGATAGAGAATACTGGAAGAGTTTCCAAGGAATTTTTCCCTGGAGTAGCTTTTGAGCTCAGACTTCAGCGATGAAAAAACTGGAAGAGCTTTCTAGAAAGAAGAGGTAGCATAAACAAAAGCCTAGGAGTCAGGGAGGATCTGATTTAACATGCGGCAGCTACAAGCCTGGAATAGCTGTTGTGTGGGGTGTATGGTGGAGGGGGTAGCAGAGATAAGTAATAGCTAAGCAAATTAAGTATATCTAATTAGGGGAGAAGAGACATGATTAAATATTTGCCTTAATTCTCCTTTTGACTCTTTACATTTGTCACTCATAGGGCAATTATTTCACTAAGATGATTTTTTTTACCTTTTTAGCCTATTTAGCTAAGTAAACAAGAGACAGATAGCTTTTAATATAAAATATTCGTTCAACCTGAAAGAATAATAATGCTTATGCACCACTTAAAGTCAAACATTTCGGAATTCTCAGTTATTTCTATTTGAAAGAGCAAGAAAAAAAATTTTTTGGACTTTGAAAATATATGCTTAGGTTTTTAACAGACTAATTGCTCCTGTTTGTGTGCGAGCCTTGTGGGCATCAGCAGGTTCAACTTGAGCAGGTAGAATGTGGCCTTGGAGAATGCAGCTTAGGAGTTAAGGAATGCATAATTACTCCTGTAATTACTTGAGAGTGATTCTGAAATCCTGGCAGGGTTGATGGGGCCTGCAGATAGAGTAGGTCAACAATGTACAAGAGGTTAGGCATTCAGACTGAAGCTGGAAGTAGAAGTTAGGGCAAACAGTTGTGAATGTAAAAGAGCAAGAATGCAAATTGACAGATAAGTTAAGAAACCAGCAACTTAAAAATGTAAATCTCACATTCAGTCAAATGCTGCCCAAACTGAAACTTCATAATATGCTCACCAAAGAAAGAGCTAGTTATCTGTTTATCTGAGTGGTCCTGATGCTAGGGCCACTCGAATCAGGGGATTGTAGAAGGTATGCTGGTTAAAATATTCTCACTAGCCCACAAGATATTGCCTTAAATTTACTTTCCCGAAACTATTCTGGTCATAAAAGTCACCAGGGGCACATGATTAAATTTACTAATTCCCAACCCCCTTTGCTAGAGTGTCTGATAAAAATAGCTTTGGGAATCTGTGTTTCCAGTGTGAATCCCAGTGGAATCAGGCACATGTTGAAAACACTGTCACAAATAATACAGACATTTGGTAATATAACATGGTGGTCCCCAAATTTCACCATGCGTGAGAATCCCTTGGAAGGCTTGGTGAACTCCAGAGTTTGTGATTCAGTAGGTTCTGGAGTAGAGTGTGTGATTCTGCATTTCTAGTAAGTCCCAAGGTGATGATGCTATCAGGATCAAGAACCACACTTTGGCCAAAATCAAAAGTCCAAAAGCCATCAGCTCCAGGGCTGGTTACTTCAGTAACTGAACTATATAAAGGCCAAGGTCAGCTTCTCTGAGGTTTTGGCTTTTTCCTCATGGCCCCAAGATGGCTTCTCACTGCACCAAGGAATATCTCATATCCTCAGACAGTAGCAGTCAGGACGAGAAGAAAGGGTACAAGACACAAAGATAACCACATCTGTGTGCACGTGTGTGCACATGCACACTGCGTGTTCCTATGTGTCTGCGTATGTCTGTGCTTCGCATAGCAAACATTTCCCAGAAGCTCCCCCACCATGTGTCAGCCTGAACTGGGTCTCAGTGAACCCCTTTAAACCAATTACTGGCTTTGAGGAATGAGTTTGCCATCAGATTTTAATCCCCCCTCCTGGCCCCTGCCAAACTGGCCTCTTTGATGTTCACTGTCTGAATGTAATTGAGTTTCTTTGTCAAGGAATAAGAAGTGAATGGCACTTAGGTAAGTGAATAGCTGGACATGTCAGAAATGTCTTCTAATACTAGTGTGGTTGAAGGTAGGTTCCGAGTTGAAAACACGAATACAAATGCTAGTAAATAATATATGCGATTGGCTTTGTCATCACCATTTGTAAGAAAATACCAGACTCGTGAAGAATTTGGCCCAGCACACTGGGGGGGAAATTGTCCTTTCCAAGCTCAGTCTACATGTAGTCATCTTGCTTTTATTAAACTTGTGTATGGAATTGCAAGCTGTCCCTTCAGGTAATGAAATTTAGACAAGTTGGAACTCGTGTAACAGCAAATCAATACTGAAGTTATAGGCAAAGCCTGTGCTTGCGGAGACTAACACATATGATAGGAAGGCTTCGTGACCAAAATGCAATAAATCCCGCGTTTATAGGTAGCCAATAGAGAGGGAAAAACCATATATAGTGGTGTATCATTTTGGATGTTTGCATTTTTCTCCTCATTCATTCTGAAAAATGTATTTTTTAAACAAACACACACAAATAATAAATGCCTCATATGCCCACTGCCAATGTGAAGGGGAAAATCGAGTTGTTTATTCGAGTCTAACGTCGCCCAAATACTCCGTCAAAAGCTACGATAAAGATCTCCCTGAATTAAAAGGGAAACAGCCTATTTTTCTGCATTATTTTGATAGTGGACAGTCATGGCTAGTGGGAGCCTGTCTCCTGTTTCCTTACTTCCTTTTGAGAACTAGCTTCTGTTAAGGAAATTGGTCACGCTGGTAGAGGACCCACGCTGAGCAGACAACTGTATGTTTGGTTGATCAACGTCTGAGGCTAAGTGTGAGTCCTTTTTTGACTAGACCTTGCTGATCACCGCAGTGCTGGCATCTGCTGCGTTGTAAGCACCATCCAGACTCACAGTCGTTGGCTGTAAGTCAACAAGCTTGCTTCCAGGGAGTAGGAACCCGCATTTCCAAAACTGCTGTCTGTTGAGCTGAGGAGCCACCATTCCACAATCACCAAGCTCTGCTTCGAACACAGCGTCCAGTTCTTCCTCGCAGCTTTGTCTAAGCGAAAGCCTGTGCAAAGACCGTGCAACGCCGTCAAAACCCAGATCCCTAGACACATTTGCTGTCCCTGGAATACATGGGAAATGCATATGGAGGTTCTCAAAGTGCAGTAGAATCGTCGATAATTTTAGAACTGTTTCAACTGCAGTGAGTTGAATGACAGCGTTTCCCTACTGCTTCCTTTAGTCATGGAGATTTTGTTTTTTCCTTCTGGGTTGACTGCCGGGAAAATGGCAAAAGGTGTTTTAGGGCCTCTGCCGGCAGAGGGTGCGTTTACCACTTGTGCACGGGGTCTCTGGCCCTGAGCCCTGGGTTCTCGCAGGCTCACACAGGCGTGTGACTGTGCACAGATACTCTGCCGTCTTCTCTGATGGAAACAGGCACTGGTTTGCCAGCAACTTTTGGTTGTTTTTGTTTTTGAAGACCATGCAAGTAACAGATGTTTGTTGTTGGCTCCATATCTGCATTCTTTGAAAGCTGGAGAATCGAATTGCTGACATTCAGACAACACTAATTCCCATATCCAGGGAGCCTAATTTGCCGTCCCTGAGATACTGATTCCTGGTGTTCACGGGTATAAAAACCATTTCAGTGACACAATATAAGAATGGGCTTGGGAGATACAGTGCTGTCTCCACTAAAGATAATCACATTTTATAAACATCTGCGTCATTACTGGTATGATTCATCTCGAAGCTGTATACAGCTGCGTTTCCAGTTTCAATTAACAATCCCTTAATTGCATATCCATCTCATGTTACTAATTTAGTTAATTTATTCATAATTAAGAGTATTCTGTTTTCTACCAAGGTTTGTCGAGCTCAGAACATTATAAAGAGAAATATTTTAAGGCAGCGTCTCTGAGGGATTTTGTTTCTTATAATCACATCACAGTGAAATGCCATTCATGTGCCCAAAGGAAGAGAAACTGCTAAAGGACTTTTTTTTTCCAGTAAACTAAGAGTCTATGGGAAGCTGGAGTATGTTGTGTTTTTAAACCAAGTTCAATGCTATGCATTTGTTCTTTTCTTTCTCCTTTCCTGACATCCTCTCAAAAAATTATCATTTGATTTGGATTATTGTTTAAGTATCACCGCAAATCCAGTCACCAGTGCAGATAAAACTGTCATTACCCTGTCAGGTAATGGTGTCTCTTAAAATCTAGGCTATAAAATCTGTGCATTCCTGAGGACATTAAGATCAGGGATTTTAAAATTGCCAAAGTCTAAGCAAGTGGAATACACCCTTGTAGAAAATGGAAGGCAGATGATAACATGATAGCAGGCAGTTAATTCATTTCAGTTTGACCTTTGCTAGGAAAAACATACCCGTGCAGCCAGGGTCTTGCCTGTCTACTGTGTGTAACTACGTGTCATTAATGCAGTAATAACAAAAAATTAAACCGTCTGTCACTTTGTTTAGTGTCCAGACACTGCCGCCTATAACCTTGACCTATCTTTGTGCTTAAAAGAAGTCTCATAACCATCCCATAGTTTCCAGATTGTCCACAATAGAAATAAAAAGCCATCTTCTGTCTTGCATGGACTCAAATATAATATAATAAATTAATTATATAATTAATAATAAATAAATAATCCACCATCCCTACACCCTCTTCCCACCCTGGAAGTTTCCTTGACCCTCAAGCAACTATGCCTTTATGCACTTACTCTTCCATAAATTCAGTCATTCACTACCTACTTTACTGATCCCCTGTATAATGTCCAGCATTGTGCTTGGCCCTGGGAGTTACATGACAGTCAAAAACAGTCATTATTTCTACCTTTGTGGCGCTTGCCACGTGAAGCAGGAATCAAATATAACTCAAGTAATCACATCCATAAAATACAATTGCATTGCTTTCTGATGCAAAGATGAGATATATGATCACCAGTACTGAATGCCATTTTTATCATTACGCTTAAAGAGACAATATAGATGATTCTAAGTTAAGGACAATTTAGATCATAAAGCCATGTTCTATTTTCCCGTAATTAGTTTCAATTTATGACAAATTTTTAATTGATTATTTCACCATGAGGAGAAAGGTGTTATTCTTGCCTTTTCAAAGAAACTAGGAATGGAAAAGTGTGGTAGTCAACATATGTATCTGATCTCATCACTTTTAATTCTGAACTCTTTTATTTAAATTTTAATCTGTATCTTTAAAAGGCAAGACATAAGAACAGGTAAAAGTTTTCTAAACTTAGAGCAACAATAAATTCATTTATTTTACTATTTAACCATTGACCATCACATTAAGTTAAAATTCAGTGCTCATGTGCACTCTGAGAGGCAGCAGATAGTGGTTCAAGTACTTGGGTTCCCTGCCACCCAGTGGGGAGATCTGATCCCAGCGCATGGTTTTGGTCCCAGCTGGGGGCTATGGCAGGCATTTGAGAAGCGAACCAGTAGATGGGAGCTCTTTGTCCCTCTGTCAAATAAGTTTGTGTTGTTGCACATTTTTTTTGTTTTGCATTTAAGCACCTTAAACTTGAATTTAACATAGGGTAGAAAGTTAAAACCATTAGTAGCTTTATATTTTCCAAGGTTGATGACAAATTTGGGTAACATTCCAAGCTATTAAAGATACCTGTAGCCTTTATAATAAATATTTTCTCAGTTCCTGTGTAGCGTAAAGGATATTTGAAACCTGAAAAGACCAAATCTCTTTATTTGTAGATTAGAAGACAGATTCTGGAAAATTTTTCACTATACCATGTTTTATTTTCTTGATGGAAAATAAAAATGTATCCTATTCAAAAATGTATGCTATTTATCTGGAAGCCCAAAATCCCTATTTAAATCATATTTTGTCACGTTGCAATTAACTCATTTTGCAAGTCATTTTCTGATGACATCTTTAGGTTTAGCTATACTTGAATCTCTGTACTTGGGCAGAGTGAAGTTCTCATATAATAATTCTATAAATATGGTTTAAAAAGATGATCATATTCATTATTTTATGACCCCATAAGTTAATAAAACTCATGCAGAAAAGATAATCACATTTAGATAAAGTTCTTTCATTTTTCCAGAAATCATGGACTAGAAACATGGCATTTAGTCTTTTATCTCTTATTTCACTCTGAAGCTTATTTTATCTACTATTATTTTGAAGTTATAAAGTCTTTTTGTGTATCCACCTGAGAACCTCTTGGAAAAGAAAGTAAATATCACATTTGGAAAAAAGCAGGACAGTTTTCATTATCTCTGCAAGGAGAAAGGAAGTGAAAAGCAGCCCCAAATAGGAACTCAGCTTTCTGTTCCTCATGATGAATAAAATTTTTCCTCTGCAGTCAGAATAGTAATACTACTCACCTACTTCACAGCATTAACAAAATCCATGCCTTGTTCTTTAACATTGCAAAATGGTCCACATGTGGAATGGCAGGGAAGGTAATTCTTGGATTCTTTGACTTTCAGGTGGCATTAGATGGGAATAGGGCACTGATTTCAACTTGAGATAACAAAGAGAGTACATGCCTGCAGCCAGACAAGACTCTTGTTATAGCTAGACAACATGCCTTGGTTGGTATACATATCTGTAGGTCAAGCCTGCCTCCATAAATCCCTAATGGCAGCAGTTGCATAGCACAAGAGAGAGAGGTATCAGCAACTCACAGCTTGGCTTTGTCACATATCATGAGCACATTCTTATGGGCACTAATCCATATAAATGAAGACCACGGGCACACAGTGGCCCAGGCCTTTGTTAGCATGTAACCAAGGGAATATCCTGCTCTGCTACAATATGATGCCAGTTTCGATTCTAATAAAAAGTTTAATCCATGCATTTCTCTGCCAGTTCTTTAGAGCTAAGTTCCTGTGGGGTGATCGAAACACAGACTGCTTTTTCATGTCAGGTGTAAGTTTTGCTCTGGTTCAACATCCTACTTGGGAGTGTCATGACGTAAGCATTGCCTGATGATCATTATCTATCATTCAGCTGAGGGTTTTACTTCTGAGAAAGAATCAACAGAAAAAAAGAGAGTTGGATTCTCATTCCAGATTGCCCGTTGTGGACATGTGCATGCAATCTAATCCATCTTACTCAATAAAACTATTTCCCAGCACATAAATATGATTCTCTAGAAAGTTTCCCCTAAGTGTTAGTCAAAGAAAAATTTCTACCTCCTCTCTTCATTGTGCTTATTTTCCAAAACAAATATATTACTCTTCATTTTCTTCACACAGAAAGAGCACAGAGATACTAAATAGCAACATGGTATTTTATGCAACTTTTTAGAAACTACTTTTTTAAAACAAAGTTTTGATTTTTTTGCAAATAATAAAGTAATTCAAATGGAGATAGATAAAGCTAAGTTGATAATGATAAAATAAAGAATTAAGAGGAAGAAAGAGAGAAGCAATGAATATAAGTGGATGCCAATCACAAAGATTTTCAAGCCTAGAGAAAATTAATAGGAGAAACAGTGGGTCTATTAGTAGTATATACTACACTCATATTGTACCTTGCCCAGCTTACATATCCTCTTTACATGAACACCACATGGGTTCTCTGAGCCGTTGAAAGGAACATGTTGAGTCATCTGCTTTGGCTCCTCTAAGAGACTTCCAGATAAAAAGAGAACCCAGGAATCTGCTTTTTACTTAGCCCTTTATCCATGTAACCAGGTTATAAGCAGCTCTTAAATATATAATATTGTTCCAGATCAGCTCTCCCAAGACCACAGTTTTATAAGGCAGGGAGAAGGTTCCTGCCCTCAAGAAGCTTTGGAATCCAGCTCTAGAGATGAGATCACTGTCTTCATTGCATAATTATTTCATTCCAATTATAACAACTACTGGCAAGGTGGAAAACAGTGCTCAGAGAAGTATAATAGAGGGACTTGACCTGGTCTGGACAGTCAGGAAGCTTTGCTAGCGAAGTGGTGTTTTAGACACATACACACATGAATATTCATTATGCAGAATGTATTCTGAGGAGCTATGATTAATGTATTTTGACTAGTAGGTCATGGTCAAAATTTGAAAACTACTGTTCTAATTCATATTATAATTTCAGGCAGAGTAGGGATCACGTGACCTGTCATTTTATGCCTGCCCCAGTAGTGTCTAATAAAGAAGTCTGTGCCTGGTAGCTGTGCCCCCCTCACTGCTCACTGCAAGCACATCTTACATTCATTGGAGGAAAGTCAATTGTTTAATGCATTTATGTGAAAGTATGTACAGGTCCCATACCTGATATTCCAAAGCTTGTTGCAGTACCACTTTGTGGATAAACTAAGGGTTACATTGCAATGGAATCACGTGTGCATCAAGTTTGTCTTTTCTAAATAAAGAAGAGAGTGACAACAAAAAATGGAAATTGACACACATCAGAGTAGGAAATATTACTTGTTTAATACAATAAGACATTTGATTTTAGTTCTTAGTTCTTGCGTTGGGGACACGTGGAATCATGTGGCCCTGGAACAGTTAAATACTTTTCTTGATATAGGGGATGAGGCAAATAAATTGATGATAAAACTCTCTTCTTGTGATTCCCCTAGTATATTACCCTTACACCTATCTGCCACATATTGTGACTACCTTAGTGCTATGGTCTGAATGTTTATGTCTTCCCCAGTATTCATAAGCTGAAACCCAATCCTCCATGTTATGATATTAGGAAGTGAGAGCTTTGGCAATTGAGCCTTTGGAAACAGAACCCTTATGATTGGGATTAGTGTCCTTATAAAAGAGTCCCCAGAGACCTTAACCCTTCTACTATGAGAACACACAGCAAACAGCTGATATCAGTAAACTACAAATCAGACTGAATCTGCTACGATCTTGACCTTGCACTCCCAGCCTCCAGACTATGAGAAATAAACATCTATAGTATATGAGCTACCCAGTTTATGGTATTTATTACAGCAGCCCAAACAGAGTATGACATTCAAAATGCAGAGAATCTTTTCCATTTGTAAGTCATGGTTCTCTTTTTTCTCTTTTCTAGAAGTCTCTGCAGAAATGTAGGGGATTGTTTGCTATGTATATTAGCTATAAATAGTTATAGGATAATCAGAAATCAAATATCATTTACCTGTTTATTAAGGCATAGAAGACATCTTTCCACTGCAGTCATTAGTACTTTTGAATTTAAACTTAAAACAGAACTTTAGAAATGATAGGCTTGTTGATTTCGCAGGTATTAAGTGTAACAGGCGGTCTTTATACGGATCACCTACACTTATCACATTAATTTCTAATGTTGCTTGGAACAAATTAGCATTCCTGGAATGCAAGCTAACTAAAAGTGCCCTGAAGAAGAACAAGGCATTTCCTGGCTCCTTGTATTGATGAATTTAAAAGCCTGTGCTGTAATATAGACTCATGTTTCCTCTCAGTGTATCTTTGAATAGGTTGACAGAGAAGCTGAAAGCGGAGTATTTCTTTAAAGCTTTTTTTTTTAAAGTCTATTTCATTTCGGTCTGTATTTTCCTAGCACCATTCTTATCAATGAGGAGATTAGGAAATCCCCTGGAGGTATTTAATGTCAGTACAGAAAGCTCCCAGACCCCAAGTACTTACCCATTTTTTATGGCACAGTGCCTCAAGACCCCCTGATGTGCACTAACCTAATTTGGCCATGCACCACTCTCGGGTTCTTTTTGGAAAACAATGGACAAAGAAACATTGGAGGCAGATGAGGGATGGCTACCTCATCACAACCTCAAGCCACAGCCTCACATCTCAGGCACTCCACAAGCGTTAACATGCAGTTAGTCAACATTGATTAAAAGACAGACAAAAGAGTTTAGAACATTTTTACAACTTTGATGAAATCCCAGATTTTAAGCTTAAATGGACACCATTACAAAAACAATATTCTCTTTTCGGGACCCAGGACCATTGGGGATTGAACTTAAAATAAGTCCAGGCAGCAGGCCTTGTTGGATTCTTGTATCCCATTTATACGATATTAAAAGATATCATTGGGTCTGGTGCTGTGATGTGGCAGGTAAAGCCGTCGCCTGCAGTCCTGGCATCCCATATGGGCGCTGTTTCGAGTCCTGGCTGTTCCACTTCCAATCCAGCTCCCTGCTAATGCTCTTGGGAAATCAGTGGAAGATGACCCAAGTTCTTGGAACCCTGCACCCACACAGGAGACTGGGTGAAACCTCCTGGCTCCTGGCTTCGACCTGGCCCAGTTCTAGCTGTTGTGGCCATCTGGCGAGTGAACCAGTAGATAGAAGATCTCTCTCTCTCTCTCTCTCTCTCTCTCTCTAACTCTGCCTTTCAAATAAATAATCACAAAAAGATACTTATTTAGCTAATCCACATATTTTGGTTGCCTTAAATTTTACTAATGACAGCCCATAAGGACTTACATTATAGGCCACTGTTTACCCAGCACAGATGCATTTGTGATACTTTGTGCATTATAGAAACTTCCAAGATGTGTGCTGATATACCAGGGGTACTTCAAAAAGTTCATGGAAAAAAGAATTAAAAGTTTATTTTGGTGCAAAAAGAACTTTAAACATCATGCACAGTTTTCTATAATATGCATTTTTCCTGTATTATGAAAAAAGTATCAAATTCATACTTTTAATTCCATTTTCTGCAGACTTTTTGAAATATCCTTGTGTGAAAGAAGCTCTCTTTGGGTCTACAGTGTTTTCATAAGATGAGGGCTGCCCTTTCCTGGAATATGAATTTTTTATTTTAAAATTGTGCTTTATTTAAGAGGCAGAGAGTAAGAGCAAGGGGTAGGGGGGACGGCAAGAGAGAGACAACGAGAGACAGACAGCTCCCACCCACTGGTTTATTCCCCAAATGTCCACAATAGTCAGGGCTGGGCTGAGGCTGAAGCCTGGAGCCAGAAATGCAATCCAGGTCTCCCACATGGGTGGCAATAACCCAGTTATCAGAGCCATCACCACTGCCTCCCAGAGTCTGCATGGACAGAAAGCTGGAGTCAGGAGCCAGATCCAAGAACCAAACTCAGGTACTACAATGTGGCATTCGGGTATCTCACACACTAGACCAAATCCCTACTCCACAGTATGACTTCTTGATTAAAGTAACCAATCATCTGGAGCCTGTAGAGTTGAAGCTTGCACTAGTTATGCAGGTTACATGTCTTAGCATTTAAATTAACCATAGATATTATCACACGACCACTTAGCCGCAATTCTAATACTGGTCCTTTCAGCATGCAAAATATCCCTTTGAAATGTGGTAGCCCCTACAGTTGATTAGTAAATAAACTTTTCTTCGGTTATTTTCCAACTTGACAGACGTAAAACACAGGCTACACCGCAAAATCACCTTGGGAGCTTCTAAAACTCCTGGTGCCCAGGCCAAACCCCAGACCCATCAATCACTAGGGGTGGGCTCCAAGCATGAGTATTCGTTAAAGGCCCCCAGGATCACTAACTACGGTCGGGTTTAAGCATGCCTGTGATACAGGAATGTGAGGAAAGAGGACCTTATGTAAAACAGAACCAGCTAAAGAAGGAGGAGAATGGGAAACGAAAGTGTCCATAAGAGACTTCTGACTCACAGTTGTGCTTAGACTCAGCCTTTTCTCCCAAGATTTTGTTTCTGATACGGATTAGAAAAAGTCTCCTCTCAACTTGCCAGTCTCTTGACTAGAAGTCAGAGAGATTTTTGGGAAAGAGATCAGTCAGGATCAAAAGACCCCAGCCTGCATCTCTCTCTACCTCTGACTCCACAGAAATGGCATTTGTTGCATTTGTCTACTGAGCCTTCAGCAATGTGGAGGGTGGATTAGGGGTAAATAGAGAACATGTTGGTTTCAGATGGCTGAGTATGATCCCATGTAGAGCAATTAAAATGACAACTGTCAGAATCAAGCAAGATTCGGAGAGAAAGGAGATAGTTTGATGTGGATAGAACATTTTGATCACCATGTTTTCATCTTGCCAATGGGAGTTAAACTCAGCTGTCGCTTAGTCCCTGGAGAATAACTTGCATGTAGAATCAAGCTACGATTGTCCTTGTTGGCTTTTTTCTCCACCTGAGAGTTTGGCCCCAATACCAGGGAATCTGTATTCTGAATTGTTTCTCATAAAGGGCGCTTTTCTGAGCTGACATTAAGGAATTCTTATTGTTTGGAAAATGGTAGGACTCAACTGTTATAACTAGAGTACACCTTGTTCCTGAAATTAATTACCTAGAGTCATTAAAAAAAAAAAGCTTATCTTTTGCTGGTAGAAAATCTTTGAAACTGTATTTATCTTTAGTATTCACTGAAACATCTTAGATGTAAAGAGAGAAATTTGTTTTCAGGGAATTTTGAGATAGATTGTGTATGTGTGTGTGAGAGAGAGAGGAGGGTATACATGCATACTTCTACTTCTGTTGGTTTTCCCAAAGGATTTTAGAAATCTCATTAAAATACCAGCTTCTCAAACAGTTACTGAAACTTTAATTTTTCATATTTTCTTTTATAATATTTGGATGCATTTAAGTGAACTTGCAGCATTTTAATTATATCTGTATCAGATGAGCAGAAGAAATGTAAAAGGGTTTGGGGAGAGATTTAATTTTAGATAGCAGCATAATTAACAGCATTTGGAAAAACTAGTGGAACTTTAATTAAATGTCTCTACATTAATTTAGTCATTTAATTGAAAATGTATTGGGATAGTCCTTACAATTTATCACTCTTACTCTTTGAGGGAGAAGGATTTTAAATAACAAAGCACTGATGTAACTACTTCTTTATTATTTAGCTAAATGTCTACCACTTGGCTCTTTGTTTAATTTTTTTCTCCTATATGCTCTGCATTTTTCAAACATCAATTTTACTTGTCATTTTGATTTAAAGGACATTAAGTCTGGGGAACCCGTATTTTGAAACATTGAGCAAATGTTTCTTTTCTCTTAGACTTTCATGGTCACTAGACTCAGGTTGTGAAGTTTCCACTCTAATAATGTGTGCATTTTTGTTTTGATTTTGCCAACCTGATTTCCTTTTTTTGAGTCGTGCTATGCTGCAGCACTGTATCTGAATTTCAGCAATGCCTCTGACATGGATGCTCACGGTATCTTCTTAAATTACATGAAGTGCACTTCAGAGATGTTTTGATGACCAGGCCTCCTCCAAGGAGGAGTGTTGTATTCAACTAGCAGTCTGAGACTCTGAGGGTTTTTTTTTTTTTTTTTTGTGGTGGTGGTAACCACAGACTGGAATGGATTGTTGTGCATTGCTCAATTTCCCATCACATCTACATAAATGACCCCTCTCTAGTAAAAGTTGTCCAGTGCACAGTATATACAGCCATATGTAGCTTCCTTGCCTGCACTTGGACTCAAAAGTTGTCATCAGTGTCCTAGGTGAGAACTTAGGCTATGCACTTAATCATTTTTCTTTTTTTAAATATTCATTTGTTTATTATTTATAAGGCAGAGTTACAGAGAGAGAAAGGGAGGGAGGGAGACAGACACACATGAACGCGCACACACACACACACACACAGAGAGAGAGAGAGAGAGAATGAGAGATCTTTTATCTGCTGGTGCACTCACCAAATTCAGGCAACAACCAAGGCTGGGCCAGGAAAAGCCAGGAGCCTGGAAAGTCCGTCCAAGTCCCACACGGCTGGCAGGGGCCTAAGCACTTGGGCCCCTTTCTGCTGTCTTCTTAAGCGCATTAGCAAGCAGCTGAGTTGAATGTAGAGCAACTGTAACTTGAACCTGCACTCACAGGGGATGCTAGTGTCGTTGGCAGTGGATTAATCCACTGTGCCACAATGCTGGCCCCAATTACTAATTTCTCAAATGACTCATAGGTAAGAATGGTACATAATGCACAGAAAGCAGTGTGCACACCCTGGGAGGCAACTGGTGGTGGCCAAAGTCCTTGGGTCCCTGCTATCCATGTGGGAGAACCCAATTGAGTTTTAGATTCCTGGCTTCTGCCTGGCCCAGCCCTGGCTATTGTTGGCATTTCAGGAGTGAACCAACAGATGGGAGAGTGCTCTCTCTCCTTCTCCCTCTCTCTCTCTCCCCTTTCTTTGCCTTTCAAATAGATAAAAAAAATTGGTAAACACAATGAAGATCAAAATCAAGATTCAGAATAACATTACAGCAGATGGGGATACTGGGCCCAGAGCAAAAATAAATAAAAGCTAAGGATAAACGCAATGTCCAGCTTTTAAGAATTTTTAAATCCTGTGTGTGTGTGTGCATGTGTATATGCATATGCTAAGGAACCTATGACTTCATGGCACGTCATTTGAAAAACAAATTGAGATGCAAGTAACAAACATCTCAGTGTTAATATCTACTGTGATGTGGTATAGCTTGCTAGAGATTGCATTAGCAGGGTGGACAGGATGTTCTACAATCCTCATCACTGGTTACATCATAGACGTGGTGCCATACTGACTTATTACAGGGACACTGAAGAACCAGACCCCATCCGTATCAGGAGAACCCAGATGGGCCTAGAGATGGTTCTATAAGGAATATTGGAAAGAATATAGGATTTTCAATAGGAAACAACTTGAAAATACAGGGAAACAACTTCACGCATTTGGAAAGGGTGAGTAAAAGTGACAGCATACTTGAAGAGACTGGAAGAGAACCATAGGAAGTGTAACAGGGAGTCAGCACGAGGAAGGAAAACTTAACCATTAGAGCTGTCATTAAGTGGTGTGGCTTATTCCACTGATTGCCATCACTTTATAATCTGGCAAATCAGCTAATCACAAAAATGCATCGCTCAGAGCCGGCAGAGAGCAAAGCCAACAATAGCTTTAGCTGTAATAGAAATGTCTGTCTCTCACATGAAAGTCCAGAGCCAGGTAGGTCAGGGCTCCTTTGGCTGCTGTACTTTTCAAAGCCAAGTCATCCTTTATTTTGTTGTCTTGCCATGGTGGCCCATGAACTCTCAGTATCACTGTGTAGTCCAGTGTGTCTGCTACAGCTCCAGCCATCATATCTGAGTCCCAGCCTCCAGAAAGATAAAGAAAGAGGGAAGATACACAGGGCATCTGCCGACAGTGTTCTCTCAAAAGACTTATTTGAAAAGTAGAGTGTTGGGGGGAGGGGGGGGGGGATGGCGCTGTGGTTAACACCCTGGCCTGAAGCTCCGGCATCTCATATGGGCGCCAGTTCAAGACCCAGCGCTCCACTTCAGATCCAGCTCTCTGCTGTGGCCTGGGAAAGCAGTAGAAGATGGCCCCAAGTCCTTGGGGCCCTGCACCCACATGGGAGACCCAGAAGAAGTTCCTGGCTCCTGGCTTTGGATCAGAACAGCTCTGGCTGTTGCAGCCAACTGGGGAGTAAACCAGCAAATGGAAGACCTCTCTCTCTCTGTCTCTCTGTCTCTCTGTCTCTGCCTCTCTCTGTGTAACTCAGACTTTCAAATAAATAAATAAATCTTAAAAAAAAAAAGAAAGAAAAACAGAGTGTCAGAAAGAAAAAGGAAAAAAATATATTGATTCTCTCCCAAAATGCCTACAGTAGCCAGGGTTGCACCAGGCTGGAACAAGAAAACTGGAACTCTGTCCGGGTCTCCCTCCCATGTGGGTAACAGCGGCCCAAGGACTTGGGCCATCGTCTGCTGCCTCCCATTAGTGCATATGGGCAGGCGGCTGGGTCAGAAGCAGAAGCAGAATTCAGTCCCAAAAACTCACATATGGGCTACGGTTATCCCAAATGGTGGCCCAATCTACTGAGCCACAACACCTACCACCATCATCAGTGTTTTAAGAAAAACTTCTACAAACTGCTGTAAAACGGATCCACTGATGCTTCCTTCACCAGGGGAGAAAATATGTAGGCACTCAAAAAGTTCATGGAAAGTGGAATGAAAACATGAGGTTATTTTGGTACAAAAAATGTTGAAATACAAGCATACTGGGACCTTCAGAAAGGTCATGGAAACATGCTATCTGTCTTTTGTGGACTGGCTTATTTCACTAAGTATGGCTTCCAGTTACATCCATTTTGTTGTAAAAAAAGACAGGATTTCATTTTATTCATCATTGAATAGTATTCCATAGTGTATACATACCATAATTTCTTTTTTTGTATTTACCTAGAAACCTTTTATTTACAGTATACAAACTTCATGCATTTCATATATACAAATTTTGGAACATAGTGATTCTTCCCACCCTACTTCCCTCCCGCCCACATTCCCATCCTTCTTACTCTTCCCTCTCCTTTTCCCATTCTTACTCTTTACAAAGATCTATTTTCAATTAACTTTATTCAGTCATCAGTTGATGGACATCTGGGTTGATTCTATTTGTTAGCTCTTGTGAATTGAGTGACAATGAACATGGGGGTACTGATAACTCTTTCATATGCTGATTTCATTTTGCTTTGGTAAATTCCCAGGAGTAGGATTTCTGGGTCATATGGTAGATCCATTTTCCGCAAGCTTTTAAAAGTATCCTTGTATATCAATGCAATCAACAATCTGTATACAAGGATGTTTGAGAATTACTCTTTTGCCAGGGAATTTTAGCAAGGTAAACCTTAAGATCATATCAACTCTTAAGAGTTTATGGCCATGCAGTTTGTAGACAATATACCATCTCCTTTATCTCCAAGGAGAGTTTGTTCTCAAGAGCTGTTTGAAAGTTCATTTCCTTCATTTCCAGAAATGGCATAAGCAAGTGCCAGACTTATACAATGTGTACCCTCCTACACAAATGATTTGTCTCTTGTTGCCATCAGTTTTATGTCTTTACTTAAAGCAACAGTCTCATGTCTTGTACTTTGAAACACAATGGTTTATAATGTTTATAAAACATTATAACCATATGTACAAAAAGCACACAATAGACTAAAAAACCCTAATGATAGCCTAGACTAAAATAAATAGTGGTGACCTTGGTTGGGGACATTCTTTACCATGCTTCTGTGGTACCTGGGAGCTTTACTGCTACCTACGGGAGGTTACCAGTAGCCAAGTTTCTGTACTACAGGAAGGTGAACAAGCATTATAAGTATGAATACTGAATTCACCTAAGTTAATATGGCATTTTTTTTTCTGTCTGGGTAATGCTGCATTTCTCATTTTGCATTTGGAATACCTGTACCCTTACATAGATAAAGTTATAGAATTATTGATTGATTAATATTATCAGATTGACCCTATTAGTCTAAACTCTCAAAACTTACTACTGCCTCTGTTTCATTCCAGCTATGAGAGAAGGGAGCTGGGCAAAATACAGATTAGGAGTCCAGGGTGCATAATCTAGACTTCATGGGAACCCTTATCCAACATGTAAAATATGATAGTATATAGGAAATTATACTGCAAAAGCTAAGCTTGTGCACTGTGAAATGGAGCCCATTTTTACATCTAGCTGTATTGCTTCTCCCTGTGGAGCTGTTGTAAGCACAAAGTTCCCATTACATAATGAACAACTCCTTAAATACTGTGCAGCTCTGCTTCTCGCCAGAAGCACAATGCAGAAAACTCTGCCTCTCGGTAACCATTTATATCAAACTTGCTGGTGCTGAGTTCTATAGGAAAGGGTGATATGTGTATATTTGGAGGCCATAGACGACTACAGGTTTGACAGTCACAATGAAAGCAGTGCATGAATCAGGTCAAAATTTGAATACTTTTCAATGATCATGTTCTTTACGATAAAAGTTAAAGATGCATGACACTTAAAAATGGTTTCAGAACATTAAAATCATCCAGGGCCAAGAAATACCAAAACTGAGGGGGAAAATTCATTTCACAACTAACTCTCAGGAATCTAAGTTTCTTTTACTAAATGGGGAGTGTCTTTTATTTGTTGCTATGTAGAAGATGGCCAGTTCTATCATGGTTGTTTTAGGACTCAAGGGTATATAAAATATTTCAGTAGTTATTACTAATACTTTATATCTGCATTGCATGTAAGAGCACTTTCAAATGATCATCTGAGCAAATTGCCACGATAGTCCTGAGAAGCTAGTAGATCATAGGAAGAGTGCCCATCTCCCCACTGGAGTGTAGGGGCAATTCCCAGTGTGGTAAAGGAGGGTCCCCCTGGAGCTCTTGTGCTTATGTTGAGAAGGGAGCAAAAGTGCTGTATGGAGTGGCACCATTTAGCTGAGTTCCTGGCTCTGACTCCTTCTTCCAGCTTCCTGCTAATTCAGACCCTGGGAGGCATGCAATTTTGCTCCTTCCACAGTTACTGACTATGGCCATGTTTCTTTTTAATGCCTCCCTCTGTTAGAAAGGGTGGCATGTGAAAGAGCAGGGCTGGCCTAATGCTCTGTTGCCCCTCCTACAGAAACAAGTTCAAAGCTGATATGCTAGTGATGAGCCTCCTCTCATACTTGAAGGATGGCAAGTTATGCGATGATGGTCAAAGAGAAAGACGTTGGATCACTTGGTTTTTCTGTTTGTTTCTTTGTTTCATTATGTTGAAGTTACGCTGTTGTATAAATTTAATAACTTTTTAATCAGGTCCGTCTTCTGGTTAAATGTTTTGTGCCTAAGAATGAAGTCAAATGAAAAAACAAGCCATGGAGCTAATGGTAAATCCACTCCTCAGTTCAAAAAATTTACACTGTTAAAGACTTGAGCTGTGCATTGAGTGATAATAAAAAAGATCACAAGTAAGATGTAGTTAGTTGAAACTTTAAAATATTTTATTCTACTACATTTACATTATTCAAAAGATAATTCCATCAGCAGAGTTGAAAGTTTTCTCAATGGGCCGGCGCCATGGCTCAACAGGCTAATCCTCCGCCTTGCGGCGCCGGCACACCGGGTTCTAGTCCCGGTCGGGGCGCAGGATTCTGTCCCAGTTGCCCCTCTTCCAGGCCAGCCCTCTGCTGTGGCCCGGGAGTGCAGTGGAGGATGGCCCAGGTGCTTGGGCCCTGCACCCCATGGGGAGACCAGGAAAAGCACCTGGCTCCTGGCTCCTGCCATCGGAGCAGCGCGGTGCGCCGGCCACAGTGCGCCGGCCGCGGCTGCCATTGGAGGGTGAACCAACAGCAAAAGGAAGACCTTTCTGTCTGTCTCTCTCTCTCTCACTGTCCACTCTGCCTGTCAAAAATAAAAAAAAGAAAGAAAAAAAATTTTTCTCAATGGTATTCTTATTGCTGGTTATATCATTTATGGAACTCTGTGTTGACGACACTATATTGTCTTGATGTTGTGTAATCAGTGAACAATTGTGGTAACATTTCTAGAGATAAACATGTATTGGGTGAGGGTGCCTCAGATGTAACTTCCTAAATGTGGCTAGAAGGCCCCAAGTCACCTTTTTGACAAAAACATTCTCCTTTTCCCAAACAATGCTCCTTCTGAACGGAATAACTCACTCATCTCTGCTCCTTTACGCAGAGGCCATATAGGAACTGAGCCTCGGCAATCTGACAGATCCAATTCTGATCAATGATAGATTTATGAGCTTGGGTCTTTTCTGTTCCTGAGTTTCCAGATCTATAAAATGGGCCCTTCTGGAGAATTAAAGTTGCATAACTCCGAAGGCTTATTGGGGGTCAGAAACAATATCTGTGAACTATTACTAGTATGATTTCTTCCACCTGCAATACCAATCCCATAAATTCTCCATGTTAAGAGTATACTCCATCATGGAGCCTTCCCTGATGCCTCTAGATGAAAATAACTGATTCTCATGGTAACACTTAGTACTTGCTTGTGTTTTCATTACCCCCAAATACACTTTGTGTATCTTAAAATCAGGATCCTTATAGGAATAACATTGATATTTTTCATGGCCTATAACATAGTGTATTGCATTTAGATGTTAAATAAATCTACATTGAATGAATGGGAATGATGTATGTTCTCTAGTTAGTCTCTAATTTGGTATTAATATGTTTTAAGCCTCAAGAGTTCATTTTGATGACAGTTTGGCTACATTGCACTTCTTGTGTAAGTTGAAAACTGAAATTTGTACACTTGTTTTTGGGTAGGTGAATAATTTCTGACAACTTCCAGCTGTTAAATCTTCCCTAGGTATAGAACTTCTGTATCTGTTATCATCCCCTCTTGTGTTTTTGCTTTAATACTGTTCCAAGCATGACATCTATTATTGGAACTTTGAGTTCTGAATAGTACTTTCAAGAACTTGAATAGAATGATTACCGAATCCTTGGGAAATTTTCATGGATCGCTTTCAGTACACAGTTTACTCTTGTGGTCTCTTGACTTTCCAGAAAGTGTTTCAAAAGGGCACTTAAATCCGTGTGTGGAAATCTATTTAAGTTCATTGTTGCTGATTATTTACTGTACTGAATTGTGGTTAAGCAAATGATTTGAGGACAATGTTTTAATGGATAAGATTTGTTTTTACTCTCTAAATAATATGTAGCTCTTATTCATTTGAGGGAACTTCTCCTATTTGTTGGTACAGATGATTGTCAGTGGTTTGGTAAGCATTATATTAAGGTGATTCTTTAAAAGTTGGGATTTTTAAAAGCTATTTGAGTGTATTTCTATTGCTTTTGAGGTTTCTAGAAATTAGATTTCTGTTAAAGGGGCAAGCTCCTGCTGAGAAAAATGCATTAAAGGTTCTTTTATGGATTTATGGACTCTTATTGTTGGACACTGAGATTCAACAAGTTTGTGTATTCTAGGGTTGGGTATTGTGGTACAGTGGTGTAGCCCCCAATAGAAATCGCAGCATCTCATATTGGAGTGCTGGGTTAAGTCCTGGCTTCTCTGCTTCCAACCCAGCTTCCTACTAATGCATCCAGGGAGGGAATATATCATCAAATTTCTGAGCCTCTGCCACCCATGTGGGAGACCTGGCTTCAGCCTGGCCTGACCTTAGCTATTGCAGGCATTTAAGGCGTGAACCAGCAGATGGAAGCCCTCTCTCTTTCCCTCTGTCTCTTTCTGTGTCACTATGCCTTTTAAGGAGATGAAATAATTAACCATATTCAACTGTTTTTTAAAACATTATTTTTCTTGTCATATAGTATGACTGTAATCATTGCATGTTTCTTAACACAACCAATGTGTTGATTTCAATCAATAAATCTTGTTTCTGTAGTCACTGTTTCCCAGAACTCTCCGGGTTTCTGAGCGTGGTTGTTCTTCCAGGAACAGTGCCGACAGTCTCCAGTAGCATGTGTTTCTCTCTAATTGACACTATTTCACACCCTCCATTCTCCTTACTGTTGAAAAGTGTATTTCATTGGTGTTTTGCCAAGAATCCTGTTCTGTTTCAGAATAATGTTCTGTTCATGCTCCCTGCACTGAGAAATACCTATTCCATGCATCAATTGCATAAATGGCAATTTGAAAGCATTTTACCACAGCTGAATATTTTTCATTGTTTTTTTTTTTTTATTGCATCTGAAGATTGTTGATTGGGTTTTCCTTCATTTCTTCTTGCATCCACATCTCCTTTCCTCCCCTACACATGGTGTCTTGCGTTCTCTGTATTTAAATGGAAATTGCTGACTACAATTATTCTTTGACTTTATCCTTTGGTCATGATGAAATCACAAGTGAAAAAATTTACTACCTTTTTAACTTGTTTTCTGACTGTCCGTCAACATGCATTTTACAATTTTTAGACATTCTGCTTCCTGGTGACTGATTTCTGCAATCTCTTCAAGACATCTGTGCAACATTATGGATTATATCGATTGCATTTTGTCCAGGTTCAAATTTGCAGAATGTAACCTACAGAATATATATTGACTAACACAGAAATGCATCCCCATGGCGGATGGTTGAAGGGAGAAGATATACATTGGTATTCAGCAGGCACCCACACAAATGAAATGTGGAAACCAGCAGCTTGCCGTGTCAGAGTTGCAAATGAAGGTTGTAGCTAGAAAACACAGAAAGTCTGGAATCTGTAACAGGTTTCTCTTCCAAATTCATTCATATGTAAGAAAAGGAAAATTGAAATATGTATGTAAGCCTTAATTTTTATATTACATTTGTGTATTGCTGTTTTTAGGCATACAACTCGGAATTCTCCATTCTCTAGAAATCTTTTATATACAGCTACAAAAGCATTTTCCCTGGGGTTACTTTAAAATAGAAAGAGACAGAGACAGAGACACACACACACAGAGAGAGAGAGAGAGAGAGAGAAACACTATATAATGTAAGTATGCTAGCATAGAAATGGAAAAATAAAGTGAAGACACCAGAAAGGGGGTGAGAGAGGAGAAATCCAGCGATGTATTACTCTTCAGCCGGAACTGGCATGTAAAATAATGCTTAAATCAGTCTGAAATTGTCATTGTATAATCACTGAAACAACAAGTTCCCCTTGCTTGTACCATTTGGTATAACATTTATCCCTGTCTAATCAACACTATGAAAAATTGTCTTACATATATTTTCATTTTATGAGATTATTGACAAATAAAGGGAAGAGCTATTTTAGGTAATGAACATAAGTAGTGGTTCCAACATAGAATTTGAGAAATGCAAGGATAGATGGAATTATAAAAGATGATCTAATGTTCATAGTGCTTTATACCCTGCAAATAGAATTTTTTAATTAACATCACTTCAGTAGCTTCCCATGTTCTCAGAATTATATTTGATTTGTTTTTCTGACAATTTTATTTTGCTTTTCGTATCCCATATTGGCAAACACAGCATTTTATATCCACTGAGTAAATGGTAATTGAAATGAAGCTCCAGGGCCAGCGCTGTGATGCAATGGGTTAAGCCCCTACATGAGATGCCAGCATCCATATCAGAGCACCAGTTTGAGTCCCTGATGCTCCTCTTCCCATCCACCTCCCTGCTAATGTGTGTGGGAAGGCACCAGGTCATGGCCCAAGTACTTGGGCCCCTGTCACCAATGTGGGAAACCAGGATGGGGTAACTGGCTCCTGGCTTTGGTCTGGCCCAGCCCCAGCTGCTGTGGCCATTTGATGAGTGAACCAGCAGTTGAAAGAGTCTCTCTGTCTCTGCCTCTCCCTTTTCCTGTCACTGTGCATTCCAGATTCATAAATAAAACTTTTGTTAAAAAAAGAAAGGAAGCTCCTGGGATGTATTTTTCTTGAACTAATTCATATAGATTGATTCATGTGGACAAAAATAGGGTCTTCTTTATATCGTTGGTATTATTTCAGAATAGTAGATTGAACATCATAAATGATCTACATATGTCCTTTCCTTAGAAATATTTAAAAGGAATCCTGTAATGTGGAAATAAGTTTGAATGCAACAGTTTCATCGGAAATTATTTTCTTCTCACATCAAGTTCAGTGTTGGTGCCACATGAACAAAGCATGGAAAAATAGCAGAGTCCTAATTCTATGACACTTTGTCAAAGAAGCAAGATTATGAAAGTGCTGTTTCTCATAATTCTCCTTTCATTTGTTCCCATTCACTTCTTGTGCTTAACATAGAAGGTCTCCAACTTGCTTCCTGAGAATCCTAGAAGTGAGCCTGCTGTGTCTTTTCCTACCAGTATTAATGTTCCTTGCACCTTCCGATTTTACCAGGTAGTTTGACAGGATATCGATACCCTCTTTCCCTGCCTCTGTCAGTAGTCCATATGTAATTGTAGTGACCTGTTCATCTACATCCCCTTTAATTCTTCCCTCATGCTTCTGTGTCTTTTTTCATTGCTCATTTTGCCTCACATTTTTGGAATTAGAAACACATTAATCATTCTTTCCACCGGTTTTCTTCTGTAAGTTTTCCAATCTTTTCTCTGAGCCAGCAAAAAATCATACCGCAATTTGATAATGGACCTCAGTCGACTTTGACCTTGCACACACAAACATCCTCTTTCATCTCTATTTGCTGAGTAAATAAGCAATAAGCAGCAGGACAGATGAATCACAATCAACTTTTTAGCACCCTTCTGTGCAGTGCTTTTTCTGAAATCCTTCTCCCAAAAAGCCTGTTCCAGGTTCTCTGTCTTGGCAGTTTCCTAGAATTTTCCTTTGCTCTTATTTAAGTCAAAACACTATCACCAGAAGGAAACTAAAAGGCCATCTACTGCAGCACTCTCATCTTATACTTAGGAGACTGAAGCAAGAGAAGTGATCCCACTTGCCTGTGTTAACACAACTGGTTAATTATCCAGCCCAAGCTTGATAGGATGTTACTACCACTCCAAGCTTTATCAGCCTGTGTATTCCTCAAACCAACCTCTATGTGGCTGCTTTGTTTCTCTTCTCTGAGTCCTCCAAGTTGCGACCTTAGAGTGATCTTCCACGAATCGTCCCTGCTCAGTATCCAATGAATTGGCAAATCCAATCGATTGTGAAGCTGCAGTGTCTTTCACACCATGCTGTTAATTGCCTAGACCATGGCCACACTCTGCACACCAATCTTCTCAGGCTAGTCTCTGTCTCACATCGGGTGCACACATCTCTGTCCCTCTACTGCAATGGATGGCCAAGCAGACTCCAGATTCACACAGCTCTGCTGCTTCCTAACCTTGTAACTGGGGATGTGCTGCGGAAACTCTTTAAGCCTGTTTCCTATCTGTGAAATGAGGGTGTCAAATGAGCTCCAAGACTGGTTGTGAGGATTACATGAGGTGATGAAGGAAAAGTGTTTAGCACGGTCTGTTTCCCATAACAAGTCCTCTATCAATATTCGTGTGGGGGAAGTAGTATGGTGTTGTAGTAGGAAAGCAGGACAGGGGCCAGAAAATGGCAGATCTCAATGCAAATCCCACATGGGGCCTGGGTTTCTTTTATAGCAAAGGAATAAAAAATAAATCTTGTTGGAGAAAGCTGTATAAAACCTGCAGAAGAATATGTAAGGCATATATGTCCCTCAAAGCCTAAAATAGTTACTGTCTGGCCCCTTAGAGAAAATGTTTGCTAATCCCTGTAGATGACAACCAGGTATGACCTCTGGCTCTGCTGCTTGGAAATTGTATGACCTCGGGCAAATGACTTGACCTGTCCGAGGGCTGGTTTCCCTGACTGTGAATAATACTTATCTTACCAAGCTATTACAGTTAAATTAGGTCATTTACATAAAATGCTTAGCTGGAATGGCGTTTATTGAATGTTAGCTGACATTGTTATGTCTACTCATTGTTGCCAGATAAACAGTCTGTAAGTACAGCATTAATAGAGGCTTTTTCTTGGAATGTATTATGCAAAGTTTTTCAGTATCTTCTCCAAAGAAATAAACAGTCCACACGGGCATTGCCTATTCCCAACAATATCAAGCAACCTTTTAAAAATCATTGAGTTTTCGAAATCAGCAGCAGGGGCCGGCGCCATGGCTCACTTGGTTAATCCTCCGCCTGCTGCGCCGGCACCCCATATAGGCCCCGGGTTCTAGTCCCAGTTGCTCCTCTTCCAGTCCAGCTCTCTGCTGTGGCCCAGGAAGGCAGTGGAGGATGGTCCAAGTGCTTGGGCGCCTGTACCTGCGTGGGAGACCAGGCGGAAGCACCTGGCTCCTGGCTTTGGATCGGTGCAGCTCTGGCCGTTGTGGCCATTTGGGGAATGAACCAACAGAAGGAAGACCTTTCTCTCGGTCTCTCTCTCTCTCACTGTCTAATTCTATCTGACAAATAAAAAAAGTTTTAAAAAAATCAGCAAACCTTAGAAATAATCAGTCCAAACTCATATAACAGATATAAAAGCTAAGAGCCGGGAAAATCATGACTTCCAGCACCCGAACCCACATTCTCTCTTTTCCGGTACTGGGATTGGCATCGTACTTCTGCCATGCAATCTGACAACTTAGGGGAATTCAGGAATCACTCATTTTCCACCTAAGGCACGACTCTAGCCTGTAGAATCTTTGTGGATTGGTCATCTAAACCCAGTTTGAGCAGTCATTGTTAATAAAAATCATCCTTTTCCCAGAGGACAGCTCTGTTTGTTTCAAAGTCTTTATAAGAAATGGAAATTTGGGGCTGGTGTTATCAGCATAGCAATTAAGCAAGCTATTGTTGGCATCCCATATGGGTGCTGGTTGGAATTGCTGCTGCTCCAGTTCTCATCCAGCTCCCTGCTGATGGGCCTGGGAAAGCAGCAGAAGATGGCCCAACTCCTTGGGCCCCTACACTCATCTGGGAGACCCAGATGAAGCTCCTGGCTCCTGGCTTCAGCCTGGGCCACACCTAAAAATGGCCATTGCAACCATTTGGGGAATTAACCAGTGAATGGAAGATCTCTCTATCTTTCTCTGTAACTTTTCCTTTCAAATAAACTAAATCTTTAAAAAAAAGAAATGGAAGATGACTTTCCAGAATTTTCTGTGTATAGATCCATTTCTACCCACTGGAGCTAACGAGAATTGCCACTTTTCCATGTCTTTAAAAATTTGTTGTCAATTTTTCTGTCTTCTCCAAGTATCCTCTTTTTGTGATAATGTGAACCATTGACATTTTGTTTGGTTCTTGTCCTGCTAAGCTGAAAAACTGAGAAAAGCTTGGGTGTTCATTACTTGCTGTATACTCCTCTATGAGGGCTTAAATTCAGAGAATCCATTCAAAAAATGTTTTGTACAGTTTTTTAGCTGATTGAATTTTTGTTATTCCTTTTACTGTTCCTTATAATACTGGTGTCAGGACTTTAACCTTCTTGATTTTCTTCCGCTAGAATTGTCAATGATCTCTTTCAACATGAGTACTGAGAACTGATTGTAATAATCCATATATAAACTGACCAATAGAAATTATAGTGTTTCCTACAAGCCATATCAAAACCAAACCTGTTTTTCATCTTGTGCTTCCATTCTCTGTTAATCATGTCATTACAAATTAGAAAATTTGGGATCATCTTTGATTCTTCATCCTATCATTGTCCATTTTTATTTGGTCACTAAATCCAGTTGATTAACGCTCACTAGTTTTTTTTTTTTTTTTAAATCATTCAATTCCCTTCCTCTGATTTCCCCCAGTGACTATTAGCTCTTAGACCATTTAATGATTAGCCTCCCTGTCCCTAGACTTTTCTAATCCTCCTTATCACCATTGCTATTTATCTCACTAAACCACAGGCTTAATCGTGGTACTCTTTTGCTTTTGAAATCTTTAACTACAGCTACTCCTTCCCTCCAGGTTGATGCTCACAGCCTGTCAAGATATGGTTCCGACCCACTGATCCAGCCTGTTACTGTTCACCTTCTCCCAACACCCCCGTATGCCTTGACTGCTCTTCCCTGCTTGGTCTCTCCCCATTTCTTTATGCTTCTTCCTGCCTTTGCACTTACTCCTCCCATGCCTAGAAGGTCTTTTAAACCTAGAAGTCCATCTGTTCAATGAATTCTGAGGCAGTGCGTCTTTGTGGCTTTGCTTATGGGGTTGGGGTTCAACTTTCAATTCTGTTGTTTACCTGCTTTATAACCTCAGAGAACGAATGTATTATGCTTCAGTTTTCTCATCAGTAAAATAGGGATAATAATACCATAGTACTTTTTTTCATAGGGTCATGGTAAGGACTGAGTGAGATGAAGCATATAGCCCTCGTGTGCCTAGCACAGCATCTTCTACTTATGTTACACATAGTTTTATCTATATTTTATGATTTTAGCTACAGTGAGCATTAGCTTTTTCTCTTCATTATTCTCAGTATATAACTCAAATGATATTTCCTCTCCCCTAGACAAAGTCAGTTGGTCCTATTTAAGTATTTACTCATTAGTTTATTCATGCATTTGTTCGAACAACTGCCATCATAAGGCGACCTGCTATCTCCATTCATAAAATAAATCCCAGGTTCCCTGAGACTGAAATAGAAGAGGGAAATCACACATCGTGTGGGTTAGATAGCTAGACCTGGCCATCCATATGCTTCTCCCCAAATTTCACACTTCCTTTGGGGATCTCTTATTAATTATCCTTGCAATAGCCCCAAGTCAGCCTCCTGATTTTGCATCATATTTCCTATGTCATGTTTCTAAAAGGGCCATTCTGCTCGCTCGCTCGCTTGTGCGCTCTCTCTCTCTCTCTCTTGCTCTCTCTCTCTCTCCCTCTCTCCATTCCAGGCTGTTGCAGACAGCTACTCCCCCCTCTTAAGACAAAACCACATTTGCATTTTGCTTCAACTCCATTTCTCAGTCTCACAGCATTTATAGAAGGGACCATGGGATCTTGGAAAGATGCAACAGTTAAAGAGATTAACTGTCCCATTTTTTAGAGCACTGTTCATAAAGTCCATGAGCAAGCGAGGCTTCCTTGTCAGAGAGCAATTCAATCACCATGAATGATCACTGAAGCCTGATCTCATTCTCCTCTGTGACTGGGAATGGAAGGCCTGTTCCTCTGACAGCTGTTAGCAGTGGGTATGCCCACGGTGCTAAGCGCTGGACGTGGGGCAAAGGTTTACATATCACATCTGAAGAGTTGAGTCAACCCTGAGACATTCTAGACTTTCATCTAATGAGACTAAATTAAAACATGGAGCCCCCACCCTCTCCCAAAAACAAACTCATCTCTCTGGCCTCAGTAAGGAAATCAAATGCTAATAGACAATGACCCCCTAATTCTAATCAACTGCTCTTAGGTATGATCAAATAGTTAACTTAGTCTAAATGTCGCAGATAAAGTAGCCCCATCAGAGCTGAAGCTCCAAAATTATGCAAGTGAGTTAACTGGGGGAAATAACAATTTCCATAGGACAAGCCCTAAATCTAATTTATTCTCTTAGGAAGACACTTCTCATAAAAAGAGAACCACATAAGCCTACATTAGCTGCCTTTCTCAGAGACTACGCCCCTTAGCTGTATTATTGCTTGCCCCAAAACTCTTTATTTTATTGTTACATCAGATTTTACTTTTTCTACTTTTCAGCACCCTGGAAAGCAATAGTGCAGTCCTTGAATGATTTTCTTTAGACATGTATGTGTAGCCATACATATGCCCACGAGTTATTTAATTAGTTAGGAAGGGGAGGAAAACAACATTTCTATTGACCTTTTTCAATCTCTAAGGAAAACTTGTGAGTTTTGCCTACGGTCCAGTATTGGAAGTGAATGAAAAAGGCACTGGCAAAATATTTTATTGTAATACCACATTATGAGGAGACAAAAACCCTGGACCTTCCTTTGTCTAAGTAGAATTGACGTTGGAGAGAAATCAGTCTATATCCTCATTAGTACTAATATACACAGATTTATGTATACAAATATAATGCCCTTCTTTGAAAGCCAAGAGCTCTGTTGCACAGTATGCCTAAATCCAGTAGTCAGTATTTTCATTTCTGTATTAATATCAGTTACAGTATTTGCTGCAGTCTATAGCTAATCACCAGAAGCAGCAGAGAGTGGAGATAAGTACTATGAGATCAATCTAAATTCATCTGGATTTGTCTTCTCTTCCTCCCAACCCCCCATCCCCTTATATTCCTTGTTATTAAGAAGGGTTAATATTTTTTCTTTGTTTTCCATATCCACATTTTATTAGCTGTGTCTTGAATCAGTTGGGAACAAGCCTGAAAGGAACATAAAAGTTTTATATAGTGACGTAAATAAATTGATCTTTGTCTCCAGTATTATGATGTCTGAAAATAAAGTGCTTATAGACTCAAGTGTCAGCCTGGCATCTCTACAGTTTTTGTTGACTTTTCCTCATGCTTATTATCTCGTGGACATGGGATGCCTGCTGCATTACCAGCTACCATTTTCACAGGGGAAAAAAGAAAGGAGAGGGGCAGGCCTTTAGCCCAGTGGTTAAGATGCCCACATCCCACATTGGAGTGCATGAGTGCAATACTCAGCTCTGCTCCTATCCAGCTTCCAGCCAGTGCACACCCTGGGAGGCAGTGGTGATAACTCAAAGGACTGGGTTCCTTCCATGCATGTAGGAGACCTGGGTTACTTACCTGACTCCTGTCTTTAGCCCAACCCAGCCCCAGTCTTGCAGACATTTGTGGACTGACTGAATGAGAGCATCCTCTCTCTCTCCCCTCTCCCAATCCCTCCTCTCCCTCTCTCTCTCATCCCCCTCTCCCATCCCCCTCTCACTCTCCCTCTCCTTCTTCCTTTCCCTTATCTCTCTCCCTCTCCCTCTCCTTTTTCCTCTCCATGTGTATGACTTTCAGATAAATAGAAATTCTTTTAAAAGAGGGGGAAAAGTGGTATATCACCTAAGCCTGTCCCTTTTTTATTGTGAAGCCTAATATTTCCAATAAACCTTTCTTAGATTTCCATCTATATGAGGGGTTATCAAATGGCCCATGGGAAATGTGCATTATGAAAAAACTGTGTATGGATTTAAAAATTTTGTACCAAAATAAACTTATCTTCCAATTCAGTTTTTCCAGGAACCTTCTGAAGCCTGCTCATATATCACTAGACAGAACTGTGTCCACATCACAGCCATCAGCTGAAAGTTGATTAAAGGAAGGTGGTTGTTGATGGGGATTTAAGTAACTAGTCATTCCTGTCTGCTAGTCTTCAGGTGCAAACCATCAACAACTAACTGGTGATTTCAAGTCAGGGAATAAAAGGAGATGGAGGAGGAGGCTTTTTATTAAAAAGACACTCATAGAAGAGAAGAAAGTTGTTTAAAATCTAGATCTTGGGATAGGACACAAACTGGCAGGGTTCCAACATCTCAGAACCAGGAATACATGCATTTGCTTTTTTAAAAAAGGTATTATTTATTTATTTGAGAGACAGGGTCACAGAGAGAGAGAGAGGGAGAGACAGGGAGAAAGGTCTTCTATGCACTAGTTCAGTCCCCAAATGGCCGCAATGGCCAGAGCTGCGCCGATCTGAAGCCAGGAACCAGGAGCTTCTTCTAGGTCTTCCATGTAGGTGCAGGGGCCCAAGCACTTGGGCCATTCTCCCCTGCTTTCTCAGGACATAGCAGAGAGCTGGATCAGAAGAGGAGCAGCCAGGATGTGAATCAGCGCCCATATGGAATGCCGGTGCTGCAGGAAGAGGCTTAGCCTACCACACCACAGCACCAGCCCCCGTGCATCTTCTTTTTAGTTGTTGTCTTTGGAATACCCAGTGCTAAGCTCCTTCCAACCTGTATCATTTTCCTCCTCTGTCAGCTTCCTGGGTGGCAGAGTCCAGGTAACCTACCTTGTATCTTTGAATTCACCCCTTGGGAGAATTGAGGAATGCAAAGGGCCACCATGATTGGCAGCCTGGAAAATAAACTTAGGCAGTTAACAGATGAGAAGATGGACAGGCAATGACCATGTCCCCCTCACCAAGACAAGGTGTTTCCCCGCATCTCTGTCTCATTTCATAGTAACACTAAAAGTAAAATACTGACTCATAACATTCATTATTATCCTTGTGAGGTCATGAAATATCTATAGTTAAATACTATATTTAAATATAGGAAAATAAATGGGATACCACCTGAATCTTATGAGAAAAAAGCCCTAGTTTTAAAACTGCATCTTATTTATACCTAGATTTCAAAAATATCTCAGGGTAGTATTTAAAAGCCCTGAAATTGAATTTTAAATGCCATCGATGAAGGTGAGCATTGCCACCCACATCCCATATCGGAGTGCTTAGTTTCAGTCCCAGCTACTCTGCTTCTGATCCAGCTTCCTGCTGATGCACAGTCTGGGAGGCAGCAGATGATAGCTTAAGTACTTCAGTCCCTACCACCACACTGGGGACCCACATGGAGTTCCAGACTCCTGGTTTCAGCTTGGCACAGCCCTGGCTGTTGCACGCATTTATGAAATGAACCAGCAAATGGAAGACATCTCTCTCTCTCTCTCTCCCTCTCTGTCTCTGTCTCTGTCTCTTGTGTGTCTCTCCTTCTCTCTCTCTCTGTCTCTCTCCCACCCCCAGTAAACCTCTGCCCTCCCACACACACATGATGCTAAAAATGGTACAAGAATACATGTTAGAAATCCTGCCAACCAGTACTTTCTCCAAGTACTTTCTCCAAAGAAAGCAAACCTGAAGGGCTGAGATTCTGGTGCACAGTAACCCAGTTCATCGGGAGTCTAGTCACATAGCAACTCTTCCATCAACATCTTCGTATCTCAGGCCTTTTCCCAGTAACTGTCTCTTTCTCAAGTTGTATACAAATGTGATAATGTTTTCCGCTAAATGCATATCATGTCTCAGGAAAAAAAGATTATTATAATATTACCAGTGGCAGGTGTTAGCAAATATTCACATAGTGTTAGATAACAAAGCCAAGAGTTCAGGTTCTGGCACTGATGGAACTAGCTAGATTTATCTCAAGACCTCAATCTTGTCACACACAAAATGATGGTAATATCATCTACTTGTAAGCTTTGTTGTAATGAGTAATTTTGATAACTGTAATATTACTTAGCATATATATATAGAAGAACTTTATAGCCAGATAAGAACCCTAGTTTTATTGATTTGTTTCTATATTGTTGTTTTTTAGTTTATTAACTTTTATTTATTCAAAAGGCAGAAAAAGAGAGTGAGCGAGTGAGCGAGAGAGCGTACTCACTCCTATTTGCTGGTTCACTCCCAAAATGCCTGCGAAACCAGGGCTGGACCAGACTGAAGCCACGACCCAGGATTTTTCTTTTAAAGATTTATTTATATATCCGAAAGACAGAGTTACAGAGAGGCAGAGTCAGAGAGAGAGGTCTTCCATCTGCTGGCGCATGCCCCAGATGGCTGCCATAGCCAGAGCTGGGCCAATCTGAAGCCAGGAGCCTCCTCTGGGTCTCCCATGTGAGTACAGGAGTCCAAAGACTTGGGCCATCTTCCCAGGCCACAGCAGAGAGCTGGATTGGAAGTGGAGCAGCCAGGACTCGAACCGGCGCCCACACAGGATGCCAGCACCGCAGGCAGCAGCTTCACCCACCACACCACAGTGCCTGCCTCCAGGAGCCAGATTTAATGTGTATCTCCCATGCAGGTGACAAGGACCCAGCTACTTGAGCCGTCACGTGCTCTTTCCCAGAGTACACATTAGCAAGAAACTGGCAGACAGGACTTGAACCTAGGCATTTGATTTTTTCATCTGCTAAATGGGAATAATGGAGAGCTGTCTGAGGAGTGGATGAGATAATGCATATAAGGTACAAAGTAGAACTCCTGCTGGATGGTTGGTATTCGGTAAATTCTATTTGTGATGGTGGTGGTGATGATGATGGTATAGACTCGATATGTAAATACTTTGCTTACCATAGCACTCTATGGAACATACTTTTTTAAAAAATGAAGATTTGGCCGGCACCACAGCTCACTAGGCTAATCCTCCGCCTGTGGTGCTGGCACTCCGGTTTCTAGTCCTGGTTGGGGAGCCAGATTCTGTCTCGGGTGTTGCCAGCAGTGCTGACATCTCCCCTTCCCCCCTCCTTGTAATTCTTTCAAAAAAATTTAAAAATGAAGATTTGATTTTAAGAAAAGTATTTTAAACTGGATCTGGCAAATATTTTGTTCGCTGAGGTTAAGTGAATGTGTTGATCATGAGATCACACTGATTTTAAATACAGTCCAGTGGTTTTGAAAGAGTGCGCTTGCTTTTCTGATGAACTTTGGAAGCAATAATATGTGGGCTGGTGACAGGAAGCGGCTGAATGAGCCACCACTCGGTTTTCAACTCAACCTTTTGGCTCACAGACCTCTTCCTTGCTAGAGACTTCGCTAGCATTCTAATGATTTCTTAATATTTTCCAAACACCCTTACACCTTCCATTAACAGCTAGTGCACTGCTCCTTCTCCTTTGCTTCATTTTATTTCCCGTCTCTCCGTGTGATACTCGTTCTCTGTTCTGATGGCAGCTTTTGTGATGCCTCAGAGGAAACACAGTCTGAGTGTTTGGAGTAATGAAAGCATCGCCAAAGCATCAAACCTAGATTTCAGGAGCCTAATAGAGGATTAGTGCTTTATTACATACAGCCGTCTTACAGCTTAGACCTCAACTCTCAATTGTGGACTGATTTTTTTTGTCTTTTTTTCTCCAGGGCACACACATGCATACACATACACACTCACATCCTGTACACTTCAGTCATGTACACTGGAAATCATAAAGGTCCCTGGAATATCCATGTATGGAAGTAGGAGACCCAGTGTTGACACCAGAATCAACGGGTATCTATGGTTCTGGGGGACTGTTCTGGCTCTGTTGTTGTTGTTACAGCAGGAATGGTTTATGTCAGCCTGGAGGCTTTTAACTTCCAGTGATAGGAGACGTCATAAAAACTCAGACAATCGGCGTGTTTTTTTTTTTTTTTCACTTAAGAAAAATGGAGGAGAAAGATCTTCCCAGAGTTGGTTCCACAGAGCACCAGTATTACCAGGAACCCAGTGTTTTTCCATCTCCCCATTTTGCTATTCTTAGCCTCTGGCTTTGTTTCTTTGGATAGCTAGCTACTCATGCAGATAAAGTGGCTGCCACACTCCAGGAATTACATCATGATGCTAAGGGAGGTAGGGGCAGTTCAGTGCAGAATTCCGAAGTCCCAAAGTCCTAGCACACTTCCCTGACATCTCTTTGGCCAGAACATGGTCACATGGCTGAATCTATTGGCAAAACAGACTAAGGTTAAGATCCTGGGCTTTTTAGTCTTTCTTAAAAAGTAAATTCCATCACTACAGAAATACAGAAAGGAAGGTTGTGGACACTGAGCTATTTGTAATCATTTCTTGATTTCTGCATTTCTAGTCTTTGAGTTCAGAGACCTTTCCTTATAAATCTCTAAATTGCCAGCACCTAGCACATTGCCAGCATAAAATAGGAAGTAAGAAATACTTTTTTTTTGTTATTTTTGTTTTTTTGTTTTTTTAATAATGCTTTTATTTAAAGAATATAAATTTCCAAAATACAGCTTATAGATTACAATGGCTTCCCCCCATAACATCCCCCCCCCACAACCAGAAATACTTTTGAATGCAGGAAATTTGCAATCTGGTGAGAAAAATAACCAATAAATAATAACATTACTGTTAATTACAATTACTGAGAAATATTATGAAAACACAGAAGAGGCTATTTTGAGAGAATAGTATAAACGTCAGCATAAGCCCGAAATGCCTCTTGGAAATGGAGATATTTCAGCTGAATCCTGAAAACCAGCTCAATCATAGGAATTGTGGGGAAAATGAAACATTGCTTTCAAGACTCTGAACTAGAAAGGTCCGTGAGCAAGGGTGTGAGTGGTACAGGACAAGGCTCAAAAGGTGACTTTATGGGCAAGTAGGGCAATCACATGGGCTTCTGTACCTGTAAAAGCTGAGCTGAGCTGATACGCCCCTAAAACATCAGCTAATCTGATACACCTCCAGGATGGACGAGAGGTTGAAGATGTAAGTGTGGAAGCAAGGAGATCAGTTAAGAGTCACTTGTAGTTGTCTTGATGAAAGAAAATGGTAACAGGAACTAGGATGGTGGCAGTGAAAATCGCGAGAAATGAATATATTCAAGATGTATTTTTGGAGGTAAAATCCACATGCCATGGTGATGGATTTGATGTCAGGCATGAGAGATTAAGGAAGAATCCCAGGATTTTCTGTTTGAGCAACTTACACTATATACTGAACTGATAAATATTGAGAAGGAAGCAGGTTTGGGGGGAAAATCAAGAGTTCAGTTGTAGACCTGTTCATCTCAAAATGCCTATGATCTGAGTTGGTTCAAGTGCAGAAATCAAATCCACTTGTAGCACAGAAGAGAGACCTGCACTAGAAGTATAAATCAGGAAGATGTTAACATGTAGATGAAATTTAAAAATTTTTTAAAGATTTCTTTTTTTTACTATTTATTTATGTGAAAGGCAGAATGACACAGAAAGAGGTAGAGAGAGAAGGGAGAGACAGAGAGAATTCCATCTGCTGTTTCACTCCCTAAATGGCCACAATATCAAGGTCTAGTCCAGGCTGAGGTCAGGAGCCAAGAACTCCTATATTCATATTTCACAGCTTCTTTTCACTAATGTCCTTTTTCTGTTCTGAGATACAGTGGAGGATACTACATTTCATTTAATAGCCATCTCTCCTTAGTTTTTTTGATTCCATTCCTTAGTCATCTCTTGTCTTTTCTGACCTTGGCACTTTTGAAAACTGTTGGCCATGGGGCAAGGGTTGTGGTGCAGCATGTTAAGCTACTGCTTGGGGCAGCCACATCCCATTTCAGAATGTCAATTCTAGGCTCAGCTGCTATGCTTCTGTTCTTCCTTCTTGCTGATACACCCTAAGAGGAAGCAGATAATGGTTCAAGTATTTGGGTTCCTGCCACCTACATGGAAGACCTAGATGGAGTTCTGGGCTCCTGGTTTTGGCCTGGTTCAATCCCAGCTTTGGGGAACCAACCAGTAGATGGAAGACTGATAGCCCTTTCTCTTGCTTTCTCTCTCTCTTCCTCCCCACTTCTTCCCTCCCTCCCTCCCTCTCTCCATTTCAAGTAGATGAAAAACAAATAATCATTTACTGGGGGGGGGGGAGTCATTTATTTTGTAGAATGTTCCATTTTGGCTCATCTGATGTTTCCTCATGGTGGTGTTGAGGTTGTGGATCTGGGAGAAGAATAACACAAAGGTGGTGTCTTTCTTTGAGTACACGTATCGGTGGCTGCATGGCGTTCATGTTTTATTACTGGTGAGGTTGACTTTCATCACTTGGATCACTTGGTTAAGGTAACCTCTGTGGGTTTTCTCCACTGTGAAATGACTATTACCCCATTGTAGTTATTGAGTACATTGGGGAATATACATGATGTTGTTTAACCACTATAAATAATGAAAATAGTAGTAGAGTAGGGGGAAGACTTGGGTTCTACTACTATGCTCAGTGGCATTGGGAAAGTCACTCAGCTGCTCTGAATTTCAGCTGTTCTTGTCTTAACTATGAGAGGTTGGGCTAGATAACCTCCATGTTCCTTTTAGTTTAATGATCTCATGGTTTTGTGATTCTCAACTTGGTGTGTTAAACCAGAATACATCGAAGAAACCCTGAAGGCTTTTTACCTGGGAGTTCAGATATTTATTTAGTCATTCTATTAAAATCTATTTAGAGCTTATTATGTCAGGCCCTGTTTTAGGTGAGATTCAAGCAGTAAATCAGACAAGAACCCTATCCTCATGGGAGCTTGTGTTCCAGGCAGGAAAACAGATAATAAACAAGTGTACAATTAGTCTGTAATGCAATTTCAGATAGTGATAGTGTGATGAAAAATAAAGCAAGGAGGAGACGAAAGGGTTGCACCTGTATCTGGGAAAAGCATTGCCATTTTTTATAAAATGATCAGGGAAGTTTCCTCTCTTCTAGGGAAGTGACATTTGAGCAGATGCCTGAAAGTTCTGGAGAAATTGTGTTCTAGACAGTGCAGCACATGAAAAGTCCCTGAGGCAAAACTAAGCTGATCATATAACATTTAAAAGAATTAGGCCGGCGCTGCAGCTCACCTCCACCTGCGGCGCCGGCACCCCAGGTTCTAGTCCCGGTTGGGATGCGGGATTCTGTCCCCATTGCTCCTCTTCCAGGACAGCTCTCTGCTGTGGCCCAGGAAGGCAGTGGAGGATGGCCCAAGTGCTTGGGCCCTGCACCCCATGGGAGACCAGGAGGAAGCGCCTGGCTCCTGGCTTCAGATCGGCGCAGTGCGCAGGCTGTAGCGGCAATTTGGGGGCTGAACCAACGGAAGGAAGACCTTTCTCGGCCAGCGCCATGGCTCAACAGGCTAATCCTCCGCCTTGCGGCGCCGGCACACCGGGTTCTAGTCCCAGTCGGGGCGCCGGATTCTGTCCCGGTTGCCCCTCTTCCAGGCCAGCCCTCTGCTGTGGCCCGGGAGTGCAGTGGAGGATGGCCCAGGTGCTTGGGCCCTGCACCCCATGGGAGACCAGGAAAAGCACCTAGCACCTGGCTCCTGCCAACAGATGAGCGCGGTGCGCCGGCCGCAGCGCACCGTCCGCGGCAGCCATTGGAGGGTGAACCAACGACAAAAGGAAGACCTTTCTCTCTGTCTCTCTCTCACTGTCCACTCTGCCTGTCAAAAAAATAAATAATAATAAAAAAAAAAGAAAAAAGGAAGACCTTTCTCTCTGTCTCTCTCTCTCTCACTGTCTAATTCTGCCTGTCAAAAAAAAAATTAAGTTAGGTATCATGGGATCATCTAGGCTTATACCCTGAGTGGAAACGTCCAAAGATGTTGAGACTTGGCCAATGTTGACACAACTACTTAGTGTGATATCTGGGTTAGAATTCATATGTTGTGAATGCCTCTCCAAATTATGCTATCTTTAGGTCAACATGCCTTTAAAAATCTGCCAGAAAGCATTGCTGTAGATTTCAGACCCTATAAAAATACTGATGGAACAATCGCCATTTTGAGCTTTCGATATAGACTAAACTTGCCAGAGGTATCACAGCTGGATTTGTAAGCATGAAACCCACAAATGTTCTTAATGCCATCCAAGAGGTCTGCATCACCCGTAATGCTACCCCCAGGGAGCCCCCAGTCTGCTAGCCCTAACCACTGTGCTTGGCTGCATAACCTGCTGGCCCAGACATTATACAAAGAGCAGTATCCCCAGGATGGTGATGTTAGATGAGGTGACCTATCAAGCGTAAGTTGACCTGACCAAAGAAATGCCTTCATAAGCAGCTTGAAGACCCTTGAGTTTTTGTGTCTAGAATGAAGCCTTTAAAAATAGTGCATAACGAAAGACAGCTGAAAGCCATTGTGACAGTAAGGACGACTTTGTAGGTGGGACTCCAGGGCAGATGGGACTGAAAGACAGGTTGGTTCTTTGTGATTAGAGCCGTCAGGATGCTAAGAAAATATTCACTCAGTTATTAGACAGTTATTTAGTAAATGGTATTAGGCATCCGTTGTGCACCAGCACTGTATTAAATTCTGGAAACACAGAGAAGGATTAGACAGAGAGCCTTAAGACCATCGGGGGTAGACTTCCTTCCCATTGAAAAACATTAAGTGAAGTAAAGCATTAAAAGTGCTATGATTATAGTAATACAGAAACCAGAGGACGCCAAAGGAAGGCATTCAAACTAAATGAAACAAAACTGAAACATCACTGGTTTTTCAGTCTCACACAGACTTAGCAAAATCAACCCCCATCAACATTATCCCTTAATATGAAAAGCAACAGTAAATACCCTCATTAGTCAACCCAGATTAAATCCATAACTATGGCCGTGTTTCTGAGCAGGCCTAGTTGCAGAACGCTGTGTGTAGTTAATACTCCAACATTTCCTGAAATACAATGGTTCTGTGACGTCTTGCCTTTCTAATGTGCCAAGCGCAGACAATCTAACTTGGCTGTGAAGGTGCTCTCCATAGCAGTGACATTATTGATTTGGTTGTTAACAGTACAGGCATAAATGACTGATGCTAACTCGCTGGGCGTCCCTCCCTACTGCTGTTGAAATGACTCTGGGTCTTAGCCAAGCAGGGCTGCTAAATGAATAGTAGATGTACGAACAGGGGAGAAATTGGTCCTGAAGTGAATGAACTCTCTTGAGGTGGATTTGTTTGCGCTTCCAACAACCTGTGCGTTAAACCATGTGAGCTTTCATGTCAGAATTTTGCGGAGAAATGGTCAGTTTGGGAAAAGGCTTAGATTCCATCAGCGGCTTTTTTTTTTTTCTCACTGAGATCTGAGTATTCTCAAGGCACTTTGGAACGTGGCCGCTCTAGAACAGACCTCGTGAGAATGATTTGCAGTATCTGTGTTTCTGCTTCACAGTGTTTTCTCCTACAGACCACTCCAAACGCCACTTGGAAAAATGCTCTAGTTGCCATCACAGCTGGGTCACCAGAGTGGGCCCTTAGCCACTGGGTCAAGAGCTTGCAAGCCCTGAGGGGAAGTGCAGCTGGGCGTTGTTTTCAGTAAGAGGATCCGTTCTGGGGGAATGGTGAAATGTGCCCACTGTTACGGGCCTGACAGCAGAACTTCCCACATTAGGGACTGAGAACAGGGACAGCGGGGTGGTTGCCTCTGCTTTGACAGTACATCAACAGCCGTGTACCGCTGCACTCACACTTAAGCATGATGTAGATTTGTTTCACGGCCACAGTTTTCCTTGGTCAGCAAACAACAACCTGCATGGGGGGAAGGAGCCTGCATTTTAGGGTTTCTCGTGAATTGATAATGTAATAAGTACTTTGCTGTGAATTTGTATTCCACAAGTCCTTGATCTCTTTTCTGGTCCTCAGAGGGCAAAATCACAACCAAGAAACTAGAATTGCTATCTTGGAACTTGAGGTAACAGGAGTAGTGCCAGCAACAGCAGAATGAATACCAAGTATTACATACCAAGCGCTCTCTCCACACTGCATGTGAAGGGACTTCAGAAAGTTTGTGGAAAAATAGAATTAGGGGTCAGTGCTGCAGCGTGGTGTCCATATGGGTACCGGTTCCAGTCCTGGCTGCTCCACTTCCGATCTGGCTCTCTCCTTTGGTCTCGAGGGCAGTGGAGGATGGCCCAAGTCCTCGGACCCCTGCACCCACGTGGGGGACCTGGGGGGAGGTCCTGGCTTCAGATCGGCCCAGCTCCACCCATTGCGACCATCTAGGGAGTGAAACAGCGGATGGAAGACCCCCCTACCACCTCTGCCTCTGCCCCTGCCTTTCTGTAACTCTGCCTTTTAAATGAATAAATAAATCTTTTAAAAAATAGAATTAAAAGATAAGGTTATTTGGGTACAAAAAGCTTTTAAAATCTATGCATAGTTTTTTGTTTGTTTAATTTATTTATTTGAAAGTCAGAATTAGATAGAGAAGTAGAGACAGAGAGAGGTCTTCCATCCACTGTTTCGCTCCCCAATTGGCTGCAATGGCCAGAGCTGCACCAATCTGAAGCCATCAGCCAGGAGCTTCCTCCAGGTCTCCCACACAGGTGCTGGGGCCCAAGAACTTGGGCCATCTTCTACTGCTTTTACAGGCCATAGCAGAGAGCTGGATCAGAAGTGGGGCAGCCAGGACTCAACTCAAATCAGCACCCATATGGGATGCCAGCACTATAGGTGGCAGCTTTATCTGGCACACCACAGCACCGGCCCTTGTTTCTTTTGTAATACACATTTCCCATGAACATTTTGGAGATTACTTGTATCTGTTCAGCAACCTAATTGTTACAATAATCCTTTAAGTAGGTATTATTATAACTGCCAGTTTACAAATAACAGGAGTCAACTACAGAGAGATTAATGTGCCCAAACTCACAAAGTCAATAGCCAAGCTTCATAACCTTTGATCTTAGTTATTATGTTAGGCTGCCTCTTGATAGTTAACTTATTAAAACTTCTAACAATTACATTTTAATAAGTTTGAGGATAAAACTTAAGTTGAAATAGGCCTTCAAGATATAATCTAAGTCTTCTCCCAGTAGGAGAGTCCTTCTACATCTCTACTAGGGAAGTCTGGCCTGTGGGCCAGCACATGACATGGTGGGTTAAGCTGCTGCCTGCAGTGCCAGCATCCCTTATGGGTCTAGTTCAAGTCCTGGGTGTTCCACTTCTAATCCAGCTCCCTGTTAATGCACCTGGGAAAGCAGAAGAAGATGGTCCAATTCCTGGGCCCCCTGCCACCCATGTGGGAGACTTAGAAGATGATCCTGGCTTCAGCCTGGCCCCAGCCCAAGTCATTATGGCCATTTGGGGAGTGAACCAGTGGGTGGAAGATGGATCTCTCTCTCTCTCTCTCTCTCTCTCTCTCTCTGTCTACATTCAAATAAATAAATAAATCTTGTTAAAAAAGAAAATAAATAAATAAAGTCCAGCCTGGCCTTAAAACCTAGCGATGAGGAGCTCATTACTTGGCAAAGCAGCCCATTCCGTTTACAAATGCCCTAATCATTAGGCTGCAGTGTCTTGCATTGCATTGAAATGGATCTTCCCATAACCCAGCCTTTTCGTCTATATGTGTGATTTGGAGACAGATGCAGTGAATTTAAATCCTCGTGGCAAAGACAGTCCTTCAAATGCTGAAGACATCCTGTTCGCCGCGACACTCATTCAGCTACTCCCCACTGCTCTGCTCTTACCACCAAGTCTTCAGAACAGAGTAGAGGGATCAAGAATCAAAAACAAATAGAAGCTTAATCTTAAAATCTATTTTGTATAAGCTCATCTTTTAATTCTATTTTTTATTTAAAGTATTTTATTTGAAAGGCAGAGTGACAGAGGATAGGAGAGAGAAAAAGACATCTTCTATCTGGAGGTTCACTCCCCAAATGACCACAACAGCTGGGGGTGGGCCAGACCCAAGCCAGAGCCCAGAACTGCACGTGGGCTTTCCATATGGATGGCAGGGACTCAAGTACTTGGGCTATCATGTGCTGCCTTCCCAAGTGCATTTTCGGGGAGCAGGATCAGAAGTGGAGTAGCCAGGACTCAAACCAGCACTCCAATATGAGATGCAGGTTTCGCAAGTGATGACTTAACCTACTGCACCACACTGCCTGGTTGTAGTATCAGACTTCAGGTATTTCTTATGTAAACTATAAAATCTTTTTATATAGAAATTAGAGCACTGCTAACCCCATCTATATACTATATTTGCAAATTGGACAATTTGTTTTTTCCCTGTGTTGGCACAAGAGGTGGTAAGTGCTGGCTTGTCAGATTCAATGCATTTTGCTGGGCTAGAACTGCAAGGGCTTTCCAGGGATCAAGCTCTCTGCTGTAATCATTAAAACCTGCAGAACCCGGCCTGACTCTGGGGAGAAGTGCAGCCACTGTTGGCTGTTGTCCACCCCCACTGGGGGAGCCGCTTACAGCAAGGGCAGAAGAGACAACCAGTGCCTTAGGATAGGTCCTCAGACCTGACTGGACACCATCCCTTTCATTCGAAGCCTTGCAGTGGCATCTCAACCTCCTGGTCATGTTCTGCATCACGTCTGTGTCCCCATGCGACTTCGTCCCAAGTTCCACCCCAAGTGCTGACATTTGCCCGCCTGCCCTTTCTGGGCAGGAGTTTCTGTGTATTGACCCCTACCTCTGTGCACTTGTGTGTCCTTGCTGAGCAATTTGAACTTCTGAGCAACAAAAACTCCTCAGCTTCTTGGAGGTCCTCCACTTGAGCTTGATAGACCCTCGCCTGTCTTTTCTGACCTTGACTCTGCTCCCTGTACAAATAGTAATCACATTCACCCCTGAGCAGAGAATCTGTGTCAAAATCCATCAGGGTATCTAATCACATCATTGGATCTGTCAACTTCACCAGACTCCTGATCTCAATCCCCTCCTTTCAACAACCTGGCACTGACACAGTATAATTTCTTTTAAATTGTCATGTAATTTGATGTGCTTTTCAAAAGGTTATGGTGATGATTTTAAAGAGTGTTTTGTTAGGGAAAAGAGAGACAAAATTGCTTTTGGCTTCATTGGAGTTCTGATCCTATCCTAGGGCGATTTCAGAGTATTACAGAATTGAGTCTAAAGCAATGAATCGAGATTAGAGCCATTGGTGGAAAACATCAAATTATGGAGCCATGATGTCCAGGATACCAGCAGGGGCCAGAGCTTTAATCATATTTGGTCTTATAAGTTCCATTCAAGGGGAGATGAAGGAGGGAAAATCAGGAAAGTTACCTACCTGTAGATTAAAGGTAATTCAGTAGAAACAATGGTATGGTGGCCATCATTCCTTTATTTTTCAAACTGTGGCAAAAATTCATATTTACTGTCAGCCATTTTCAAGTATATGGTTCAACAGTGTTACATATACTCAATAGTGTTACTTACATTCAGATTAGTGTGCAGTGGATCTCCAGAACTTTTCCATCTTATAAGACTGAAACTCTACACCCAGTAAACATCTTCCTATTTCTTCCTCTCTCCCAGCCCCTGACATCTGCCATTCTGCTTTCAGTTTTTAAAAGTGTATTTATTTATTTATTTATTTAAGAGATAGAGAAAGAGAAAGAGCTCCCATATGCTAATTCACTCCCCCACTGCCTCTAACAGCTGTGGCTAAGTCAGGCCAAAGACAGGAGTTGGGAAGTCAATCCAGGTCTCCCACGTTGGGTCCAGGGACCCAAGTACTTGAACCATCACCTGCTGCCTCCCAAGATGTGCATCAACAGGAAGCTAGAATAAGGAAGGGAACTAGAACTTGAACCCAGGCACTCCCATATGGGATTTGGGCATACCAACCAACAGCTTAGCCACTGCATCAAACACCCACCCCCATTTTACTTTCTGTCTCTGTGACTTTGACTACTCTTGGAAACTCATCTAACCATAATAGTACAACATTTACCCTTTCGTTACTGGTTTATTCATTTAGCACAATGTCCTCAAGGTTCATCTGTTAGCCATCATTTTTTGAACACAGTGTTGGGTCTAGCACGTGATCTTATTTCAATCTCACCACATCTCTCTATGGCCACCATGTGTCTTTTTCCCATTTCACAGTTTAGGAATAAAGGTTACCCTCCAAGACTGGGCTCTGAAGCAGAATGAGAATGGTTGGAGAGTTGCTTGCAGAAGGATTATTGTGGTGTCTGGAATTGCTCTTGGGGTTTACACTGCCATGGAAGTGAAAGGGACACACAGCTATGCAAAAGGGAAGCCAATCCACAAGGCAGTTGCAATCAAGACTGCAGTGAGACCGTATAGGGAAGCTGTAGAGTCGATTTGGCCTTTCAAAGCTGTCTCAAATAAATTGAAAGGGTCCGCATAACCCAAGCAATGTCCATAGGCAGTCCCCTGAGAGCAAGTTTCAATGAAGACCTCAGCTGTGTGCCAGTAGTCAAAAACAAGGCAACTAGAATATGGGTGCCAAGAGGCTCAGAGGGGGGCAGTGGGGAACACCATGGTATCTCCTCCAGATGCTGAAAGAATCCGTCATCTCTTAAGGTCACATAAATGACATAAGGGACAGAGCAGTGCTTGCCCTTGAAACTCAGACTAAGCTTTCTCTCCAAAGGAGACCTAATCTTGACTAAAGTCAAGCTCTAAATCGATTCATGGGTAAAATCAAATTAAAGCCTCAAAGCTATATTCCTCCATGTTAACCTATTCCCTATCACTACTGCTGGTGCCCACATTTTTCTGTGGTTCCTGTCATGAGGAGTGAGGCTGTATTCTTGCAGTAGCCTTCTGGTTGTGCTCCATCCCTTGGATCTTTCCTTCTCCTGTCTGACCAGCCCATTGCTATCAGGGTAATCTTCCAAGAGCACTGCTTCTTCCGATTAGTTTTATCAAGACTCCTGTTGTCCACCATGAGTGCCCTAGGGTTTAGGTGGTCAAATATAAGGTAGTCACTTCCCAAGCTCCTTTTTAAAATAGATTTATTTTTAAAGATTTATTTGAAAGTCAGAGTTACACACAGAGAGAAGGAGAGGTAGCGAAAGAGAGGTCTTCCATCCACTGGTTCACTCCCCAGTTGCCTGCAACAGCTGGAGCTGCACTGATCCAAAGCCAGGAGCCAGGAACTTTGTCCAGTTCTGCTATACTGGTGCATGGACCCAAGGACTTGGGCCATCTTCCACTGCTTTCCCAGGCCGTAGCAGAGAACCGGATCGGAAGTCGAGCAGTTGGTCTCAAACCGGCGCCCATATGGAATGCCAGCACTGGAGACAGCAGCTTTACCCGCTACACCAAAGCACCAGCTCCTCCCAAGCTCTTTAAAACCTGTGGATAAACAGCATCATGGCCACTGTCAGTACCACCATCCCTCACACAGCCAATGCAGTTGGCCTAATGCAGAGGTCAACTGCATTAGCAGATTCCCACATCCATGGATACAACAGACTTTACATTTGATTTTTTTTAAGAAAATTCCATCTCTACTGAATATACTCAGACATTTTGCCTTTCATTAGTCCCTAAACAATAAAGTATAACATAGCCCTTACACTTTATTAGGTATTATAAGTCATCTAGAGAGGATTTAAAATATACAGGAGTATATGCAGATGTAATTTGCAAATACCATTTTGTACAAAGGACTTTAACATCCTCAAGTCTTGGTGTCCATGGGGATCCTGGAATCAATCCCCTGTGGATTTCAAGAGATAACTGTATATGCCAAATCAGACTGTTGCTAGGCACTGTGGTAAAAACTGGACATACATTATGTCAATCATTATCAACTACTTTCTGGGGTACCTCTGCCTAGTAGTCTCATTTTCACATGAGATGCTGGGTTCCCAAGCAGCAGTTTAACTTGCTTCATTACAATGTTGGTCCAATGTGGTTTCCTTTTTATTTTTTTTTTAATAAAAGTTATTCTTAGTTTTTGTTGTGATCAAGATATTGTTCACTGTGGAAGCATTCTGTTTTTTTTTTTAATGATGATTCATTTTATTTATTTGAAAGGCAGAGTTAGAGGGAGGGAGGGAGGGAGAGAGAGAAAATCTTCCATCTGTTGGTTTACTCCCCAAGTGGCTGCAATAGCCGAGGCTGGGCTAGATTGAAGCCAGGAGCCAGGAGTTTCATCCAGGCCTCTCATGTGCATGCAGGGGCCCAAGGATGTAGGCCATCCTCTGCTGCTTTCCCAGGCACATTAGCAAGCAGCTGGATTGGATATAGAGCAACTGGGACTCAAATCAGTGCCTGTATAGGATGCCAGTGTTGCAGGCAGTGGCATAACCTGTTATGTCGCAACGCTGGCCCTGCTTTCTGATTTTTTTTAACGTGCAAATGAATGATATATTCTTCAAGGGTAAGTCTAGGGGCTGGCACTGTGGTGCAGCAGGTTAAAGACCTAGCCTGAAGCGCCAGCATCCCATATTCGCGCCGGTTCTAGTCCCAGCTGCTCCTCTTTCGATCCAGCTCTGTACTATGGCCTGGAATAGCAGTAGAAGATGGCCCAAGTCCTTGGGCCCCTGAACCCATGTGGGAGACCAGGAAGAATCTCCTGGCTTTGGATCAGCACAGCTCTGGCCATTGCGGCCATCTGGGGAGTGAACCAGCAGATGGAAGACCTCTCTCTCTCTCTCTCTCTCTCTCTCTCTCTGTTTCTACCTCTCTCTGTAACTCTGTCTTTCAAATAAATAAAATAAATCTTTAAAAAAAGAGTAAGTCTAAACTTGTAGATGCTTGATTAGGGATAGTGAGTGAATTTTGTATTTAATATTCCATAGAGCCAATCCTCTAAAAATGCTGACCTTGACATAGTACTAAGAACTAGCAGACTTGAACATTTTTAATTAAACTTTTTATTTGAGATCATTGAGATCATTGTAGATTTACATAGAGTTATAAAGAATCTGTACAGAGAGACCCCATATACATTTACCTAGCTTCCCCCAATATACGCCTTCCAGAACTGCGCTTCAGTGTCACCAGGGTATTGACACGGAATCAGTTACTATTCGGAACATCTCCATCCTTATAAGGATCCCTCCTGTTGCCCTTGTGTGATCACATTCATTTCTTTCTACCCACCCACTGCCCCCAGCAATGACTAATCTGTTCTCCAGTTCTGTAATTGTGTCATTTCAGTAGTGTTATATAAATAGAAGCATGCCGTCTGTAATCTTTTGAGATTGACTTTTTAACTCAACATAATTCTCTAGATATGCATCCAAATTGTTGTATGAAGCCAGTTGTTTCCCTCTTCTTGCTAAGTGGTGTGCTATGATTTGGATATACCCTGGCTTCTTTAATCTTTCACCCTTGGTAGACACCTATGCTATTTCCAGTTTCAGACTACTATGAATACAGCTATGAACATGCATGTACAGATGTGAACATAAGTTTTCATTTCTCTGGAATAAGTGCTCTAGAGTACAATTGCTAGATCATATGGTAGTTGAATGTTTTGTTCTGTTTAAAGATTGGTTTATTTACTTGAAAGGCAGAGTTACACAGAGAGAGGAAGAGGCAGAGAGAGGCATCTTCCATCCACTGGATAACTACCAAAATGGCCACAACAGCCAGGGCTGGGCCAGGCTGATGCCAGGAGCCTGGAACTCCATCCAGGACTCTGATGTGGGTGGCATGGGTCCAAGGACTTGGGCCATCTTCCAAATTAGCAGGGAAGTGGATCAGAAGTGGAGCAGCCGGGATTTGACCAGTGCTCATATGCAATGCTGGTGGTACGGACAGTGGTCTAACCCACTGCACCACAACACTGGCCCTGGTACTAAAATGTTTCGTTTTACAACTTCCTAACTTTTCTGAAATATCTGTAACATTTTACATTCTACTAGAAATGTATGAGTAATTAATTTCTCTGCAAAAGTTTCTCATTGAGTTTCCCTAGTGACTAGGAATGTTGCACAAGTTTCCACATACTTATTTGCCATTGGTATATATTTAGTGAAATGTCTGTTCCTGTCTTTTTTTCCACTTTAGTTCAAAAGTTCTTTAATCATTCAATTTGAGAGTTACTGATAAATACCAATCCTTTATTGTATATATGATTTGCAAATGTTTTCTCCCTTCATCTTCTTGATTATCTTTCATAAGACCAAAGTTTTTATTTCAGTGAAATCAAAGTCATAAATATTTTATTTTATGGATCATGCTATTGGTATCAAGTCTTAGAATTTTTTCTCTAGTCCTAGTTCCCAAAGATTTCCTCCTGTTTTGTATGTTTTATAGTTTTATGTTTTACGTGCAAGTCTGTAATCATCCTTCCATCAAGTTGTATATGAAATGTGAGGCTTTGGTTGAGACCCATTGCTTTGCATAGGGATGGATGGCTGTGCAGTTCCTCTCGTGGCATTCTTTGAAGGCTGGCTTCATTTGTGAAGCGACATCCGACTTCTCTCTCCTTGTCTTCAGACCCAGCTACCTTCCATGTCCCCTGGACACCACAACCTGAATATCCCAGAGACACCTCGGGACTTCACATGTCTCAGACAGAGCCCAGCATTGTCCTCCTCTCGGTCCAGCTTTGATATTTTTCCCTTCCTAATTCTGGTGTTCTTGTTAACACTGTCTTCACCCCAGTTATCTAAGCCAGAAACTCAGGCATTGTCTCTGAGCCCACCTTTATCTTTAAATCTGATATTTTGCATAGGCAAGTTTTGTCTATGATATACCCAAACCATCTCTTAAATTCCTTCTTTCTTGTTCTCTCCCCTGCCTCCCGTATCTTTTGCCTAGATGCTACCCAGTCTCTTAAATTTTCTTCCTGATTATTGGTCTTACTGCTATCCATTCTCCACAATTCAAGTGCAACTCTCACTATTTTAAAGTATTTCTGTGGTTTCATGCTACCCTAAGGGAAGCCTTTTCATCAGACTCTGGATTCAGTCCCAGCATCAGCATCCCAACACAGTGCCTGGATCACCCTTAGTGTGTATTGATTGACGAACACGGTCTTAAATAATGGATGATGTACACTTCCCATTGTGAACATCATACATTCCTTTTGTAATAGTATTCACATATGCATTCCCCAAGAATTCATTTTTCTAAAAAATGTATTTAATTTATACGAAAGGCAGACTGACAAGGTTAGACAGGGATCTTCTGCTGATCCACTCCCCAAACACCTGCTGAAGGCAAGGGCCAGCAACTCCATCCTGATCTCCCCATCAGTGACAGGGGCCCAAGCACTAGAGCCATCATCTGCTGTGCACCCCCCCCCCCCAGAGTATCTATTAGCCAGAAATTGAAATTGGGAACAGTGCTAGAACTAGATCCCAGCCACTCTTACATACGATGCAGGCATCATAAGCAGCGTTTTAACCACTGCATCAAATGCTTGCCCCCATCACGTGTTCTTGTTTAATGGATGTGAGACCTTTCCCAAGCCTTGTTGTCCTTATTAAGGTTATTCCCAATCACAGAACTGAGATAAAGATTTGGGCAAAAGAACATTATTTAGGATGTGAGTCTAAGAAAGGAATAAGAGACTTGAGAAGAATGAGACGACAAAGTAATAGGAGTTCTCCTCTGGAACTTGTGAGAAGTGTACAGAATAAAATAAATGTGGGTATCTTGAGCCTGCAATGGGAGGAATCTGAGCATGTCCCCACTTGCTCCTGCACCTAAGGCTTAACAGTAGCTTCCAAAGCATTAACCCCCCTGTAGCTGAGCCTGCCCGTCTAGGAAGCTCCCACAGCACTGGAAAGCCCTGGGGTAGGAAGCAGCAGGGCCCAGAGCTCACTTTTGTGATGTGGTGCTGGTTGTGCAGAACTGCCCACTGCTGCCGACCATGGAATTAGGGGTGAGCTGAGATGTGACGCACGTGCCAGAGGTATTTCCGACAGACCCCAAAGTGCAGCAGGGCAGCGGCAGTGGCAGTCTTTCTTCTGGATGTGAACAGAGCATCTGTTTGTATTGTTAACCCTCCATATAAGAAAACTAGCAATACAAGAATTCAAAGCAGAACAGGCTTTGTGTCATTTTGGTAGCTTGGGGAATAAGTGTAATAAAGCTCTATGGGAGCTTCTAGACAGTTTTAAAAAATCTCCATTAAATCAACCATCCAATGTGAGCAATCCTGAATGCTAGAGCATTTGTATTCTTAACTCATGGGGTTATTGGAGAGATCAAATGAAATAATCATTATAAAGCACTTTGCGCAGTGCCTGGCACACAGCAAGCATTCAATAAATGTGAATGTTTATACGATTATTATTGTTGATTGTCAGAACTCATCAGGCCCACATCAGCAAATAGTAGTAAGTGGTCTGTCAGCAGCAACATGGAAACATTCTCCTGACATAGAACTCAGTGTTGCAGGATCAGTCATTAAAACCGGATATAATTTTAGTCTGCTGGGAGACAGAAAATGCTAGGTCCTCTGGAAATGTTGAACCCTTCCTTGGGCATGCAGTTTAATTTTCCAGAATTATATTGCATAATCTGTAAGATGAAAACGAAATGGCACTGCTGTTCATAAAAGGCCCAGAAAAATCTGAGACACTCCAGAGTATCTGTTTAAAAATGTTATTTTTCCATAGGGCATAATTAGAAAATAAAGAAGCAAGGTCAGTCACAAAGTTCTGCACTCCAAAGGAGGAGAGGGAACAAATTTCCCCCAGTTATTTTATGGCCACCAGGTTGAACTCGTACTTATCCAATGAGCCCCAAAATGGAATACCGTTCTGCACCAACTACACTGATGATAGTGATTCAGGGAGTAAATGATAAGATTCTAGCCTGCTAAAGTGCTTTTAGAATTGGATTCTAGTAAGTTTCATTTTGCTATTGGCCAATCACAAAAGAGACTACAATAGAGAAAAGTGAAGACAGCATGCTGAAGAGAGGCCGCTGCATTGAAAAGGAAGAGACCCCTAATTTAGAGATATGGATGGAGGGGAAAAGGCAGTTACACCGAAGCAGGAGGGAAACATTAAATAAAGCGATAAGAGAGGAGAAAATGGCTTAGAATAGAAGACAAGGACGCAAAGACAGATGGAAATAGACTAAAATGCCAAAAAATACAAAAGGACATTGAAGGGGAAATGCAATGATTATCACTCAGATTAAATGTAACAGCGCAAATGGAAATCAAAAACCTCTAAGAGGAATGAGTGAAGAGCAAGCTTAATTTCGTCATGTTCACCAAGACCAAGTTGGAGTCCCTGAAAATTTGTAGGATATTTTGAGATCTTCCTACCTCTGTCAGCTCCAGATTTCTCCTTCTACTTACCTTTTTTCCTCCTCCCCCCACCCCTTTTTTTGTAGGGGCAGAGGTCAACTTTAAGAGAATGGCTTTCCGCCTGGTTGTGTTCTCCTAACCTCCTTCCACTACATCCCACAGTAGTCTGTGACCTTACAGACACCATTCACCTCTCTGCCTTTCCTCATACCCTTCTACTCCTGTGTTGGCATGGTTTGTGTTACCCTCAGTGCATAGCCTAGGGTAGCCAGGACCTACGCCAGTTCTCTAATTAATACGATTAGCTTCTAAAGAAACACAAGAAGCTCATGACTTGCTCCCTTTGCGATTTAAAAATCATATTCAAAACATTTGTTGGCCACAGCATTTGAAATAAGCATCCCTCGCAAGCTGGTTGCAGGAATCTATGTTGAAAGCCCAGCTTAGAGTTTCCTACTTCCTAACACAATGTATGCCAGTACCTCGTAACTGCAGAAGTTTAAAAACATAAATTATCAGCCAAATGCTAGATAACAGCAACTCCCTGCACAACTGGGCAGCATCTCAGTTGTATGGCTGAATGTGTTTCCCCTGCACTCTCCCAATCTGAGAGAGGATTAACTGGGGTTCCTCTTGAATTGTTTGCAAACCAGACAAGTACTATGGATGTCCTCATGTACTCGGGTGTGTCTGCTGTATGCAGAACAACAGAGAGAACCAAGGAAGATGACAAACTCTCCAGCCAGAAAGAGAGGAATAGTTTGGTATCATGGCTGATAATTATTGACGGAAACCTGATGTTAGAAAACTGGTCGGTGCTTTCTTCTCCCAGATAGAGGGAAAAGGGCAGCTGCCCAAGCCCTCATTTTAAACAGGGAGCCCATACTACAAATTTTTTAATAGAATCCTTTTTTTTTTTTTTTTTTTGCAAAAAGCATAGGGGGCATCTATTAGGGTCTATCAACGGCTAACACCCTTTCAAATGGCCAGATCCCAGGTGGTCACCGGCTTAGCGAAAGTCAGCAAAAATGTCTCCATTCCTTTCTCTATCACAGCATCTCCTTTAATGATCTGCCTGCCACTAATGATCCCCAGCAGCTCCACTCAATGCTGCTTTTCACAAATGGAGCTTTACAAAAATTTTCAGTGTACAAATGTGGCTTTGAGTTTTCAAACAAATCTCTTTATTGAAAAAGAGTACTGAATCAGATATATTTCACAGTCCTGAATGCACACACATTATTGAAGTAGTCTCAAGCCTGAGGGATTGCTTCAAATCAAATCTCATAGTCAGGTAAATGTTCTCCTTGCCTAATATTAGCAACACAGAATGGTGAGATTAGAAGCAACTGAAAACCCAAGTTTTCATAAACCCTCATGGTAGGAAAAAGAAACCAATGTATGTTGATGACTTTTCGGTAGCTACGATCCAATGTTATGTATCTGTTGATTCACTGTGGCGAGAGTGGAGCAAGTCTCTAGAAAATGAATTCAGCTGTTAATGAAATCATTATACTTAAGGGGTACAATTCTACCCTCTCCCATCTTTTTATGGAGTATCTTTAGAATTAAAAAAAAAAAAGTAGTAGGCTTTTTAGTTCTTGAATAACTTATGTACCAAGCTCTTTTTTTTTTAAAGATTTTATTTATTTATTTGAGAAATAGAGTTACAGACAGTGAGAGGGAGAGTCAGAGAGAGAGAGAGAGGTCTTCCATCTACTGGTTCACTCCCCAAATGGCCACAAAGGCCAGAGCTGCACCAATCCAAAGCCAGGAGCTAGGAGTTTCTTCCAGGTCTCCCACGTAGGTGCAGGGGCCCAAGGACTTGGGCCATCTTCCACTGCTTTCCTAGGATATAGCAGAGAGCTGGATGGGAAGAGGAGCAGCTGGAACCAGAGGTGGCATCCATATGGGATGCTGGCACCGCAGGCAGAGGTTTAACCTACTGTACCACAGCACCAGCCCCAATATATACCAATCTCTTGATAGGTTTTAGGTTCAGTGCTAATTTTCTTAATTTTTCCGTAGTTTCCCCTTTATTATAAAGTATATGATGTTGGACTCCTGCCTATAAGTGCAGAAAACTCAGATGAGTTAAGAAAAAAAGAGGGTGGTGGTAGTGGGGGTTTTCAGGCGGCCTTACTGCTGCAGGCCTATCTGCTCTCCTGTTTGCACCCTGCACGTACGTGGAAGAAAAGGGAGAACTGCTGTGTCCCAAGGGTTGAAACCGGCCTGGGCCTGACTCTGAATAGCCCAAATCAGCCCAAGGTTAAGGGAAGAGAATGTGCTGATTGCTTGATTGCTGGTGTAAGTTGGGTTCTCCAAGGAGCAGATAACAAGACATATTGATTAGAGAATAAAACCTCTGAAGAAAAAGGGAATGAAGAATCATTGGGTGGAGGGAGCTCTTAGGTTGCAATGCCCATCTCATAACATCTATGCCAGCCAAACTCTGGGGAGCTCCCAGAACAAAGACTGCCAATTACAGGAGTCCCGAATCAGGAAGATGTGAGGCTAGTCTGCATATAACTAGGAACTACTAATGTCCCTTTAAAAAAAAAGATTTATTTATTTGTAAATTGGAATTACAGAGAAAGGAAGAGACAGAGGGGGAGGTCTTCCATCCTCCCGAAATGGCCGCACTGGGCCAGGCCAAAGCCAAGAGCCAGGAGCTACATCCAGGTTTCCCACGTGAGTGCAGGGGCCCAAACAATACTAGGATCATCTTCTGCTGCTTTCCTAGGAACATTAGCAGGGAGCTGGGTCAGAAGTGGAGCAGCTGAGACTTGAACCGGTGCCCATAGGGGATGCCAGCATCACAGGTGGCAGCTTTACCTGCTACGCCGTAGCACCAGTCCTTAACTCCCCTTCTTTAGTTAGAGCTGTAGCATAAGACTCAGGTCTTACCTGGAGCACCAGTACCTGTTTGTATGAAGTAGAATGTGAGGGCTCACCACATACCAGTGGTTCTCAGCCAAGGACAGTTTTGCCCCCGGAGCACACACAGCCTTGTCCAGAGACATTTGGGTTGTCCCAGCTGGGGACAAGGTGCTCCTGGCATCTAGTAGGTAGAGGTCACGGTCGCTGCTAGACATCCGCTAATACACAAGGCAGCACAACAAATAATTGTCCTGGCCAAAATGTCAACGATGCTGAAGTGGAGAGAGCCTGTTCAATGCACGAAGACACTTTTCTCACGTGCACGAGTGCTGAAAGCTGCCATGAATACCGTGCGTCTTTGATAAGTTGTCGGGGGCTACCAACACTTGTGGGGTTTTTTTTTGTTTTTTTTTGACAGGCAGAGTGGACAGTGAGAGAGAGAGACAGAGAGAAAGGTCTTCCTTTGCCGTTGGTTCACCCTCCAATGGCTGCCGCGGCCAGCGCGCTGCGGCCGGCGCACCGTGCTCATCCGATGGCAGGAGCCAGGTGCTTCTCCTGGTCTCCCATGGGTGCACCTGGGCCATCCTCCACTGCACTCCCTGGCCACAGCAGAGGGCTGGCCTGGAAGAGGGGCAACCGGGACAGAATCCGGCGCCCCGACTGGGACTAGAACCCGTTGTGCCAGCGCCGCAAGGTGAAGGATTAGCCTAGTGAGCCGCGGTGCCGGCCTTGTTATTGAGATTCCATCTAATTCATTTACCTTTTGGACAGAAAACTAGATTGAGTTGCTGAAGTTTCCAAATTTTGGAATTTTTTTAAGTCCTGTTTTTTAAGACACTTATTGAGTAATTTAAGTACTGTTCGTATTTAAAGTCCTTAGAGGCTTTACTTTGGTGAATAGTTAACAATCATCTATGTTTAGCATATACATTGTCATATAAAGTTTTATTTTAAAAATACTAGTTTGCCTCTGATGTATAAATATCTCTGGGCTGGAGATTTGTTTACTCTGTTGCATTCTTTCTTCATTATATATATATATGTGTGAGTGTGTGTGTGTGTGTGTGTGTGTGTAATTTTTATATTATATATATATATAATTTTTAAAAGATTTGTTTATTCTTTGAAAGTCAGAGTTACACAGAGAGAGGAGAGGCAGAGAGAGAGAGAGAGAGAGAGGTCTTCCTTCCGTTGGTTCACTCCCTAATTGGCCACAACGACTGGAGCTGTGCCATTCCAAAGCCAGGAGCCAGGAGCTTCTTCCAGGTCCCCTATGTGGGTGCAGGGGTCCAAGGACTTGGACTGTCTTCTACTGCTATCCCAGGCCATAGCAGAGCTGGATTGGAAGTGGAGCAGCTGGGGCCTGAACTGGCACCCATATGGTATGCGGGCACTGCAGGCGGTGGCTTTACCTGCTATGCCACATTGCTGGCCTCTCTTCATTATATATTAAAGAGTCAACACCAACTCATATTGGAATATTAAACATTCAAACTTAGACTTCAATCCGTGAAAATTTACTACACTTTTCTTTCATATGCAAGAACATTTTTCTTACTGGAATTTCTACTAAAAAATAGCACAACAAAAGCAAACTTTTAGCACTACCATTTTGAACCATCCAGTAGATGCTTTAGCCTTCAGGGAATTTAGCTCCAGAAATGCTGCTAGGAAAATAAAAAGACTGGTTAATGCCTGAAGGGATAAAAAGATCAGCTAACCAAAAAAAGAAAAAAGTTTTCTCGAAGATGTGAAATGCATGTTCAATCCTAGATCAAGGAATAGATGTTCAAAGTCCTATGGATGAGGTTTAACATTACTTTGGGAAAGTCTAGAAAAAAGTTTGATATCTCTGCTCCGCAGTCATTATCAAGTAGAAGTGATAGTGATTCCAGCCCCTTACTCATGCAAAAGCCACTACCTTTATCTAAACAAAAAAATCATCCAATGATTTTGTTTAAGATTTGTTTATTTATTTTGAAAGTCAGAGTGAGAGAGAGAGAGAAAGAGAGAGATCTCCCACCCACTGGTTCACTCCCCAGACAGCCACAGCAGCCAGCACTAGGTCAGGCTGAAGCCAGTAGCTTTATTCAGGTCTCCCATATGACTGTAGGGGCCCAGGGCCTATCTTCCGCTGCTTTCCCAGGCTTTAACAGGGAACTGGATCAAAGTGGAACAGCCGGGATGTGAACCTGTGCCCATATGGGATGTTGGCGTCACAGGCAGTGGCTTTACCTGCTATGCTACAACGCCACCCCTATCCACTGCTTTTATATCCAACTACCTATACTCCCATAACCATAAAAATAATCAATGGTGATACAGGATACAAAGACAAAAAAAAAAACAAGCAATTTGAAGCACTCTATTTTCAAAATTCTTTACAGATAAGTGTGAGATAGTTCAAAGGAAGGAGAATGATGAATTGTTGCTTACTAAAATAAAGGAAAAAAAATGAAAGCCTAAGTGAAACCTCTGGAAAAATCAGGAATCTCTAATCTGTTAAGATTAGGTCACCAACAGCATACAAAATGCCTATTCAGAAAATACTCCTCAGTGGACATGGGGTGCTAAGCCTTAGGACAATGTGTTCTAGGTCACCCTTTCTCATGTCTGTTGGGCTGTTCTAAGGTTCACTGCTTTCTCCCTTCTAGAACTCACTTCACTCTTATTGGTCATTAGCACAGAGACTATCACCTACAGGGTCTTTATTTGTCCCTTGGTGCAGTCATCTTCCTGAAAGATACAAGGTCCTTATGAACAGGGATTTCTGATGTTCAATATTTTCTGTCCCCCACAAGACAAGCACAATACAGTTTTATAAGAAGTCTTCAAAAGTTCTTGGAAATGTGTGTAATGCAAAACCTATGCATGCATTTCAAAAATGTTTGCAGCAAAATAAACTTAGCTTTTAATTTCATTTTCCACAAGCTTGTTTGAAGAACTCTCATATAGTAGCACTTGAAAGTGCTCGTGGAATAATGTGTTCTTGAGCCCACTTCTCACACTTTCTAGATGGAAGCCCTGATGAGAGATAGAAATCGCCTGTCAGCATTGTAGCACAGTGGGTTAAGATGCAGCCTGTGAAGTGCTCATCCCGTATGAGCACAGGTTCAAGTCCCGGCTGCTCCACTTCCCAGTCTAGCCCCCTGCTAAAGTGCCAAGGAAAGTAGCAGAAGATGGACCAAGTACTTGGGCCCTCGCCACCACGTGGGAGATATGGACAGTTCCTGGCTCCTGGTTTTGGCCTGACTCACCCCTGTCCATTCAAACATTTGGGGAGTGATCAGCAGATGGAAATTCTTTCTCTCTCTGTCTCTCCCTCCCTCTCTCTTTCTGTAACTCTGCCTTCAAATAAATAAATCTTTTTAAAAAGGAAGTCACCTGGCTGTTCCCAACTGGCTAGCTTGAGGTAGCAAAATAAGGAACTTCCTTTGGAGACGGATCTGATAAACCCATCCACTTCTCTTCTCTTCTGATGCTCACTTCTTAACACAAATAAATAACAATTTCCTCAGCGCTCACCTTGCAACAAATGTTGTTCAGTGCCCTACACGCCTTAGTTCATTTTTAGTAAAAGGTACCGTTGCTGACTAAGCTACAGGAGGGATCTTGCTATCTAAACTTCAGGATGAATTACGGGCGGGCTTTTGGGGAGTATTCACTGGCATCCTTCTCGAAAGTTCCCCAGCCTTTCCTCCAGTCGTTGTACCACTAGTGAGTGAGTGCCTTGGGTTTCAGGTCAAACTGTTCCCCACCAAACCAGTGAGGTTTCCACGTCCTCCCCTCACCCAGGGTGCGGCTGAGGCTTTTATAACCCCTCCTTCTTTCTGGTACCCTTACATGTGACCCATCACATCCAATGACACATCTCTTGCTTTTCTTTCTGGCAATTTATCCTTTCTTCACTTTCTCCAGGGTGGGAAGCAAGATAGCCAGAGGACATGGTAATAGAGAGACTTGCTTCTTAAAGATACTTCTTATTCTTCTTGAATTTTATTGTCACGTTGATGCATTAAAAAAGAATATCATTTAAATTTTAAAATTATTAATTATTTTAAGTTAAAACTTAATTTAATTATTTGAAAATATTTTAATGCCTTCCCATGAACAATTAAATGATGTCTCTGTACTTCCAACTGACAGTCCATTACTGCCCTGGTTGAAGTCCAAGTTACATTTCTAGCCACATGTATTATTCAGCTCTTCCTCAGCTGATACTCCACATCCAGGCCTCTATTGATGCCGAAAAAGTTGCACATTCTGCTCTTGCCACCCAGAACATTTGTTCCGTTGTTGCCCATCAAAAGCTTACCCAATTTTGAAGGCCCATCTTCAAAGCAACCTTTCTCCTGAATTTGATCCAGACACTCTACCCATCATAGCTAGTTAGGGTTCTTGGAGCACTTTCCAGTTACCAGGAAAAGAAAGGAGTGCCCACTGAGCGCCAGAAAGGGGCCTCTCCAGCCGTGAACTTGACGCCATCTCATTTGTCAGATGGACATTATTGTGGTACTCTCCTCGGAGGGGCATTCATTCTCTCAGATACTCAGCTGGATGCCTATGATGAGACAAGAGCTGACCTGAGTCCTGGGAATACAGCCTTGAAAGAAGAGAGACTGCTGCCCTCGTCGAGTTTACCTTCTGATAGAAAAGACTTAAATGGAATATACCTGTCAAGCTCTTGAAAAAGAACTTGGGACATAGCAAATGTTCTGTAAATATTTGCTATTATTGCTGTTGACATTGCTGCTGTTATTGCTAGTCAATATTTCTTTTAACAGATAAGCAAATCATGGTTTGTAGATTATTTGATAGGATGCTGAAGGCCAAAGAGCTAATAGGGATTCCAACTCAGGTCTTTCTGAATCATAAAATTGGTGGCCTGTCCACTACACCCATGGCTCCAAAGCCAGGCTGTACACAGAATCATTCATGGAACCTTAAAGTACAGACTCTCAAACACAGCCCCACAGTCAGAAATTGTAGGTATGAGAAAATAACCTGTATTGTTCAAAACCTTCTGACGTAGTTTTGATGTACTATCAAATCAGAGATTGGCCGTACTGTTCCAAAATATTTCCAATATTACTTTATTATGCTTATTTATAAATATTTAATTCACTAAATGTTGGCTCCTTATTTTCTTTTGTTTTTTTTAAGATTTATTTATGTATTTGAAAGTCAGAATTACAGAGACATGAACCAATGCCCATATGGGGTACTGGCATTGTAGGCAGTAGTTTTACCCCTATGACACAATGCTGCCCCCCCCCCCGGTTTTCTTTTTTAACTTTTATGATTTATATTTATTTGAAAGGAAGAGAAAGAGAGAGTATTCCCATCCTTTAGTTCACTCACCGAATATTCACAATAGCCAGGGCTGGGCCTGGCCAAAGCCAGGAGCCTAGAACTCAGTCCAGGTCTCCCATGTGGGTGTCGGGGACATCTTGAGCCATCACCTGCTCCCTCCCAGGGTGTGCGTTAATAGGAAGCTGCAATCAGGAACAGAGCTGGGACCGTAACCCAGACATTCCGAGATGGGATAGAGGCGTGCCAAACTGCGTCGTAAATGCTACACCAAGCACCTGCCCCTTCTTGTTTTCCTATTCACTCCCCCCCCCCTCAGCAAAGTGCTTTATAAGCACTCATTAACTATTTGAGTAATTAATTGCTTAATTATTTAATTAAAGTTGCTCTTAAAATGCAAATACTCACAGCTGTGATACTAGATGCCTGTTATGAGCTATCAGTGATCTTCCTAGGGATATTTATTAATTGCCTAAGAACCAGTAGTAGTTGGGAAGGACAGGCTACACATCCTGGAACAGTGCTGAGAAGGCCCACAAACCAAATGTTAGCCTCGTCATGGGCTAACCCCACCTCGCCTTGGCACTGCACTGACAACTGTAGGCAAAATGCAAAACCCACATTGCTAAAAATCGAGAGAGTCTCACCCCTGTAGTTTTCTTTCAAGTTGACACATGTCTCTCTTTTGGAAAAACCGGCGAGGGTGTCTTTTTTGAAAGAAAGGAACACTTCTTTATTCTTGTCACACGACAAACATGGAGTTCACTGCTATACGTTAAGATTATAAAGCAAAATCCCCCAATGCAGTGGCTGATTATTCGCAGTAGACATATTAAGTCAAGAAGCTTATTTTTTCTCTCTTTGCTAAGGCACAAAGCCTGGGGCTGTATGCATTTTTATTACACTCTACTGTCTTGGTTTCACTTGCGGATTAAAAAGAGTCAAGGTACAGTGCACGTGTCCTGATGGATTTCGGGATTTCTTGCTTTAGTGGAAGGTTGAATTTCATAAAGCCCCTCAGATGACTGCTCAGGGAGGTGTACCTACTTCCCTGATGACCAAGAAATCAATCTTTTGTTGCTCCTAGAGAAGATCATGTTGTGTTTTGGAACTTTGTTCCCCAGTCGTTTTCTGCACTATGGAAAGCCACACTTACAAAACCATAGCTTCCGTTTAGGTTGGAAGAGAAATGACTTAAGACGCACCGGGAAGTCTTCTGCCGATTTGGGGAGCTCACAAACAGCCTTGGGGGTGTGGAGATGGAGGTGAAGAAGGAGAGCGGTGGGAAGGAAGAGGAGAGATAGGTCAGAAGGCAGAAAGAGGGCTGCAGACGGAGTGTGACCCCCTCCTCCCCCGAGTGTGTACTCCACTTCTGACAAGCCTGCACCAAGAAACAACAAACGCATAGTGCTTCGTCTTCTGTCCCGTGGTCAGAGGCACGAAGGGTGCTGCTTTATTTAACTTGTGCCCTACCTTCTGATAAGTGGAGAGAGCAGGACTGAGAGCTGGAGGATTGGGAAGCACCATAGAGGAAGTCTGCCGGTTTATTGATTGGTAAAGAATTGCCTGGTACGGCCTTGACACCTCTGCAGCAGGGGGAGGTGCTTATCAGTGGCCAGAGCGAACTGGGGACTGCCAATGGGCTTCCGGCAGCCAACCTTTGACAGGCAAAGTGACTGTGCAGGCAGTCAAGTTCGGGAAGCGCTGGAAGTGCTTTCTGGACGCAATGGGGGCTAAGGAGTCCTGGATTCCCCCCCCCCCCTTCCCCCGTAAGGATCCTTGGATGAATTCTTCAGCAAGTTCTCCCTCCCAGCCTCCATTTCAAAGGCAATTAGTAGAACAAAATGAAAATCTACAAGTGTATTGTTACCCTAAACACTTGTCTGAAGGTTTTGCCATTGAGATGTTTGTCTTCTGGTGGTTGCTCTTTATTCATTGATCAACCTGCCTCAGTCATCTTTTAGTATGGATTCACTAACTGCTATATATGCTGTCTTTTTTTTTATTATTATTATTTCAGACGATACCAGTTCTATTTTATCCCACTGATAATTATTTCAAATTGCCACTTCTGGTCCTTGGGAACACTCCTGTGTTCTAATACCAGGAGGCATAATTATGTAATTACCATGTGAACATGATGCTACTTATGGCCCGAAATGCCCCTAGAATGGAATGCTCCAATGGCCTCAGAAAATTTCTGCGAGAATGATATCTTCCAAATGTGGAATAAATAAAGCTCAAGAATAGATAGCTAAGCTGCAGTGTAAAGGATTTAATGCAGTGGTGCTGCAAGGTGAGAGCCACTTGACTTCAGTTTCTGTTGCAAATCACTGCATACATTAGGAAAGCTTTTCAAAGTAAACCTACTTTTGAAGATAAAATCTGCATCGAGTTACATCATCCAAGCAGTGTGACTCAAGCTTTCTCCTATCTCTTTGAAACCAAAAGGAAGGAAAAAACAAAAACAAGCCAAAAAAAAAAAATACCCCACGATGGCTTCCATTTCCATCACAGTCCTCATAACAGTCTACAGATATAACTAAAACCAAAGATTCTGACAAATGAGGCAGGATAGGAGGTTGATTGCTGCTTTTCTAAATTAAAATTAATGATCCCCTTAAGGTACTTGAGTGTATGAAGTCAACTTAATGTTGATATAACCTGACTCCATTATCACAGACTGAGGCAGTTGTAGGAGCTCAAAAACCAATAAACAAATTTCTGAAGTACATTTTAGAAACCAGTGAGGTGGACGCAAAAAAGGCTTTAACTATGGCCAAAGGACTTGCTGTTGGTTCTCTCTGGCTTTCCCATTGATGGCAGACTTCATCAGAATCAGAAGAAAATCATTTCTGTATTAACGTTGGCCTAACTCTGGTCAGGGGCTTCCGTCCTCCTCGTGTCTCACCTGTATTGCAATGATGCACAGTCCCTTCTTTGAGGCCTGGGGGGAGGGTGGGGGTCAGAGAGAGAAAGGAAGGGGAAAAGAGGGAATATGAAAAGGAGTTGGAGGTGAAGAGAAGAATCAGCACAGAAATCTAAAATAGAAGGAGGGGGGAAGCTATGAGAGAGGAACATTAGAAAGGTGGATTAATGATGGTCTCCGATGGCACCATTAGTGTCCATGCCATAAATCATCCAGAATCAACTAATAATTATGCTCCTGCTCAAAGTAAGCAGACTTAGTGCTGATCGCTTTCCTGTGATCTATCCTGAAGTGAAAAACGAGAAACTGTGTTTAACTCCTGAGTGTCCTAACGACAAGAAGACATACAAATGGGAGGGGAGAATTCAGCCACTCCTTGCGTTCAGTAAGCGCAGGTTGTTTTGCCACAAAGCTGTGCCAATCACAAAACCCTCCCTACAAACCTAATCTCAGACCAGTATTTTTCAGTCATTGCACAAAAGAAATCAGAATTACAAAAACAATGTGTTTTTTAAGCTTTTTGTTTATTCATATCCAGAGAGCTCCCACCTGCTGGTCCACTCCCCATATATCCACAATGGGCGTGGATATACTAGGGCCAAAGCTGGGAACCAGGAGCCCAATCCAGGCCTCCCACATGAGTGCCAAGGACACAATCACTTAAGTCATCACTGTTGCCTCCCACGGAAGCTGAAGTCAGGAGCTGGAACCAGGGATAAACCCAGGTAACCTGATACGGGACAGGAGCTTCTTAGCCAACATCTTAACTGCTAGGCTAAATGCCCACCTCAGACGCAGGAATTTTAGAAGGGATTATAACTGGAAGGATTATAATTAGTTAAAAGAATTTCAACTGAAACTGTAAATAAGTCTTAGGAGCGTTTCCAGAATAACCGTTGGGGCTTGTATTTCTGAGTGCTACATGGCAGGAGTTGGAAGTCAGAGTGAATTCTGAAGCATACACACATGCACACAGGAAACCATCCAAACTGCAGAGCTGCAGGATGGAAACTCCAGAGTAGACTGCAGAGAGTCATCTGTGTGGTTTCTTCACTACCATCATAGCACAAGAAGGGCTTCTGGTTTTGTTATAACAAGCTCATTAGTGCAGGTGTGAAGTCTGCTCTTGCATGCCCATGGGTATTTACCAAGGGTCTAGACGAAGTGAGAGCCAGAAAGTCAGAATGTAGGTATCTAGCTGCATCTTTTCCCTAGGCTAGAGTAAGGCTGCTTTATGTAGCTAGGATCAGTAAGAACACTTGGACACAAGGAAGAAGCCATGTTGTCTAGCACTGTATTTCCACATCATGAGGTGATCTTTCACTCTCCTAAGCCTCCAGCGGAGATAATACCTGAAAGTCTTCCACTAAGAGGTCAAGAGAAAAAGAGGAAGCCCTTGAGAATTGAAGCCAAAGTAACCAGTGTTTACATTTAGATAAATTTCTTTGAAATCATTTCAAGGAACCACCCATTGTCGATACATTTTCTTTCTTTTTTCTTTTGGTTTATTTAAGGTAAGCTTGAAGACCAAAGTACAATAAAGATATCAAATACACAGGAATAACTGAGCCTGGGGATATGGTCAATGCTAGAAATTTAGAACGTGTTATCATTAATATAGTTGGATGACTTGATATTCATCCATTATCCCCCAAATTATATACTTTCTTTTTATTTAGTTTTTTTTTTTTTTTACTTTGAGAAGAAAAAAAGAGCTTCCAACTGCTAGTTGACTTCACAAATGCCTACAACACTCAGGAGAAAACAAGAGCGGGGAGCTCATGTGGGTGCAGGGGCCCAATTGCTTGAGGCATCGCCATTGCTTTCAAGGGTCTTCATTAGCAGGAAACTGGAGCCAATGGTAATAGACCTGGATGCGGAACCCAGATACCCTGATACAGAACACAAGCATCTTTACTGGTGTCTTCACCACTGAACCAAACACCCCACCACCACCAAAATCACATTTGCAGGTTTACCATATTCATGCTTAACCCAATGCCTAACACATATCAGGAACGCAAAAGTCATTCAGTCATTCATTTCCTGAGTATGAATTGAAGTAACCTCTCCTATGAATTTGGCACTGTGCTGAATTTTGAATAAGACAGACATGGTCTCTGTCTTCATGGACAAAGAACTTGCATTCTAGTAATTATCCTTGGAATGAGTATAGAGACGTTTCTTACTAAAACAAAAAGAAGAGGCCTCTGTAGTCAGTCCACTGTTTACAGAATTCATGTGTGATGAGAAGGCAAAGGAAAGTGATATATACTCTTCAACACTCTCAAATATGATTGCTTAGAAATTAGAATAAAACAAATATGGGTGAGATTTGGGCCTTAGGATCATTTTACAAATTATTGCTTTAATTTTTTTAATCCATTGTTATTGTCAAAATGAATCATTTTCTTGCCTCTCTGTTTTTTTTTTTTTAAGTTTATCATCAAAAAATGGAAGGAAGTAAGAGAGAGAAGTAGGGAAGGAGATTTTTCCAAAACCTTGTGTCAGGAATCTCGAAAAAGAAAGTATTTATGTAAATGTAACTATTATGGTGCAGATCCAGGAATAAACTGTACATTAATTCATTCAACTAACATGAATTGAGCACTTGCTATATGCCAAGTACTACGCTGGTCACTGGGCGTATAGTAAGGAAAGAATGATGTGTCCCTGTGCTCACAGAGCATATAAACTGAAAGGACCTTTTTTCCCCTGACGTGCATTTACTAAAGAATTGCTGCAAACTAGATTATGAGTACTCATGGACCAGATGGCAGCCTTCTGCCCATCTGAGATGGTTCTAAAGAATAAACCCTCATGGATCATAGATAAGGTTGCTTCCAGTTCTAAGCTTTCATGATCGATGATCTAATAGTGGAAACAGGGTGTCTGCTCCCAAGAATATGATATCCTTGTATTCCTCTTTATAAAAGGGAACAGGGAGGTAGGGGCTAGGGTTCAGAGGAAATTGGGTTCCTCTTGTCCCTTTAGGCTCCATTCATGTTCCTTTAGGCCTTCCTTCTCAACCCCCTTCCAAAGTTCACTCTGAGAGCCCTGGTTCTTCCTTTAACAACTGGGACAAACTGGTTATCTCTCACTGTGCAAGAATCTACAGGTAAAGGCTTCACTGTTGGGTCACCCTTACCATGTTCCAGATGAATTCATACGCATAGATGCCATTCCTCTGCTTTCTAATTCCTGCATTTCCAAAGGCAGTATCCTCATGCTCCTGGTGTTCTGGCTGAAATCTAGTTGTTTATCTGCATCTTCAAAATGCAAGCCTCACCACCAAATTGGATAGGTCTTCCAATTCTTTCGAAACACCTCCTAAGATGTTCCTGCTTTTGCACTCCAGGCAGCGTTCTCTTCATTCTAACACATTATTACCTCGAGTCTAGTCAATTGCAACAGCCTGTAACTGGCCTCAGCCTCAGGGCCCCTTTTGAATCTATTTTATGCCACACTGACAGACTAATCTTTCTAAAACCCAAGTTTCCTCTAAAATAGTGAGTCAGCATACACAAGTCTTCAGCGCTTCCCTCAGCTTATGGAGTGCACCTTGAGTTTGGAATGCCTGGTTCTGTGTCCTCCACTTCCTCAGGTGCCTAACTAATTGTGCCTTGCTGCCCTCCTCAACAGCAGTGTTCTGCTAGCCAGGCGTTGCCTGGCCTGGCCACATCACTCTTCCTCTCCTCCAACCCTTTGCACCTCGAGAGAGCAGGAACTACAGCATTTGTGTCATGCGTACCCCTTTCCGTATTCCCGGATACGTGTAAAGGGAGCAAAATGTTACCTGAGCAAAGCACTAATTGTGCCAGAATGCAAGGTACTGGTTTACAGTTTGTCTTTTGCTGTCTGATTTCTACATGCTTCCTTACATTGATTAAAAACATAGAGGCTGTTGTTTCAAAAAGTTGATCATATTTCATTGCCTTACACTGTAACTCGCAGAGCAGTGTTCTGTGCCTAAGTAGCTACAGGTTGTGTGGACTTTGGTTGCCATCGCGTCTTTCTCTCAAAGCTATTTCTTTATGAAGTCACTTCTGCTCTGCAGCCACACAGTACCTTTCTCTAATGATCATTCGTAAAAAGAAAAATGTTGTGCTCAGGTCTTTAATTATTTGAATGCTATTTCCTGAATATTTCATTTCATTATTTGATTTTATTTTTATCTACTTATTTTATTTGAGGGACAGAGAAATGGAGACCGACAGAGAGCTGCCATCTGCTGATTCATTCCCCAAATGCCTATTAACTGCCTAGGCAGAACCAGGCCAAAGCAAGGAGCCACGCAATGCAGGTCTCCCCCATGGAAGGCTGTTGGGGATGCACACTAGGCACTTCAGTGACATTAGAAGGTCAGAGTTGACAGCAGAGCAGGCCACCTGAAGCACCTTGCTGATGAGGTTCCGAGCAGTTTCACCTCCTGGGACTTCTCCACACCACGGGAGCTAAGCCCTCTGGGTTCTGGTGATTCTGGGAAAGCTGTGTTCACAGTTGAATCAGGACTCAGTGTTACAGAGCTAGCATGCTCGCAGTCACCCTAAACACTGAGTTAGCAAATGCCAGATGACAGATTATGCCATTTCGCCACGAAATTCTTTCTTTTTGGCCCACCAAGAATGGAGCTCACTAATGTGACAGTACACTGCATCAATATAGTGTAGAGAAACATAAAGATGATGATTTTTATGCCATGTAGTGTAAAGGTATATTTCCCAGTAATTTCCAAGTCTACTGAAAACTGGAATCTGAAAATTTCTTCTGTTCTACTACCCATATTTTAATACCCCAAATTTAAGCCTTGCTTCTACTTCCTTGATACTTGATCAACTACTTGTTACTTATTAACTCTCAGTAATTATCACCCAATGACTCATTAATTATTGATCAACGCTAATTCCAAAAAAGTCAAAAATAGCAGACTAACATACAAAATCTATGTCACTTCTAAGATTCTTTAGTTACTTAAGATAATAGCAAATAACCACCTTACTAATCTTTTTGTAAAAGAGTGAGTTTCTACTTTGTGATGGCGCCAGTTGAGGCAGTAGTTCCATTGAGGCTGCCAATGAGTAGAGTGAAAAACATAATTTTAACATTTTCAAGTGAGGAAATCTTTGTGTTTGGCCTTGGTTTGATAAAAATGAGTCTTGCAGACTGTAGATGGTGAGTGCGTATTAAAGGCAGGGTTATGAATTGTTGCTTTAGTGTTCTCAGCCTTGGGGACCTCAAAGATCTTGCCAAAAATGATAGGTTGTTTTAATTGTTCCTCGTGTGCTGTGATGAGAGGACATAATTTCTCTTCTTTCCCTCCCAGGTGGCCGTGGAGGACCGTGTCAGGCAGCTGCATGAAGCCCACAGGGACTTTGGCCCAGCCTCTCAGCACTTCCTTTCCAGTAAGTCATTTCCGCTTTCAGCTTAACCTCTTCACTGGATCCCAGTAGCTAAGAACGAAGAGTTGAATTACGGTCATCTCTGCCAGATGCCGTGGGGTCATAAATCATTCTAAAATATAACTTGCTTGATGAATTCAGAAGGTAAGGAAGAGCAGCACCCATTAGATAATTTTGTCTAGTCTTGAGATAATGCCTAGTTGTTTCCTGTAGCGTATTCGCCAGTGCTAATTTTATTAATATTTTGAATCTTCATATCTGCCTGTATCAGTTCTCCTCATAAATCTGGTAATTATCTTATCATGCTAATATCATATGATCATTCCATGTATGTTATTGTGAAAACATAATTTTTTAATCTCTATGATTCTGTAAACACTCCCTGCCTCCAAGTCAGACCCTCAGCCTAATAATTCCTTGTTTTTGTCTTTTAATCTTGACTTCTACTCATCCTTTTTACTTGCCAGGTTTACTACTTTATTAGTTGTATTTTATAGCCATATTAGTTGTATATATTGTTTATATATTATGCATTTTATTTCTTAGTATTCTTTATCTCTGATTTAAAATTTCATTTATTTACTTATTTTTATTTGAAAATAAGAGAGAAAGAATTCCTCAATCCACTGATTGTCCTCCCCAAATTCCTGCAACACCCAGGATTAGGCCAGACTAAAGCCAGGTGCCAGGAATCGGGGTCTCCCATGTGCATGACAGGAACCCAAGTACTTGGGCCATCCTCTACTGCCTCCCAGGGTATGCATTGGCTTTAATCAGAACCCAGACGCTCTGATTTGGAATGTGAGCATCCCAACTACTTTGCCAAATGCTTGCCATTATATATTTTGTAATTAATACTAAGAGATATAGCTGTAGTTAGCTGAAAGTTTAAAGATTGGAATGTACTAAATATAACCATTAATCTTGAATTGGCAAGCACCTCTTTCCCTCTGATGAATGTTGTTGATGTGTATCATTATTTCTTTGATTATGAAAATATATATGTTGACTTTTTTGGCATTTAAAAAGTCATACCTCTACTATGGGGAATTAACATACATTAGCATTGTGATGTATTTCTTCCTGGCCATATGTGAGTATGTATGAGGATTTAATCATCACTCTAAGACAATTACTCTATGCCTGTGCATGTTATAAATATTAACTAATTTGTTCTGTAGAGAAACTCCATGAGACAGATACCTTTATCATCCCCTTTTCTTATGAGGAGGAAGTTGGGGAACGCATTCACACAGCTAGTGGGTGAGAGAGCAAGAATTCAAACCCAAGAAGTTGGTTCCAGAGTCAGTGTTGTTAAGCACTACCCTGTACTGGTACTTTATTTATATATTTATGGTTTTTTAGAAAAGTAATTCTACATGCTCTCCCTTTATTCATTTGCATTCCTTTATTGTCACTTTCTGGTCCTTTCCTTTCTTTTCCATTCTTCAAGCATTAATAACGAGATTCATGCTCATAAATATTCTTAAATTTTTTCACTAGAGTCTTTCATGTGTGTCTCCAGTTGGCTGTTGTCTTTTAGAACAAAAATGTCTCAAAGGTGTTGATCCTGGCTTTTGGTATGCATCAGTTAAGTAAGACGCTGTCACCTTTTCTTGACTGATTCTAACCTTATTCAGCAACGTGCAATCCAGTTATTTGGACAGTATCAAATCTACTTACAAGCAGCTTAAAGAACGGAGTGAATTAAAGAGTACATCTGAATGATTGGGATTGTAGCTTTCAGGAATGGCTCTAGAAAAATTGTAAGGCTGCAGATTTTGTCTTCTGTACTTCTCCAAATCTGGTCTGAATAGCTTGCCTCGTTGACAGCCATTTTATTTGGTTTAATTGAGATTAAATGTGATAACCTACTCCTAAGTGCCTCATAAACCATAAATAAAAATATTACTATTGTGAATATTAATAATTCCTCAGACACCATGTCTATTCATTCATACTTTCTTCTCTCTGTCTCCCTCCTCCCTGAAATCCCATGTCTTCCCCATTAAAACCTATTCCCAGAAAATGATATGTTATACTCATTTAACCCAGGTGACAGGTAAAGTTTAATGTGTACTTCTCCTGGGTTATTTGCATTTTAATAGGGTGAAAATCCATAAGCCTGAAGAGTGGCTCTCAGGTGGTAGAATGTCAGCCGTGAGCCCTGAGCCGTAAGGGAAGAGCTTGGAGGGTCCAGGTGGGGAGCATCCTTACACCTTCCACACTGGATCCCATCAGTGCCCACTTCCAGAAAGGTCAGGCCTGGAGACGCAGACACTCAGAGAGAGATTGATCGGCCTGCCTACTTGGAGCCGGCCCTGGAAGTCACCAATCTCTTGTGTGCCCACAGGGAATAGCAGTGTATGCATAGAAGCTCTGCTTGCGGCTGTAAAAATAAATACCAATTTCTTTTAAAGGATGTTAAACAAATAATATAACGAGGCTAATAGGACAATGAGACTGAATGATGGATTGTTTCTTTGTTTTCCTTTTTAAATTACAAAGGTAATACATGCTCATCAAGGAAAATTTGGAAAATACTCCAAACAGAAAAGGGAAAATTATCTATAATCCTCCCACTCTGAGATAAATACTATCGGTTGGTTTGTATATGTGCTGTCTTTCTCTCAGGGTGTATGTGTGTGTATGTGTTCATGTATATCCAGCTTCTCTTTTTTCTTTTCAACCAGGCAGAGATGAAAATATCATTTTATGACCTTTTTTTTTGCCTTAAGTCTATATTAAAATATTTTTTATGTGTTTAGTCTCCACACTCATTTTTTGAAATGGCTGGCTAGTATTCCCTTCTTTGTACCAAATCTACCAAGACAAGGCTGAATTGCTCAAAATAAGATTATTTCAAAATGTTTGCTATTACATCCAGCACATCATGAGTAACATCTTTGGGTACCTTTACAAACGTCTCAGACTCTGCCTATAACATAAATGCCTAAAAGCAGATTGCTATCTTAATGGTATTTACATTTGTAAGGTTTTTCAAGTGCATTGCTAACTTCTAGAAAGTTGTGCCAGATTTTGGGTGCACCATGAAAAGTCTGCTTGAGGCAGGGCATCTCTGACACCACTTATTTCCTATTCAATGGTCTTCTATGAAACAAAAAGTCTCCCTTTGCACCAAATGCATTAAAACATATTTGAAAAATTCCTCTGAGGGTATATTAAGTTAGTTGATATTGTTCCATGTTTATTAATTTGCTTCCATGTGATTTCTAATACTTGGAAATCACAAAGAGAGTTGAGCATTTAACCTAGTGGCGCAGATGGCTGTTAGGAAGGCCATGGCTCATACTGGAGTACCTTGGTCAGATTCCTAGCTCTAGCTTCTAACTCCAGCTTGCTAGTAATGCGAACCCTGGGAAGCAGCAGCGATGGGTTAAGTGATTGGTTTTCTGCCATCCACATGGAAGACCTGCATTGGATTCTTGGCTAGCCCAATCCCAAAATTGACAGGTGAGAGGGCTGTGTGTGTGTGTGTGTGCGTGTGTCTCACTGTGTCTCAAATATATAAAATTTTTAAAGTAGAAGAAATTACAAAGGAAAGCAAATTAAAGATGAGCTACTAACTTTACCCCCCCCCACACACACAAAACATGCTTATCTTCTCTCCCTCGCCACACAGTCCTCTTTGAAAATTATATTATCAGCTGTCTTTTTTTTATTGAAAGAGGAAGGCAGCCTTTTATTTAAAAAAAAAAGTGTGCACTGTTTCTTTATGATAGACCAATGTCTATTTTTTACAGAAGTTGCTTCTTTTATCTTAGATCTGAAAGAAAATGAGAAGATGAAAACATTGTAAAATATGACCCTTATACACTGATAGACACTATTTACTTTTAATGCTAGTTTTAATACCCTACTCCTAATTGACTTCTGAAACTTAAACCAAGATAAAGGAGGAAGTTTAATAGTGTGATCTTTTTAAGTTACATATACATATTTAACTATAAAGTCATTACTTAAAACTATTAAAAGTATCATAAAATTATGTATATATACTTAATAGTTTCTTCATATGTCAGTGATCAATAAAATAGTATAATATTCAGCGATTGACATCATAGTCTTCTTTTGTTATTTTCAAGAATTTAATAATCACTTTTTCTGCCCTTTTTCTCAATTCTCTAGAATTCGACCCTGAATTTTACTTCTCTCTCTAAGCAGGATAACTATACAAGTATATTTGGGCAAAAGTAGAAATCCTTTTATAATGGTAAGAAGAACCTATAGCAATCTTAATATTTTATAGGTTCTAGAATTCCCTAAACAATCATTTTTCACGTCGAGTTCTTCAGAACATTCATGTTCTAGAAGAGTTTAATAACTGTCCCTTGAAACAAATAGTTGGAGGTCACTAAGATTGGAAAAACACTAGGTTATAAAGATAAGCAAGTTTCTTCCCTGTTGGAATTCTCGGAGCCTTTATTATCTGTTGAGACTCTAGGAGCAGGATGAAGAGTCCATAGCTCTTCTCCATACTTATGTGACTGCAGAACACTTTTTCAGACACACCAAATAATTTCTCATTAAGTGTGTCATGGAACACAGTGAATTTCTGCCCTAACACTTTACTTGCCAAATGATTTCCATGACAAAATTTTTCTATTGAAAGTAATATGGTCATGATACAACTAAAAGGAAACTCAAGAGTGGGCATTGTGGCACAACAGGTCATACTGACACTTGGGATGCCCATATCCCATATCTGGGTGCTGATTCAAGTCCTTGGCACCCCTGCTTCCGATCCAGCTTCCTATCAATGCTTCCTAGGAAGCGCCAGAGGATGGCTTACATGTTGGGTCTCTGCCATCCATGTGGAGCCCTGGACAAAATTCCAGTCTCTGGGATTCTGCCTGGCCCAGCCTTAGCTGTTGTTGGCATTTGGGGGAGTGAACCAGCAAATGGAAGAACTCTCTCTTTCTCTCTGTCTCTGTCTCTGTCTCTGTCTCTCTCTCTCTCTGTCTCCCTGTCATTCTGCCTGTCAAGTAGATACAAATGAACATTGTTTAAATGAAAAGAAAATGAATGTTTATAAGGCAAAGAGGTCAACTTACTTTCTTTATGAGGAGCTTCCAAACTCTGAAATGTGGCTCATTAGTGAATCTTATAATCAGTTTAATGACTTGCAACCCAAAATTATTTATTTATTTATTTATTCAGTCATTCATTCAGGAAGTAGAGAGAAAGAGATAATGCTCCCCAAATAATCATATTAACTGGACTGGGCCCAAATCTGAGAGCTTTGAACTCAGTCCAGGTCTCCCACCTGGTTGGCAGGAACATAAATTCTTGAGCCATTACCTGTTGCCTCCAAGGATCCACATTATGAGGAAAGTAGAGTCAGACACTGCAGTCCAACATCAGACACAGGCACTGCATATAGCACATGAACATCTTAACCAGAATCTTAACTCCTAGGCCAAGCACCCACCCCTGACAATTTTTAATGGAGTGGAATGGAGTAGAAAATATCAGAGTGAGACCAGCATTGTGGTGCAGTGGGTTAAACTGCCGCCTATAATGTTGGCACCCCATATGGGCTCCAGCTCAAGTCCCAGCCACCCCGCTTCTGACAGAGCTCCCTGCTAATGTACCTGGAAAGCAGCAGAAGATGGCTCGAGTACTTGGGCCCCTGCACCCACATGGGAGACCACGATGGAGTTCTGTGCTCCTGGCCTTGGTCTGGCCCCAATCCAGCTATTACAGCCATTTGGGGAATGAACCAGTGGTGGAAGACCACACTCTGTCTTTCTCTCCCACTCTATATGTTTCTGCCTTTCCAATAGATACATAAAATCTTTTTAAAAATTTTGAAAAGAAACCATCAGAGTAATTATACAGGATTAAATGTTGTTTGCTACTTTGTGTTGTTTTGCTAATAGATGTGTGTGTATTTGATCACAGTCTAAAAGGTTTTCTTCTGTGAGTTGCAGTCAAAGAAGTTTGAGATACTAAATAGCTTTAACCTATCTCCTTATTTTACACATGACAAAATACGCACAGAATGATTAAATTATGTGATACAGGTCACAAAGATAGCTGTAATGGATCTGGAACTGGACCTAGTTTCTGAGCTTCCAAGACTCACCTCACACTACCTTACCCATTAACAGATACCTAGGCCAGTGACTTGCTAGTCCACCTGAAATTGCCAGACTACTCCCCTGTGTGAGTATTCCTCTGTTCTGGCTGATATTAACTTGATTTCCAGAGCCTGCATTGTTCTCTCCATACCTCTGGGCCAAAGGTTGTCTTATTGCTGGAGTGGGATATTGGTTCAAAGTAAAAGCTGTAGAGCTGCATTGACTGGGTTCCAGTACTGGGTCAGATACTTTATCTCTTTACTCTTCTTCTTTAAAATGGGAATAATAGGGGCCAGTGCCATGGCGCAGGAGGTTAATCCTCTGCCTGCGGCTCCGGCATCCCATATGGGCACTGGTTCTAGTCCCGGCTACTCCTCTTCCAGTCCAGCTCTCTGCTGTGGCCCAGGAGGGCAGTGGAGAATGGCCCAAGTGCTTGGGCCCCTGTGCTCACGTGGGAGACCAGGAGGAAGCACCTGGCTCCTGGGCTCGGATCAGCATAGCTCTGGCTGTTGCAGCCATTTGGGGAGTGAACCAATGGAAGGAAGACCTTTCTCTCTCTCTCTCACTGTCTAAATCTGCCTGTCAAATAAATAAATAAAAAGTCTTAAATAAAATGGGAATAATAGTAACATAATTCATCAGTTTTAAGACATGCTTTTTCACCCATATTTTAACAACTCTGGATCAGAGTGCTCCTTATGACCAATGAGGTCTTGGAGTCAGTGTAATATGGCAGCAATTTCTCGGGGTCCTAGTGCAGATCGTAAGATTACTATATGCAAAAGCCTTTAGAACAGTGCTAACATGTAGTAAGTGCCATAGGTGTGTTTGTAATTAGCATTAGAATCATTATTACTTTCACCTTGATAGTGAAACTTTGTATATTGGTATGGACGTTAGAGTCATACTGGTCATGAAATTATCATTCATTTTCTTGCATTTAATTGTTAATGTAAGTAATTCCTCTCCTTTCTAAAGATAGTTTTCATGGATATCATGCAAAAGCTCATATTTCACACACTGTAAGAGCTCAATATTCATAACTCAGAAGAGATGAGTAATCCAAAGGGTAGACACTAATCTCTGTAAGGCCAGGATAGTATGCATCTTGTTGACAGTTGTGCAGTACCTAACATGGTCCCTGGCACTTGGTAGATGCTCAGAAAATCTTTATAGAATGAATTGTGTCTTAGACCCAACAGAAGAAGGGTTCAGTTTACTCTTGACATTGACAATACACAGTGGCATGAGATTTAGCCTAGTGACTATCACATCGTAGACACTTAATAAATTACACGACCTTTCATGTTGCCTCTCAGCAAGGGCTAATAGTCTCCATAACTTTACAGGGCCATTTTTATCAAACTCTACTGGCCATGTAATATATTAAGGGGAGAAGCTTCCTTCCAAATTACACCATGATGACAACTATATTAGAAAATAAAATAGCACTAAAGTGCACACAAAGACTGACAATAAAAGTACATCGGAATGTAAACAGTTGTATCTTTCTTTTTACTTTTGCAGATTTTTTTTTATAATAAGCATGTGTTCCTTTAATAAAATTTAAAAAGCCATAAGTGTAAAAATTTTATACTCTAGCTTTTAACCCAGTGACCTCTTCCAGTGCTATACTCTATGGGTGGCAATTGAGCTCTATAAGACAAATTTCCTTTTTACTATTTATTCTAAATTTAGAAGCTGTGAGTTTCATTGAACCTTCTTGTTCTCAGATTAGGGGACACTGTAAAAGAATGAACTGATCAGTTATTTCTTGCAAGTGTTACAGTCTTAACTGCCTTAATTATATTCCTGGTTAACACTTTTCCTCTCTCGGCAAAGCAGCCCATAGTACAGACCCCTGACTCACAGGGCTAAATGGTTTGTTTCCATCTTGAGCCTTGACAAATTTTCTCCTATGAACCATTTTTTTTTTAAGCAGAGTGGGGAGAAGCTTAAGCATATCTAGTAGTTGCTGCCATTCCACTTACAGTATACCAACCCATTGTCCTTAGCGGAATGGGTGATTTGAAATATGACGGGGACAGTAATTTAAAGCTTCAGATAAGCTTAAAAGAAACGATTGTGATAAAACTCAGAAAGAACCTCGCAAGCACAATGCAACATGATTTTCAGGCCAGAGCTGTCTGTCAGGTAAAATCTCAGGGCAGAATAATATGAGACAGTTTCTTCAGCAGTCAGTTGTCGTGCATGTTAGGAATTTGGGACAAATGCCATCTGACTCACCAGGGATGCTGGAAACACCTCTATAAATTCAAAGGTAGCCTTTTAGATGCTCAACACAAAAGCAGACAACGGTGGGCATTGTGGCATAGCAGGTTGAGCCACTGCATGGGGTATCTGCGTCCCGTATCAGAGTGCCTGGGACTGAGTCCTGCCTCCTCTTCTGATCCTGCTTCCAGCTAAAGTGCACCCTGGGAGGCACCAGATGATGGCTCAAGTACCCGGCTCCCTGCCACCCCAATAAAAGACCCCAATGCAGTTCCTGGCTCCTGGCTTTGACCTGGCCCAGCCCTGGCTGTTGCAGGCATTTGCAGAGTGAATCATCAAATAGGAGATCACTCTCACTCTTGCTCTCTCTGCCTTTCAAATAAATAAAATTAATACACAAAATTTCACAAGATTTGTTTATTTGTTTGAAAGAATGACAGCGGGAGAAGGGAAGAGACAGAGACAGATCTCCCCTCTGCTGGTTCACCTGCCAAATGACCACAAGAGCTTGGGCTGGGCCAGGGCAAAGCCAGGAGCTTCTTCTGAGTCTCCCAAGTTGGTACAGGAGCCCAGGAACCTAGGCCATCTTTTGCTGCTTTCCCAGGCAATTAGCCGGGAGCTGGCTGGGAAGTAGAGCAGCTACAACACAAGCCAGTGTCCATATGGGGTATTGGCATCACAGGTGGCTGCTTTACCTGCTATGCCACAATACCGGCTCCAGTTGATATTTTTATTGGCCCCATTTCTAGGGGTTTCTTTGGTAATGAAGAGGAAAAAATGGATCCATAAAATAAAAAGTCAAGTAACCACTAAGCCATGCCAGCCCTAATAAACATATTTTAAGATTTATTTATTTTATTTGCAAGGCAGTAGAGAAAGGAGGGAATAGAGAGGTCTTCCATCCACTGGTTTACTCTGCAAATGGCCACAATGGCTGGAGCTGGGTCAGGTTGAAGCCAGGAGCCAGCAGCTTCATCCTCGTGCCCACATCGGTGCAGGGGCCCAAGCACTTGGGCCATCCTCTGCTGCTTTCTCAGATACATCAGCAGGGAGCTGGATCTGAAGTGAAGCAGCTGGGACTTGAACCGGTGCCCATATGGAATGTGGGCGCTGCAGACAGCAGTTTAACCTGTTGGGCCATAGTGCTGGCCCCTGCAATGAACAATTTTTTAAAGGCAGCATAGTGAGAATGATTATCCTCTTTTCAAAATGTTTAGTCATGGCCCTTTCTCCTTTAGGTCAAATTTATACTCACCAATAAGATTTCAGATTTGCTTGCTTTAGAATATCCTTAGTAACACAGATTTGCATTGTTGGCCCTATGTGTCCCATTTATTTGAATGCTTGAGGAAACTTACAGAAGTTTCCAGTTTCTGCTGTGGGAATTTGGTGCTGGAGCTGGCTTATCCTGGCTCGAGAGAGAGCCAAGTGTTAAATATACAGGAATTGTGAACCAGTTGTTAAACTCACCTTTGGTAGCTTGAAATCAGCTGTCATGGGAATATTTACCCTGCAGAAACTGGCAAATACTGCAAATTGAAGCCTCCTTTTTAACATAGCTAGTTTAGCAGACCACTAATTTATGTGTGTTATTCAGATCTCCCAAGTCCTTGGACGCGAAGCACTTTCTTAAGCTTAGCAGGAAGAGAGGTCAAAACCTAAATATTTACCTGCCTTAGATAGGGTGATCGCTCATCCTGGTTTGTTTAGAACTGCCCTTGCTTTAGCACTGAAACTCCCATATTCCCGGAAATCTACTCCATTCCAGGCAGACCAGACACACTAACCTTAAGCGAAGTGCCCAGAACATGGAGCCCTCAGTAGACGTGATTAATGGAGAGACGTTCCCCGAGTGAAAGGCAGTGAGGGGGGCCAGCTCAGCAGAGAGGACCAGACAGACTGCAGCCTGATCCCACAGGGAGCACTGGAGCACGCATTGGACAACAGACTCGGCCCCACCTCTGGGTAAGGGTGCCGGGCTTCAGTTCCCGTGTCACTCAGCCATTTGCTGTGCGGTTCTGGGAAATAGGAGATAGCAGGGCTGAGAGAGGTATTCTGGTCAAAGGGGCAGGCCGTGGGCCCGTAGCCACCAACACTCACAGCAGTGGTGGATGGGTGAACCAGCTCGGTGAAGGGGATCTGAGAGAGACACCGAGAGGAGTCACTTCTTCCAGATTTTCTGCAGCTACTATGATACGCCATGCATAATGTGGCTTTAGAGCTGAATGGTGGCGTTCAGCTCAATTAGTAACCAGCGCTTCGTCATCACGGAGCTACAGGGAAATTAGTCCGCTGGCACGGCGGAGATGAGGCACATGCCCACTTCTTTCTTATTTCATCTTCATTGTGACAGATTTCTCTGGGCCTGAAGAAGACGTAGGGCAGGGAGACGAGCACCGTGGTTCTCAGTCCGTTTCATGACATGGGCGCTATTTTAGTGGCATACTGGCTCTGAAATATATATTTTTCCACACCCCAGAAAATGAAGGTGTTTGTGATTTTGGCCTAGGGGAGCATTTTGTCATCTGTTCTAGAATACAAAGCTTAGCGCAACAGAAATGGTGGAATCACATCCCTGTGGGCAAAAATCATTGCTTTCATTTTTCCATTTGGATGTTTTCCATTTTCAGAACACAATCAGTTTGGGATTACAAAACAGTTTTTGGGGAGAACTTTGAGGTGATGACAAAAAGCATTTTTGTTCTCTTGTAGATTTACATAAATTGTTCCTTGTTTAAAAGCCATTCTCCAGGATTTTTAGGCAGACTTTGAAATAGCAATAGAAATTGTCTTGATTTTGGCCTACTATGGGTACTGGTCTGTTATGTGCTGTGTCACCCTAAGACTTTAAGGAACTGAGATAGGCTTGGGAATGAGGCATGTGTTCAGGAGTGGGGGAAGCAAAATGAAGGATCAAGAGCAGCAGTCACAATGAAATCTACATTTGCTCCTCTCTCCCTGCATCGACTGCCATAGACGTCAAACTATCACAGCATCGTAGCTGCTTGCCTTCCTCCTTCTAGTACCTTCACCTAGAATTCCTGCTTCCTTTGTTCTTTTTTAACTTCCCCATTTTCTCCCATCCACATAAGATGCATGCCGGACTATAAACCAGACTTTCCTGACCTGGGTGCTATTGACATTTTGGGCCGATTGTTTGTTTTTGAGGTCTTACTGGTATATTAGCCCTGGAAACATCCCCAGCTGCTACCCGCTACATGCTAGTAACACCAGCCCCACCGCCCTCAGGTGTGATACCCAACACTACCACCAGATATTATCAAATGTTCCTGATGGACAAAATCCCCCCTAGTTGAGAATCACTCTTATATATCAACCCCTGGACAATTCGTGGCCATGGCAATGAGGGTCATGTAGAACAAAAATAGAGTGACCTATGCTTAAAGAGTCATTCAAAACTATTTTTCTGCACCTCTAGCTCCCCTTCGGTGAAGGGGATTGTCCTCAGCAGATGATCTTCAAAGACTGACTCAGCTGCCTCATCCAAGATCACACCCCTTTCCTAGGCATCTCCTGATGCAGGAGTATAAAGACCCGGCCATTTTGGCCCATGCCAGAGAAGTCTAACTTCTAGCTCAAGAGCTCCCGCAGGGTTAACTGAGACTGTCACTGGGCCTGCTTCCAAGCTTGACTTTTCCCTATTCCCATTCTGTCACATTTCCTTCCTTTCACAACTGTCAATTTCAAGGTCACATAGTTACTAAGTATCCTATATCTTCTAAACATTGCCTTAGAGTGAGTCTTTGTTGGGAACTCAATTTGTGAGGGGACAGTGTCATTGATAGCCATTCTGGAGCATCTTAGAAAAATCCATTGCAATAGGATGATTCTAGTTAGTGGATAATAGGATTCTCTCTTGTTTTTATCATGACATTGATGATTTGATCCTGTATAGGTAGTGATGATCATTATTTAAGGTGTGTAACCTCATAATCTCCATTAACAGGAAAAGACTTTGGGGACAGCATAAAATTCCATCAGCCTCTAGCCTTATACCTTAAGCTTAGCAGCACACATGCCAATGACAGGAACAAGTTAGAATTCAGTATGATCAATAAAATAGATCATAAAAGAAAATGGATGGGAGTGTGAACACCCTAAGGTTAGAGGCCACACACTACTCTTTCATGTTTTCTTTCATTTAATATTTCTTGCATTTAACACAATAGCAAGTACATAGATGCAGAATATGCCTTGATGAAATTAATGACTGGGCACTTTAAGGACTGTTCCAACACCGGTACAGTAGGAAAGAACTTCCTCTAGCATGTAGTCTAATGACCTAAAAATTTTAATGAGTTTCACTTTATTTTCCATCAGGTAAGAATTGATCCACCTTGTTACTTAGCAAATGTTTATTGAATGACCAATACAGATCAAACTCTGTTCTGAGAACTGGGGAACAGCAGTAAATAGAACACACTTTCTCTCTTACGGAGCTTAAATTTTTATAAGAGAAGATGAACAATCAGGTCATGATGAGTTTGATAAAGAATAAATCAGGATGAAAGGACTGGAGGGATAGAGAAGTAAGAGAGTGAACTGGACAGATATTGCTGGGGGTGAGGGACAGGCAATGTATTCCAGGGGGAGGGCATGGTAAACGCAAAGGCTTAGAGAGTTTAAGGGAAACTGGTACAACTGAAGCTAAGGAAACAAATTGAGGAATTATCACTAACAGTAGGCACTTGGAATATGAAAATGAGAAACAATTCAGATCTAGAGTCTCACATTCTAAGAAAGATAGACCGCCTAGATGCTGTAGGAGTAGAATGGAAACAGGAATTCATTCTTCAGTGAGGGAAGTGAGATGTTCTGTCTAGACAAGTATGAATGCACATTGACCCAGATGTTACATGCAAATTCAAGGTAAAGGGTATTCTGATAGGAATCTAACAAAGAATGCTTTTAACTGCTCAGTCTTTGCTTTCATATAACAAGGATCACAGGATGCATTCAGCGATGAGAAATCAGGTTCTCCCTTCTACTTAGCCGTTCTGAGATGATGAATATTCCCCTTTCCAGGTTTACTGTGTAGTCTCCTTATAGCCCTTTGGTTCAGAAGAGGGATTTCTTATGTATGTATAATGAATATAAATATAGGTTTTAGAGAGTGCTAATGTTTTAATGAGATAGAAATAGGCAGACAGGAGAGAGAATAATTGAAGAATTAGTCAACATGGGGGCAATTTGATGTGGATAGAGAATGTCTGAGTAGGAAATGTCTGGGAAAAAAATTAGAAGAGGAGCAGAAGGAGCTCCTTTATGGTATGAGTTAAGGACAGGAGGGAATTATTCTCAATAGGAAGAAAGTAGAAGAGTTTGTGTTGTAGAAGTTGACCTAGGTCAGTCATCAAGGGAAAGAAACTACAATCATCTTTCAGTATCCATGGGGAATTGGGGCCAGGACCCGTCCCCACTTGGACACCAAAACCTGCAGATAGTAAAGTTCCTGACACAAAATGGTGCATTATTTGCATGTAACCTCCACACCTCCTCCCATATACTTTAAATCACTTCTAGATTACTTCTAATACTTAATACAATGCTAATGCTCTAAATAGTTGTTACACATTATTGTCTAGGGAATAATACCCAGAAAAGTCTTTACATATACAGTACAGATGAAAAAGGTTTTAGACATTTTTGCTCAGTAGTTTGTTGAAACTGCAGATGCAGAATCGTCAGGTATAGAGGGCCAATTGTAATTCAAAAGACTAGGTCTGGAAGATCTGGTGAAGGTATATCTCTTAGAGGTATTAGAGGAAGCGAGACATCTTTAAACTGAATCTTTGCTTACTCCTGAAGCCCAGCATGAAAGTCCATGAGAACCTTGCTGTCTTAAGACAAAAGAAAGGGCAGCAAGCTTGTGACTTAAACAGGACAGTATGTAACTTCAGCTGGAGAATTCCTCTAACAGAGATCGCTCACGCTAATTGTAGAAAATAAAAAGGAGGGCAGGCATTTGGTGCAGCCATGACGTCATCACTCAGGATGCCCGCATCCTGTATTGGACTGCCTGGGTTCAAATCCTGACTCTGCTCCTGATCCAGTTTACTGTCAATGTGCACCCTGGGAGGCAGCAGGTGGTAGCTCAAGAAGTTGAATCCCGACCACCTCTATGGGAGATCCAGATTGAGTTGCCAGCTTCAACCTGGCCCAGCCCTGGCTATTGTGGGCATTTGGGAAAGAAACCAGGAGAAGGACAATTGCTGTCTTTGTCTCTCTGTCTCTCTGCATTTTACTTGTTTGAAATAAAAGAAAAAGAAGTTAGTAAATTTGGTAATAGGAAATTTAAAGATGAGAATAAAAATTGAAATTAATAGAAGAGTTTATTTCTTTCTAAAAATAGTGGGTTCTTTTGCTTTGAATTCTTGTGTAGTGCTAATATGGAATGATAAAACACAGTTGATTTCATAGTTGACATCTGAATCTGAATGGTGCAAGGAAGATTTGTCTCCTTTTCCTGAGAACTGTAGAAAATTTTTGAAGTATCAGAAAATGGCTAGAAAAGGAGGAGGGGGGATTATTTCCTTGAGTTTTTCCATAGTTCCATGCTTTAGTGGTTAACAGTTCAATTCTAGAAGCATAAAGAATCTCTTTGATTTTTCTAATTATCCTGGAATTCTTCACATTGACAATTTATGGCTTAAGTGTCTTGATTAACTCACTATATTAATAATAATAAAGGTAGGAGTCAGAATAAAAAATGTTGAGTATTTCTTGCTCTTAACCCTGAGGAAGCATTTTACATGGAGTAACCTACTTGATGCTCACAGCAACCCTGTGAAATAAGGACTACTATCATCTCCATTTTGTAGGGAAGAAAACCAAGACTGGAGCAGTTCAATAACATATTCAGGTTTAAACTTGTAGCCATTATGGTCTATCATCTTTAGACAAGAGGTTCCAGAGACTGGTAAATGACAGCCAAACCACAGGTCTCTGGGCTGCATTGACTGCAGGGGATAACCGCTGCTGATCTTTGAGTGATAGTGGAGGAAGTGATTACACAAATGGGAGGGACTTTAGCTCAGTGTATTTTCAATCCCTGAATCTCTTTGATTTTCTTTCCTGTGTGTGTGTGTCCATGTCCCTCTTTGCCTTTCTTTGTCAGCCATGTCCACAAGTCACTCCCCCAAGCAGTGATTTACATATCCTTTATATATGAGAATGCAAAGTCTCGATTCTCATGCTTGTGGTCTGGGTAAAATGTGCCTGGAAAGCTCTGCTTCCTGCTGCCGGCTGGCCGCGTTTGCCTCTGAGTGTGTAGGGTTTTGAGGCCCAGGCCGAAGGATCAGAGGCCACTTGAGGCATGTTCTCCTGGCAGATGCCAAAGCACAAAAGGGATGTGCTTTGCTGAAGCAAGTCGTGTGGTCAAGCGGAGACCAAGGGGCTGCGAGGTACCTCGTGCTCATCCTGAGGCTATGGCTAAGACATACGTGTGCATTCATACAGTGGAGTAAAGATTGAGCCCAAAATGCAGTGTCTCTCACTCTTTTATTGCTCCAATTTTTGTCTTTGGTTTTTAATATCTGAGTTGCTCCCCACTGTCTCAGGTTTCAAATTTTACTCTCCTTGAAATTTCCCTGGTGCCTAATACAATACCGTCCACACAGAGAGCATTCAGCAAATGGTGTTGACTGCCTGCTGTCTTTTAAAAGCACATCTGGAGAGACACAAAAGGCACCTGGCAATATTGCACTGACTTGTTAGTAAGCTGACTTAACCCACATGACCCAAAGACTGTAACCACTACTACCTAGAGGAAAATTTTCTGGTCATGTAGTAAGCCAATTCTGTTTGAATTTATTCTGAAAATTATTTCTGAGCGTAAGTTAGTCAGAGCTCTATTTATATGGACACCTGTCTTCCTACACCTGATCTTATGAAGCTTCGTTTCTTTTCTACTGTCCTAAAAATCACAATGAAATTCTTGAAGTTTGCGATGAGTCAGTTTGAAGGAGCTTTTCTTTGATGAGTAATGCCACCCAGTACTGGGTACTAGACTTGGTGGGAGTGCACCACCAGCAGGCACTGGCTATCAGCTACAGTGCTATCTTTGCGAATGAGCCACCTTGCTAAGGTGTTTACAATGAACTCTTGACTCCCCAAATCATATGTAAGCCTGGTGCTCTAAATGGCTTGGCAATCTACTGACAACTCCCAGGCTGTGGAATTCTGTTCACAAGTGTGCTATGGCTCCAGAGCTCAGTGTTACCCGTCTGACAGCTCATATAATATTTACAGGTTGTTATTCGTGAGGAATTTTAGTTAGCCATAAAGATTTTCACAGCTATGGCAGACATTAGAGGTCTCATCCATCACTCGTGTGACCTTCCCCTCTGGAACGTAGCCCATCTGTCTCTGCTGCTGAAATCTTTATGGAAAATCTGCCCATCTTTGAAAGTTTAGTAAGGATCCTAAAGTTTTCATTGAATCTTTACTTTTGATATATAACATAGACATATAAAGCACTATTCTTATTTTAATTTAATGTTTTGAAAAGTGTTAAATTTACTTAGCCTTTCAGTTAAATGACACAAAACTTAGTCTTGCTACAGGAACTATATGCATCACCTCAAAAAAAAAAAAAGGAAGAAAAAGAAAAATCATTCAGAAAGCAATTGCAACGGGGGAAGGTGATACATACAGATACTTTCAGCATCAATAACTACATAAGGAAGGGGTGGCGTTTGGACTGCAAGTTGAAACGCCAGCTGGGATGCCCACAACCCATATCGTACATAGTGCCTGGGTCGGAGTCCCAGCTCCACTCATGATTCCAGCTTCCTGCTAATGTGCACCCTTAACAACAGCAGTTGATGGATGACTCAAGTAGTTGGTTTCTTGCCACCCACTTGGGAGACCTGGAATGCATTCCCTAACTACCTTCATCCTGGCCCAGGCTTGGCAATTGTGAGTATTTGGGGAATGAAACAAATGTAAGGTCTCTGTTTTGTTCTCTAACGCCATCTGAATCTCAAAAATAAATATGGAGTTTCCTATTTTAAACAAAAATTAACTTGAATACTGTATTATAATCTTGATTATGGATTTAGGAAGTAACAATTTGTGGAAACAAGTTTTTCATGTAATTTAATATTATAAAGAAAAACCTTAGAAAATTCAATGAAGAAATGAAAGGAATGTGTGTATGTGTGTGTGTGTGTGTGTGTGAGAGAGAGAGAGAGAGAGAGAGAGAGAGAGAGAGAAACTACCCTGTTAACATTTGAAGTGCACAGCACTAGACTGTTAACTAAAGACACTATGTTGTACAGCAGGTCTTTAGCACTTACTCATTTTGTATAACAGCAAATTTGTACCTACTGAACAACTCCCTATTTCCTCTCCCTCCTTCAAATCCTCTGCCAGCCACTGTTCTATTTTCAGCTTCTGTAAGTTTATCTTCTTTTTTCTAATTTTTAAAGATGTTTCATTTTATTTGAAAGGCAGAGACAGATCTTCCATCCACTCATTTGCTTTTTAAGTGCCTGCAACAGCTGGGCTGGGCCAGGCTGGAAGCAGGGGATAGCAGCTCCATCTGGTCTCCCACATGGGTGGCTGGGATGCAACAGCTTGAGCCACCAGCTGATGCCTTCCAGAGTGTGAACTAGCAGGAAGCTAGAAGCAGAAGTAGAGCTGGGACTTGAACCCAGGCACTCTGATACATAATTTGGATGTCCCGAGTAGCGACTTAACCACTACATCAAGCATTCGACCCCAGTTTGATTATTTTCTGCTTCTTCTCATATAAGATTGACTACTTTAGATGCCCATTGTGAATGGAATCATCCAGTATCCTTCTTGTGGTTCATCTCACTTAGCATGTCTTCAGGGTCCATGTTATCACAAATGGTAAATTTCTTCTTTAAATCCAATACTCCATCATATGAAAATATATTATGTACATATGGTTATAGCCTTCCTTCCTTAAAGAGTCCAACCATACTCACAGATTCAGCTATCATTCGATTACCTGTAGTCTTGTCCTTCCACTTGAAAAGATTTTCTCAGTATTTCAACCTAAATATGTCACTTCGCTGAAATTCACCACCTGGCTTGTTTTTATGCTGCTGAAACCCCCACTTGCCTAGTAAGTAGCTCTTAAAAGTAGGGAGTCATCTGTGACTTATCATCATCCCTGGACACCAAATTCATTTATAGACTACGTCTCCAACATTACTCTCCTACTTCTAAGCCACTGTGTATTGTACCACCAGAACAATCTTCTTTTCTGTATATTGTGGCAATCTTTTAATTAGAAAATGATCTATGACCCTCTATTTCCCACTGTAAAAAACAAACTGATCTATGTATCATTCATGCGGATGAATGGTAGACAATGAAGCTAAGAATGAAGGATCTGTTGGGCAGATACCATTTGTCTAAGAAGACAAAGATGTAGACAGAAGAACTATAAGCCCAGACAATTCAGTAGTTTTCAAAGGCATTTTTCTCTGCCACACTTTATACTGTATTTGCTGCATTTGTACTAATTAGGAGAGAATTCAAGAGATGAAGAGCAGAGTTCCCCAGTTCCGGCAGAGAGATTGATTCTGCAATTATTATTGTTCAGACAACATCTCATAGGCATGTAACTACAAAGAGTATTTGGATCGTGATTAACCCTTTACAAAGCAATGTCATCATTTTATCCTGACAACATTTCAGTGAGGGAAATATAATTATTTTGCAGATAAGGAAAATAAGGCTCAGGGAGGGAGAAAAAAAGACTTGAGACCATGATGGCAGAATCAGGACTCAAATCCAGTTCTGAATCTGTGCTCTGGACAATCCACTTGAGTTCAAGATGCTGAGTTGGTTTTTGAAATAGAAAACTGATGTGCCAAGAGCCTTTCTAAATTCAAGAGTTTATCTATCAGGGGAAGAGGGAGATATGAGAGGCATGTTCTCAAATAATCTACTGTATCAAGCAGTATATATAATGTGCCTTGAGAATTATACCAACTAAATGTCATTGACCTGCAGAAAATGGATTTTTCTCTTTCCACCTAAATCAATAAAGAAAGACTTTAGCTGGCCAGAGTGCAATTTGTATAAAATCCCTTTTAAATGTTCATAGCCTTTAATCAAGTAAATATACTTCTAGGAATTTTGCTTAAGAAAATTAACAAAAATGTGTGCAGAGATTTATCTACAAAGATGTTCTTTGTGTAGCCTTACTTACAACAGTGGAAGACTTGTAACAACCTAAATGTTCCCAAAAAGGAAATTTGTGTTATAAATCCCGGTACGTCCATTAATGGAATATTGTTCACCTATTAAAAATCTGTTGCAACCCAGCAATCACACTCTTTTTAGAATATTCATTTACTTGCAAGGCAGAGAGAGAGAGAGAGAGAGAGAGAGAGATCCTCCCATCCACGGGTTTACTCCCCAAATGCCTATAATAGCCAGGGCTGGGCCAGGCCAAAGCCAGGAGCCTGGAACTCAGGCTGGGACTCCTGTGGGTGGCAGGGACCCAGCTACTTGAGACATCACCTGCTGCCTCCCTGGGTGTGCATTAGCAAGAAGCAGGAGTGAAGCCAGGACTTGAACCAGGTGCTCTGCTAATGGGCTACGGGCATCCCAAACATTGACTTAATTACTGGGCCAAATGCCTGTCCCACAAGCCCACTCTTACACATTCACCTTAGAGAAATGAAAACTATCTCTACACAAAAACATGTACATGGATGTTGATGGCAGCTTTATTAATGATTGACTCAACAGTTGACTAGACAAATAAGCAATGGTATATCCGTAACATGAAACTACTACTTGATAATTAGGAGAGCCAGATCGTTGACACACACAGCAATAAGGATGTATCTCAGATGCATTCTGCTGACTGCAAGAGACAGAGCAGGTCAGATCTTGGTTTCATCACACTACTCAGAGTACCATGCAATTTCAAACGTATGGGTTGTTTATTTCTGATATTTTCCATTTAATATTTTCTAACCATCGCTGACCATGGGTAACTGAAGCTGCAGAAAAGCAAAATGATTCATAAAGCAGGAACACCGCACTAGAACGATGAGCCTGGGTGTGAGACAGGCAACTGTCTGTCAATGAACACAGGAGCCCAAAAGCACAGGCAAGGAGAAGCTTTGAGGTCAGGTAAGGAAGGTCTGAGATAAAGAAGGGAGGTGAAGTCAAGATGTAAAGGACCTCTGCTACAAGGGGAGGGAATTTTCAATTCAGTTTATATGCAAGAGAGCTACATAAGGGAGAACAATGCGCTCCGAACAGTACTTTGGATAAGTTAACCTATGATTTCTATACTGATTAGCTGAGTAGCTATAGAGAACCCATGGGAAGATATAAGGCTACTGCTACAGTAGGAGCATGAAGAAGTGTCTGCACTTTGCTCCTCCACTCCTACTATCCACACTTCCGTTCCTGCGTGGGCTGCGTGAATGCCATTGCCGGTCCTCTTAGCTTCAGATTGAGCACAGCCAGTGGGGCCCCTTGGCAGAAGGCAGTGGGAAGATGGAGCCTGAGGTCAGAATGCTTGCTCTCCAGCCTCCCCGCCTACTTCCCGTGACTGCAGGCCCTGTCACGTGACCCTATTTGCCCAGTGCACATGTGCAGTGGTGCTGCTTTTAATATTATCCCCTGTGATTGCCCTACACCCTGAACACACCTCTGTGAACCCCCTAGCAGTGCTAAGTTCTACTGAACTTACCCAGTGTGAATGTTTCCTACCAAGACCCAGACTGATAGAGTGCCCTTATAATGTCTATCCTTCTCAAACTTGATCCACCTAAGCAATAAGGTCCTTAATCACAAGGGACATGGTGGGACCTCTTTTCCCACCACACTTTACCCCATCCCACCCCCCGTTTGCAAATACCAGAGTGGAGCTGAATACGTAACATGCATTCAGTTAGTCCCAGTTGGTTGATTTTAATGGAGATGTAGATGTGCTCCTTGAAAAGTATTCTAAAATGGACACACAGTATCAGGAAGTATGTCTCTTTAATTTACTATAACAACACCAGAACTCTGCACCACTGCTTTCATTTGTTGCATAATGAGTGAAGTGATGATAGGTTTGGTTCTGTGACTTTAGGAACCGGGACTCTTTTTTGTTTTTTTCCTTTATCGGGCAGAAATAAGTCTCACATTAGCTCTTCAAAATGTGTTGTCTCTGATCAGATGATTTATTTTGGGCGTTTAGAACAGGACCAGTGATAGAGATTACCGATCATAGGAAGGCCAATTTTGAGCAGAATAAAAAGAAGCTATTTCTAATCATCACTGAAGCTATGGGAAATCCAAAAGAGCTCCTCCACAATGTGGGGACAGTGAAGTTGTCCAAGCCGCTCCTGGCAAATCATTTGGCGGAAATGATGGAGAGAATAAGTTTAGATAAGAGATATGATGTAGAGAAATTGAACTAGAATACGTGCCATCCCTTTTATTACGTACTCAGTTTTTTGACAGGTGTTTACTGATTACCTGTTAGGTAGCACACATGAGAAAATGAACTTGGAAGACTAGACAGACCTGGTTGTAATTCTGGATGCACTCCTTACATTAAGTAACATAGAATGTAGGGCACATAGTAAACCTACAGTGTATTGTTTGCTCCCCTTCTTTATGTCCTGAGTCATTTCTCTGACTTCATTTCGAGTAATAAACCAAAATTAAGATCTGTTGATTACTGATTTAGGCCCTTAGACATGCTATTTCATGTGATCTTAATGATTTTATCATGTGCAAACTGAAAATTATAATACCTGCTCCCAGGTCAGGTCATTATGAGGATCAAATGAGCTAGTGTAGGTCATATTTCAGGCACAGAAGAGGTTTTCAATAACTCCTTGTTTCTTTCTTCCTCCCACGCCTACTTCCTCTAGATAAAGCATTCTTAGTTGGAGCCATATTATTCTCAAGGGGGTAAAAATTGGTTTCTGGGGAAGGAAAAAATTCTTAATCTTTTTATGTAAATCACAGACACATAAATAGATCAACATACTTACAGTTATCTGTTGTATTAAAAGTTCTTAGAGGAGGTTCCATGATTAGAAGACATGTCTAGGCCGGCGCCGCGGCTCACTAGGCTAATCCTCCGCCTTGCGGCGCCAGCACAATGGGTTCTAGTCCCGGTCTGGGCACCGGGTTCTGTCCTGGTTGCCCTTCTTCCAGGCCAGCTCTTTGCTGTGGCCCGGGAGTGCAGTGGAGGATGGCCCAAGTGCTTGGGCCCTGCACCCTACGGGAGACCAGGAGAAGCACCTGGATCCTGCCTTCGGATGAGCACGGTGCGCTGGCCGAGGCGGCCATTGGAGGGTGAACCAACGGCAAAGAAAGACCTTTCTCTCTGTCTCTCTCTCTCACTGTCCACTCTGCCTGTCAAAAAAAAAAAAAAAGACATGTCTAAAAGGATTCCTGAGATAGGAATATAAAGGGGAGGCCGGCGCCGTGGCTCAACAGGCTAATCCTCCGCCTTGCGGCGCCGGCACACCGGGTTCTAGTCCCGGTCAGGGCACCGGATTCTGTCCCGGTTGCCCCTCTTCCAGGCCAGCCCTCTGCTGTGGCCCAGGAGTGCAGTGGAGGATGGCCCAGGTGCTTGGGCCCTGCACCCCATGGGGAGACCAGGAAAAGCACCTGGCTCCTGGCTCCTGCCATCGGATGAGTGCGGTGCGCAGGCGACCGCGGCGGCCATTGGAGGGTGAACCAACGGCAAAGGAAGACCTTTCTCTCTGTCTCTCTCTCTCACTATCCACTCTGCCTGTAAAAAAAAAAAAAAAAAGGAATATAAAGGGGAGAGGGTGGGAAAAGGATTTAAAAATATTGCTCATTGGTAATGGGCATTTGGTCTAGTGATTAGACACTTGCATTCCACATCCGAGAGCCTGGGTTTGATCTCCAGATCTAGCTCCTGACTCCAACTAACTACTAATTCAGAGCCTGAGAGGCAACAGGAATGGCTCAAGTAACTGGATTCCTGCCACCCCACCTAGGTGGGAGACTTGGATTGAGTTCCTAACTCCCAGCTTTGGCGCAGCCTAGGCCCAGCCTAGCCCCAGCCATTGGGGGCATTTGGAGAGTAAAACAATAGATGGGAGTGTGTTCATTCTTTCTCTCACTCTCTTTCTTTCTCTCTACCCCTGCCCCGCCCTCCTTCTTCCCTCCCTCCTTGTCTCTGTCTCTCAAATAAATAAATAAAATTTTTAAAAAATAAATATTGCTTATTGTACAAATATAGATGTATCCATAAAGCCATTACTAGGATGTCTGAGGATTCAAGTGCCAGGGACCAGTAGATCCTCCCTAACACCATTTTCCTAACCCCTAGAGGTGAGTTTTCTGTTTTATCACCAGTAGATGCTAAACTATTTATTTTTTTAACTGTCCTTTTTTTGGACACAACTATATTATCAAACACCAACTATGAGAAAAGTAAAAAGATTAATGGAAATATTAGGGTCAGAATTCCAGAGTGCTCTTTTGGCCTGGTTTAAATAACATTAGCATTCTTTTTAATTATCTGGATAGGCCCCTGTGTCAATTAAAACATGGCTTGACACCAGGGTGCATCACTGGCACATTCTGTTCATCATGCATTAGAAACAATGTTTGGAATAAGAACTTCTTCTGAATAGTGTGGCCTATGTTTGTGAAATTTCAAAACCACCTTGGGGCACAATATTGGATCCTGTCACCTCAAGGGAGACAAAACATTTGAAGGTAGAATTGGTACCCTTTCTTGCTCTTAATAGCATACTGCATCTGTAATGCAAGGGGAAATTCAGAGATTGGTTTTGGAATAAATAAACTCATGTGTAGTTTGCTGTTTAAATTCAGTAGACAATACCCCATGGTGCTGGTTCCGTATGATAATGGATGATTTTTACACTTGAGGATCTGAATCACAAAGTTTCATTGGAATTACATGTAGTAGTTATAGAAACATCTGTATAAGAAAATAGCCAAGGACAGCCTGGTGCCATATAGAAACTATTTACCAATAAATCTGCTTTTGATGGGCTACTTAAAATGGACATATCAGGCATAAAAGATGTGTATGTCTATTGCATAGGCTAGCTTTGTGAGGGATGACAAGCCTCCACTGGTACACTGAGATAAGAAACAGCTGTTGTTGGCGTCGGCACTACTGCAAGAAATGAAATGATAATTCTGGGGCATACTTAAGAGAGTTACCACATATTTGATCAAGTTTTTGAATAAATGCAAGACCAGAATTATCTGGCAGCCCCAAATGAAATTGCCAACAACTCTTTAACGGTCTCTCAAGAAACAGCACTGAATTGAGTCCTACAGAACTGTCATCCAATTGTGTGTCATTTCTAAAGCAAGTGCTGCCGGTGTGCGTATGTGGTGGTTGGGGGCAGAGAAGTAATGGGAGGAGGCTGTTGTCTCTCTCCTCCTGCCCCCCTTTATACCAAAGACAATTTTGAGCATACAATTTCAGAGTTTCAAACAATGACCATGAAGCAGCTGCTTAGGTGAATTTGTAAACTGTAAGGCTAAGGGGAAAAAACATCATCCAGGAGAGAAAATGCAGTGAAACACACCATCAGACCTATTTGATAGCTCCACTTAATGACAAAAGGCATCCGTTTTTATTTTAAGGGAAAAAGTTAACAGTCAAGAACTCCAGTTGTGGAAGCTTAAAATTTCATAATGATCTGGATCTTGATTTTTTAAAATCCGTTTTAAATCTTTTTAACCATTTAGTTCAAGCATATTCTGTTAACTCCTCTGGCATGTAATTGGGATTTTTTTCCCCTTTTATGTTTAACAATGCAAAGTCAACTACCAATACTTTCTTATTCCTATCAGTAGTTTAGCCTGGCTCCGCTGATTCTCTGGTCTCCTGCTAGGTTATCTGCCTCCAGGTTGTTTCCTTCAGGCAAAAAGTCCCTGCCAGCAGACCACTCCAGCACTTTCTCTGAGAGCCACCGAGCAAGAGTGCAGGGACTCCAAAGTGACTCTTATGCTCCCAGAAGACATACCCAGCATACTCAAAGAATTTCTGACCCATTAGAATGATAGACTTGGGTAGGGGTCATGAGTGACATCCTGTGGTATTAGTCAATAGGCCCTCTGGGGAAGAACCACCACAGTTCTCTCTGTTTTGCCATTCATAGGCTTGGCATTAACAGCCAGTAAGGGCTGCACCAGATGCTCTGTGGAGTTCTCGTCTTCGTTTTATGATGCTGTGATTTTAAGAAGAGGTGCACTAAACAGACAGGAGCTATGATTTCTGGCTCTCCACCATGGCTCCTGCTAGAGAGGGCTTGGGTTTTAGATTTCCCTAACATCAGAGTGCGACCAGGTGGGTCAGGGGTCCAGCTCGAGTCCTTCAATCACGTCTTGTTTACTCTGTGAACGAATCTGGGCAGGAGAGCTGCATCCTAGGGAAGAAAAAAGGACAGGAGCAGAGTCAGCAGGGAATGAGAAAGCCACGCAGGGATGGAAGGGGAAGGGGAAGGCAAGGGGAAGGAAGAAGAAAAAAAACAGAGAAAGAAGGACAGAGAGATTACAGGGGAGGGACAACTTCAAAGCAGCAGATCAGCATCTTTTTTCTCCATATTAAAAATTTCTGCCTGCCAAAGTGAAAAGGCATAATTAGCAGCTAAATACAAATCCATTTCCGGTATCATTTAAATGACATACCTCCAAGGTACAAAGTGGCATGTCTGGTTAAAGGTTGGATGATTCGATTCCTCTATTACTCCATATAAAACAAAGTAGCTGGAGTTTCATTACCCTCAAATTGTCTGGCAGTGGGTGAAGTTAACTTTTATTAGAAGCTGTTCTTTCATATTATACAGTGTAGCCAAGGATGTATTAGCTTTGACGTTTCTTTACATCTCCATACGCTACAGAGTGAATTTACTGTGAGACAAACTTGGAGCATTTCACAGGAGGAAATATTGCTTAGCATCAGCTGTGCTTCAAAGTATTAGCAGGATGAAAATTTAGGGAAAAAAAGCCTACGTATATAATTGTTCAATGGTTATTAGAATGCTTCTTATAGATCTGTTTCCGATGCCAGTCTATTGTTCCTGAAATTCCCATGGCTTCAAACCATCTTCAGGAGATTCACCTTTAAACTTGTGGTTTTTCCAAACAAACTCATTTTTTAAAAGATTTATGTATTTATTTATTTGAAAGGCACAGTTGCAGAGAGAGAGAGAGAGAGAGAAGGAGAGACAGAGACAGAGACAGAGAGATCATCTACTGGTTCTACTGCTCCCCAAATAGCTGTAACGACCAAGACTGGGCCAGGCCAAAGCCAGGACCCAGGAGGTTCACCTGGGTCTCCCACGTGGGTACAGGGCCCCAAGCACTTGGGCCTTCCTCCACTGCTTTCCCAAATGCATTAGCAGGGAGCTGGATCAGAAGTGGAGCAGCCAGGAATCAAACCCTTGCAAATATGGGATGCCAGCACTGCAGGCAGTGGCTTTACCTGCTGCACCATAGTTAGAGCCCCAGATTCAGCTTTAGAAAAGGAAAAAGCCCTACAAATTAAGCATTAAAAAAATAGTTTCTAGGTACCCATTTTGTGCAGTGGTTAACATGCAGCTTGTGACTCTCACATTCCATTTTGGAGTGCCTGGATTCAAGCCCTGACTGCTTCAACTTCCTGCTAGTGTGCACACTGGGAAGCAGTAGACACAGTACCTGAGTCCCTGCTACCCACATGGGAGACTCAGACTGAATTCCCAGCTCCTGGCTTCTGCTTGGCCAGCCCTTAGCATTTGGGGAGTAAACCAGAAAGTGAGAGATATCTCTTTGTCTGTCTGTCTCTCTGACCCTGACTCTGTCTGCCTTTCAAATAAATTAGATAAAAAAAGATTTTTAAAAAACAGTTTAAAGATGTTTGATTTGACTAAGTTACAATAAAGCCATCATAAATAGAAATGCCATTATATGCAGCACATCCATGAACATATAAATATGAGCATATATTTCAGAAGGCACAAAGTGTACAAAACGTTTTATTATATCCTGATGTCAAGTGCCATTCTCTCAATTTTACTTATCTTTTTAAAATGTACTTGCTCTTTAAAACATCAAAATTTTTTTGATTAACGATAATCATACATATTTATAGATTCTCTTTTCTGATAAAATTGTACTGTTTGACTAACATTTTGAGACGCCAATTAAGCATATAATGAGTAAATGAATCTGGATTCTCTTTATACCAAATAAAAATGAACATTCCAGAGTAATACCTCTAGTATTTTACATTCAATAAATTGGAATATAAATACATCATTGAGGGATATTTGAGCTGCTACACTAATAAAACCTAGTCAATCAAACAGAAAAAAAAAAAAAACTGAGAAGCAGCAACTGAAAGGATTGTGAGACAAGCAACCAATGGAAACACTTAAGAGAAACCGGTCTGCTCATTCAGTTTCTTATCAGTTCTATAGGGTTAGCAGTGGAAAGGGTACCCCCCCCCTTGCATTTATCTTTGTGCCTGAATGAGTTCAATTTCACTTAGATTTGGGCAGAAATTTCAGAACAGCAGGTTAATCCGTCCTGTCTTCATGGGCAACTGAGCAAACAGGGCAATATCAGTGTAAAATTGTAATTCTGGAGATTAATGTTGTCTTTCCTGTTTGCAGCGAATTTGACCTCCTTGCCTTTTTTTTTTTCTTTTCTTTTTCAGCTTCTGTCCAGGGTCCCTGGGAGAGAGCCATCTCACCGAACAAAGTGCCCTACTATATCAAGTAAGTTGAAAGAATCACATTCTTAAAGGCGCATTTATCATGGTTGATCTGTGTACTCACAAATGAATTTATTTTTAAAATGTGTTGGCCTGGCCTATACTACCTAATTCTTTCTTCCCTAAAGAAGCTGGGATGGTATACTCATGCTGAAACTAGCACTGACAGTTTGCTGATACAAAAGGGATCTTCTTTTTAAGAATAAGTCATTTCATGCATCATATTTGCGATATGGGCAGCAGATTATCCACAACAGAACAGAAAGCTCCAAATGATGTTATTGATAGTAGAAGTGAATGTTTATGAGAAAAATTTCATGTATTTAGGGGTTCCCCTACATTTCTTCTTCAGACAGAGATGAAAGATTTCTGCAGTTGTATGTGTGCAGATTGTTTTAGGTGAATGAATCTGTCATAGATCCAAAAGGCAGACAGCAAACAGTCCTGGATTTGTAGATCTGGGGTGTTGATTCTCAAAACCTAGCACTCAGTAATTGTCAGCTAGCAACAGCGATAAAGTGGTGCTGTTTCCTGAGATCGTTTGTGCCAGACAAAGGAACACAGACGCACCCTCTGAAGGCTGTAGCGTGAAATAGAATCACCATATGCTGAGTCGACGTGGAAGAGAGGAGAGAGGATATTGACTTCTTATGGTACCTTCACAGTCTTCCATCAATAATTCGATAGAATCTAACTTAAATTTAACTTTGAATTGGCTACCCCAACAATTAATATTAATGAAGTTGATGAAATAGTCTTCTGTACCAACGGAAGTCTTTGAGTTGCTTCACCATGAGTCTGACTATACATGTTCCGAGCTCTCCCATTGTTTTCCCTGCCATCTTTTATCAAGTCTGTTTTTCGTCTTCTCCTGCCCAACAATTCTTCATAATTCAGTTCCAAAGCAATAACAGCTGTCCTAGATCTTCATTACTATAGTTCTCAAGAAATTTGATTTCATGCTTCTATTTTGTTAACTCCAAAGAATAGGGGTGAAAGGACTCTTCTGACTCCTCAAGGAGACTCACAGCCTTTAGGAAAGGGTTTACTCTTTGTCTTATTAAATTTTCCTGGGAGAAGTATCTCTTAACTTTCAAAATTCTCCCTTCATCTGCATTGGTCCTGCTTTTTAATTTTCTTATTTTGAACTTAGCTGTTTTGTTTTTGTTATATTTTATTAATGTAGTCACTCAAAATTGCATATTTTAAATAACTATTTAAATCGCATGTTTTATGAAATAACATTGGGTTACACCTGCACTGTATTGCTTTGCATCTACTGTACATTTTGTGGGACTATTTCACTCACACTCTTCGCAGTAATTTTCTGTATCAGTGTCTTTATTGCCACACATTTTCAATTCCAACTATTTTGCGATTCCTGTATGAGCTGAAATAAAGACTCCTTTTTTCCTTTTGTGAAAAGGTTTTAGAACCACCTTAGCCAATATTCTTCAAGTTACTGCTCATCTGAGGTTCAATATGGGTCTCATAAGCGATCCTAGCCACCACCACCCACACCAGTCCTGTTGTCCTTACCCTAAATCTGTAACTTCTCCTCCCATCTACTAAAAGAGTTCCCAGCACATCGCTGTGGGGAAGTGGAAATTAATTCAGTTCAAAACTAAGAGAGAAATTCCAGAAAAGTTGTAGCTATGTAAGCAGCTACATATCCTGTATGTACTTGGGTCATGTCCTTGAAGATAATGGTGGTGGGGGTATTGGTAAGAGCACACATGTGTGAAGACGAAAACTTAAACTCTAGTCCTAGCTCTGTCCCAAGATGATTTGTGTGACCTTGGGCAAGTAACTTACCCTACATGAAGTTTGATTTCTCATTTTTAAACTAAGGAGTTAGAAAAGATGATATCTAAAGTCCATTTTAGCTCTAAGAATCAATGAATGCACTCATTCAATGATGTTATCCAAACTGAAAAATCTATTATCTCAGCTTTTATTCAGGAATATTTATTTAACATTTTTATTATTTAATTAATATTTCTTATTTTTAAAGAAAACTTCAGGAACTTTTTCCTATTGTTTAATTAGCTTCAGATAGGGCCTCTCTACCCACTCCAATTTCTCCAGGTACCTCTCTAAAGAGCTCAAATCTTCATTTATAACTTTGGACTGTTATTTTTCTAGGACTAGAATTTAAATTATTTTATAATTTTGGACTGTTACCTCAGTGGTAAGAGGCACAGAACAATAGACAGGAAAAATTAGTAGAAAAGTGAGTATGAAGATGCTTAAAGGTTCCAAAGGGATCAAATACTTAGAAAGAAGAATTATGTAATTTCTCAAAGATATCTCTGAAACATTTTTTGAAAATTTATTTATTTATTTGAAAGTCAGAGCTATGGAGGAAGACAGGGAAGGGGAAAGGATGTAGGTATCTTCCATGTGCTGGTTCACTCCCCAGCTAAGCCAGGCCAAAACCAGGAGCTTCTTCCAGTCTCCCATGTGAGTGCAGGGGCCCAATCACTTGGGCCATCTTCCGCTGCTTTCCCCAGGCCCTTAGCAGGGGGCTAGATCGGAAGTGGAGCAGCTGGGACTCAATCCAGTGCACATATGGGATGCCACAGGTGACAGCTTTATCACTGTTTCATAACACTGACCCCTTATCTCTGAAACTTTATGGAGAATAATTCTCTCTAAATTATAATCTGTATGAAATTAGAAATTACATAATTTCTTAAATATAACTCTAAAGCACTAAGTTGTAAAAAGGGATAACACAGGTTCCTAAAAAATACATTGTTACTAGCAGATTATTGATGTCACTTTTGTTTTGCTATTACCCACTACTGTTGTCTAAAACATTCTCTGTAAAACAAAGTACTTTGATGTCCAAGTTGCAGTGGACTCCATGTGCTGGTAATCACCATTTATAATCTGAGATGCCCTGTTGGTCCAAGATAACAATGGAAATGTTTACAATGACACTGCTTCAGTCATTACATTTTTCCTCTTTCTCACCTGATTTGCCTTGCCTGCCATTCAAGAGTGTTCACTACACATTCCCAGCTACCAAACCGAATGTCTTCTCTGGCTACTTTTATGGTGCTTTATAACTTTGCCTTTTCAATACGAGAGTAAGCTGATCATCTAACAAGAGCTTTCTGTAGGAATAGCACAGTTGCTAGTTGGTGGTTGAGTTGTGCAGTCATCTTTGAGGTTTTTAAGTCATTAACAACATCATTTGCTCTAGATTGCAAATCGGGCGGGGTTTATGACTGCACCGTGCCACCAGCTTTTCATAGGATGCTATGAACATTGATTTGGATACTTCAAACTACATGTTTGTCTGGTTTATTAGTGTGTAGCATACATCATTGTTACAGTTTTCATATTCCCTCTCCCTTGGGGCTCTCTTCTTCCTGCCAGCATCTCTTTCAGGTTATTTGATTACAGCTTTCATTGCCACTGAAAAAATAATCACCAACAATGTTCAACCTGTTACAACTGCCTTTTCTACTCTCTGCCATTTTGTAGGTTTTTGGCCTACTGTCAAACTCATGAAAATTTCAATATAATAGCCTTTAACCAGCTGCTGCGTTCTGTTAGGATTTCGTTCACCTTTTTATGTTGCATGCTCCCATATGGGTAAACCAAACAGAGCCAAGAGCTGAGACTCACTTGCTTTCTTAATGAGTTAGAAAATTATTCTTCTGTGTTCTGGACTGTCACAAGAATTTAGGAATCCGAAACTCACATGCAGGATGTTCTAACATAGCTGTCGTAAAAAGAGGATAGAAATATCACACTTGGTCAAACCAACAGGGCAACTGACCCAGAACTCTGTCCCAGTCAAGGTACGAATAGTTGTTTTTGTCAGTGAACCTAATAATTTTTGTTTTAAACATTGGGATGCATCCTATTGCTTAATGATAAATTGTAAATCAATTGGCAGTAAGCTTATCCTATGGTATCTTAAGTTTTTACCATTCCCCACTTGTGTTAGAAATAATAAGTTCCATAAATGTAGTGACTTCTATATCACATAAAGGCATGTCTTAATTTCTCTTGACTCTGCATCCTTTAACTTCAAAGAATGGCCCCAGTCAAATGCTTTGGAATTCAGCAACCACATTGACATTCACTCAGAGCCCTCTTGAAGCTCACATCCCCCCACAAGTGCTTCTCATTTTCATCTTCCCGGTTTGAGACATTCTAATCCTTTTTAGTCTTTTAGTCTGTCCTTGAATGAAGGAAGGATAAGCTTGTCCCTTGATCATCTTAGTTGCTTTTCCCTGGAACTTTTCCAGCTCTGTTATATCTTCCTTGGGATGCTGTGACTGGAGCAGCCCAAATACTGGTTATTAAATTTGCTAGCATTGTCTCTGGTCGCCACTCACTCATGGAGAAAGTAAATGCTGCTCACTGATTCCCATAGGTGCAGAAATTGAGAAACCAATTGAGGTCATAACCTGTCCTCTATCTAGTAGTTGTTGCCGAAGGTTGGTTTTCTGCTCCTTTTCTGTAATCCCAGCTGAAGTGTTTGACCTTGTACTTCTGCCAGCTGTCCCTTAGGAAGGATTTGATTTTTAGACAAGGTGGGCCTTGCCTCCTTCAAAGACGCCACAGTTGCTAAATATTAGGAGGCATTCATTCACTAATGAAACTCAGTAGTAAACCTGCTGACTCAACCAGCAGCAATGCTTTCATCCTGGTCCCTCTCGGAATATCTACAAAGCACTTCACAGAAGAGTGAAAAATGGGATTTGGGGAAGTTGCTAACTGGCTGGCTTTATTTATTTTTTTTTTTTTTTACATGCAGTGCTCAAGAAACAACTTGCGTCCAATGGAATGTGTATCTTTACCTGCTGGGGATGCTGAGTGTTATATATCCATTGCTGCATGTTTCCTAATGACCTTGAGCTGCCCTTCTTTCCACTCTGAATCATGAGCGTGTTTCTACAGCCATTTATTGCGTCTGAGTTCCTCACAACTTTCTGGTGGCACCTGCCTTAGCAAAATGTAATATAAAACCTCCCCAGCTGAAGTCACCAGTTGCTTCAGTCGATAGTTCTTATTAATATGGCTGTGTCTGCTGACAAAATGCTTGTTTGGATTCTGACTGTACTGTTTTCTTATGGCCTGTCATTCCTATAGCTCTGCTAGTATCAGTATTTGACTCTGCATGGAATCATGGTTCTCTATGAAAACCTACCTTTTAGTAGGTTTAGTATCCTGGTAGTCTGCACTCGGGTCTGAACTCATGGTGTAACTCTGCTTTTTAGTCCCTGTATTCAGTAAATCCAGGAGCCTGTGAGTCTTGACATCACCTCCAAACACATACTGCATTGCCCCTCTTATTACTTTCTGGGCAGTGTTTCTGATTCCAAATACCTCCCATGTTTAAAGCATACCTTGCCCTCATTCTTGCTCCAGCTTCTATCTGTGTCAGGAGTCACTGTAATTCAAGTTTGGGTTGGTTTATTTGTTCCTTTGTATTGATTGATTCTTTCAGTACCAGTATTTATATACAGAAGAAATAGTGGTTAGCTATGAAAAGCTTTAACGGCCATCAACATGCTTAATATGTCTGTTAGCTGACTTACAGTGGGTACATCTTCTGATAATAACATGGGTTTTATTATAAATAACAGTAGATTACAGTATCTGACTTAGAAAAGATTCTTCCATTTCTCATTCCTGATACCTCATTATTCTAAGAATGATACCAATCTTCTGACTTTCAGTTTGAAAATTGGTTGAATGTTGGCATAGTTTTTCATAGAATCTGAACACATCGTGTAGTATATAATTTTGGGCTGTTTCTTGTAATATCCTTCTCGTGTATTACTTTGCTTCAAAATACACGTTTTTGCACCTGACAAGGCAATATTAAATGGTGAAAATTTTAAATACACTAAGTCTCAGAAGACTTGAAATCTAGTTCCAGGTTTGCTATTAACTAGTTGTTTGACCGATCATGAGTTACTTATCTTCTCTGGACCTCCTTTCTCCTTGTTTCCTCAATGAAAAGGACCACAGGTCATTCCTAGTCCTGAAATTCTGATTTTATGAATGTTGACTTGAAAATAGAAATTGTTTGTGACAGTTTTCCAGAGGCGTGAGGATGACTCTTCATATCACCCTTGAGGATTCTACTGTACCATCAATCTTATCAGGCTAGAAAGGACAAATAATATTGAACCTTTTACGTAACCATTTAGCACCACTGATGATAGGAAGTGGATGTAACAGAGAATCAGTGTCTAATGTGAGCTGTCTGTCTTTGAGGATGCTGGTGAATATCTCTGAGTAATTAATCTTTTAAAATTACTGCCAAAAGCCTAGTTCTCTGACTTGTCAAAAGACTTTAGTACATTAAGATAACCCAGAGGTCAGTCTTCTCTGCTGGGCTTGCTCCTCCACAGTTTGATAGTTCCAAAGGTCACATTAGCTGAGTCTCATTAGACTCTCGGACTAACAATAAATGAATAGTCAGTAATGCCTAATCAGTGATATAATCAGGAAAACAACTCAGGTTAAGATATTAAGCTGAGAGTGAATGGGGTGCCATAGTGTATTCATTCTGGCCTTTGGTTTCGTAGGTTCTCTTGGGAGCGATGCAGATATTATCTCTGTGTCTCATAGGTTCATAAAAAAACTCACATCCTTCTTTGTAGTTTTATAAACTGCTTCATAGTAACCGTAACTAAAATAACAGACTCCATAAATAAACAGACTCTCTGCGTCTTGCATGGTGCCTCACTAATAACATGTGCTCAGTAAATATTTGATGGCATGAATGAACATTTACCAGTAACTCTATTTCAGTGTTTTTCAATTTCCTGGCTCCTTTTACCTTCAAAAAATTTTTCAGTGTTTGTGTGTCAGTTCAGATTTACCACTTGAACACATCTCTCATATCCCTTAGACATCACCTGTAATGTTCGAACATGTATGCTGTCTTTGATAGCGTGTCTCGCGTCTGCTGAAGTTTGGTGCCTAAAAGGCAACCCTTAGCATGCATGTCTGAATGGTACATACTAGAACTTGAGTTCTAGATTTCTGTTACGCCTTGAACAACATTATCTGGGGTATAACCCAGTCCCTCTGGAACTGATTTCACTGTGAACTCAGGCTTTTTTTGTTTTGGTAGAACTGGGATCTTTTTTCCTAAACACCATTTCTGAGGCATCTTCTGGTTTTCCAGTGATCAGTAGAGCTTGAAATTGATCATCCACTGTGTTTCATTGAGCATTACACACAGGATCTAATTTAGGCCTGTGATCTAGAAGCCACTGTGTTTTAAAAGAATGCCATAGATAATACATTTTTGTTTTACTAACATTCTGCATGTCATATGTATATGTAATGCTTCAAGGTGGCAACATACATCTGTGGCAGCTAAAGTATGTTGTGTACAGACCAAAAAATACTGATTCTAATACACATGGTAGAGCATAGGTGACACTTTCTCATTTTTGGCACTTTGGGAAATGTGAGGGTAGGTATAGAACATATTAAAATTTATTTCTTCCAAAGAAGTAAGCGATTTCAGCTGTTCGTTTTCTCACTTTCTTAGTCATGTACCTTCTAATATATTTTTTGAGAAGGCAGAGAATTAGAGAAACAGAGCTCCCATCTACTGGTTGACTCCCTAAATGCGTACAAATGCTGTGAAGCCAAGAGCCAAGAACTCAATACAGGTCTCCCACATGGGTGGCAGGAAGACAATTACTTGGGCCATCACCACTGCCTCCCAGAGACTGCATTTAGAAGGAAGTTGGAGTCAGGAGCCAGAGCTGGAAATCAAACCAAGCTACTCCAGTATGGGGCCTAGGTGTCTTAAGCACTAGGTCAAATGCCCACCTCACTAACTGTTATCCTTTATGTGTTTGGGAGAGAGAGATCAATCCTGTCCAGTGATTCACTCCCCCAAATGCCTGAAGCCAGGAGCTGAGTGTGCAATCCAGGTCTTCCATGTGGGTGTCAGGAGCTCAATCTTTTGAGTCATAACCTCTGCCGCCCAGGATCTGCATTGGTGGGAAGTGGAGTCAGGAGTTGAAGCTAGGAACTGAACGCAGTCACCCACATGTGGGACATGGGCATCCCAGCCAGCATCTTGGCCTGCCCTAGTGTGTCCTTTCTTACATAATGATGTGGTAGAAAAAACATGGCTAGTGGTATCAAATAAATTGCATTGGAAATCCAGTTCTAATAGCTTCTGACTCTGCTACTTGAACAATTTACTTAACCTGACATCCATTCTACTTTATGGCACATAAGAAATATCACTCAAGAAATGTTAATTGGCTTTCCTTCACTCCTCTGAAACCAAATTGAAACCTAATTTGCTTCTACTAGATACTTAGTCTTGGGTTTTTAAGAAAACGCTCATCGTGATACGGCCAGTCTAAGCTACATATTTAGAATATTTTCTGGGACCCAAATATGTCTCTGATCAAATTAGTTTATTTTCATTCTTAGTGTTCCCACACAATTTTGGTTACGTGTGAATTCCCAAACATTCCTGAGCCTCTCCTAGGCTTCTCTAATTGCTCCTTATCCTGTCCCCCGGGAAGCAGCATCCTGTTCCCTTCTCAAAGGTCAGCAGCAGCCCAGACAACATTTTAAAATAACTTAATCACCCTGAACTGCCTCTCCCCTTCGGATAATTTCCTTAGAGCATTAGTCCTTTGAACACTGACCTGGTTGCAGAAAATGTCCCTTTCTCAGCAGGAAAACACCAAATCCTATTCAGTGTCTACCTCCTTCATTCCAGGGCATAGGGGAGAGGGTAAGGTAGGGAAAAGAAATTAAATATTTCTTTTGAGGAGAAAGTTAACACATTCGCTCTCGATAGATATGTGATAGGGAGGTAGGGAGGTGGTACATTAATGTGTTGCTGTATGTATTTCTTTTTTTAAAAAAAAAAAAAACTCTGGGCGCATTATATAAATCAGTGTTATTACACTGCAAATTTTTAAAATCCTTGTACAATAAAGGGAAGACAAATCTCTGTCCTTTTAAGTAGTCTGGAAAGCTTTGAAAAACAGGTCCTAGATGGGGCTTAGCCCGATGTCAGCATTCAGCAAATGATCATGTCTTTTGCGATATCATTAACTCCTGGGTGAATCAAAGTGAAAAGCCTCTATCCTCTTCCTGAAACTTTCAATTGCTTTTTCTGTTTTTCTTTCTCAGCTTCTCCACATCCATCTTGGTCCCCAAAGCCGTTGCATGTCAGATAGGCAGTACAAAGTGTAATTTTTAACTTGGCTCCTTTGTTGTGTTGAAGCGATTTTTTCCTCTTGTTTTCTTTCCTTTTCATTTGGTCACTTTTTTCTTGGCTTTGAGCTTCCTCTAAAGGGATTATCTCATAGATACAGTTCATATAATCTCCTAGACAGGAAGAAAAGCCAAGTTTAATATGTGCCTCTTATGTGCTTAATGACAGGCTGTTTCATCTGTATGAAGAAACATAGAGTTTCATTTCATCTGAAATCATTTAATCCTCATAACAACTTCAGTTATTATCCAATAAAGAAGAAACAGCAGATACTCAAGGAGGTTGGTGGCTTGTCTAAGTCACTCCAATAATGGGGTAGAAAGTGGAGGTGTAGAAGCATCATCATCGTCTCATCTGTCACTCCCAGGTGTTTCAGCTGCCTTTCTTCTACCCACAAGTCACAAGGCCACCCCCAGGAGGCTGCCACCATGGGCACCACCAGCACCACTCCAGCAGTCCTGGCCTGCGTTGCTAGTGTTTTCTCCATGGTGTGTCTCCCAATCAAGTTCTCGCGTCGCTACCCTCTTGCAGATGTCTAGGTTACTTGTTGCTGCCCTTGGCAATAAAAGAGAGTAAAAGCCAAATGGAAATGGTCAGCCTTGATATAAGCATGTTTTACTCCCCGTGTAAGCTGACAAAATGAAGAGTTTCAGTGTCACTTTCCACCATCTCTGTCAGGGTTTCCTGATGCCACATAATGTGTTGTTTTTTTTTTTTTTTTTCATACTTCCAGTTGTAAGTCTTTTTGAAATATAGGACATGGTCAACTCAGATGAACTGGAACAGCACTACAAGAGCCTCTTTTTTTAAAGATTTATTTATTTATTTGAGAGGCAGAATTAGAAAGAGGGAGAGACACAGAGAAAGGTCTTCCATCCATTGGTTCACTCCCCAAATGGTCACAACTGCCATAGCTAGGCAAATCTGAAGCCAGGAGCCAGGAGCTTCTTCCAGGTCTCCCACATGGGGGCAGGGGCCCAAGGACTGCTTTCCCAGGCCATAGCAGGGAGCTGAATCGCAAGAGGAGCAGCTGGGACATGAACCGGAGTCCATATGGGATGCCAGTGCCACAGATGGAGGCTTAACCTACTATGCCACAGCACCGGCCCCACTCTGCAACATTTGAGCATGGTTGGAATTTGACATCATTCTATCCCTCCAGAGCAATGAAATCTCATTCTTCCTATAAACCCCAAGCAGGTGTATGGTTCTAGCCTTATAAGCCGAGTGCTTGTGGTCTGTGGCCATAAATCATGACTTCCCTAGGCATTGGGTCTCCCAATGCATTACATATAGAATATCTCATCATATTGCAAAATGGTATTCTCTTTGTATTATTATTATTGATATAACTAGTTATGGACAAAAATATTTCTTAGAATTTCTTTATTATGATTCAACCACCTAATCAATTTGAGCAATTAACATACTTTTGAGGATAATTAATAGTATGTTTCCTGGGGCCAGCGCTGTAGCACAGTGGGTTAATGCCCTGGCCTGAAGTGCCGGCATCCCATATGGGCGCCGGTTCTAGTCCCAGCTGCTCCACTTCCCATCCAGCTCTCTGCTAAGGCCTGGGAAAGCAGTAGAAGATGGCCCAAGTCCTTGGGCCCCTGCACCTGCGTGGGAGACCTGGAAGAAACTCCTGGGTCCTGGCTTCAGAACAGCGCAGCTCCGTTGTGGCCAATTGGGGAGTGAACCATCGGATGGAAGACCTCTCTCCTCCTCTCTCTCTCTCTCTCTTTGCCTCTCCTTTCTGTGTAACTCTTTCAAATAAATAAATAAATCTTTTTTAAGAAATAGTATGTTTCCTCAAGACTGAGAAAAAAAAAATCTCTATTTGAATAGTCATCCTGTACCAATGTATAAGTGTGGGTACTTTATCAGATATGAGGTCACATTGAGTTTTTTCCTCACACTTCAGCTTGTGCATCTGCTTCTTCTTCCACTGGGCTCTCTTGGCGTGGAGTTTTCTGAGAACATGGCGCGAAAGCCAAGAGCCTGTTTGACTCTTGAAATACTTTGTTGGTTTTCGGATCCATTTTCTCCCCAGTGAAGCTGTAAGCTCCTTGACAACACTACTACATTATGCATCTTCACATCATCCTTAGCACTTTATAGAAGATTGTGCATATAAAAAATGGTAATAAATACTTAACAGTTTGTTTTCATTTTAACAGCTAAACACTGGAAGCTAAGCTATGATCTTAAGGATTCTTATAAAAGAGTAGACAATAACAGATTACAACAGATCCATATAATGTTTTCATTCTAGATAATCCCATTCAGATGACAGTAGCTTAAATTATATTTTGGAAGCAATTTTAATCATCAACTCATTCATTTTCTGTATTTTACCTGATTGAGATTTTAAAAAATCCTTTATATGATTGGTTGCCTGTTTTGAAGAAAGTATTTTTTAAACTGATTAATTTAAGAGAGAGACAGAGACAGAAACAGATCTTTTTATCTGTTGATTCATTCCCCAAATGGTCACAACAACCAGGGCTAGGTCAGGCCCAAGCCAGGAGCTCCATCCTCGTTTCCCATGTGAGTGACAGGGAGCCAAATTCTGGAGCCATCGTCTACTGCACTAACAGAGAGCTGGATCAGAAGAGGAGCATCCAGGACTTGAACTGGTGCTCTGATATGGGATGTGATTTATCCTCTGCACAACAACTCTGATCCCTGGGAGAGTATTTTTAAGTGAGTATATTCTTTGAACAGCTCCTATTGCCAGAACTGTTCTGAGGAAATTTTGGGAAAACACCTCTAAATCCTGTTTCTATCAAAGCTCATAGATGGCTTGCAGAAGTCAAGGTTGTTCTGCGAGTGCAGATAGGCCTATGTTTTAGTATTAAAAGATTCTGTAAAAAGTTGAAGTGATATAGGTAGTAAAATCTAGCACATACACTGAAGCAGAGCCACAGTGGCACCCAGCAGGGAAGAGACTTCAAGTTTGGCATTTAGTTGTACTCCTTCTGTAGTGTTAACTGTCATTGTCAGACACTTGGAAGATAAACGAATAGCACAAATGCCTGAAGTTGACAAAGATGGCCATTTTTTTTTAAAATACCATTTTTGTGGTTTTTTTGTTTTGGTATTGGTAAGGGGAAAAGTCACTTCATGATATCTTTTAAAATAGATTTTGTTATAAGGACCTTAGAGTTGTTTATCTAAAGCATGTTTCATATGCTCTTAGTCACCAAAGCATTTCTTATTACTATAAACACTGCAGAGTAGCAAAAGGCTCAGCCTCATTCATCATCAACAAAATTGTCAATTATATGCTAAGTCTTTGAATATATTACTTGAGAAAAAAATGTGTAAACTGAAAGGGAGCAGCTCAATGTAGAGGTAGAAGTTTGATCTTTCTATACTAGCTCGCACATTCAAAGCATACTAATCTTGCTTTCACTTGTGACCTGGAGAAAAATTAACATGGAAGGGTGGAGAAAACATGTTCAAACTACAAAGTCATTTTTTCTGAGAAGTTTTCTGACCATAACTATAACTCGGGGTATTGTTTGAGAGCTCAGATGTGGAACATTTCTTTAAAAGTAAAACCTAAAAGGCCTGATGTCTAATACAATCTACACTAATAGTTACCTCCGACGCAACTGGCATGAGCTGTGGCATACTGAATGATATAATCCCACAGTGCGGCTCATACCTTTGTACTAGTCACTGTGGTCTGAAGAATGTAGAATTAATTCAATAAAGCATCAGAAAAAAATAAACATAAAATATTTTAAATTAAAAACACTGAATAAGAACAGGAAAAAATCCTTTAGCAAATCAGTATTGCTTGGGGAAGCGTGAATCCCAGACCAGCAACATTTTTATCCAAATAACTTCTAGTTCTGTAGTCGGTATCTACCTTTCTCGCCAAAGCTTATCAAGAGCAGAGTGAAGAAAAGAATACCTCAGGATGTTGGATAGACTTCTCAAAGTTGCCAGCTGTTTTCACTTTTATGCTTGACTACACTGGTTTTCTGAATTGATTCATGGTGCATTATCAATTTAGGATGTTTTTGGTTAGCCTTTACCAAAATATGTATATCTCAAAACAAAGAAAAATACGAAAATAATAAGCAAGGTTCTGGGATTGGTGTTGTGGCTGCAGCAGGGGAAGCTGCAGCTCCGAGGCCCACGTCCCACTTGAGAGTTCCTGGTTCAAATCCCAGCTACTCTGCACTTCAGATCCAGCTTGCTACTGACACATAGCCTGGGAGGCAGCAGGTGAAGCCCCAACTCATGTGGGAGACTCAGATGGAGTTCAGAGCTCCGGCTGTAGCCTATCCCAGCCCTGCTGTTATAGGCATTTTGGGTGAGAACTAGTAAAAGGAAGATTCATCCTCTCTCTCTCTCCCTCCCTCCCTCCCTCTCTCTCTCTCTCTCTCTGCCTTTCAAATAAATAAAAATAAATCTTTGTTTTAAAAAATGACCAGTATTATAAGCAGTAGTGGTGTTCATGGTGAACAAATCATTTCTGCTGTATAGAGTAATAATGTACCTAAAATCCTCTGTGGGAAATTTAATTTGGGTATAAAACACCAAAGTCAGGAGTAAGAGTCCAAAGTTGTAAATTCTATAGCTGTTATAAAACAATATGTTTGCCTTTACCTACTTTTATTACTCTCTGATCTTCATCAGAGAATAGAGGAGAAATAAAGGAGAGTGATACTGAAAAAGACAGCGTCACTTCTGCTTATAAACCCATCAGAAGACTGGAATTTAAAATTCTAAAGGAATGCATTATAAAGTAATCCAGTTATTAAATATTTGAAAATGAATTTCATATAAACCCTGATTTGACAATTCTTCATTCTTTGGCTTGAGTGTTGTAGTTTTAAACATATTTTCCCAATTTCCGCATTTCATGTATTCTTGTCAAAAAAGACAATCTTTTAAATGCCTAACTCCCTGGGACTTCCCCTGATTGCCTTTTCAGATTGTTAAAATACATACACCTATAACTCACAGCAGCAACATTTTGGTAGACAATATGTTTTATTTGTTTGTTTTTAATGTTCACATTATAAAATACATGCACTGGCAAACTTTACTTTAAATTTTGTAACAAATTAACAAAGTGTACCTGGTTGGTAAATAAGAAAGCTGCTGAAATCCTGCTGGATACTTTTTTCTGCAACCCCAAAGAGGAAAACCTTTGAAATGCAAACACTGACCTTTGTCGAAGCCCTAGGTAAAGTTTGATGGAGGTGTTTTGTTTTGGTTTTGTTTCAGTCTTGTGCTTTGTTAGAGTACAGTTCGAGACTAGACTAGATTGGCAGGACATTAATGCTGCTGGTAGAGAATACGCTTGCTGGAACCAGTGAGTTAGGAGTGAATGCTTACGAGGAGCCAGTGTGGAAGCAGGGGGACCAGTTGGAGGGTGGAAAGCATTGGTGGGAGACTAGTTCTAGTTAATGGGAGCAGCAGAGTTCACGAGAAGTAGCTGTATTGGGGGCATATTGTTTGGAAGCAGTCAACAGGTCTTGATGCAATCCTGGAACAGGTACCTGAAGAGGGACAGGTTTGCTAGAGAAAATCAAGTTTTAGTGACTCATTGTACTGCTTAGTGACCACAATTAATCAAAATGTATTGCATATTTCAAAATTGCTAAAATAGATTTACATTATTACTACAAAAAGGTAAATTGATGAGGTACTAGATAAGTTAATTCTCTTGATATAATCTCTCTACAGTGTACACATATATCAAAACATCACATTGTACCCTATAAGTATACACCATCATTTGTTGATTAAAAATAGGTAAATAGGGGACAAGCATTTGACACAGTGGTTAAGATGCTTATAGTCCATATCTAAGTGCCTGGATTCAAGTTGTACCTCAGCGTCCGAAGCAGCTTCCTGCTAATGTGCACCCTGGGAGGCAGCAGGTCATGGCTCAAATGTTTGGGTCCCCGTCACCCATGTGGGAGACCCAGGAAGAGTTCCTTACTCCTGGCTTTAGCCTGGCCTAGCCCCAGTTGTTGTAGACTTGGGGAAATGAACCAGCAGATGGAAGATCTCTCTCTGTCTCTCACTCTGTGTTTATGTATGACACTCTACCTTTCCCATAGATGAAAATAAATAAATCAACATTTGAAAAATGAAGCAAAAATAACAGGAAATAACTGTTGGGCAGGATATGGAGAAATTGGAAACTTTTTACTACTGATGGAAATATATAGTGATGTGGCCATTGTGAGAAATAGTTGGATGGATTCTCACAAAGGTAAACATAAAAGTATCATATGATCCAGCACTTTCACTTTTAGTTATATACCCAAAAGAATTGAAAGCAGGAACTCAAACAGATACAGGGCTTCTATGCCACTGCTTATAGCAGCATTATTTATAAGAGCAAAAAGCTGTAAACTACCCAAATGTTGGCTGGCGCCATGGCTTACTAGTCTAATCCTCCACCTTGCGGTGCTGGTCGGGGCGCCGGATTCTGTCCCAGTTGCCCCTCTTTCAGGCCAGCCCTCTGCTGTGGCCCGAGAGTGCAGTGGAGGATGGCCCAAGTGCTTGGGCCCTGCACCCGCATGGGAGACCAGGAGGAAGCACCTGGCTCCTGGCTTTGGATCAGCGCAGTGCGCTGGCCACAGCGTACTGGCCATAGTGGCCATTGGAGGGTGAACCAACGGCAAAAGGAAGACCTTTCTCTCTGTCTCGCTCTCACACTGTCCACTCTGCCTGTCAAAAAAAAACACTACCTAAACGTTGATGAACAGATGAATGAATAAACTAAATATGGTATAAAACACAGTAGGATATGATTCAGCCTTTAAAAAGGAATGAATTTATGCTACATGCTACACTATGGATGAACCTCAAAGACAGTATGCTAAGCAAAATAAGCCAGATACAAAATAACAAATATTGTATGATTCCATTCATACTTGGAGTAGTCACATTCATAGAAAGTAAAAGATTTGTTCCCTAAGACTGAGGCAAAGGTGAAATAGGCAGTTACAGTGTAATGGGTGCAGAGTTTCTGTTTGAGACAGTGAGAAAGTACTAGAAATGGATAGTAGTAGTGGTTAGAAAATATTGTAAATATACTTAATGCAACTGAATTGTACACTTAAAATTTTTTAAATGGTAAATTTTATTTTACGTATCTTTTACCACAATAAAAAATGCCCCTCACATAAAGGGCTTGTCATAAACTTGCATATGATTTACGTAAAATAGCTAAAATGGTCTGTATTTTTATCTCAGTTTTAAATTAAAGATTTATGTAAGACTATGAAAACATATAAGTGAGGTATAAGAGATAGTTTTTCCCCCTTAGGCATCCAAGAATTTTCCTATGCTTTTGAAATCTGTTATGATTTACTTTCTTGAATTGGCCTGTAATATAGGAGTATAATGCCATTGCAAAGATTAATTAGTGTGTTTGTGAAGTATTCTCAAATGCTCAAATAAAAGCATAAAACTATAAAATGCATTATTATTCCTTAAAGAAACATAGTTTACAGGGTAGCTCTGATTATTGTTGAAGCATAAATGGCCAACTTCACCCATAATTAGCCAATTTAGTACGAAGTTATTTTTTACTTGGTATATTTTGTTTAACCTCAGATATATTTGTAAAAACAGATTCCTATACGCATTTGTTGCTGTTTTCTAGATTGCTCACAAATGCTAAGATGATTTTTAATTCCAATGCATTTAGATAGTCTGATTCTCCTTGATGAAGAAAAATCTCTAGTACTCATCTAAACATAGGCTCTTCATTCATTCATTCATCCAATAGATAGAGGTTTGTCATCGTATGTGTGCCAGACACTGTGTTAGAAGCAGAGGAGACATCTACAAAGTATAGCCAAAGAACAGATGATGGGGTTCACTCTAAGTATGAATAAGCGCTAACACAAAAAAGAGGAGCCGTAAGTGAAGGCAACTTAGCAGGAGAAATGTTGTCCATACAAAGGACTGAAATGATAGTGGAAGTGGTCCTGGAGAAGGTGAGGAGAAAACTGGAGAAGTCCTCTGGCTGATTCAAACGAACAAAAAGAGGACTCCCTGAATACAGACATTTGAGGGTTTTTAACGAAAGCTAAGTGCTTGGACCAAGGTGATGGTAGATGGTGGTGAGAAAGACACAGATTTGCAAGGGATTTCAAAGGTAAAACCTGAGGACTTGAGGATAGAGATCATAGGAAGGAAGAGCAAAAAGAAACACATGTCGAGGGATCGCATCCAGATTTCTAAGCAGTGGAAATCCTAGTGGAAGATGAAACTTGGCATAACAATTTGATTGTGGGTGTTCCAGCTTGAGATGATTGGTGACATTAAGAAACACTACCACATAGATATATAATCTATCTAGAATCTAGAAAACAGGTATGTAGATATGGATTGGAGTTGTTAATTCAGATGTATGTAATTAATACCTGAAGTCATGGATGTGAATGAGATTCTAATGCTAAATTTTAGAAGTTCGTTTTTTTTTTTAATTATTTGCTTTTTGAAGTAGAGGTGAAGTATTAAAAATTAAAAAGACTGGTTTTTTAAAAAATAAAATTTAAAAGTCTGCAAAGATATAGATCAAAATAGTGGTTTTAGTATCCAAGAGAGGGCATCAAAGATGATCTGAAATCATCTTCAATGTTTTATCATTTTATTTTTTAAATTTTATTGTACTATTTTTGAAAGATTTATTTATTTATTTGAAAGCAGAGTTACATAGAGAGAAAAGGAGAGAGAGAGGTCTTTCATCTGCTGGTTCACTCCCCACTTGGCTGCAACAGCCGAAGCTGCGCCGATCTGAAGCCAGGAGCCAGGAGCTTCTTCTGGGTCTCCCACGCAGGTGCAGGGGCCCAAGGACTTGGGCCATCTTCTACTGCTTTCCCAGGCCACAGCAGAGAGCTGGGTCAGAAGCTGAGCAGCCAGGACTCAAACCAGCACCCATATGGGATGCCGGCACTGCAGCCGGCGGCTTTAGCCACTACGCCACAAGCTGGCCCCAGTGTTTTATTTAGTTTTAGTTTTTTAAAAAGAAACTTTGAGCGAAGATAAAATGTCAACTATTTACTAATTCAGCATATGAGAGAAAACATATTTGTTATTTTGTGCTCTGTCTCCTTTTTATTTCCTAAAACTCTTAATCTAAAGCTAACATTTTTTAAAAAGACATCATTAAGTTGCCAGTTGAGATACCGGCATCCCACACTGGAGTGTCCCAGTTCTGTTCCTAATCCAGCTGTCGACTCCATCTTCCTGCTAATGCAGACCTGGGAGGCCGTGGTGACTGCTCACATAGTGAGGTTCCCACCACCCACGTGGGAGACCTGGATGGAGTTCCCAGGTCCAGCTTGAGGTCAGCACAGTCCTGGCCCTTGAGGGCATTTGGGGAGTAAACCAGTGAGTGCAAGCTCTCTCTTGCTCCCTCTGTGTTTTTTCTCTCTGCCTCTTAAATAAATACATTTTAAGAAAGACTTATGGGGCAGGCAGCCTTGTGGCACAGTCCAGTGTGAGACTTGGGTGCTCTAACCCATGCCACACACCCCTTGCTAACTTAACCTAGGTCCTAAGTGGATCTGAGCGGTGTTTGCTCCTGCTGCGGTGCCGGTTCAGCCATGCCTTCGAGGGCTGTCCTTGCTTCTGCAGATTGCTCAGCCTTGTATTCCTTAAAGTAGAAGGTGGGCGGTTCACTGACAGTGGCTGGGGCTGTGGCCCTTCCCCCTCAGCACCTCTGCTGATGCTCCCCATTGTTCCAGTGCTCCCCATTGTCCCGCTGACAGCCTGATGCAGTTCCGGAGGAAGAAGCCTGCCAAAGGTTGGGCCTCTGCCGAGGACTGTAGCCCTGCGCGCGTCACTCGTAGGCTGGCTCACACATGTCCTTTAGGCTTTAATCCCCGATCAGTTCACATGGCATCTGGCAACTTCTGCCTGCGGGATCCAAATACTCCAGCCCCAATGAGGTTTCACTCTCTCCAGCTTTCAAGCTGTTTGTCCTGTGACATCACCTCTCTGACAGATTGATGAAAAGTCATTCATTGATTTGTCCAGCTTCCCCCCCCCCCCCCCCCCCCCCGGTAGTGTAAAGGCTATCTCTTTGCAGCCCTATGCAACTCCAAATTGAAACCAGATATCTGGGCAATATTTCTTTTATTTTTTTTAAAGATTTATTTATTTGTTTGAAAGTCAGAATTACACAGAGAGAGGAGAGGCAGAGAGAGAAAGAGAGAGAGAGGTCTTCCGTACGTTGGTTCACTCCCCAAATGGCCGCAACGGCCAGAGCTGCGCCTATCCGAAGCCAGGAGCCAGGAGCTGCTTCTTGGTCTCCCATGTGGGTGCAGGAGCCCAAGGACTTGGGCCATCTTCTACTGCTTTGCCAGGCCATAGCAGAGAGCTGGATGGGAAGTGGAGCAGCTGGGACTCGAACTGGCACCCATATGGGATGCAGGCGCTTCAGGCCAGGGCATTAACCCACTGTGCCACAGCACCAGCCTTGGCAATATTTCTTTTAAATTAATATTTATAAGTTTTCTGCCTCATAAGAAAAATAATGGATGTTTACAGTGGAAAACAGGAAAAGATAAAGGGGTCAGGAGTTGTAGCATAGCAGGCAAAACCGCCTGCAGTGCCAGTGTGCTGTTGCTCTTCTGATCCAGCTCTCTGCTGTGGGCCAGGTCCTTGGGCCCTGCATACACATGAGAGACTCAGGTGACTCTCCTGTTTCCTGACTTCTGCCTGGCCTAGCACTGGCTGTTGCAGGCTTCTGGGGAGATGGAAGATCTCTTTCTCTCTCTGTCTCTCTCTGTCCCCCCTCGCTCCCTGCAAGTCTCTCTCTAACTCTGGCTTTGAAATAAATAAATCTGTTTAAAAAAATAATAAAAAATTATATTGCCCAAAGCCACCCAGACAAGTGCCATGAACATAATGATAATGTCTTCCTTCACTTTTTTAATCTCCTAATAAAATATGGGAGATATGACGTATATGACCTTGTATCCTACCTTTGTTAAGCAATGCAAGTTTAAAGTTAAATCCAAAATTGCCCTAACTTCTTCCTTTTGAAAGCAAGTGTCAACTGTCTTCCCAAGTGAAATACTTGGACTCAATATCAGGTAGACAAGTAAGGCCGCCACAGATCCAGCTTTCACCTTGGTAACATAAGTAATTTGTAGTTCTACAGACCCTGTAATATTGCTTGACTCCAGACCTAGAATGTGATGGGAGTTTTCAAAGATTACTCCAGAGACTACGTGGAGTATTGGTGCGATCCCTCTTTGTCCTATCTTGCCAAAGCCCAGAGGTCTGAAACTTCTGTATGAGGATTTGTCTAATATTGAAAAATGTGTTTTTCTCCTTCCACATACAGTAAAAAACACCACCTGTTTTTGGTTGGTTGCACTAATGACATAAAATGATTTCACTGACTAGAGGATGACCCAGAATAGGATTTTAGAGCATTGAAAATAAAATTATCCAAGGCAATCTTTGCAGTAAACCATGTGGAAACAAATTTAAATATGGAAAATACCCCTCCCCAATCCATCTTTAGAATTTGCTTCAACATTTGTGCAGGTGAAAACAAAAATCTTTATTTTAAGATAAGTCAATCTTTTGCCATAGGAGAGAATAGAACTTATTTTTGCTTCCCCTTACCTATTTTTAGTTATTTAAATGTTCTCTATTTCCTTGTGTGAACACATACGTCCAAATATACCTAATAATATCAAGATACTTGTCATATGTAGCCCTTTTTTCTCAGATTGTTATTTTCTAAATATTGAAACAGCTTACCTCTTTCTCCTCCCACCCCTCCCCACACACACCCCATTTTTAAAACTAATAATCAATTGGTTTCTCTTCAATTCTTATTCAGCTAGTAACATCTGACTCTTGGTTTTTCATTTCTGTTTGGTTCTCCACAGTTTTTATGAATACTATTAGGGGAATTTTTTTTTGTACCTTCTAATTTAAAAGGGAGAGAGTTTTTAATTCCTTTAAAGTCAAGATGCAACTGTTCTTTTCTAAAGCTTCCTATAAAAAAATGCAACCAAATCCTCATCTATAGTAATTAATTTTGACAGTGTACGCTCAGTAGCGATTCACAAACCTGGACTTTGTGCATCAGCATTCCTTATTATTCTAATTAAAGTGGAACATTGTGCCCTCGCTAATCATTAATGGGTTTTCATTTTGTAAATGACATTTGCAGAAGTTAAAACAGCAAGTTCATGTGAAGTCCACAGGCAACAGTGTTGAAATTAGCATCACCATAGCAACAGTCTTCCACCATTAGCATTCAGGGCAACAGGAGGTGTTTTGTTGTGTTTTGTTTTCCAAAAAAATAGGAGAAAGAAATCTCCAAAGGCAAAGCCTACTGGAACTCTCTTGGAAGATATTTATGTTTCTTGAGTGTGTGAGTACTATACAAGATCTCTAAGCTATGCAGAATTTTTAATTGCACTGTGGATAGTCTCCAGAGTTGTGTTTGCCTAGTATACTAGCTAAATTTCATGATCTTTCTCCAGCCGTACACTTCGGACCTGCTGAGCAGCATTTACTCATGGCTAACCCACTGCTCACCAATACAGTTTCCTATGTGGACTGAAGAGAGTCTGTATTCATGAAAATATCTAATTCAATCTAAAACCATTATATGCATTCATGATTTATTTTTTCATTTAATTCATGGGGAATAGATTTATGCTGCTAGATCCTCTAGTGAAATCATTTAGGAAAAAATAGAACCATGTTGTAGATATAGGTCAATGATCATTCTCATTCATCTTTCGACGGAATTAGAAAGAGACCCATATTAGCTGAGTTTCAAGCAATGGCATCACTACTATTACTCTGCTTGTGTGTGTGTGTGTGTGTGTGTGTGTGTGTGTGTGTGTTTTATGTGAATGCTAAATTTTTGAGAAACTTTAATAGTGGCATATCTAACATTTATGTGTTTCTCAGTACTAAAATGCATAAAAAGAGCACCATATTGACCTACCAGCTGCTTCTAAATCACACCACTAGTAGGTAATTATGAAATTCAAATGAGTTTCATTTTAATTTATTATAGAAAAATGTCATGGCTCAAACCTAGAAGTGTTGCCCCAAGCTTGGATATAGACAGATACATATGCACCTTTTGCTTTTCAAAACGAATCATAGCTGTCTTCCCCCGATACATGTAAAGACTAGAATTTGTACATTCCATTCAAGTGCCTAAAGGCAAGCCTATGCTAGTCCACACTAACAAAACAAAATAGAGCAAAGGATCCGACTTTCAGTTAAGGGTGCATCTATGCTATTATTAGTTCTGTTCTACAATGGATGAGTCTCTAGCTCACTACAATCAGTCGATCAGTGGACTGTAACCCAGTATTTCTGTGTTATTGAAAGGCAGCACCTCCTACAAGCCACATGTGGCAGTGATGCTGTAGAACTATGGGACCTTGCATCCCTCCCCTTTTCCAATGCTCCACCCAACTGATGTCCAGTTTACAGCCAGTCAGCAAATGGTGACCCGAAAAGGACTTTTGTTTTAGGTTTTCCAGCTGTTATGGCTCTGTTGAAAGGCAGATGTTTATATTCATAATATGCACAATGGAAGAATAAATCTCATTAGACGGTGATCTGTGGATGACTACGATGAAACCAACTTCTGACCTTGTGGTACCATTTTTCCTTTCTTCTTATGTACTGGAAATATTTTAAAGTTAGCTTTCCATTTTAACTGATCTTGAGAACCAAAATCTAAATAGAATCTTTATAGAAATGATCTGCTCAAATATTGTATCATTCTTCTCAATAGTCTGACGTTTTCTCTTAAAACATCCATGTGAGATTGAAAATTTAGACTACAGCTATCCAAAGAAACTACACAAACAGAAGATTGCTCACATTAGCCTCTAGACACTTGCCCTGTCACTCTGGGGATGGTAGCCTGCAGATTGCATCTGACCTATTGTGCTTTTTCAACTCTATTCCTCTTTTTTAGACAACACAGAGCATCCATCAAGGTTTAGTTTACCACTGTATGAGGAACATGGCGTATAAACTGTTACAGGCAATCCACTTTCAGATCTAGTTTATAATCAGAGACTGTAGTTTTCAGGGACTTTTCTCCGGTTTTTTATGAATCGGTTTCCCTGGCTGTGACATTTGCTTTTTATAAGTAACCATGCCTACCTTGTACGTGAGAAAGGAAAATGAGTAGAGACTTCAGAAGTGATTACTTTTTCTTAATAGTAGATCATTCTGTAAGTACAACACATGTGTTATGACCTAGAAATTCAAGTGATTAAGAATAGCTTATGATTTAGAAAGATACTACTTACCATCTAGTGCTCTAAGATTTGATTCAATTTAAAACTGTGCCATCCATGTGTAGAACATGAAACCTAACAGGTAAAGAAAGTCCTGGGAATCTGATGCCAATAAGTTGTACCAATCACATAAAATTTGAAAGTGTGTATGACTTGGCACTAAGATTGTTATGAATAAAATTTGTGATTGCAGATATGAATCCTGTTATTTGTTCCCACTTGTCCACCAATAATTCTTTGACTTAGCTCAGAGTGGTTCTTTGTTACATTAGGACCCACTTGTCTGACTTAAATGGGGTTTTAAAAGATGCCTAGAAAATAGCTCTGCTGCGAATCAGAGTCTCTTGACCCACTGTAAAAGGAAGCGTAAAGAGTAAATGGTGTTTTCTCAGGGAAATCTTGCAGTGTCCTGCCCGTCTCCGTAAAAATCTTTGTGACACAGTTGTCTTTACTGAAGTCATCATCCATTGGATTAAAAAATAGGTTACCATTAGCTTTTTGAAAATGAAAAAAGTTTGGCTTTTCTCAATGCTACTTTTAGGAATTTTTTTACAACCATGGGTATTTAAGCTATCAGTCTTATTTTTAGATGTCATGCTTATGGATAGTTACAGAATTTGTAGAGTATAGATAGTTTAAAGGACAATCATTCAGTCTATTCCCATGGCATAGCTAAACGGAAGCCAGTCCAGAATAATGAGAATCTGATTCAGAAAGATTTCCCCACTTTTCATGGATAATCCACGTTGAAGGTTTAAGATCTCAAGAATATTCTTATTAGTGACTTCTTCTGATCTTAAATCCTTAGTGTTTCCTCGGGCACATAGTGAAGAGTTAGTTATCAAACTTTTTAATATCTCCCATTGTAAAAGTTTTTACATTGTTTCTCTCATACTCAGAGTGCATGCTTCCCTATGCTTAATACTTGGACCTTTGCTTTCAAACTTTTTTTAAAAAGATTTATTTATTTATTATTTGAAAGAGTTACACAGAGAGAGAAGGGGGGAGGTGGGGGGGACTTCCATCCACTGGTTCACTCCCCAATTGGCCGCAACGGCTGGAGCTTCACCAGTCAGAAGCCAGGAGCCAGGAGGTTCTTCCAGGTCTCCCACGCGGGCGCAGGGGCCCAAGGGCTTGGGCCATCTTCTACTGCTTTCCCAGGTCATAGGAGGGAGATGGATTGGAAGTGGAGCAGCCTGGACTCAAAACGGCGCCCATATGGGATGCCGGCACTGCAGGCAGGGACCCCACCCGCTGCGCCACAGCGCTGGCCCTACTTTCAAGCTTTAAGTAATGCGTGTGAATCTGTTAGGTCATCAAAGTCGAATTGCTCTTGTAATAAGATTTATTCTCAACATTCATAATTGAGAGCCTGCTGCTCTTTGCCAGGTATATAAGTCTTAATTAGTTTTGTCACTTTGCTCCTATACAGTGACCAAAACATTAGACTCCATTGCATTTATCACCAATACACAGTACCAGTTCACACACAAAGCAGATTGAAAGCCAACCTACAATGCTGCTTAGAAACACAAATCCTCAATTCTGAATACCTGCTACTAAAACACACATGAATACTGGGTACTTTAACAGAATCACTTAGATCAGCACTGTTCGATTAACAGAAATTTTACACTTGAGTTTCATTTGAGAAAATAGATTCCAAATGCCATAAACCAGATTCTTCTTACCTTTCTTTAGTGGTCACATTTAAGGGATCAAATCTCCTCTTCCAAAGACTGTTACCCTAGGATTGAAACCTTGTCCTTGAACTTATCTCTGATCCACACTTATATAGTGTATCATCAGTGTGATATCTACAGTCATCTAATTAGACTGCAGAAGTGGTTTTTCTCAAGGATGAAAAGATAAAAATATCATGAAATGTAAAAGTTAGAAACAATCTTAGAGAAAAATCTAACTCACACTCTTCATCTTACAGATAAGAAAATGGAGGTTCAAGGGGAAAATAATTTGGTAAACTAGTTAAACTGACCTAGAAAGTCATCTCTTATGATACCTTGTCCTGTGGTCCTTCTACCGTGCTGTGGTTATTGGTGTCATACTCAAGTAGGGAATTTGCAGGTAATCCTGTGTGTCTGTGTAGCACTTTATAAAATATCCTCATTCTTGTTATCCAGTTTGATTCTTACAATATCCACAGAGGGCTTAGGTAGCACCTGTGATTATCTTCGTTTTTCCCAATGTGGAAACTGAGGCTCTGAGGTGTCTAGGTTTCCCTAAGATCATTTCCCTAAGATCACTTACCGTGGAGTGAAAGTTGGGACCTAGCTGACATTTCTCTGAGCTATTTTTTGTTCTGTTTTTGCCTATTGTTAATTCATTCCTGTGCTGGTAAGCAGTGCAAAAGAAAATCTTTTATAATTCTGTCTCTCTTTGACCCCCAGCCCAGCCATTCCGTTTTTCTCATAAGTTCTGTGAAATATGAGTAATTATGTCCTTTCTTTAGCTTGCTGGTTTAACCATTTGTTTGGAAGGTCAGAGTGTGTTTTATGCAGTCGCTGAGCTGATATGACTATTTGATATTCATCCACACTGCCACCAATCCCTGCAATGCTGCTCTGTGTCTTACCCTGTACCCTAAACAATCCCGCCTTAAATACACACTACAGGGGCTGACACCATGGCATAGTGAGCAAGGCCTCCCCTAGGCACCAGCATCCCATATGGGTGCTGGTTCATGTCCCAGCTGCTCCTCTTCTGATCCAGCTCTCTGCTATTGCCTGGGAAAGCAGTAGAAGATGGCTCAAGTGCTTGGGCCCCTGCACCCACATGGGTGATCCAAAGGAAGCTCCTGGCTCCTGGCTTCAGATTGGCACAGCTCCAGCCCTTGCAGCCATTTTTGGGGAGTGAACCAGTAGATGGAAGACTTTTCTCTCTGTCCTTCTTTCTGTCTTTAACACTGCCTCTCAAAGAAATAAAATTCATTTTTAAAAAAATACATACTAAAATCCACAAGTATGGAGAGATTTTTGATCTCCATATAATGCAGAGGCAAGTGGAGAGTTTGGTTATGGAAAACAACCAGCAGGTGAGGCTGTGGCATAATTTTAACCTAAGCCTCATTGCTGCGTTAAAGTATCTTTGTTCAATAAATTGATCAGAAAACATGATGTAGTTTTCCTAAATGCTGTCAAAACAACAACACAAAATCATTAGGCAGTACTAATTCAGTAATGTGTTGTATTGAGTACATTGTATTCAAGAATCTTTTCAAAAATGGGTTGATTGAATCAGGTTTTTCTTAAGAAGAACGCACATTTAGAAAGTGTACAAATAATATTCACCTCAATACAAATGTCACAAATGAACATACGCATGTTTACCATCTAGGAAAACAAATGAAAACATTATCAGTAGTCCCCAAAGAGACCACGCGCGGGCACACACACACACACACACACACACACACACATATATTATGGTATTTCAGAAAGTTAATGGGAGGGGGCCCCCATGTGGCACAGAGTTAAGCTGCCACTTGGAATGCAGGCATTTTCTATCAGTGTGCTATTACAGAGTGCTGGTTCAAGTCCTCGGCTACTCCATTGCTGATCCAGCTTCTTGCTAATGCATCTGGGAAGGCAGCAGCAGATGTTCCAAGTACTTGGGCACCTGCCATCTTTGTGGGAGACCAGAATGAGGTTCCTGGTTCCTGGGTTAGTCGTGGCCTGAACCTGGCTATTGAGGCTATTTGGGGAGAAAACCAGCAGATGAAGCTCTCTTTCTCTTTCTTTCTCTTTCTCTATGTTGCTCTTTCAGATAAATAATAAAAGAAAATTGATTTTAAAGGTTAGTAGGAGATGAAATTAAAAGACACATTTACTTTAGTGCAAGAAAAACTACATACATAAATTACATACATGAATTGTAGTACATGAATTTACATGCACAGGTTTTCAGCAATATATGTTTTTCATGAACATTTTGAAGACTCTGAGCTGTGCATACTTTTCACACTTTTAATACATTTAATACATGTCTTTTAATTCAGGATTCCATGAATTATTTTTTACAGATTCATTTATTTTACTTGAAAGAGAGAGAAAAATCTTCCATCTGCTTGTTTACTCCTCCAAATGGCTGCAATGGCCAGGACTGGGCCAGGCCAAAGCCAGGAGCTTCATCCGGGTCTCCCATGTGGGTGCTGAGGTCCAAGCACTTGAGCACTCTTCTGCTGCTTTCCCAGACACATTAGCAGTGGAGCAGCTGGGACTCAAACCAGCACCCATATGGGATCCCAGCACTATATGCGGTGGCTTAACCTGCTGTGCCCTGATGCAGCTGCTCCATGAACTTTCCTGTTTATTTATTTGAAAGGCAGAGTTACAGAGTGGCAGAGGTAGAGAGAGAGGTCTTCCATCCACTGGGTCACTCCCAAGATGTTCAAAATGGCCAGTGCTGGGCCGATCTGAAGCCAGGTGCCAGGAGCTTGTTCCAGGTCTCCCATGTGGGTGCAGGGGCTCAAGGACTTGGGGCATCCTCTACTGCTTTCCCAGGCCATAGCAGAGAGCTGGATCAGAAGTAGAGCAGCCAGGACTCAAACTGGCACCCATATGGGATGCCGGCATCGCAGGCAGCGGCTTTACCTGCTATGTCACAGTGCCAGCCCCCCTCCATGAACTTTCAAAAAGATGATTTGTAATTTGAGAGTCAGAGAGCGACAGAGACAGAGCTGTTATCTGCTGGTTTACTCCCCAATTGCATCCATTGTCCTAGACTGGGCCCATCTGGAAGCAGGGGGCCAGGAAATCATTGCTGGTTTCCAACATGGGTGAAAGGAATGCAGTTACTTGGGGCGTCACAGCAGCTTCTCAGGGAAGCAGGAACTGGAGTTGGGAGTTGCAGCCAGGTGTGGATCACAGTTTCTGTGCTGTTTGACACTTAACCGTGTGGTTGAACACCTGCCCCTCCATGAACTTTTGGAAGCACCCTTGTATATTCTGCTCTTCATCCTAAAAATAACTGCTACCCCGCATTTTAACATCGCGGTTTAATTTTGCCTGTTTTTTGAACTCTACAAAAATGGAATCATGCAGTATATGAACGTTTGTGTCTGTGACTCAACCTTGTGCTTATGAGATGAGTCCGTGTCGCTGTGTGTGTTTCTCATGCATTTTCCTTGCTATTGGATATCCTGTTGTAAATATATGCCATCATTTGTTTATCCATCCTTTCGTTGGTGGACATTCTGGTATTGTCTTGTTTGGAAGCATTATGAATAAAACTCCCGCGAACACTGTTTTGTGTTTCTTTTGGTACACATGTGCATATATAAATATTTTTTATATAGGCAGGAGCAAAAGTGCCTGTGTTGAGGATATGCATATGCTGAGCTTTACCAGATACTTCCAGTTTTCCAAAATGGTTACACCAATGTTATGCTCCCACCAGCAGTATATGAATGTTCTAGTAGATCCATATTGCAGCAATAATAGTGTAAGCCTCTCTAGTTGTAACCATTGCAGTGAGTATGCACTAGAATTTTTTGTGGTTTTAATTTGCATTCCCCTGATTACCTATGAGGTAGAATGTTTTTACAGGTATTTAGCGATCATTTTGCCTATCTTGTGTGAAATGTCTATTCAAGTTTCTATTCTTGCCTGTTTGTCTTATTGATTCATTCCTCTTGTTCTTGTTAATTATAGGTTTGTTTCTTTGTTTCTTACAAATTCTGTTTTATAGCCCTATGTAGATTATAAGATTATATATTATATATAGGTTTTAAAAGTCCTTGGAAAATAGAATTAAAATGTAAGTTTACATTGGTGCAAAAAAATTGTATGCATGCATTCTTTTCTCATAATGCACATTTTCCTGGAACATTTTGAAGACGCTTCATATGTGCTGCAAATATTTTATCTCATTGTGTAGCCTGCTTTTAAATGAACTTGTATCTTTTGATGGAAGAAGTTCTGAATTTTAGTGTTAGCCCTATAAATAACTTTTCTTTATGGTAATTTTTGTGTCCTATTTAATAAATATTTACCTAACCCTAGAATATAATCTCTTGTATTATCTTCTAGGAACTGTGTTAACTTTCACATTGAAACCTACAATCCACCTGGAATTAATTTTTTGTGTAATATGTGAGATAGAGATGGAGTTTCACTTTTTATAACAGCTAGCCAATTGACCCCAGTACTACTTCCATTCTTAAAGAAAGTCCCAACTCGGTTGTGAGATATGATTCTAAACAATCATTATTGGATTTGATTTGCCACTGTTTGCTTTAGGATTATTGCATATGTGTTCATTGGTGATATTGGTCTCTATTTCTTATTGTGCTTTGGTATCAGGATTAGTCTAATTTCATTAAAGCAAGTGGGGAAGAATTTTCCTAAGACTGGCATTTCTGCCAGTGAGTTCATCTCTCCTATAGTTTTCCTTAAGGGAAGTTTTAACTAGAATAAATTTCTTAAATAGTATAGGACTATCCCAATTTTCTAGCTCTTCCTGTGTCCTTGTTAGTTGATAAGCAGACAAAGATATTCTAAGATTGCTGTGGCCAAGCCTTGCTAGTCTAAACCAATAGTAGCAAACTTAAAAGCTCACAAAGGCTAACCTGGTGATGTAAATGACTAGAGTACATATCCCTTTATGGAGTGGTAGCTGTTAAGCTCAGCCAGTTGTTACCATGCAAGAACGGGAGCCCAGTAAGGCCAAACCGTCCCATTTAAAGGAGAAGTCAGAAGTTTGGACTACTCTATTTAAAAAAGTCTCTGAATATTTGGATGTTGAGTAATTCAAACTTAAAAAAAAATATTGTGTGGGCTAAACAAAATACATGTGCATGCCAAATTTAGTCCAAAGGCTGCTAGTTTGCCACTTGTAATCCAAACTACTGAAAAGCACAATGAACATATATGACTTTAATTTCAAATAATAGAATTCACTTATAATTGACATGTACTTTAACTTAAACTTGAATATTAATCTGTTTATGTGTCTTTTAATTTACCATATTAAAATAAAAGTTTAGATTTTTGAAACATCTAAGTGTAAACAGCTAGAATATTTTCATTACTGTCACATATTTTTACTTTCCTGAATATTATTTCAATGATCTACTTAGTGTCTAAAGCAAAACTGGTGGTCTCTCAGGTTACTGTGTTACTACCTTGTTACCTTTTAAGGTACTGTATAGTGTAGAATCTCAGATAAATTTCCATTTTTCAGGAATTTAGATGGCTTTTGATTAGCATTCTATAGATGAGATGCTTAGAATAATGTATGAACAATTCTCATGTGAAGACCTTTTTTTTTAATTTATTTGACAGGTAGAGTTACAGACAGTGAGAGAGAGAGAGACAGAGAGAAAGGTCTTCCTTCCATTGGTTCATTCCCCTAATGGCCACTACAGCCAGCTCTGCGCAGATCCGAAGCCAGGAGCTAGGTGTTTCTTCCTGGTCTCCCGTGGGGTGCAGGGGTCCAAGCACCTGGGCCATCCTCCACTGCCTTCCTGGGCCACAGCAGAGAGCTGGACTGGAAGAGGAATAGCCAGGACTAGAACCCGGTACCCATATGGGATGCCAGCCCCATGTGAAGACATTTCTAAGCATATTATTTTCATTCATTCAACAAGTATTTATAGTCACTGTATTAGGCAGGTGGGGACCATAGAGACATCTAAAGTCTTGGAGTATAATAAGATATGCACGAGTATAGAAGGTACACTGAAAGTGTAAGGACTTTAAACAATTTTCAAATTGTATTTATTCGACATACAACAGTTCATGTATTTGAAGAGTCAATATGTGATTAAGGATTTTTAGGATTAGGTATTATCTCATTACTAAGACCATTACCACCCTTATCAAAGGCATTACCTACTTATCTGCACTCCTACAAAAAATTCAGGAAATTAGAATAAAAGAAAAATAACAAAATAATAAAACAATAATAACCTAAGTGACTGTTTGATATACAGAGCTAAGTAAAATTTTCATAAACTTTACTAAACTAAAAAATAAAATAAACCAGCATTTATTTCCTCTTATAGAATGTCAACTGAATACATAAAATTATATGCATTACCCTGTTTAATCTTTTTTAAATGATTTTATTTATTTATTTGAGAGGCAGAGTTACAGAGAGGCAGAGGTAGAGAGAGAGAAGTCTTCCATCCCCTGGTTCACTCCCCAGATGACCTCAATGGCTGGAGCTGATCCAATCTAAAGCCAGGAGCCAGGAGCTTCTTCTGGGTCTCCCATTTGGGGGCAGGGGCCTAAACACTTGAGCCATCTTCTACTTCTTTCCCAGGCTGTAACAGAGAACTGAGTTGGAAGAGGAGCAGCCAGACTTGAACCAGCACCCACACAGGATCCCAGCACCACAGGCAGAGGCTTAGCCCACTATGCCATAGCCACAGTATTCTTAGAAGAATACTGTAATATATGTAGTATAGATTATCATTTTATAGTAAAAAATACTGTAGATTCTGTCTGGCCTTTACACTTTCATGTATTTTATTGTTCATCTTTTTAAAGTATTCTGTTAAGCAAATAAATGAGGCAATTTTAATGATTCCAGTTACTTTTAAAATTTAATATAGAACAAACATTAGAATTTGTTCTCCATTTAAAACTATCAAGACAACCAAATAAAGAAAGATATATCTGTTTGTGAATTATAAAAAAAATTAATTATAATTGCATACAATCAGCATGTTACAATTTTATGACCTTATATTTCTTTAATAAAAGCAAAAATGTTTACAGAGATTGTTAGTACTGCTTATACATCCAAAAAGCCTAACAAGATTTTAGAATTTTCTATTTGTGTTTGTTTTTAAATTTCTTTAGAATCTGGGGGTAGCTGAGTAAGAGCAGAACAAACTTGATACCTCCACAGTTATTCTTAGCATTTGGGGCAAGATTCTATGTAATAAAATCTCCCTGCTTTTTCCTGAGAAAATGATCAAAGTCTCTTGGTTTGTCTTAATATCTCTGAGGCAGAGAGAAGTGACCACATTATTCAGTCTTTTGTCCTTTCCAGACAAAAGCCACCTCTATATGGCTCTATAAGTCTTCAATTCAAGGGTATAGCGGTTATCTTAATGGGATTGTACTTGGTTATCTGATAAATTGTTGGCAACCTACCCACAATTACTTCCTTTAACTGACATAAAATTCACTCAACTGGGGCTCAGCAATTGCCCAGCTTTATCTTGCCAAGCCGTGAAGGGAAAGGCTCTCTCTCCCGAACGGCCTACATTTCAAGCCTTTGAAAAAGACTGAAGATACCAATTGGCCTGTGTGCCCTAAGCAGGTGATACCTCCAGACTTAACCAGTGCAGCGCTTGCCTAAGGTTGATCGGATTTTTCTATTTAGAAGAAAACAAACATATTCATGTTTCTTTTGGCGTTCTATTCCCCAACTGATGTCCAGGGACAAATTGCTACACGACATTTCCTTACTGCTCTGTTGCCTCCTAACTCATGGTCCTCTTTCTTTTTCCTTTTCTTTTGCTCCCTCCATCCACGGAGTTCAACTGAAACCATCATTTTCTCTTCCCTCAGCTAAGGGTGGAATTAGCCAATTAGTCAATCTGCTTGGTAGACTACTTTTGACCGCTAGAATCCTGACACTAGTTAGCATTTTGAAGTCTGCCTGGTTCAGATATATATCTATTTTTTCAAAAGATTTTATTTATTTGAAAGAGTCACAGAGAGGTAGAGAGACAGAGGTCTTCCATCTGCTGGTTCACTCCCCGGGTAGCCGCAACGGCCAGAGCTGCACCAGTCCGAAGCCAGGAGCCAGGAGCTGCTTCTTAGTCTCCCACGTGGGTGCAGGGCCCAAGGACTTGGCCATCTTCTACTGCTTTCCCAGGCCATAGCAGAGAACTGGATGGGAAGAGGAACAGCCAGGACTCAAACCGGCACCCATATGGGATGCCAGCGCTTCAGGCCAGGGCGTTAACCTGCTGCACCACAGCACCGGCTCCCACATATTTATCTATTAAGAGGAATCCATAATTAGTATCTGGTTGGAGATTTGAAGGAGTCTTTAACTAGAGATTTTAAGGAATCAGAAAAGAGTCATTGTGAATGACTGAAGTCATGCTGTATAAATGAGAAATATTTACCATTTTCTCTACACTTAATTGAAGCCTAATTATATGTAAAAGTATATAACTTACAAAGTAAATAAAACATAAATAACTGCCTATAATTAGCATACTATGAGCTTCTGATCTGATTTTTAAAATTTATTTGACTTATTTATTTTATGTACTTGAAAGGCAGAAAGAGAGAAAGAGACAGAGAGAAATGCTCCCTAACTGCTCACAACAGCCAGGGCTGGGTCAGGCTGAAGCCAGGAGCCTGAAACTCAGTTCAGATCTCCCAAGTGGGTGGCCGGGATCCACGTACTCGAGTCATCACCTGCTACTTCTCAGGGTGAGCATTAGCCAGAAGCTGGAATCCGAAGGGGAACTGGACTTGAACCCAGGTGTCTTAATTACTGTGTAAAACACCTGCCCCTGATCCCATGTTACCTTTCAAAATCCCCTTCGTAGAAACTGGAAAAATCTTAACAGGGGAATTTGTCCCCATCCTTCTATAGATTATACTTGTCCCCCAGCACCTACTTTTTATTCGTTCTTTTCATTGTGTTTCATTCCCAACTTGAGCTGCACGGGTTGCTTGCTTCTGTCAGATCCCTTAATACTCGATGAGAACTCTTGGTCTGTGTGTGGTTGCTCCAAGTGCAAATTTGAAATAAGGACTTCTCTACTTGCTAAGGCATGCTGCTTCTGGTGCGTTATAAAAGTGCCTGCTGCCCATGCTTGCCGCCTACAGTGTTTTCTCTCTCTCCTTTCCTATATGCCTCTGTCTCTCTCTCTCCCACTCCTCCTCCCTTCTCTCTTCCCTTCCTCTCCTTCACACCCCTCCCTTCTGCGTTCCATCCTATATTGTGGAAGTAGAAGGATTCTGTTCTCAGTTCCCTTTGGGCAGACAGAGAAACCCTCAGATTGGAGTCTAATGAAAACACCCTGTTCCATTACACAGATATGCTAATGTCATGTGATCTTCTGCAATATTCTTGTGCTGGAGCTCCTCTTTAATGCAGTGTTTATGGACTGCAAGTTTACATGGTAGGCATAGCTTTAATACCCAGGCTTCCCAGCCTCTTTTTTGTGCTAAAGTGTCATATTCCAATAAAGCCAGTCCAAAAAATGTAAAGGAATAGAGAGCCTCTGATTAAACACAGGAACATTGATTCTCAGATGTTCAACTCTATATAAACTGCCTGGGCATTCTTAATTAAACTCTGGATTGGGACTCAGTAGGTCTAGAAGGAGACCTGACAGTCTGCATCTCTAACAGTCTCAGGGGACGCTGATGCTGCTGGTCTGATGCAGCAAGGCCACAGGTTAATTTGTAAAGTTTTATTTAATTGAAAGAGTTACAAAGAGAGAGAGGGAGATGCACAGCTGGGGTGGGGGGGCGGAGAGAGAGAGAGAGAGAGAGAGAGAGAGAGAGCCTTCCATCTGCTGGTTCACTACTCAAATGGCTACAACAGCCAGCGCTGGGCCAGGCCAAAGCCAGGAGCCAGGAACTTCATCCTGTTTTCCCAAGTGGGTGGCAGAGACTGAAACACGTGAGCCTTCATCTGCTGCCTCCCACGGTGTGTGTTCCCAGGGAGCTAGATGAGAAGTGGAGCAGCTGGCACTCTGATATGGGGTGCTGGCGTCAAGAGGCAACTGAACTTGCTGGCCCCTATGGATTATCTTTTATTACCTCATTCACTTGTTACACAATAACGATTAAAACAGATTGCTGGCTTTAAGACAACTTACACTGGGCATTTGATGCAGCAGTTAACACGTCACTTGGTATGCCCACATCCTATACTGGAGTGCCTGGATTTGAGTGTGGGCTCCCCTCTGATTCCAGCTTCCTGCTAATGTAAACCTCGGCAGGCAGCAGATGATGGCTCTAGTGGTTGGGTCCTTGCCACCCAGGTGAGAGACCTGGATTGAGTTCCCGGCTCCTGGCTTCAGCTTAGTCCAGCCTTGGTTGTTGCAGGCATTTGGGGAGTGAACCAAAGGAGGAACAGTCTTTGTCTCTGTTTCTCTGTCTCTCTGCCTTTCAAATAAAATGAAAATAAATAATAAATGTAAAGAATGTTTAAAACCAACTGAGATGGCCGGCGCTGTGGCTCACATGGCTAATCCTCCGCCTGTGGCACTGGCACCCTGGGTTCTAGTCCTGGTTGGGGCTCCGGGTCCTAGTCCCGGTTGCTCCTCTTCCAGTCCAGCTCTCTGCTGTGGCCCGGGGGGGGGGGGCAGTGGAGGATGGCCCAAGTGCTTGGGCCCTACACCTGCGTGGGAGACCAGGAGAAGCACCTGACTCCTGGCTTCAGATGAGTGCAGCGCCGGCCATAGTAGTCATTAGGGGAGTGAACCAATGGAAGGAAGACCTTTCTCTCTATCTTTCTATAACTCTCTTTCTGTTTCTCTCTGCTTGTCAAAAAAAAAAAAAAAACTGAGAGCAACAAATAATGATTGCCACTTGTCTTTTTTTATTCTACCATCTTGAATCAAAATTATTTGAGAAACCATCCAGGTGTGCATATCTATTGTGATGTCAAATAGGTTTCAATGAAACAATGATACTTGAGGAGGAATATAGGGATAAATGACTTTTAATAATTTGCTGGTTTTAGAACTCATATTTCTACTCACTTTTGAAAGAATTTTCAGGGGCTTAAATATAAGAGCACAAGATGAGCCAGTGACAGAAACCCAGGTGCACCTAACGTCTTACCTTATTAGGTCTAGAAGACAACCTCTGTTACTTGGTGGGAAGCTACTGGGAATATTGGTGTTCAAAGCTATGTTTTTCCCTAAGGCAAAAGCAGCATCAAAATATAAAAAGCTTTTTACCTCTGGCATGAGTGATAAAGATGCAGAACAGAGAAGCAGGTGAAAAAACTTAGCTTAGGCTTCTAAAGGCTAATTTTATATAAGCGTTTCTGTCCAGCTGTTCTTGGTGGGTCCAGCTGCTCGACAAACAGGACAGGTGGTAATCCCTGTTCAGTGGCTCATTATCACCCAGAGGCTTTGATCTGGCTAATACATAATCAATCAGGTTCTGCATTTTAATATCCTTCTTATTTTCATTTCACTTGTTTTACTGAAATTTGTTCTCCAAAATTCCAATATGAGTTTGTTTTTTAATAAGATTATTTTTGATCATTTATTTATTTTGACATAACTAGGCTCATGATATGCCAGCTGGAGCTTATTACACCCCTGAATCATAAACTTTTCCTTTCCCTCTTTATCTCCTTATAAGATCTGAATTGCAAAACCTAAGGATGAAGTTTTAATTTTGGAGCATAGAAGACTGAAAAGATTTTAGAGGAGAGCAGGAATGAAAATAAACACCTAAAAGCTTCATTTTCAGACTTGGAGCCCCACAGTTTATGCTTTTCTAGTCTCTTCAGAGTTGTGATGTGCATAAATTAAAGACTAAGAAATATTTTTAATATAGTTATACAAAGTTCAATAAAAGAGAAAATATTACAGACATTCGCTTTGGGAACACATTGAAATGGTTCAGAACTGTCCCAGCTCATTTAGGCACAGTGTATGTCCTCAACCATGGAGTTACTGCATATCCCTGTAGCACAGGGAATTGTTCGAAACAGCAAGGGCATAGTCATTGTAAAGATGAAGAGACCTAACCCGAGTTCTTCAGCTCTGTCATTCTTGCATCTCGTTCTCTAAATCTCCCCAATTCACTCTTTTAGAAACATTTCTGGATAAGATTTTTTTTCTTTTGCCCTAAAGAATCCATTCGTGTAATGTTAGGAAATATTAATAATTTTTTTCTTGTTCTATATTATAAATTTTAATGTTAAATTTTTTTAGTGGCATGGCTATATAAATCTCAATAAAAGAAAATAATAGTCATAAGTGTGAGAAGTTAACTTCTTGCAACTAGTTCTTGTGTTCTGTAGTGCCTACAAAGGTGATCATTAATTAGAACAGTAGCAATGGACATATTTCCATTATTTTTGCCATTTGTCAATTCATTTTGTGTTTATGTATAATATTTAGTCCCCTTTAAGTATTCTTTCTTTAAACTGATGTATCTTGCTCAGATTGGAGAGCCAGCTGAGAGTTTTGTCTTAGAAGCATTTATGTGGCTAAGAACTTGATTCTTTGCATATAACATAAGAAATGTCTTATGTTGGCATAATTGCCTCTAATGTCCTAAAAAAGATCTTCAAAATGGGAGAATTTATGATGCGGGGAAGAGAGAGAAGTGAAAAACCAAGTACCATAAGTAGACTAAGGCAAAAGGATCAACTCCATAGAAAAATTGTACATTATCTCACTGGAGCAGTAGATTTGTTTGTCAGGGGGTGGGGAATCTATATTTAAATTATAATTTTGACAGTGGTTTAACTCGTATTAGTTTTGCCCACTTCCCTGTTATCTCAGAATAGCACCTCCATGGACAATCGAATGGCAGTAACAGCCTAAATATGGTAAGCTTTAAAAGCAGATGGCTTGGGGCCATTCTGCTTATTATATCATTGCTTTCAATAGCATAACTGTTCTTCTCCAATGGCCCTCTTTGTTTTTTTGCTTCATTACTGGCACATTTCTTTAATATGTAATCTATAACATTAACATGAAAATGGAAAATGGCTCTCCAATACTATTACTTTCTCCATCTGTGACCCAGTACTGTTTATCATCATCTAATGATCATTCTTATTGCAGATGGCCCTCTTTAAATGTTTCAGAACAACATTTAAAAGACATTGAGGGTGCTTCCGACGTAGATTGACAGACTGAATGGTTTAATATCCAAAGCCTCGTTCTACACAATGTGTGATAAATTACTGGAGATGCAAGGCAACAGTCAATTGCAAAGCAAGGTATAAGAGAGTGATAAAAAGAAATGAATATATTTACATATATATTCAAAATAATTACTATTATTAAATTTGAAAGTATTCTGCAATTGCAAGTCAGACTGCCATTGACTCAAAGAACACTCCTTTGCAGATAAGCCTTTTAAAACTGTGGTTGATTTCCATTCAATCCATACCTTCATGCTTAATCCTCGTATGCTTGGTATTAGCTTTATCTTTAAGGAAGCATTATGTCTAAGGGGAGTTGGAATGGGAAGCACAGAACCTAACAGTAAGAAATAATCCTTTATTGTCATTCTTAAAGAAGGACTTTCCATTTTCTTCCTGATCACTCACAAAGCAGTAATAAAAACAGACAATATCAAACACAACTGGCAACTGAGTTCTCTGTGGCTCTGTCTATACTAACTTCTAGGCTGAGTTTCCAGGCTGCTTAGTCCACTGAGCCTCTCTCTTTGATTTTTTTTTTTTTCCTTTTGGAAGATTCTGTCACTAAAATCTGCTTGTCTTCATATACTTCCTTTCTCCTCATTATTCTTTCCTCATTTGTAGACCCTTGCTGCAAACTATCAATGAAATATTTGGGTTGGAGTGAAAGTATTGCTAGCAATACTTTGATCCATCAACTCATTCCCCAGCTGGAATGCAACCATGCATGTCTTGAACATGTCCGTTTGATGGCTAGATACTGTGTTGAGGAGGAAGGTGTTACAACATTGCTGCTGACAGCACCACTATTTCTAGATGAGGCTAGAAGCGTTATAGTCTTTGTCTGATGGATCTGTTTTTCCTTTTCACTGTGTACGTGAGTCCTTCACAAAATTTTGCTTATGTGTTTCATGATTCTCAACATAATGCTCGTGGTTTTTAACATTACTCTCATCTCAGAGAGTAAATGATGGCTAGGGTGAAATATGGAACACGCCAGGACATTTATGATGACCAGATTAAGTATCTATATTTGTGATAATACAAAACTGTTACAATTATTATTTTTGGCAAGTTGGTAATGTTTGCTTCAGAGAGCTACCTTCAGAAAAGAGAAAAGTGCCCTTGCTTAAAAATATAAACACACATCATTTCAGGCAGGCATTATGGTGCTTAAGATGCCTGCATCCCATATTGGGGTGCTGGTTTGAGTCCCAGCTACTCTCCTTCCAGTCTAGAGCCCTGCTAATGCACCTGGAAAGCGGCTGATGGTGGCTCAAGCACTTGGACCCCTGCCACCCACATGGGAGACCTGATGAAGTCCTTATCTTCAGCCAGGCCCAGCCTAGGCTACTGGAACCATTTGGGAAAGAACCAGGAGAGACAAAATCAATCAATCAATCAATCAATCAATCTCTTTCTCTCTCCCCCCCTCTCTTCTCCCTCTTTTTTCTCTTTCTCTGCCAAATAAATCTTAGCGTAGAAAACTTAATTATACACAATTTAGTTCAGTGGGGTAAGCAGGGTTGGCTGTGTTTGGGCTTTCTTCACATTCAGACACTATAATGTCTGAATTTGTATCATAGATTTACACACAAATGTGAATTCCCCCAATAGTGAAAACATAGCCATTCTCAATCCTGTGAAGGGCTTCCCTGTTTTTTCTTTTTGCATTTCCATTTTTATGCTTTTCTTAAATTTTATGTAAAGCAAAGAAATTTTAGGCACAGTGTAATGAAACACCAGTGGCTCTTTCACCAAGGAATTTTGCCTACAATATGATTTTAAACTCATTACTATTTTTTTATTTGACAGGTAGTTATAGACAATGAGAAAGAGGGACAGAGAGAAAGGTCTTCCTTCCATTGGTTCACCCCCCAAATGGCCACCATGGCCAGCGCTGCACCGATCCGAAGCCAGGAGCCAGGTGCTTCCTCCTGGTCTCCCATGGGGTGCAGGGCCCAAGCACTTGGGCCATCCTCCACTGCACTCCCGGGCCACAGCAGAGAGCTGGACTGGAAGAGGAGCAGCCTGGACTAGAACCTGGTACTCATATGGGATGCTGGTGCCACAGGTGGAGGATTAACCAAGTGAGCCACGGCACTGGCCCCTAAACTCATTACTGTTAAAGATTATTGGAAATTTAGTTAGGACAGTTTTAAGAAGCATGAGTTGATAGACTGATTAATATGAAATTTGCAAAGGGAACTAGCAAACCAATTTAATTCAGAAAACGTAGCTATTTGTATCTGCCTTCATTTTCAATTAAATTTAGAAATACTCTGAAATTGGAAATCAGACTCCACATGATTCAAAGAACATCTCTTTTCAGATAAACCTTTTAACACTTAAAAAAAAATAGTTGAAATCCATTCATTCCGTACCTTCACAGTTAATCCTTATGCATGATCTTTCTTGTTTTTCCCTACCTCTCCTCTAAGTGTCCTTTATGAAGATGAAAAGTTTTTTCCCAACACAAAATTCCCTTGATTACGTACTAGAAAAAATTGACAGTTGTAGCAAGGTTCAGGGAAAGCTAACACATACAGGGCTTCCATGAAAACTGGTTTACCAAAAACATTGGATTTACTGCTGATAAATAATCGATTTTTTTTCCATTTACCGTTGCTCGCCGTTGAAACTCATAAATGACTTTATTAGTATCATGTTACACATTTCATTTTGCTGTCGATAAAGATGCTTCTTCAGTTAACTCTTCGTTTATAACATTCAGAATCTCAAACTATAGCTAGTGTCATCAAAAGGTAGAAAAGCAGAGGCATGGAGATGATGGACCACTGCCCCCTCTATGGAGTTTAATGATCACATTTCATCCATAAAGAATGCTTTAAGTAAAGCGAATGCTTTGCATACATGCCATTACATTTGATTACAATTAAGTTTAAACATATACCAGTTATTTAGCTCTCATTAAAATCTGCTAAAATATAGGAGGCTTGTGAGTGATGCAAATTGGAATTTACATAGGTTTAGGGTTCACTTTTTTAATTGTTGCTGTTTCACTAAAAGGTGCTAGCTATGTTGTGTTGTTTGCTCATCAAACAAAAAGAAGCAATCAACAAGCCTTGAAAAAAATTTCCTCCAGTCTTCCTAACTCCACATGCTGCCATCATCATGACTTTCACAAATGAGAAATAGAGAATCCCTTCTCTAATGAAGGTCATAAATTCATTTGAGGGCTACAGATAACTAAGGGATAACTTAATACAGGCTGAAACATTCAAATCACTTGCACTTTAGAAAAATATGCTGGATTTTAAAATGACATAAATGCAACCCAAGTATTACTCAAGTTTAATGGGAACAGGGCAATTTCAACTCACAATGTTTTTGCTGTAAAATAAATAAAATTAATTCAGAGGCCAGAACCAATTTGTTAGAAGTGCTGCCATGTGATTCTAATATCCAACCTCTATTTGGGTGCATAGCCCTGCATTCTACCCAATAGGAGTGTATTCTTCTTATCTAATAGCAATTCAAATCTGTTCCTCTCATGAAAAGAACCACTAGTGATAGGCTTGAAAGAAAATGGGAAGGGGGTGGGTGATTTAAAAAATAATGGTGATTTTAAAAATAAGGAGATGAGGGGCCAGTGCTGTGGCATAGTTGGCTAAGCTTCCATCTACAGCACCGGTATCCCATATGGGTACTGGTTCGAGTCCCAGCTGCTCCTCTTCTGACCCAGCTCTCTGCTATGGCCTGGGAAAGCAGTAGAAGATGGCTCACGCCCTTGGGCCCCTGCACCCGCATGGGAAACCCGGAAGAAGCTCCTGGCTCCTGGCTTTGGATCAGTGGCTTAATGTGCAGCTCAGTCTCCATCCTTGGCCCTGTGTTTAAGGTCTCTATGCCTTTGTATATGGCTGTTTTTCCTTCAGTCAATTCTTAAGCTTACCTTAGTCCTCTGCCTGAACAACCCTATTGACCAGAGTTGCCTGTGCATCACTAGTTTTGTAAACCATGTTTAGCTGGATTCAGTGAGCACAGCTTTCCTCTAGCACTTATGTAATCGAATTACAATTACTTGTTTAGATCTCCCTCTCTAGTCTCTGAATGCCAAGAAGATAAGACAGTTTAGTATCCATTTTGGTCTCTTTTCTACTTAACATAGCTAATGCAGATACATAACTTGGTAGAGTTTAGATATTAGCTAAACTTATTAATCCATTTGAAATTGATAAAAGTTGTTAATGCTTTAAATGACAAAAGTATAGAAATTCTAATAAATGTAAGTCAGTTATAAGTTGAGTGATTATTATAAGAGGTAATTTGAAATCATATTAAATAAGACATAAATCCCATATTTAACCTCAAGACCTCAAGTCATCAATCGTAAAAACATGAGAGGAAAAAGACCTTTATTAATATCAGATTATATTTTTAAACCCTAGCATTTTTAGTGATCCACAAGTACAGTATGAACAAAAAGTATGAAGTGACATTTACAAAACTAAAATGTAAGGGATGTAAGTGTCCTATTTGCTCAGTTTTGAATATCACATTTTAAATGGATCTTGTTTCTCAGTGGATCTTATCACCAGAAGAGCTAAAGGTCTGTAAGCCTTATTATATGAAAGAGAAAAAAACTAGAAGGTAATGTAAGTATTTATATTTAGCTTAGAGGGAATTGGAATTATGGAACATGTAATAGAGGGCCTCAAAAAAGTATAAGACTAGAATAAGAATAGACTTACTTTATTTGTTATGGTTGGGGATGTGGCATTGTTTGTCACTTTCTTTTTATTTTTCCTGTTTTACAATGAGAACAGGTTCAGCTAGATACGTGAAGCTAGAGGAAAACAAATTTGAACTAAATGCTCAAGAAAAAATTTTTTTGAAAAGCAGTTAGTTTCCTGTATGGTAGACATTCAAGGCTGAAATGACTGTCTCACCCCTAAAGGCAATTTCTGTGTTAGATGGGAGGATGTAATTCATTAACCTTTAAGGTCACTTCTGAATCTAATGTTTTGATATTTTCAGAATTAATCAGAAGGGAACTGACAGCATGACCTGGATCTGTCCTATATTTATATAAACATCCTGTGTAATGCACATCATTTTCTGTCCAATTATATACATTTTTGAATGTTAAATTTGATTTTAGGGCAGATGCTTTTTTTTAAAAAAAACTTCAGAAATCAACTTTATTAAGGGACAATTTGCACACAATATACTGCATTCATTTAAAGTGTAACATTCACTTATTTTTGACAGATATGAAACCCCTGCTACAAAGTACAGAAGATTTTTATCCCCAACCCCCACCCCCAAAAACCTCTTGATGCCCCTTTGCAGGCCATTCTTCCCCAGGCAACCACTGATCTGCTTTCTGTCACTGTATATTAGTTTGCACTTTCTAGAATTTTCTATAAATGGAATCATACTGTATTTTTATGTGTCTGGATTCTTCTACTCAGAATAATGGTTTTAAACAGCCGTAGTCTGAGACTCTGTAGTTTATTAATTGCAGAGTACTACATTTCGTTTTTCCATTTACCTTTTGGTAGCTATTTGGGTTGTTTCCAGTTTGGAGATATTGTGAATAAAGCTGCTAAACATTGTATTCTTGTTTTCAAAATTTTACTTTTGAGAAGCAAGGTACAAAAATACTTTCCCTGGTATGTGCAAATTTGTTCACTCTTTTCACTTCAAGTGCTATCTTAGTTAAGAACAACTAGAGGATAAGTACCAGGGACAGACTTACCAGGTGTCAACTGACTTCTGCGAACGTCCTAGTTTCTAAGGAGCAGATGTGTATCAACTACTTTTTGCTGCAATAAAAAATCACCACAAAACTTACTGGTCTAACACAAGAGTCATCAAACATTTTGTAGAGAAGAGCAAATTATAAGTATTTTAGGATTTGGGAGTTGCATATGATCTCTGTGGCATAGATAATGTTTTTATTAACAACTCTTTAAAATTGTAAAAGTCATATTTAGCAGGGAAGCTGTGTAGAAACATCCCATTGACCAGACTTTGGGCCATGATTCATAGTTTGCATACCCCACAGTATAACAGCCATTTATTTAGCTCATTATCTGATGGCGAATTGGGCTGCTTTTGTGGTTTGGACCAGTTGTACTTCTCTCTGATGGGCTTGCTTATGCATCTGTGGTCAGCCAGCAACTGGATGTGGTCTGGCTCACATGTGTGATGGTTGGCAGGGTTTCATCTAGGAACCGATGCAAGTATGATTGTGTTTTGTTATCCAACATGATAGTCCAGGCTTCTTCATATGGAGACTTGACAAGTTTCTACTTGTATCAATGTTTGGTATTATCTTTGGCCAAAACAAATCATATCACAGGACCATTCCAGATACAGGTAGTAAGAAAACATTCTGTCTCTTGATGGGAGAACATAACAGTGTTACATTGAAAGAGCTGAAGATAGGGCCGGTGCTGTGGCATAGTCTGCTAAGCCTCCACCTGCTTATGGGCACCAGTTCAAGTCTGGCTATTCCACTTCTGATCCAGTTCTCTGGTATGGCCTGGGAAAGCAAGAGGGGATGGACCAAGTCCTTGGGCTACTGCAGCTGCGTGGGAGACCAGGAAGAAGTTCCTGGCTCCTGGCTTTGGATTGGCCCAGCTCTGGCCATTGCAGCCATTTTGGGGAGTGAACCAGCCAATGGATGACCACCCCCCACCACCGTGTCTCTCTGTCTTTCTCTGTCTCTCTCTATCTCTCTACCTCTCTCTGCCTCTGGAACTCTGCCTTTCAAATAAATCTTTAAAGGAACAAAAAAAGAGCTGAAGGTGGGCATCTCACCTAGAGTTGGGATGCCCATGTCCTACATTAGAGGGCCTGGATCCCACAGCTGGCTCCACTTCCAGTCCCAGCTTCCTGATGGTGCACACCCTGGGAGGCAGCAGTAAGCGGTCAAATAGTTGGGTTCCTGCCACCCATGTGTGAGACCTGGATTGAGTTCCCAGTTCCCAGTTCCTGGCTTTGGGCTGACCCAGCTCTGTCTATTGTAGGTATTTGGGGAATGAACCAGTGGAAGGAAGCTTTGTTTGTCTCTGTCTCTGTCTCTCTCTCATTCTCTCTGTCTCTCGGTATCTCTGTCAAATAAATTTTCTTTTTGACAGGCAGAGTGGACAGTGAGAGAGATAGAGAGAAAGATCTTCCTTTGCCGTTGGTTCACCCTCCAATGGCCACCTTGGCCGGCGCGCTGCGGCCCACACACCGCGCTGATCCGATGGCAGGAGCCAGGTGCTTCTCCTGGTCTCCCATGGGGTGCAGGGCCCAAGCACTTGGGCCATCCTCCACTGCACTCCTGGGCCTCAGCAGAGAGCTGGCCTGGAAGAGGGGCAACCGGGACAGAATCCGGCACCCCAACTGGGACTAGAACCTGGTGTGCTGGCACCGCAGGTAGAGGATTAGCCTATTGAGCTGCAGCGCCGGCCCAAATAAATTTTTTAAAAACTTTTTTCTTATAAAATTGAATAGCTTGATACCAGAGAGGGAGGTCAGAATTTGTGACCACTTTCTGGATGAAAGTTACAGGCATCTTCCTCTATAGACTAAGAGAATTCAGAATTTGGGTACAGATAAAACTGGATGTACTGTTAAAATTCTGACTTTGTGAGTATTCATTGCTAGGCAAAACAGTTGGTTTGTGTAGCGTCACAGTTAGTGGTAGAAATTCAGTACCCATAGTCTGGTGATTTTAAAATGTAAGAAATACTGATTAGAAATGTAGTGAATTAACCACTTATTGCCACTGGGGATTTAATGAATGCTGCTGTGATTAAAAACTGAAGAAGAAAAATTGGGACTTCTTTTCTACTTACTCTCTTAGCTGGACACTCTTTTGAAAATAATTTTATTCTTAAAGCTGTTATATTTAGTCTTAATATCCTTAATATCCCCATGGCCATAGACCATCTAAAATGTTCCTACAATTATATCAGAATACATTTTTTCTTCTTTTAAAAAAGCAAAATCACTAGGAGTCCTCATGAACATTTATTCAGATGAATTTCCCAAGCATTTAATCAGATAAATTTGTAGGTATTAAACAAAGTGGCAACCATCCAGCCCTAAAATGTCACCATTCTGTCAGGTATGCACTTGCCAATTTGTTGGCCTAGACCTGGGCATGTCACCAAGGGCTGGAAACTGGGTCCCACTGCAGGGCGAGAGCAGAGGGGTGATTTCTCAGTTTGTGTTTTGCAGTGTATCACTCAGACAACATGCAGTTGTGAATAGTAGTGTGAGCTACTTGTTACTCCCCTTGACAATACTTTTAGCAGCAATGTTTCTCCTTCTGCAGTGTGACAACATTTCCATGTCTTTTGGAGGGAAAAGAGAAGGTAGAGCGATTGATTCCTAGTTTATTCCCAGACATCTGGCAGGGAAGGCACCCCTAAACCTTGTGCATATTCTCACCCCACCCCTGTAGTCCTTCTTGTGGCTTGAACTTCAGACTTGATGAGCACCTCCCCAGCTCGCTCCCCCTCCTGCAGTCTTTTCATAATGCTCCAGCTCTTCACAGGGAACAGGGCTGCAAACGTCTGCCCTCAATTTACTTCCAAATCCTAGTCGAGGGAAATGATGTTATGTGTAATTGTTCGAATAGACATATAGTTCATTGATTTGGCTACCCAGTAGATTATGTTGCTTCCAAGTCTTTTGAGCAATCCACTGTAAATATTACATTTTGTGTATCATCCCAGTACTCATCCACATACATATGTATAAATATTTATTTATGCTTGTATGCGTGAAAGAAAAGTTTCATAAAATCTTACCTTTTTTGTATTCTATTCTTTTTTCATACTTTCTATTCTATTCTACTCCATTAAAAACAAAAAAAGCTACAGAGATTTCATAGCCTACTAATGGTTCATGAATTGCAGATTGAAAACTGCTGTGGCAGGGTAACAGCGGTGAGGACATAGGAGCTGCATTGCTTCCGTCTCAGAGGAAGACTCTGCGAGTCACCAGTCCTGGGACCTTGAGCACGTTTCTTTATCTCCTGGTTCCTCGGTATTCTCGTAAAGTTAGGCATAATATGTGCTCAGCAAATAGTAGTTATCATTGTTACTGTTATATTGACCCTATGGCTAACCCAAATGGTATTAGTTAACACCTGACCACTTGTTAAAATTTCCATTACTATGCACTAATATGTATGCACATTAAATTCTTAGATGCAATCAGATTTTGTTGGAATACAGTGCTGAATGTTTTCTTTTAAAATGATTTATTTACTTATTTATTTGAGAGAGACAGAGAGAGAGGGGGGGAAAGAGAGAGAACACTCCTATCTGCTGGTTCACTGCCCAAATACAATAGCCAGGGGTGGGTGGAGGCCAAAGTTGGAGTCAGGAACACAATCCAGGTCCCCCATGTGAGTGTCAGGAACCCAACTAGTTGAGCCATCACTACTGCTTCCCAGAGCTCACTTTATCAGGGAGCTGGAATCAGGAGTCAGAGCTGGGAATTGGCCCCAGGTACTCTGTGTGTGTGTTATTTTTATTGAAGGCATATAAATTTCACGTATTTCAGATACACAGATTTAGGAACATAGTGGTACTTCCTGTCTTATGCTCCCTCCCTCTCCTAGTCCCACTCTTAATTTTGACAAATATTAAGATTATAGAGTTGTCTAAAACTGGATGCATCGGCAGCCTTTGAGAGAGAGAGAGAGAGAAGTACAAAACTACTGTACTGGGTTCTGTCCCTCCCTCAGGTCAGCCTCTGAGAAAGCTGCATTCTTCAAACGCTTTCCCTGGGCCCCAAGGTGCTGTAGCTCAGGTGTGCTTCCCTATCAGCGCTGCAGCTGAGGTTGAATGACTGCAGGGATTCTGCTGAAGGCGGACATAACGCGCTCTCTTCCATCCGAGCATCTGTGCAGTCATGTTATTCAGATCTAATTGTATTTAAGTTATTCATAACTTCGAGCTTCACTTCGCTTCAGTCATTAGAGTTGGGGGGCCAGAGTTGGGGTGCAGCAGGTTAAGTTGCCGTTTGTGACACCTGCATCCCATATGGGAGCTGGTTCAATCCAGACTGCTTTGTTGCTGAGCTAATTCCCCCGGGAAGGCAGGGGGCCATGATCTAAGTAGCTGGGCCCCTGCCACCCATGTAGGAGACCCAGATGGAGTTCCGGGATCCTGGATTCAGCCTGATCCACACCTAACTGTTGTGGCGTGTGGCCATTTGTGGAGTGAAAAGACAGAAGGCTCTCTCTTTCTCTCTCTCTCTCTCTCTCTCTCTCTCTCTCATTCACTCACTCTCACTCTTCAGCTCTCCTTCTCTCTCTACCACTCTGCCATTCAAATAAATAAATGTTTTAAAAACTTGCTGTTCAAAAAAGAACTATGCTTTTCCCTTTGTGAATAATCCAAATAATAAAACATATCTCATTTCCTTTTATAGTTTTCTTTTCCTTTGACATCCAGAAAGCCCACAGGCAAATTATAACCATTTTTTAAAACTTATTTTTATTAAAATAAATTAGATACATAGACATTGGGGAGGATTATGGGGGTATTCATCAAAAGATACAAAATTTAAGTTTGATACTAAAAATAATTTCAATAGATCTGTTGTATAAGGTGGTTTTGATAATACACTGTATTGGACTATGGAAAATTGCTAAGGATAGAAAGATGTTTAATGTTCTCACCCCCCAAAAGACAAATATGTGAAGTAAAGCATATGTTACTTAGCTTTATTTAGTCATTTCCACAATGGATACATATTTCAAAACATATTATAAATGATAAAATATACAATTTTTATTTGTCAGTTTAAAACATTAATAAATTCAGAAAAGAGAAAGGCTTACATTGACGTGTATAGTTCAGTGAATTTTCACAGTCTGAATACACTAACATCATGTGACTAACACTGAAAGCAAGAAGCAGGAGCATTATTAGCCCCCAGAAGTCCCCTTGTGCCCTCTTCCAATTGTTACCCACCTCCAAGGTGATCATTTTTTTAAAAAAAATAGATTTATTTATTTGAAAGGCAGAGTTACAGAGAGGCAGAAGCAAAGAGAGAAAGAGAGAGAGAGAGAGAGAGGTCTTCCATCTGCTGGTTCACTCTCCAAATGGCCACAATGGCTGGAGCTGTGTCTGTCTGAAGCCAGGAGTTTCCTCCAGGTCTCCCACGTGGGTGCCGGGGCCCAAGGACTTGGGCCATCTTCTACTGCTTTCCCAGGCCACAGCAGAGAGCTGGATCAGAAGTGGAGCAGCCGGGACTCAAACTGGCACTGTATGAGATGCCAGCATTGCAGGCAGCGGCTTTACCTGCTACGCAACAGGGCTGGGTCCAGTAATCATTATCTTGACATTGAACACCAGGAATTATTATTTGCTGTGTTTATCCTTTATGTAAATGAAATCATAGTATGTATTTTGTTGTGAGTGGCTTCCTTAAACATGGATTCATCCATGCTGTGATACAAAGTTGCAGGTTGTTCCTTCTCATTGCTGTGAGTATCCCACAGCTAAAATTCATTATGTTCTACTGGCAATGAGCATTTGGTACAATGTCTTAGAAACTGTGATGTACATTGTTTGGTATGCATTCTTTTGGGGACTATTCATAGCTGAAGGATTGGACTTTTTTTAATGTTTCTTTTAATCTTCTTGAAAGGCAGGGAGAAGGGGAGGAGGAGAGGAGGGACAGGGGGCAAGGGAGAGGGAGAGGGAGATGGAGATTTCCATCCACTGGTTCACTCCCGAAATGCCTGCAACAGCCAATGCTGGGAGAGGATGAAGCCAGGATCTCCAGATTTTCTCTGGGTCTCCCACACTGGTGGCAGGGGCCCAAACCCTTGAGTCATCATTTGATGAGTGCTAGTATACATGAGCAGAAAGCCGGAGAGGAAGAGGGGAATCCTGGCTCTGCGATGTGGGCTTCTTAAGCAGCAGCTTAACCTGCTCCACTACAGTTAATAACCCCACCTAGGAGTGGAATTTCTGGATCAGTAGGATATGCGAGTGCCGAGTTTTGTGTGTTCTGCCAGGTTTCCAGTGTGATTGTACCAATGTGTACTCCCATCAACAGAGCATTAGTGTTGCAGTTGTTCGGCATTGCTCCCAACACGTTGCATTGTTTGTCTTTCTGATTCTGATAACTACATCGAGCTCTATGATCTTCAAATCTGCATCCTAACTTTTCCTTCCTCCCTAATGTTTTCTTCTATATATATTTACTTAATTCTGGATTTTATCTACTAATTTTAAAAATTTTAACAAGCATAAAATTTGTACATTTTTATCGGGTACCATGTGATGTGTCAATACATGTATACATTGTATAATGTCTATCACGGTAAATATCCATCTCCTCAACATTTAACATTCTTTTATGGTGAAAACATTCAAAATTCTATATTCTATTTGTTTTTAATAGAAAAATAATGCAGCACATTAACATCTGTAGTCACTCTACTGTACAGTAGAACACCAGAACTTCTTACTCCTATCTAACTATAACTTAATACCCATCAATCAACTTTTTCCTCTCCAGCTCCTGCTAACCACTACTATACTATTAGTTTCTATGAGATCACCTTTCTAGGACTCCACCTATGAGTCAGATCATGTGATACTTGTCTTTCTGTGCTTGGTTTATTTCACTTACCATGTTATCACAAATGACATGATTTCATCTTTTTTATGGCCAAGTAGTATTCCATTGTATATACATACCACATTTTCTTTAATCATTTATCAGTGCCTGGACACCTAAGTTGCTACCATTTCTTAGCCATTATGAATAGTGCTGCAATAATTATATGGGAGTACAGGTGTCTCTCCAACAGGCTAGTTTCATTTCTCTTGGATGTGTACACAGTAGTGGGATTGCTGGATCATATTGGTAGTTTTGATTTTTGGTGTTTTAAAGGAACCTCCATAATGCCTTCCACAATGGCTATACAAATTTACATTTCTGCTGACAGTGTATAGGGCTCCCTTTTTACAAACATCCTTGCCAGCATTTATTATCTTTTGTCTTTTTGATAAAAGCCAATCTAACTGGAGCAAAGTGATATCTCTTTGTGGTTTTCATTTGCATTTCCTTGAGGATTGGTGGTATTGAGCCTTTTTTCATGTATCTGTAGGCTATCCGTTTTTAAGTCAGGCATAGTTATAAGTTTCCATTAAGATTTTATGGAACAATGTGGGCGGTATAAATACATATACAATATAGACATAAATAAGACCCACAGCTAATTGAGCCATAATTGAAACCTCTAGACTCTGCCCTCAGATCCAATTGGTTGAAAAGCAGAATTGATTTGGTCCAATAACCTGTCCTGAATTTAACCTTTCCAATAATTTCAACACTTCTCGGTTCAGACCTTTGTCCTCTCTTAACTGAACTATTATAATAGTCTCCTTGGCGTATGTTCCCATATAGGTGATGGGTGATCTTTTCTTTCAAGTAAAATGAAAATAAATGAATCATTTAAAAAAATTATTCAGTAGCCAAGTGCTTGTCCTTTTGCCATCATATGAAAAGAGGCTTCGAGTTCTTTGTTAGCCAGCTCTTAAAGGATGAGAGTAGATCCAGCCCTGAGGACCTATATGCACACAGGAAGGTATTTTTGATATTACTCAAGAATGTGATTTGATATCCTAGTGAGGACAGTAGTATTTCCTGCTAATTAGCCTTGCCAAATATAAAATCTAGTATTGGTCTAATACATTTTTGAGTTCCTCAACAGCATAAATTAATGTCATAAGACAGCAGCATGGTAACAGTTAAAAAGCCGTGCCTTAGTAAATTATTGACATGAGAGATTAGCTCACAGAAGCACTTTACAAAACTTGCTTCAGCTCTTCGTAAACTAGCTGGACACATGAAGCCTGGTGGCTCAAGGCTACTTGGTTCTTAACTGAAATGTATGCGCCCTAATCCCAAGAGGTCAAACTAATCACTTTTACCTTTTTGCATCTTTTTTTAAAATTTCTCTTTGGTTTTACTTATTTTAATCTGTCTGATGTCATAGTCATGTATGAGTCTATTAGATTATAAGCTTCTTAAGGATAAGGCTATATTTCCTTTGGATCCCCCTAGTAGAAGAACCTGATTACAATGTTGAAATGTTTATGTATTTCCATGTCAATTTCAAAACAATTCCCCATTTATACTAACTGTAAAGAAAAATGAGTAGTGCTTGCATAATGAGCAAAGACGTATGGGAGTGTTCCAGAAATATACCATGGTTGCATCCATTTAATGACATTACCATAGGGGAATATTTACTAGAGAACTTAGACTAGGTAGCATATGAGAAATATTTCTTGGAAATTTGTAAATAAATCCAAATTCCTTGCATCCATATTTTTCTCTCATCTTCTACAGATGCCTTGACAAAACTCAGCCAGAACTAGAGATTCAGCCTCTGGCAGATCACTAAGTGTTTCATTTTTTTCCCCCTCCATTTTCCCTTGTATGGGTTCCTGTCTGTGTGTAGAATTTCCTACTACATGCTTCCTTTTTGAATGTTAAAAAAAAAAAAAGGTGGACAGGTCTCTTTTGCAAATTGCTAAAGAGGAAGGACTGAAACTCTTAAACCTTTTATTTTCCCTCATACAAGTTAAAGATGAAAAGCTAAAGTGATTGTGCTGAATTTATTTTGTGCTATATTCTTCACAGTATTCCTGAACATACTGGGTTTGCTCTTAAGGAATTGTACTTGCTTGACAGGCTACTTTGCATTAACACAGCCTCCCCCAGCCTTCAAATCCCATTCAAAGTCATTATGTCATTTTGGCTCACACTGTGACCCTGTGCAGTAGTATCCATGTTTTCCAGATGAGTCAGCACAAGCTCCCAAGGGGTTAAGTGACTCATCTGGAAAGGGTTAAGCGACTGGCCTCTAAGGGGCAGAACTGGTCTGGAAGGTCTGCCCTTCCACCTTACTGCTGCTCTCTAACGTACAGCTATGCTTGCTGAGGATTAAGAGAGCTGCTTTTGATAGAGCATAATTCTTGCAGATAGCCATCTCAAAGGGAAAAAAGAAAACTCGTGTCTTCATGGGTAGCATTTGAATATTACATTTTCCTTATCAGTTTCAACTTAGGATGACTTCCTTGTTCCCCTAATTGACTGGTAATTCTTTTGTTTACTTCCTTCCACATCTCAAGAACCAAGTCATAAGTATTAATAATAGTTACATTAGTATTTAATATTTTTATAAAATTCTAGTATTTCGGGAAGGGGTAATTTAAGCAGGCATTATGTCGAACTTTGCATTTTAATTAAAAAGACTCAGAATGAAATGAACCTCTGACAGTAACAGATGACTACTTCTAAAAGCTGCATTACTATTTGATATATGTTCAGTATTTTCGTCTGGATAATAAGTCCTACGACTTGTTTCAAGAAAAGTGACAGGACTAAAACAATTAAAAAAGACAAAGCTGCTCTTTTTTAATCATATGCCCATAAATAAAACTGAGTTGTGAATTATTTCCAGAGAAGCAGTTGACAAAGTATAAGTAAATCACTCTAAGAACTAAAGCTGTCTCAGTTTTTTTCTTGAATGTTCAAACCAAACCTCTATCCTTGTCCAATGATGAATTTCCTTTGACAAATAAATATTTACAAAGTATGAAATATAGACTTTGTACACTTCCTGAGGCCAAAGCATACTGCTTAAACTAAAACTGAATATTTTTCTCACCTCAAATACACCAAAATAAGAACATAACTTAAAAGTAATTCTCTCATGTAGCAGACCATCCATTAATCATTCTTTAGAAAATATTGGCATTGTGAGTTTTGGAGATAGAAAGAAAAGCTGTAAGTTCTAGATTGAGCAGAAAATCTGAAAGCATTTATGGATTGGAAGAAAATGGTGAACTCTGGTAAAGTATAATCTCCTGTAACCCTCATTGGGAGGGCAAGAAGGAGAAATTTTTCACCACACTCTCATTTTCCAGTGAAAAGTCTTCAAGCTGCCACTGGTCTGATTGGGTAGGTCGCAAAGGGTTAATTTACTTGTGATTTGAGAAAAGACTGGGACTTCCCCTAATTTTTTTTAAAGTGTGGTGTGTGGGAGGAAGGTAGAAAGAGGTCCCAGAATGAATTCACTAATTGGGGTTTTCACCTGCTGTGAGTCTAATCGAATACAAAGCCTTATTTGTAGCTGAAGAGGAAGGGAGATTATGCGGAGTGTCAGAATTTCTGCCTAGTTTTGAAATTCCTGTTATTTGGCACAATCATTTGGGAAAGCCAGTGGAACAGTTACAGCTGCTGTTAAGGTGGATCAGCAATGTGGTAGACATACTTGAACCACCTTAACCAGTTATCCATTTTTGGCAAGAGATGGCCTTGGTTCCAATAGGGTAGCATAGGGTAGCGCTAGAGCTGGCAGGCTAATACAGCACGCTGAATTCTCTCCCATGCAGCAGCTACCAGCCTGTAAGGTTAATGAAGTGTGCCTTTATTTGAGAGAAGATGCTAAACTTCACATCTTTTTAGATGTTTGACTTGATATAGGTGACTTTGTGAGCCTCTCAGAAATCAAGCTGAAAGCAAACTGCAGGAGAGCGAAGCGGAGTTTGACTTTATCTGGAACCTGTCTGGTGAAATCTCTGGTTTACATGGCAGCTGGCTCAGAGAACTTTCCTCAGCCTGGCTCACCCTGCCTCCCTGCAGAGGAAGGGCCTGGAAAAATAGGCTTTTGTGTGGGTGTGAAGTGCTCTGTGTCTGAATGTAGAGGCCTCTTCATTTGCTGGTTAATGTGAACTGGCTGGAGATTCTTACATTCAGAAGATACTGCTTTCAGATTGATCTGGAAGGATTGTTAGACATGTTTTAATTGATATGCCATGGTATTTGCCCTAACTAGTAATGATTCACCAGTATTGTAAGCAACTGTTATATGTCTGATTGACTGTTCCTGTCTAATACTTGTACCATGCAAACAGAAACATGAAATTCCTGTGTTTACTAAACACCAAAGTGTTGATATTTTACTACAAAATATGTAATATGGTTAATTGACACAATTCCTATATTCCAAGTGGATTTTCACAAAGCAGTGCACGTTATACTTTTGATTGGCTAGAGAGCAAAAAGCAATCGAGATAGACACTGTGGGAGCTAGAGGGAAGCTGGACCCTAGTGGGTAGAGAAAACCTCAGGGCCACCCCCAGGCAAGTGCCCAGTGCAACCCATCCCTTGTCTTTTCTCTTGTCCATTTTGCTCCTTGTTTTTACACTGGTAACATCAGGCTACCATTGAAACCACAAGCAGCCTAGAATGTCAAATGAAGTGTCAGTGTGTGGTAGGAGCAGCCTGACCTCTGCTGTTGGCCTTTCACATCCTCTTCTGTATGAGTGCATCCAAACCCAAGACCCCCACAACACAGATATTTCAAATCCATAGCTTCCGTCCAAAAACATCTTCCCGCTAAGCTCCAGGCTCAGATGTCCAACTGAGTCCTGGAAACCTTCACCTATACGTCACTTGTATGTCACTTGCACATCACTTGTACACCATCTACCTCATTCAGGACTGAATTTGTCATCTTTCCCCTCCCTTTCTTCTGCTCCCTTTTCTTGACAGACTTAGCTTGGTGAACGCTACTCTTTCAATCTTGGGAGCCACCCTGTAGAGTCTTAAAAATCTCATTGTCCAAGGCCAGACTGAGTCAGTGTCAGAGTGCTTAGACCCAGGCATCAGAATTTTTAAAATATTCCCCAGGAGATTCCAGGGGATGGCAAAGGTGGAGGACGATTGCCCTAGAACTTCTTTCTCATCCATACATAGCATCCAGTCAGTCAAGATTCCTGACTGATTTTTACTCTATTTGATCATTTCTCCACCCCTGTATTACCACTGTAGTAGTTCAAATCCTCGTTATAATGCAGTCACCTTGGACCTGGACTCCTAATGCTAGAGGCTTTCCTTTGATCAAGCCCACACACCATTATCCAGGTGATTTTTCTAAAGGACCAATCTGATCTAGCCACACTCATGGTTAAATTATATCCTCTTTATAAAACTCTCCAATACTTTTCAGGATTCAGGTCATACTGTCACTTGGCACCTGAGGCCCTTGTCAGTTTGCCTAGCTCTCTGACCCCTGTCTTGACATTTTTTCATGACAGTCAAGCAGACCATTGAAGGCTTCCAATGAATAAGTTGTTTACAGTCTCTTCACCTTCACACCAGCTGGTATCACCATTCATAATTATTGGATTGCCTTTGTGTTTACTCCCAAAGGGCCAGAAGCTCCTTGTGGGCCTACAGAGGATGCTGCTATCAATATTTGTCCAATGAATGAGTCGTCTGCTCTCCCGAAAGCTCCAGTGGGTGGAGCAATTTCTCTTCTGTCAGTAGTCCCCATTCAACATCCGGGCTCTTGTTTCAGAGGATAGCTTGGGTTGGATGTGTCCCTGTTTGGATAGAGTCCTGGGAGAAGTGGGTGGTACATTCAAAAGGGACACTTAAGGAGACTATCATGAAAACGTCATTTGCAAAGATCAGGGCAGGATAGGGTCACTTTCTTTGGCCTCACGCCATCTCCTCCCTTCTTTTCCCTTACTTCTAGCCCAGTTACTCTCCTCTGCTGTCAGCCATCAGTGAGACTGCTTATGAGCACACTGGAGAAAACACAGTTTTCCCACAATAGAAGAAGCCATGTCTCTCTGTGGCCGCAGAGCAGGGTGGCCAAGAGTAAAAGCCATGGAGCTGATCCCTTACTGCCCTTCCTTGCACTGCCCTGTTCTATCTGTGTTACTGGGGACAAGAAACTCATGGTAGCTTCTAGAGTCAGGATTTCAAATTAAGTTTGTTCTGGAGGCAGAACTTCTGCTCATTTCATATCTGTGGTTTGTATCAAAATAGTAATAGTAATAAATAGAAGAAACACCTATTATCAATAAGCGATTAATGTATTGTTAATGTGTATGTAGCATCCCTACATAATTCACATGTGAAATAAATATATATCCGTTATGGTCTTCTCTAAATGCCCTTCCCAAAAAGCATAATTCATAATCTCATTGAAACTGACAGCAAAACAGTTGATATGATGCCATGTCATTTGTTAATAACACTCTCCGTATTTTCTAAAATGCCATCAAGATTTGGGAACAAGTCTTCAAGTGCCTATAACTCCAGCCTAAAAAAAAACTTTAAGATGTATTTTTGAGAATTGCCATCTGTCAATTTTTTAAAAAAAAAAAAATCTGAATAGTGATTTCTTATTTTTCATTTTTTTCTTGATAAATTGTTCTCAGTAGCTTTCTAGACTTGAGTGTTCATAGTTTAGGGAAGTATATCAGAAGTACTGCACCTTGAGCAGGTAGTTTAAGTGTGTGAAACAAACAAATCTGTCTCACCACACCCTCTTATAAATCCTAACACTGATTACTAATATTTGCAAATGTTCAGATCATGAGGTTTTTGTCTTTTCCTTGAAATACATATAAACAGTATTTAAGCAGTTTGCCACATTGACATAGAGAATAACTCTCTGAATAACTCAAAGGCCATTAATTCCTCATCCCAGGATGCCAATCCCTCTCCCTCTGTCAACAAGAGGGACAGACCTAAAAGCTACTCAAAGACAACCTCACCCAAGGAAATTCTAGTGCCCCCCCCCATATAATAGCAGCATCAGCAGGTCAAAATTGAAATAGGACAGCAATACAAGTTTCAATTTATAGACAAAATGCCCGAAGTAGTGCCTATTTGATTTAAAATAGCAACACCGAGCATCCCTACAGCACACATCTTCAGTGATAATGTTGAACATGTTTATTTGGTTTGTTAGAGGTGGGGAAGCAACTGCATCCCCTTTGGCTTTGTTCGCATACTTTTTGCCTCTTTGCCATGCTGTGGCATAGGACAAAGATAGACTGATGTCTCTAGTCCTTTCAGCTCCAGCTGAAAATCTACTGAACAAAAAAAGGGGAGGGGGATATTTAAAAAGAAAAAGGGGAACAAGTTTCAACTGTAGACTGAAGTGGAATGAATCAACCAGAAGAGAGTAAAAAGCAAACGGTTGAAAGCAAATAAAAAGAACAGCAGGCCAACAAAATAAATGGATAAAGAGAGATGAAAACGCTAACAGCGTTCATCCTAAAATACTCTTTACACTGTTAATCTAAGATATTATGTGAAGGCTGTGGAAAATTCTTGTGCTAATGAAGGCTTTCTTCTTTTTGGAATATTTCCAACCTTGAAATAATTGTGTGTAGTTAACCTGTATCATCATACTGCAGACTCTGAGATTAGAACTATTTGAACTGTCCAGGCACTGTAACTTATCCAGTAAAATGTTTTATTGGAAACAAATTCCTTTCGGATTTTCCTGAAGGAACACTAGAAGGCCAAAGCATGCAACCCCATTGCTAGTGGTGTCTGTTGTAGACCGGTCATTCCAGTGCTGGAGGGAGGGAGGGAGAGAGGGAAAGAGACAGAGACTGAGAGAGATTGGTCTTTTGTGGGCTGGTTCACTACCAAATACTAGCAACAGCGGCTGTTTCTTAAGAAACAGGATGAGACCAACCTGAATTTCATGTCCTTACTGCCCCACTACTTTAATCTTCAACTGGGGGGAGGGGATAACACATGTGATTTTTTCCCTTCATTTTCTAACGTCAAGCCCACACACTAATTATCTGCCAATGAGGTCATTTCACCTAGGTCGTTTATTTAGGCAACAAGTAGTCTTGCTGGAGGTTTTAAGGGGGTGCCAGCAGAGTGGTGTGTGGCTTTCAGGTTCCTCGGTCTACCTTAAACCCCCTTCCTCTTTATTCCTTTTCCTGGCGGTTTTGAAAGCCCCAACTGCCCAGTCCCCGGGAGCCCGGTTCCCGGGTCCCGAGGTGGGGGCGGAGCCCGGGGCGGCCCCGCCCCGTCTGCCCGCAGCGCCCCCTCCCTGGCCGGCCGGCCCGCCTGCTCGCCCGCCCGCCCGCCAGCCAGTGCCGGCTCCTCCGCAGTGCTTTCGGCTGGGAGCCTGGGCGGCGGCGGCGCTCGACTTTCGGGGAAGCCCGGCGGCTCTGGGAAGCTCACTCCTCCGCTCACGCCTGCCCCGGCCCGCGGAGCCCTTGCAGCCATGAGGGAACAGCTCAAAGGGTAAGTGGCTCTCGGCCCCGGGCCCCGCCGACCGCTGCAATCCGTGCACTTGTGGCACGAGCAGGGGCAAGCCGAGCCGAGCCGGCCAAAACTTGGACAGGCGCGGCGGCTGGACCGGGGGCAGCCGGGCGTCCGGAACCGCTTCCGCGAGTGCCCGCGGCGCCGCTGCAGGTGCGACCCCGGGCTTCTCCCCCAGCGCCACGCTCGTGGGGAGGCGCTTCCCCTGCCTTTGGGACGGGCTCGGAGAAAAAAAAGCTGATTTCTCGCCTTACCCAGAGGGGAAGACAGAGCATTCCTCACGCCGAGGTGAGGACCGGGGAGCTTTTAGCTCCTTTCCGGGCTGCCGGTGTGGACGTGAGCGAGCCAGGCTTTTCCCTAAATCGTCTCTCGACCTCGAAGAAGGCTGGGGCGCGCGCGGCTCTACCTCCCGCTGCACTGCAAGTGCCAAAAGGTCAACTTTCTGCCTGATTTCTTCGGAGGATTCCATCTGACATTTCTCCCGCTGCATTTTCTCCTGTGTTCATTCCATGCCCCCAAGACTTGCGGAAATCAGCAAAGAGGAGACACAGAGCCCCAAGTCAAGGATTTCCCAAGAGGATCCAGGGTTTTTGGGGGGTAGGAGGGAGAGCGGCTGGCTGTTGGTTTGTTTAGGCTTTTTTTTTTGTCTGCTCTCTGGGCTCGGGCGTGGAGTCACGTCTGGGGTGTCCTTCTCACCTGTCCCCAGGTGTCTGTGGTTGTGTGTGAGCAAAGTTTGTCATTCCCACAAGGCCCACGGCAGTGAGAAGGGCAGGTGCTTATCTCAGTTCCGTTTGAAGTTAAGTTTGCAGCCTGGGGTGCAGTTGCCCGAGGGAGACATAGTGTTATAAAATGATTCAGTAACAGCAGGAACAGTCCATCGGATTTAAGTGGGGAGCCAGTCTTTAAGTGAAATCTGCACTCTTTGCCTTGCCCAGTAAGCTCTTCGTGGCCCCTCGGTTTCTGTTTGCCAGTCATCTCTCCTGGTCACCCCCAACACCCTTTCTTTCTTTCTTTCTTTTTTTAACCTATATTTATTTCCTTGTTTCAAAGCCCCTCTTTGGAGGATACAGTTGCTCTTGGAGAAGCAGAGGAGCGCATGAAACAACAGGGCCATATGAAAGGTCTCTGACCCTTGATCACCGTGGAATTGGGTTCAGTCATCATTGTTTGATCTTGGATTGGACACGACCCTGCAGTGAAATTGCTTTGGCCGAAGTTGAGGGTGGGTGGGAGTTAAACCTTGAAAAGCAAATAGAGCAGAGGACAAGTAACAGCTGGAACAGCCACCAAGGCTTGAACCAAACAGAATAAAACGTTGAACATCCACAGAACAAGAAGTGGGAGCTAGTCTAGGATTTCTGATGCTTAGATTGACATGCACCCCCCCCCCCCCGCCGCCTCCCAACAGTAGCAGACACTTTTTCTCATCTCCGCCCCTCCAATATTCCAGCAACGCAAGCCAAGTTCAACAATTCAGCATGCAAATGACTAGGTTCCTCTAGAAAGAGTCTGATCCGCAGATTAAAGGGAAGTCATTTGTGTGTGTGGATCAATGGGCTCCAGATTATATATGAAGCCAAACTCTAATCCTCTGCAAATCACAAGAGAATGCTACCTTTTTATATTGCCGCATGGCGATTAGTTTCCTCCCTGGGAAGTAGTGGAAAGATATATATATATATATATTTTTTTTTAAAGGCAACTGTTCGTAATATTTTCAGTACCAAATAACAGTGGTGGCAGAAGAAATCTTATTTTAATTAGGCAACTGCCATTTCCCCAGCGAGAGCAGTAGATATTTGTTACTTTTTCTAAGTGTTTAATGTTTGTTTTTAAGAAACTAAAACAGCAATTCCGATGAGCCTGATTCTTCCAGCACTGACAGCAGGAGCAGCTCTGAGGCAGTTACAATAACCTTGCACACTACTTGAAACTAAAGAAGGCGAGAGAAAATTTAAATGGTGTGTTAGGAAATTAGGTCAGCCCTGGGCTCAGTGGAGTAATGTTTTAATTTCTTATTATTGACAAGTAGATGTTGCTGGGGTCTTTTGTCATAGCCAGTGATTTTATGTTTTAATTTGCATCAGGTTCCTATCACGGCCTCCAATAAAAAGGCAAGGGAGAGTTTACTGTGAAAGGGAAATCTTAGTTTGAAGATGGCTCAGAGAGGCACATTTGATGCCAGACTTTGGAACAGGCAGCCTCAGAATCAATAACATTTTTTTAAAGATCGTTTATGAAACCCATGTCTGTATTAATGTGTATACCGACTTGCGATCTCTCTGTTGGACATCATTGTTCTCAGGAAAGCTGAACAAAGATGGACCCATTAACGTGGGAACAGGTTTCAGAATCTCTTTATTGGTTGGATATGTGCTTAGGGAGTGTGTTTCCCTTGTGGAAAGTGTGGTGCACAAAAGAGACAATTACCAAAAACAGTCCCACCCACCCTCCTACCCTCCCCCTCTTCCCAGCATACCCAGTAAAGTGTGAGCTGCTTCTCCTGGAGTTCCAGAGAATTCTCTAGTGTTCTCAAAGATAGGCACAAAGTAAGAAACGCAGCTGTAAAATGGGGCTTGATCACAGGCAAAAAAAAATCGGTTTGTTCTGCAAAGGAGATGAGAGATAGGAGTTATGCAAATTTGTGCTTACTATTTCATCCATTCCATTTTCATCTTTCCTATCTATTTTGGGGGTCAAGTCTATCCTGGCACAGCTTCTGGAGTCGGCACAGGTAGAAAATACCCATGTATCGCAAAGGGAATATTGGTTCATCACACAGTTACCAAAAATTCCCAGTGCTTTTCAGCTATGTTGCCAAGCATTTTTAGCATTCAGTGATGAAAAGATGATTTTTCTAGTTTTGCGGATTAGTCACACTCTTCATTCTTTTCTTCTTTCCACTTGCGTTCACTTCTTTCACTTAATACTGGTTTGCAATTGAAGTGAAACTAAGACTGCCAAGGTGAAATCTAAATCTGTTTTTCTGGTTACTTTGCATTGCTTGAAAATAAAAGGCTTGTGTGTTGGAGGCAAAGAAGGTAACAGCAGGTTGGGCTGGGGAATTATTTGAGGAGTTCATTTATCTGTTGTTCATGTCCCCCAGACTCGGGAGACTAGTACCTGTCAAAAACTAGTAACAGACAAATGAGGAATAGAATTGGGGGCCATAAAATTTCTTCTGTCTGCCACTGAAGGACATTTCAGCTTCACTAAGGTGGATTACAAAATAATTTCTAAACCCTTTTCATGATGTTAACCTCCAAAATAAATTCCTTAAAAAAGGTAGACATATACTGATGCCAACAGTCGTGAGAATTCTTTTCCTCTTGGAGGTGGGGCACTACACGAAGCTTGCATTTTCGCTCTCCATGTGGGATTCTCCTGTAAATTGTATGCACGTTTCTGCTTCTCATCCCTTTTAGAGTTGCATTTGATACAAATTTATTCTTTTCCATGTTCCTCCCATTTGAAGTCCTTTCCAGATGGTGGCTTTTCTTTCTGGTCGGCTTTATCAGCTCAGCCACACGTTTTTCTGCAGAGCTGTTAAAGATGCTACAGTAGTCCTCTCGAACGTCCTGTTGTTGGGACCCTGTTATTATGCAGTGTGCCTAGTGGGCACATGTCCTCTGCTCTCCTCTTTGTCCCTGGTGCGCACATCTGGATGACCTCTGGACATGGGGGAGGCCTGAATGCAGGGTGGTCTCAGTAGAAAGTAACCTCTCCTTGATCCGCACTTGTGTACGGTATTGGTACACAATCGCTTTCCGAGCTAAAAAATGCCGAGAACAAGCAACACTTTTTCCATGAAGCTGCAAGCTGCAGCCTCCTTGTGCTGTGCATATAAAGTACCAGTCCAGCCTACCCCTTCTCCAGATTATAAACCAGCTTGGCCATGGGGTTGCCTACAAGTCCCTAACACTTGGATGTCGCTCTGGTCCGTTCCCTTGATTGATAAGCCCCTCTCGCACTCCTCAAATGCCGATCATCTCCGTGGAGAAGAAAATCAGAAATCAACGTATTTGGCGGAGAGTGAAGCAGTCCTTCACAAGTGGACTTTTTTCCCAAGTTGATTTTAGTAGCCTTCATGGTTCAAGCACTGAACGGCCGGTGAACTTGTACTGTAGGGCTAATTTCCATGTCTTTGCGAGATTATGATTCTATTGTACTGATCAGACCACTGGAAGTGTTTCTTCTTTTTACTTACGTTTCCAGACGGAGGTAATGCACATTGAGTGTTGATGCGGCTCTTTAGGAAGGGTCTTTCTTAGGCTGGACTGAATTCCAGCAGTTGGAGCTACATCGATATTGTAATCAACTAAGACAGGGTTGGCTTTTAACGGACGGTGCTTTTGAGGGGGTCACATGATAACAAAAATGACCGCATATTAAGTACCAAAAGGTACTGATCAGTTCCCTACCACTTCCTTTAACTCCACTGGGTGAGCTGGCTTGCCCTAAATATCACGGCTGGTAGGGTGCAGAGCCCTGAAATTCATAACCTGTGCAGAAGCCACTGGGCATCGTTGCTTCTCCAGACTCCTCTTCAAGTGCCCGAATTTGAGCTGTTTCTCCTCTCTTCCTCCCTACCCTTCCTCCAAAAAGATGACAGATAAGCCCTGCGTATGAGTACCGACATACGCTTCCGAGCTGCCCTTTTACTTTTTCAAAGCCCTTCATGGAATCCCCGAAACATGATGCTGGTGGTGATATATATAGATGGGCCACAGTAAGGGAAAGTAGATGTAGTTATCTCTCCCAGGTTTATTCATGGAAACTGAGTGAGGAACAAAGGTGTTTTGTTCTTTGCCTGACCTGATAGCAGGCAACCACAGTTGAATAAGTAGAAGAGAACTGTGAGTGCTATTCAGGCCCAAGTCAACAGAACAGGGGTGGAGTGGTGTGTGGCGGTCGGAGCGTAAAAGGCCTCAGAGTGATGAGTAATGGGAAGAAGGTCGGTGTGTTCATCCGGCGCAGTGGGAGCTGAAATGAAGTCCAGATATCAAGGCTGTGGGGTCTGGATACGTCGAAGGAGTAATAGGAAAGTGTCAAGGGCAGGGAAAGCAAACACGAAGTGAAGTGATGTGTATCTATTCAACCGCCAGTGTCTCTTTGACAGTCAAATGACAATTACCAGATGCTTTCTGTATTTTCCATATCAGATGGCTGAATCAGTCCCGGTCTTCGGTTATTGATTGCGTAACAAGGTCAATTTTATCATAGGAGAAGTACAGTAGGGCTTGTGGGTGCAAAAAGGAAACACATTCTGGAGCCGGCTCATGCTCATGCTGCTTTTCCCTTTGAAAGTGAAGCTGGGGCAGGGGCGGGGTGGGGAGGAGAGGGTTGGCTTTCTGCTTGCAAGCTAAACATTGTTCAGTGTACTACGGAGACCTTGGAAGTCCACACGCCGAGTGATTCCAGCACAAACCCATCGTCGTTGTCGGTGTGCCTTTTCTTTACTACGCCTTGTAAGTTCTAAAGTCTCTCCTTATCTTCTGTGTTTCAGCCATGAGACCCAGACAACTTGCTGGGACCATCCCAAAATGACCGAGCTCTACCAGTCTTTAGGTAAGGACATGGCTGTGTTTCTTCCAGGTTAAGCGATGGGTGCCTTTCAGAGTGACGTAGTTTGTGGTATGCCAGTCATTTGTTGTAGAAATGTATCACCAGCTTACGGCAGTGGCACCTTGATTCTCAGAATGGACAATCAGCATGCTTTTTGTCCAGACACTTAGAGTTTCATTGATTCCTGAGAAGCCAAACACATCTGCGACGTCCTATAGGTCTTTGTAGTTTCCTTTACTGCCAGAACGAATGGAAAAACACTTGTAATTTACAACATTTTTTCCCATGAAGAACAAAAACTATTTCAAGTGATTCTTATTGATTTCTTCCGTGTGAAAGCAAGACAGTGCTATGGCCAAACCACAGATGTCGCGTACAGCGATCTTTGGCTGTCTATCTGGGACTCACAATTCCTGAGGTCATGAGTATGAACATTTACCGTGGCTTGTTGTGTGTTTCTGTGAGACCTTGACAGGTTTTTATTTTATTTTTTTCCCCCTCGTAACTTGGAACTTTTTGAACAGGCACGTGGTATACAAAGAAGGGAGAAAACAGGGATCTTTTTAACACTGGACAACGATGGTCTATTCTGTCATTTCAGGTCTGTAGGGAATATTCAGAAATGAATTTTCTTCCAGTGCAGCTACTTTTTTGTTTAAAAAAAATTGTAACTCAGTTAGTCTTTTCTGCTTTACACATGTTTGTGGATGGACAAATTTGCAGATTAAAATGCATGAGGTGAAATCTTTGGACTTAAAATTCCATGATAAAGCCCGTGGGAATCAGTGCTTAACCATAAATTCTGTACGTGTAGACATATGTGGGGTGTGTTTCTGTCCCAGGTTTCCGCTGGTTAATGAATTGTACCTATTGAGACAGCAAGGAATAGGGGAAGAGCTATTAGCCAAAAAATTGTTTTGTTAAACTGTTTTTCTAATTATAAACGATAAACACTTCTGCTAAGAAGTCTAAAATATACAAATAAAAAGCATAAAAAAGAGTCACTTATAGTTCTGCTACCTTCATACATCCCATACATTTCAAGTCATTAGGTCATGTCCCTCCAGTGGTTGAGTGTGTAAATTTTTACAGATTGAAGTAAATGTAAGGGAATTTGGGATCAGCTAATCTTCAGGTGCTACATTTTCAGTGCCTGCAGAGTGTTTTCAGCCTATAATGCTGGACCACAGGTGAGAAATGAACGCTTGCATTTTGGCAAATGAGTGGGTGACGGGCTTCATTGGAAGCAGCAAACAGTGGTGCTGGCCAAGCTGGTCTTCCCACCCTGGGACCATCAGGACCTCTGATCATTTAGGAAAAACTAGAATCTCATTAAAGAGCTGGTTTCTACTTGTTTGTGAACATCCTGATTATTGTTATTATTTTTTTTATTTTTTTTATTTATTTATTTTTTGACAGGCAGAGTGGACAGTGAGAGAGAGAGACAGAGAGAAAGGTCTTCCTTTTGCTGTTGGTTCACCCTCCAATGGCTGCCGCGGATGGCGCGCTGCAGCCGGCGCACCAGGCTCATCCGATGGCAGGAGCCAGGTGCTAGGTGCTTTTTCCTGGTCTCCCATGGGGTGCAGGGCCCAAGCACTTGGGCCATCCTCCACTGCACTCCTGGGCCACAGCAGAGGGCTGGCCTGGAAGAGGGGCAACCAGGACAGAATCCGGCGCCCCGACCAGGACTAGAACCCGGTGTGCCGGCGCCGCAATGCGGAGGATTAGCCCTTTGAGCCACGGCGCCGGCCGTTATTATTTTTTTAAAGACATTTATTTATTTGAAAGGCAGAGTTACAGAGAAGCAGAGAGAGGTCTTCCATCTACTGGTTCACTCCCCAGATGGCCGCAATGGCTGGAGCTGCGCTGATCCGAAGCCAGGAGCCAGGAACTTCCTCTGGGTCTCCCATGTGGGTGCAGGGGCCCAAGGACTTGGGCCATCTTCTGCTTTCCCAGGCCATAGCAGAAAGCTGGATCAGAAGAGGAGCAGTCAGGACTTGAACCCAGTGCCCGTATGGGATGCTCGCACTGTAGGCACCGGCTCTACCCACTAAACCACAGTGCCAGGCACCACCATCCTGATTATTACCTGTGATTTACTCTTAACTTTTTCCCACTCCAGTCACAGTTGTTTTTAGTTGTAATAGTTTAATTTTATTTAAAAATAATTGTGGACCGGAGTTTGGCACAATGGTTAAGATGCAGCTTGGAATGCCCACATTCCATGTCAGAGTGCTGGGGTTCAAGTCCCAGCTCTGCTTCATGTTCTGGTTCCTGCTGATGCGCATCCTAGGAGGGATCAGGTGATGGTTGAAATACTTTGGTACCTGCCACCCATGGGTTGACTTCCTGGTCCCAGCTTTGGTCGAGAGCAGTTGCTGGCATTTGAGGAATGAACAAGTGGATGGAAGGTCTCTCTGTGTTTGTCCCTTTCAAGAAACAAAAAAAATTCAATAATTATTTCTTTATAGTACATTTATCAGTATAATTATATCACTATATAATAAAAATATATTGATATTAACATTTGTTCTAATTTTTAAGTTAAAAGGTATAAACAAGCTAACAAAAGAGGAGAAAAGCAAATATAATTCAGTACCCCTCTTGAAGTTAAATAAAGGTTAAAAATCTAGTATATTTCCTTAGACATTTCTTCTGCAGATAGACATTTTACATTGTTTTATAACCTGCTTTTTTTCAAAAGCCTTCCATTGCCATATTTTCACTTCATTGTATTCTCTAACCAGGCACTTTTAATTATTCTACAGTGAGAGATTGTAAACATGATTGATAAAAAAGCTAATTATGGACTATCAATGAATAGATGTTTGCATCTTCAATAGCAATTACATTTACAATCATATCTCTAAAGGTTTCTTCGTAGTTTGGATGTGATGGTAAAGTCAAAGCTGGTAATCTGGCCTGGCTTGTGACTTGGGACAAATGACTTGAATTTGAAAGATAGAGTATTTTATAGTCACAGGGGATTTTAATGCTCATATATTACAATCTTAATATTTCATTAGAGCAAAGGTATAATTTGCATATAATGAATACAGCTATCATAAATGTGTGATCAATTCCAGTCCTCTTTGGACTCCTGTTTCTTGCTAGTCTCATAATAAATATCTTACAAATAAACTAGCTGTTGAAATTTACTTTCTAATTTTTTGGACTAATATTTCTGGTACTTTCATACAATCACATGCTGCTTAGGCTGTTACCTAAGTGGTTATTCACGAACTAACATAACACATCTGAGGGCCTACTGTTAACGTATTGCACAAGTGACATGTCAGCAACCAACCTGCATGGTGGATGGTAGCAACATCTGCATTGCTCAGAACCATGAAAGATCCGGGGCTTTGGGCACCATCAACATCCAAATTAATATTCAAAACAGAGCACCCTCTACCCATTCTGAAGTGTCCCAGTAGCTGCCATTAACCAATGAGAATCCATGACAGAAAGGCATGGGCAGCTCTACACACTAACAGCCCACATGCATATAGGGAAGGAATTTATGTTTGAACATCCTGATTTTCATGAACTTTGACAAGTACCTTTAAACACAAGAAGATCATTTCATGAATTTTTGGTCTCAAAATGTGTCCAGTCACAGAAGAAAGCAAACCTTTAAAAAATTTTAGTGCTAGAGAAGAGAGTACTATTTTTTTAAAAAAAAAAAAATATTTACTTAAAAGGCAGAGTTAGAGACAGAGAGATCTTGCATCCACTGGTTCATTCCTCAAATGGCTACATTGGCTGGAGCTGGGCCATTCTGAAGCCAGGAACCAGGAGCCCCATCCAGGTCTTTCATGTGGGTACAGGGACCCAAGGACTTGGGCCAACTTCTGCTGATTTCCCAGGCCATAGCAGAGAGCAGGATCGCAAGTGAAGCAGCCAGGGCTCGAACCGATGCCCATATGGGATGCTGGCACTGCAGGCGGTGGCTTTACTTGCTCTGCCACAGCACCAGCTGGAATTAATTTTGTATTCTCAAAAGATCTCAGATGGCTTTTTAGAGAGGACTTTCATGAAATGTTAGAAAGATTGGTGTTTTGTCTTTATTTTTGGGCTGGGTGCCTGTGAGAAAATTCTGAATTATGATGAAAGTACTGTTGGGCTCACACATAAACAAAATAAGACTGGTTAAAGAAAGAATTGAAATGTTCACAGTGTTGACCTGACAGTCATTAGGTATTTGAATCTCCAAAAAATTTTGTGTATAACATGAATGATTTGGCAAAAGCCTTGTCTTAGGTTTTCATGAAGAATTCGCCACTAAGAACACCTTGAAAATAATTTTCTTGCAGCATTATTCTGTAACTACCCCCTGTAGTCAAAGAATGGTTGTGGGGTAAGTGGGATATATATAGAAAAAATGTTTCTCATATCTACTATTTATATCTTTACAATGAGAGTAATGGACAAAAGTATGTAAGAATTTTGTTTTTCTCTTACTTTGGGCTGAGGGTGGGGCAGATTGTATCCAAAACTTGGCTGTGATTATAATTTTCCAAGAGGTATGTTTAGGCTGACCCCGCAGACAGATGGATTTCTAAACGTTTAATCATTCCTATTTTTAAAAATGCCCATTCTAGAGGGGGTGTTGGGGTGCACAGGGTTGAACCACCACATCGGAGCGCTTGGATTCAAGTCTTGCTTTGCCTCTGACCCAGATCCCTGCTCATGTGCACTGTGGGAGGCAGCAGATGATGACCCGGGTGGCTGGATTCGTGTCACCCATGGGGGAAACCAGGACGGACTTCCAGGTCCTGGCTTCAGCCTGGCCCAACACCTGCTGTTGTGGGCATTAAGGGAATGAACCAGTGGATGGAAGATCTCTCTGTCTCTTTCTCTGTTGTTCTGCCTTTCAAATAAAAATAAACAAACATTTAAAAAAAATGCCCATTCTGGGGAAACAGGCAATAGGAAAAGATCATGCCACGCATGCACATCTTCGAGCCTGATCGTGGCAAGCTGCTAGCAGAGAGAAGCTCTTGGTATGTTTCCCGCCAGTCTCGCCTGGGCCATCCATTTGTTACTGAGAGGGTACATCTTGATGGTCCCTTCAAAGTACTAATCGGCTTGATTAGTGAGGTGGATTGTGCCTTCTGTTAGGATCTTTACAGATGTAAAGGAAAGACTCTTGTTCCAGTAGGTTAAGATGGTAATTTAAAACCCGAAGCTCTTTGAAAGCTCTCACAGGCATTTACAAACTCTGTAGATGTTAGATCGTAATACACTCTGGAATTCGTTTTGAAATACTAATATAATATTGATTTATGTGAAGTGCAGTTATGTGGCTAAACATCTGTCCTTGTCTCACAATTTACGTGTAGATCAGTAAGTTCATCACCAAGATTTTAATTAAACATTAACCCCTCCCCACCATGTAAAATGGGCTGCTTAAAAGTACTTTTACAAAGTTCTTTGTCTTACAGGGAGTATATTCATTATCAATACAATAAAATCTTTATGTGGTGCCCTCAGAGTGTCACTCTAAACTGTAAGTTTTTACATTAGTTATACCATCAGTACAGCGCAGGAATAGCAGTTTCTGAAGGAGACAGAGGGAAAGATAGGGTAGATAGGATAATGTGAGGAGAATCACTAAGCTTCAGAAAGTTAACTGACTATTTGGAACACTTCCTTAAAACCCGGATGCACTGTGGTAGGTGTTGGGCCTAGCGATTTAGCAGGTGAATTGGAATGGCTGTGGGCCCCACACACAGTGCTTTTGGCTCTAGTTTCTGGCCCATTCAGACCCTGGGAAGCAGTAGTGATCAGGTGCTTGAGCGTCCCCAGCCCCCCACCCCCCACCCCGCCCCTCCCGTGGTGGGAGATCTGGATTGATTTCCTGGCTTCTGGCCCAGCCTTGGCCAGCCATTGCAGGCCTTTCTGTCTCGCAAGGGATATCCAGGTGTACTGTATGTTCTGGTATTACTTATTCCGATTTCCTTGTCCTTCATTGAAACCTTTTTTAAAAAAAATTATTTATTTGAAAGGCAGAGAGAGAGAGAGAGCAAGTGCCATCCCATCTTCAGGTTCAAACTCCAGATGTCCTCAGCAGCCAAGGCTGGACCAAGCTGAAGCCAGGAGACTAGGACTCAGGCACTCTGTGGGGGGTGGGCATCTCAGGCAGTGTCTTTACCGCTGTGCCAAATGTACACCCCCCACTGAAGCCCTTAAATCACCATTTTTTTTTTCTCTAGGGTATTCATTCTGCTCCTTTGCTCTTGCCTGGGTTTTGGAACCCACTATCCAGCATGATGCTGACCTGAGTGATATAAAAGCTCTCAATTTTCAAAAATGGATCTATGCGCATTGTAGAAATTATTAGGAAAAGTGTCCTTGAAAACCCTTGTGATTTGAAAGCAGTCCATCTGCATGCGACCCTTAGCCTCCTGTCTGTTGCCTACAAAGAGTTTCAAAATATTAAAATGAGAGCTTGGTTTTAGGGTCTGATGGTTCAAGATTGGTGTGATTCTTTCGCAGTCAGCGTTGAGAGTTACTGGTTAAGTCAAGAGTCTAAGAGCTTCCAGATAGATGAGTAACATTATTAATTTTAAAAAAATGCAGCTAAAAACACTGCTACGGAAATCCTTGTGCCTCTTTCCTGTTTGCCCAAGAGGAAGGGGTAGTGTAGGTGTTTGCTCATTCTCCTCCTCTTTTGATAGGTTGTCTACATTCCGTTACGTGTTCCCTCCTGAGGATGCTCTTAGATTAGAAACGGCAGGATTCTGAATGATGATGAATTCCTTTTGCATTAGGAAGCTGTCCTAAAGCTTTCGCATATTTTGTAAAGGAAACCGTTCTCCACTAAGCTATTCAATATTTAGTTTTGCTGGGCTATTGCCTCTAGTTCCTTGAGCATTGGTAAGTGTTAAAACCTCTGCCTTTTGATCTTCGACTGCCATAATACCTTGAACTGGAAAGGATACTTCGATTCACCTCCCAGCTTAAATATGACCTTGGACTAGTCCCTTGCTTTCTCTTGGCTCTTAGTTTTTTTCTGATATATTACCTTGGGCAGTGATCATTCCATCTCTCAAAGTGGGTTTTTGATCTTACCCTTGGCTAAAGTGTGGCATGATCGTGTGAATTCTATCTACTTAACCATAATTCCGCTCTGTCACCGCTAGAATGGAGGGATGAATGATAGGATGATCATATTGATATCAGTTGTACTTTCATTTGTGTAGTGATTCACAGAGTGCAAGTCTTCAGAAATAACCTGTGTTTAACCCTTACACAGCTGTAAGTGAGCTGGCATATGACGTGGATTTTAGATTTCAGTTTCACATCCTTTGTTCTGTCTTCCCCATGGGTGTACTTCCTGTTTTTGATTTGGAAAATAAAATTACTAAATCAGTGCATGAAACAACTGTTTCCATCTCTCCGTCTGCACTTCAATAGACTGAGATTCAAGGCTTGATTTGACTTATTTATACTGACATATGAGTAGTAGAAGATAAGGAACCCAAGACCAGAACACACGTTTTTATGACTCCCAGTTCGCTGTTCTCAAAGGAATACCCATTACTCTTAGCATGAGTTATGAAACTACTTTATCAGTATAACTAAGCTGTGGAATCCCAAAACGACATTCTTTATTCCATGTCTGGCAAATTGAGCACAGGAGATTTACTCAGATATACAAAATAGAATACGTAAGACATTAAGGCTGTTATAGATGTTCTGCCTTCTACGGTCCTACTCATGAAAAAAAGAAAGAAAAAAGAAAATCTCTTAGCTTTCATTAGAATCAATTGATTTCTCCATTTGTAAAATAGAATTGTAATTTCCAAGTCAGAAATTTACGGCATTTTAATGAAATACTCTATTATTTTTTCTTGTTCAAATAACTTGATTTGAAGATTCTAGTTCAACATAAATAAGCAGCTATTTCTGAAGTGTCTCTCCCAAAGCTTATTTCAGAAAGAAACTCAAAAAGAATTGTCTCGCAGATTTTTACTGGTTTCCAATTTAAACGAGCTGCCAAATTATAGTTTACTTGATCCAAATCATAGGAACGCTAAGGTTACACCTGCAGCAGTGACAGAAGTGCTAGATGTGTACAATTTTATGTAGCTGGGTCTGCAGAAGCTCATTTTTGCACACGGAGAAAAGCCATCTAAAAATGTGTCTGCTCTTATTCAGACATTTCCAATATTTCTTTTTTAAGCACACAAGTCTGATTACCTCTGTATGTCTCTTGGGAACTGCAATTTTGCTGGAAAGAGATTCAGAGCGCTCAGAACACTCACATAAAATAGATAGTGAGTTTTTCAAGTCCGTACCCTCTACGGTAGTAATAAAATGACCTAAAAATATTCTGAAAGACTCTATTACGACACAGTGGATGAATCATTAGCTTATTTATGAGTTGGTGATATTCTGTGACAGTGTTTCAGAATTTGCCATTCCGCAAAGTCTTGATTGCTTGCATAACTCCAGGGAAGTCCTTGTGCCCCCTCAAGGATTGAAACTTACGTAACTGGGACAAATGTTATATATAAGTGCATGTGCATGCATGCAACTTACAGATGTATAAATTCCATCCATACTTTCTATCAAATAGTATTTTTGGTGAGAAAGTGATCAGTTTTATATTTTGCTTTATGGTCATGCAAAAAGGCCGACATAGTTATTGCTTTTAAGTTTCTTATTTAATTTTTATTTATTTGTATGAGAGGCAGAACAACAGAGAGAGACAGACAGAGATCTTCTAAGTACTGGTTTCTTCTCCAGAAGCTCACAGCAGCTAAGGCTGGAGCCAGGAGCCTAGAACTCCATCTCAGTCTCCCACATGGGTGGCAGGGACCCAAGTACTTGGAGCCATCACCCGCTGCCTCCTGGAGTATGCGTTGGCCCTCCTGGAGTATGCATTGGCTGGAACCTGGTAGAGGGGAGACTCGCGCTCTGCTGTGCAGTGTGGTTCTCTTAACTGCTCAGCCAAATGTCCACCCTCCTGAGACTGTCCTTTTAGAGCAGTGTTTCTCAAAGTGGTGGAGGACAGTTGTTGGTAAAAGAGCTTTTGAAAGGCACAGTGACAGTGAGAGGTCTTCCATCCGCTGGTTCACACTCCACATGGCTAAACAGCCAGGGCTGGGATGGGCTGAAGCCAGGAGCTGGAGCTCCATCCAGTCTCCCACATGGGTGCAGGGGCCCAAGGACTTGGGCCGTCTTCTGCTGCTTTCTCAGGTGTGTTAGCAGGAAGCTACATTGGAAGCTGAGCAGCCGGGACTCAGACTGATACTCTGATAGGGGATGCTGGAATCATTAAGTGGAGGCTTCAACCGCTGTGCCACGATGTTGGCCTCTTGTTATTTTTAATATGTTGTATGTCAATTTTCAGGTGGTCCTGTGGAAATTGCCAAGTATATACTCATAATATGTATAACTCACCATGAAAGATTAGCAGTACTTGACCAGCTCAGTACCCTGTTCTATGAGATAAACCCCTTGATCACGTGTTTTGATGCTATGGCAATGAAAAGTTACTGTAAAAGTTGTATGACACACTCCATTTCTGGGAGGAAGCTTCCAGAAGTATGTGGAATACTGAAATTAACAGAGAAGTTTATTTTGGTGGGAAATTGGTTTGGAAATCCAGGCATAGGAGAGGCCTTTAAAAAGCTCATGGAAATTGCATGTTATGAGAAAAATACGCATGGATTTCAAAATTTGTATTGCCCCAAATCTTTTTATTCCATTTTTCCATGAGCTTTTTGAAGTACTCTCATCTGTCATAAAAGGACATTGGTAGATAAAGGTGCCTAAAAATTGTTATGTGGAAAGAATGGAAAAAGCCTGTGAAACAATGCAACATGCTTTAAAAAAATGCCTGACAAATAGTATAAACACTGAATACATGACCCTGGTACTGTTACCGTAGAGGGCGGGGAGGGCTGAGACCATAGAAAGCCTTAAATGATTTGGTGAGGGTTGTTATGCAAAGGTTTTTGACTTGCAATGTGTTGTGGAGCAGGATCTAGTCAGAAGGCATAAACCATCCAGTTATTTCAGAGGGAAGTTAATGCAGGAAACTGGTAACTTGCGAAGCCACACGGACTGCATATAGCCTCTGTTGGCTCAGCGCTGCAGGGACAGTAGCAGAGCCCCGGATGCAGGACTGCCCCGCTGGAGCTGGAGCCTGTGGCCAGCTGGGATCCCTGAGGGGGTTGTTGATGGGAGGGAGCAAGAGCCAGGAAAGAGGCAAGCTACTGCCAGACCTTTTTGCTGGAGGCAGAATGAGAAAGGGAGAAGCAGCCTGGCGGCTCCTCTCTTCCTGCCATCTACTCTTGGCCAAGCTCAGGTGGAAGCCAATTGGTAAGAGCGCAGAAAAATGCTGTGTGATGAAGAGTAGAGTATGCAAAGGACAGAGATGGGTCTGAGAACCCACAAGTAAGTGACTCAAGTACAGGAGACCTCATGGACCTCTTGGACCGTGATGTAGAGCTGGCATTTTGCTGTGGTAGGTTAGGCTGCTGCCTGTGATGCCTGGCATCCCACGTCATCAACTCCTGGCTACTCTGCTCCCAAACCAGCGTCCTGCTACTGCGCTGGGAAGACAGTGTTTGATGGCCCAAGTGCTGGGGCCCCTGCCACCCACATGGGAGGCTCAGATGAAGCTCCTGGCTTTGGCCTAGCGGAATCCTGGTTATTGCAGGTATTCGGGGGAGTGAACCAGCAAATGGAAGAATGTTTCTCTCCCTCCCTCTCTCTCCCTCTCTCCCTCTCTCCCTCTCTCCCTCTCCCCCCTCCCCCTTTCCCCCCTCCCTTCCTCCCTCCCTCCCTCTCCCTCTCTCCTCTGTCTCTGTTGCTCTTTCAAATAAATAAATCTTACAGGAAAAAAAAAAGATGGTGATGCCACCAACTGTCTGTGCCAATATACAGGGAATGAGACATATAAAAATCCTAAAAACTTTTTCCAGGACTTTCTGAGTTTGAAGTGGCTTAGGTAAGACACTGGTAGGGTATCCTGGGCTCTAAGGAAACAAAAAAAAAAGGAAAGAGGAGGTAGCAATAAAAAAAAATAATCTGTACAGTCAAAACACTAAGGATGAACTCTGGTGTAGTTGATCCTGCTTGAGTTGTTTATGCTCAGGACTAAATAATGAGATTCCTTAAAGCAGAAACTGTCTTCCTCCTCTTTGTCACCAGAGCCCAGCACGTGGTAGCCTCTGATTAAATAAGTATTCATCAAGGGAAGCACAATAGAACAAGGGAGACCGATTTCACTGAGGAAGCAGACACGTTACCATTCAGGAAGACAGAGGAGTGTAGATGATGTTTTCCTACGACAGATTATTAAACTGGCAACATGGAACTCTCTGGAAAGATAGAGGTCTCTCCAGAAAGTACAGGATTAAAAAACCTCATGCTAATATAAATAGGAAATATGAACTAAGTTGTAGGTTTTACTGACAATTTGTTACCTAAGAGACCTCAGTGAACTGCTATTCTGGAGTTAATTTTGTCCTAAAAGAAATAACTAATTCATTCCTATGGAGAGAGAAGAACCTTACAAAAGGTGTCTGTATGGATTTGGAATTTAAATGACAAAGAAAGGACATGCTGATGTGCTGGTAGCCCCATCTATTCATCAGCTCATCTGTTCATGGGTTCTTGGTTTCAGTAAACATTTAAGAGTATGCAAGCATTATGAATCATAAAGTTTAGGGTAACAGGCTAAAAATGTTATGGAAAAACTGGCTTTCTGATGATATATGAGGAGCCTTTAAAAAGTTCATGGAAAATACATATTGTGAAATAACTGTGCACATTTCAAAATTTTTTGGTGCCAAAATAAACTCCTCTTTCAATTCAATTTTTCATAAACTTTATGAGGTACTCTGGTATATAGTCATTCCCCAAATTTTAAAAAGATGAAGTGAAGTGCAAAAACCAAATGAAAATCACCTCCCATCTCGGAATCCAGCAGTAAGTACCATTTGCTTTTTAGAGGATTGCGTCCAGTTTATTTTCTTGGGCATTTTGACCTAGTTGTTGTGAGGTGTTCTGTAGCGAGCTGCTTACGTGCGTGCAAGTGACGTCACAGGGTAAAGTCACTCCGGACGAAAATAGGCAGGCCGTTCGCAGCGGATCGATGTGGAACGCTGACCCTGCGGTAAATGCAGTTGATGAATTTAGGTGAACAGTTTCCCACCATAAACTTAACATTTTCTCTACCAAATATTTATGGTCTCAATGCAACAAGACAGCTATCCTTGGCAAGTTTCAATATTACAGGGAAACTTTTGCCCTTCTTAGCAAACACGTTGAGTCAGAAATTAAACTTTGTGATGAAGGGGTATAAGTTTTCATTTTTATAATAACTGCTGTGCAAATATTCATTACCCTCACCTTAACTCTCTGGAGAGACAGAATGGCTACCAGAGTTCTTCATCTGAAAACATTTGTGTCTGTGGTTAGCAGACCCTTTTCAAGGGTCTTACACTGTCTGCTAAGGCTTGTAGCTTTTTTCGGTTACATTTTCTGGCCAAGATGCAATTAAAGAATATGGAGCTGATAATTATTTCCACAATTGTTTCCAGTTTTTTCACCGCACCAAGTAAGACCTGAGGAACATTTTTCACATAAAGCTTTTCCATGTTTGATTCATAGAAGTGAAATCCCTGAGGCAAAGCAGATGAATGTTGTTAAGTTTCTTGGTATATATTGCCTGAAGCCCTCTCAAAAGGTTGTACCCATTACACTCTTAATGTATATGAACCTGCCCGTGCCAGCATGGAGCAGTAGTTTTACTTTTGCTATTGTAATAGGGAAAATAAAACCATCCAATTGTTATTATTTGCATTTCTTTGATGACTAGTCACCATGGAACATTTTCTTTTAAGTGTTTGTTGGGGGTTTTTCCTTTTCAGAGTAATGTGAAAGCAAAACGAATTTAACCAAACAGACTCCTCGCACAGGTTTTCTGATACAGTGCAAGCTGTTTCCTGTGTTGAAGGACTCTTGGTTACAAGACTCCTGGTTGCATCAGTAGTTTCTGATGACTTAGCTTTCTCTTCTCTTAAACTAAGCCTAATCCTTTTATCCATCCTCAGTGGACCTATTACTCACCCATTAGCTTAGATTGTATTATTCTCCATACTAACTCCAGTTGCTTCACATTTGTTAGACAGTTTATCTAGAACGCTGTGAATGGAGGAGGAAGGTTGCTTGCTTCCTCCGGAACCATGGAGATAAATGTATGGTATCTTCTATGGGTAGCAGGAGCAATGTTGATCAGAGTCCTTAGGAAAAGTTGTTTGGAGAATAAACAAAGTAAATTTATAGGAAGGAGTTTTGTAATAGTTAAAGTAAAATGTGGCCGGCGCCATGGCTCAACAGGCTAATCCTCCGCCTTGCGGCGCCGGCACAACGGGTTCTAGTCCTGGTTGGGGCACCGGATTCTGTCCCGTTTGCGCCTCTTCCAGGCCAGCTCTCTGCTGTGGCCCGGGAGTGCAGTGGAGGATGGCCCAAGTGCTTGGGCCCTGCACCCCATGGGAGACCAGGAAAAGCACCTGGCTCCTGGCTTTGGATCAGCGTGGTGCCCCGGCTGCAGCGCGGCGGCCATTGGAGGGTGAACCAACGGCAAAAGGAAGACCTTTCTCTCTGTCTCTCTCTCTCACTGTCCACTCTGCCTGTCAAAAATAAAAAAAAAGTAAAATGTAAGGCCACGATATTACAGATGGTGTACTAGCACAAGCAAAGGTGTAACTGAGACAAGACTGGCTTATTTTTAAGTCATTATAGCTATTTTTCTATGAGAATCTGCTTCAGATTTTTTTTAAAAGATTTATTTATTTGAAAGGCAGAGAGTTACAGAGAGGCAGAGAGAGAGTGAGAGAGAGAGAGAGAGAAAGAAAGAAAGTCTTCTATCTACTGGTTCACTCCCCAAATGGCCGCCATGGCTGGAGCTGGGGACCGGAGCTGGGCCAATCTGAAGCCAGGAGCCAGGAGCTTCCCCCACCTCTCCCATGCTGGTGCAGGGGTCCAAGGACTTGGGCAGGGCTCTGCTGCTTTCCCAGGCCATAGCAGAGAGCTATATGGGATGCCAGTGCTGCAGGCCGTGGCTTTATCGGCTGTGCCACAGTGCTGGCCCCTGCTTCAGATTGTTGAAGCAAAACCCGATCCATTGCTGCCAGGGTAAATTGAGTGACTTGGGGTGGGTGTTGTGGCACAGTCAGTTGAGCAGCCTCTTGGGACACCTGCATCAGAGTGCCTGGAACCTAGTCCTACCTATGCTTCCAACCAGCTTCCTGCTAATGAACTTAGGCGGATGATGGGTCCGGTACTTGGCTCTCTGCTACCCCCATGGAAGATCCAAATGGAGTTCCAGGCCTCTGACTTTAGCCTGGCCCAACTCTGGCTGTTGTGGGCATTTGGGGGGTGAACCAATAGATGAAAGGTCGATTCTCTCTCCCTACCCCCCTTTCCTCCCTCTTGGTATTTCCCTCTTTTTCTGTCATTTTGCCTTTCAAATATATAAAAATAAAGAATATTTTTAAAAAGTGACTTACAGAAATTTAAACTGCATTTGATCGGCAATGGGAAAACATTGACTGTTCTGTATGTAGGAATAGGAATTTGATGGGATGATTTAAGGTGGATTGGGAAGGGAGAAGATTACTTGCTTTGTTTGTGCTATTTGAGATAAGGGTGTCTTTGGAAAACAACGGGAGAAACTACAGGGAGCGTGATCTTGAAGTTTTCTTACCCAAGGAGAATTGCCTGAAAGTAGTGACAGAGTGGGTAGATTTTAAGGAAAAGGGAAGAGTTGCAAGGTGCCTTCTAAATTGGATGAAAGAGAATGGTGATACCATTGAACAATTAGAGGTAATTGCAAATTGATTGAGGCAGTACGAAAGAAATCTGAATTTTATTGATGTGTGTATTTATGGATTTATTTATAGTTCATCTTCTTATACAAATTTATTTTTGGCAGGTCATAAATGTATAAATTATTCCATACTGTAAGCATGTATCTATCATTAATCCTCTCAAAAGCCCTGTGAAGTACATTATTATCTACATTGTGCAGAGGAAGCTCAGAGAAAATAGGTAATTTGCTCCTATAGCATAGCTGGGATTTAAATGGACTTTTAACTCCTAAGCCAGTAATTTAGCCCTTAAGCTATGCTTTCTTCCTGGGAGGTGACAGTGGCATTTTGAAGAGGAAACATCTTCCCAACATCGGAAAAGAGGAAAGGAAGAAAGATTTTAAAGTCATCAACATGATGAAAGGTTACTTGCATTTTTATTGCACTTTATAATATGAAGTACTGGAGGCAGACTACCCTGCCTTTTACTGAACAAGCACAATGTATCCTTTCTTTGGAGCTTTTAGTATATAACTATCTTATGTAGTCATGCCACAGCCCTGGGAGCAGGTACTATTGTTGTTCCATTTGAAAATGAAGAGGCGGGGGCGGGGCCGGATGGGGGTTTGCTGCACTTGCACTTGGCATAATGATTGAGAGGCCTGTATCCCATGTCAGCCTACTTGGATTTGAGCCTTGGCTCAGCTCTTTATTTCAGCTAGTGTACAACCTGGGAGGCAGCAGCTGATGGCTCAAGTACTCGGGTCCTTGCCGCTCACGTGGGGCATCAGGACTGAGTTCTGGGTTCCTGGCTTCTGCCTGGCCCAGCCCTGGCTTTTGTGGACATTTGGGGAATGAACTCGTGCATGGGAGAGCTGTCTATGTCTCTCTGCCAATCAAATAAATAAAAGTTTAAAAAAAATGAAAACTGAAGAAAGTTAAGATTTTGCCCAATCACACTTGGGAAATGGTATAATAAGGATTGAAGGATTGAGTTTTAAACTTTGGCCTTTGGTTTCCTTACTTGTAAAATGGAATTGAAATAATGAGGTGGTTATAAGACAACTTGGATAGCTGGGGTTAACATACAGTAAGCACCCAATAAATGAGAGCCATCACTACTGTTACTTTCCTGCAAAGTCGTAACTGGAGCCCATCACTTTGTCTTCTCTTTTTTCCTGTAGCAGTAGTACTTTCCTAGAAGACAGTGGATGAAGCTAAGACTTTGAAAGCAGTCAAAGAGAGGGAAATTTGGGAAAAAAGATGGATTTCACAGACATTTTAGAATAAAGTAATAGGTGCACATGATTTAAGTAAATGTAAAAAAGTACTCTGTAAAGTAAATCTTGGGGCGAGTGTTGAGGCACAGCAGTTTGAGCCCCCGCCTGGTGTCCCAGGAAGCCACCGATTGAGGCTGGAGTCCCGGGCAATGGGAAGAACTTCCCAGGAGTAGAAGCCAGAGAGGAGTGAGCAGAGTCAGAGTTACTGAAGTATACTGCGAGGGGGCAGCAGGCAGGCGGGTCAGTGGGAAGCTGACAACTGCTGGAAGGATTGCGGTGTGGACACCTGTCTGAGGTAGTTGCCACCAGCTAGGGGCTTTGGCATCACTAGTGATTTCCTTCTTGCTGGGGATTTTCCCTAGCGACTCCCTTACCGTCCGGAGCCCCAGTGACCTCCACACTTGGGACGTCAGCATGCCTTGTCCCGTTCCCTTGTCCCAGCTGCTCCACTTCTGATCCTGCTTCCTGCCAGTGCTCCTGAAAAGGCAGCAGATGATGACTCAAGTACTTGAGTCTGAGAGCTGGTGCTGTGGCGTAGCTGGTTAAGCTGCCGTCTGCAGTGCTGGCATCCCATACGGGCGGGCGCCGGTTCCAGTCCTGGCTGCTCTGCTTCTGATCCAGGTCCCTGCTTATGCACCTGGGAAAGCAATGGAGGATGGCCCAAGTGCTGGGACCCTGCCATGCACATGGGGGAGCTGGATGAAGCGCCTGGCTCCTGGCCATTTGGGGAGTGAACCAGCAGATGAAAGGTGTCTCTCTCTCCATCTCTCCCTCCCTCTCTCTTATCTCTTTCTGTAACTCTTTCAAATAAATAAATAAGTCTTAAAAAGTACTGGATTCCATGCCACCCACGTGGGAGACCTACATGGTGTTCCTGGCCCCTGGTGTTGGAGCCATTTGAGTAGTAAAGATATCTCTCTCCCTCCTCCCTCCCTCCCTCTCTCCCTCCCTTCCTCCCTCTCTCCTTCCTCCCTCCCCCCTGCCTTTCAAATAAATATAAAAAAAGTCTGTTTTCCACTCAGAAAGCCAGTACTCAATTTCATTTCCCAGAAACGATTAATAATATAGTTTATCTGTTTTCTTCTATAGATGTTGTATCCATATACAAGCCTAGCTATGTTACAATATGCCCTTTTTAAAACATTGATGCATAATACATGCACTGTTTTGTTCTTTGATGTCATCACTTACATATTATTGAAATAATGTGTTTTTTTATGTAGAGTAACTGACAGATTGTGACTTGCTTTGTGGAAAATTAGGTTAGTATTTTATAAGGCAGAAAGCCAGAAATAAATGTAGGAAGTTTAAAAATCAGCTGCTTGAAGTCGTAAAATCAAATTGGACAAGCAACCATTCCATGCTTTGTAAATGCAGACTGGTTCTCATGACTTAAAATAAAGAACTACAAAAAGTTTATGGAAAATTGAATTAAAAGATAAGATTATGGGGGCCTGTGCTGTGGCGTAGCCAGTAAAGCCCGCTGCCTGCAGTGCCAGCGTCCCCTATGGGCACTGGTTCAAGTCCTGGCTTCTCTACTTCCGTTCTAGCTCTTTGTAATGGCCTGGGAATGCAGTAGAAGATGGCCCAAATCCTTGGGCCCCTGCACCCGCATGGGAGATTCAGTGGAAGCTCCTGGTTCCTGGCTTAATATCGGCGTAGCTCCAGCCATTGCGGCCATCTGGGGAGTGAACCAGTGGATGGAAGACTTTTCTTTCTCTCTCTCTCTGCCTCTGCACCTCTATAGCTGTGCCTTTCAAATAAATAAATTAGTAAATATTTAAATAAAAAGATAAACTATTTGGTGCAAAAAAATCTGAAATCATTTGAAATCCATGCACAGTTTTTTCATAATGACCATTTTCCATGAACTTTTTTTTTTTTTTTGACAGGCAGAGTGGACAGTGAGAGAGAGAGACAGAGAGAAAGGTCTTCCTTTTGCCGTTGGTTCACCCTCCAATGGCCGCCGCAGATGGCGCGGTGCGGCCGGCGCACCGCGCTCGTCCGATGGCAGGAGCCAGGTGCTTTTCCTGGTCTCCCCATGGGGTGCAGGGCCCAAGCACCTGGGCCATCCTCCACTGCACTCCCGGGCCACAGCGGAGGGCTAGCCTGGAAGAGGGGCAACCGGGAAAGAATCCGGCGCCCCGACCGGGACTAGAACCCGTTGTGCCGGCGCCGCAAGGCGGAGGATTAGCCTGTTGAGCCACGGCGCCGGCTTCCATGAACTTTTATATACTTTTTGTGGATCTATTTATTTGAAAGAGTTACAGAGAAAGGGAGAGATTGTTTGTCTGCTGGTTCTTTCAGATGGCCACAACAGCTAGGGCTGGGCCAGGCCAAAGCCAGGAAGCTTCATCCAGGTCTCCCATGTGGTTTCAGGGCCACATACATGGTCCATCTCTCAGGCTAGCAGGGAGCTGGATTAGAAGTGGAGCATCTGGGGCATGAACCAGTGCCCATGTGGGATGCTGGTTTCACAGGCAGCTTTACCTGCTATGGTACAATGCCACCCCCCTCCGTGAACTTTATAAAAAATTTATTTTTTTATTAATTTGAAAGGCAGAGGAAGAGAGAGACCTTCCATCTGCTGGTTCATTCTTCAAAAGATTGCAACAGCCACAGCTGAGCCAGGCCAAAGCCAGGAGCCAGGATTTGAAACAGCCCTGTGATACGGGATGCTGGCATCCCAAGGAGTGGCTGAGCCCACTGTGTCACAATGGTGGTCCCCATTCATGTACTTTTCGAAGACCCCTTGTAGTTAGATAGTAAAAAGGAGTCTTGGTGTTCTACACAGTAGAATAACAAATAATGATAATATACTATATGTATATATATATATATATATATATGTTTTTAATGCTGGAAGAAAGGATTTTGAATGTGTTTACTATAATAAAGTGATAAATGTTTGAGGAAATAAGTTTAACCTGATTTGAATGTTGCACAATGTATACGTTTATCAAGGTACCACATGGTACCCTAGAAAATGTAGATTTTTTATGTGTCAGTAAAAAGTAAGAAATAAACCAGAAATCATTATTGAAATGGTAGTTAAAGGTACTGAGAGATGGGGCCAGCATCGTGGCTCACTTGGTTAATCCTCCGCCTACGGCGCCAGCATCCCATGTGGGCTCCGGGTTCTAGTCTCTGTTGCTCCTCTTCCAGTCCAGCTCTCTGCTGTGGTCCAGGAAGGCAGTGGAGGATGGCCCAAGTGCTTGGGCCCTGCACCCCATGGGAGACCAGGAGAAGCACCTGGCTCCTGGCTTCGGATTGGCGCTGCACCAGCCATGGCGGCCATTTGGGGGGTGAACCAATGGAGGGAAGACCTTTTTCTCTGTCTCTCCCTCACTGTCTATAACTCTACCTGTCAAATAAATTAAAAACAAAAAAAAGAGCTGAGTAAATGATTCTGTGTGTGGCGTATTTAAGTAGGTGTCCGGGTCCCGGCTTCTTGATAGAGAATTGGAGCCGCCTCGACTCTTCAGTACAAGTGTCCACTTTCTCCTCTACCGCGATCCACTTCACAGTGCTCACGGCTTTTCCTACGTCAGCGTGGTTTGGATGGAGCTGAACCTTAGAAATAGAAGGAGATTCTGGACTCTAGAAATCAGTGGAGCAGGGGGCAGATTAGACCCTGCTTGCTTCTGGGAAAATTCATTTTCCAGTCAGATCCTCGTCAAGGTTAAAGAAGTGCACAGGCTCTCTGTTCCAATGAGGGAGTAGTGGGAGCCCTTGAGCCGGAAGCGCGAGTCTGAAGTCCCACTTCGAATGAGCTTTTGTGTTTTTTCCCGTGGCTGTGCCAGAGAAGGGCTGCTGCCTGGGGACAGAAAGACTTGGCCAGTCATGTTTTTCTGCTTCTTGACTAGGGAACCCTGGGCAAGTGACGGAGCACTTTCTAGTCCTTAGCTTTCTCATTAAGAAAATGAAAATTTAGAATTAGAGGGGTCTAGCTTGCAAGTGCTATATTCTTCATTTTCTTATTTAAAAATCATGCATACAATTTATAATGATATACAGGGCTTCAAAAATGCTTATTATGATACACATGCCATGCAGGGAGTCTCTGCCTATATGATACCAGCAGTGGGTGTTTAGTGATTCTCAAAGTAGAGCATTCATCTTTACCATCAAATTAATGCATTAAATCCCTCAGCAGTCGGGCAGAAGCCACTTTCCTGCCCCAAGACAAGATCCAGGCCTTTCTGAACTTCCCCTCCAGCTGCGTTCCTAAGGTTTCATTGTGCGTTAGGTGCTTAGAACTTATTAGTTAGGTCCCCAGGTCACAGACTGTTATTTAACCCTCAGAGCGCCTGATGCCCTGCCCTATAAGCCTAGAATTGTGCTGAATTTATCCGGGTAAGCATTCATCCCTAGTATTCTAGTGCCTTCCTGGTCACTGCATTGTGCCGCTTCTCAGCCAGCTCCCTTCTCTGTGCTCGTTGTTTTTGTGTGTGCAGAAGTTTCTGCGATGGCTCAGCTTCCCCAGCCACTCCTGCGCCTTGCCTGAGTCATGGTTCTTCTGAGGTACAGCCCATCACTGTCTTCCTGTTGGACCTAGAAGCACACCTGGCAAAGACACACACGCATTTCTCCTATAGAGGGGAAGTGGGGAAGGCCATCAAGGACGTTGGGATTTGGCCTTGAATCCAGGCTTTGGGATGCAACCTTAGGGAGGTTGCCAAACATTTCTCAGGCTCATTTTATTTATTTGTAATGAAGCTGACCATACAGAGCTCTGAGTGTTGTCAGGTGCCTAAAGCAATCTGCCCTGGAGTGCTCTGCGACCATCAGGCGACCACTGGTGTTAGACTCTGTACTGACTACATGACTGTGGAAACAGCGAAAGTAGGGGTGAGCATTGTGGCACAGCAGGTTAAGCTGCTGCTTCGGACACCCCCATTCCATATTGGGGAGTTGAGTCCTAACTACTGCAGTTCCCATCTAGCTTCCAGCAGTACTTGGACCCCTACCCCCCACATGAGAGAGCCAGATGAAATTTCCGGCTCCTGGCTTTGGCCTGGCCCGGCCTCAGTTGCTGGGGATGTTTCGGGGAATGAACCAGCAAATGGAGGATATTTGTCTTTCTGTCTCACTCACTCTACTTTTCAAATATCTGAATCTTGTTCTTAAAGGGCTGAAGTGATTGTCAACTACATTTTAGGGGGAAAAAGTCTGCTTTAGGCTTGTCCGGGATACTGAGGGGAACAAAAGTAGGTCAGATTGAGTGTCAGGAAGTGAAGAAGGAGGAGAGAGAGCAGAGGATGTGGAGGAAGGGGGAGTGCTTCCTCCCTGCTGTGACTAGGCAGTCAAAAGGGGGCGGGAACCCTGTGGCCACTGACAGGGGAAGAGGGCAGCTCACTCCTGTGACTTCACGGCTTTCCAGCAGGTGAACACAGAAACATGGAGGCTATCTAGTTCTTGGAATGAACCCTCAAGTTGGTCAAGGGAGACAATCCATGCTTTATTTCAAGGAATGTCTAGCAGTGTCTAAGTGCAATCTACTTTTGAGATGACTTAAAAAAATAAAAGTCTTTTCCGAACAACAGTCACCATTTCAGATGTGTTATCCAGACACAGAAAGGGGTGGACATGGACCCTTGAGGCATCCTTTATTCACAGTACTTCCATCCGTGTCATGGGTTGGGGCAGTCCAGTATCTTAGGAGACGCTCCTGTCATTGATTAGTTTTATAATAACTACAGCTGCTATGTGATTCATTTTTTTAAAGGATGACTTACAAATTAGTGTCCTTAGGAAGATCAGATTATTAGTAGCTAGCCTCTGAAAATGAGCCATAACACTTAGAAAGAAAACACTGTTCTCTGTCACCTGCTTCAATTGTATGCATGTCATCCCATAACTAGGCTTGTGGATGCATGGGAATTTGATTCATGCCACCTGTTCCCCTCCCCAACTAGAGTATACCAGACATGGCAATGAGCACATGTTTGAGTATCTTGAATTATATGCTGTCTTGGACTAATGATTCATGCTGAAGAATTCAGCCGATTGTCTTCTTCTATCTCTCCACAACTGTAACAGTTTCTTTTCCCTAATGAGATAAAAGGGTAAGTGCCGGCCCAAGGCAGAAATGGTACAAAAAGCTGTCTTGCAAGATGGTTAATATGCTCTTCCCATGGTAATTAAGGTCAAATTTGCACTGATGTTCATGTTGGTATCCATTTTATTTGTGAAGATGTAGGAGGGGATGGAGGGAGGTGTGCAGATGTTGGGAACAAATCATTTTCAATGATAACCTAAAAATTATACAATTAGATAAAGGGTAGATAAGAATCTTAGTTTGAGTCTCAAAACAAATATTTGAAAGTTACCCTGACTTTTTAGTATTTTTATTTTTTAATATTTTAAAACATTTATTTGAAAGGAAGAGTTACAGAGAGAGAAGGAGAGACTGAGCAAGAGAGAGGTCTTTAATCCTCTGGTTCACTTTCCAAATGGCCACAATGGCCTGGTGCTGGGCCACACTGAAGCCAGGAGCCAAGAGCTTCTTCCAGGTCTCCCACATGGATGCAGAGGCCCAAGCACTTGGGCCATCTTCTGCTGCTTTCCCAGGCCATAGCAGAGAGCTTGATTGGAAGTGGAGCAGCCAGGATTCGAACCAGCTTACATATGGGATCACAGCTTCATAGACAATGGCTTTACCTGCTATGCCACAATGCTGGCCACTCCCCAACTTTTTCTAAAAAAATTATTTTAAGAACTCCTGGTAGGATGAGATGCTACTTGGCTTCAAGGAGATTTTGGACTAATGAAAAGACAAAGATGTGAACATGTCTAAGTAGGTTAATTACAGTTTCTACAAGGAAGACATTAATTTCCAGAGTAACTTCTTATATTTTAAAATTCTAATCCTTATATATGGACAGAATCAGACTTGTGAGCATCACATTCAAGACAAATGGCTAAACACTACAGATCTATTCATGTCTAGAAGAGTACATTACTCATATAAATCCTTTTATCATTTATTGAAAGGCAGAGAGAGAGAGAGAGGTGTCTTCTGTGCATTACTTCACTCCAAAATGCTGGCATTGGCCAGGGCTGGGCCAAGAATGAAGCCAGCAGCTGGGAACTCAAATTGGATCTCCCACATGAGTGACAAGGGCCAAGTACCTGAACCATCACCTGGTGCCTCCTAAGGTGCATATTAGCAGGAAGGTGGAATCAGGAGCAGAGTGAAGACTTGAACCCAGGCACTCTAATATGGAATTCAAGTGTCTCAAGCAGTGGCTTAACCATTGCACCAAGCACATGTCCCCTAAACCGCCTATAAAATTGTTTAAGGGCCAGGCTGTTCTGTATCAGTGGCACCACCTGGTAGCAAGGATGGGGAACTCTGTGACCTATCATCATCCTTTTTTATTTCTTTTACAATTTATTTATTTATTTGAAAGGCAGAGTTACACAGAGAGAAGGAGAGGCAGAGAGAGAGAGAGAGAGATCTTCCATCTGCTGTCTCATTTCCCAGATGGCCACAATGGCCGGAGCTCTGCTGATCTTAAGCCAGGAGATTCTTCTGGGTTTCCCACACTGGTACAAGGGCCCAAGGACTTGGGCCATCTTCTGCTTTCCCAGGTCATAGTAGGGAGCTGGATTGGAAGTGGAGCAGCTGGGACTCGAACCAGTGCCCATATGGGATGTCGGCACTGCCAGCAACAGCTTTACCCACTATGCCACAGCGCTGGCCCCCCAGTTGGGTTCCCTCTGCCTACTACTTTTCTCCACTCCAAGGAAGATTGCAGGGGCTAGGTGATGCTATTGATGTAGTCATCCGCTTTCTGTTCCTTACAGTTCAATTAAGGTGTCAGAAGTGGATTTGGCTACAGTTGATAAAACATCCACCCAGCTATATCTTAACCACATAGGGGTTCATGTTTTTGTATGACAGGAAGTCTAGAGACAGGCAGTTGTCAGCTGTTGAAGAGTTCCAGGGTGCCATCAGAGGCCCCTTTGACCTCATGGTTCCAAGATGGGTACAGGAAGAAGGAGAAAGGACCCCCCACCCTTAAGCTGTTGGTCTTAAGTTTTTGCAGAGAAACCCTGCCCTGCAGATACCTTCTCAAGCATTGACCAAAACTCTGGCCACTTGGCTGCCCCTGGCTGGATTGGAGGATTGACGTCCTCTAGGCTTTGTAGTAGAGAAAACCCATGGAGAAAGAATGTGGGTAGGAGTGTTGAGTGAACCAACCAGTAGTATCTGCCACAATTCAACACACCTGCATCAGCTTTTTCATGATAAGTATTCTCTTTAGACCATTTTTTTTCCTTTGGGAAAGTCTTAATGTCTTTATTAGTGTGTGTTTCAGACAAGGAGTCCCAGCTTAAGCTGTAAAAAGTAAGCAAGAAAATAATGGTAGTGGTTCACCCACAGCAGTGGAAAATTCTATTGAAGAAAGAAAAAAAAACATATATGTTCAATCAATGTCCTCAGCAGCTTAAACCCAGTAAAAACTAGGAAGTTTCTTTCAGATTCTAATTGTATTCAAAACATACTGATTTTTTTAAAAATTTTTTATTTAATTGTGTGACAGAGAGAGAGCAAGAGCTTAGCGCTGGCTGATATACTCCGCAAATGTTCACAAGGGCCCAGGCCTGGCCTAAGCTGGCAGGTGGGAACTCAGTGCAGGTCCCCCAGATGGGAAGTTGGATCTCCACTACTGGAGCCAGCACTGCTGCCCGCCAGGGTCTGCATTAGCAGGAAGCTAGAGTTAGAAGCTAGAACCAGTCATCAGACTAGCACCTGTGGGATGCTAGTGTGCCAGTCTGTGTCCTAACTGCCAGGCTAACACACCCCGTACATATTTATTGAGTACTAATATTTATTGTCCCAGAGGCAAGGGATGCATAACAATGTCTTCAGAAGTTGCAATTTCCTTTTCTTTCTCAAGTATAACAATAAAAATGCTACCATTTCTAATTAGTTAGATCATTTTTACCAGTATTGCTTTTTTTTTCATTTGTGTTGTAGAGAGTACTTAAACTAACTTTAAATAAGCCTCTATAGGCTTAGAAATTATAATCAGTGTTTCATAACATGGCTTATATGGAAAATTTTCAGTTCTATTAACCTTAAAAATGTTCATTGGATAACAACCTACATTGTGCTGGCCAATGTTTTTTTTTTTAATAACACTTTTATTTAAAGAATATAAATTTCCAAAATACAGCTTATAGATTACAATGGCTTCCCCCCCATAACTTCGCTCCCACCCGCAACCCTCCCGTTTCCCACTCCCTCTCCCCTTCCATTCACATCAAGATTCATTTTCAATTCTCTTTATATACAGAAGGTCAGTTTAGTATATATTAAGTAGAGGTTTCAACAGTTTGCCCTCACATAGCAACACAAAGTGAAAAATACTGTTGGAGTACCGGTTATAGTATTAATTCACAACGTATAGCACGTTAAGGACAGAGATCCTACATGATATATATATTTTTTAATTGATTAATTTTCTATGCAATTTCCAATTTAACACCAAGATTTTTTAATCATTTGCAATTATCTTTATATACAGAAGATCAATTCAGTATATACAATGTAAAGATTTCATCAGTTTGCACCCACACAGAAACATAAAGTGTAAAAATACTGTTTCAGTACTAGTAATAGCATTATTTCACATTGGATAACACATTAAGGACAGATCCTTCATGAGACGTAAGTACACAGTGACTCCTGATGTTGATTTAATAATTTGACACTCTTGTTTATGGCGTCAGTAATCTCCCTAGGCTCTAGTCATGAGTTGCCAAGGCTATGGAAGCCTTTAGGGTTCGCTGACTTCGATCTTATTCCGACAGGGTCATAGACAAAGTGGAAGTTCTCTCCTCCCTTCAGAGAAAGGTACCTCCTTCTTTGATGGCCCCGTTCTTTCCACTGGGATCTTACTCGCAGAGATCTTTCATTTAGGTCTTTTTTTTGTTTTTCAGAGTGTCTTAGCTTTCCATGCCTAAAATATTCTCGTGGGCTCTTGAGCCAGATCCGAATGCCTTAAGGACTGATTCTGAGGCCAGAGTGCTATTTAGGACATCTGCCATTCTGTGAGTCTGCTGTGTATCCCACTTCCCATGTTGGATCATTGTCTCCCTTTTTGATTCTATCAGTTAGTATTAGCAGACACTAGTCTTGTTTGTGTGATCCCTTTGACTCTTAGACCTATCAGTGTGATCAATTGTGAGCTGAAATTGATCACCTGGACTAGTGAGATGGCCTTGGTACATGCCACCTTGATGGGATTGTATTGGAATCCCCTGGCACATTTCTAACTCCATCATTTGGGGCAGGTCCGATTGAGCATGTCCCAAATTGTACATCTCCTCCCTCTCTTATTCCCACTCTTATATTTCACAGGGGTCACTTTTCAGTTAAATTTAAACGCCTAAGAATAATTGTGTGTTAATTACAGAGTTCAACCACTAGTACTAGGATAAAAAAAAATACTACAATGGATAAAGTATTACATTGTACCACAACAGTCAGCACAAGAGCTGATCAAGTTACTGTTTCTCATAGTGTCCATTTCACTTCAACAGGTTTCTACTTTGGTGCTCAGTTAGTTGTCGCCAATCAAGGGAAACAAATGATATTTGTCTCTTTGGGACTGGCTTAATTCACTCAGCATGATGTTTTCCAGATTCCTCCATTTTGTTGCAAGTGACCGGATTTCATTGTTTTTGACTGCTGTATAGTATTCTGTAGAGTACATGTCCCATAATTTCCTAATCCAGTCTACTGTTAATGGGCATTTGGGTTGGTTCCAAGTCTTAGCTATTGTGAATTGAGCCGCAATAAACATTACTGTGCAGACGGCTTTTTTGTTTGCCAATTTAATTTCCTTTGGGTAAATTCCAAGGAGTGGGATGGCTGGGTTGAATGGTAGGGTTATATTCATGTTTCTGAGGAATCTCCAGACTGACTTCCATAGTGGCTTCACCAGTTTGCATTCCCACCAACAGTGGATTAGTGTCCCTTTTTCCCCACATCCTCTCCAGCATCTATTGTTGGTGGATTTCTGAACGTGAGCCATTCTCACCGGGGTGAGGTGAAACCTCATTGTGGTTTTGATTTGCATTTCCCTGATTGCTAGTGATCTTGAACATTTTTTCATGTGTCTGTTGGCCATTTGGATTTCCTCTTTTGAAAAATGTCTATTGAGGTCCTTGGCCCATCTCTTAAGTGGGTTTTGATGTTGTGGAGTTTCTTAATTTCTTTGTAGATTCTGGTTATCAACCCTTTATCTGTTGCATAGTTGGCAAATATATTTTCCCATTCTGTCGGTTTCCTATTCACTTTCCTGACTGTTTCTTTTGCAGTACAGAAACTTCTCAATTTGATGCAATCCCAGTAGTTAATTTTGGCTTTGACTGCCTGTGCTTCTGGGGTATTTTCCAAGAAGTCTTTGCCAGTACCTATGTCTTGCAGGGTTTCTCCTATGCTCTCTAATAATTTGATGGTGTCGGGTCGTAGGTTTAAATTTTTAATCCATGTTGAATGAATTTTTGTGTAAGGTGAAAGGTAGGGATCTTGCTTCATGATTCTGCATGTGGAAATCCAGTTTTCCCAGCACCATTTATTAAACAGACTGTCCTTACTCCAGGGATTGGTTTTGGATCCTTGATCAAATATACGTTGGCTGTAGATGTTTGGATTGATTTCTGGTGTTTCTATTCTTTTCAGTTGGGCTATCCATCTGTTTCTGTACCAGTACCATGCTGTTTTGATAACTGTTGCCCTGTAGTATTGGACAATGTTTTGTTAAATACACCATAGTCTATTATACAAGGCATCTTCAAAAAGTTCATGGAAAATATATTATGGAAAACTTATGCATGGGTTTACTTTTTAGAAAATTGTTCCAAAACAAACTCATTTTTTAATTCCATTTTTTCCACAGACTTTTTGAAGTCCCCTCCAATGCTTGTGTGTTTGCATAAGCACGCCCATGACAAAGAGTCTCTGTTTAACCCAACTTGAATTAGGCTCCTGAACTTTCATCCAGGCTCATGGTCCTACTTCCTTGTAAATTCCAGTTTTAGCAAGCATCCTGCTGTAAGTCGCTTTAGCCAGAAACCCCGACCCTTGGTATCTAATCACTGTAGATATGTGATCAGGTTCCTCTTCCTCTGCCGGCCCTCTGATGACGCCAGGTCTGTCCTAACCAGAACTCTGTTAGGTTCCTTTAGCCAGAATCCCTCCATAGCCCTCTTGCTTCCTCTTAGTAACTCTCTCTCCACCAGCCCTCACCACTGCCCTTTGGCTGCAAATTGCCATTTGCCCATGCTGTTACTTGGAATTGAGCCCTGTGCTGTACTGCACTCTGCTTTGCTCTATTGTGGTAGTCCTGAATAAAATCTGTTGTTAGCACTTCAGCTGTTGTCCAGCTCGGGTTTTTCTTTAACATGAATGTTAAAGCCAGAGTTGTGTATGTGTACGCTGCTTGACACATCACAGACAGGACATGTGATTTTGTGCAGGTGAATATAAATAGTTTTGCTTTCCCCATTATTTTAGAAGCCTGATTCTCTAACCCCCAAGAGTAGTATGCGGTAAAACCCATGATAGCTGCTTAAAGAAATGTTAACTGGTGGCTTTAAATGTGTAAGTGATTGTCACTTAATGAAATACAATCAGGAGACTGTGGGTTTTAGTTTGTCTCCCATCTGTTCGTGTACCGGCAAAGTAAGTGCATTGAGGCAGTGTTTTTGGTGGCACAGCCATTTGCTTTGAGTGCATTAGTAAAGGCGGAGTCCTGAGAATTAACAGCTGGAAAGATTGTGGAAAACCCTGTAACCACCGTTTCTATAGAGTAATTGGAGTGAAGGCCAGATAATTGGAGATATTGGAGGGACTTCTTGGTAAAGCTTTGAAATGGGCATGAAAAAAGAAAGGGAGGTAGAGGCAGGGTAAATGTAAAAAGGTTTTGGGAGAATAAAGGTCTGGCTGAGGCAAGAAACTAGGAAAAAATTGCCTCCTGGGCCCAAGGTAGACATTGAAATAACTGAAGGTGGCTGGGTGGGGACGTGGACAACCCAGAAAGCTTCTCTTAGGGCTAAAAGGACCTCAGCTTGTGTTGACTTTCGTCCCATAAGAATATGGATCCCCAGTGTGGGGACTTGAGGTTCCTCCAGAGAAGCTGGACAATTTTGAAAACCAATATGTGAGCCAAGCCTACCTACCAGCCAGAGATCAAAAGCAAGTCTGCAAGCAGACTCAACCTGTGACCTCTGGTCTGTGCTTACAGGAAAGGAGTTGAAAGAGCCTGGAGTTTTGGGAGAAACATCCTATGTTGAAATCTACAGGAGATGAGAGTGGAGAGATAGGTTAGCTGAGAAGGTGAGGCCGAGGTAGGAATGGTAGCAATGAGGAAAATGTGGTCATCTTTCTAAAAAGGGAAAGGGAGAAGGAAAAGGTTAACATTAAAGTAGGTGAGGGGGGCGGCTCCCTGGCTCACTTGGTTAATCCTCCGCCTGCGGCGTGGCGCGGCGCGGCGCCAGCATCCCATATGGGCGCCGGGTTCTAGTCCCAGTTGCCCCTCTTCCAGTCCAGCTCTCTGCTGTGACCTGGGAGGGCAGTAGAGGATGGCCCAAGTGCTTGGGCCCTGCACCCGCATGGGAGACCAGGTGAAGCACCTGGCTCCTGCCTTCGGATCAGCGTAGCTCCGGCTGTAGGGGCCATTTGGGGAGTGAACCAACGGAAGGAAGACCTTTCTCTCTGTCTCACTGTCTAAATCTATCTGTCAAATAAATAAAGCAGGTGAGGAAATTTCCTGTTTGTTCTCATCATTAAAGTAGGTTTTCCACAAATTCCCCAACTATGAGAGAAGAAAATATTTGACATAGGTAGTATCAGCCATATTACCAAGAGTCTGCTTTTGCAATCCAAAAATATTAGAGCGCAAAATTATTTAAGAGTGGACTGTGAATTTGATTATATGGAAAGCTTTATAAAAATTAAAAATCAAGTCACATTTGATAATTTTTAGTGTCCTACCTTTATTATAATAAGTTAAAATTTAATTAAACTGACTCTGCCCTAGAGAGTACGAGATGTGTGTTCACTTAGGAAGAGAGAGTGGGAGGTTGGTTAATTAATCAAGTTTAAAATAGAACTGAAAGAAACCAGGTTAAATTTATAAGTTCATGTGATTCTGAGTTCTGTTAGTAGTTGAGTTGCCTATGTTATGATTGTGAATAACAGAAAGGAAAGCCATGACTACAAGTTCTGAACCAGAGAGACAGACTATCATCTTTCATTTCAGTAGCAAGATTGGTGTGTGTGTGTGTGTGTGTGAGAGAGAGAGAGAGAGAGAGAGAGAGAGAGAGAGAGATCAGCATCTTTGATTCCAGTAGTAAGAGTGACCAGCGTGACAGGGAGAGCAGAGGAAAGCACGTTGGCTTGGTTGGGTGTGGTTACAGGGACAGCATGAAGAAGATGACAAATAAGGATCATGAGAACTTGAGGGCCCGTTCCATGACGATGCCTTGCTGGAAGGTCTAAGTTCTTCTGGAGATGAGGAGGGCAAATCTGTCAGTGCTAAGGTAGAAGAAGCCTTTTAATGAGGTGACCGAAGAGAAAATGGGGGACTGAATGTGGAATTCAGGAGTAGAAAGTACAGTTAAGAATTTACTTCTTTTCAGTCTGCTGACTTGGCACTAAATCCCTCCGTGCTGCCTGCCTTCTCGCACTCTCTCACTTCCTGGCTCCTAGTGCCCCTCGTGTCCGTGTCCAGAGCTTTAACCTGCAGCCTTGTGTCAGCATGAAACAGCAGGTGGCTAGAATGCTTGGCCCTGGGGGCTGAATGTGTTTAGGGCTCTGAAGACCTGGAAGCAATCCTTGTATTCTCAGGTACATTTCAGCCTCGAGAGGAGCATGGAGCCACTCACTTCTGATCCTTGGTGACGTGCTTCTTCTTAGCTCCTCCCACTCCTGGATCCAAGCTCCTCATCCTTCCTCCCCACGTTAATGTAGCTGGGGATCATTCTGATCTCCCAAATTGATCACTACCAGATCATTCTCTACACTTTCAAGATCCTGGAGCTCTGATCTGTTCTCATATCCTGTCCTATTTTTTTCTTCTTTTCCTTTCGGGTAAATGTCATTTTTAATTCTTGTGCTGTCATCTTAGTTGAGTTTCAGGAATGAGGAGAAACAAGCGAATCTGATCCATCTGTTGTGTGGGTTTAGCTAGAAGTCTTAAGACCCTGTGTCGTTGACTCGATGTGCAGGGCCTCCCCCACCTGCCTGCCAGGCCCTCTCCGGGGCCACACTTCTTCCCTGCTCTCTGGGATCTCAGCAGTATTGGCCTACTCAGAAGTTCAAGTGGCCCACGCTCTGCTCTGCTTCAGAGCTTTATCTGCATGTGCCGACCACCTCCCACTCTTCCCGAGGCCAGACCCCCAGTCATACTCCATTCAGGCCCTTGCTTGAGCTTTACGTTCTCAGAGAAACCCGTCCGACCTGTGTTTCCCTCTGTATACAGTCTCAGAGCTTCCTGTGTTTTTCCCTTCACCCTTTTACCACAGCACACAAGAGTATTTGATTACTATTGATCTTCTTCAGTAGACTGCGGACTCAAAGAAGGCAGAGATCTGTTTTGGTTACCAGTGTATGCCGTGTACTTGGCACGGTTCCTGGCACATAGTCCATGCTCTGTAGTAAAGAAGGGATAGATGAAAAGATTGTGGATGGGTGGATATCTTTTAAAAAGCTATAAAGTGGGGCTGACGTGGCATAGCAGGTAAAGCTGCCACCTGCATTGTCAGCACCACTTACAGGCACCAGTTCGAGTCCCAGCTGCTCCACTTCTGATCTAGCTCCGGGCTAGTGTGCCTGGGAATGCCTTAGAAGATGACACAAGTCCCTGAGCCCCTGCAGCCATGTAAGAGACCCTGATGTAGCTCTTGCCTTTTGGCCTCAGCCTGGCACAGCCCCAGCCATTGTGGCTATTTGGGGAGCGCACTAGCAGATAGAAGATCACTCTCTCTCTCTAACTGCCTTTCAATTCAATACATAATTTTTTTTAAAAAAAGCTATAAAACAGTTTTGTCTAAAAAAATCTTTAAAAGTCATTAATATTTATATATTACCCCTTTTATATATATTTAAATAGATTTATACCATTATATGAATTGGTTATGCTTAATACACATTTAAAAGAATACAAGGGTGCTTCAAAAAGCTCATGGAAAATGAAATTCAAAGAGTTTATTTTGTTGCAAAAAAATTTGAAATCCATGCGTAATTTTTTCATAATATGCATTTTCTGTGAACTTTTTAAGATCTGTCATGCTAATGATTAAAACAAGACTCTTTGGCCAGAATACTTTACTGCATATTGAAAGATATCCATCTATCCATAATCCTTATGGATTATTATATACGTGTGTGGGTGTTTTTTTTTTCCTTTTTTCTTTTCTTTTTTTCCCTGGGGACAGAGTTTTGAGAATTAGATCCTTCCTGATTTGAAGTTGGAGTAAAAGAAATACGACTGAGCAGTGTCTATAAAAGTCAGCTGTCCATTTTCTGAGTAAAAAGCCAAGGCCCCAGGAATGGGCCTTAAGATACACAGGTCCTCCAAACACTTTATATTGGCCATTTGTTCCAGAAGCTGCCTTTTACCAGAGCAGCTAACAATGAGCAAAACTAATTTGAATTTCAACTATTACACTGTTGCTAAGAAGTAGTGAGGTTCTGCTGGGGAAGGCCAAGCAAGAGGAAGGAGCCAGAAGGGCCTGGAACAATCCGCAGCCAGGATTTGTACTGTCTTTTGTTTCACAGTTAAACTTCTCCAAAAAAATAAAGAAGTATTTTTTTTTTTTAGATTCTAATTTCTTTCTCTCTTCCTCAAGTTGAAGTCTCCTACATTTTGTGTCACCACACATACTCTATTGCTTTTCTTCGTTTGGGGGAAGAGTGTTAGAGAATCACTAGTGGCAAATCAGTAATATTTCACATCTGGAAACATAATTTGATAGTAATTATAAATTTGCAGACTCGGTTTTCTATAGTTCCTGCAAATATGAATGTGTAATTTATTTATTTGTGTGTAGATTTATTTTTCTCTGATTTAAGTAAAACTCTGTGTTGATTGATGATGATGTTTTAATGAGTTTCGATTTTAAAAGTCCTCAAATATATCTAAAAAATTATGGGCCATGTGTGATTTGTTAATGTCCCTCTTCCGTCAACCAATTTTTTGAAGATGTGTTCCAGAATGTTATCTGTTCTTGAAGAGTCTCCAGTAATTCTAAACTTCTGAAGCCTAGACCTCGTGGCCTAATTTGCTTGCTAGCCAACTTGGTTTAAATTACTCAGTTTATCTAAAACCTCATTAAGGTTTTTAAATTAAGACCCATGGTTCTTGTCTGTTCCAGTGAGTTTGAGCTGGCAAAATAGTAGCGGTTATGTGGAGAGTTCATTAAAATACTGTAGAAAGAGTGAGGCTTGGGAATCAGAGATGTACAAGTACTATTGTGTTTTACAGTCATTTTCCTATAATAGGAAGGATGTGAGAAGCTTTGTCTTGTTTGGAAATTTTGGAAAATTATTAAACATATAGTAGTAGTTTAATGTACATTGTACGCCAAACACTTGAGTTTGGAGCTGTACTAAAAATATGTACTTCCCAATTTTACTTTTCACTCACGATCGTTTGGGAGATTTGGGTTAGATTTTTCTGGAAAATGGAGTTGGTAGGGAAAACATGGATCACAGCACTGCTGTATCTGTTGGAATAATCTTCAGCTGCATGCCTCTGTGCACTCATTAAGTTTATGAGGTCATTTTCATTCCTTCTACCTAAGAGATAAGCATACTGAAACTTCGGATCTTTCCAGAACATCTCCAGAAGCCACTGGGAAGCTGGACTGCAATACTCCTTATTTTACATTCTACACCTCAGTTCAGGCCACAATAGCAGGTTGCAGTATTATTAAAAGGCGGAAACCAGCTAGACAAGCGAACTGAAGGGGCTTCCTGTTTTCTCTGTAGAACATCTTGGGAATTTTCCCATGGCTTTTACATGCTGAGGGAGTCTTCACTGTTTTGGCCGGAGCATGTCCAACATGTGTAGCTTTGTGCCTGGAACTTGATCGTGCGTTCCTCCTTTCCCATGAATTTGACGCCTTCCATGACTACTTCCCACAGAACCAACGGAAAAATTGTAGCAGGGATATTTACCAGAGTTCAGAGAAGTCCATAGGCAAATCCAGGGGCAAGAACGTTCCAAACTTGTTTCGTGCCTCGGAATCAAGCGAATGGGTCATCTCCTCAGTAGTTGGTAATGCAGTTTGAGACATCAGACGGTTTGATATTTGCCTCATTTTCTAGATTTCTCTACTTTTACGCTAGAACCAGCTCTGAATAAAGTAATGCAAGTTAAGAAGAGGAATGTAGAGTTCAGCATTTTTATCCTTCTGAGGCGTGCTTTCTACCAGCTGCCATGGAAACCTGGTGTAACTTGTTTCTTGGACAGTCTCACTCTTGTTGAGTTCCGGCTCGTGAGAGCCAGTGAGCTCGTTCCGGCTTTGATCCGGGTTCTGGAAAGGCGGCTCCCAGAGAAAGCGGAGCCCAGCCTCCCACGGGGCCTGGGAAGGGGAGCCTTTTAGCTTTCTTCAAGTGCCTGCATACTTCAGTTCCCCAGTCATCCATCGGAAGCCTCAGGCTGGGACAATGGCACATTGTTCGCAGCTGCATTGCATCTTGAGGTTTCTGTGTGCATCCTACACACTTTCACAAGGCACACTTATCTCTTCCAGCTGTGAGGCAGAGGGAGTGGCGCTGCAGCCCTAGCAACACATGTGAACTCAAACAGCATAGACAGCGACCTTCCTCGAGCAAGACATTCAGGGCCCCCGAACACTGGTGTGATAGAAATTTGTGTGGCTTCTGTAGCCTTATGATGGAAACGGACCATTTGCCCTACTACTTTCTTCTCATATTCCTGAATGATGGAGAGTGTTGCGATTCTCCTGTGCAGAAAGCTGGTGGCAGGAGACTGGTTGTCTGCAGTGGGTGGAGGAGGTACGCCGAAAGAGTATCAGGGAGGATTAACTAGAGGCCACATGTGTCATAGTTGGAAAGTTTCAAAGGGAGGAAAATTTGAAGTGCTTTACAGAAGCCAAGAACATTGCTAGAGCAAGAACATTCCAGATGCTTGTCTCCAATCGGTCGCACAGTGATCCCCACCCTGAGAGAATCAGATCATCCTTGCTTCTCCCACTGGGATCTCTGGCCCCTGGTATTTGCCAGTTCCTCATAGGAACTGAGTCATCTGGATGGAGCTTCTGACCTCATGTAGACCATTTGTTCTGAATTCTGAGTAGGACCAGGAAAATGGGAAAGGGCAGTAGATTTGAGGTCATAAGAGAGGAATCTGGGTTTTATGAAAGAAGAAGGGTAGGAGGAAACTAAGCCTACTGTGACTTAAGAGGCAATTGACAAGGAGGATTAGAAAGGTTAAGAAAGGCATTGTGCCAGGATTTTCTACACAGATGTTTGGTTAGCGCATAGCTCATGCACTATTTTTGTGTAAGTAAATGAATGAAAGACAATTTGGTGTTGGAGGCTTATCGCTTGAAAACTGCCACAGCTGCTGTTAAGGGAAAACTGATCTGGATTTGATCAGAAGTGCACTTCTGAGACTCTACATTACCTATTTTATAAAGAGCCAAAGGGACTCGATGATGAATGCCTGTGAAGGAACCCTGCACTAGCAAGCATAGGAAGCAACTCGTCGTACTGGTGAATGGTATTAGAGCAGTCTGGAGGGGAAGACTGCATTTTTGTGGATTACTGCTACAATGCTGTGAGTCGGCTGAGACCACCCAAGAAGGTAAAAAGTGATGATTGAAGAAGAGAGGAAGGAAGAGCTCCAGTACTTGGGGGGGGGGGGGGACAGTCCCTGGAACCCAGATAAATCCAGTTTTACACACCAGAGAACAAGGTCCAGGGATGAGTTAATTGACTTTGAGAAGGAATCTGTGCATAAAACCTTTCAAGACATTCTAATATGGTTTTATTAAATTTCCTTCATTGATGTTCATCATAAACAAGAGATACACAAATACGTCCCAGAGGTGAGTTTTTGGGCTCATTGGCTACAAACATTAACGAATCTCTTAAAAGCCCACAAAATGGAATGCAGAAAAATAGAGACGCAAAACACAATGCAAGTTTTTAGAGAATTGATAATTGAAGTTTAACAATATGAAACAAGAAACTATTACGGTGGACAGAGAGCCTATTGTGACTAACCGTCCATGTGAATCACCTGCGGATTTCAGTAAAATGTTGGTTCTAATTTGTAGATCAGGATAGGTAGGGCCTAAGCTCCAAAAAGATGCCGATTTTGGCTAACAAGCACCCATGTAGCTCCCCTCTGGTAGGTGTTCCTAGCCACCTATAGTTCTGACGTAGGTGAGGGCTACAAGGTTATAATGAAATAAGTCTCCCAAGAAGCTGTGTCACATACAGACATTTATTAGCCATTTGGAATTCAGGCAACCAAGAATTCAATACAACACTCCTGAACATTATGGAATCCAGCCTAGGACGCCATTTCTAAAGATGGAGGGCCTGTTAGATTCTTCTTAAATCCTGTTGATGTAATGGTGGGGATATTTCTAAACCTTTTCCAACAGTCCTCCTGTTTTGCAAACCGCTAATACCACCAACACAAACCCGACTAACACTCGTTAGGATAATTAATGAAACCCCTGGTGTAATAGGCGCTAAATATAGCTGAAGCACTTAGCGCGGTGGCCTCTGGGGTGAGCTTTTTTGATTAATCGCTAGCCAGCCACCCCTGGAGTGTGCATTCCTGATCAAGGCAACTGACCGCCTCTACAGTGTAGCTTATGCTAACACACACATACATCATATTGTACTGTCCACGTGAGGGTTTCTTTAAACTCTTAAAATTTACTTAATGAAAGCATAACTTAAAGAATATAAAATGCTTCCATTTTTTTAAAAAAGATTTTGTTTATGTATTTGAAAAGCAAAGTGTTACATAGAGAGTCAGACAGAGACACAAGCAGATCCTCTATCTACTGGCTTACTCCTCAGATGATCACAGCAGCCAGAGATGGGCTAGGCTGAAGCCAGGAGCCAGGAATTCCTATGTGGGTGGCCGGGGTCCAAGCCGCTGGGCCATCATGGACTGCCTCCCTGCAGCACTAGCAAGAAGCTGGACTGGAAGCACAGGTGCTCGGGCTCAAACTGGGCGCTCGCTCCAGCATGGGATGCGGGCACCCCAAGTGGCAGTTGAATCTACTGCACCATAGCACTAGCCCACGTCTTCAATTTTCACGTACACTCATGTAAATTACCATACCAACATGCCAGTCAAGATCTAAAACATTTTAGTCACCTAGAAAATACCCTTGTTTGCCTTTGAGGTCAGTTACCCCAGCTCTACCCTAAGCTACCATCTGTCATTAAAGGTGAATTTTGCTGTTTTGGAATTTCATATAAATGAAAGCAAATATTATATACTGTTTTGTGTCTGACTTCTTTTACGCATTATAATGTTTTTTTTTTGTACACATTATAAGAAATTAGTTCCTTTTCTTGCAGAGTAGTGGCCCATCCTAGCGCTTGCTTTTTCCATTAGTCTATTGGTTTGTTTCCAGGTTTTTGCTATTATGAATGAATCTACTGTGGACATTCATGTCCATGTCTTTTTGTGGGCATATTTTTATTTCTTTTGAGTAAATACCTAGGAATAGAATATTTGGATCATAAGATAGATATGTTTGATTTCATAAGAAACTTCTGAACTGGTTTTCCAAATTTACTGTTTTACAATCTCACCAGCAGTAAGAGTGTGTGAATTCTGTTTGCTCCATGTCTTCACCAGCATTTGGTATTGCCTGGTGTTTTTTTTTTTTTTCATTCTGCTGCTAGTTTAAGTTACAGAGATTGCTTTCTTCTCTCTAATGTAAATGCCGGCTTCTGTGTTTAGTCTCTGCAAAGGCTGTAAAGCTAATATTGTTGACCCAAGTGACTTGGATATGGATTAAATTATTGCCCTTTCCTAAACTCTTATTAGAATTGGTTTTGTGAGTGACATTTGATTATGGCAGTTAGTCATGTTTGCCAGTATGCTTTTTCTTTCTTTCATTTATTCATTCCGTCTTTCAGTCAGTACCCTAGTTGAATTAGACCAATTTTTTTTCAGAGAGCGGTTGTATATTGAATTGCTGGGAAATATAGACAGTAGTAGACGACAGGGTTCTTGTCTTGAAGGAGCTTTTTGGAGCTGGGTTCCTGAAACATAGGTACACAAAAACTCCAGAAAAGAAATGTGGCCCAGTATATGTCAAGGCTTATGTATTGTGTAGACTTGAACAAGGGCATCATCTAAATACAGTTTCCTGCTATGTAGCTGCATAGACAGAACACTGTAGAAGCCGCAGTAGCATAAATTGTTCAGTTGTTATTCCGTGCTGAATAGTAGAATGATTGCACCTGAGAATTTAAAGCCAGTTGTTGGTCAAAGAGCACAAAATTACAGTTAATAGGAATAAGCTCAAGATCTATTCTGTGGCATAGACACTATAGCTAAAATGATATATTGTATTGAAAAATGCCAAGAAAGAGAATGTTAAGTGTTCTCAGCACAAAAAATTGTAAGTATGAAGTAATGTACATATTAATTAGCTCGATTTCATCGTTCCACAATGCATATGTGAATGTCAAAATATCCACCTGATAATTACATAAAACTTTGTCAATTTAAAAAAAACAAAATTTTAAAAATGTATATTTTAATCCAAATTATACTTTAACATATATTTCATAATATACAGACATACACATATGTTGAACAAAAAAAACCAAAGCCCTTAATACTGCGTATCTTTGGATTGTAGGGTTATGGATGATTTGTGTACTCAGTTTTATATTTTCCTGTAATGTCTCCGTTTTTCACAGTGAGCATGTCTAAGTTTTTGGAACCAGAAAACATGTTATAGTGCCACTGGACCGTCTGCTCAGATATTGCAATTATTTCAGTGATGTATTCCTTGTTCTCTTGAATCTGATGCAGTAAAGATTTACGACAGTAGATCCAGACTACAGTCGAGAAAAATCCAACCTGCCTGTCCTCCTTTCCCCCATTGAGAACAAGGACTACTTGAATGCCCCACAGGCTGTGCCACTCACAGGGCTTAGCTGTCCAGATTGTCAAGGGTCGAAGAGAGTTTGTGTTTTTCCCCACATCAACAGAGTTTCGCCTCCCAATCCTGGAGCATAGACACAAGATTTTGTCCTAGCCTATTTTGGTCGTGGTGATAGTTGTTGGCAAATCATTAGGGTTTTTTTGCCTGTGCTTTCTGATGAAATAACAAATGGTCTTTGTTCCCCCCTTTGTCTTCAGCTGACCTGAATAATGTCAGGTTCTCCGCATATAGGACTGCCATGAAGCTCCGCAGGCTGCAGAAGGCCCTGTGCTGTGAGTATCCGTCTGGACATTTGCATAGTCTTGCTTAAAAAACTAGGGGAGGGCATTTTCCCTTGGAGAGGGGAGAAATCACTGTCGGAAGTCCTATTGTACTAACTGTTTCATTATTTTAAAGTATCTTTGGCTTAGTGTTTACCCGAGCTGTGTTGTTAGATTGTTTATAATCATTCCTGTCCGTATTCCTGAGCGACTGATGTTGAATCGCTAAGACAGGGATGATTTTTGTTATCCAACAAATAGCATCGGTGTCCATAATTATCTTCATGAAGCTTGCATTATCTCCCCAAGTTTACCCGTTTCTTCATCTTACAAAACGTGTTTAGTATTAGGAGACTGCGACTCTGGAGTGGAATCCAAACCAAAGTTCAGAGACGTGCATGGTTTCTTAGCTTGATGACTAACGTGTGGACGAATGCTGTGATAGAGGAAATGTGATTCTACTGCTTTTCTGTGGGTTTTTTGTTGTTGTTGTTGTCGTTGTTAATCGTACATCTGTAGGGAAGTCCTGAAAACATTATAGCTCTATCTTTGCATCAGATTTTCTGTTATCAGCCAAGTGAATGACAGTCATGCTGTTCTGTGCATGTCTATATTCACTGGTGATACGTCATTGAACCAGGCTAGACAGTTCCAGTCTAATGAGGGCTACTCATGATGTTCATAAAGTCTGGTGACATAGAGAAATGTAAAGTCATCAAAGGTTTCTGTGGTTGGTAAAAAACAAAGTGACATTGCCTTTGTTTTCAATCTTTATGGACACTTTGTGGAAAAGTGAAGAGACAATTTCAGTATCGTGTTTAGTTGTGTGACAGCAGAAGAATGAGATACTGTGCGAGCAGCTAGACGTATGGGGTGAGATTGAGAGGAGGTTCAGTTGAAGAGGTTTTGTCTGTCAGATGAGTCCAGAAGGGTACGGAGGGCTCAGTTTGGGAAGAATGTTCTAGCCAGAAGGAAGAGCATATGCTGAGGCCTGGAGCCCAGGGAAAGCGTGCCACACTCAGGAGTTGAAAATACTGCACTGTGGTTAAAGCGCAGAATTCCAGGAAGGGTTATTGCGAAATGCCAGGATGGGAGGCGCTCCAGGCGGATTGTGAAAGTCTCTTGAAACACAAACTCAAGAATTTAGAGGTCACTGGGGGAGCCATTCAAGGAATTTCAGCAAGGGGATGACATGATCACAGTTCTGTTTAGAAAGATTATTTTGGCCTTGGGACAGAGCTAAGATTACATTTGGCTGTGGGATTGAGGGGTTGTGTGACGGGAGAGAGACCTATTGCAGTAATCAAAGCCAACAACATGGTGGCCTGACTTAACACAGTAGGAACGAAGATAGGTGGGGAGAATTTAGAAACATTTAGGAGGTGGATTTGCTAGGCCTTTGTAATTTATGTGGTGTGTTGCATGAGGGAGAGTCAAGGAAGACACCCAGGTGCTTGGCTTGGGCTACCTGGTCAACAGTGGGCTTGCCTCATGCAGTTGGACGTGAAGCTGTGTTGCTCAGGAGGAATACGGGATAGCATTTAGGAATCACTGGTGTGTAAATACTACTTGTAACCTGTAGAGGGGGAGATGGCTTGGGGCTTGGGGAAAGTGTAGAGCAAGAAAAGAGGTGTGGGTTTTTTTTTTTTTTTAGAGATTTATTTTATTTATTTGAAAGAGTTGCAGAGAGAGGTAGAGAGACAGAGACAGAGGGAGAGGTCTTCCATCTACTGGTTCATTCCCCAAATGGCCCCAACAGCCAGAGCTGAACTGATCCGAAGCCAGGAGCTTCTCCCGGGTATCCCACATGGGTGCAGGGACCCAAGGACTTGGGCCATCCTCTGCTGCTTTTCCAGGTGCATTAGCAGGGAGCTGGGTCGGAAGTGGAGAAGCCGGGACTCGAGCTGGTGCCTATGTGAGATGCCGGTATTACTAGGCCAGGCCTTTAACCCGCTGCACCACAGCGCCAGCCCTGCAAAGAGTTATTTAAGACAGAGATGAGAAACCCACAAAGGGGACTGCAAGGGGGTGGCCAGCAGGAAAGTCGTGAGGTTATCGTGCTGTGTATTGCATAGGAAGAAGGGACCTATGTCAGGGTCAAATGTTGCTGGGGTATCAGGATGGACGTGAAAAAAGTGCTCATTGATTTAGCAACAAGGAGGTCCTTAGTAACTTTGGTGAGATTTTAGAGGCACAATGGAGGTAGTCTTGGAAATGAATCACAAGTGAGGATTGTAGAAATGGTATAAGGGTTTTGGGCCAATTTAGTTGTGACGAGAAGGAAGGGTGGTTGCTAGCTGCAGGGAGCTAAGGAGTTCATGAGACACTTGAGTATATGAGGGGGCTTCAGAAAGTTCATGGACAAATGGTATTAAAATGGGAATTTTCAGTCAACTTTTAGAACCCCCTTTGTATTCATATGGGTATGAAAAGAAGGCAGAGTAAGACTAAAATTGTTGGCTTAACAGGAGATGATAAAAAACGAGTTCTTGGGGCTATGGGCAGGTGCTCCAGGGTCCAGGAGAGGGAGGAGATCCCGCTCTTCCACTGTAGTGAGTGGGGCAGAGGGAAGGCTCCAGGGAGGCCCAGGTAACTAAGAAACCTGGGAACAGGAGAGTGAGGGCTGCCCACCTGAAATGCTTCTGGTCTCTGTGTGAGGTTGAAGGTGAATCGCGCTGATGCTGTTCACAGCCAAGGGGGAGAAAGTCGGGGTTGGGCTTATGTTTGTGGCGGTCAAGTTGAGAGCCAGTAGTCCAGAACCCAGGAGTCAGCAGAGGACTGCATGGATGCAGCAGTCTGCGGGAATGCAGTGTTCATCCGGGCACACGCCGCAGTCAGGAGGCGCATGCTCAGGACGCAGGTGGGCAGAGGGACAGCTAGGCAAGAGAAATGAGTGCGGATTTGGGCAAAAGAGTGCCTGAAGTGCTGTCTCCAAACTCCACGTTAGGTGGGAGAAGCTCTGAATTCCTGTGAAAGCCCTTAATTAGGAAGTAGCAGGATCAAGAGGCTAAATTGGTCAGGGGGGTAGAAGGAAGAGTTGAAGAAAGAAAGAAAGAAAGAAGCAGAGACCAAGAAGTTGTGGTCGGAGAAAAGCAGAGCTGAATAGTACTTCTTTCTTTCTTTTTTTTTTTTTAAGATTTATTTATTTGAAAAGCAGAGTTATAGAGAGGCAGAGGCAGAGAGAGAGAGAGCGTGAGCTTCCATCCACTGGTTCACCCTCCCAGATGGCTACAATGGTCGGAGCTGTGCCATTCCAAACCCAGGAGCCAGGAGCTTCTTCTGGGACTCCCACTTGGGTGCAGGGATCCAAGAACTTAGGCCATCTTCTACTGCTTTCCCAGTCTGTAGCAGAGAGCTGGATCAGAAGTGGAGTAGCCGGGACTCGAACCGGCACCCTTATGGAATGCCGGCGCCGCAGGTGGCAGCTTTACCCACTACACTACAGCACCAGCCCATGAACTTTATTTCACAGGTGGAACAGTTCTGGGTGATTAGGTCTAGGAAAAGACCATTTGGGCAGATGGCAGAGGTGGAGTAGACATGCATTTCTATGTAAATGAAAAAGGAAGGGAAGGAAGGTTTAGCTTCCCAGTTAGGACACTGGTCAAGACATCTGTGTTGCACATTAGAGTTTGTGTCCCTCTCCAGCTCCCCGCTAAGGAATGCTGTGGGAAGCAGTGGTGATTACTCAAGTAGTTGGCTCCCTGCCACCTACGTGGCTTCAGCCTCGCCCAGCTCCAGCCATTGCAGGCATCTGGGGAATGAGTAAGTGGATGGGAGATCTCTTCTGTTTACTATTCTCTCAAATAAATAATTTTGTAAATAAGAAATTAAGGAACTGAAGGGCTAGAATGATGCATGAGTCACCCATGTTAGTGTTGAAATGATCCAGAATTGGGACTAGATCTGGGGAAGACATAAGAGCTGCGAACCCTGGCTTTCAAATCTTCAGGAATGAAAGGGTTTGACTGGGGAGTGCTGCACAGGCCAGCAATAAAATCTTTATTTATTTATTATTTTTTTTTGACAGGCAGAGTTAGACAGTGAGAGAGAGAGAAAGAGAAAGGTCTTCCTTCTGTTGGTTCATCCCTCAAATGGCCACCACGGCTACGGCTGGTGCGCCGCACCGATCTGAAGGCAGGAGCCAGGTGCTTCCTCCTGGTCTCCCATGGGGTGCAGGGCCCAAGTACTTGGGCCATCCTCCACTGCACTCCCTGGCCACAGCAGAGGGCTGGCCTGGAAGAGGGGCAACTGGGACAGAATTCGGAGCCCCGACCGGGACTGGAACCCGGGGTGCCGGCGCCACAGGTGGAGGATTAGCCTAGTGAGCCATGGTGCCGGCCTTTTTTTATTTGTTTTTTAAAGAAAGGTTTATCTTTTTGAAAGGCAGAGCCACAGGGAGAGAAGGAGAGAGAGAAGTTTTTCATCCGCTGCTTCGCTCCCCAAATGGCCACAATGACTGGGTCTGGGCCAGGCCATCCTCTGCTTCTTTCCCAGGGACATTAGCAGGGAGCTGGATCAGAGGTGGAGCAGCAAGGAGTCGGACTAGGGCCCATAAGGGATGCCGGCACTGCAGGTGGTCGTTTTACCATGTGCCACCACACCGGCCCCAACAGGATCCTTAAGGAGTTGCTGGTGTGTGGTTCTTAGATGGAAATGGAGAAGAAATATTCTCAAAGTGGAAATTATTTGAAAGGAAAGAACAGGTCTTTCCTCTTCATCTTGGTATCACCAACATGCAGCCCATAAACAGAATGTTTAGCCCAGTTTTTCATGGAATGAATGCATGAATGAAAATAAACCAAAGTGGGGCCGGCGTTGTGGCACAGTGGGTTAAAGCCCTGGCCTGAAGCGCCGGCATCCCATATGGGCGCCGGTTCAAGTCCCGGCTGCTACTCTTCTGATCCAGCTCTCTGCTATGGCCTGGGATAGCAGTAGAAGATGGCCCAAGTCCTTGGGCCCTTGCACCTGCGTGGGAGACCTGGAAGAAGCTCCTAGCTTGGGATTGGCACAACACCAGCCGTTGTGGCCATCTGGGGCGTGAACCAGCAGATGGAAGACCTCTCTCTCTAACTCTGTCTTTCAAATAAATAAAATAAATCTTAAAAAAAAAAAAAAACCTTCCATTTCCTTAAAGCTTACCATCCAAAGTTATTCTTGAACTTCATAGCTGCCAAGTTTAAGTAGTTTTAAAGGGCTCCAAAGGCCTA